>CAMTDV010000021.1:85711788-87051788 GCA_947069175.1 Scalesia atractyloides
TTATTTTTTTTTCATTTAAGGTGTCATTTATTTTTAAACATGTAATATTCTTACAAAAATAGCACCACAGTTTTTGTCACGGGCATATTAAAGTTACCTTTTGGCCGTTATTATACTCCAAAAATACCCATAGCTTTGGATTCCTTGATTTTGCCTGTCATAGTTAATAGTTATTTCAGATGTGTCACTTTTATTACATATTTTTTTTAACAAAAAATTTCTTTTAAAAGGTGTTTAAAAGCTTTGCCTTACATACATGTTTTAATTGTACTTTTATAAAGTCATGAAAAACGGTATTTGTACTTAGTGTTTAACAAATATAATGAGAGTTCGAAAGAAAGCAAGCAGATATATAGAGATATATAGACCGTTTAACCGTCTTATGCTTCACATTTAAACTAAAATATACAAGTCCTTATGTGTTCCTCAGACATTTATATTTACTTGTGTCAAAACAATTCCATAGGGACTTCTTCAAGGTCTTTCTTTAGGGGCATTGAAATGTGGAAGGAAGAATCAATACTGAAGGTGAGACTATATGCCTGCAAATTAACATACATTTTTTTTGTTTGGAATTTTAGCCTTTTAACTATATCTTTATAATTACCATTTGTTCTTACATATTTGATCATGATGCAGAAAGAAATGGCTAAATCGCAAGAAACGTTTACCAATTCCCGAGGAGAACGTAAGTTTCATAAAATTTCATTGACAAAATATTCGTCGCTTATCCATCAGTGAAGAGACCAACCATTGGCGAAATCCTATAGGAAATCTGGTCATGGGTAAATACTTCACTCATGGGTGACCGACGGATATTTACCGACAGATCACTGATGATTGCTTCACTGATGGAGATTCGTTGTGAATTTTTTTGTCCGTAAAAGTTTGTTTTCTAGCAGTGGTCATACATGTTTTTGATAATGTGTTACCTTGTTTTGTTTACAGTTTTGATAGACACTTTTGAGCCTTTGATTTCAAAAGAAGAGAAAACTCAAAAGGTGAGCATTGACCGGTTTAGCATCTTAAGTTTTGACTTTTTTTTTTAATCTATAAACCTCTTTATAATTTATAAACATTTTGCCTATTAAAATTTGCAGGAAGTATTTACATTTAACTTAAGGTGGAAGAAGCTTGTATGGGCTGCCTTTCTAGTTCTTCAAGTCATCAAGGTATGTTGAGAAAGTGTGAATTACATATATTTTTTTCTATGAATTTAGGACAATATATTTTCTATTTTATACCAAAAGTCTATTAACCAGATTTTGACAAATTAAAATCCATGAACTTGCTTAAAATACGTGTACTTGTAAATTAAAAAAAAAACAACTATTATCTTCTTAACAAGTCAAAATATATTTGTAAAATTATATCATGGCTGTTTATTAAATGGATAAATTTCGTCCATATATGAAGCTAGCAGAGACCCGGTTATTACAAAATAGTCTGGCCAGAGTGGAGCAAAAATGAAGCTTTCCGATATGGGGAGTGTGGTATGGTAACCTCATACATGAAGTTCACCATTTAAAAAAAAGTATATAACATCCACGTCATGTCAAAGAGTTTATACATCCTTGTAGATAAAATTACCCTACGTAGTCTCCATATATGTATTAATATTTCTAGTAATTGACATTTATTGCCGAATTCATCAATATGTCCAGTGGCTTTAATATGAAAAAAGTTGGATTTATTATGTAATTTATTAAAAAATTTTATGTCACTAACTCTAGATTTGATTGAATATTGATAAATGATAATGAATTGTAATCATGTACTTTAGCCTTTTTAACTTGCCAAAAATGGAAACATTTACAATCAAGATTCATGAAACTCCCAAAATAGAATATTCTTGCAATTTTTCCTAACTTTTTTGTATCATCTACAGAATGAATTAGTTGCTTGCAGTACATGGTACTGGATACTCACAGTTGCACAGGTACATTGTACTTTCAAAATATCCTGCATCCCCTTGTTGTACCGTACAAGCCCCTAATGCATAAATTTTATTTTACCCTTTTCAGTTCCCTGCAACCCTAGCAGTGTTTGGATTCGAATGTGTTAAGTTGTATAAAGAAAGTAAAAAGAAAAAAAAGCTTGGGGAACACCGAATCTGTTTGTGAGGCCACAATTAACTGGACAGTGCCCAACCTTATATTCTGTGCTCTTTGTGGGATCTTGGGCGGCACCGTTGGCGGTCTTTTGGGGTCCGGTGGCGGCTTTATCCTCAGCCCACTCTTACTGGAGATTGGTGTCATACCACAGGTGCGCAAAACATGTCGTGTTATGTATGTTACATAAAATGATTATTGTCACATCTTGGAAAATGACGCTTTTTATATTTTGTTTTGTTTTGCATAGGTGGTGAGTGCGACAACTACGTTTGTGATGATGTTTTCATCATCCTTATACGTGGTTGAGTTTTATTTGCTCAAGCGGTTTCCTATCCCTTATGGTATATTCCCCATCTATACAGTTAACAATATGGTCGGGTCGAGTAATGGGTCATATTAGACATGTGCTATATGCAGAGGTATTATAGTATTTGTGTATAGTGTTTGTTTGAGGGTTATATTTCTCTTTCATCAGCCTATATATATTAATATACCCAAAATAACTCCTGACAAACTCAGTAAAAACACTATACAAAAGTACTATAATACACATGTATATACAACACATGTGAAATAGTTTAAAATCGTATTCCTATTAAAATGGGTCAAAACTGTCACTTCTAGTTATCACCTATCTTATATTAATCAACTTTTTTAAAACACTTCAAATCCCGAATAATGTAAATGTGTTTTCATTTTTGCAGCATTATACCTAATGTCGGTATCGGTTTTAGCTGGTTTTTGGGGCCAATTCTTTGTTAGAAAACTGGTTGTGTTTCTAAAGAGGGCTTCCATCATTGCCTTCATTCTTTCTCTGTATCTTGCATGCTCTTACAATGGTTATTACATTTTAACTTTTAAGCTTTTATGTATTTGTTTTCGAAGTAGTACGTTATGCTTACGAAGTTGTACTTACATGCACAGGGGTTATTGGTATTGAGCAAAGCATCAGGATGATCCACAATCATGAATTATGGGGTTTCTTGATTTTTGTAGCAACCAATAAATGTTTAATATTGCTCAAGCTAAGTATATTAATAGTTATGGCATTTCTTTATGTACAAGTTTTGTAATAGCCATTTGTTGAGAGGGGCTTTAGTTAGGCCAATGTCACGGTAACTTGGCATATCGACCCTCAATGAATGCAGTTGTTATTCGGGTTTACGAATGAGTATGGGATATACGTAGAAAGAGGCTTTGGCGTCGAATTGAGAATGTTTGTTACGCCGTTAACATCATCAAGAAACAACATGACTCTATCTAGTGCGCGTTTGTTTGTCGGAGTTCAAAAGTTTTAATGAACTGAAAATTTTCCCTATGATTTGAAATTTAAAAAGTTAGAATCTATCAAAGAGATCCGAATTTATAATGAGTTAGGATGACAAACAATCATAAAGGAATTGGACGAGTTGGACCGTACACAGTGCCGTTTCTGCTGCCCGACCACCCTGTCAGTATCCCCACCCCCATGGGAGTGATCAGGGCGGAGACAGTGGCGAGGTGGCTGGTGGTGGCGATGTGTGGGGTTGCCGATGGCGGATTCAACAATGGTGAGTGGTTGGAGATTCCATTTCTGTTGGTTGAATTCCTTCACTTTGTGGAAATGTTCTTGAATTCCTTTACATAAAAGAATTTGAGAGCATTAATTTAGATTTGTATTCCAATTAAGATTTACTTCCTCACCAAACACATTAAGTATAGAGGTGATGTATACTTCCAACGAATTCTTCAAATTAAACACATTAAGAAAATGGATTCTGATTACGATTATTCCTCAAAATCACCCTTAGACAGTGTTCGCTTTATGGAATTAAAATTTGCATAGGAATTGAAATTTGAAGAAATTTGTAATGGAATTTAAACTTTTGAATGGGAATTGAAATTTGATTGAAATGGAATTCAAATTCCATTCTTGATGTGTTCGTTTGGCAAATGAATTAAAATCTACCAATCTCGTCCTGCGGATTGGGTGAGCCAGTTCGGGTTAGCAGTGACTGGGTCGGGTCGAGACATTTTAGGTCGCGCCGGGTCGGGTCCAGATGTTTCCGACCGTTAACAGGTCGGTGTAGGTTAGGATGTTTCGTGTCGTTAACCGGTGGGTTCGATTCGCGAAGTTTTAGGTCGTTAATGCGGGCCAGGTTAGGTCGAGGCATCGCGGGTCGGCGACAGACCAGTTCAATTTAAGACGTTTTAGACATGGTAGTGACTTTACTTGAATTCCTTCAGAATTTGGAAGGATTTTAAATTCCTTTAGTTTAAGGAATTTGAATGAATTCATTTGCAATTCTAATTCCTTTGCTAACCGAACATGATAAAAATGGAATTGAGATTCCAATTCCTTCCTTTGTTGAAATCATAAGGAATGGAATCTAAATTCCAATAATTCTCTTTAGATTCTGTTCCATTCTGAGAAACGAACACTACCTTAGTGTTGAACTAGAAGCTCTTTGCACTTTCCAATTATAGTTGTACAATTAACCTGTCTCCATTTACCCTTGTGACTTATACAGTAATCGGAAATCAATACTTCATTCCATTAATGGCACAATATTACATTATTCTAATAAAATAAAAGTTAATACAAGACATCGATCCTTAATTTTATTTAAGACAATCTTTGATCATGCATCATTTGAGCCCACTTCTATATCTTTTCGAATTCATGTAACCTAACGTACATAAAAGACATACGCATGAGTAATTACTCAGTTGGACAGAGTAATTTGAGCCTAATCAAGCAAATCATTCTTCATAATCAATCACATGCTCATTCATTTGAAATAGAGCGTTATGTTCACCCACATCACTTCATAATTAGAACGTGTATGTCGTATACACTTTGGGACCAAGAAACTATTAATTGCATAAAAATGATTAACGCAATTAGGATTTTCTTCCCTAAATAAGATATATCCTTTTGAAAAACCCATTTAAACCTTAGCCTTTCATTTCATTTCTAACCCCATCTAAACCATCGTGTAATTTATCAGGTGGAATCACTTGAAGAATCCCAAGCCAATGAAACAAGAACACGTCACATCTAAAGGTCCTTGGGTAGAGATGGAAAATGCTAAGGACGAAATGGAAATTATCAATAAAGAATAGTAATTTATGGCCTTGTCAACAACCTATATATTGTATTGAAGACTCAAATGAGAGAATACTTGCAATCTGGAAGGGCTAGTGCCTGTACAATAGGTTTATATTGTCTAAGGAAAGGGTGTTCTTACAAATCCACAAACGGACCCATCAAACTTTCCTGGGAATTCTCAGAGTAAGTGCTTACCTATAGGTTAAAGCATGTCTTCACTAAATATCATACCAGGTCTGTTCTCCTCTATATATAAAAACAAATGTGTGTACATATACATCAAGTTCTTGCAAGCCATAAATATAAAGAAACAAAACTGGTCCGATAAACAATCCTTCTATTTTGGTTGAATACTTAGGCAACCATATCAATTGAACCATTTGCGGGGAAGAAAATTAATAAGTTGGTCTTTTACCGAGGAGACCTAAAAGAGCAGGATTTCTGCCTTCTTTCATTTCTCTTTGCTGTCTTTCTCACCTTCTTCTAAAAAGCTCAAAACGCATCCTTTCAATCTCCGGTTGCTTTCTTCTATTCATTTTGCAAAGCCTGTTTTGGCAACGAGCTTAGAGAATTGATTTTCCTCAAAACACTATAAATGCGGAATGAGTAGCTCTAACAAGAACAATTGCCACCCTATTGCGGTTTGTCAAAAAGTGCTGTCAAAAGAAGAGCCAAAAGGTATGAGAAGTGTGTCAAATGTGGAAATAGGTCACATGAAGATAATGTAGCAAGTACCAAACCTACTCCCAATTTGAGTATACAGGCCAAATTAAAGTAGGAGCTATTACGTTCCAAGCTGAATAAAATGCATGAAAAGGACCAAACCTCTAATTTCTTCTAGTTGGTTTCTGTATACGAAGCATATTGTAACGCATCGCTTTTCGCAGCTTTTCGTTTTGAGAAAGATTGTATCATATTGCTATTTTCGGAAACTCTTTCCTTTGTAATCGTATCTCATCTTGAAACGTTGTAAATCCGAGACTTTGATCATAACGAAATTAATCTTTATGTGGAATAGACATTACTTATACATGTTTATACATCGATTCATAAACACGTTTATTAACATACTTCGTATCATATATTAACTCGTAAACAATTCTCGTGTAATCGTAATTCTTAAAGCATTTCATTCATAAAAGATACTTGGTTATTCAATCGCGGAAATTATAATCATTCAATCGCGAGAGTTACACTTATTTGACACTTTGTTATACATTACAAACTTGTTAAGTGTTAGTCTAGATCTTTTCAAAACATGTTATTTTTGCTTATAAAACCTTAGGTTATAATAACCAAACATTAGGAATATCATGCCGCACCTTATTACAAGTTCATAACCCATTAAAAGGTAACAAATTAACCAATTAATAACCTTTAATTAGCAAAAAATTAAAAATAAAAAATGGCAGCCCACTTTTAAGGGTGTGT
This sequence comes from Scalesia atractyloides, assembly GCA_947069175.1. Classification (NCBI taxonomy): domain Eukaryota; kingdom Viridiplantae; phylum Streptophyta; class Magnoliopsida; order Asterales; family Asteraceae; genus Scalesia; species Scalesia atractyloides. The sequence continues at coordinate 85,718,425 of CAMTDV010000021.1, forward strand.
TTAGGCTTGTTTCAAGCCTTAATGCCCACTAACCTTGTCCAAAGCCCAAACAATTGAAACTCTAATCCCTTCCCTATATAATAAACACTTCCCCACTCCTTATTCCATTTTTGCAACCCTCCAAACACTTAAAAAACCCTCCCAAACTCAATTGAGTTTCAGGCACGTTTTTTTAGAGTTCCAGCCATAAAAATTGAGTTTTAACTCACTTCCACTTCAGTTTTCTTCTTGTTTCTTCTTCTACAACACTTGGATAATCTCAAGGAAGGTTCTCACAAGTTTTCTTCAGCAAACTAAGGTGAAACTTCACCATTTTTGAGGTCCAAAGTGCACCTAAATTCTGCTCATTTTTATCTTCATGTTTTGGAAGAAAACTCATGTTTTTCTTCATACATTCCTATGTCCTTAAGCCACTAATCAAGACTATGATTATGTGTGCTTAAAAACATGGGTGTGACATTCAAATCTAGAGGTTAAATCCTCACAAACTTTCTGTTTTGGCATGAGTTCTATGTCACACCCCGATTTCCACGTGTAACCCGGTAGGCCCGGTGGGGAGTATCGTGACGTAGTTGATATCATCATAGTCAATTATACACAGTTATAGCACAGCAGAAGGCTTGGAATAAAATTACTATTACAACCCAAAAGTTCAGAGTACGAATAGAATATTATACAGACGGTTGTAAAAAGGATCCACAGGCGGATCTATAAATGAATACATAAAACTGAGTTCCACAGACTTAAGGCATCTAGGGATTTGCAAAGACCTCTTATTATGCCAATTAGCTCCAGCCTATTTTGTGAGGTACCTGTCACTAGTCTTTGGAAAATACGTCAGTTTTCACTAGTAAATACAAATAACTGACTTATTTTGTAAGCCTTTGAAAATGTTTATTCAGGTGCACAAGGCAAATCTTTTATAACTTGGGACAATTATATTTATAATCTTGTATACAGTTTTACATGCTTGTCATACTTTTGGGGCCGGTTCAGAAACCGATCATGATTAACTGACTCACCACTTAAAGAACCCACAAAGGAGTTATTTCCCAACCTTGTGGGTATTTTATTTAGCATATTACATCTGTCAGGTGTATGCCTATACCCCGTGTATAGGTCGTCGCCATTAATAACTTAAATGAGCCGAGGATATCCATGACATGGTCGTTAACCCCCAAAGCTTATGTTATCAAACAAAACAGATTAAAACGGGTCATGCGGACTTATTAATCACAATCCAAGTTAATGATCCCATACCCGACCAAGCGGTAATAATTTACCGTATCCCAAGCCCGTATAATGGAAAATAAGTTAAATGTATTTACCTGAGTTTATGTGTAAGCACTACTCAGCCGTATGATACTTAAGACCGTATGAAGGTATCTTCTACCGGGCTACCTAATCTGTATAGAAGGTTTATCAACCTATTAGGATACTAACGGGTCTTTATTTAAGTTGATGACTTAGACCGGTAGCCTATAAGATGAATCACGGTTCAAAAACGCTAAAATAAGCGGTGCCCCGGAAGGAATGTAATTTAGACCCAACAAGTATGAAGACTTGTATAATATGGGTAAACTAAACACATTCTGGATTTTAAGTAAAGATACCAAGGTTAGACCCGTTTCGGTTCGTTCGTGAAATCTAGTCACATAAGCCGAACCGAACACGTATGAGCATGTACGGATAACCGATAAGACATATACAAGTTTCCTAAGTTATTATGCTCAATATATGTTATAACATCAGTGGGATGTCCACAAGTATGCCCCTAAAGGTCTTGAAACCGAATTAGGCCCTAAAAGGGTATTTTGGTCATTTTAAGGTTTATAAAATGGGTTTACATGCAAGCTGAAATTTTGGTAATAAACATTATGTGAAAATAATTAATTTATGATATTAAATCAGTAGGATGTCATACACATATGTGATCTATGGTTTATGGCCAAACTATGCCCTGTAAGGGCATTTTGGTCATTTCACATATGGTTTTAAGGGACTCGTTTGGGATTCTGAGTTCATGTCTTATCTCTAATGTAAAAATACTTAAAATCATTTATAAATTCAGTAGGTAACAAGTCTTGGTTGCTAAATATAGTTTAAAGTCAAACTATGTGCTTATTTAGCGTAAAAGTTGGTAAATGACGATAATTCCGAAATTTAAGTGATTCTGAGATTATGACCAGCTTTGAGGCTTCGAAGTAATTTATTTATCATAATATATCAGTAGCCAAAAGTTTTGCATGATATTTATGTGTAAAACTCATTTAATTTGCAAAAAGGTACTATCGCCATTTATAAGCTTTATGCAAGAACTCAAGGCTAAGGTCAAAAATAAATCTGACCCGACATCCCAATAATTCCTAAATATGATATGATAACAGTATGTAAAGAGTTTTGTGTCAAAATTATGTTTTAAACATGATGTTCATGCTAAAGGGCATTCTAGTCCTCATAATGGCATGAATTTCGCTTTTCTATATAACTTCAGATTATGACCAGGTTTAGAGCATCAAAATACTCTAAATATGTTTACCAATCAGTACCTAATTCGTTTGCATGTCCAACTACCTTAAAAAGTCTCATTTTTTACAAAAGGGCATACTAGTCAACTTTAAGCATAATAACGGAAACAAGCATATGATCTTAGATTACTAAGTGACCAAGTAGTATAACCTAAGAGGGTTATTCTATAAGATAATATGGTCACAAAATAACCCTAAGGCATCAAGGAAATAAGCTAATTTGGGTCAGAACTGAAAGTCAAAGCAAAAGTCAAGCATTTGCGACTTTCGGTTGCGAACCGAGCCTAAACTCAGAATTGTCTGGTTAAACATGTTTAGACCTGTTCTAGTAATATTTACCAAGTTATTAAAGTGATGAAACGTATTTCATAACCTCTACATTATTAGATTTGATTTTATTTAGAATCTGACTAGTTTGACTTTTATTATTAATTTCTTTGACCCGACAAATAACTAAGTAAACGTGGTAATTGGGAGGTGCCCTTTTCAGGGATTAGCACCCACCTAATTACGATCACGTAGCCACATTCGCCTTGAACAATGGCCGGACCGTTTAAGTCTAAGCTGAAGGTCAAAGCCGTTTTGCGGTAACTTTGACTTTCGGCCTTTAAACGCATAAAAACCGAACTAGAGTGGCTAGGAACACTTACCACTTGTCCTAGCACAAAAATGGACTTAGAGGGGCTTCCTTTTTGATCAGGAATCCCAGAGAATATCAGGCAAGAGAAAGAAGTGATTTTGAAAGGTGCAAGGATGAAAGGTAACATGAAGCACCTATTTATAGTGCCAAGGACCTTCTCAACATCAATCCAGGTGTTACCAAGTGTTGTAGGATGTCTCCAGGTGTCCTTGGACGAGTAGTGAGCAAGCATACAGCCCATGGTTTCAAATAAGGCGGTTTGGAAGCTTATGTGTGGAGGCCAAGCAAAATTTCGCCCAGATGCAGGCCTTACGGACCGTAAGCATGGGACCCTTACGGTCCGTAAGCGGTCTATCAGCGAACCAAAATTTAAATTTTGATACGTTTGGCCCTTCAACTTATATATACGTATCTTGGGACTCGCATATGTTATTATGCCATCATAAATGATATTTGGCATATTCGGGAGTATAAATAACTATTTTAAATCTCCCGGTTCATCGGTAAACCACCCGAAGGGTCTAGCTTTGCTCGATGACGCTTTTAACCCTTTTAAAAATAACTTTTCACGCTTAGGGTTTAGGACACGTGTCTTCAGCTTATTGGACATATTTTGTGAGGTGTTACATCCTCACCCCCTTAAAAAAATCTCGCCCTAGAGATTTACTGAAACAAGTGTGGGTATTTTTGTCGTATAGTGGAATCAACTTTCCACGTATATTCAGGGCCTCAACGGGCGTCCCATTTCACTTTTACGATTGGTACATGCTTCCTTCAGAGCTTCTTTACCTGACGATCCTCAATCGATACTGGTTTCTCGACAAACTTCAGGCTTTCATCAATTTGCACGTCTTCATATGGCATTGCTAGCGATTCATCAGCTAGGCATTTCTTTAAATTGCATACATGGAACACATTGTGAATTCCGCTAAGCTTTTGAGGTAAGTTCAGCTTATAAGCCACACTACCGACACGTTCGATTATCTCAAATGGTCCAATATATCTTGGGCTTAGCTTGCCTTTCTTACCAAAACGCATCACACCTTTCCAGGGTAATACTTTTAGCAAGACCTTGTCTCCAATTTCGAATTCTAGAGGTTTACGCCTTTTATCTACGTAGCTCTTTTGCCTATCTCTAGCAGCCTTTAAACGATCACGAATCTGAACAATCTTTTCTGTCGTTTCTAGGATTATCTCAGGTCCTGATAATTGGGCCTCTCCTACTTCTGCCCAACAGACGGACGTTCTACATCTTCGCCCATATAAAACTTCAAAAGGCGCAGCCTGAATGCTGGTATGGTAACTGTTATTGTAGGAGAACTCAATCAAAGGAAGATGATCATCCAAACTACCTCCTAGATCAATGACACATGCTCGGAGCATATCTTCTAAGGTTTGAATTGTACGCTCGCTCTGCCCATCCATCTGAGGTTGGTAAACGGTACTAAAATTTAATCGAGTGCCTAGAGATTGCTGGAAACTTTTCCAAAAATGAGAAGTATATCTAGTATCTCTATCGGATACTATAGATATTGGTACTCCACGGAGAGACACAATTTTATCTACATATATCTCGGCTAGCATGTCGGAGCTATGAGTCTTTTTGATGGGTAAGAAATGAGCTGACTTAGTTAATCTGTCAACTATGACCCAAATTGTATCATTTCCACGTTTTGTTTTGGGTAACTTGGTGATGAAATCCATGGTTACCATCTCCCATTTCCATGTGGGAAGTTCTAATTGTTGTAGTAGTCCTGACGGCTTTTGGTGTTCGGCTTTAACCTGAGAGCACGTCAAACATTTTGCTACATGGGTGGCTATGGATTTCTTTAAACCCATCCACCAATAGTTCGCATTTAAATCCTGATACATTTTGTCACCCCCAGGGTGAACCGAGTACTTTGAATTATGAGCTTCGTGAAGGATTATATCTCAAAGTCCTCCATGAATAGGGACCCAAATTCGTCCATTTAGTCTGAGGATTCCATCCTTCCCAGGTGACAACTGATCAAAAGTTGCCCCAAGTTTTTCTTCGGGAAGGTTAACTTCCAATATTGCTTCTTTCTGCGCTACCAATAGCTTCTCATTTAAACTGTTCTTAAGTTCAATAGTCTTGGCATTAATCCGTATAGGTTTGACTCTTTCCTTTCGGCTGAGGGCATCAGCGACTACATTCGCTTTGCCGGGATGGTAACAATCTCGCAATTGTAGTCGTTTAAAGTTTCCATCCAACGTCTTTGCCTCATATTGAGTTCTTTTTGGTTAAACAAGTGTCGGGGACTTTTGTGATCTGAGTAAATTACACATTTGGTTCCATATAAATAATGTCTCCATAACTTAAGTGCGAATACAATGGCACCCAATTCTAGATCGTGGGTGGTGTAATTCTTTTCATGCACTTTTAATTGTCGTGATGCGTAGGCGATTACTTTACCCCTTTGTATAAGCACACATCCCATGCTAGTGTGCAAAGCATCACAATAAACAACAAACTCATATACACCTTCTGGAAAGGTTAGAACTAGAGCATTGCTCAATTTCTGTTTGAGGATCTCAAAGGACTCCTGTTGCTTAGGACCCCAATTAAATTTTATATTCTTGCGGATCAGAGTAGTTAAAGGTGCGGCTATTCTTGAGAAATCTTCGATAAATCTTCTGTAATATCCTGCTAATCCCAAAAAGCTGCGAGTTTCAGTCGGTGTCTTAGGTGCTTCCCAATTCATGATTGCTTCTATTTTAGCGGGATCCACTTGGATACCTCGCTCGCTAATAACATGCCCAAGGAATTGGACTTCGCGAAGCCAAAATTCACATTTGGAGAATTTAGCATAAAGCTTCTCCTGCTGAAGAAGTCCTAGGATGCACCGAAGGTGTTTCTCGTGATCTTCCTAATTACCACAGTAATTAAGTATGTCATCTATAAATACGATGACGAACTTGTCCAAATATGGCTTGTATACCCTATTCCTGAGATCCATGAATGCTGCGGTTAGTGAGTCCGAAAGGCATCACTAAGAACTCATAGTGGCCGTACCTTGTTCAAAACGCGGTTTTAGGCACATCTTCAGCCTTAACTTTGAGTTGATGGTATCCCGACCTTAGGTCAATCTTTGAAAAGAAACTTGCCCCTTGAAGTTGATCAAACAGATCGTCAATCTTGGGCAATGGGTAGCGGTTCTTGATCGTTACCTTATTTAGCTCGCGGTAATCAATGCACAGGCGCATTGAACCATCCTTCTTTTTAACAAACAGTATAGGGGCTCCCCATGGTGACGAGCTGGGTTGAATGAAACCTTTTTCCAGAAGTTCATCTAATTGGTTTCTTAGTTCCTTCATTTCGGTTGGCGCTAAGCGGTATGGGGCTCATGCAACTGGTGCTGCTCCCCGTATGATGTTGATCCTGGATTCTACTTGCCTCTCAGGAGGTAATCCAGGTAGTTCATCCGGGAATACATCTGGATACTCAGAGATGACTGGAATATCCCCTATCCCTGGTTTTGGTTCGTCCAATGTCACTTGTGCCACATAGATGACACATCCTTTCTTTAAACACTTGGATGCTTTAAGTATCGATACATTATCTGGCAGTCCGTGGTGTGTATCTCCTTGAATAGTGACGGACTCTACAGAAGGGGTTTTGATGTTGACAGGTTTCTTATCACAAGTAATTTGGGCCTGGTTACGTGATAACCAATCCATACCCCAAATTACATCAAACCCCGCCAATTTCATTGGCAGAAGTGATAACGGAACATAATGATTCTTAATGGTTATAAAACATCCATCCAGAAGCGTCGAGGCAGTTTCTAAGGTACCATCAGCGAGCTCTACCTCATACTTAATGTCTAGAGTTTTCACAGGCAGATTTAATAATTCGCTAAACTTAAGATCTACAAAAGACTTATCTGCACCTGAATCAAACAAAACTCTAGCATAGATATCATTTATGAGGAAAGTACCTGTTATAATCTTGTCATCTTTTACTGCCTCCCTGGCATTCATCTGAAACACTCTTGCATTTGTCTTCCTAGCCTCATCAGGCTTCTTAGCATTCTTTGGGCAGTTAGTCTTAAAATGCCCTTTCTTATTGCAACCATAACAGGTTGCATCATTCAAATCCCTACACACTAATGTCTTATGCCCCCTTTTCTTACAAATCCCACAAAGCTTGGCCTGTGGATCTAAGGTGCACTTCCCAAAGTGCCTCCTGGAACAGTTCTTGCACAAGGGCTTGTCACTTGACTGATTTGGGTTTTTCTTAAACCCAAAATTTCCCTTTTTCTTCTTGTTGGAGTGATGAACCTGATCATCTTCTCTCCTCCTCTTTCCCTCATCTGAGGTCTTTATAGACCTACTCTTGATCACATCCAGTGTGAGGGATAAGGATAAGTCTACAGCTGACCTATAGGTGGTAGGTTTTGAGGCCTTGATGTTTCCTTTGATTTCAGGGGCTAGACAACCTATGAAGCGCGCGATGCGCTTTGGTTCAGGAGAAACCAAGTAAGGAACAAGCCTTGACATAGCATTGAAATTGGTTACATATGATCTGCAGTCCAGGTCCTTCATAGTTAAGGTTAAGAAGTCAGCTTCAACCTTTTCCACTTCGTGTTGTGGACATTATGTTTCTTTAACTGAAGGTCCGTGATCATGCGGTTCCAGACGGAAGTTAGTGGATAAACGTAAACCGATTCGGTAGAATGTTATTACATAAAGGAGTAGAAACAGAATGCAGCGAAAGTCTTCATTCATACCGAAAGAGTATACATCTTTATAAGTCCAGCTGCTGGAGTTCCTGGAGAGAATCCGGCAGCACCTCCCCGTAGGGATGCCAAAAACTTAAATGACAATGAACAACACACCTATATATAGGGAGACAAGTTCGCTGGAGTGTATGGAAGTTCGGGCGAACTTAACCTAGTCAAGTTCGGCCGAACTTGACTTCCTAAGAGCATTCTCGAGCGAACTTAGCCTGCATTAGTCAAGTTCGAGCGAACTTGACTAAAGGCACATCAAGTTCGGGCGAACTTGTCCCTTTTACACTGTAATCTCCGTATTTCGGTCGTGTGTTCGATTCTAACCTATAAAATATTCAACACGCGCTCAATCTAGCCTATTCGACAAGTGACGAACACAAAGTGCACCAACAGATTCCCCCTTGTTCGTTACTATCGAATCTTGGTCTTCAAACGTGAGCCGTGTTTGAATATTCTGCAACTTCAACCAAGGTATCTGCCGATGTCGTCGAAACGCGTCAACAAATTCCCCTTAATTGATGATCCAGGTTTGCATTATGAACATCTAATTCCCCCCTGAAATCTCCATTCAGATATTTCTTGCACAGTTTCTAACCTCCTCTGATTTGCTTGACCGACAGATTATCTTGAATAGACACCAATTTGAAGCTCATCAATGTAGCTTCTCCATTTCAACTTTAACCACATCCGCGTTAAGTTTAGCGCATATCTCCCATGCTCTATCTTCCAATCTTCAAGACTCAACCGACAATTGATAGAAACTTCGAATTACCACACTGGTCAACTTCAAATCAATGTTTACCCGCAAAAATCTGAAATCCTGATTTCCGTAATCACTCCAGATCAGCAAATCGGTAATCTTTTTCAATATGCAAATCTTCATCGGAACCAAATCATCTGGTAACACTTTGAATCTGAGAATCACTCGTCCATGATCAAATCACATTCTTCCTCTTCGGTCATAATGCTAGATATATAGCTATCTCTGGTAGACCAGCGCCACTTGATCACCAAACATCATCATCCAATGGTGGTTAGTCCAAAGAAAAGAATGATTATCTGCTTGAAGTCTAAGAATAATGGCCACCAAAGGCTATCATCAGTTAGGATCTGGGATAACTTCAGATCTCCTTGGTAATTTTGAAACCATCCGTCTTCGGAGCTAGTCATTAATCCTAAGATCATCACTGAACGTTTTGAACGTCCTCAGTTCCTTCATCGGTACTAACGACTGCTAATCCAGCTAACTATTCCTTAACCGGAGATCAGGACTCTAACCCTTAAGCATCAATCTGTATCATGATCTGATAAATCGAAACTTTCTATGATCACAAAATCTCAATGAATCTCAATTCTATGCATTTCCCGAAAATCTGCAATCGGTAACCACCCGGATACTGTTGCAGTAGTCACAAATTTCAAAAATGCAGGAATCTTTAAATATTGAAAATTTTTTATTCCCCCTCATTTTTGCAAATTTTGACCATACTGAAATTTTCACTAAAATTCCCCCTCAAATCCGAAATTTTCAATATTTAACAAATGCAGAATTTACTTTAAGGCCCATCGGTAGTCTTCAACCCTAATGATCACCAAATTGCTTTGGTATCAATGACTACCCTCTCATCTTCAACCATCTCTAACCTCATCATCTCAGCCTCTCTCTAAAGCCTCCGACGGTGTCCCCGAATAGTCAGTATCGGACGTTAAAATTTCAAAAAAATTTCTATCACCAAATTTTTTCTGGACACCCGTCTCATCCAACCGAGCAATAAATCTTTTTCAATGCCTTTTTTTAGGCATTGGACCAAGTTCGGGCGAACTTGGTCTCCCAACACACAAGTTTGGGCGAACTTGATCAAGTTTGGGCGAACTTGATCAAACATGATACAAGTTCGGGCGAACTTGATCAAACATGATACAAGTTCGGGCGAACTTATGCTTAACCTTTTTCATTGATTATTCTTCCTAATCACTTGGAAAAATCTTAGGTATGATTCCACGGGTTTTCCATGGAAAATCCAGACCTGGAAACTTCATCGAAAAGGCTCCAAAGTGGAGTGGACTTTCTATTTTGACTAAAACGTCTTTAAACTTGCTTGAACTTGAGTTATCTCATACACATTCCTATGTCCTTATGCTCATAACCACATCTATGGTTAGTTGAGCTTAAAAACAAGGGTGTGACATCTAAAATCAGAGTTATAACCTCACAAACATTCTGTTTTGTTTAAGCATTAACCCACAAGTAATGAACAAGCTTAAAGCTAGATGTTTGTGTGATTAAGGTTAGCTTGGGCTATCCTATTTGAAAGTCCACACATTACTAGATGTATTCTTAGATTAGTTATGTTTTATTTCATTTCTTGTATATGTTCATGACCCTCCTTGTTGTATATGACAACATGTGTAGTGGTGAGTACAAAAGAGGTTCCTAAATGGAAGATTTATCTACCTACCTCATACATGACTTTTATGACATTCTTGATGAACCTATGACATAATATATGTATATAACTTATATATAATACTTATACCCGAACCCTTGATGATGACCAAATGGTTGTTTGTCAAGCTACTAAGTTAAATCACCAAAGTGTTTGGTTCCTCGGTACGGTTCTAATAGGTGTTAAACCTATGAAATCATACTAACCCTTATGGATTCCATAGTGTCAAAAACGAATGCTAGACCTAAGTGATTATTTTCCTTGCATAAGTACTTTGTCATACTTTATGTTCTGAACCTTTACTCATCCGCTAACCATCCAATACTCACACCTATGTTTTTTCGTGTAGAGGGACAAGGTGCTCCATCCTAAACAACCCACAACTCTTGCGGACTCACCAAGTGGAAAGCTAGAAAAACTGTGAGTACACATGACCCTTTTTCGTTTATGTCACTTTTGGGTGCCATATGTTAACCTTATCAAAATCACTAAACTTCACACTTTATTCAAATGCACGAAACAATCCAAATACATGAATGCTATGATACAATACTTGATGCTTATACTTGGGTGGTTCTTATGTGATACAATAGTCATTAGCTTTATACGAGCCTCCATTTAACATGTATAGCGCTATTGGAGTAACTAGCCACCCGTGAACGAGAGGTCATATTGAATTTCATTCTTTATTGCGTAAACAGATGGTTGACTAGAAATATTGCATGCCATGTTATGATGCTCTTGTATAAACTTAGTTGCCATGTGGATTCGTTTTTAAACCTTTATGCTTAAACGTATGTTTATACTTAAACTTGTGTGCTCGCCAATGCATTTTTGTGTTGAACTATACTTTGTTAACATGTTGCAGGTTGATGAGGATTCATATGACGAAATCTAGTAGGGATTACACTAGAAACGCACTTGATATTACTAGATTAGTTACCTTGTTATTTTAAAATTTTTGTATTGTTTCTCTTATTGTACTTTGAATTTCCATTTTGTACTTGACATTCCTTTTTGTACTTGACAATTTTATTATGAAATGAAATTCGGTTTTGAATTTATTATTGTCACAAATAGCGTTATGAGTAACGAGCAATCTATTTCGTCTCGTCTTGATGTTTCCACCATCGGTTGGGGTGTGACATTACTCATATCTCGTTTTAATTAAAAAGCTTAGATTTAATTACAAAAGTAAAATGCTGAAATGTATTTTTAATTGGCCTGCTTTTTGCATGCGTGGCCAGGAAGCCAAATATTAAAATCCAGCAAAAGAATATTTCATATATACACATTTATCCTTTTTTGGTGCATCATTTTACTAACATAAATATCGGATTCATCATATAACATAAGTTCTAAAAGGGTGGTTATGTGTATTATATCTTGGGATTGTGTAGTATAAAGCAGAGGATGATGATGATGGTTTTGGAATTTGGTGGCACGGCAGGTTTGCCGGCCATCGGTTTGGATTTGAAATTTATTGGTTACGCCTATTAGCTATAATATTTAATCAAGTCTTAATATTTTCTTTAATGTGTTTTTCTACATTGCAGGTCTAACTACTATGTTTGCGGTTTTCTTTTGCGTTTTATGTAGGTTTGCTATTTTTTTATTTGTCTTTGCTGTTATATATCTTTATTTTGTACATCCTCATTTTTATGATCTATTTTTTTGTTAAAGGGTGGCGTGCACAAACTGTATGGGAGAAGGTGGTCCGCTGGTGCAGAACTAAAGACCCGGTGAACATGTTCCGCCATGCGTGCAGCTCAGACAGGTGGAAGAAATTGGTGTATACAATCGTGCAAACAACTATGTGGTGCATTTGGAGAAGCCGCAACGAATTTTCAAACGAAAAAAGGTACATGTTAACAGTTTATTTGAAAAAAAAAATAGAGTTCTTGGCTTTTTATGGCTTAGGAATCGAGCAAAGGATCAAGAGTTATCGTGGGATCTTTGGTTTAACTTTGATTTGTTGTGTAAAAGACTATAAGACATTGGTGTATCTAATGTTCATACAGTGCTAACAATCTGTGGGTAACGTGTTTTAATAAAGGGTGTGCATATTCACACACTTAAATGCCTATTTGCACACTCAAGTGGGCTCCTTATATATGCTTCATACATCCCCCCTGTATGCGGCATATATGGTTTGTTATATACGTTACATACAGCCCCGTATGCGGCGTATAGGGTTCGTGTCTCCAAACCGGGGTTCAACCAAGTAAAGTGTCAAATCAATCATATATATGCAACATATAAGGCCTGTATAATGCTTATATACGATGAGTCTATACGCTGCATAGAGACCTGTATGCAACATACAGACCTATTTGATGTGACTTTCATCCGATGTTGTCTGGTGTGTGATAAAGGTATACGCCACATATAGGTCTGTATGAGGCTTATAAATGTGAATTTTGTTTCTTCAAATAGTGGCAGACGCTTCTTCGTGACGCACATTCACTTATTCGTATATTTCCGGCTTTTCAACTATTGGAAAAGTGTTAAGCTAAAATGTCATCGGTTTGGGATGGGAACTATTTCTTTGAGCAGTATTCCAACGACTCATGGGAGGTTACTGAAACCAATGAGAATTCTAACGAGGAGGAGGTTGCGTCTGGCGTTCAAGTTGATCATAAGAAACCGTTACTAGACTTGAACAAGGCTCCGCCTCTCTCTCTCTCTCTTCTCTCTTGATGAACCAGCACAACAAGGGTATACAGATTACAGATACGGTGATGAGCAACCTTATTATGAAAGTAACAATGCATCACATTCTTTTTACGTGCAACAAGACCATCTGGGTGGATACGAAGAATGATGTGGTGAGCAATCGAATTATGAAAGTAACAATGCACCACATTCTTTTTATGTGCAACAAAACCATCTGGGTGGATACGGTGGATACAAAGGATACAGAGGATATGGTGGATACAGAGGATACGGTGGTGAGCCTCCGAACACACCACCGTCTGATGATGGGCAAGGGTCCGGTGAGCAATCCCCTAAACCGGCAATATGTATAAAACTAAGCAGGTATCATATTTAATTAGTTAAATGTTATATAATTAGTATATATAATAATAAAAATAATAAATAAGAGTAATAAATATAAAATGTAAGTTAACTATATCGGTGTTTCAGCTTTTCAACTCTTTTGATGCACTGAAGAAATGGGTACAAAAAATAGCAAACCCGAATGGTTATGTTATTGTGACGCGTAGATCGAAGAAAGATAGGGTATGACTGGAATGCGACCGTGGTGGTGAGCACCGTACTAAAGCAACGGTTAGAAAAGTCTGCAACAAAAAAATCGATTGCCCGTTTTTACTAATAGCGGTGCGGGTCAGCAACTATGATATCTGGCAGTTACTAGTTGGAAACCTGGAACATAACCACGAACCTGCTTACCATCTTTCTGGCCACGCGTTCGTGCGGAGATTTTCTCCCAATGAATACAAGCTGATAGAGCAGTTGACCGCTCAAAACACGGAGCCACGCAACATTTTTCAAACCGTAAGAAAGCAGTTCCCGGACAACATCCATGTTCAGAAAGACGTACAAAATGTGGCGCAAAAGATAAGAGCATCACAGAGAGACGGGAAGAATCCCATGCAACCACTAGAAACCATGCAGATGAAGAACTACTTCATTTATGAGACCCGGCAGGAACCCGGAACTGAAGTCGTAACACAGCTTTTTTTTGTTCATCCTCGCTCTAGTGATATGTGGTGTGCATTCCCGCACGTGTTGTTGATCGACGCAACATACAAAACAAACATTTACAACATGTCATTTGTCTAGGATGTGGGTTTGACGTCTACCGGCAAGTCGTTTTCCATCGCGCATGCGGTTATTTGTAAAGAGTAAACAACTATATAAGTTAATTATTGTAATATATGCCACATACAAGATTATGTGTTACGTATATGTGTTTCAAAGTATTAAATTGCCCCTAAAATGTGCTGCATACAGGTCCAAGAGAGGGCTAAAAAGGTAATTTGGACGATTATATATGAAGCATACAGTACTGTATGCGGTATATATAAAAGGCACCAATTTACCTCATTTAACAGATATTAAAATTTAAAATAAAAGGAAGTTATTATTAATAATTTAACTAAAATACTAATACTATTGTTATTATTCTTATAACTATTATTATTAATATTATTGTTATTGTTATATAAGCTAATTATTGTAATATATGCCACATACAGTACTATGTGTCACATATATATGTTTTAAAGGACTAAACTACCCATAGACTGTGTTGGATACAGGTCCAGGAGAGGGCTAAAAAGGTCATTTGGACGATTATATATGCGGCATGCAGTTCTATACGCGGCATATATAACTCCTTTTGAAAAAAAAGAAGAAGTTATTAATAATTTAATTAAAATACTAATACTATTGTTATTATTCTTATAACTATTATTATTAATATTATAACAAATATTAATATTATTGGTATTGCTATATAAGCTAATTATTGTAATATATGTCACATATAGGACTATGTGTAACGTATATGTGTTTGAAACGGCATAATGTTTGATCCAGACGCGATTTACGATAAAATACTTAAATGGTATAATTTTCAACCATTCTGAACAAATTAACGGTGTAATATTTTAAACAATATAATATTGAAACGGCATAATGTTCGAACCGGACCGAACAAATTAACAATGTAATATTTTTAGCGATATAATATTGAAATGACAACCGGATGGGAGTTACGATAAAATATCGACACAGTATAATATTCGAACCATACGAACATGTGTACATGTGTAATATTTTAAACGATATAATATTAAAACGACATAATGTTTGAACCGGACGAGAGTTTATAACACCAAAACCCAAAATTTACCAATCTAAAACACCAAGACCCCAAACTCAACCATATTAATTCACTTAGGTTATATACGCCGCATACAACCCTGTATGTGGCGTACATATGGTGTCGAATCCTGTTCCCCAGAATGTTCCCCAGGTATCATTAATCACTTCCCCAGACTGTTCCCCAGGTATCATTAATCACTGATTTCGAGGTAACCCTATATGCCGCATACAGACCTGTATGCGGCGTACATAAACCTAAAGTGTAGATAGTTGACTTGGGTGTGCCAACTTCTTTGTTGGCCGTTGAAAAAAAATGTTAATAGATATGCATATAATTATTTGCAATCATTGTTTAGTGAAACCAAAGGAGGTGGACCCATTTATTAACCATTATACTTAGGCTGATGCAACTTAACTTAAGATGAAATATCTTTCGTTTTTAGGCTCTTTCACATTGTTCAGATGTGTGTATCATCTTAGTTTTGTTGTATCCATTCACTTACCTTTTTCACCAGATGTGTTGTCTCTCCAAAACATGTGTTTTGGGTTTCGGAGATCATAATTAAGAGTGTGCGTCCAATAAATTGATATGTAAAATCTAAACTATGTCAGTCACCAGAGTCATGTGCAACTTATTTTTAGATTTGTGCTTTCTGAATTATATATTTATATGATTGTATTACCTATATGACCCGTTAATATGTTTTTTACATTTTCTTAAATGTTAGTAAGATCAGTCAACATTTTTAACCAAATTTATATTTCCATATGTGCAGAGGATGAGATCAGCAACACAAAGAGGATTTATACCTGCACTAAGAAACAGGCACTTTTGAACCTCATCGCCTATACACCATCTGATCATGTATTTTGCAGCCAGATGCACACTTAAAGCAAAGGTCTTCTGTAACTAATACGATTCCATGTAACCAACTGTATGCCTTGCTAAAGCCTGTACTACTTTTGTAAGTAAATCAATTGTGTGGCTACTAAAATCTACTAAATTTGAAAACACTTGCGCAGCTAAAGCAAGTGTATTTTGTATACATAATAACAATTTACGTCTATGCTACAACATTTACTCAAATTTTTGCTTTTATTTACGGTAATGCCACCACTCCTTTTTGGCACATGTCATCCACCGCTCAAACATTATCCACATTTAGGCCATCCACACCACTCATGCCTCCGGTTACTACCATCTATCAGCATCGCTCTGGTCCCCTACCGCCTTCAAAAATGCCTTTCATGAAAAATTACAAAAGTCTGCCTAATCGTTTCGGAATTTGGCTACCAGAAAAATCCGTGAACCATCCGAGGAAGACCCATCGGAGCGGACTGCGGAATCTGAGAAGAGGAATGCATTCGAACAAGGGTTTAAGGGTTGCCGGAGACATGAGTAAGGCACTGCGCAGTGGACCTCCTGGTGGGGCGGCGACTGTCAAGTGGATTTTCTACGAAGAAGAGGAGACTGCATGTCTCGATGTATACCAGATTAGACGTCGACGAAAACCGATGGTTGTTCATCAACAACAAAAATGGCGGCGATGGTATTGTCTTACGACTTTCTAGACACAGATACGTTCTAGACAGAGAAAGACCGCCACCTAAATACATTAATAAATTATTAGGTACTAGATATTAGATATTAAATTAATATGTTATTAATAATATTAACAATATTAGTACTAAATTAGTAGAAAGAATGTCATATGGTATTAGTTGGAATCCTTTATAAGTATTTGATTATTATTCGTGTTTGGCCTCCAAAGTGTAACTCTTTAGACCGTACCAATATAATAACATTTAATAATTCAGGACACACTAATTCCAACAAATAAGTACTCTTAGTTATTATAATGTGGGACACGCCAGCCCTAATCAGACCGTGTGTCCCAAATTTGTTGCGAGTGTCCATGGGAAAGAACGAATTTGATACGAGTTGATGTGGATCAAAGTTTGACAACAAGATAAAATAGAAAGAACAAAAAAGACACAAGACTTTCCAAAGTTTTTAACGAATCCAAATATGCATATCAAGTACCAGTGTTACTCCATGAATTTTATACTTAAGGGAAATAATAACCTTCCACTAAACACATGATCCGCTAACCTAAATACTATTGTTCTAGTCATAAAAGAAACGAAAGGCATATGTTCCACTAGCTCAGGCACATGACTTTTAAATGAAAGGTTTTAAGTTCAAACTTAGATTAAAAAAAAGTATTTTGATATTATTGATGTAAAATAAAAATACGAATACCATTAATAGTTAAAATAATCAAAGAAAATGCATGAAACAAGTTGCATGGATGTGAATTGAATGCAACGTAAAAGGGCTTCATGGGGAAGGAAAAATAGTACATATTAGATATTGGGGGCCACAATATACTATCACACACATTACACATCATATTCCATTACATCACGCTAAAATACTTACAACACCAAACATATTCCATCATTATTTTTTTTATTTTTTAAATAATATATAAATTAATATAAACTAAAAACCAACATTTTAATGTACATAAAAAACATATAAACGACAAATAAATTAAAAACGCATTTTCATTAAAATAAAAAAAGTAAACAAAGCTAAAATTAAGCACCCTCGCGTTGCGGCCACACGACTGTCAACGACAACCAACGCTAAAGTTGTGGCATTTTAAAGGGAATAAATAGATCGAAACCTAGAACATATAAAAAAATAACTAAGTTGATTTAGGACCTACGCGTTATGACGGACTTGTCAAATGAGAAAAAATAGACGTAAAAGTTCTATCATTAGTTCATAACTTTTCCGAATAGATGAATTGGTCTTTGAACCACACATAGAATTTTCGTCGTGTTAACTCACAAATTATGAACGAAATGTAAAAACGTTGAACCACACACGCACAGTGCGTCGTGTTAACTGGCAGATTTAGTACGAAACGTAAAACGAAAATTTTTGAAAGATGAAAAGTATAGGAGCCCAAAGTGGAAAGTAAAAAAGTAGTGTGGTTAAATTGTAAAAGATAAAAAGTTTTGGGTTAACATTAAAAATTCAATTTTATGAGGTTAAATTGCAAGAAACCGAACCACGAAACATATAAAAAAAATAACTAAGTTGATCAAACCATATACGTGAAAACCTTGAACTAAACATGGACGTTGTGTCGTGTGAACTCGTAAAATTATGAACGAAACGTAAAAACGTTGAGCCACACACGCATGTTGCTCCGTGGTAACTCGTAAAATTTAGTACGAAACGTAAATCGAAAACTTGAGAAAGATGAAAAGTAGAAAAATTGTGTGGTTAAATTGTAAAAGAAGAAAAGTTTGGCTTTAAGATCAAGAAAATCAATTTTATAAGTTAAATTTGCAACAAATAGAAAGACTTGAGTTAAAAAGTAAAATTCTAAGTTTTTTTGAAAACCACTCGAAGCCAAGGGTACAACTACCCCAAGCTTAAAGTTCTTGCTTATTTATAGTGTATAATAACCTAAACGTTATAGATAAATCAAAAAAGTCGACTTGAAAAAAAAAAACAACCTAAAAGCTAGCGCCCCAACCCCATTTCGCCCAAATTTCCTGTTTGTGATCTAGTAGAATCAACTAGTACGATTTGGCGATATTTTCATGTGATTTCATAACAACTTTCAAATCTCGGTTCTTTTCTTTTTCTTCTAGGTGTTTCATGTACTTATCATCTCTTTTTAATCTCGACTCCTCTAACACGTTGCCTCGTTCTCTATTCTCCTCAAATTCCAATTTTTTTTTGACATCTTGTATTCCGCGACAACATCCACTCAATTTTTTTCACTTTGCTTGATGATGACTCCACATCGTTCCTCCGTTGCGGTCTTCTCGGTATTGTGTCACTTGTTGTTTGATAAGCCATACATTACGGTTGTGTAATTTCCCGGCTCAGATGTTTTTGTTTTTTTTTTTGGAACGGGCACGACTACCCGTTGAGCTATCAATATCCATCAATGGATCAGGCACCCATTTGGAATAGTTTTTCGCAATCTCCCATGCCCCCAGAGGGAAACCATTTCCTCCTAAGGAGCTTTGCATAGTCGTTTAGTTTTTCCTTGATGATATCCGCCTCACTCGATCCACTTAGCCAACCGTATAACTAATATATAGTAAAAATAATAATTAACTTTTTACGTTATATAAAAATGTAATAAACTAATATAAGGAAACAAAAATATTACCTTTTTTTACGTTGTATGTAGCATCCATTGAATTGGTTCATTTTTTTATTTAAATCCGTCCATTTCGAAGTTAGTTGATTTCCGATTTTTCAAAATATGCGATAACTTGTTTTCAACGTCTTTATTGTTTGTTGATTTCCGATTTTTTGTCCTGGATATATCTAAGTAAAAGTTACACAATGCTACCTCCTTACGTCCAACTTTGACTCCCCCCCACTCGGATGTTTGATTGTTTTTCCCTGTCTTCCACATATAGCTTACACTTGTACTTCTTTATCTTGTTCTTCATCTTCATCCTCTTCTTTGGACTCTTCTTGTTCTTCTTCCTCTTAATCCAAATCGAGAGTGAAATCACAAGTCGGGTTACAGAATGAAAGATTTTGGTATTCGGGATAGGCTCGTGATACGTGAAACGATCGACAATTTGCTCATCCACTAGATCGGGAGATAAAGTGAAATAACCGGTTGAGATTTGGGTTGGCATATTCGGTTAGGGAAGTATTGTGGATATGGGTTGAAACGGTTGGGTGGGTAACAGTTCGTCTTGTAAACAAAATCTCTCAGGTTCGTCTAGATTAGTATGAACCTTTGGCCTATATTTTTCTTTGTAGCACTACTCGAAATTTCCCATTTTCTAACAAGCTTTTCCGTCACAAATGCGTCGCAAACTCGGATTTGCTACGCAGTTGTAACAGAACCTTGATGTTGGAAAAAGCCTCGTCGGAAACTAACTACTACGCAAATTTTAACAATTCTTACGAAAATATTTTGTCGCAAATTTTGCAACGCATTTCTTAATTGTGTTGTTTTATTGCTTGCAACACATTTGCTACAGAACACTCTCATTTTTTGTAACACATTTGTGACGGACCATTTAAAATAAAATAAATAAAATAAAGCTAAAAGAAAATACAGTTCTTATTCTACTAAATAATGCAAAAAAATCACCAAAAAGTTATAAAACCTGTTTTAAATTTCATCATACAACTAACAAATTTATCCAAATGAGTTTCAAAAGAGATTACTCCCACCGGCACATATACCCGGTTCCTGCAACCTCCCGCCTGCACACGAGCCCACAGCTCAGGGTCATCAAGAACCTCAGTGAAGTCCGACTCGTGAAGATCATACATCACCCGTACCTAAATCAATAAAATAAACATAATTTTCTTTAACAATATCATGGGTACAGTGTACTAACAGTTCAGAATTCAACGAAATGTTATCATACCTTAAGCAAAACTAATTCCTCCTGTAAAGCCTTCCATCCTATAAAAGTCGTCTTAACAAATTCTGCACCATGTCCGATATACATGTCCTTTATTACACTATTGTTGTACAGAGGGGTAGCCTCAGAAACACCTTAAGAGCACATAAATTCATCAAGTGAATAATCACAAATACAAATGAATAAAGATAGCTACAAAATGATTAAATACGTATTTAAATAATAATAAGTGCTACCTTCCCTCAAGGTATGAAGATTGTTATGCTCTATGTTCAACTTTTGGACATTAAAACAGGATTCTTCGGTTGTAATTAACCTTACAGAAAGTCCTGGAAGTCAAGCAGACTTCATACCTACAGTATGCAAAAAAAATTATCTTCATATCATTACACATGTGGTTGCTGGTAAAAGAACTGTGTAAATCAAGTTACTGAGCACATTTTGAAAGAAGGACCATTCTACTTTTTTAGGTATGGAAGAAGATTCCAAATACTTATTGATAATGCAAAGATACAGGCATCTTTTTCCATGGTACGGACGATTCAAAATGTCATTCTCATGGAAGCACTCCTGTGAACCTTTTTTTTGAACAGTGAGAATCTTAAATTTGTTGTGAGAGATCTCACACCCTCCTAAACAGAGGGCCCTAATCCTACTCTGGCCATACTATGTTGTCTTAACTGGGCCCACGCTGGCCTTAGAGTTTGGCTAACGGCGTTCCCCGGGAAACCATACTACCCACTGCCAGCTGCAGGGGCTTGCGCCGCCACAAGAAAGGATCTCTCTGGGATAACGCACGGTGGACTAAAATCCGGGGTTGCTCGGGCTCAAACTCCTGACCTAGGATCTAGGAGAACTAGCCTTCATTGCCTTTATCCACCAAATGTGGCACTTGTGGTCTAGTGGTTGGAAAGACTTGGGTTCTCCTTGTAGACTCAAGTTCAATCCCCACTGGTGAACACCAGTGGGGATTGAACTAGTATAAACAATTTTACAAATATACTACTTATACAAAATATTAGCATTTTTTTATCCAAATCTAAAAGAATCCTTAAGCAATCATCTTTTTCTTGGTATGCAACTATTAATGCATGTGCTCGACATAATTGCAATGAGACCAAACTAGGAACCATGTTGGACCCCACCCCTTCTATATAACCTTTAAGCACTCAGTAATATTTTTCATTTGTTGAGCCGAGCTTAAAGATGAGACTTTTAAACCACTTCAGCAAGTTTCACTAACATGGAGCTTTACATAGTTCCTGTTATAACGTACCAATCCCAATCTCCTTATCTCCAAAATACCAATCAAATACCGAATGAAACCTAATTAGTAACTACATCATGATGGAGCTTTACAATAGTGTATCTGAGTTACACGAGTTGCATACCAGAGTGTGTATAACTATAAACTAACAACTCACTAATTCTGTTAACAAAATAAATTAACATAACAATATCAAACAAGTGAATACGTGTATTACAAGATGATTATGTTACCTCAGGAGTCAGGACGATCGGAACTCTCAGGAAGAAAGCCAAAAGATCTCGCAGAACAGGATGAACTTAAAAGCTTCTCACCAACCCTTGAAAAATCCATGCCACCGAAATAAAAGAGGTGGCGAAAAGATTAAGAAAACCCAATCGTCTTCGCTGTCCTCCCTTTCCTCTTCTTCAACTCAAAGAAACATGCACCAGACACCTTTGACGCTTTTACCACCGAGCCTCCATCTAGCACCACGGCTGCTGCCACCGTAATCCTCATCATCTTCGTCATAATTCTTTTCTTCATCCTTGATCATCTTCCTCCGCAACATCATCAATAAAGTCAGATCTCCGCCTCTCACTGCCGCTTTGTCCTCCGTCGCAATGGCTGTGCCTTAATCGTCATCATCAAACATCGCCGTCGACCTAATTCGTTTTCAAACAACAAAATTAAATCTTAAAAACTATGTTGCTAGTAAAAGCACTATCATCAATCCACAAGCATCGTCAAACAAACACTCGAATTCCAAAAACAAGAATGCAAAAGTTCTTTAATCAGAAAGCATAATAATTATGAAAATTGCAACATTTTAATAATGAAACACTTGTATATTAATCTATAAATAGCAACTGCTTTAGAATCAAATTAGTTTACTCAATAAATGCATAAAAATAATACAAATCCTTAACAGTGCTATCAAATTCGAATAAATAAACAAACATATAACAAAATCACACTACTCAATCCGATCATCAAAATTTCTACAAAGTCAAAATCTGTACGTTGAATTAACTAAACAAAAATATTTCAAAACACAAACAATAGATCGATTATAATTTATACCTCTGGAACTGCAATATCAAGATGATCATCAACACGTATAATGTTGATGTTTCACTGTGTACACACTCATGCTTCAACAAAGAAAGTATCATGAATCGTAAACCTGATTAATGAAAAATGCTTCGACAATAAGTTTCAATAAAATATGCTGATAGTTACCACTCTGGTATCGTAGAATTGACTCAGTAGCTTGCCTTAAAATATCGCGCGCATCATAGCTGATGAAGAACGACATATTGATGGATCAGAAGATTGCACAACAGCTGATATTAATAGCTCTACAACCTGATAAAAGATTAAAATCAACAACTTATAAAGCACACTAGGCTATATTCAGCTGTAAAGAGAGGTGGCAAAATGGGCGAGTCGGTGGGTTGGGTGACGGGTTAAAGTCGCAACTGGTGATTATTGAGTGCAGATCAAAACAGGTTTCAGGTTAGTTGAGTCTACTCACAAACACTTTTTATCAATTTCATATTTCCTCTAAATTTAAATATTTTTGTAAATCATTTGACCTGTTGGCCCGTTATTGATAAAACATAACCCAAATTGACCCCTTTCTTTCAATGCGGAAAGAGAAGTCACAAAAGGCACACAAGGTGTTTGCCCAAGGGCAGCCATATAGCCTTGCATGCATCAAGGCACAAGGGCGCAAATTATGGCCAGATGTGGCACAAAGAAACCTAGCCTGACAGGTCTGAAAGGAGCCTAAACTAGCTTAAAACATGTCTAAAACCAGGATAAATGGTCTCACTATACTGTTAGCCTTGCATAAAAAAGATCTCGCTTCTTAAGCGCCTTCTTGACACGAGGCTCACCCTTTGCGCCTTGAGTTCACCAAGCGCCTTCAACTCCTAGGTTTAATTATTCTCTTTCATTCCTAAAACCCAAATATATTCAAAGTTATTCATGTACTTATTCTTCTAATGAAATTATAGCATATAGAAGCCATTGTGTATTACTAAACTTATAATGCACACTATTATTCCTAATTTAAATTCAATATCTAGGCAGGGCTATAATGATCAAATCAGACTATTGAAATCAGTTTAAAGAACGATACTTCCTGAAATACACTTACTATGTTCCAAAGAAGCACAACACGAGTAGGTTGACCATTGATACTAACACATCTTACTTTCTTTTCCGGTTGCTGCTTAGGCTCACTCGCATTGTCAATAACCTCTGCTCTCCTATCCGTCTTCGCCATCAACGGAGTGGTAATCCCCTGCTCCTGTTTACGAAGCCCTAATTGAACAGATCTTTAATAAAATGGATTGAACTTGGATGAACAATTTGAAACCCTAATTGAAAACATCTTTAATTATAATTCATAATTGAAGATCAATAACTGATAAACTGATTCACAAAGCAAAACTACAAACTCAACAAAGCCCTAAATCATTCATACCTGAGCACAAATAGGAACCACAGATTTGAAAATCGAAGAACTGTTAGAATAACTCAATCCAGCCAGTGGCGGACGAATCCTGCAAGAGATTTCTCCGTAGTTCGCTATTAGTAGCTTCTCGATCTTCCAATTATTTTGCTCGTGTTGCTTATGTTCGTTGCTGAAGATGACAATCATAATTGCGTGTGTGATTGAGGAGTTGGATCGATCGCTACGAGCATGTAGTACGTGAGAGCAGAGGTTGATTTCAGCAGAGGTCCGTCGAGTTCCGCCGCGACTGACCGGTGGTTGATGGCGGAGGCGTCACATTTCTCTCTATAAAACTAACTTTCTCTCTCTAGAATGAGTTACTCTCCCTAGAATTGTGTATTTGACTGAATGAAGAAGAGGGAGAAGGTGTTGGTTCTAATTATGGTAGGCCGTGAGTTAGGGCAGAACTGTGAATCACAGAGGAGCGGAGGGTTTTATCAGTTGTCATAATTTTTATTTTTAATTTTTTATTTAATGGTCATAATTTTTATTTTTTATTTAATAATAATAGTTCCGTCACAAATTAGTAGCAAACTGCTATGTTGCTACCCATTTCCTACGCAAAACTAAAAATAATAGTTTTAAATAGGTTTATGTTGTTATTGTGTCGCAAATTTGTTTCAAAAATTAGGTTTTTTATTCGTTAAAAATGCGTCGCAAATGTGTCACAATTTGCTACACTTTTTCCGTTGGAAATTCCGTAGCAAATAATCAGTTTTCTAGTAGTGTAGCCAACATTCTCTTTCTTGAACTTTGATTTTGTTTTTTTTTTTCTTTATTGTTGAAGTGTGGGTGTTATAGTGACATCTTTTTGTGTAATGGAGTGTGTATAAAAATATAGAAGGTCGTTTGATATATTTATAAGGGTAAAAATTGAATTTTTTTATATGGTCATATCACCGTTGGGTAACGATCAAAAGCCACACATTTTGCTCCTTCACGCTCATGCTCGATACCACCCCCCACCACGGTCATCGTTGTGATCACATGACCTGCGCCAGTGTGATCACACGCTCCATCACGTTCCCTTAATTTATATGTGATAATAAAAAGTGTCAGGAAACAACAGTAAACACCATCGGTAATGTCAAGTTTGAAGCATCAAGTAAAAAGATAATGTACAAGTTGTAAGTCCTACATGAATCAAAAGTTTTCGAGTAAGTCGCAAGTTTTTAGCTTTATTTCGTTATGTTTGTTATTTCAGTATTTCCTTTATAAGCTATTTATAGCCTTCCGTAGTATTGAATAAAGCAATCAATTCCAGCGATAACTCTTTTCACTTTGTTGCTTGATACACAAAACCAACATTGTGGTATCAGAGCATGGTTGATTCCAATAAAAAAAAAAAAAACTTGTGTACGTGCATTTTTTTCATCAATGGCGGCTAATGGATCTGGTTCGAATCCACTTTCCTCAATCCCTTTACCTGTCTTCAAGGGAGATGGATATTAGTTCTGGAGTGTTCGCATGAAGACGTTGCTAATGTCTCATGATCTGTGGGACTTAACGAACAGTGGATATGATGCTGATCGAATGCATTTGGCTGAGAACAAGCGAAAGGATGCTAGAGCTCTAGCACTAATACAACAGCCAGTACATGACGATGTGTTCTCGAGAATTGCAGCCGCAGTCTCTCCACGACAAGCATGGAAAGGGGACTCAAAAGTCAAGACCGTGAAGCTTCAAACTCTGAGATGAGAGTTTGAGACACTACAAATGAAAGATGATGAAGCCGTATCAAATTTCTATCCAAAGTAATGAAGAACGTGAACCAGAAAAGGTCTTACGGTGACTGATCAGGTAGTAGTTGAAAAAGTATTACGAAGTCTGCCTCCCAAATGGGATCATGTGGTAACGGCTATTGAGGAATCCAAAGACCTCACAACCTTATCATTTGATCAACTCATGGGGTCCTTACAGGCACATGAGTGTCGAATTAACCGGGGGGTAGAATCTCAAGTCGAAGGACAAGCACTTCAGGCAAGAGAGGATGAGAATGGATCCAATCTCCGAGGTAGAGGACGAGGATCTTTCCGTGGTGGTAGATTTTCAGGGAGAGGTCGCGGGTCTCTCCAGTGCTATAATTGTAATCGCTTTGGACATGCTAAAGGCGATTGCTGGTATGAAACACAACCGCAAGTTGCCATGGGAAATACAGCGTACAGAAGACAGTGATGATGATTATCGTTTGTTCATCGCCATTTGCAATGAAGAAGTGCCACAGCAGATCGCTACTAATCAAAAGAAGGAACGAGTCTGGTTCTTGGCAGTGGCGGACCTAGAAAATATTTTCAATGGGTACGAACGAGCAGTTTAATCAAATTTTTAAGGGGTGCGATCGATATTTTGCCCTATAAAACATACTATTTTTCTTTTTCGGCCGCCCACCCAGAGCTCTACCTAGGTCCACCGCTGGTTCTTGGATAGTGGTTGCAGCAACCATATGACAGGTTATAAAACCTTGTTTAAAAATCTAGATGAAGAAAAGAAAGTATGTGTTAAGATGGGTGATGGCAAGTCTATTCAAGTGGAAGGCAGAGGTACGATAAAGATTCCTGTTTCAACCAGTCAATGAGGTACAATTTGCACCAGCACTTGGTTACAATATAGACAGTTAATGCAATCTAGATATAAACTCATTTTTGAAGATGATGCATGTGTCATAATAAATAAAAAAATCTGGTGAGATGTTGTGCAAAGTTTTAATGTCTAGCTATAGAACATTTCCACTCGATGTTGTTCAAGATCAGGTACAACTAGCTGCTAAACCTGCAGTTGGTAAGGGTACCAAACAAGTCGCAGCCATTGCAGAAGAGATATCAGTTTTGTGGCACCTACGGTTTGGACACCTGCATCAGCAGGCTCTTCAAACCTTATCTGAAAAAGAAATGGTGATTGGTTTGCCATCAATTACCTCCATTCAAACCGACAATTGTGAAGGGTGCATATATGGGAAACAAAAAAGAAGATCATTTCCCTCAACTTACACTTGGTGCATGCAGACTCGGTGGGGCCAATGAATATGAAATCTCTAGGAGGTAATGTATACTTTTTTTTCCTTTTGACTGATGACTTTACACGAATGAGTTGGGTGTAAGCGTGTTCTCAGATATGTTGCAGGAACATCAGATTATGGTTTGCATGTGGTATGGCAAAAGTAATCACATTGTTTTAGAAAGGTGTACGGATAGCGATTGGGCACGTTCATGTGAAGATCGTAAGAGTCTATCAGCAAACGTGTTCTTCATTGGTACAGGGGCGGTGTCTTGGAGTACAAAAAAGCAGCTTGTTGTCGCTCTATCTACAACAGAGGCAGAATATATAGCAGCTACTGCAGCATCGTGTCAGGCTGTTTGGCTTAGAAAGCTTCTAAAGGAAATGAATCAGGAGCAGCTGACTGCTACAACAATTTTCTGTGATAATCAGTCAACCGTCTTTCTCACAAACAATCAGGGATTTCATGGTCGCAGCAAACATAATGATATCCGTTATCACTACATTCGTGGTCTCGTTGAAGATAGACAAGTGATGTTAAGTCCGTGTGCTACAGAAGAGCAGCTAGCCGACATTTTTACAAAGCCCTTGGGAAAGGAACAATTCTATTATCTGCGAAGCAAGCTTGGAGTCAAGATCATTTGGATTATGGGAGGCTGTTGGAATAATTCAACTGATGTTACCATTAACGTTTAAGTTTATTAGTCACGTGCTGGATTGCTAAGTCATTTAATAAGTAGCGAGTCAGTTGGGGAGTTCCACTTTAGTCACAAGTTTTAGCTTTATTTAGTTATGTTTGTTATTTCAGTATTTACTTACTATAAGCTATTTGATAACTCTTTTCACATTGTTGCTTGATACACAAAACCAACAAATAATTGTTTTATTTCTACTGTAATGATTGAAAACCTTTAATAGTTAAGAAATAATAATAATTGTATGAAATATATTGAGTGATCATACAATATGCAAACTATAGGTGTGAATATTATTTCTTTGGTGTTAATTTAACGGCTTTGAGTTCTTCGATCAAAGCCGTAAAACTGTTGATCGAAGAACCACCTTCTTCAACGACTTTTTTGGTTGTTACCGCCAACTTCTTTGAGTTTTGTCTAATACTTTCCGCTTTGACCGACTCGCCTGTTAAAAGCTCAATAGCCTTTATAATTCCTTGTTTCTCTATAACCGCACTACTAATATCATGACTCAAATTCCAAACGTCCGCCCCAACTCTCACACTGATTCCTAAAAGCTCCACTAGCTTCTCGTTGTAGAAATGCTCCGCATACAACGGCCACGTGATCAATGGCACACTGAAAACTGCAGCCTCAAGCACCGAGTTCCAACCGCAGTGAGTCAAAAACCCTCCGACCGCAGGATGTTGTAGCATCTCCACTTGCGGGGCCCACCCTGTTTAAATCAAACCCTTGTTTTCCCTCTTAATTCTCTCTTCAAATCCTTCCGGCAACCCACCGATCCCTTCGCTACCCGTCTTACCCACAACCCAAATAAACGGACGCTTCGATTCTTCAAGCGCTAACGCGATTTCAGTAATCTGAGCCTCTGGGAATTTCACCATGCTTCCGAAACAAGCATATATCACCGACTTCGGTTTCTGCTCGTCCAACCAACTCAAACAACCATGCTTATCCGACGACACACCACACCGTTATCACGACCCTCACCGATGAAAAACTGAAAAAGAGGACCTATATGCCACACTTTAGTATCTTTAACCTTCTTGAAATGATCAACATAAGCCGGTTCAATCTCATAGAACGTGTTGTGCACCAATCCGTAACTTCGTTTTTCCGATTGTAGAATCGCTTCAAGAAACTCCCCAAAACGAGTTTTGGTTTTGAAATGTTCGGACACTTGAGACCGCTTCATCGTGATCTCATCAGGTAAATTCGGAACCACGAAGCTTTCGGATTCCGAATTCACATTCTCATGAGGTTTATAAACCCTCAAGCTATGGGCAATGGAATGATAAAGAAAACACGATGGGTAAAACAAGAGTCTCGGGATGTTGAGCTCGTCCGCGAACTCAACAGTCCATGGGAAAAACATGTCTGAGAATATGCAATCGGGAGCAAGATCCCGAATCACTTGTTCAAATGTAGTTTGGAGTATCATCATGCCACGATACACGGCCCTTGCCACTTCTATGGTCGGGGCCGAGTTGAAGCTTTCGATTCCTACGGGGAGGCCGACTTCGGATGACGGGAAGGTGATGGTGTGGACCGCGATAGGGTGGCCGGCCACGGTGTCGCGATCCATGGAGGCTTGGAATATTAGGGCGTTGTGAACGGTGGTGATGATGGTGAAGTGGACACCGCGGGCCGCGAAGAGCCTGGCGGCGTGGACTAGTGGGATCATGTGGCTGGAAGTGAAGTGAGGGAGGAAGACGATGTGGAGGTTGTCGCCGGTGGGAGTCATGGTGGATGTATGTTTCTCCGATGACATGAAGTTTTTACGTTTGGATTTTGTTTGTGATAGGTACCCTTTTTAAAGTTTTAAGCTATTTTTTTATTACTTTTTGAAATATGTAATCAGATTGCCGGCCTCGCCGGCACTAAAGTATTAGATATTATATATTTTGTTATGGAAACGAGGGTGTTGATCTTGACATGTTAACGAATTGATTGGTTTTGAGTTGGTGGATTGGCAAGCTGAGTTCTTTAATCCTGACTTAACCTATATATTTATATATTTATTTTTGTTTTATTGTGTTGAAACGGTCACTTAAAATCATATCGTGTTTGGATTGTGTTTCATATTGACTCGTATTATATTCGTTTATGAATATGAGTAATACATATTAACTTAATTACTTCGACTGAATTGAAACCTTTTTATAATTTATGTATTTTTATTGTTTGTGTGTCTTTATCTCTCATTCTCAATCAATAAACTTAGGTTTATATATCTGAGACTGAAATGAAACCTTTTTATAGTTTATGTATTTTTATTGTTTGTGTGTCTTTATCTCTCATTCTCAATCAATAAACTTGGGTTTATGTATTTTTATTGTTTGTGTGTCTTTATCTCTCATTCTCAATCAATAAACTTAGGTTTATATATTTAGTTTGAGACTGAAATGAAACTTTTTTATAGTTTATGTATTTTTATTGTTTGTGTCTTTATCTCTCATTCTCAATCAATAAACTTGGTTTATGTATTTTTATTGTTTGTGTGTCTTTATCTCTCATTCTCAATTAATAAACTTGGGTTTATATATTTAGTTTGAGATTAAAAGAAGTATATTAAAAAGGATTGAAAATTCTGATAGTTGATAAATTTGATGGAAGTGAACACTTGATAAAGGACTTAAGGAAGAAAATTAATATCGGTTATAAAAGTTTACAGTTTGAGAAAATATTAAAATAAAAGAATAGCTAGTATTCATTTCAACACACTATCCATTTTATATAAATATTAATTTTTTAAACTCTTAAACGTGTTGTAGGTTAACCCACATTTTAAGTGGGTCATGTCCAAGCCAAGGGCGGACCCATAAAGAGTGGGTCGGGGTCCTAGACCCCAATCCTTTTTAAAATTTTACCAAAACTAATATATTACATTTTTCAAGAAGCTCATAAAAATAATTAGCTGAACCTCATAGTCCTAAAAGTAAAGCTGACAAAGTGGTAAATTCCCTTGTTTAGATAGGTTCTAGCCTTTTTTAAGTCCAAATGAAGACTCGTTTTTTTACATAAATTATACATGCATACATAGCAAACACCCTAGTCTTTTTTAAAATTTTAACCTGTTTTAGATCTTGTGATGTGATCTTTGTGAATTTGGTGGGTTATTAGTTACATCGGTATTACGTTACCCGTTGTGATTGGCATTGCATTACCGCTTGTTTGGAGGCAGAAAATTCTCCAAGAACACAAATATAACATAACCGGTAGTCAAAAATATGCACGCACGTGTATTATATTTTGTAGGTCCACTTGGAGGATCAAACAAACTTACTTCCTTGTTTGTTAACACACTTACGAGTGCGGAATCCACGTAAATATGCAAACCGAAGCAAAGATATGAAAACACAAGTAACCAAAGATTCACAACTTTGATTAATGAAGAGAACTTAGTACAAACACATGCACACAATGTTCATACAGACTCTGGGTGCTCTTAGTGAAACTGTGAAAGATATGTCTGTATTTATAGGCCAATACCTCTGCATGTTACGAAGAACCATGCAGAGGCCCACGAAGAATGGTTCTTCGTGGACTACACCAACGAACAACTGATCACCCACGAAGAATGGGTTCACGAGCGGTTTATTAACACTTACCGAATGAGATTTTATGTTCGTGTCCATTTATTATGGAAAGGAACGTGTTCACGAACACAAACAAACACAAATAAAATTAGCGAAGACGGTGGTGGCTAGAAGTGGACGGTGAGAGTGAGCAGTGCTTGACCTTGAAGCCCTAATCGTTGAACGAAGGTCGGGAGTATTTTTCAATGTGAGGAAGGAAAGTGGAGCGGTGCATCAACAAGATGGAGATTGGGTTCCCTACTTTATTTGTTTGGGTAACGAGATAAATAAAACTTAAAAAATATAAAAAGTTTAGATAAAATAAAAAAATGCTAAACAATCTTAATTGAACAACATAAACAAACAAACTTGAGCGAATGTTCACGAACACATTACTGAACGTAACTGAACGAACGAGACATCTGTTCATGTTTGTTCATTTGACTAACGAAATTCCTTGTTCATGTTTGTTTATTAATTAAATGAACGAACGTAAACGAACTTCCCGCCATACAGTTCGCGAACTATTCGTTGAACGTTTGGTTCGTTTAGACTAAAATTAGGGTTTATTCTCTAGGCGGGAAATATAAATTAATCAAAATTCGAAATGAAACTCTCGTTCCTAAAGTCATTCACCACAGAAGATGAACATGCAAAAATGCAATCGACACTTTCAATTTCAGTCATTTCAATTCGTTCTTCAAATCAACAACAAGCAATGCACTCAAAGATAAACTCATTCTTCAAACCCTCTTCAGGGCCGGCTCAACCATTTAGGAGGCCCTAAGCGAAAAAAATTCGAGGCCCTTTTCTAAATTTCGTTATTACAACACCCGCCTCCTTTATCCGGGTTTGAGACATGCAACAACAAACTTTTTTAAACAAATATAGTAAAGCTACTTATTCCTATGTATCACTAGTGCAGTCATATATGCTCCTTTAATGATTTAGACAAATAAAATATTTAAAACAACAAATATATAAGTCATAGATAATATTGTTAGTAATGATGACGATAAACAGGTATAGCTTAAAAATTGAATAACTTAATATTAAGAAAAAACACAAGTTAACGAAAAGTAATAAAGAAAATAAATGTTTAGCATAAAAAGATTTGCAAATTGCAAGTTTATATCTAGGTTGAAAAATGAAAGACAAGGGTAAAAACAAATTGAATATAGAAGTAGTAGGATTCGAACACTAGTTGAGGTACATAACACACTTATCAAGTAGCCAATTGGCCACTATACCACAAGGTAGTTTTGTTTCCAAATCTTGTATTTTTGTTTATAAATACTTTTCTTCCTATATATAAAAATCTTAAACGGAGACCCTAAATATTTGGTGGCCCTAAGCGAGTGCCTAGGTTTATATGTTACTAAGGCCGGCCCTACCCTCTTCTTCAACATCGCAAAAGCAAGCCAACGATTTATTCGAGAATCTGTCTGTTGAAGAACAAGACTTCACCAGAGAACCCGAAATTCCAATTATATACACTCGAAGATCTCCAAAAACAAATGGGTTTAACATTTTTTATTTTCTTGTAGAATTTGATTCTTGAATTTGTTGAACTTGAAGAACAGTTTCAGTTTTTGTTGCTACTAATCAGTTTCATAGATAATCTTTTGTTGATTAAGTGTGTAAAGGTTCTTGATAGAAGATAATGTTTTGTTTTTTGCGTGTTCGAAAATTTTGGATACAAGATGATCATCTGACTACCCGCAATGCAACGGCCTGCATTTACTACATGCATCCTAGTCATCACTGCCACATCAGTTTTTTACCCATCCTTCCTACATGCATTCTCTCTCATCTTTTTAACTCCAACCCATCTTTTCCACATGCAACCTCTCTCTTACACATCATCATTTCTTTTTCAATTTTCCTTTAAAAACTTTTATTTTGTAATCTTAAAAAATATTTAATAAATAAATGTAAAAATATATTTAAATAATAAACAATAAAATTTTGAGAGTTTGTAAGATTTTGGGGTGAAAAATGAGTTAGTTTTAGTGGGTATTTATAGGGGAAAAAACTAGCCTTTTTTTAAATATAGTTGTTAGAAAAAAAATTCAAAAACATTTCAAAGAGCCGTTAGTGGGTTTTTTTAATAAAGCATGTGGCTTTTCTTTAAATAAAAAATTAAATTTAATTCATGTGGGGCCCACTAGTGGATGCATTTGAGTGCACTTGACCAAGTATGTGCTTCCCCTTCATGCTTCCTCTCCACTCCATCCTTCCAAATGCTTCCTCCACCTCACCAAATGCTTCCTCTCCAATTGAAGCATTGGAGAAAGTCTTATAGGTTTAAAATTGATTTAGTTAGTTACCCTTTATGCAAGATATACATTAAGTATAATTATATTTAGGGCTGCAAACGAACCAAATGTTCGGCGAGCAATTCGTGAACCGTTCGGTGGGAAGTTTGTTTGTGTTTGTTTATTTATTAAACAAACGAATACGAATAAGAAATATCGTTCGTTTAGTTAAATGAACAAACATGAACAGGTGATGCGGTCGTTCATTTATATTCGTGAATGTTCGGTAACGAGTTCGTTTGTGTTCGATAGTTCATTAGTTTTTATTTTTTATATTTTATTTAAAAACTTCAAAATTCCTACAAATAAAATATTTAATAAGTGTCGGTGTATTATATATTTTGTTCATGAGCACTTGTTAGAGTTTAGATGAAAATGGCAAAAAATCTCAAAAGTGAAGGGCAATATGATACAAAAAATTGTTATGGATGAAACTGGCAAACATAACCAAACCTCAAGGACGATTTTGGCAATTTTCTTATCGAAATTACAAACTGTCTAAAAATATTGAAATTAAGGACGAATAATCGTTTTTGGCAATTTTCTCTTTTCGAAATTACTAACTGTTTAAAAATACTGAAATTAAGGACAAATAATCGTTTAATATAAATTTTAAGGTAATCAGGGTTGTATGCGTTTTAAATTAAAACGGAAAGAATTGAAAATAGTTGAATTTAGCTTTCGTGATGAAATCGGAGCCCATATATGTAAATGCGGGTCAGACAGCTAGGCCATACCGTTTATGGTGTTTGCCACGTGATTCGGCTCGTCGAGACCTTTTGGCCTGCTGCTTATGGGCTCCTTAACTCCACTCATATCCCAAGTTATGTTTGTTCCATAGTTGTCAATATCGAGCGTAGCGATCGCTATAGCTCGCTACGTAGCGTGTAGGTCTAGGCTCGCTATCAGGGTTGTATCGATACATAGCGTCAATTTAGTTTTTTTCTATTTTTTTAATATAAATAGCAAACAAATATAGCTATAAAATAGCTGGATTTTAGGTTTTTGTTAAATATACATGTAAAATAGCATATGTACCAGGGTATTTTGATATAATATACATATAAAATTTTTAAACTTTTTTCTAGTGTATCGCTATTCGCTATGTAGCATATAGGTACCTTGTCGCTATTCGCCATCAACAACTATGATTTGTTCTATGTTTGGGCATTTTTTTCTTCTGTTTCCCCCTATCTAGCTCGTTTAAGTAAGAGTCTGTTAACTCTTAGATCATCTTTTGAATTACAGTTCGGTTTTTGGCATGCAGGGAAGATGATGGTGTACTCGAATGGGATGATAAAAACAAATATGATTATGGAGAACAGTTGGTGGTATCGAATTCCAAAAGGGTATTAAACACGAAAAGAAAGTACGCACAGTTACATCTGGATCTGGGTCAGTCTGATTATATGTTTAGCAACTGTAAAACTTGCGGATTCAAATTTGTACCTGGAGACGAAGAAGATGCAAAGCTTCACAAGAATTACACTCATGGTATTGGATTCAAGGTACATGTATCGTAGTATATGATGTTAGTTTTTTGGATGTTTTTGCTGATTAATTATTCATGGATTTCATACTTAAGGGTTGGCGTAATGAAAGAGTTATCGACATGTTAGAAAACTGGCGGGTTATTTTGGTACTGAACGACGATCCTCCTGCTCATGTTAGAAAGGTACTATGGGTTTTTTTTGT
Source organism: Scalesia atractyloides (assembly GCA_947069175.1). NCBI lineage: Eukaryota > Viridiplantae > Streptophyta > Magnoliopsida > Asterales > Asteraceae > Scalesia > Scalesia atractyloides. The sequence goes on from CAMTDV010000021.1 coordinate 85,754,131, forward strand.
TAAATATGAAATGCTTGCTTCATAATAGAAATAAAAATATTGAATTTCGTTGATCGGTACACTCGGAAAATGAAATTGTAATGACAGGTTGAAGAGGTTATTAAGATGATGGAGATGGACCTTGGTGATGGATGGATCTTCCATAAACACTGTAAGGTGGCTATTTCAACTTTTTTTGTTTTATTAGGTTTTTGATTATTTGATTTCATTGGTTTACATTTGTTCCACATATATGTTTTTGATTTTGTTGGTTGGTTTGTTTCCCGTTTCCTGGAGTAATAATTTTGAGTAAATTGTCCTTTTCGTCCCTGAGGTTTGGTCAGTTTTGTGTCATTCGTCCAAAGGTTTGAAAATTAAAAACTTGCCATTTTCGTCTGGCTCGTTAACTCCATCAATTTTTCTCCATTAAGTCAAGGTATTTCCGTCTTTTTTGGTAAGTTCAAGGCCAATTCAGTATTTTGAATACTTGTACGTTATGCTAAATGCTTGTACTAAAGGGAAAAAGAACGAATTACCCTTTTAAGTTAACAAAAAAAGACAAAAATACCCCTGATTTAATGGAGAAAATAAATTGAGTTAACGAGCTGGATGAAAATGGCAAGATTTCAAACCTTTTGGATCTAGATGCGAAAAAACAAACCTTAGGACGAAAATCACAAAACTGACCAAACCTCAGGGATGAAAATGGCATTTTACTCTACATTTTTTCCAGTTAAGAACAACGGCATTTTACTCTATTTTTTTTTCAGTTAAGAACAACCAAACAAGCTTTGAAAGACCTATTTACCATGTCCATAACTAAAGAAAGGTTGACCTTTTTTCATAATTGTAGGTTTATCTTTTTATTTCCTCGCATCGAGTTGCTGGCTGCCTTGTTGCAGAGCCGATTAAAAAGGCATATCGGTTAATTTCAAACTCGGATGAAAAATCTGATGTTACAACAAAGAACGGAAAGTTGACTCCAACGATCCTCCAGTTTGGTAACATTAACTTCCAAAGAGAAATTTGGAGAAAAAACTCATTGCCGAAAAGTGAAAGAAAATCAGAAGACGCCCTCCTTGGAGCCATCATTTATGAAAAAGATTCGGTCTCTGCTGTATGTGCTATCCGTGCAATTTGGGTCACACCCTCCAATAGAAGAAAACATGTCGCAACTCATTTACTTGAAGCCGCAAGGTAGCTTTGATCTCCAAGAGTATATTCTAGAGATTTTAAAATGGGCGGGTCGGGTAACATGTGAACACATGTGGTTTTTTTTTGTGCATTCCAGAACTTTTTTTTTATAAAATGATTTAAGAGGTCTTATGCAAATATGCTTTCATCCTGTTTGACTCATTTAACTTGTATGCTTTATATAATGATTTAGATAATACTTGGTATCTTGCAACTCGTGTATGGTTAAAGTTTGAATCTTTTCAACATGAATGTAGGAAAAGTTTCTGCTCGGGTTTGATCCTTGAACACAGTCAGTTAGCGTTCTCTCAGCCAACGAACGCAGGGAAGTTATTAGCAACGAGTTACACCAACACAAGATCTTTCTTGATCTACTACACAACAAATTTAATGCAAGCCATTGATACAAGAAACAATCTTTTTTAAGGAGGTATGTTTAAAACCTTGTAAAGCTCTAACACATTTTCTTTGCATGATCAAATTGCAAGAAAATTACGACGTTGGATATCTGTATTAATACAAAATTTGGCCCTCAAATGGTCAGTCGACCCCGGACCCCCTCTGGTTCCACCAATGGTTAAATATGTATACAACTTTTTGTCATGCTTAATGCTTTCGGCCCTACCATCACCTTTGGTAAATTTGTTAAAGCATCTCGCAAGAGTTTTGGCATTAGATTGTGTGGGTGAGCGTTAAAGAACCTTGGCTGAGGATGTAGGAGTAGGAAGTATGCTAATCGTCATATGTCAAGACACCCATGATTTTCAAAGTATATAATGGTTTAATTGGTTACATAGAGTTGTTCTTTTACCATAAATGATAAAACAGATTTGAGATATTTTAGTCATATAAGTTGGGATTTTTACATATTTCCCCCTACTAAGAGGGCTTATTACATATTTCCCCAAACAAAAAATTCAATTACATATTTCTACTTCCTAACTCATATAAATTACATATTTCCCCATTTCATTAAATTATACTTTTTAATTACTATTTTATCCTTAATGAACTTATTAAATGAGTTATTACATATTTCCCATTTCTACCGTCAAGTACATTTTTCCCTAACATAAATTAAATAACGTTCATAACAATGAACAAATTAGTAGCCCACCTTGTTAAACTATTTTATTCAAACTAAACATACATGGGTTTACCATGGTAACTAAATTACCTTCTGTACGAAAAATAACTAAAACTTTACTACAAAATTGAAGCAGCGAAAGTCGAACCGGGATTTGTACGATTGTAGGTGAAAGAACAAAGCAACAGACCATTTAAATTTGTTCTCCTTTTTTTAGTTTATAAATTTGTTTCATATTCTTTTTTTAAGTCAGTCACTCCACAACGGTAAAAAAATCAGCGAAATACTAGAGTTAAAAACCGTTTTGAACCGTATGAATTTGAATTAAAACCCATTTTGACTCGGACCTATTATGACGTGAACCACAATGTCTCATTTTTAAGATGCCCCGCTCTGAAAACCACAATGAATTTGAATTCAATTTTGACCAAAAAAAATTGATCCGACAAATTCGAAAACTGAATCGATGAAATATTAACCATAAATAATTGGTGAAATATTAGAGGAATTGAGAAAAAATAAGAATTAGGGAAATATGTAATTGATGGTAGAAATGGGAAATATGTAATTAGTCATTTAATAAGTTCATTAAGGGTAAAATAGTAATTAGCAAGAGTCATTTTAATGAAATGGGAAATATGTAATTTATATGAGTTAGGAAGGAGAAATATGTAATTGAATTTTTTGTTTAGGGAAATATGTAATAAGCCCTCGGGAAATATGTAAAAATCCCTTTACAAAATTAGAGGTGATCAAGTAAGTTGCAACCTACTTATATTATTTTAACAAACTGTTCGATAAAAATCAATCACTCGTATCAGCATATTACTTTCATATTCTAATCAATATGTTTAAATTGTTCTAACAATGATTTAACTACCATGTTTATGTTTTCTATGATAAAAATGAAGCTTTTCTTGATAAAAGCTTTGAATATAAGTTAAACATATTTTTCTGGTAATCATTATAGAACACTAAAATAGTTAAGTTTCAAGTGATGAGCAAGCCAAGTCGAATACAACAATGCACCGTTATTTCTGTTTCTGTTTGCTTAAGTTTCTACGTAGTTACATCAGACGTCGGCAACAGTGGAACTAAGGCTTGAGATAAACCCTTTCATCTACAACTCTTCATATCAAGACATAATTACCTACACATTATATACTTACTGAAAGACAATTTATTGAAGCAAACTTTATTGATTATAATGATGTGATGTTTATATAAAGAGAAACATTGCGAATCTTGAAAATGCCAAATACGGGTACAACACAACGTTAAAATGAAAATCTTCAAACATATGCATCCGGGTTTTTGATAAGGTAGGTTTCCACGACCTTGTAGAGTCCTAAAACCTTTTCTTTGCCGGCCTTTAATTCTTCTTCCTTGATTTCGAAATCACGATGTGTGTAAATAGTTGTGGTCATCTTGGAGACGGTCCCACCATCAGATGAACCCTCAAATTTGATATCATAAGATACCTTTTCAATCATGTCTGATATACCGTTTCCTTCAATCAAAGTGTACTTGTAAGTTAATGTCTTCTCGTCGATTTCATCTATTTGGTGCTTCGCAAAACCTACATACAAGAATTTAGTTAAACTAGAAAACACACATAGGTAATTAGTATATCAGGCTTAGTTTACTTATGAATATGCCTATTTGGGTTGTGCATCATAAACGGGTTAAATTAACGAAGTTAGGTAAAAAGGGTACATGTTGAACAAACTAAGCTATAATCATATATAAATAATATAATAACAAGGAAAAAAGTGTTTGTGGGTCAACCCAGTTCCACCCAAACTATAAAATATGAATTATTACAACCCAAACTTATTTAAACACATTTCACGTGTCAACCAGAATTCATATTTGGAAAAATGTTACTTTACCTCCAACATAGTTAATCTGCTTAATGCTTCCGGCCCCACCGTCACCTTTGATAAGTTCGATGCTTTTGATAGCATCCGGCAAGAGTTTTGGCATTAACTTGTGTGAGTCGACAATCGAACCTTGAAAATTCTAGCCCGAAGTACAGGTGAAGTGTATTCATCGGTATATGTAAAGACACCCATGATTTTGATTTCTGAAGGCTAAAAGATGCTAATTTGAGTGTGTTTAAGGTGATGGAGATGGATGATTGATGATGGTTGTATATATAGGCTCAAAATGAAGCTAATATTTTGTTAGATTTTGTACTATGTGCAATTGTACCTTGCAATGGCAAGTTCATGTTGGGCCCAGGTGGGTATAAACATTCTGTTTTTTGTCCACATTTGAAATGGCTTAGCCATAATAAACCATTTAAGTAAAACAAATATAAGCACAATTAATTAGTCTCACAAGTTTTGGTTTTATTTTCATTGTTTATCGTGACACATCCATTTTATTGGCTTTTACTTCATCTGTTTTTCTTTTGGATTATGCTCATTTTTAAGACAATTTTTTTAACGGTAATTTTTTTTTTAATTCGTGTCATATATAGGATTTGAATCCAAGAATTCTTCCTTCCAAACCCAGGCATTTAAAGGTTTTCTCATTGCCAATGAATTACTATCCCATTAGTTAATTTTTAAGACAATAATAGTCATATTTAAAACACTTGTAAGAATATGAGACTCTTTTTTCTCAATGTTTACCATGGCACAATAAACTAATCTTAGAGAAAACATTTGATGTTGTAAATCTGGAGTGGTATAAATAGTTTATTTTTTTTGTTTTTTTTTACTTTTACTAGATTCATAAAACACTTGTGAGAATATGAGAGGAAAGAAAGCTAATACAATGTATGACTTAAATGGGTTTTTAAAAACGACACTGCATCAACTCATTTCTTTTATTAGAATCAAAGATTAAGGACTTGTCCAGACTACATTATTTTTTGAGTAAATTACAACTTTTGTCTTTTATGTTTACACCAAATTGCAAGCTTTGTCTTTTTTTTCAAAAATAGTCGTTCGCTCGTTATAAATCCACACTTGTAACATTTCATCTCTCACTCGTGATAGTTACTATAAGTTTGATATTAATGTAACTAAATAAAAAGTTTGCATCATTTCATGGTTATATATAAATGTGAATTATTGAGGAATTTAATTGTCACGAGGGTCAAAATGATAAAGAGGTTAAGTCTAGTTGAGTTAACTTGTGTTTAATACGGAAATTAGGCATTACATGTACACCTTAATTTATGTAATTATGTTATTATTAGAAGTTAAAACATACATTTGCTTAATTATTAGAGATTAATTTTGTTTTAATATAAACATAAAGTCATTGTTTATGCTTGAGAAATAAAAAAACACCTTAGGTGGTAGACCGGTTTGTGGATTTTGTTGGGGTTAACATAATCTAACAACAAATGTAAAGATCAAAACATCGGAATAAAGATTACCAAAATCTGTTTTGGTAAAACCTTCCGACCGATCCTTAATAATCCGTACACAAGAACATATAAACAAACGATAAGGTGCATGTCTAAGGATACAATAATGTAGCTAGACTAACTTATGATGACGATCCATGAAGTGATTTTAGTGGCATGCCTATATGATAGTTCTTCAAAAAAAAATACATGTGAATTTGATTCCGCTTATATTTATATATCTCTATAAATATTAACCAATTTGTCACACCCTAACCGATGGCGGAAACATCAGGATGAGACGAAAACGAGATTGCTCATTGCTCACAACACTAATAAATGACAATATTTAATTAAATCCAAATTTCATTTCACAACATTGTCAAATACAACATGAAGCAATACAATAAGTTCATAAAACATAACAAAATTTGGTACAATATTTATAAATCTAACATCTAAAATGTGTGTATCTAAGTCCTTGCTATTTTGATTTTATAGCATCATCTCCTTCAACCTGTAACATGTTTTAAATAAAGTCAATGCAAAAGCAAAGGCGAGTGCATAAGTTTAAGCATAGCATACGTATATGAATAAAGTTTTAACAATCCTCATGGCAACCAAATCTATATAAGAGCAATATCAAGGCATTCAATACTAATAATCAAACCCTTAACGCAATCACGATGTTTTAACATGACCTCACAAATAACACGATGGAGGTGGATGCGTGAATTCCTATAGCGCTAAGCATGTCAAACGAAGGCTAAAAATAGTTAATGACTAAAGTGTAGCATAACGAATATCCCAGACAAGCAACAAGTATATGATTCAAGTAGTCATGTGTGTAGGATAGTTTGTGCGTTTCATAAAGTTTAAGTGTTTGTGATTTTTGTATATGGAAACATGTTACACCCAAAAAGTGATATAAACAAAAGTGGATCGAGTGTACTCACAGAATTGCTAAGTCTTCTTTGGAAATTCCACGACGAGTTGATGAATGGGAGAAAGGGGACACCGAGGTCACCTTAAAAATGGCAAACGAATGTGCATGAATAATCGAAGCTACGACGGAGGATTCGAATTGGAGTTGAAAGTACGTATATGTATATATTTTACATAGTTAAGTAAAAGTTCTAAATTAAATCTATCAAGAGTTTATTAGGAGTATTGTTAAGTAATTATACTTTAATTTTTTTTATTTGCAACTTCATTTGAGTCTTTTGAGTCTTGATACGTTCGTTAGCGTAGCGAATATATAGTAGATATATATATATATATAGTTTGACAAAAAGTATAATAGACATATATGTATTTCGACAAAGAATACAATAGATAGATGTATATATATATTTGAAGAAAAAGTATAATAATAGTTATAATATATTTTGAAGAAATAAGTATAATATATATTTTGACGAAGTGAGTATACTAGATACTTATAAATATATTTTGACGAAATAAGTATAATAGATAGTTATAAATATATTTCGATGAGAATGAGTATAATAGATATATTTATATTTTGGCGAAAATTGGGCAGAGTTTCCTCTTATTTTTGGACGATCCTGACAACACAAGTTGTCGATATATTTACAAAAACACAACAATTTTTACAAAACAATATAAATATGTATATTTACGTGCTCTAATTATCTTTACAAATTATATAAGGTTCAGTTACGCGATTAAAACAATAAATAAATACGAAACATTATAGTTAATATACACGTCATTATATCGAGCCGTGTGTTGACTGAGTTGGACCATGTTTGACCTAGTTGACTCGGTTTGACCGAGTCAAAACTGAACCGAATCTGAACTGAGACTCGAACCGGAATCAGAACCCGAACCGGAACCGGGTTGAAACGAATCTGAAACAATATCAAAACAGAACCAAACTTGAATTTAAACTGGAAATTAACCGAATAATACTCAAAATGAACCGAACTGAACCTGAAACTGACCCGATAGTCTGACCGGAGTGAACACGAAACTGAACCGGAGCAGGTGCCGTCGCCGTTGCTGTCGCTTGAAGTCGTGCGCCGCCGCCGCAACGCGACTGTTGTCGCTTATTTGCGGTGGCCGGTGACTGTGTATCAGGGAGAGAGAGAACGAGTAGGTGGTGAGGGGTGGTTTTGGTGCGGTAACTCGCGGCGGAGGAGGGAGGGTGGTCTCGCTGGACCCTTGCGACGCCGGAAAAACGAGGCGGTGCTGCCGCTGCTGGTGATCAACCTCGGAGCAGGAAGGTTAGGGGGAAGATGGGAGTTGTCGAGAGAGAGGGAGGGCGTGGGAGGTGATTCGCCGACGTGAGAGGGGTGGCCGGAAAACGTGTCGTCGTCGGCCGGCCGGAAAGGCGGCGTCGGGCGCCGGTGACCGGAATATTGAGAGAGGGGGAGTTAGGGTTTTGCAAGAATGAAGGAGATGGAGTGTTGAGATGTTTATATAGGCTAGGGTTTGATAGGTTGGGCCAAAAGCCCGGTTGTGGCCTAAACGTGTCTGTGAACCCGCTCGTAGAACCCAATCGACGTGAAACGCTTATATTATTCATATTATTATTATTATTATTTTTAAAATGATAATAATAATAAAATAAAGTAAAATAAAACGCGGGGAGTTACAGTCTCCCCTCCTTAGGAAATTTCGTCCCGAAATTTATTCAAGAGGAAGACTCGAAAGGGTTTGGCTAAAGAATGAGAGCTAACGATCGAGAGTTGAAGTTCTGGATACGTGTGGGAAGGTATGAAGTTTAAAGCAACGAAAATGTTAGGTTTGCAAAAGAGGCTGCTTGACTAGAAGGACTTGAGGCATCAAGCATGAGTAAGACGCTTATGTCTTTGTATATACGAGTAGTTTAAACAAGTTTAAATAACCCAAGGATATGTCATCTAAGCAGAAAAGCTTTCGTATGAAACGGTAAGCAGTTTGATGACGAGTGTGGTTGCATCTGAGCAGAATAGTTGATAGTTGTAAATTAAGGAAGCATTTTAGGGCTTGAATGATTAAACGATTGGTTGTACACGAGGTTGCATAAAAGACAAGGTTAACGGGGATAACGGAGGCATAAGAGTGAACGATTGATCTAAAAAACGAGTACGAGTATAGGAATGGCACGTGTATTTGAAACAACGAAAACGTTGCGTTAGGGATGAAGTCTCGTCGTGGATAATCAGGTATCACGCACTTAGCATTGCAATTGTGAGTTGTTTAAAGTTTGCATATTAGGTCTTACTATGGTCTGTAAAACACCGAATTTCTCATGGCACGTTTTACGAAAGTTTGGCAACATGGTGAAAACACTTATATATAGGAAGTACCAGCGGCGTATCCACCATGTTTTGGCCATGTCGCGACCATTCCGTTATTCGATGCAATGTTGCGTTCCGTGTCTTACCATACACGGTAGTACACTCTATGGTTCTCATGCGCTTATCGCTATAATCCCGTGTGCACCCGCGATTATACCGATCGTCGCACGATCCGCATAGCTTGTATTAGCGGCGTATGGATTAAGGTGTTCATAAATTCTGAAAATGAGTTTGTGTGCGTGTAAGAATGTAGTGTGTAAGCATGTTTGCGTGTAATTAAGCATGTGGGCCACGTAAGCAAATCCCTCGGGTTTCGCTCGCGTATAGGCATAAATGTATAAATATGAGTATGATCACAAGTATGAGTACGGGTATAAGCATGGACATAAGGTGTATATGCATGAATGCGAATATAAGTATAAGTATGATTATGCATGTATAGTTGTTTGAGCAACACTTGAGGTTATCGCTTCTAAAATAGGTTTAAGTTTGACTTAGAATGTAGGATCTACTTTGTGAATATAAAAGATTATAAAGTACTTATTGATTGTGTGTTACGTATTTTGTAAAAGACATGAATGCTACCACTGTTTTAGGAGAATTTAAGTAAGTCGAAAATGGTTGGTCCTTGTACAGTTTTCTTGCCCACGTGTTTTGAAATTGAGGTGACATTTTGGGTTGTGTATGATAAGGTCTTAAATTAGTAAGTTTGTATCGTTTTCAAAGAATATTACATCAAGATAGGAAATTTGAAATTTAGTGGTTCTTGTGAAACATTGACCCTTGAGAGGAAGTCTTGGATAATGGATTTAATGATCGTTGAAAAGTGTTTAGCAAAATGTTTTCTTAATCGCGATGAGAGTTTTAGAGGATGTTTGGGGTTGAGTTTTGAAAATAGATTATGCGTTCTGAATAATCAGAATCAGGTAATTAGCTGTAACAAAACGTGCCGCAGAAAGATAGTGTTTGGGTTTAATTATATTGTTTAATATCACAATAATCAGGTAATCAACTATTTGAGTGTTTGGCCAATATATATATTTATATATATGTATATATGAAGTTATAAATAGATAAGCTTTTATCTCTACAATACGTAAAACAAATCAGTTTTTTTTATTATTTACCAAACACAAAAATAGATTTTTATTTATTTATTTATTTAATATTTGTGCTTATAAAAATATTAGGCTGCAAAAGGAAATCCCAAACATTCCCTTAGCAACCGATCTCATACTTTTTATAAGATATTTGTTTGATTTTTGTTTACAAATGAAAAATCTTAACATAAAGTTATCGCGTGAGCGTGTTTTAGTGATTAAGTCAAACATAAGACTTGTCGGCAAGGTATTCATTAGGCCGATTAAGTTGGTAGGTAACATTCCATCAAGTTTTGAAAATCGAGAAACAGACGTCTCACGTGGTGACCGAGTAAACGTGTACGTGATTTATATCATATAGACTACAGGATAATAAACACGTTTGATAAAATAGTACGTTTTGAATTTTGCTTAATTAGGAATTCTGACAATACGATGAAAGATTTAGGTATGCAATTCAAACGTGTGGTTTGCATAATAAAGTCTCCAAGAAGAAGGGTTGGTAACGATCACCGAGGTATGGGAATCACCCCTAACCCGTTGGTGAGGTCGTTTTAAAGAAGGAAGAAACGGAGTTTGATCGCCAAGGTAAGGAAATCACACCTATCTTGGCGATGGGTCTCCATTTCAGGATTTTCGAAAAATATAAGTATAGTTGATGACGTTTTGAAATCATGCATGTAAATACGTATAGATATATATGAAAAAGTTTAGTATGATTTGTGTAAAAAAAACTTAAAATAATGTGAAGTGTAACAAGCATATATAAGGTTCACATACAAATTGAAATTTATAAAACATTAGATTGTTTCGGGTAGAGAAACGTCGACTATTCCAAAGTGATTCGAAGATCCTTTCGAATTAGAGAAACGTGCTTTGGCCTATAGGTAAAATGCTCTCATCGAGAAGCGATTAACGACATTTTACCCTTCCAGTTACTACACGTCTCTAATCGATTGAAAAATCTTGGCGAGATTGAAAATCGAGGAATGGGACTTAATCGACAATGTACAGTTTTCACTCCCAACTTGGCGATTTCGTACCCTAAGTGTGGTTGACACTCGTCGGGTCAAACTATAGTTCGACACTTTGACGAGGGTCCACTAGAGTTTGAATTGGAAATTCTTCGTCAAGGTGAGGATGTCACTCCTAACTTGAGGGCGAATTTCGCGTAAAATAATAGGTGGATTGAGAGTCGTTCACCAAATTGTGGATTTCACGCCTATTTTGGTGAAATCGTCTCGTTTGTGTAACATGACTGTTTTCGAGTTTAGTATAATTGAGTAAATGCATAAGGAAAGGCGTATGATCGAGATAATGTAACAAGTATGAACACGTAAAGCATTTCATGAATTTAGCACATAAAGGACGTTTTAAGAAATTAGCATGTGAATCACGTATGGTTAAGTATGGTACTTAACTATAGACTAGGTCAAAAGCATAGCAATTTGCCTAATTCCCTATAGTTATGGCTCTGATACCAATTTGTCACACCCCAACCGATGGCAGAAACATCGGGATGAGATGAAAACGAGATTGCTCACTGCTCACAATGCTAATAAATGACAATATTTAATTAAATCCAAATTTCATTTCACAACATTGTCAAATACAACATGAAGCAATACAATAAGTTCATAAAACATAACAAAATTTGGTACAACATTTATAAATCTAACGTCTAAAATGTGTGTATCTAAGTCCTTGCTATTTTGATTTCATAGCATCATCTCCTTCAACCTGTAACATGTTTTAAAATAAAGTCAATGCAAAAGCAAAGGCGAGTACACAAGTTTAAGCATAGCATACGTGTACGAATAAAGTTTTAACAATCCTCATGGCAACCAAATCTATACAAGAGCAATATCAAGGCATGCAATACTAATAATCAAACTCTTAACGCAATCACGATGTTTTAACATGACCTCACGAATAACACGATTGAGGTGGATACGTGAATTCCTATAGCGCTAAGCATGTCAAACGAAGGCTAAAAATAGTTAATGACTAAAGCGTAGAATAACGAATATCCCAGACAAGCAACAAGTATACGATTCAAGTAGTCATGTGTATCGGATTGTTTGTGCGTTTCATAAAGTTTAAGTGTTTGTGATTCATGTATATAGAAACATGTTACACCCCAAAAGTGATATAAACAAAAGTGGGTCGAGTGTACTCACAGAATTGCTAAGTCTTCTTTGAAAATTCCACGACGAGTTGATGAGTGGGAGAAAGGGGACACCGAGGTCACCTTAAAAATGGCAAACGAATGTGCATGAATAATCGAAGCTACGACGGAGGATTCGAATTGGAGTTGAAAGTACGTATATGTATATATTTTACATAGTTAAGTAAAAGTTCCAAATTAAATCTATCAAGAGTATATTATGAGTATTGTTAAGTAATTATACTTTAATTTTTTTTTATTTGCAACTTCATTTGAGTCTTGATACGTTCATGTTTGACGAAAAGTATAATGGACATATATGTATTTCGACGAAGAATACAATAGATAGATGTATATATATATTTGACGAAAAAGTATAATAGATAGCTATAAATATATTTTGACGAAATAAGTATGATAGATTGTTATAAATATATTTTGACGAAGTGAGTATACTAGATACTTATAAATATATTTTGACGAAATAAGTATAATAGATAGTTATAAATATATTTCGACGAAAATGAGTATAATAGATATATTTATATTTTGGCGAAAATCGGGCAGAGTTTCCTCTTATTTTTGGACGATCCTGACAACATAAGTTGTCGATATATTTACAAAAACACAACAATTTTTACAAAACAATATAAATATGTATATTTACGTGGTCTAATTATCTTTACAAATTATATAAGGTTCGGTTACGCGATTAAAACAATAAATAAATACGAAACATTATAGTTAATATACACGTCATCATATCGAGCCGTGTGTTGACTGAGTTGGACCATGTTTGACCGAGTTGACTCGGTTTGACCGAGTCAAAACTGAACCGAATCTGAACTGAGACTCGAACTGGAATCAGAACCCGAACGGAACCGGGTTGAAACGAATCTGAAATAATATCAAAACAGAACCAAACTTGAATTTAAACTGGAAATTAACCGAATAATACTCAAAATGAACCGAACTGAACCTGAAAATGACCCGATAGTCTGACCGGAGTGAACACGAAACTGAACCAGAGCAGGTGCCGCCGTCGTTGCTGTCGCTTGAAGTCGTGCGCCGCCGCCGCGACGCGACTGCTGTCGCTTGTTTGCGGTGGCCGGTGACTGTGTATCAGGGAGAGAGAGAACGAGCAGGTGGTGAGGGGTGGTTTTGGTGCGCTAACTCGCGGCGGAGGAGGGTGGGTGGTCTCGCCGGACCCTTGCGACGCCGGAAAAACGAGGCGGCTCTGCCGCTGCTGGTGATCAACCTCGGAGCAGGAAGGTTTGGGGGAAGATGGGAGTAGTCGAGAGAGAGGGAGGGCGTGGGAGGTGATTCGCCGACGTGAGGGGGGTGGCCGGAAAACGTGTCGTCGTCGGCCGGCCAGAAAGGGGGCGCCGGTGACCGGAATATTGAGAGAGGGGGAGTTAGGGTTTTGCAAGAATGAAGGAGATGGAGTGTTGAGATGTTTATATAGGCTAGGGTTTGATAGGTTGGGCCAAAAGCCCGGTTGTGGCCTAAACGTGTCTGTGAACCCGCTCGTAGAACCCAATCGACGTGAAACGCTTTATATTATGACATTGATTAGATTATAGTGTAACAACATTGTTTCCGTGACTGTATACCTAATCAACGCCATATTTATATTTATATATATAATATAAAAAGCTCTTGCGGGTCAACTTAACCTAGCACATTTTGACACATCCTAAAAAGTGAACTTTTAGCAACCTAACTCATTTTGATATGTTTCATATTTCAATTTGAATCTATTTTAACATGTTACCTCCTCTTACAACTACCAACCCACCTATATAGTACTTGCCTCCAGCATAGTTAATCTGCTTAATGCTTCCGGCCCCACCGTCACCCTTGATAACTTCAATGCTTTTAATAGCATTTGGCAAAAGTTTTGGCATTAAGTTGTGCGAGTCGACAATCGAGGCCTTGAAAATTCTCGCCGGAAGGAATGTTGAAGTGCGCTCATCGGTATAAGTCAAGACACCCATGATTTTGAATTTTCAAGACTAAAATATGTTTAATTGGTTAATTTAAGAGTGTTTTAGAAGTTGTAGATGGATGGTTAATGATGGTTGTATTTATAGGCTGAAAATGGAGCAAATGTTTGGTTAGATTTTTAAATGGGTAGAGCTTTGTAATATTGTACTTGGTGCAGTTGTAATTGTACCTTGAGATGGCAACCTCATGTTGGGCCCTGGTTGGGGGGTATCCACATTCTAATATTCTATTTCTTGTCCACTTTCACAATGGGCTTAGGCACAATGAGAATGAACCATTAAAATAAGACAAAACCAAGAATATGTCTAAGAATATGTCTCACCAATTTTGGTTTCACTTTTTAATGTTTATTGTCACACGTCCATTTTATTGGCTTTCACCTCATTTGTTTTTTCTTTTAAATTATTTTAAGAGACTTTATGTATTACACTAATTACAAGTTCTTTATACAGACGGTCCTAAAGATTTAGGTGTCCTAGTCGAGCCTAAAAAAATATGCCTCCTACCCTAAGGTCTTAATAAATTAAATAATGTAAACGAATTTTTAAATGACCATTCAAGTTATAGCAACAAACATAGAAATTAGCAAAATCATAGTATTCATATGAGTGTATGACATACCGTAATAGGCTAATGGCTAACTGATAATCAACATATCATATATGTCGGGGTAAATCAAGAATCAACTTGTCATATTTTTGTATTTACGAACCTAAATCACGAGTCAGGAACTCTTTTACTCAACTTTGACGTGCATTGGGATTATTAGCACACCCTTAAAAATTCTAACTTTATTAGAGGTGTAAACAAGTCGAGTTTGAGCTCGTCTAGTTTGAGAGCTCTATTTCTAAAATTTGAACTCGACTCATTCATAGTTTTTCAAGGTTGGAACTGGCTTGTTTAGCACTAGTTAATTTGTTTATGAACATCTATAATTGAAAATTTTCTCATATCTAATTATAATGCTTATATAACATAAATTATATTATATTATTTGGTAATTTTTATAATAATTTTATACATGATAAATTTTCAAGCTTGAACCTGACTCATTTATGCTCGGCTTGATTCGAGCTTTTACTGAGCCGGTCTCAAGTAGCTTACGACTGGCTTGGCTCACTTACACCCCTGCTACTTAGTGTAACCTTTTAGTAGGCCTAAAAAGATTTCAATTTCAAACCGACCCTTTTTACCCTCTCTGACGAAGATTTCACTGAGCAGGGTACAACATACGTTTTTCGACCTCAAGAAACAACAAATCTCTCATCCTTGATGTCTCTTCGTTATCTTGCATTGAACTTTTTTATTGTTTTTAAAACGGTAAAAGAATTTCTATTACAAAAATCTAAGTGGAACATATTTGTTAATATTATATGTATGTTTATAATCATTTTATTTGGTATTTACCACCAAACTAAATCATCTTAAAGCTTTATACTTCATGTGTTCAAAACTAAGTAGAGAGGAGTATTTGGTGGTTCTATGTTATAATCAAAATACACAACATTAAAGTTTGGTTTTTGAAAGTTGCAAAATTGTTAGGTTAGGTTTTGGGCTTTTTTGGTTGAACTCGTCCAGGTTCGGTTTTTCAGGTTTTTTCCTTCCTTTGAGAGATAACGTGACATTTGAATTTTTGTTATTTATGTTTTGCTACCAATGGAGTTGGTGGCTTATTAGCAAAGGCAAAGCCTTTGGAAACATCTAAGTGGCTGTTTGTTACCTCTTAATGAGATTCTTAATGGTTCAAACCTCTTACTGATTCAGCATTTAATGATTCAGACTGTTTGTTTCGAGAGCAGATGTCTGAATGGTTCAGACATTTGCCTCTGAATGGTTAAACATTATACTGAGTCTGAATGGTTAAGACCTCTAATCTGAATTGGACAAACATTTGCCTCTGAATGGTGAAACATTATATTGGCTCTTAATGGTTCAGACCTCTTATTAGTTCAGCACTTAATGGTTCAGACCTCTTACTGGTTTAGCACTTAATCATTCAGAAGTTGCCAAACAGCCCCTAAGTTTGAAGGTATTGGGTTCAAGTCGTATAGATGATATGATAATTGTATTATGTGTTTAAAAAGTACAAACCTCGGATTTATAGCCCAAACAAATGCAAAAAACAGTCAAGTTAAATAAATCGCTTTAAACGGAATATTAAATTTTTTAATGAAGATCTTGACTTCACTTCACCCACCCATATAGGGAAACTTTTATGCAATTTCTCACACCAATAATCAAATCCAATATAGTGCAATTACGTATTTTCTCATTCACAAACTTAATAATAAGCATCACATTCAATGCTCTAATTTTGTTAAGAATCTCTCATTAAGAAGAACACCTACTTCTAATTGAAGTGTATTATAACAAAAAAAAAAAAGAATGTAATATTATTCTACATTTTAAAATGAAATAATTAATAAAGCAATTGGAGGTAGAAGGTGCATGAAAGAGCATCCCTTGGCTATTTTGACCCGTGATCTTTTATTTGGCATCAAATCAATATTGCCAATCGAGATGACAATCTAATGATGAGAGATCGGTAATGGTATCTAACCAAACTACTACTCAATCACATACAGTGGCGGAACTAGAAATTTTTTTAGGGGTATTCCAATGTTTTTAGAGTAAACTGCCATTTTGGTCCCTGAGGTTTTGCCAGTTTTGTCACTTTAGTCTAAATTTCAAATCTTTTGCCATTTTGGTCCCTCTGGTTTCATTTTTTTCCATTTTAGTCCAAATTTCAAAGTCAGCTCAGATTTTCAAAAAAAAAGCCTGGTTTTTGTCATTTTCTTCAGGGGCATTTTAGTCATTATATTTTTTATTATAACTTATTATTAATTAAAAATAATATATATAACTAATCAAATTATATATATATATAAAACTAATCAAATCTAAGATCTGTCTCTCTCTCTTCTCTCTTTATCACACACACATGCAATCTCTCTCTCTATGGAACCACCGACCACCTCCATTAACACCACCGCACCACCACTATACCACCACCTTAGATCTTATCGCCAAACTCCAATCCTTCCATCAAACGTCCAGATTTGGTCGGGGAGGTGTTTGAATTTTAGTACTCCGATGATGACGACGATGCTCTGACGGCGGCGGTTGGAGAATCGGGATGTGGTTGAAGTGTACATCGCCGGCGGTTGTGGTTTTATGCTTTTACCAGAGGTGAAGTTGTCGGAATCCATGGTGGGAAAAGTGGGAAGTGGAAAGAGGTGTACTGTGGTGGAGGGGAAACGGTGGTGGTGGGTGTACCGTGGTGGAGGGGAGACGGTGGTGGTGGGTGATTCCGGTACAAGCGAATTTTTTATTTGATAGACATGAGAAATTACTGTCCATCTTTAAGAGAAGGCTTTTGGGTGAGTTGCTGGATTTCATCGCCAAAGAGCTGCGGGTTCAGGTGATTACATCTTATAACTTTTTTTGTGTTTGCTTTCCTTATTATTTGGGCAATTGTTGAAAACCCATATAGATATTTGTGACTAAATCCATCAACTTTTTTTGCAGGATTAAATTCCTGGAATCTGAAACTTAACAAAAAGGCCATTTACTCAAGTTTTGGGACTTAATCATGCAAAAAAGAATGACCTTTTTGTTAAATTTTAGAAGTAAGACAATTTTATAGTGCAAAAATGACCTTTTAGAAAAAACAAGTTCTATGGACTTTATCATTAAGTTTCAAATTTGAAGGGATTTAACCATGCAGAAATATAGTCCAGGGACGAATGCGTAAATTCAGCCAAAGTACATAGTTTTTTTGGTTGACATTTTCCCCTTGCATTTTGTTTTTTAAATACTTTTTTTTGGGTACAGACTCAAGTTATTGCTGCAGCATCGGCTGGTGTGGGATCATATGGATTACCGGCTGAGGTTTCTATTGCAGAAGTAGAAAATGCGCCCAGCTGTCAGAGGCTTTGGTAGATAATGCAATTGTTATGTTAATGCTTGTCGAAGATCATTTTCGCCTCCAAAATAGAATATTTAGCTCCACCCGTATTCAACCGGGTTCTATTTCTCCACTTTCAGCTGTCCTGTCTGTCGTTATGAGTCCCTCTAAGGACTCTCAAGGACTTCCTTTTGAAGTACGCATTCAAGTTTCCCTTTTCAATTTCCATCTTTTGACCCCATAAATGCTAAATTTGTGCTGTTAATTCTCATCAGGTTCTTGCTTCAATGACTGATGATAAAGGGGAAATCTCAGCATCCACAGTGGAACGCAGGTGTGTGTGATAAAGAGAGAAGAGAGAGAGAGACATATATTAGATTTGATTACTTATATATATATATAATTTGATTTATTATATATTATTTTTTAATTAATAATTAATAATCAATTAAAATAAAGCATAAAATGATCAAAATGCCCCTGAAGAAAAGGACAAAAACCAGGCTTTTTTTTGAAAATCTAAGCTGAATTTGAAATTTGGACCAAAATGGCAAAATGTTTGAAATTTAGACTAAAGTAGTAAAACTGGTCAAACCTCAGAGACCAAAATGGTAGTTTACTCTTATGACTTTGTTCTTGGTTATCTAAGTTAAGACTTCTAAAAAATCACCCATCCTCAAATTTCTCTTTTTAAGCACGATTAACTTAAACACTCCTCTTACGCATAATTAAAGCACCCAAAATTCGTAGATGAAATCTGAGGCCTATATAAATCCCACCAGTCATGGATTTGTTTTTGTTTTGTTTTTTTTACTACAATGGAAACACTCCAAGAGGTTACCGTCTTGAAATTTCTCACTCAAACACGTTTACCGTGGAGTTCTCCTCTCATCCACAACTAAAATGTCCAAAATAAACCACCCCTTACAAGACGTGTCGGTGAATCAGTAAGAGTATCATAGTTAAGATGCCCTAGTTGGATTACTGTGACGTGCTAAAAAAATTTAAAGGTAAGTTTGTGACGGGTGGTATTTGATTGGGTTTTACTTTGGGACGGTGGTGCATTCATGCTCTCCCAAGCTTACAAAGGCATTGATATGAAACAAAAAACTAATTCGGTTTGTCACATGGATTTAACATGACTCACAATGGTGGTGAGAGCCCCATTTAGGACGAAACTAGTACATATTGATTGCACACGAGATGGAAGGCTCATCCCTCTAGATCCTAATGAGGCCACACAGAGCTCGTCAATATGGGTATTTGACACTATGCAAGATGATGATGTGAGTAGGCTATGAAGATGATTTGGTGCGTATTTATTTCATAGATCATACAATAGATTGGTGCCTCAGCAACATCTTCCCTAGATACATTGTGTGCATGAGAGTTACCTACCGAGAGACCAAGGTCCTTTAGTCACTATATGCTAGAGATTTCACAATGACTATAACCGCTTTTTGTCATGAGCGTCGTATTCCACATTCCTCGTTGATATGATTCTTTTGTCAGTTGGATGTTTTTCTTTGCACATACTTGGATGTGATGGGCTTTTCTTAGGCAAATCGATGTATCATGTTTTGTTGCTCCTTTTTACCATGTCAACCTCCTAACTGAAATCACTATATAGTTTTTGGGCTAAAATAAAATGTAACAATAACATAACTCCTAAAGGTTCCGACATATGTTTGATGGAAATATGAAAAAATATACATACATTAGGCTTTATTAAAAGGGAAAAGGGGAATAAAAAGATAGGATTAAACTTTTTTATTAGTGGAAAACAATTTGAGATATATGTGAGGTTGTTCGTAGCTTTCAAGATAATATATGTTTATGCTTTTTAATTTCTTTACGAAATCTGTGTTTATAGAAATATGCTGCTCTTCGGAAATTAGAAGTTGTCGCGCATAAATTTCATGATTTCTCCAAAAGTTTATTCTTCCATTGTTTTTCCTTTATTCTTCCATTGTTTTTCCAAAACATTGGACGGCTTTGGTTCATTTAATAATAATAATAATAATAATAATAATAATAATAATAATAATAATAATAACAATAGTAAAAATTTATTTTTAAAAAATGTATTGTCAAGTCAGTATGTCATATACAGTCTATGGAGATGTTTTTCATATGTAGGGGTAACACTTTAAGAGGAAAACTTTCTTCGGTATAGGTAAGGATGTAGGGTGTTTATTCGGATAGGTTTCACGTCGATTGGGTTATACGAGTTGGGTTATCTGAATTTTGGCCAAGTACCGATCTACTCGAAACATAAACCAAAAGCCGGGTCACTCAATCCAAACCATCAAAATAAGAGTCCATGTTATTCTCGTGGTTCCAAATGACTTGAAATTAGAGTGAGTTTTAGTTTAGATTTACTTATTTAGATGATTCAATTACCTTATATATCAATTTAAACCAGAGTTGATTTTATGTTACGACCTAATAATATGACATCACTCAATAAGAAGTTGTGGGTTTGAGCCTTTGAGGTATATGGGTTCGGGTGATTAACATGATTGTAGGGCTGGCATAACAGGTTAGTTACGACATGATTGAGGTGTCGGACACGAACACAAACTTGTTTATAAACAGGTTACTCGATACAACATGTTTAGGGACACAATAAATATTAGACATGTCTAGTTGTATCTAGTAAGAGAAAAGAGCCCTATGATGACCCCGCAACAAAGAAATATACGACTAGTTATCAAAAAGTAACCACCTTCTTTCTAAAAGAATGTGTTTTCATTGATTCTCATCAACATATCAAAGTAAAAATCTTGTTGTACGCAAAACACTACCCGGGTATCAACCCCTAAATCAAGCGCTATTTATAAACGTACATTTCGCTGACAATAATCAATACATACGAGGCATGGATTCATGAAGTATATGTTTTTTTGTGCAACTTAGGTGAAAAAGACAACACAATGCTTGAGTTTTCTATTTAACATATAAAGTTTAGAAAACAAGCATCATTAACTAATAACTCATTTAAACATATACAAATATAGATCGTTATGCACAGTGGTTTTTATTAGGGCTGGCGTAACGGGTTAACCCTATCTGTTAAGACACTAACACAATAAGACACGAACCCGAAACACGTAAACTCGAACACGACACGAAATCTTATCGTGTCAGATTTTTGAAACACGAACACGAACCTGTTAATAAACAGGTTACACGAAACAACCTGTTAAAACACGAAAAAATACCAACGTATCATACGACCTGTTTAAGACACGAACACGACTTGTTAAGATACGAACGTGGCCTGTTTAAGACACGAACACGACCGAATTGGGGAAGCTGTGAATCGAATTGGGAATTGGTGGTGTTTGTGAGAGAGATTTAAAAATTAGGGATTGGAATGTAAAAATAAAACCGCGTATATTTGTGTATTATTCATCCCAGGTCCTAGGATTGATGACCCCATGTCCACACCCAAATATTTTTTTTTTTTTATTATTAACATGTACTTAACGGGTCTTAACAGGTTAACGGGTTTTAACCTGTTTAGACACGAAACCTGTTAAGGTCTTATCGTGTCGACATGTTTTAGACACGAAACCTGTTAAGGTCAAACATGATAACTTCGTGTAGGTTCGTGTCGTGTTATCATGTTCGTGTCAGAATTGCCAGCCCTAGTTTTCATACATAGTGGTAATGGTATACTACAAAAATTTGGGCCGTTGTATTTATCTACACATAAATTAAGTGTCATGGTGTGTAGACTCGCGACTTAGAATATAGATCATTCAATATACATCACATAGCATGATATACCTACACATATATGTGTGGCTAAAACTATTTAATATGTGTAGTTCGAAGTATAACAAGTTGTTTGGGTTGCAGTTGATGTGGTAAATGACGTGATTGATGATGTAGCAACTGACTTGGATTATATTTTGATGACATGGCATGCCCCCTACAAAGTGTTACCTGTTATAAATGAATGTGCATGTCAAAGTAATATTATATGTAGGTAAAAGTGGTCGATGTGTAGACATTGATTTAAATATATAAAGAAAAAAAATACAAATATGTGGTAAAAATATATTTATGTGACATTAACCACCATAAATGTAGATAATAATCTTCAAATATATATGACCAAAACTAATATTCTTAAATAAAATTCTTATTTATTTATAATATAAAATACAAACATATATGATCAAAAGTAATATTCTTAAATAAAATTGTTATTTATTTCTAATATAAAATAAAATTAATTGATAAGGAGTCATGATATCGTTACTTTCATGGCAATTGACGCTCTTCTAAGGGATTACTAAACAAACTAGAGTATTCGATATGGTTTTTGGAATTCCCTGCTTTAATAGAAAAACAAAATTAGTGATCTAGTGGTATGGTGCGTATCTCTATAAAAATAATATGCGTAGAATTTCCGGCAAATACAAAATTCGATGATATTTATGGGTAAAAATATGTTAAAATAGTTAAGATGTATCCCGGGAAGACAAACTACAAATTTTAGGTATATGCCACGGACTAATGGGCCACCTCTTTATGACTTTATGGGCTTAATGTTGTACATGATTAAAAACAACTCAATGCATACTTTGTTAAATCGATAACCAGTCATCATCAGTGATAAAAGAATATTTGAGTTTAGGACTTTAGGGTTTGTACTGTTAATTTAATATCATGTCTTGTAAAGAAATTTACTTAATACCGATTTGATTGTCATAGAGAATTCTCAAAGGTGCTATATATCTATTTTGATTGCATGCTTTTATCATATCGAATTGAGTTCACTGGTGACCGACAAACACCGATAATGTATTTATTACTCGTATAAAATAACTCCGATAGCTGACGTACACGTATTTAATACCTACAATGGAGAAAATTAAATGAATAATATTGTAGTGACAAAAAAAAAACTAAATTTAATTTATTCTAAAAATTTCAGACAAGTGTGGTGTTATAAGAAAATTTATGGGTGAATATGCCTAAAGCCAGATCAAATTTTCTATTTTTGTCCTAAAACATTTATTATATAGTTATGCCGTGTAATATAACATCATATATTGTGGTAAGTAGTACAAACATATGATGCATCGTATATAAAATGAATTAAAACATTAAAAGTAAGATAAAATATCTAAACACACACACATATCGGTTTGTGTGAAATCGTATCTAATATCCTAGAAGGAATCACACATTTACAAACTAAAATTTGTTTATTGTATCGTTACACTATTGATATTGGTAAATTTGTTGTGTACCAAAATTAGTTCTAATTTAGAATTTCTAGTTTTTTAATAGGTTAACTGGGCCACATAAACCGTTTCAGCCCCATTAGCCCATTACATGAAATATAAATCAAACATATTAGGCGATCACTTCACATTTATATTTATATTTGTATCTATATCTATATCTATAGTATATAATAAAAGAAACTAATAAGAGGACACATGTAATTCATTGAAGCCATCTATTTTTTGAAAGATAGTTATAAAATTAAATTTAATATAAATTAAACAAGGAGATAATATAATGTTTAAAAATATTTATCTTGGAATTGAAAAATGACGTACCCTATATATCTAATCTAACTTACAATAAAAAACTACAAAAAAATGTCAAATGGTATTCTCTCCATCAACCGCATAAATTTTATTAATATTTATTTAATATTAATAACTAATATACATATATTACTTATTTTTATCCTTATCTTTATCTAAGATTAATAAATAACTTCAATTTTGCAATTTAGACCCTTTGTTTTTTTACTTTTAACCAAAGTTTTTCATTTTTTGCAATTTAATTCCAACTCTTTTTTATTTTCAGTTTTGGTCCACTATACTTTTCATCTTTCCCAAGTTTTTCGTTTCGTTCTAAATTTTGTGAGTTAACGCACCAAAACGTGCGTGTGAGATTTAACAGATTTTCATATATTTTTTCCCGTTTGAATGGCCCGTCACAACACATTTATTTTTCTCCGTTTGACAAGTTCGTCCAACACACGGGTCCTGGATTGACTTAGTTATTTTTTTCTATGTTTTACATTTCGGTATAATTTCTTTGCAATGAGCGTTCGTGATTCAAAGATTTTACGTCTGCTTTTCACTCGGCGTTAATTTTTTCGTTTTTTATTTATTTTGTTTTTACGAGTTTTTCCGGTGTTGGTGGTTGCTGACAGTGGTATAACATTGATACTACTTGACACAATTTTACGACAAATGCTGCAACGCAGGGGCATAATACTAGTAAATTAATATAATGTAAAAGATTTATTTATTTATTAAACTAAATTAATTAAGGGTAGAACTCTTTTCAAAAATGTTTATAAGAGGTAAACAAAAATATTAATCAATGTTCATTGGTTTTATCCTTTTATTTTCGTGTTCAACTCTCAACTCAAATATGGCATTCACTATGTTTACGTGACATTTATAAGAACCATCACCGCAATCATCTCATTCATCGTATACCGAGTATATCCATTAATTTTTTTAAAGATATTAACTTTTTATTATTTAATATATAAAATTAAATTTACTCAACCCGTACAATACTAGGGTTCTTAAAGATATAACTTTTTCTATTTTAATATATAAAATTACAATTATTCAATCCATGTAATAAACGAGATTTTTAAAGATATATAGTGTTTTATTATTTGGTATATACATTTACATTTACTGAACCCGTGTAATACACGAGGTTCTAACCTAGTAAACATTATATATAATATTAAATATAAGAAGTTCTACAGTGGTTTCAAAGAATAGTTTTCTTTCTTTCTTTTTCTTTTCTTTTTTGTTTTTTTTGTTTTTTGTGCTTTTGTATTTTTAGTTTTAACCTTTAATTCTTAACATTGGCTTTTACAACCCTTAACTTTCTAAATACATTTTAATCAAGTTTTACACAAGTTTCTTTCGTTTTCTTTTACCTTATCTTTTTACCTTTGTTATTTATTATATCCTTTTACCTTTCGTTACTATTTTGATGTTTAGAGCCGAGTTACGACGCAAATAACGCAACCAATTAATAGTTTTACAAATTTATTTATCAATTGTTATGTTGTGCTATACGTTCTGAATTCCAACCGTATTCCTGCGTAACACGCGGGTAACTAAGACATACAAGAAAAATATATTTCACAAATTTCACATATCCAGACACCAATATATATCCAGACACCAATATATATGTTGTTAGTATGAAACTTATTACATATTTATATCTTTATTTATTTTTAAAAGATATTATTATTATTATTATTATTATTATTATTATTAGTATTAAATAACACATGTACCCTTTAGATTAAATGATATGGTTTTTTAATTAAACTTTTGGTTACTTTCTTAAATTTTTTTTTAACGGCAAACTTTTTCGTTTTTGTGAGGCTTGAAACTAAGTTTTCACAGTTAAGTGTTTTAAAAGATTTTGCTTTGATATTAGACCACCAACCAGGGTGGTGGTTACTTTATTTTCAATTATTTGTTACTTTTATTAAATCTTTAAGAGTTTTTTTTTATTTTCATTGTGATATATGATATTAAAATTTTAAGATAGTCAAACCCAAACTAAAACTCAAGTCGCCTTCCTTTTTCATTAAGCTGAGTTGTCATAATGGGCAAACAAGTGAGATGGTCCTACAAGTCAACAATATCCTATGTGGCATGTGTTGGTTTTAATATTGGGGTGGTGGTCCACTGGCAAAAGACAACTTTTAAACATTTGAATTTCAAAGAGGATATTTTGGATTCAAGTCTCATAAATGACAGGATTAAAAGAAATTTGACGTTCAAAAGAAAGTGTGCTGGTTTCATTTAATAAATACTTTAGACTTAGTGTGGTGGTTTCGTTAAAAAAGTGAATAACGTGGGGAAGATCCCTTGGCTCCCACCTTTCCAAGATCTACAATGGGATTGAGGTAGGGATGTGCATAAAAACGAAATAACCTAACCGTAACTGAAATAATAACCGCACCATGCTCACCCCTAGTTTGAGTTTAGGACTTTAGGTTTGAACTATTAATTTAATATCATGTCTTGTAAAGAAATTTACTTAATACCGATTTGGTTGTCATAGAGAATTTTTCAAAGGTGCTATATATCTATTTTGATCGCATGCTTTTATCATATCGAATTGAGTTAACTGTTGACTGACAAATACCGATAATGTATTTATTACTCGTATAAAATAACTCCGATAGCTGACGTACACATATTTAATATCTACAATGGAGAAAATTAAATGAATAATATTATAGTGACAAAAAAGAAACTAAATTTTACTTATTCTGAAAATTTCAGACAGCGGTGGTGTTATAAGAAAATTTATGGTTGAATATGCCTAATACTAGATCAAATTCGCTATTTTTGTCCTAGCATATTTATTATATAATTATGGCGTATAATATAATATCATATATTATGGTACGTAGTAAAATCATACGATGCAATGCATATAAAATAAATTAAAACATAAAAAGTAAGATAAAATATCTAAACACACACACACACATATCTGTTTGTGTGAAATCGTATCTAATATCCTAGAAGAAACCGGTTATTAAAATACCATATTTTAGTGTTTTTTATACCCTATTTTTGAGGTTTTAGTTCTATATTTCATAAAATTTTTTTTATAATTCTATTGTGTTTTTCTCGTACTTTTTGTCTATATTTTTAAATTTGCATTGTATAATGTAAGAAAATGAAAATAAAGAGTTAAATGCTTGGTTGGTCCCTGTGGTTTGCAAATATTGCAGACTTGGTCCTAGTGGTTTAATAATTACAAAGTTGGTCCCGATAGTTGAAATTTTTGCACTCGGGTGGTCCTTGTCACTAACTCATGTTAGATTTTTCAGTTAAGTGTGTGTGAAATGACATATTTACCCCTCAACAATTAAGAAAACTAAAAATATATAAATTATAATTATTAATAATTCAAGAGTCCCATTTCCTATACCTACCCCTCCCCACTCCAACCCTCACCCCACCTTCTTCTTCAATCCCCCTGCTTTCTTCCTAGACCACCATAACCACCCATTTTATGGTGACGATAAAACCTCCACAACCACTGTCTCACTGTCACACCCTGACCCGCAGCGGAATAAGAGTCGGGGCATAATTGGGTTATCACCAAAGCTCATGATGTTTACTAAAATGTTTCATATTTATTAAATTAAATTACAACTTCAATATTTCAAACAAGTCCATACAATTACAAGGAAAAAGTTACTAAATAAACAATCCAAAGGCTAAACTGATTTATTCTTCTAGGCCGTCCTATATGTTTCTTGCTGCAACTGGATCACCTGTATCATGTGTAAAAATGGGGTTTTTGGGTCAACAAAAGTTGGCGAGTGAACCTTGTTAGAAAACATTTATTATTGATTTCTTGTTGTATTTAATATGGAAAAATTATGCAATAATCATATGTGGGCAAACGTAAATAAACATAAAATAACAAACCACATTGCATGAGTGTATAACATGAATGATAATGTATATGTTGGCAACGTCACGTTCCGCTCATAGGTAATGGGGAACGGACGGCCTATGATGATGTATGTGCGATCAAGGCTCAATCAAACGGAGCCGATCGTATGTTGGCAACGCCACGTTCCGCTCATAGGTAATGGGGAACGGTTTCCGCTCATAGGTAATGGGGAACAGACGAGCCTATGATGATGTATGTACTGAAATGATAAATTTAATCTAAACATTAACCACACAAACAATTGATACATATTGGATACACATTTGATCATGGATATGATGGATGCACAAGTGTTTAAATGTAATAAAAATAAGACACATGATACACCCCAAAAAGTGATTAAAACGGGGAATTTGTAGAGATTCACTCACATTGGGTGCGTTCGTTTGATGATGTTGAATGCGCACGAGTTTAGAGGGTTGATCGACGAGGAATAACTAACCTAAATAATAACGAAAAGGTACGGTAAATAAGTGGATTTTATTAACAATTTTAATAGGGTTTTTAGATTTATTTTTGTGAGTTTAAGGTCATTTTCTAACTTTACAAATATTATTTTTAAGTATTTTTAATTGATTTTTAAATTAAATAAATAAAAAAAAATATAAAAAAAAATCTTGACTTTTTGGGTTGACCGTTGACTTTGACTGTTGACCGGTTCGGACTTTGTGTATGTGCACGCTGGGTGAGACTCGAACCCGAGACCTCCCGTACGCGTGAACGCAGCTCTACCAACTGAGCTACGTGTGTAACCCGAAATATTTCTGTTTTTAATTATATTTATATACTATTTAAATTATTCAGAATTCATTTATTTTAAAAAGAATTTTAATTATGTCGAACCGGTGCAAATAACAGGTCTCGAACCCGGGACCCGTTGTTTAACGTTGCACACAGTCCACCGCTGGACTGTGTGTCTAACCTGGTTAAAATACTGGTTTTTATTAAACTTAACATCTTACAGCGAGTTAATACGGTTCGGTTTAAAAAGAACATTTTTATTTCAGAGGATAGGGTCGTGTCAGGGATCGAACTCGAGACGTGCGCTGTGTGTTTGCACACAGTCCACCGCTGGACTGTGTGTCTAACCCGGTTTAATATCTTGTTTTAATTAAACTTATACCTAATGTTCGACTTCATCTTCTTCGTTCAAAGACACAGACAACAATATCCGACTGTTCTGGCTTAATTCGATTAATGAAACTTACAAATGATTGAAATGTAATGGGTAGAGAGGGTTTTGGAAATGAATGTACCGGAAAAGATGTTTTTCTCAGAACTCCGGCAAAGATCGTCGGCTATGTTTTGCGAATTCCGTCTGAGCGGACCAATTAACAGTTTTGATTAACTAATTGTGAAATTGAATTACTAAACAAAGATTATGAGAGGGTTTAGATGTTTGTACCGATTCACAGCGTGTTTTCGGAAATGTCCAGAGATTTTCCGGCGAGTGTAGAATATCCGGTAACGTCGTCTAGGCCGATTCTGGTTGAAGGATTTAAGTTAGTATAAGTCTAACAATGGATAGAAGATGAAAGAATCGAGAAATTTACCGATTCGATGAATGTCACGGTTTTCCGGCGAAAGTCCGGCGATATCAGAAAACGTTTCCGACGAACAAAAATTAGAGCGAAAGTGAAATTGAAGGTTCTGTGAGTGCTTCCAAGTTATGGGACGATGATATTATCAGAGTAAATCAGAAAGTAAATGATTTCGGTTTTCAACTCCCAAAAATCATATGAATCAAGGCAATTGAAGACTGAATTGATTAGAACGTGGGCAGCAATTGATTTATCGGTTATAATCAGTAATAGCGATCACTCAAAAGTCTGGATAGTTGAAAGCCGATTATCGGTTTCAGTTTTTTGCGCAAACAGATGAGTTCACGGGTAGAAGTTAAGTTTTATTTGTTTCCTTGATTACACAAAAGAACCAAGTGGCGGAGTGGTTAAGTTGTGCGTTGGTTGTGTCTTTCGGCTGACCCGGGTTCGAAACCCGGCAGCCTGTTTTCTTTTTTATTTACTTTATTTTTACTTTTTAACAATTTTAGTTTCCATATTCTAAAATGTTTATTAATTATGTATTATTTAAAAATTAAAATGAGCATTAAATAAGCAACGAAAATTTGAACTGACTATTCGATTAATAAACGAAGCGGGTTTTGAAAACCCGTTTTTCGACGGATGTTACAGTATCCCCTACTTTTAGAAATTTCATCCCGAAATTTAAGTAGTAGTGGTAATAGGAAAAAGATGCGGGTATTTTTCGCGCATTGAGTCTTCACGTTCCCAAGTAAACTCAGGTCCTCGTTTCGACTCCCAGCGTACCCTAACAATTGGAATACGACTCCGTTTTAAACGTTTTTCTCCGAAGTCCATGATTTCTACTGGTCTTTCAATGAAGTGCATAGATTCATCGATCTGAATATCTTCTAGGGGACTATGGAGGTTTCCATCGGCGAGGCACTTCTTCACGTTTGATACATGGAATGTGGGGTGACTTCTGTTGAGTTCTTCTGGTAGGTCAAGCTTGTATGCTACAGGTCCTACTCTTTCGAGTATCTTGAAAGGTCCTACGTAGCGTGGTGCTAGCTTGCCCTTCTGACCAAAACGAACTACTCCCTTCCACGGTGATTCTTTTAAAAGTACATGATCACAAATGTTAAACTCCAAGGGCTTTCGTCGTTTGTCTGCATAACTCTTTTGACGACTTTGTGCCGCTAGAAGATTGTTTCTGATGGATCTTGTCTGTTGTTTCTTGAATCAATTCTGGACCGGTGATTTGAGCTTCCCCAATTTCGTGCCAACATACTGGAGATCGGCACTTACGACCATATAAAGCTTCGAAAGGTGCCATGCCGATACTTGAATGATAGTTGTTGTTGTACGAAAATTCAACTAATGGTAGATGAGCGTCCCAATTTCCCTTGAAGTCTATGACACATGCTCGAAGCATGTCTTCAAGTGTTTGGATGGTGCGTTCAGATTGTCCATCAGTTTGAGGATGATAAGCGGTACTGAGGTCTAATCGTGTACCCAAAGCGGCTTGTACGGCTTGCCATGTTCGTGAAGTGAAACGACCATCACGGTCTGAAATAATGCTTAAAGGTACGCCATGACGGCTTACGATCTCGCTGATGTAGATACGAGCTAACTTCTCGTTCTTGAAGTCCTCGCGAATCGGAATGAAGTGAGCTGATTTTGTAAGACGATCAATGATTACCCATATAGTGTCATACCCACTGGAGGTGTGAGGCAACCTGGTAATGAAGTCCATGGTTATGTTTTCCCACTTCCATACAGGTATTTCAGGTTGGACTAGAAGTCCTGAGGGTCTTTGATGTTCAGCTTTTACTTTGGAACATGTAAGGCACTTGGAAACGAAAACAGCGATATCCTTCTTCATGCCAGGCCACCAGTAGGTGTATCGAAGGTCTTGATACATCTTGTCGGATCCTGGGTGTACAGAGTACCGTGTTTTGTGCGCCTCAATCATAAGGATATCACGAAGGTTATTGTGATCGGGAATCCATATGCGATCTAGATAGTACAGAATGCCGTCGGATTTAGTTTCGATTTTAAGTTCAGCTCCACAAGACAGCTCCTTGCGTACGTCGTTTTCCGTTACTGAAACATGTTGGGCTTCTCGGATTTGATCTTTGATGTCGGTTATGATTTGCGAACATAGAAGACGAATGGAGTTCGCATAACCCTTTCGACTGAGCGCATCGGCCACCACGTTTGCCTTGCCAGGATGATACCGAATTTCACAGTCGTAGTCATTAAGAAGTTCGACCCATCTTCGTTGCCTCATGTTTAACTCCTTTTGGTTGAAGATATGTTGGAGGCTCTTGTGGTCAGTGTATATTTCACACTTAGTACCGTAGAGGTAATGTCTCCATATCTTAAGAGCGAACACAACGGCTCCAAGTTCTAGGTCGTGGGTGGTGTAGTTCTTCTCATGAATCTTGAGATGCCTAGAAGCATAGGCTATCACTTTTCCTCTTTGCATTAATACACAGCCTAGCCCTTGCCCTGATGCGTCGCAATATACTACAAAGTCATCGCAACCTTCAGGAAGTGTGAGGATAGGTGCGTCACAAAGCTTTTGTTTAAGGGTTTGGAAGGCTTCTTTTTGTTTAGGTCCTCATATGAAGGGTTTTCCTTTATGAGTCAAAGCCGTGAGTGGTACAGCAATACGGGAGAAATTTGCAATGAAACGGCGATAATAACCAGCCAAACCAAGAAATGATCTTACTTCGGTAGGTGTACGTGGCGCTTGCCATTCCTGTACTGCCTTGATTTTTGAGGGATCAACATGAATTCCCTTGTCATTGACGACATGTCCAAGGAATTGTACTTCCCTTAACCAGAATTCACATTTCGAAAACTTAGCGTACAGCTTTTCTGTCCTTAAGAGTGTAAGGATGAGTCGAAGGTGTCGTTCATGATCAGACTTAGACTTTGAGTAGATGAGGATGTCGTCGATGAAGACTATAATAAAACGGTCGAGATAAGGTTTGCAGACCCTATTCATTAGATCCATGAAGACAGCTGGGGCGTTGGTTAAACCAAATGGCATGACCATGAATTCATAATGACCATAACGAGTTCGGAAGGCGGTCTTTGGGACGTCTTCTTCATGTACTCTGAGTTGATGATAACCAGAACGAAGGTCGATTTTTGAAAAACAGGTGGCGCCTTGAAGTTGGTCTAGAAGATCATCGATGCGAGGTAATGGGTAGCGGTTCTTGACCGTTAACTTGTTGAGTTCTCTGTAGTCGATACACATCTGAAACGTTCCATCTTTCTTCTTCACGAAAAGGACAGGTGCACCCCAAGGCGATGAGCTAGGATGTATAAATCCTTTGTCAGTCAGCTCTTGCAGTTGACTGGCTAGCTCTTGCATTTCGGATGGGGCTAACCTATAAGGAGATTTTGCAACTGGTGTAGCTCCAGGTATAAGATCAATGCGGAATTCGACTTCTCTCACGGGAGGAAGTCCTGAAATGTCGTCAGGAAAAACTTGCGGAAAATCTTTTACTACTGGGATGTCTTCGAGTTTCTTCTCCTTGATTCCCTTTTTGACGACATGAGTTAGGAATGCGACATAATTCTTGCGGAGATATTTTCGGGCTTGAAGACAGGACATTAATTTGAGTCCTTTCGAAGCGGTTTCTCCAAAGATTCGTAGAGTCTGACCGTTTGTAAGAGGAATGCGAATGAACTTTTCGCGGCATACTACTTCAGCATGATGTTGGCTGAGCCAGTCCATACAAATTATAATGTCGAAACTTCCCAACTTCATAGGAATGAGGTCAACTGGAAAATCGTGATCGTTAAGGGTGAGAGTACAATTGCGTATAATAGAGTTTAATGAGACCGGTTTTCCGTCAGCATCTTCTACCGTTATGGATTCCATGAGTTTATCACGAGTTTGGTTGAGGATGGGTTCAAATTCTAGGGACACAAAACTCTTATCCGCGCCAGTATCAAATAACATGGATGCATAACTACCATTGATGAGAAACGTACCGTTAACCACATTGTTGTCAGCCCTAGCTTGATTGGCGTTGATGTTGAAAGCTCTTCCTCTTGCAGGTGGAGGAGCTTGGTTAGCCTGGTTTACTGGATTAGCTTGAGCTTGGGCATGGATGATGTTCACCAGGCGTGGACAGGTTTTCCTGAAGTGGTTCGGGTCTCCACAGTTGTAACAAGCTCGCATAGGTTGCATCATGGGATAGTTGGGTTGGTAGTAGGATTGGGCTACATGTTGGGTAGGTGGTAGGAGTAAAGGTTGTTGGGCTTGACCCACTATCTGATGGTGGGTTTGGGTTGAGGGTTGACTTCGGTTCGTTCGTTGAAACGCGCGACAAGTTTGAATGGTGTGACCTGCGCAGCCACAGCCAGTGCAATGTTGGCAGGGATGATCAGGAAAGTGATGGTATTGGCAACGGTTGCATTTTGGGTATGGGCCGGAGTATGGCTTTTTATATGGTGCAGATGAGGGGGCAACTTGAGTGATGGGTGCAGCAGGGATATGGAAGTTTGTTTGAGTGACAGCAAAGTTTCTGGTGTTTCGTTTCCTCTTACTAGCAAACTTTGAGGAGGAGGTGGAATGGTTTGAAGTTTGGCCCTTAATGGGGGCTTTCTTTTTCTCATCCTTAAATTTGCCGTTTCGGATGCGATTCTCGGTAAGCTCGGTAGCTAGTTCCATAACAGCTTCAAGTGTTGCAGGAGAAGTGCTTAGAACTGAGTCTTGAATTTTCGAGGGGAGGCCTCGAATATAGTGTTCGACTAAGCGGTATACTGGGGTGAACAAGTTGGGGATCATTTGGTTCAACTCTAGAAACCTTTTGTTGTAGGAAGTATGATCTCCTTCCTTTTGCTTTAACGAGTGGAATTCATCCTCTAACTTTTTGATCTCGCTTCTTGGACAGAAGCGTCTCATCATGATTTCCCTTAACTCCTCCCATGTTAAGGCCATTGCATCTTCGATTCCTCTCTTACCTTTTTCTGTATTCCACCAGGTAATAGCTACTCCAAATAGTCTCCCGGTTGCGTAACGTACCTTAGATCCTCGGGACAATCGCAATTGAGGAAGGTGTTTTCCATTTCCTCAAACCAGTGGAGGAGAGCAGTGACACCTTCGGTCCCTTCAAATTTCGGGGGATCGCAAGACTTGAAGTGTTTGTAAGAGCACTTTTTGGAGAGAGGGTTGTCGACGTTCTGGTCTTCTTGATTGGGAGGGTTGATGGGATTTGCGGCGAGAGCTTGTTGGACTTGAATTACGATGTCAGGAAGCACCGCGGCCATTTGTTTTGCGATTTGGGTGGCCAAGCGTTCGTTTGACCTTCCTGACCTTCTACCCCCACGTTGCTGCCTAGCCGACATCTACCGGAACATACATAAGAAGATTGTGAGTTTAAGGAGTCTTTTTAGGTGTCATGTGTCGTAAAAAAAATAACATAAACATCAATAATGCAACTACATCCATAGGATGTCTTGGGTTTGCTCATGTTTGGGCCTCCAATGTCCCCCATACCTTCACCTGTATAGTCATGTGGGCCCCCATGACTATTGGCTTAGTAGGATTCACATTGGTGTTGGCGGTTTAACACTCGCATCACCCGAATGAAAACCATGAAATATGTTTGCGAGATGTATGGTCAGAGGGTGTCCAGGTGTAGACACAATGACAACTTAAAGTGGGGTTAGCTCACACGACGTTTGGTATAGCATGCTTTGGCCTAATAGGTCCTTCGTACTCTCATCGTTAGTCTCCAGGTAGGCAAACTAGTCCTTTATTTTGGATTTATACGAATGCCAAGCCTAGACATGACGTTCCGACTACCGGTACTTGTACCCTTACAGTTACTACATGCCCGTCATGAGAACTCACTTTGATGTGATTTGAAAAAAAATACAAAAATCGTTGCAA
Organism: Scalesia atractyloides; assembly: GCA_947069175.1. Lineage (NCBI taxonomy): Eukaryota > Viridiplantae > Streptophyta > Magnoliopsida > Asterales > Asteraceae > Scalesia > Scalesia atractyloides. Next base: position 85,789,194 of record CAMTDV010000021.1, read on the forward strand.
AAATCATGAAAATTGTGTGGTGTGTGCTCTCATGGATATGATATGTTATGAGGATATGATTCATGATGAGCATTGTATAGTAATTTGTACTTATGAACATGCTTGCATAACATTGAATGTAACAATAAACATAAAGCATATAAACATCATGAATTTTGTATGTAACACATAAACAATTTTAAAATTCTAATCAACTATAGTATAGGCTCTAAGGGTCTAATAACCTATCCTATATCCCTATAGTCTATATCCCTATAGTCATGGCCTCTGATACCAATCTGTCACACCCCGACCCGCAGCGGAATAAGAGTCGGGGCATAATTGGGTTATCACCAAAGCTCATGATGTTTACTAAAATGTTTCATATTTATTAAATTCAAATTACAACTTCAATATTTCAAACAAGTCCATACAATTACAAGGAAAAAGTAACTAAATAAACAATCCAAAGGCTAAACTGATTTATTCTTCTAGGCCGTCCTATATGTTTCTTGCTGCAACTGGATCACCTGTATCATGTGTAAAAATGGGGGTTTTTGGGTCAACAAAAGTTGGCGAGTGAACCTTGTTAGAAAACAATTATTATTGATTTCTTGTTGTATTTAATATGGAAAAATTGTGCAATAATCATATGTGGGCAAACGTAAATAAACATACAATAACAAACCACCTTGCATGAGTGTATAACATGAATGATAATGTATATGTTGGCAACGTCACGTTCCGCTCATAGGTAATGGGGAACGGACGGCCTATGATGATGTATGTGCGATCAAGGCTCAATCAAACGGAGCCGATCGTATGTTGGCAACGCCACGTTCCGCTCATAGGTAATGGGGAACGGTTCCGCTCATAGGTAATGGGGAACAGACGAGCCTATGATGATGTATGTACTGAAATGATAAATTTAATCTAAACATTAACCACACAAACAATTGATACATATTGGATACACATTTAATCATGGATATGATGGATGCACAAGTGTTTAAATGTAATAAAAATAAGACACATGATACACCCCAAAAAGTGATTAAAACGGGGAATTTGTAGAGATTCACTCACATTGGGTGTGTTCGTTTGATGATGTTGAATGCGCACGAGTTTAGAGGGTTGATCGACGAGTAATAACTAACATAAATAATAACGAAAATGTACGGTAAATAAGTGGATTTTATTAACAATTTTAATAGGGTTTTTAGATTTATTTTTGTGAGTTTAAGGTCATTTTCTAACTTTACAAATATTATTTTTAAGTATTTTTAATTGATTTTTAAATTAAATAAATAAAAAAAAATATAAAAAAAAATCTTGACTTTTTGGGTTGACCGTTGACTTTGACTGTTGACCGGTTCGGACTTTGTGTATGTGCACGCTGGGTGAGACTCGAACCCGAGACCTCCCGTACGCGTGAACGCAGCTCTACCAACTGAGCTACGTGTGTAACCCGAAATATTTCTGTTTTTAATTATATTTATATACTATTTAAATTATTCAGAATTCATTTATTTTAAAAAGAATTTTAATTATGTCGAACCGGTGCAAATAACAGGTCTCGAACCCGGGACCCGTTGTTTAACGTTGCACACAGTCCACCGCTGGACTGTGTGTCTAACCTGGTTAAAATACTGGTTTTTATTAAACTTAACATCTTACAGCGAGTTAATACGGTTCGGTTTAAAAAGAACATTTTTATTTCAGAGGATAGGGTCGTGTCAGGGATCGAACTCGAGACGTGCGCTGTGTGTTTGCACACAGTCCACCGCTGGACTGTGTGTCTAACCCGGTTTAATATCTTGTTTTAATTAAACTTATACCTAATGTTCGACTTCATCTTCTTCGTTCAAAGACACAGACAACAATATCCGACTGTTCTGGCTTAATTCGATTAATGAAACTTACAAATGATTGAAATGTAATGGGTAGAGAGGGTTTTGGAAATGAATGTACCGGAAAAGATGTTTTTCTCAGAACTCCGGCAAAGATCGTCGGCTATGTTTTGCGAATTCCGTCTGAGCGGACCAATTAACAGTTTTGATTAACTAATTGTGAAATTGAATTACTAAACAAAGATTATGAGAGGGTTTAGATGTTTGTACCGATTCACAGCGTGTTTTCGGAAATGTCCAGAGATTTTCCGGCGAGTGTAGAATATCCGGTAACGTCGTCTAGGCCGATTCTGGTTGAAGGATTTAAGTTAGTATAAGTCTAACAATGGATAGAAGATGAAAGAATCGAGAAATTTACCGATTCGATGAATGTCACGGTTTTCCGGCGAAAGTCCAGCGATATCAGAAAACGTTTCCGACGAACAAAAATTAGAGCGAAAGTGAAATTGAAGGTTCTGTGAGTGCTTCCAAGTTATGGGACGATGATATTATCAGAGTAAATCAGAAAGTAAATGATTTCGGTTTTCAACTCCCAAAAATCATATGAATCAAGGCAATTGAAGACTGAATTGATTAGAATGTGGGCAGCAATTGATTTATCGGTTATAATCAGTAATAGCGATCACTCAAAGTCTGGATAGTTGAAAGCCGATTATCGGTTTCAGTTTTTTGCGCAAACAGATGAGTTCACGGGTAGAAGTTAAGTTTTATTTGTTTCCTTAATTACACAAAAGAACCAAGTGGCGGAGTGGTTAAGTTGTGCGTTGGTTGTGTCTTTCGGCTGACCCGGGTTCGAAACCCGGCAGCCTGTTTTCTTTTTTGTTTACTTTATTTTTACTTTTTAACAATTTTAGTTTCCATATTCGAAAATGTTTATTAATTATGTATTGTTTAAAATTAAAATGGGCATTAAATAAGCAACGAAAAATTTGAACTGACTATTCGATTAATAAACGAAGCGGGTTTTGAAAATCCGTTTTTCGACGGATGTTACACTCACCTCCACCACTGGTAACCCATCACAACCGCCGTCAAACCACCACAATTACCTCGACCACCATCTCCCACCCAGCACCGAACACCCACCACCACCGTCGTCAACCCATCACAACCACCTCCACCATCGACTTTTCACCACCGAACACCCACAATCACCGTCGTCAACCCACCACAACCACCTCCATCGTCGACTTACAACCACCGAACACCCAGTCACCCACCACAATCACCTCCACCGTCAACTTACGACTACCACCGAATCATAAATTTTTGATATGGCAGCCCACGGTGGCCGGCGGTTATATAATTTTGAGACAACGGACTGATATCTTGACTTGTTTTAGCAACATTTCATCCCTCCATATTTAATTTGAAAACATGAAGCGTACTTGTGAAGTTTATCATACTGATATCTTGTCTTGTTTTAATTTGAAGAATGATATCTTGACTTGTTTTATCATACTGAAGAGCATTGTGAAGTTTATAGAGACAGAAATGAGATGGCTGGTGGTTACCATAGAGAGAGAAAGAGATGAGAGAGAGAGAGAGAGAGAGAAATGGATGGGGAAGATAGACGTAGGCCCCATCTTTATACAATTTTTTTAATTGTTTAGGAGCATTTATGTCATTTTACATTTATTTAACTGAAAAATCTAACATGAGTTAGTGACAAGGACCACCCGAGTGCAAAAATTTCAACTACCGGGACCAACTTTGTAATTATTAAACCACTAGGACCAAGTCTGCAATATTTGCAAACCACAGGGACCAACCAAGCATTTAACTCTATATGCACCTACAAAAATTTAAAAGAAAGATATTAAAATCGTGTATCGGGTTTAGCCGAGTATAACTGGTTCCAGGTCCGGTTCTTGTCCGGTTTCGGTATTAATAGGTTATGATCTGTTTCGGTTCCGGTTTCGGTTCCAGGTATTGAGATCAAAATGCATACCCTATATATACCCTACGGGTAGGGTCGGTTCCGGTTTCGGGTATAGAACACCGGGTATTAAAAAAACTGGTTCCGTGTTTTTTATCAGGTCTGATTTCGAATACGGTTTTTTTTGCAACTCGACGATCACTTCACACAGACATCGCATATAGATACAACATAAAAGAAAAATATATTTCACAAATTTCACATATCCAGACACCAATATATATGTTAGTATGTAACTTATTATATATTTATATTTAAAAGATATTATTATTAGTATTAAATAACACATTTACCCTTTAGATTAAATGATATGGTTTTCTAATTAAACTTTTGGTTACTTTCTTAATTTTTTAACAACAATTTTTTTTTCGGCTTGAACTCAAATTTTCACAGTTAAGTGTTTTAAAAGGTTTTGCCTTAACCCCAGTGATGATTACTTTGTTAAATAGCACATGTACCCTTTAGATTAAATGATATGGTTTTCTAATTAAATTTTTGGTTACTTTCTTAACTTTTTTTAACGGCAAATCTTTTATTATTTTGAGGCTAAGTTTTCACAGTTAATTGTTTTAAAAGGTTTTGCCTTCATGTTAACCCCGGTAGTGGTTACTTTCTTAACTAACATTTTATATTATTTGTTAGTTTTATTAAATCGTTAAGCGTTTTTTTATTTCATGGTGACATATGATATTTAAATTTGTAGATAGTCAAACCTAAACCAAAACTCAAGTCACCTTCCTTTTTCATTAAGCTGAGTCGTCATAATGGGAAACAAGTGAGATGGTCCTACAAGTCAACAATATCCTACGTGGCATGTGTTGGTTTTATTATTGGGGCGGTGGTCCAGTGCCGAAGATACAACCTTTAGATATCTGAATTTGGGAGAAAATATTTTGGGTTCAAGTCTCATAAACGACAGGACTAAAAGAGATTTGATGTTCAAAACAAAGTGTGCTGGTATCATTTAATAAATACTTAGACTAAGAGCAGGCAGGGCGCATCCGTTATTACACGTTGTGAGATTCCATCACGCGTGATGGTACGCCGCCACCGATATTCATAACGCGTGGTGGTGATAACGAGTGATGAATCTGTATATGTGTGTGGCAAGTGATGACATGTGTGTGTGGTGAGTGATGAGTACCCCCACTAAAAGTCATCACTAGCGATGGAATAAATCTCGATGAGTGGCGGAACTTGATTGGATGTTGTGAGTGATGGTTGGGTGGTAAGTGATGGACGCCCCTACCACCCTAAGTATGATGTTTTATTAAAAAGTGAACAACGCCATGTCATTATTACTAAATAGGCGATGGAGCTTTAACAAGTGAGATAGTCAAACTCAGATTGAAACTCAAGTCACCTACCTTTTTCAATAAGCTGAGTTGTCATAATGGGGAAACAAGTGAGATGGTCCTACAAGTCAACAATATCCTACGTGGCATATGAGTTATCAGTCACGTGACTTCCATCATCCCACTATAATCCTCTTGATCACACACTTCTCTTGGCTCCTCCCTATAAAATGAACTCCTCGTGCTTTCAACATCACAAGTACCTTGAAAATGTCTGATTACTTCTCCGGCCACCGCTACCGCCAACTACCATGGCTCGGCCACTGGTCCGACCGAAACATTGTACCTAGCATGCCTTTTGCTTTCAACAGCTTCTTCTACTACCCTAACCTTTTCGCTGTTAACGATGGTGGAGGATACTTTCCCCACCATCGTTACCAGTTTAGCAACAACTTTGCTAGTTTTGCCAGTTTTACCGCACTACCACCCACCACCAATCTGGTATAATTTTTTTTATTATTCTTTAATTAATGTATTATTTTTTAGAAAATTGTGCATGGGTTGATCATTAATTATTTTTTGATCAATCAGCGTGTTGGGACATGGGGGCGCGGTGGTGTGAAGGCTTACTACCGTTTTCACGGTGGAATTGGCGATGGATGTTGTGGCTTAGCTTTTCGTAATACTGTAGACTACACCGTGGCTCGTCCGCTACAATTGTTTGATGCTTTAGATCCGATTAACTTTCAGGTTTCTTTATTAATTTCGGTACTAAATTTAGGGTTTTTTTTTTCTTCTTCTTTTTTTTTTTTTATAAAAATAATACAATAATTTCTGTTTCATTTGTTTTAGATGACAATTGATCATGGTGGCTTTGTGAACATTCCGATGATCGTACCATCATGTCTGCCGGAGGAGGCAAGCAATGGAACCGGCGTGTTCTTACCGGAGTATCCGAAGAGGATCCGTGCTAGAAAAGGTGATGGTGTGAACAACAATAATGGTTATAATAAATCTAGTTGACAATTTATTCTTAATAAAACCTTTAAAATCTATATAAAATTATAAATCATTAAAGCGAATTTAGAAGTAATACTGCTAATAATCTATATAAAATTATAAATCATTAAAGCGAAGTTAGTAGAAGTAATACTGCTAATAATCTATATAAAATTATAAATCATTAAAGCGAATTTAGAAGTAATACTGCTAATAAATGTGTTATTTTGAATTTGAAAGACTTCTTTCTAAAATGAAAGAAATAAACATTATTTCACATTTTTTGTGTTCATTTTTATGCTAGTAGCAGTGTACGGTTGTATTGTTGAACAAATACAAACTGTGTTATACATCACAACTTTTTTTTTTTCACAACTATAATGCATGTAATATAAAAATAAAACATAAAAACTAACACAAACTATGTGAGCTTTATAAAACATAATTTTTCGCTGATTTCTCTTATGGATTTCACATGATTAATAAATTGTGTACATCATAATCAGTTATTATGTATTTCGAAATAAATTATTCATATCGTGTTACATACGTTACATATCTACTTTTTGACGTATGCGTTAAATGCAAATACGCGTATTAGTGATGCAATAAATAAATAAGTTTTTTGGTAATACTTATAAGTTTGAAAGTAATAAGTAAGTTTTTTTTTAATGGTTAATGTGAACATGTAAAAATAATAAGTTTTTTCTTTATACTAATTAATAAGTTTGTAAAATATTTTTCATCTTCAAATGGAAAAATTCAAATTTTGAAATATAACTACTTTTCTAGCTGCTGGCTAGTAAGTCCTAAATGTTTTTGGAAGTTAATAAAATGTATTCTCTTTTCTGGTAAAAATAATTCTATTAAAAAGTGTGTGGATTTATATAATTTCTCAAAATAATGAAACTAATTAGAGTATAAAGGTTCGTGAATATCTCCAAAATTTTAACTTGTACTCATGGAAACTTTACTCTTCACAGTTTCTCTATTTTTGGTGTAACATTTACATGTGTTTGATAAACTTATTTTTGTTGGTCAAAAGTCATCTTATTTTCACTTTGATTGGACATCTCATACACACTAAATCGATGATACTTTAAACATCTTAAATTAATAAAATTAACACAAAATTATAAATGAAGCTAATGTTACATATATCTTATGGCTACTATTATACTACATATGTTATTAAACTTTATATCTAATGCCATTCTTTTTTGTGATAGGTATGCATGTTCGTGGTCGTCGTGGTGAAGGTTTGAAACGTCGTGGTGGACGAATGAAGCCAGAAGACAGTGTCGCAAAACCTTTTGTGGGTGGTGATGTTGCGAAGAAGCAGGATCGTAAGGACATCGAAGAGATTCCTATAGAACTGCTTCTACCTGCAGAATGGACATACTAAACTTATGTTAAAAAATGAAACTTATATGTATGGCCATTTCCTATATGATTAGGAACAATTACAATATATAATAATGGCTAAAAAAGATATTATAATATAAACATCAATCTTACTATAATTTCGAGAGTTTTATTAGCAAGGTAATATAACTGCGTCGCGCAACCTGTCCCTTAACTGATATAACACGATTTGCAAGACGGTACCAAGTACTATTAGTCTTTATATTACCTGATTCGCCAAACGAACCAGACGCACTATTAAGCCTATTAGAACACTAGGTTTAAAAAGAAACCAAATTCTATTTGATATCTAGACAAAATATTTTAAAAGAGGATTAACAAATAAGAAGATTATATGTAATTTGAAATATTTTTTTATGATATGAAACACAACAATTTCTACTTGCATCCAAAAATTCATTGACAAATTTCAATGGTTAAAAAAATATTTCTACATCCAAAAATGTTTCTAAACACATTTATGCTCATTTCTTCTTCTTGCGCCATACATAGAGAATAAGGTAAAATCTAAAAGTGTTACGTATAGCTTAATTTCTACAAAGAAAAAGTTGTTTAGGATATCAAGGTGAACAAATATATCTGAAGCGGGGGGACTTTGAATTCTTTGTTCGGCCGATTGATTAGACTGCATCCACATAGGTTTTAGAGTAACAACGACGCCCTGTTTTAACATTGACGGTGTGGAATTCAAAGTATATAAAAGAAAAAATAAATTTACTGCCCAAACAACAGTTTGTGGGATAATATGGAGGTCATGTGGCAGGGGCGCTGCTCCAAACCATGCAACATTAGTGGAACCGAAACGTTAGCTACAGATTCCATACTTCCATTCTTTTAGTTTTACAATGATTGATTGAATTATTTAAGTGATAGATTGTTTAAGTCGACACTAGCTAGTTTACCTAGTTAGTTTCAATGATTTTAGACTATAGTTGTTTCATTGACTGATTGAATTTCATTACAAGTTTGATTTGGGTATTTGGAATAGCGGTTTTAAGTTTGTAGTTATGGTTTGAGATCTTGGATAAATTAAGTGTAGTGGACGGTTTTGAGTTGATTAGTTGAGTCCATGTTTGTAGTTATGGTTTGAGATCATTGATTTTAAGTAATTAAAGTAGGTAGTCACTTTTGGTTTGATAAGGATTAAACCCATTGTTGAGTTCAACAAATATAAGTTTTACTCGTATAAATGGAGTGACAGATATAGAAAGCTGTAAATAGATTTTACCCGACCCATTTTGACCTTAACCATATTTGGCCCTCACTGATGAAAAATCCTTAATCCGTCACTATCAATAGTGTAACTGAGTTATTACCGAGTTTAGTTAGCACTGAAGTTTTTCTGGATAATGTAATTGAATAAGTGCTAATGGTTTTAGTCGCCAACTGACTTATTTATTTTACGAGAGATTGTGTTTCAACAAAATTTTGTGACACGTCTTTGGTTATTTCTTGTACACACGTTTTCTGAACAAATTTCCAACTTGTTCTAGTTTTCTCTTTAAATAAACTAATTATAGGTTTGGAAAGTACCACCCAAGTACTTTAATATCCAAGTAATTCAAATCCAAAGAGATTATCTAGGCTATTTCCAAATTATTGAACCTACAAAAGTCTTTCCATCTCTTGAAGCATGAAGATTTCAGTGTTCAATATAAAACAACTGAGCACATAGGTGAATGAGATCCGAGATCGGATCGTAGAGGTGGATAAGTCAAAGTTTTTAAATAAAGATGTTGAAAGGACATAGAGGCATGGTCAATGATGAACAACTTATGGCACCCTGTTTCTTTCGTTCCCACATTTTATTACTTATTGTTCTTATATTCACCTTTGTAATAAGTCATTGGCATGCTTGTTGGGATATGTATATTGAGAAAATACACAAGTGTTAAACTTTTGTAAATATCTTAAACTCAGTTCTCTCCCATTTTAGACATTTCTTCTCAAAGTCTGATTCAAAAACCATATTCACTCATCGATCAACATAACCAAGTAAACACTTCACCTGTTAGATTAGAATTTTTTTCAACTGATTGAAATATTACTCATGAAATAACCGTCCCTGAAAAGGTTTACTATTTTCTGAATTATCTAGCTTGGAAGAGCATGTTTAACGTTCCCGTGGAATCATTGAGAATGGTAAATATTGGTGAGGCACAATCACCTCTTAACATTACCAGTAAAACATTTGTTTTGTTATTTTCATACTTGACTTTTGTAAGTCAAAATGAATGGTTTTTTATATAAGAAAGTTATCATATGATCTATTTTGTTTGTCTTTTAGGAGTCAAACTGTTTTATATAACACTCGTTCAAGACCTGCAAGATTTTTTCCATTGTTGGGCGTTGTTGCAGACAGTTTGAAACAAGCGGAGCCAAGTTGTATGCTCCCTTTGGAGGATGATCCTTATCCTGAAGCCGTGGGTCCAGTATCATTCCCAAATTTGCCTCATATGCTAGCAATGGAGTAGCCCATTTCACCATATTTCGCTTTCCTTCGGTCTATTCCAGTCAAATACTTTCTTTCCTGTTAGTATCTCCAGCAGCACTATTCCAAAATGTTGACCAGAATGATCTTTGATCTCTAGATCGCAAATGATAAACGTAACTTTATTGAATACTGAATGTGATAATACAATGTGATGATTACAAGTAAAATCTCTAGGCCCTATTTATAGATTTCTAGAGTTACGAGTGTAGAGATGTGTCTCTTCGTGAATAGTCATGTCCCTTGAACGAATGGTTGTGATTTCACTTGAAGAGATGTGTCCCTTCCTTCTTGATCTTGTCCGTACAATCGAATAGGTGTGTTTTTGATCAAGAGTCGCGTCTCCTGGTGGTGCCCCTTGAAGCCGTCGATCAATGAATGCGACCCTAGGGGTCTCGCACCCTTTGGGGTGTCGGTTACAACCTTCTGATTTGGCACAATCAGCCCCTCAACTTTGTAAACGCCATACTTTATAATAATTACTATATAACCCTTATAGTTTAGGATGGGAAATGATTAGACTTTCATTCACCCCCCTAATCATGAACATCCTTAACTTTGTTGCAGATCTTGAACTCCGAGCAGTTCTCGCATTGTAGCAAACTTGACCCTTGCTAGTGCCTTTGTTAGTATGTCTGCCCGTTGTAGCTCTCTGCTTATGTGTTCTATTTCGATGTCCTCATTCTCCACACATTCTCTTATGAAATGATAGCGTGTATCAATGTGCTTGCTTCTTCCATGAAAGACTGGATTCTTCATGAGTGCTATTGCAGAAACATTATCCTTCTGAGTGTTATCTTCTCTTCCTTCCAGCCCGTAATTTCACTTAGCAATCTTTTAAGCCATAGTGCTTGGCATGCTGCTGAAGTGGCTGCCATGAATTCCGATTCACATGATGATAATGCCACTGTCTGTTGCTTCTGAGTACACCAGGTTATGGGTGAATCTCCAAAGTAGAATACTAGACCAGTTGTTCCTTTTCCTTTGTCTGTGTTAACTCCATAACTGCTATCGCTATAACCTGTGATCTTACATCCTCCTTGCTTCTTGTAGATGATTCCATGCTCTTTAGTTCCTTTGATATAACGCAATACTTGCTTCACTGCTTTCAAGTGATGCTCCTTTGGCTCTTGCATGAATCTACTAAGCAGACTGACTGGGTAACATAGATCTGGCCTTGTATTTAGTAAGTACCTGAGAGAACCTATCAGGCTTCTGTAATACGTTGCATCTACTAGATCTCCTTCTCCAGTCTTTGTTAATTGTGTTCCTGGATTCATAGGAATCTTTGTGTCGTTGTAGGTTAACATATCAGCATCTTTGAGTATCTTGTTAATATAGCTTGTCTGCTTGATGGCTATCTCACCCCCTGCTTGAATAACTTCTATTCCCAGATAGTATGCTAGCAATCCTAGATCGCTCATTTCAAACTTGTTCTCCATCTGAGACTTGAAAACATCTATCTCCTTTCTTGATGTTCCAGTGACTATAAAATCATCAACGTAGACTCCAACTATCAGTGTAGAAGTCTTACTCGTCCTTGTATAGATTGCATGTTCTAGAGTGCACTTCTTGAAGTTAAGTGACTTTAGGGTTTGATCTAACTTCGTGTTCTAAGCACGTGGTGCTTGTCTCAATCCATACAGTGCTTTTGATAGTTTGTAAACCTTTCCTTCATCTCCTGGCTTTACAAATCCTTCCGGTTGTGAGACATAGACCTCCTCCTTGAGATCTCCGTGTAAGAATGCAGACTTCACGTCTAAGTGATGTACCTCCCAATCTTGATGTGCTGCTAAAGCCAACATTAGTTGAACTGTTTCTATGCGAGCTACTGGTGCAAAGACTTCATCAAAGTCTATCCCATGTTGCTGTACATATCCTTTTGCTACCAACCTTGCTTTATGTCTGGTGACCTTTCCATTTGCATCTTTCTTTGTCTTGAATACCCACTTTAATCCTATTGCCTTGTGATCTTTTGGCAACTCCGTCAATCTCCAAGTGTTATTCTTGTTTATCGAGTCTAACCCGGCCTTCATTGCTTCAATCCATTTTCTGTCACTAGATGCTTCCTTATAATTTCGTGGTTCTTCTTCAGCAAGTAGTAATTCTTGTGGATCTACTTGAATTTCTTACGTCTCCTCATATAGTTCCTCGAGACTTCTCAGTTTTACTGGAGTATCGCTAATACTCTTTGTCGTACTTTCTGATGTAGATGGACCTCCACTTGACAAACTGCTTGAACATCCTGATGAGTTCTAATTGTTTGAGTGTGCTGGTGGTGTCATGTAGGAGTCTGGATTCTCTGACTGATCTACTCCTGAATCTTCATGATGCGGCCCGCTATTACCAGGACTACTTGGTTTATTTTCTTCTAACTCTGGTGGGTTGTCACCTTCTTGAATGACAAAGTTTGTCCATTCGGGATTCCCTGAATCTACCGTTTCCATATAACTATCCCAGTTCCATGGTTGACCTTCCATGAACTTTACATCTCTACTAACACATATCTTGTGCTGTGTCGGATCATATAATCTGTAAGCCTTTGATCCTTCTTCTATTCCAAGATCGCAAATGATAAACGTAACTTTATTGACTACTGAATGTGATAAAACATTGTGATGATTACAAATGAAATCTCTAGGCCCTATTTATAGATTTCTAGAGTCACGAGTGTAGAGATGTGTCTCTTCGTGAATAGTCATGTCCCTTGAACGAATGGTTATGATTTCACTTGAAGAGACGTGTCCCTTCCTTTTTGATCTTGTCCGTACAATCGAATAGGTGTGTTTTTGATCAAGAGTCGCGTCTCCTGGTGGTGCCCCTTGAAGCCGTCGATCAAGGAATGCGACCCTAGTGGTCTCGCACCCTTTGGGGTGTTGGTTACAACCTTCTGATTTGGCACAATCAGCCCCTCAACTTTGTAACCGCCATACTTTATAATAATTACTATATAACCCTTATAGTTTAGGATGGGAAATGATTAGACTTTCACAAAAGAATATGTCTCATTCCTCACTGCAAAACCTGCCGAAGGGGCCATTGATTGGTCAGCCATTAGCTCATTCATTTTAGCATGGGGCATAGTTGTGTTGATTGATAAGGAGTTGAGTAACCTATGATCATATCTTTTGCGAAAATAACTAAAAAACCAATCATGTTTATTGTTAATATATTTTAAGTTGTTATTATTGTAAATATTATCTCCAAAATAGGCGATTTGATTGTAATCCTTCAATAGTGCTTATCTCTATGAAATACCCAGATTGGAAATTATTGACTCTTTCACATACCGTTTTCAATATGTCCTCCGAGAGGCCCATCCATTACATTTGCTCGGTAATGATACCACTCAGGTGAGGCATAACGTGCACCCATTTTGAACGTGTATGAATCACCAGCCAAAAATGACTTGTCCACCTCAAAATCCCAAAGTCGAGCATTATAATCCTGGGAGGTGTATATATAAAAAGAATGTAAAGTTGATGTGTTTAAATGCAAATGCAAGCATGTCCAAGACAGTCTTATTTACCTTGTCTACCAATATACATGTGGTCTTAAATTGGCTATACGCCGGATGCCCCTTCTTATGCAAGAAAGACAAGCCCTGAGCTGCTCCTACTGCTATTTTCAGTCGTGCAACCCAAGAAAGTAAAGTTGAACCTGGGTCTGCATATATAGAGCATATACTTATGCCTCAGTGTTTCACAGGCATCCGATTTGTGCAAGACTACGAATGACTCAAAAGCAGAGGCGCATATGTTGGAACATATTAACTATTAACAATACAAACAAAATCTTTGATATTTAAGTGCGAAGAATTCTTAGAAATTACAGTGAGGTTCATCAACATGTACCCAAGTTGTGACATTGAAATGTGAATAATTATTTGAAATTACAAGTATAATATTTCCTTACCTCCAAAAAGAAGTTTATCTAAACTCACATCTGGAACTAGCTCGTAAACATGATACAAGATTTGCTGATTCAAGCAATATCCTAAAAGTGTGACAAGGTTAGGATGATTGAATTATTCAGGTTTGAGATCCAGCTGCACAAAAAAAATAAAAAAATCAGTACATATTTAAGCTCCTTTTTTTTAATTTTTTATTAAGAGGTGTATGTTTCAAGTTACCTTAGATGTTCCAATATGGTTCCTTGACCTAACGTACATTGCCAAACAAACCCCAGGTTTTGTTGGGGTCATATGTCAATTCATCGACCCAGCCTTCACTACTAAAAAATCTGAAATTTTTACACCAGTTTTCGTAGAAAATGTGTCATAAAACTGGCTTTCCTACACATGTGAAAGTTCCATGTAATTCCAATTATTTGTTGCTCTTACCAATTCAGCATATGTGAAAGTTCTTAAACTTCTATTGCTAGATTTCTGAATATACTGACTAATTTCATATTTGCTTCCCTCTCCACGCGCCGGCATCAAGTCAGCTTTGCCTTGAAAAGATATCGTACCTTGTTATTGAATCTTCCATCATCAACACAAGAAACTCTTCCTTTTTCTCGTGACAGAATAGATTCCAACTTGACCACAACCTCCGCCATTTTAGGGCGTTGTTTTGGTTGATCGTGTAAGGAGTGGATTGCTATGCCTGTAAATTCCTTCAAGCATATTTTTGATATTTGTCCAATCAGTTTATGATCAATAATTTCATTGAGTCTTTCCTCTTTGTGGTGGTGTTTAGCCCAATTTGCTAAACTCCAATCATCTTCATCAAGTGATGGATCCACGGCTCGCTTCCCCGACAACACCTCAAAAAGGACAACCCCAAATGCATAAACATCAGATTTTCTAGTCAATTTTCCACTAGAGAAGTAGCATGGATCCATGAATCCAAATGTCCCTTTGACTAAAGTACTCACATGAGTTTGTGTTTGATTTATTGTGCCCACTTTAGCCAGTCCAAAGTCAGAAATTTTAGCATCAAAGTCAGAATCCAACAAAATATTGGACGTCTTCACATCTCGGTGTATCACTGCCTGTTGAGTTGTCAAACCCATGTGAAGATAGTGTAATCCGTGAGCAGCACCCACACATATCTTTAGCCGCTGCAACCAAGATAAGAATGTAACACCTCTATGGAGATGATCTTCGAGGGTCCCATTGGGCATAAACTCATAAGCTAAGACCATCTCGTTACCTTCGTTGCAATAACCAATCAACGGCACCAGATTACCATGCCGCAATTTAGAAAGGAGCTTAACTTCGGCCTCAAATTCATTCGCTCCTTGGTTGGATGTAGAATCCAACCGCTTAATTGCAATATCGTTTACTGAATCAAACTTTTTCAGAGATATATAAACCTTGCCGAATCCCCCACGGCCGATGACTAATGCCTCGTCAAAGTTGTGTGTTGCCAATTTAATCTGTGCAAGTGTAAGGCGTTGACATGTTTGGTCTGGCAGTATGAACTCCTTAATAGGTTCTGGTAGCATCATTCTTGTGTACTGGCCTTTGAATCTGCTAGAAATTTGTTTACTGAGTGATCACTGATTTTTTGGTCTTTCCCTAGTTTCTCTTTTGGAGGCGCTTAGATACTTGGTATCATTGACTTTGTACAGTATTTCAGAAGAGAAAAAAACTTAAGTCCACCCAATTAAAGTAGTCACCCAGTTGATTTTTTGGTGTAGGCTTTTTAGTTAGTAGACACTATTTGGCACTGAAATTAAGAAAGGCTCAAACTATCCACACACCTCATTTGCCTATTTGCACACCCCTTGCCTCGTATAGGCTATACGGGGCGTGTAGGGTTACATCAAAGTCAGAGTGTGACTATGACTGGTGTCAGTTATGGTGTGCTCCTATACGCCACGTATATGCCTATACGGAGCGTATAGGGCCCTCGTACAAGTCTCATATATGACCCCTGCCCCGTATATGCCTCGTATAGGCCTATTTATACGATACTACACCCAAGGTAACCAGGGCCGTCTCCGAAAATTAGAAATTTTTTTTGGCCCTGTGCGAGATAAGAATTTTGGGCCCAATTCGCAAATTTTCTATGTATTATAAACTGATCAATTATTTAATTACAAAAATTTATGAAAGTAATTTAAAAAGTTATTTTTAGCTAAGTTTAGTTAGTAATTTATTAAATAAAGGGAAATATGTAGTTGACAAAATTAGGCGTTAAATGCCATATGCAGCTAAAATAGAGATTTGGAGACGTCGGGATTAGAACCTGCTTCTCTTTGTTGTTTAAGCAAGGCAATAACCACCCCGACAAGAGCTTGTTTGTGTCATCTTTCGATTCAGTATATATATATCTAGCTTATACAACGTAAATTCTAAATAAAATTAAAAAGATTTGGGCCCTGTGCGCCCACCTCGCATCCTCTAAAAGACGGCCTTGAAGGTAACCTACTGCTACATGAATTACCTAAAAGCTAGGAAACATGCCCACGACTTTTGACCCATTAGAACTCTAATAAAACATGTGAAATAAAACAAATAAATAAGCCAATTAAAATCTGCTAAACCCGTGAACTGATCCGCAACTTCGACCCGTGACCAGTTTACCTGCAGAACCCGCTAACCCGTGACCATGAATAAACCGATTAACCCAACAATCACTCCCTTAATCGTTTGTTCACACCACTTGCTCACTACAGTGTTTAATCACCTTCTTCTCGAACCATCTCAACCTTTTACGGACACCCGAGTTTCACCTAGTTCACGCCCAAATTAAGTCTTCTCTCAACTCGACCAATCCCGAACACCCGAATTTTATTACTTATTGTTCTTGCATTCAAGCTTTGTAATGAGTCATTGGCATACTTAGTGGGATATGTATATTGACAAAATACACAAGTGTTAAACTTTTATAAATATCTTAAACTCACTTCTCTTCTAATTTAGGCATCTCTTCTCAAAGTCGGATTCAAAAACCATATTCACTCATCTATCAACAGGACAAAGTAAACGCTTATCCTGTTAGTTTAGAAAATTTTTTTCAACCGATTGAAATATTACTCATGAAATAACCGTCCCTGAAAAGGTTTACTGTTTTCTGAATTATCTAGTTTGGAAGAGCATGTTTAATGTTCCCATCGAATCATTGAGAATGGTACATATGGTTGAGGCGCAATCACCTCTGAACATTACCGGTAAGTCAAAATGATTGGTTTTATATAAGAAAGTTATCATATAAAAGTTACAACCAAATACATAAATAAATATGATCAATTTTGTTTGTCTTTTAGGAGTCCAATTGTTCCATATAACACTTGTTCAAAACGTGCAAAATATTTTTCATTGATGGGCGTTCATCTTGCTTTGGTCGTACACATTTTGAAACAAGTTCAGCCAACATGAATGCTCCCTTTGGAGGATGAATATCATCCTGAAGCTGCGGGTCCAGAATCATTTCCAAATTTACCTCACCTGCTAGCAATGGAGTAGCCCATTTTACCAGATTTTTCTTTCCTACTGGTCTGTCATAATCATACACCTTCATTCAGTGGCGGATCCAGGAATGTTTTTCAGTGGGTTCAATTTTTAGATACTCGGTCTTCTAGTTTACCTTTCATTCTTTCAAGAATTCGGAAGTTGAAACCGGAAGTTGATGTGCGACTGAAACCAAACAATCTGAAACCACTGATGTGCGACTGAAACCACTGCCAGTGCGGCTGCAGCGGTTAAACTTGAAGAAGAACGAGTGGTGACCGGCGAAGATCTGCTGTCTGTTGTGCGGCTGCTTGAAGAAAACCGCCTGGCGAAGGTCTGCTCTGCTGTGCGGCTGCTTGAAGAAGACCGAGTGGCGAAGGTCTGCTCTGCTGTGCGCCTGTGCGACTGAAACCAGCGTCAGTGCGGCAGTGCGGCTGCAGGCCTGTTGTGCCGCCTGTGCGGCTGAAACCACTGTTGTGCGGGCGGCGGGCCTGCGGCTGAAACCACTTTACAGATAATGCAAAAAATAAGTTTACAAATTTATGCTCTTTACAGTGAACCACTTTACAAATCCAAGGATAGGCCTTCAAGTGAACAAGTTTTGTAGAGTTTGGAACAGTCGCACATGTGATTCTTTAATTAATTTTGTATGACTATTTGAGTTAATAAAAAATGACAGAGACAAAAAGAAAGATTACTAGAAAATTGTTGAGCCAGAAGAGTCAAGAGAAGCTAGAGGAAAAGCAAAAACTCATTGATTTTGTTAACAGTGAACTTAGCATTTCCATAATGTAACTGGTGATTTAAAAGGCTCTTGAATGGTTTAGAAAGGTAATATGAGCATGAGGTTCAGACACCATTGATGTGCTGCTGCTGTGCGATTTGGGGAATGGGGATTTGATATAAAGTTATGAAAAAACCCTAGATTTAAAAAAAACGCAAAAAACGTACAAGACAGGAGTCCAACCAGTGACCTTTGGCTTAGAAGGAAGCGTGGTAACCACTCTGCTATCTTGCAATTTCTCAAATGGGTTCATCGCAAATTTTATTAATGGGTTCATTCGAAAATTTCTATTACCATTTCTATTAATATTTTGAAACCGAGTGGGTTCGGGCGAACCCGTAACCCTCAATATAGATCCGCCCCTGCCTTCATTCCTGTTAGTATTTCAAGCAATACCACTCCAAAAGAATAGGTCTCACTCTTGACTCCAAAACCTGCCAAAGTGGTCATTCATTGGCTAGCCATTGTTGCGTGCACAACTAGCTTAGTACCTTTTTGCAATGAGGGAACAAGTGAATTGATCGATAAAGAATTGAGTAACCTATGATCATTGGTTTTGAGATTGTAACTAAATGACCAGGTTCAAAGTAGAATATACCGTCTTCGCATTGATGTGCTATGATGGTACCCTCAAATTTTACATCTGCTTGGTAATGAAACCACTCAGGCGCAACATAAGGTGAATCCATTTGGAATGCGTATGAACCAAGAGCCACAAATGAGTTGTCCACCTCAAAATCCCAAAGTCGAGCATTGTAATCCTGGGAGGTATATGTATATAAAGAATGTAAATTTGATGTTACGATGAAATAAATTTAAGCATGTCAAAGACAATCTTATTACCTTGTCGACCATTATACAAGCGGGCTTAAATTGGCTATATGCTGATGCCCCTTCTTATGCAAGAAAGAAAGGCCCTGAGCTGCTCCTACTGCTATTTTCAGCCGTGCAACCCAAGAGAGTGAAGCTGTACCTGGCTCTGCATATTTAGATATATACTTTATGCCCGAATGACTCAAAGCCAACCGATATTTGTGCAAGACTGTGACATAATGACCCAAAAGTAGACTCAACTATGTTTGGACACATAAACAAGATTATGCCGATTTTTTTACCTCCAAAAAGAAGCTTATCTAAACTCACACCAGGAATTTCTTCATAAACACAAGACAATACTTGCTCATCTAACCAATATCCTAAGAGTTTAACAAGGTTTGGATGATTAAGTTCTTCAGGTTTGAGATCCAGCTGCATATCAAAATTCAGTAAATTATTTATGCTTGCACTATTTGAGAGGCCAAAATGCAAACAATTATGTTGAAATTCATTCATTATGCTAGCAAAGATGATAGTTTCTTAAATTGAAAAGAGGTGTCTATTTCAAGTTACCTTAGATGTTCAAATATCCCTCTCCCTAACATACATAGACAAGACAACACCAGATTCTGTGAAGAACTTGTGGTAATTCCATTTAGTTCTTGCCCTTACAAATTCACCACATGTGAAAGTTCTTGTTACTCGATTCGTTGATTTCTGAGTATACGGAGATCTGATTTCAGATTTGCTTCCCTTTGCACGAGTCTGCATCAAGTCAGCTTTGCCTGTGAAAATATATCTTACCTTGTTAATGAATCTTCCATCATCAACACCCGAACCAACTCTTTCTCTTTCTCGCGACATTATAGACTCCAGCTTGACCACAACCTCCGCCATTGTAGGGCGTTGTTTTGGTTGATCATGTAAGCAATGGGCTGCTATGCCTGCAAATTCCTTCAAGCATCTTTTTGATAATTGTCCAACCAGTCTATGATCAATAATTTCGTTGAGTTTTCCCTCTTTGTAGTGGTGTTTAGTCCAATTTGCTAAACTCCATTCATCATCATCAAGTGATGGATCTACCGCTCGCTTCCCACATAACACCTCAAAAAGGACAACCCCAAAGGCGTAAACATCAGATTTTCTTGTCAATTTTCCGCTAGAGACGTAGCATGGATCCATATATCCAAATGTCCCTTTGGCTAAAGTGCTAACATGAGTTCGTGTCTGATTTATTGGGCCTACTTTTGCCAATCCAAAATCAGAAACTTTTGCAGCAAAGTTAGAATCCAACAATGTATTGGAGGTCTTCACATCTCTGTGTATCACCCCATGTTGAGTTGACGTACCCGTGTGTAAGTAGTCTAATCCACAAGCAGGGCCTATACATATTGTTAGCCGTTGTAACCAAGATAACTCTGCATCACCTTTATGGAGATGATCTTCAAGGGTCCCATTGGGCATAAACTCATAAGCTAAGACCATCTCGTTTCCTTCGTTGCAATAACCAATCAGTGGCACCAGATTGCCATGCCGCAGTTTAGAAAAGATCTTAACTTCGGCCTCAAATTCATTCGCTCCTTGGTTGGATGTAGAATCCAACCGCTTAATTGCAAAATCGTTTACTGAATCGAACTTTTTCAGAGATATATAAACCTTGCGGAATCCCCCATGGCCGATGACTAATGCCTCGTCAAAGTTGTTTGTTGCGAATTTAATCTGTGCAAGTGTAAGACATTGACATGTTTGGTCTGGCAGTACAAAACCGGAGTTGTTATCCTTGATAGGTGCAGGTAACATCGTTCTTGGATCTGTACGTACGTGCCTCAAAATCTGCAAGATATATCTGTTTACTGAGTAATGATACTTAAGAATTGCTAGCCAACCAATGTATTTGTTCAACTTCAAGTCCTCATTACTATAGTTGGCAAGCGTTGATTTTTTGGTCTTCTCCTAATTTCTTTTCTGGAGGCGCTAGAAGCCACCAAATTGTAATTACTTTTTGTTTAAAAAATATTAATTTTCTTAGTCTTACATATTATAACTAGATATTCTTTGATTGCTTATTATTATCTTAATAACACTACTAGCTATAAACTTCAGTTTATCATTGTTGGTTTGAATATATAGCGGAAAAAGAAATTTTGTTCAGTTTATCGTTGTTGGTTTGAATATATAGCGGAAAAAGAAATTTTGTTAATAGTTTTCTTGAAAAAAAACATGATATTTTGTTTTATATTCAGGACACGAATACAAACATCTAATGTTTCATGGTTTTAAAACGTAATATGTTTTTAACCAATTTCCCTACCTATAATAACGAGAAAAAAATTAAAACCTAAAATAAAACATATTGAATAAATGATAATGTAGGTATTAATAATAAGAAATTAAAATTCTTTTAGCATTTAAGCTTAATAAGAAATTAAAATCTTTTTAGCATTTAAGTTTAAATACGTATAAAAAATTAAAATCTTCTTAGCATTTAAGTTTAAATACGTATAAAAAATTAAAATCTTCTTAGCATTTAAGTTTAAATACGTTAAGATCTTAACATTTAAGTTTAAATACGTTAAGAAGTTGACACGAAATTTTTTAAATCGATACAAACAGAAATCAAGTTGTAGAGTTAGATTAGATGTGACATCATATATATTAGCATTATAAACTTAATTATCTATATATGTTTTTGGATGTGTATATATTATTGTATTATTGTATTTAGACAATGCTTAATTAGTTTAGTTTAATAAAGTGTGTCTGTTGGTATAAGAGCAATGATATAGAACAAGTGAACTCACAATACGATTCAAATGCTTGGCTCATATTCAATTACTTTGAAAGTGCATACATAACACTGAACTAGAATGACTTTAAATAGGAAAGACTCAAACGACTAATTAACCTAATGACACGGACTGCATAACAAACTACGGCTGAAGGCCTTATTCAAAATATTTCAAAAACCCTACCACAAAATACGTAAACTTCAAACTATCACATGTGGAGCCAGCATAACACTTATTCTGCACGTGCATTATACCAACGGGAGTCTTGAATCAGTCTTCACCCCCCCCCAAGTTATTCAAACTCCATTACATCAAGCTGATGTTGAAGTAATGCAAGCCTCTGTTAGAATGTTAGCCAACTTATCACTAGTGCTACAAATCTCTAGCATTACTTGATGCTATGAAACCATCTCTTTGACAAAGTGATGCTTTAGTTCTATATGCTTTGAACGACTATGCAGCAGTGGATTTCTAAGGTTTGCAGACCGATTATCACACAAAATACTTATTGCAATCCCAACTCTTCAAGAACTTTTCTAAACCATATAGCTTGACATGTAGCAGCAGTAGAAGCCACATATTCTGCTTCTGTGCTTGACAAGGCTGCTATGTGTTGTTTCTTTGAGTTCCATGTAATTGCACCACTGCCTAAGAAAAACACATATGTTGAGATACTTTTGCAATCATCAATGCTACTAGCCCATTCACTATCTGTGTACTCCTTCAGCTCTATCCTTGCACCTTTATCATACCAAATACCATAGCCCATAGTTCCAGACACATACTTTAAAATCCTGCGAGCAGCACCCCAATGAATCTTCGAAAGTACTTGCATGAACCTTGAAACAATTCCCATAGAATAAGCTAAGGGGCTGCTTGTTTAGCTCTTAATGGTTCAGACTTCTTACCTCTTACTAGGTCAACACTTAATAGTCCAACACTTACCCATTAAAAAGTTGCCAAGTAGCCCCTAAGTCAGGTTTGGAGTGAGTAAGATAAATCAATCCACCAACCATACTTTTGTATACCAATTCCTTAGCTAACCTGATCATCAACCTACAACTTTCATTAACAATCATAGAAATAGTTTAGCAATCCCATATCAGACATTTCGAATACCTCTTCATTCCCTGCTTAAAATATGCAAGCAACCCAGAATCAACATGAAGAATCACATAGATTATGTTCTTATTTTCACATTGTTTCATATACAAAGGAGGTTCATTATTACTTCTTTTGTACCCTTTACCGAGAGAATAATTGGCTATCTTTGAATATGATGCCCTTGGGGTTTGCTTTAGCCCATATAAGGCCTTCCTTAACTTGTACACGTTCTTTTCTTCAACTGTCACTTCAAAACCTTCAGGTGGATGTATATCTCTTATGTTAAGTCTCCATACAAGAATGCAGACTTGACATCAAGTTGATGTATCTTCCAGCCAAGTTGAGCAGCCACAAGTATGATAACCGAATTATTTCAAACCTAGTAACTGGTGCAAAAGTTTCTTGGTAATACAGGCCTGGTTGTTGTGAGTAACCTTTGGCCACCAGCCTGGCTTTATGCCTTAATACTTTCCATTTGGATCTATCTTTGTCTTGAACCACCATTTCACACCATCAGATTCTTTCCATTTGGCAATTTCACTAGATCCCATGTGTTATCTTTCCTATTGACCTCATTTCTTCCTTCATAGCTTCTTCCCATTCTTTCTTTCCAACAACTTCTTTATATGTCATAAGGTCGAGACAGTTAAAGCAAACTGACAAATAGTGTAATCATCATAGTTAGCTATTACCTCCTTTGTAGTAGTATAGACTTCTTGTAATTCTTGGAGTAGGAGAAGAAGAACGGGGTGATTCACTTGGAGAAGACGACTGTACAAATGATACTTCATTAACATTTGTAGACTCATGATTGTTATTATTTGATTCTCCATTATTAGAAGACTGAGATGAACTCTAATTATCCTCATTAACTTGTCGATTATCCATTAGAGGAAATGGATCAACATAGTTGGCCTCCTAAGCTTTCAGATCAACATAATCTTTCCACTCCCATTTTGCATTCCTTCTAAACTCCACATCCCTTCTAGTAAAAATCTTCTCACTAGTGGGATTAAACAACCGGTAACCATCAGTTTCATTAATATACCCAATGAAAATGGATTGTCAGACCTTCATCAAGCTTCCTCCTTCCTTGTTGAGAATGAACAACCCCATAAGCTATACCTCCAAACACTCTTATGTGACCAACGTGTGGCTTCACATTGGCCTAGGCTCGACGTGGTGTCTGATTTCTTACAGCCTTTGTCATTGCAATGTTTATGAGGTACACTGCAGTGGCAACTGCCTCTTCCCAGTAGTAATTAATTGGGCATTTATTTCTGCTTAATCATGCTCCTTTTTAGTCCCATGATGGTTCTATTTTTCCTCTCCACAACACCATTGTTTTAAGGAGTATAGGGAGGTGTAAGCTCACGTTTGATACCATGTGCTTCACAAAACTTATTGAATCCATTTGAGAAAAACTCACCTCCCCTATTAGTTTCTAGAACCTTAGTGGGACGTTCCCCTTGTTTTTCAACCATAGCCTTAAAAATCTTAAACTTTCCAAAAAGTTCAGATTTATTTGCCAAAAAGTATATCCAACACATCCTTGTGAAATCATCAATGAATAGTACTACCACCAAAACTTGGAATTTGCATGGGCCCACACATATAAACATGAATTAGTTCTAACTTCTTTGATGCTCTCCACATTTTGGAGTTGAATGATGATCATGGTTGTTTGCTGATTGTACATCAATTACATGCACCAACAAGTTTTATATGTGGCAACCCGATGACCATCCTTTTATCATGAAAAGTTTTTAAGCCTTGGAAGTTGTAGTGACTGTTAAGGCATGGAATTTTATGCCAAGGATCATCCATCCTGAGACTGAACCTGGATCACGGATCCTTAATGGATAATGCAGGGAGTCTGAGGATCAAGGATCCTTACTAATGTTTATGTTTTTAACAATTGTTCTATGTGTATTCAGTTTACGCTTGCAGGTAATGGTAGACTAAGTCACCGAGAATCAAGGGGAATATACTCTTATTCCAGCACATGCGAGTGAAGCCATGACCGTTACATGTGAACGTGGGGAGCTTGCATGAATTTCAGATAGTTAGTTCATTAAGATATTTAGTGGGATATTGAGCTTGATAGATACACAATCTGAAAACAACACACACTCGCATACACACTGTTGCTACTCTCTCTCTCGAACACACACTAGAATTCTTATTGTAACAAGCTCAATATTTCCAACGTTGTAATCTTTTTAGTTCATATAGTTGGTGATCGGTAGTTTCCATCACCCGAGGTTTTTTATGCAGGAGATCAACTCTTGATCAAGGGCTTTTTCCTCGTGTAAGTCATCGTGTTCATTGTCATTTACTCTTGATATTTGTTCATACATTTGTTCGTTTAACCAAGCACTCAACCTCACATTCAAAGTTTGGTTACATTATCCTTAATCAGATTTTTGACCAAAACAGTTTGGCGCCCACCGTGGGGCAATCGGTGCTTCAATTCTAAAAATTCCATTCATTTCTATTCATTTCCATCAATCACATGGCTTCTCAGGGAAAATCTGCTTCAAGTGCCATGCCGGCGGTTACCTCATCTCAGACTTGTGCATCATTGCCCCCCATTCCCATTGCACCGACGAAAAGTGCTGATAATGCTCAGAAGAAGCCAACACCAGTTTCCTCGAAGGCTTCTACTGTTTCATCCTCTACACCTAATAACAATGATCTGTCTACTTTGATTTTGCAGATGAAAGGATACATGGAACAGCAGGACAGAACTAACCAGAGGATCCTTCGTGAAATTGATGAAATCAAGAAACAGAAGAGATTAGCGGAGGATCATTCTCCATTGATGCCCAGGTCATTGGATTTCGCCACTCCAGCAGCAACCACTCAACATTCCAAGGCTTCTGGCGTTCAGTATCAAGGATCCTCAGGATTACAGCATGGATCATTGGCAATGACGCAGCCACAAGCATCTCATTACCAACCTTATGGATCCCCATTCCAGCCACAGGGATCCTCATATCAGCATCAAGGATCCTACCTCAGTTCGGCAGAATACTTGGAGACGGTGCCACCTAAAGTATCTTACTTCCAGCATCAAGGATCCTCATCCCAGGTTCAAGGATCCATGGAGTATCTTCCGAGACCTTCAGCACCCATCTATCCTGGACCCAATGTCTTTCAGGATCAAGGATCCTCAGGGAGTCAGATATTCAAGGATTCTGAAGTTCACAAAGGGGACTTCATACCTATGCAGACTATTGCTTCATCTGGTCCAACTGTTACACCTGAAGTGTCCAACTTTGGATATACTTCTGGCATACCACTTCCAAACCAATAAAGAGGTAACAATGTCAATACATCTTTTGGCACTAACTGTGGTTTTATGCAGGATACATGTATCAATCAGGCTATAGCACGGGAGCTCCAGAAGCTTAAGGATATGATATCTAGTGTCCCAAGAGTGGTTAAGCCCATTCCCGAGATCCCAGATGGAAGTCACAGGGTGTCTTGTTTTGCACCTCCTATATGCAACGCTGAGATACCAAAGCGCTTTTAGACTCCCAACATGAAGTTGTACGATGGTACAACTGATCCGGGGGAGCATGTGGCACAATACCGGGAAAGAATGGAGATCAATCCCATTCCAGAAAGATTAAAGGAAGCCTGTCTTTGCAAGGGCTTCGGATCCACACTCACTGAATCAGCACTCAAATGGCTGCTAAGTCTTCTTCCTTACTCAATTACTTCGTTTTCTCATCTAGTTAATTTGTTCAATAACCAATTTTCATGTAGCAGAACCTTTGAACGATTAACTAGTGATTTGTATAGAATAACTCAAGGCCGTGATGAATCATTAAGAGATTACATCACTAAGTTTAGTCGAGAATCCTTAGAAATTCCTAATTTGGATATTGCCACTACTGTAGAGGCATTCAAAATGGGCTTGCTTAAGGATTTCTCATTCTATGATGACCTTGTTATGACACCTTGTAGGAATTTTGATGAAGTGAGGAACATGGCATTGAGGTTCATTCGTTTAAAAGATGACAAAAGGATCCAGGAGAGACACTCAGGATCCTCAAAACAGGAAAATCAAGGATCATTCTTTAAGAATAATCAATCCAAGTCATACTCTAAACATGACAATCACAATGTGAATGCAGTTGAACAAGACGAAGACGATGAGGATTATCCTCCAATATCTGAGTATTGTTTTTCTGTGGATAATCATGAACTAATACTTGCTATGCAGAATTTAGGTGACAAGGCTAGATGGCCAAGGAAAACTGATAAACCTGGAGCTACTAAGGATAAATCCAAATGGTGCGCTTATCATGAGGATTTTGGCCACCTTACTGATGAGTGTATAGCATTGAGGAAGGAATTGGCTATCTTCTTAGCAAAGAGTACTTGAAGGAATTGCTAGGAAGGAAACGTTCAAGGACTCAGGATACTGAGAAAATTCCTGAGAGAGCTCCTCCACCGCCAGCAGATTCTCAGATCATTAACTTTATTTCCCGGTGATTCTGATATCTGTGGAACTTCACTTTCAGCGGCTAAAAGGCATGCTAAGGAGACGAAGATGGAGAATGGGGAGAGATCAGTTCAAACATCTACCCTAACACAACAAAAAGTGATATCCTTTAATGAGGAGGATCGCGTAGACATTCAGGATCCTCATCATGATGGTCTTGTCATTATTTTGTTTATTTCTAACCATTTTGTTTGCAGGATCCTTATCGATGGAGGGAGTTCAGTGAACATAATCAAGTTGGATGTCCTAAAAAAGATGAACATCCATGAATTGAGATCATACCAAGATCATCTGTGCTCGTGGGATTCAGTGGTGAAACCAAGAATACATTAGGGGACATCAAACTTCCAATTTACATAGAGGGAGTGAACTCTATCAAAAATTTTTGTGTAATAGATAACTTATCTTGCTGTAATGTTGTCCTTGGTAGGCCATGGATACATGACATGAAGGCAGTCCCATCAACATACCACCAATGTGTCAAGCTTCCAAGTCCATGGGGAATAGTTAAGACTAGAAAGTGATCAGCAGGATGCAAAGAATTGCTACACTTTCTTGATGAAACCTGCTTCCAAGTCTAGGGAAGCATAGCAATTAAAGCATCCTCCAAAAGATGTCATGGAGCCAAGAGAACAGGACGTCAAGGAAATACTCTTAGATCTTGAGGATCCTGTATCCAGGGTGTATATAGGGTCCGGGATCCAGGAGAGCATAGAGTAGGATCTAGTATCCTTCCTTAAATGAAGAAAATCTACCTTCACTTGGAAGCACGAAGATATGACAGAAATGCAGGGGCTACATACCAAAGGCTGGTGAATATGATGTTCAAGGAGCAACTTGGACACACGATGGAAGTGTACATAGATGATATGGTGGTCAAATCTAAAAGAGCTTAGGATCACCTGAAGGATCTTGAAGTAGCATTCAATATCCTTGACCAATACAACATGAAGTTGAACCCGTCTAAATGCCATTTTGGGGTCAAAGCTGGAAAACTTTTAGGATATATGGTGACCAAAAGAGGAATTGAAGTAAGTCCAGAACAAATCAAGGCTTTGGTGAATATCAAGTCTCCTGCCAATGCTAAGGATGTGCAAAGATTGACAGGAAGGATTGCCGCCTTGAATAGATTCATCTCAAAATCCTTAGAAAGATGCAAGGATTTCTATGACATTTTGAGGAAGAATAAGAAATTCGAGTGGACTGAAACGCATGAAGCTGCTCTACAGGCTCTCAAGGATTACCTATCCTCAGCACCGGCTTTGATGAAACCAGAAAATGGAGAACCATTATCATTATACCTAGCTGTTTTAGGTAAAGCGGTAAGTGCGGTCCTAGTTAAGGATCACGAAGGCCAACAACATCCGGTATACTATGTAAGTAAAAGTCTACTTGATGAGGCCAGGTATTCTCATTTAGAGAAACTATTCTTGCTCTAATCATGGCTTCTACTAAACTAAGACATTATTTTGAAACTCATACTATTGTTGTTAAAACTAACTTTCCTATTAAGAATGTTCTCAGGAAACTAGAGATTTCGGGAAGAATGGAAAAATGGGCTGTTAAACTTAGTGCATATAACATTAAGTATGAGCTCAGAACTGCTATTAAATCCCAAGCTTTGGCTGACTTTGTGGCTGATTTCAGTAGTGATCTACAAAGAGAAGCTGGATTAGAAGTGCAACAACTTGAGGAGACCAAGGATCCTTGGACACTCTTCATAGATGGAACTTCAAATGTCAAAGGAACTGGACTAGGCCTACCACTAAAATCGCCACAAGGGGACATTATACCCCAGTCTATAGCGAATGAGTTTCAGACCACTAATAATGAGGCTGAATATGAAGCCTTGATAGCAGGTTTGCAATTAGCTAAACATATGAGGATCAGGTATCTTCAAGTGTTTGTGGATTCTCTATTAGTTACTAATCATTATAATGGTTCTTATACTGTTAAAGGTGAAAAACTAATCAAATATTTAGAGATAGTCAAGAAATTGGTAGATTCTTTTGCTTTTTTCAGCCTTACACAGGTATCTAGAGAAGAAAATGCAGAAGCAGATGCCTTGGCCAATCTAGGATCCTCACTGAAGATGCCCGAGGATGTAAATGTAACATTTGTGTAAAACGGGTATCAAAAACCCGCTCCGTTTGAAATTTTAGAATTTATTAAAAGTTTCGTTACGCATTTTTTTATGAAATGTAATTTTCATGATTAATAAATAAATTAGATAATTAATTGATTAAATAAAAGAATAAGAAATAATACTAATACTTAAGATTTTGAAATATATAAAAAAATAGAAACAGGGGTGACCATCGAATCCGCAAACTCACACACAGTCTACACCACTGCACCACATGCACATGTTGTGAAGAAATTTAATCAAATAAAACTTAAAGTCTCACCCGCGTACTATCTGATTTCAACCGGAACTAAACCCGCCCAAACAGCTTCAAAAATCTCGGATTCTGGTTTGATCACGAGAATTTTGTGAATAATTGATGATACAATGTCAGTTATAACCGGCACCCATATTCAA
Source organism: Scalesia atractyloides (assembly GCA_947069175.1). Taxonomy (NCBI): domain Eukaryota; kingdom Viridiplantae; phylum Streptophyta; class Magnoliopsida; order Asterales; family Asteraceae; genus Scalesia; species Scalesia atractyloides. Next base: position 85,819,185 of record CAMTDV010000021.1, read on the forward strand.
TTCAAAACGAAACTGACCCAAAACATATGATTAATTGAGATTGAAACCGAAATCAATTATTGGTTTTAAAGATCCAAAACCGAAACCGTTTCTCTGCGACCAATATATATATATCAATCTATCACCTGCTTAAACTCGCACAATCACAAGTCAAACGCTCAGCTCAAACACTCTGCTCTTGACGGAAAACAATTTTATGTTAGCCGGAATCTTTGCTGAAACCGTCCGAGTTAGTCACCGGAATACCGGGCCCCTGTTTTCGGTATGAATTCTTAATCTTTTCTGTCAGTTCTATTCGATTCATTTGTTTAATCTAAAACAACAGATCAGTGAAATCAAATGTTCAACAAATCTGTTTCCAGTTATGAGTTGATGAAGAAGATGAATATCGAGTTGTTTATGTATATAATTAAAATCAGTATTCTGACCGGGTTAGACACACATTCCAGCGGTGGACTGTCTGCAATTACAAAGCACACGTCCCAGGTTCGAGTCGCACATGTTTCCGATTTTCCGAAATAAAACCAACACTTTTTAAAACTTATTCAGATCAACTTATAACATGTATATAAAATTAATACAATTCAGTATTTATGCGGGTTAGACACACAGCCCAACTGGTTGGGCTGTGTGCACACGAACCGTAGGTCTCGAGTTCGATTCCTGCTTCTGTAACCGGTTTTGGCAATTATTAAAGCTTTTTAAATAAGAACAAAATATAAATTAATCTAATTTGTATATATATATATAATTAAAAACGAGATTATTTCGGGTTAGACACGTAGCTCAGTTGGTAGAGCTGCGTGCACGTATACGGGAGGTCACGAGTTCGAACCTCACACGCTGCCTATAATAAATGAGTCAGACCGGCCGTTGACCAGTCAACCCTAGGATAAAGGGTAATTTTTTTAATTAAAAATCCTTTTTATTTTCTTTGAAAATTAGTTAAAAATACCTCAAAATAAGGTTTTAAAGCCTAAAAATTTGCATTAAATTCACAAAAATCTAAAAATCTCATTAAGAGCACTAATTAAAAATATTAATTTCAAATGAAATTTATTTATTTATCGAATTATTACGTTATTATTTAGGTTAGTTTTCCCTCGTCGGTTGAATCATAAATTCGTGCGCATTCATCATTATAAAGGAACGCACCCACTGTGAGTGAATTATTACAAAGTCCCCTTTTTATTCATGTTTTGGGGTGTATCATGTGTCGCTTTAATTACTTCGTTTATTCAAACTTGTGCTATTACCATTATATGATCTAAACTTGTGATGTAAATGTTGTTTGTTGTGATGAGTGTTTACATTTTGTCAAGTTGCGTGCAAATCATTCATTAGGCCCATCTGTTCCTCGTTGGAGACGAGTTGAACATCGCGTGCCTCATTAGATCGGCTTCGTTTGATTGAGCCTTGATCTCATTGTTCATCATTTGGTGTGTGCGTGTGCATTAATTGATATTATGTGTTTTGTGATTAAATTTACATTTACGTTTACTCATATGTGGTTATGCACCTTTTTATAACCAATATAATAAATTCGTACAAATGTTTTCATAAGATTCACTTGCCAACTTTTGTTGACCCAAAACCCTATTTTTACACATGATACAGGTTGACAGGTTGAAGCAAGGAACACATAGAAAATTGCCTTAGAAGAAAAATAAAGAAGTCATGAAAAATGTATTTGAACATGTTGTGCTTGTATGTTTATTGTAACTCCTTCTTTAAAAAGAAATAATAAATATGAAACTTTATAGTAAATGTCATGAGCTTTGATGAAAACCCAATCATGCCCCGACTACCATTTCCGCTGCGGGTCAGGGTGTGACAGATTGGTATCAGAGCTTTTGACTATAGGGATATAGGATAGATTATTAGACCCTTAGAGCCTATACTATAGTTGATTAGATTTTAATTGTTTATGTGGTTACATGCAAACTCATGATGTTTATTTGTTTCGTATTTATTACACACACAAATGCATGCAAACACTTCCACTATCATTTTATGTGAGATGAGTTATACTTGTTGTCAAACATAACATGCTTACATATCCATTCATCACACATATTTCAATGTTCACATATTCAAATCATCCACATATTTCCTTTATTCAAGATTTTGTGGCATTTTTCGTTTTTTCAGTCTCATCAAAGTGAGTTCTACGACGGGCATGTAGTAACTGGAAGGGTACAAGTACCGGTAGTCGAAACGTCCTGTCTAGGTTAGCATTCGTATAAATCCAATATAACGAACCAGTTTTCCTACCTGGGGACTAACGATGAGAGTACGAAGGACCTATTAGGCCAAAGCATGCCACACCAAACGTCGTTCGAACTAACCCTACTTTGAGTTGTCATTGTGTCCATACAAGGACACCCTCCGACCTTATACTTTGCTGTCATGTTTTACGATCTTCATTCGGGTGGCGCAAGTGTTAACAGGCCAACACCAATATGAACCCTACCAGAGCCCAGTAGTCATGGGGGCCCACATGACTACCAAGGCCAAGTAAGGGGACATATGGGAGCCCAAACATGAGCAAAGCCCAAGACATCCTATGGATGTAACAAATTATTTTCTTCATTTGTTTTGTGAATGTTCATTTCTAAGTACGACACATGACACCTAAAACTCATACTCTCGATACGTATTCCTTGTAGATGTCTTCTAGTCACTCTCGTAGAGGTAGGAGATCAGGAAAATCCCGCGAGCGCATGGCTGCCCAAATCGCTCAACAAATGGCCGCCGTAATACCCAACATCGTAGTTCAAGTTCAGCAAGCCCTTACCGCTAATCCCGTCAACCCAATGAACCAAGAAAATCAAAACGTTGTCAACCCTCCCCCAAATACCACTAAATGCACCTTCAAGCATTTCAAATCCTGCGATCCTCCAAAATACGAAGGGACTGAAGGTGTCACCGCTCTCCTCCATTGGTTTGAGGAAATGGAGAACACTTTTCTCAATTGCGACTGCCCCGATGATCGCAAGGTGCGATATGCTACCGGTCGTTTGTTCGGAGTAGCACTTACATGGTGGAATACAGAGAAGGGCAAGCGAGGTGCTGAGGATACTATGACCTTGACTTGGGAAGAGTTGAGGGAGATCATGATAAGACGTTTCTGTCCAAGAAGCGAAATCAAGAAATTAGAAGATGAGTTCTACTCTTTGAAACAAAAGGAGGGCGACCATACCACATACAACAAAAGATTCCTTGAGTTGAATTTGATGGTCCCCAATTTGTTCACTCCCCTCTACCATTTGATAGAGCACTACATTCGAGGTCTTCCTTAAAAATCCAAGACCCTATAATAAGTACCACACCTGCAACTTTGGAAGCAGCAATGGAGTTAGCTACAGAGCTCACCGAAAACCGTATACGGAATAAAGACTTCAAGGAGGAGAAGAAGAAGGATAAAGCATCATCCGAAACCTCAAACTCAACCCAGACCGAATCCTCTTCTCAACCCACTCCTAAGAGAAAACGAGATGGGCAAAATTTCGCTGTCACCCAAGGGAATCAACCAGTTCCACAAGCCGTACCCCTCCAAGCTATCCCAATCACCTAAGTAGCACCCAACTCTATTTACCCAAATAAGAAACCTTACATTGGACCTCACCCTCAATGCAACACCTGTTTTTATCACCATCCATCTACCGTACCTTGTCGACTGTGTGCAAATTGTGGGCGTTATGGTCATTTGAGCAAAACTTGTCGTACCCCTCAAAACCAAGCTTCACCCCCTACCCAAAACATGATCCAAACATGTCAACAACCTCAATACCCCATGTTTCCACATGTTCGAGCTTGCTTTAATTGTGGGGACCCTACCCATTTTAGAAACACGTGTCCTCGATTGGTTAACATCATAAATGCCCAAGCTCAAGCAAACCCAGTTAACCAAGCAAATCAAGCAAACCCAGCACTACCACCAGCAAGAGGAAGAGCTTACAACATCAACGCCAATCCTGTTGAAGATAATAACGGCCCAAACGAACAACCCAACTAGCCTTCCCTCACCAAGAGTCAAGACTCAACTCCAACCGTCTAGTTCTTAATGTTTTCTCAATCTTTACGTATCCCTGTTATAAATTGGGAATTTATGTATCCAAGAATTTTAATGCAACTTGATATTACAGTTTTGTTTTATGTCTTTACTCATTTAACTTTCATATCATCATACATCACGACGTATCTCGATCTCATCATTTAAAGAAGTTGGGTTGTGTCTCACTTTTACATAGACTGACCCCCTTTATCATAACAAACGAGAGAGGTACTGTCGTCATTCAGTCGTGTATTCTTTCAGATTTGAGACTCAAGCTTTTGCTGTTGTGTTTGTTTATGGTTTTAGAATCACATAGAACTAATCATAACTTACTGACAAAGCCAATGAAAATTTGACAAGAATATGGTGGATACGCCGTTGGTACTTCCTATATATAAATATTCTTGTCAAAAGATCAAATGCATTATCAGGAGGTTATGAGAAGTTCCGTGTAGGTTTTAATATTGTCATAGATGAAGTTTTTATTTTGTGATATAACCCTATCTTTTCAAATGTATCAAATCTCTCAAAACTCTTACGCATGTGATCATATCCAGTCAAACAACTCTGGGTATCAATATTTCTTATCTTTAGGCATAAAAAAGCGATTCCTGTAGCAGAGTATTCAACCCTTACTAGGAACGTTACCGCCTCAAATAAAATTTAAACTTTCACCCTCTTCTGATTATGTAATTGCCAAATTAAAACACCCTCCCTTCAAGTCAAATATACCACTACTTAAATTTCGGGACGAAATTTTTAAAAGTAGGGGATACTGTAACATTTGTGTAAAACGGGTATCAAAAACCCACTCCGTTTGAAAATTTTAGAATTTATTTAAAGTTTCGTTACGCATTTTTTTTATGAAATGTAATTTTCATGATTAATAAATAAATTAGATAATTAATTGATTAAATAAAAGAATAAGAAATAATACTAATACTTAATATTTTGAAATATAAAAAAAAAATAGAAACAGGGGTGACCGGGTTTCGAACCCGGGTCCCCATCGAATCCGCAAACTCACACACAGTCTACACCACTGCACCACACGCACATGTTGTGAAGAAATTTAATCAAATAAAACTTAAAGTCTCACACGCGTACTATCTAATTTCAACCGGAGCTGAACCCGCCCAAACAGCTTCAAAAATCTCGGATTCTGGTTTGATCACGAGAATTTTGTGAATAATTGATGATACAATGTCAGTTATAACCGGCACCCATATTCAATTCAAAACGAAACTGACCCAAAACATATGATTAATTGAGATTGAAACCGAAATCAATTATTGGTTTTAAAGATCCAAAACCGAAACCGTTTCTCTGCGACCAATATATATATATCAATCTATCACCTGCTTAAACTCGCACAATCACAAGTCAAACGCTCAGCTCAAACACTCTGCTCTTGACGGAAAACAATTTTCTGTTCGCCGGAATCTTTGCTGAAACCGTCGGAGTTAGTCACCGGAAAACCGGGCTCCTGTTTTCGGTATGAATTCTTAATCTTTTCTGTCAGTTATATTCGATTCATTTTTTTAATCTAAAACAACAGATCAGTGAAATCAAATGTTCAACAAATCTGTTTCCAGTTCTGAGTTGATGAAGAAGATGAATATCGAGTTGTTTATGTATATAATTAAAATCAGTATTCTAACCGGGTTAGACACACAGTCCAGCGGTGGACTGTGTGCAATTACAAAGCACACGTCCCGGGTTCGAGTGGCACATATTTCCGATTTTCCGAAATAAAACCAACACTTTTTAAAACTTATTCAGATCAACTTATAACATGTATATAAAATTAATATAATTCAGTGTTTATGCGGGTTAGACACACAGCCCAACTGGTTGGGCTGTGTGCACACGAACCGTAGGTCCCGAGTTCGATTCCTGCTTCTGTAACCGGTTTTGGCAATTATTAAAGCTTTTCAAATAAGAACAAAATATAAATTAATCTAATTTGTATATATATATAATTAAAAACGAGATTATTTCGGATTAGACACGTAGCTCAGTTGGTAGAGCTGCGTGCACGTATACGGGAGGTCACGAGTTCGAACCTCACACGCTGCCTATAATAAATGAGTCAGACCGGCCGTTGACCAGTCAACCCTAGGATAAAGGGTAATTTTTTTAATTAAAAATCCTTTTTATTTTCTTTGAAAATTAGTTAAAAATACCTCAAAATAAGGTTTTAAAGCCTAAAAATTTGAATTAACTTCACAAAAATATAAAAATCTCATTAAGAGCACTAATTAAAAATATTAATTTCAAATGAAATTTATTTATTTATTGAATTATTACGTTATTATTTAGGTTAGTTTTCCCTCGTCGATTGAATCATAAATTCGTGCGCATTTATCATTATCAAGGAACGCACCCACTGTGAGTGAATTCATACAAATTCTCCTTTTTATTCATGTTTTGGGGTGTATCATGTGTCGCTTTAATTACTTCGTTTATTCAAACTTGTGCTATTACCATTATATGATCTAAACTTGTGATGTAAATGTTGTTTGTTGTGATGGGTGTTTACATTTTGTCAAGTTGCGTGCAAATCATTCATTAGGCCCATCAGTTCCTCGTTGGAGACGAGTTGAACATCGCGTGCCTCATTAGATCGGCTCCGTTTGATTGAGCCTTGATCTCATTGTTCATCATTTGGTGTGTGCGTGTGCATTAATTGATATTATGTGTTTTGTGATTAAATTTACATTTACGTTTACTCATATGTGGTTATGCACCTTTTTATAACCAATGTAATAAATTCGTACAAATGTTTTCATAAGAATCACTCGCCAACTTTTGTTGACCCAAAACCCTATTTTTACACATGATACAGGTGGACAGGTTGAAGCAAGGAACACATAGGAAATTGCCTTAGAAGAAAAATAAAGAAGTCATGAAAAATGTATTTGAACATGTTGTGCTTGTATGTTTATTGTAACTCCGTCTTTAAAAAGAAATAATAAATATGAAACTTTATAGTAAATGTCATGAGCTTTGATGAAAACCCAATCATGCCCCGACTACCATTTCTGCTGCGGGTCAGGGTGTGACAGTAAAGATACCTATTATCCATGTTCTAACTCCTGCAATTGAGGAAAATGAAACAATGGAGATAGTGGGTGATACAGCGATTCTACCCAGTGATGATCCGGAGTCGAATTCAGGATCCTGGATCCTTCCATTCTTGAAATACATTCAGAATGGAGAAATTCCTAGTGGAGAGAATCCTAGAACCTTCAGGATTAAGGTAGCTCAATTTACTATAATTAATGACATACTGTATAAAAGATCTCTTGCAGAACCCTATCTACGATGCATTGAAGATCCTGAAATCCAAGAAGTTTTAAAAGATTTTCATGAGGGAGATTGTGGAAATCACACTGGGGCAGAGCGCTATTCTCTAGGATCCTCAGGACAGGATATTATTGGCCTACAATGAAGAAGGATGCTGTGGAGTATGCAAGGAAATGTGATGCCTGCCAAAGACACAACAACATTCTTCATCAACCAGCAGAACCTCTACATCCTATATCATCTTCTTGGCCATTTATGAGATGGGGAATGGATATAGTTGGCAAGCTTCCTAAGGCACTAGGGGGAAGAGTATTCATGTTGGCTATGGCTGACTATTTCTCCAAATGGATAGAAGCTGAAGCCTTTGCTCAAGTTAGAGAAAAGGAAGCTATATCCTTCAGAAATAGTTTGTGACAATGGATCCCAGTTTATTGGGAATTGAACTACTAACTTTTGTGACAGCTCGAGGATTAGGATGGCTACATCAACACCATTCCACCCACAAGCTAATGGCCAGGCAGAATCATCCAACAAGATCATCATCAACAATTTGAAGAAAAAGCTTGGATCAAAGAAAGGAAAGTGGGCTGAAGAACTACCATATGTCTTATGGGCAGATAGAACAACTCCCAAGAATGCTACGGGTCAAACTCCTTTTTCCTTAATCTTTGGAGCTGAGGCAGTGATCCCTACAGAAATGGTAGTCCCTACAGCCAAAATAAGCATCTCTGATCCAGAAGCAAATGCTAAGACTCTGGCTCAAGACCTAGATACCGTGGAAGAATTAAGAAACTTGGTAAGGATAAGGCTGGATAGTTATCAACAAAGGATGGCTGGTGCTTATAATAAGAATATCAGAATAAGAAGATTTCAAGTTGGTGACATGGTGTTGAGGAAAGCATTTCAGAATACCACGAATCCTTCTGATGGCAAATTGGCACCAAAATGGGAAGCCCCCTATCTAATTGAAACTGAGGCAGGAAAGAGGGCATATCGTTTGCTAACTATGGATGGTGACCTTCTACCAAGAGCGTGGAATGCTATCCATCTAAAAAAGTATTTTATGTAAAGGATCGGGGATCCTTAAGTATCCTAATGATCAATTCAGATTGAAGGATCCTCAAAGGATATGTGATTCTTGATTCGGTAACATTTTACTAATGCTTTCATTCTTATTATGCTTCTTATTATTTATTATAAAGTAAGGATGTTGAATTTTCAACATTCAACCTTATCAAGTTTTAAGTTTTGCAGAAGTTATTACAAAGGATCAAGAGGTTGGCCACCTCTCAAAGACTTTGGGCATGTCCCCAGTTTAAGGTATCCAATACCTTCTAAGGTTTAAAGGTTTTCACCTTTCACACGAATTGGGTTTTTACACCCACCAGTAGCGCACGTTATCCAAGTATAGTTCGAGGCAATGGGACCAGTACCCGCTTTAGGGGCTGACAATTTCATTGTTGTTGGCTATATGTAGGATCCTAAGTATAATGGTAGACGTACCATACATCCGTTCCTAAGGTTTCTAACGTTTTCATGTTAGCTAAGGTTTCGACATTTTCATGTCGCTTACGATTGGATAGATGCCAGTTTGGGCCATACTCCAGTTTACACCAGTTATTTGGGCTTGTCCCTAGTTATTTGGGCTTGTCCCCAGTTGTTTGGGCTTGTCTCCAGTTTGTTGGGCCTGCCCCCCGTTACTAATAATTCTTTCATTTGATGTTTGGCTTAGTCCCAAGTTATATACTGTTATAGGTTTACGAACTTTAACAGCTGAGGATACTGAATCCTAAAGTTCTATAGGTTTTCATATTCTAACCATAAGTGTTAAGGATACAGAATCTTAACTTGGATTCGCTGGTATGATCTTTCTTTTGCATTTGCTTTATTTCTGGCTTATTTATGTTACCCTAATCCTTTGACAACAGAATATGTGATCCTTGATCATATGATGTCTATCTTAAAGAATATATTTTGACAAACTCCTATAAATTCTTAGCCAAATATAATGAAATTTATTGACATATACAACTACAAACATATTCAAACTGAAGAGAAGTAACAACAGAGATAGTTAAAAGCTTAAAGTTTATTTATGTATAAAAACCCTTTTTTAAAGGTTGTCAAAATTGCTAACCCAAGTTTCTACCAGCAAAACGTGTCCCGTCCACTTGGGTTGGCAAAGGGTGTCCATACTAACAGGTCAATAAGTGCAGGAAGTAAAGGTGGGGGGCATCAAGGGCTTCATCCTCCACAAACAGAAGGACCCATCCACCTTTGCTACCCCCTATTGTTCAAAAGGATCAGTGATCCTAAACCTTAACTACTATTATTTGAGTACAAACCACAATTTGTTCCAAAATACCAACAACCACAAAAACCATTAAACCATAAAAAATTGGCTCCAGCCACGTCTAGAAATTTCCATCATCGCACGTTGGTGCAGCCTACTCCTTCGATGCTTTGCCAACCGCTGCTTGACCACCTTCGCCACCATCGTCAGCTGCTGCCTGTTCAGGATCCTTCTCGCCACTCGGAGTAGCCTTGAGCATGGGTGTCCCTTCTGGCTCATCATCATCGCCCAGTTCCTGCAGCCTCTGCTTCCATGCCTCTACCTCCCATCTAGCCTTGTCGAAGGAAGGATCTACTGCCTCCTGAGCTATCTGGATCCTGGCCTTGAGGATAGCATTGACAGCAGAGATTTTGGCTTCATCAGCAGCCTCCAACCGATCCTTGTTCGCCTGAACCGCATCCACTATGGCCTGCTTCTCCAAGCGATTGATCTCCCTCTCCAGCTGCACAATCTTTTTATCTTTAGCAGTGCAGAAGACTCGGAGATCAGCAATGCTTTCTTCTGCCTCAGCTAACTTTTTCTCTTGCAGGGCTTGGATTTACGCAACTTTCTGCATAGGATAATATGCAAATATAAGAATCCTTGATCCTTAAGAATTTACATACATCAGAGAATCAGTGATCTTTACCTCGGAGACGCAGCTATGGATGTCTTGCTCAAGCTGAAAGGCGTCACTTGGTGGTGCAGGATCAGACGGCTTCTTCCTCTTAGATCCAACTTTGGCACGGAGGGTCATGCCCTTAACTTCCGGCTGGCTTTGGCCTCCGGCCAGCTCCTTCTTGAATGATCAAGGTGAGATAATCCCATCGAGTTCCCCAAGGCCAAACTTGGAAGCAGACTTTGATGAGGACTTGGCAGCACCTGCAATATTAAAATACAGATAAGTGCAAGCTCTTGATAAATTTATTTACATATAAACACATGCATGGATACTTACTTCACATGGTGTAGGAGGACGATGTAGCTTCTTCTATATCTTTAACCTTGGGAGAAAATGTCCTGACAGTTGAATCCAATGCCCAGAATGCAACGACTCTTTCGGCTGTGGCAGGAGTCTCCTTCAAAGTATTGATGTTGGTCACTGAAAAAAGAAAAGCTAAGAATCAGTTATCCTAAAGCAAGAGCAAGAAATTTTCTACAGAACGATATTATGGATCCCATATCCTACCCTCTACGCTCCACTTTTTGGGAAGATGATTCCCGTTGGGTATAGAGTCTCTCCTGACGAAAAAGAATTGATTCCTTTGGTTGGAGTCATTTTTGGTGGTTTTAAGGATGGGATGGGGTTGTTGTGGCTTGGCTTTGAACAGGAAACATTGGGATCCATGGCTAACAAGGTTGTACAGGTGACTGAGTTCAGTAAGACTAAGGATTATGCCCTCATTAGCAATGATTTGCTCCAAGGTGTAGAGTACTCTCCATAACATGGGCATACCCTGGCTGTAGCTTAAACTAGTGAAGGTAAAAAAAGCTTTGGCTAAAGGTTGGAAAAGGATAAGAAAACCCTATTTGGAAAGGGGTGGCAGGAAAACACACCTACTTGGTGGATATACAATCACCCTTCATTGAAGAGTCAAAAGGTCTGAATATTGTACCCTCCGGGAAATAGGGGTGCATCTGTTCGATCTCCGGGTCGGTGAATCAGCACAACTCCAATGAAGGATTTGCAAGGAGATCCTGACTATGGGGTGGGCTATCGTTCTCAGGATCCTTGATTGGTGAGGACCGGGTGACCATTTTCTCCATGGATTTTGAGAGAAGAAGGAAAAGAAAAGATAATTTTAGAGAATAGAGAGAGAGAGAGAGAATACCTTGAAGCTTCCGGATGGTGATTTTGAATTGCCAAGATCAGGTTTTAAATGGGAAGTCTCATCTCTGTCTACACCCTATATATAATGATGTTTGTTGCAGGCTATCACATCGCTGACGTCACGTTTGCAACGACTAATCCACTTTCAACGGCTAGTCCACTTGCAACGGATAGTTTGAATTTAATGAAAATATGACTTACCTATTTGCATTTAGTTCGTCATATTTTGGGGATAATTGTTAGGGCATGGATTTTATGCCAAGGATCATCCATCCTGAGACTGAACCTGGATCACAGATCCTTAATGGATAATGCAGGGAGTCTGAGGATCAAGGATCCTTACTAATGTTTATGTTTTTAACAATTGTTCTATGTGTATTCAGTTTACGCTTGCAGGTAATGGTAGACTAACTCACCGAGAATCAAGGGGAATATGCTCTTATTCCAGCACGTGCGAGTGAAGCCATGACCGTTACATGTGAACGTGGGGAGCTTGCATGAATTTCAGATAGTTAGTTCATTAAGATATTTAGTTGGATATTGAGCTTGATAGATACACAATCTGAAAACAACACACACTCGCATACACACTGTTGCTACTCTCTCTCTCTCTCGAACACACACTAGAATTATTATTGTAACAAGCTCAATATTTCCAAAGTTATAATCTTTTTAGTTCAATATAGTTAGTGATCAGTAGTTTCCATCACCCGATGTTTTTTATGCCGGAGATCAACTCTTGATCAAGGGATTTTTCCTCGTGTAAATCATCGTGTTCATTGTCATTTACTCTTGATATTTGTTCATACATTTGTTCGTTTAACCAAGCACTCAACCTCACATTCAAAGTTTCGTTACATTATCCTTAATCAGGTTTTTGACCAAAACAGTGACCATACCTCATGTGCCAAATATTTGGAACTTCATCGGTAGAAGCATGATTCTGAGCAACATGACTAGCAACAAGACTTGGTTCTAAATTTGAAGCATCCATGAAAAACATATTATTGTTTGCCACCAGAATAGTCATGAGAGTAATGCCTGTATTCTTGTTCTTAATCACACATTTCCCTATCATCAAAGAAAAGTGAATACCCTTTTTCTCATCAATTGGCTAAAACTTAATACATTATACTCAAGACTTGGTGCATAGTAAACATCATCAAGCAATCAGTAATTTCCATTAGATGTATTAATCTTTATAGTACCTTTCCCTTCCACGACCAATCCTTTCTTTTCTTCCAATCGAATAATAAGTGTGAATGAATCATCCATGTAAGTAAAGCTTGCTTTGTTTCCTGTCATATGGTTAGAACAACCAGAATCAAGGAACCAAAGATAATTTGATATAACATTATGACTTGCATCTATCATGAGTGCAAGTTGATTTGTAGGGAAAAACATCATGAATAGGTGTTGTTCCACATTTATACTTCCATCTTCCCGAGTTTCATTTTTTGCAACATTAGCATGACTTACATCATTGTACCAACAGTCCCTCTGTAGATGACCAAATCTGTTACATAAATAACATTGTGGTCCTCTATTTATTTCATTACTTCTTCCAATACCTCTGCCTCTAGAAACACCACGACTACTTCCTCTCATATATTGCTTTGAGGACTCTTGTTGTTGTCTTGAAACACTTGTAGGGCCTGTTCATCAGGATGTTCAGTTTTCTCTTTACCTCGGCCGTATCCCATCAACGTGACTGTGATGGGAAACTTCAATTGAAGGAACCACATAATCAAACTTAGGTGTAAGACTTCTTTGTATTTTTTAAACTATTGTTTGATAAATAATTTTTTCCCCATATGAGCGTTTTTGGCTCACATTGGCCATAACCCTTGAGAAGTAATCACCGATAGACTCACTTTCTTTCATACTCAGGTTCTCAAAGTCAATTCTTAGGCCTTGCAGTTTCACAATTTTCACCCGAGTATCACCTTGGAACTCCATCTTTAAGATCTCCCATGTTTCTTTGGCTGCTGATGATATTTGAGAAAAGATTTAATCATGGACAACTTGTGTATGATAGCCATCGCGTGAGCATCTCTCTTCCTATTGTTTTTGAATCTTCCTTGATCTGCATTAGTTTCAATAACACCTTGCTCAACCAGTTCCCACAGATCATGAGATCTCAGGACTGTCTTCATTTGGATACTCCAATACCCATAGCCACTACCCCTGAATACTGGAATTGGAGTTGGTGCCATCGGAAGAGCACTCACTTGATCCGCCATAAGATATCCTTGAGGTTTGTTCACACTTTTTGAAGGAACGTCCGAACAGCTCGAGAACCTAAATTTGTTATCTAATGTCCAATTAGGCGGAAACTAATGACATGTTAATCAAATAACAAGAATTACTCATCTAAACGTTGTTTTCATTGATCTAAAGTCATATACATTCGAGAACCAGATCCGACAGAGCTTTGCCGTCTCTGTGCCAAAATCTCTAACTCTTACAAATGAAAACCCAAGGCACTTATTTATAGGAACACAAGTTCGCTCATGGAGACACCAAGTTCACCCGAAGATATAGCATGTTCGGCCGATCATGATATGAAGTTCGCCCGAACTTGACCTAGTCAAGTTCGGCCGAACTTGACTTCTCAAGTTCCTTCTCAAGGAACTTGCTTACAAACACACTTAAATACGCCTCGTTTCTCACAGATTAAGCCCTATTCACTCAGAGTCTGTACATAATGACATTCATGATGAAGGCAACAGACATATGCACCAACAGCCCCCTTGGATGTTGCCGTAGTCATCTTGATGTAGACATCCTTTTGATGTATGCACAAAACAGACTCCCCTTGACATCTTCCTCTTGGATATCGTCTGTGACATAGTCTTTTCTTGAATGCTTTGTAGCCATTAAACTTGTTTAAGCTCCTGAGTCTTTATCTTTTTCCTTGAATAAAACTTTTAAGATCCAAGCTCCTCCTAAGCTGCGAGCTATGCTCCCCCTTGCTTTGAGATTTACTATAAATCACGTTTCATCCTGCTCTTCCTAAAACTTTGCTTCCTGTTCCAAAGTTCTTAAGCATACTAGTAAACATTTCAGATTTACTTGTAAGAATGTGTCTTTCTTTTAAAAACTTTTTAGTTATTCAAGTTCAAGTTAATGACCTTGAATTACTTTTAACATTTAAGACCTTGACCATTCTCATGATTTTCAATTATTAAAATCCACTTAGTTGACCAAGTCCAAGTTAATGACCTTGATTAACCAATTTTGTCTAACGAGTCCAAATTAATGACCTCAGTTTGACTTGATAAGAGTACACTGTTTTTCTTCAAATGTAAAGTTTCAAATTAATGAACCTCTTGAACATTTCAAAACTTAACAGACTTCGAAGATCCGTTCTCCAACATTGGTTGTTGAAAACAATGTAAAAACAAAATCTTTTTGAATTTTAGTAAGTTTATGCTAAAACACTCTGAAAATCTTTTTGGTTTTATCAACTGTAAAGCAATAAATAAAGTAAACTATGTACAAACATATTTACAGACATATTTTTGTGAATTCATGTCTAAGGATCATATCAGTTGTTTGAGACATATCACTAGTACCGTTGACCTTTAAGACTTTAAGTTTTAAACTTGTTTACCTAGATTGTCGATATGTTTGTCCACTTAAACTTCATCACGTTTCTCAATTGTTCCAAGATATGTTAAGGTATGATTTATGAAACTTGACTTACCTGTGGTTCCCACTTCTTGAATATACTC
Source organism: Scalesia atractyloides (assembly GCA_947069175.1). Lineage (NCBI taxonomy): Eukaryota > Viridiplantae > Streptophyta > Magnoliopsida > Asterales > Asteraceae > Scalesia > Scalesia atractyloides. Next base: position 85,834,451 of record CAMTDV010000021.1, read on the forward strand.
CCGTATCCAGATTCCCTAGATTTCATCTTACAGGTGAGTATAGCATAACTGATATCTGTATCTGGGTTGTGCGAAACCTTGAGAGCTCAGGTTAGTACTACCGTACAGACAAAGAGATGAAGCCTCGTCTTTTTAGGTGTGTTCCAATTAAGAAATCTTTTCAGCATTGCAAATGATTAGATCTTTCGATTTTTCAAGTTTGCATGCTATTTAGGGTTTTTAGCAAAAGCATTATAGAAGTTCTAGGCTGTTGCTTCCGCAAAATCAGAAGAACTTGCATAATACCCCAGATATCAACTATCTATAAAGACCTCGTATCAGGCAACTCTTCAATCGAAATTTCGGAATACTAAGTCCATATATCCAAGATGTGTTAATCCACAAGATTAAGCAGTTGTAAAATTTAGTTTATATCCTGAAAACAATTTACTAAACGTGTAAAGCCTATCGACACATCCACAGTAAGATTTGTTTGTCACTTTTAAACTTTACAATTCTTTAGCATACTGTGATAGTCCACTGATGTACTATCATTTCCTTTTTGACAACAAATTCTTTTTTGTCTTTTTCATGTTTTTGTATTTTTTTTTTGAAATTTTTAATGTTTTTGAAATTTCAACCTTTTCATATGATTTTGATTTTTCAACAATTTTTAAAATTTTCTTACTCCCCCTAAAATCAAAAACATATTTTTGGATTTAAAGAAATTCTTTCTAAATATGTAACAAACCAATGCGGATCTCGAGACCTCGTCGTCCGATCCTTTTTTCTCAATCCTGTATCTGCAATTGTTTAACAAACAATTATTAAACTCATTTACCACTTATAAAAGCAGTCTGAACTTGTAAGAACTTTGAAATCAGTTTTTCTGTTCAACGGTGTGGATTTTCATAATTTTGACTATTCAAAATTTTCTCCTTTTAACAACCACTTGTAATTTCAAAAACTTTTCTTTTTAACTACTCCCCCTCAAAATGACAAAGAGATGACATTTCTTGATAAGTTAAACACGAATTGGAGCTTCCATAATCCTGTATCATCCTTTGATCGGGTGGATTTTGGAACTCCTGCACATGAAACAACTATTTGAAAAGAGAAACCCAAGCCTTTTTGGTCTTGGGTTGAACTTGATAATCAACGTAATCAAATTCGTAACCATCATCATAATCAAAATTTTCATCAAACATTTCGTTCAATTTCAATTTTGAAACTTTTTCGACCTTTTTTTTCTGTCTGTTTTAGAAAATCATTTTTCAACTTTGAAAGATCCATTTTTAATGACTACTTCATTTGATTTGACATTATTAGTCTTAGCAGTAACAGACTTTCCATTTTTAGACAATTTCCTTTTCGCAACCCAGGATTGTGACATGAATCTTGCTTTCTTAATATAAAACTGTGAATCATAGTTTTTGTTTGTCTTTGAAGTTTCACCTTTCTCAAAAACTAAATTTTCAAACTTAGATTCATTTTTGGGTTTTATTTCAGAAACATATTCATTTTTGGATTTTACAATCTCTGGTTGTTTCTGTTTTTCTTCTTTTGAAACATTTTTGCTTCTTGAAAACATAGGCTTTAGATTCAAGCACTTTTGAACAATATGACCAATTGTATTGCATTTAAAGCATGTCCTTGAATCAGTAACATTTCCACTAGTGGGTTTTACACCACTAGTGAGCTTGATCTTAGCCTTATTCCGAAGTTCTTTCTCCTTTTTGAACTCATCATTAGATTGCTTACCAATCTTACCTTCTTCCTGAACTGTATTTGTCCCATACACATACTTTATATGTTTACCTTTGTATTCCTGGAACATCAACTTTGAGTTCTTCATCGGTTCTTCTTTAGCTTCTAAACCCAGTCCAGCTCTCCTGTTCTCTGGAAAATCACCACCATTTCTACGGTAATTGTTAAAATTCCGTTTGGGTTTAGAGTAAAACCTTTTCTCATTCTTTTCAAGATCATCTGATGAAACTTCCACAAGTTTAAACAATTTATCAATTTGATCTTCTTTTACATTCTGAATCGGAAAACTTTCTTCAAAGTACAATCTATCAGATTCCTTAATCTTGTATAATACAACATTAGGATCATCACATAGATCACTTCCAGAAGATGTATCGTCACTTTCGGACTGTGAACAAGAACTGTTTAAACTTTCATCAGAGTCATTTCCTAAAACATTTTTCACCACATTTTCTACCACTGCTTTAATGTCATCATTTGATTTTGTAAAGTCTACTTCAATGTTCTCAGGCAATTGATTTTCAATTCAGATAAAAGTAGTATATCAAATGCCTTTTCAACTTCATCATCCTTTTTGCAAGAATAATTTTCAAGGAATGGTGAAGGAACACTTCTGTATTCTTTATGCTTTGATTTACCATCATTTTCCTTCGATTTGATTGTAGGAAGAATGTGATCAATGACATAAACGTTTGTGGTGTAGCTTTTCAAAAGCTGTCTTACCCGTTCTGTTTCTATCTTCATGTCATGAAGCTCACGTTTTGTTACGGCAATAGTATTAATGTACATGTTAATTGCCTCTTGTTTTTCAATCACTGTTGCTTTTAATATTTTTTTCATTTTCAGCAATTTTAAGATTAGCTTTTTCGACATTTTTATATTTGCCTTGTATTTTGTCATAAGCTTCTTTCATGTTTCTATAATCATAACGAAAAGTTTCATTATGTTCAATTAATTCTCTTATGACTTTGACCTTATCAAGGCATGATTTACAAGGACTTGTGCACTTTGTGCAAGGTTTTTCAACCTCCACAACTTTCACAACTTCCTTTTCAGACATTCTTACCTCAGCTTTTACCTTTTCGGTCTCTGCTTTCAAGGCTTCTTGTTTTTGCATCTCAGCATAAGCTATCTCTTCTTCTTCTTCTTCAGTTCTTCACATGTATGCTTCCAATATTGCATTTTCCAAAGCAACATCAACATACGAAGTTTCAGCTTCATTCACAATTTCTGCCATCATAGCGACTCCAGTTTTCTTTCCGATGTAACTGTTCCAGTCAAAACCATCTTCTTCATGATTAGCAACAAGAGCTTGTTCGGATTTCTTGGCAGATTGATCTTCTTCTTCAATTTGCGTTTTCTTTGGATATGGCTTATATTGAAGAGCTTTCTTGTAGTACTCATTGCTGCTTCCGAAAGGTTTTTGGTTTCCACTTGCTTCTTGATTACTGCATTCACGTTTGAAGTGTCCTTTTTGTTGACACCTGAAGCATGTGACTTTTGACTTGTCAAATCCAAGCTTGTTACTTGAATTACCAATATCTCTCCCGCTGAGTGCTACAAACTTTGTAACTCTTCTGATAATGGGCGCAAGGCTCCATTTGATATCCATCAGCTCCAATTCTTCTTCGTCTACCTGATCATAATCTTCTGCCGTCATTTCTGGATTACCGATCTTTCCAGCAATAAGGCTTTCATATGATTCGAGAACGATAGCGAGAAGTGCTATGTGTTGTTTAGCCACCTTTTCTGGAAATACATTCTTCAGATCAACTGCTATGTTACACTTGAAAACATTTGAATCAGAACTCGCTTGACTTGTCTGATTTTGGAATGAAGAGCTTGAACTAGCACTAGAATAGCCAGAATATCGAGAGCTTTGATTCGGAGAAGAAGTTGCATTTGCACTAAAAGCTGTTTGAATTTTCGGGCTTTGAATTGGAGTATCTTGAATACCTTCTTTGTAATAAACCCCAACATCTTGAACAACATTTGTATTCTTTGATTTAGCCATTTTCATCAACTCCACTTCATGACCTTCTAATTTGTCGATGAAAGATGACAACTTGAAATGTCTCCAGGATGGACTATTTTTCAGAATCGTTAAGTATGTCGTCCATTCTCCTTCTGGAAGTGCATCGGCCAACTTCTCGATTTGCTCTTCGGTAGATCTTTTGATGTCATGTCTTCGCATCTGGACCATGAGGTGACAGTATCTATCGATCATTTGCTTCATAGTTTCACCTTTAATCATCGTAAAGATCTCGAATTCTTTCTTGATTAAGGCCTTCTTGCTCTTGATCATTTCATCACTTCCTTTAAATTTATCACAAAGAGATTGCCATAATTCTTGTGAAGTTTGAAACTCTGGCAACAGTATCAGAATATCTTCCTTTACTGATTGTTGAATCAAGCTAATCATTTTCTTTTCGGCGACATAATTTGCTTTATCACCCGATGAGAACTTATTCAACGGAAGATCTTGATCACGCTCATCCTTTGGCCATTTGTAACCATCCTCAACTGCAACCCAGCTGTCGAATTGATTCGCTTGTATCCAATTCACAAACTTTTCTTTCCATCCTTCGAATTCGTCTATACTCATTAGCTTCGGTGGCTTTTGAGTAGTACCCATTTCGTTGTCGATATTTAAGTGGTTCGCCGCAAGTGTATTTACATTTGATGAAGAAGCCATTTGTGAAACAAATACGTTGTGGAAATCTTCCATTTTGACAATCTGATGGATTATCTGAGAATATGATAAAAAAACAACTTGAAAATTGATTAGTAATAAGCAAGTTCGGTCGAACTTGTGTGAAACTTAAATTTTGGTTTCACCTTTAACAAATTCGGTCGAACTTAGGTGTGATTTTTCTAATTTTAAGAAACACTTCAAATTCGGTCGAACTTGAAGAAAAAATTTGAGAATTTTAAACTTCGAGCTAACTTGATGTTTAAAGAGACAAAATCAACAAGTTCGGTCGAACTTACAACTCAGTTTCAATGATTCAACTAAGTTCGGTCGAATTTCAACAAACTTTAAGGAAGTTCGGTCGAACTTGGTGTCTAAACCTTGAAAAACTAACAAGCTCGGGCGAACTTGATTAAAATTCAATGAATTTTAGTCAAGTTCGGTCGAACTTGGTCTCAAGTTCGATGGAATTGGTTTTGACAAACATGGTTTTTTTGAACTTTTTGATATCAAAATGATTGAATTTGATGTCCAAACTTTCAGGGGTTTGTTAATAGTGTGTTTAACATGACATACTCAAAAATCACCCATTTTTTACCGTGAAATAATCAAGTATGTGAAAATGTTAAGAAAATGATAGAATGGAGATGAAATAGAGAGATTCTTGTCTTGATTCCAGCAAATTTAGGTATCCAGGCTCTCATACCACTTGAAGGAACGTCCACGAACAGCTCGGGAACCTAAATTTGTTATCTAATATCCAATTAGGCGGAAACTAATGACATGTTAATCAAATAACAAGAATTACTCATTTAAATGTTGTTTTCAATGATCTAAAGTCATATACATTCGAGAACCAGATGCGACAGAGCTTCGCCGTCTCTGTGCCAAAATCTCTAACTCTTACAAATGAAAACCCAAGGCACCTATTTATAGGAACACAAGTTCGCTCATGGAGACACCAAGTTCGCCCGAAGATATAGCATGTTCGGCCGATCATGATATGAAGTTCGCCCAAACTTGACCTAGTCAAGTTCGGCCGAACTTGACTTCTCAAGTTCCTTCTCAAGCGAACTTGCTTACAAACACACTTAAATACGCCTCGTTTCTCACAGATTAGGCCCTATTCACTCAGACTCGATACATAATGACATTCATGGCGAAGGCAACAAACATATGCACCAACACTTTTGTTACTAAACTAGAGTGATTACTTGGCTCTAATACCACTTCTATTGGTATAAGAGCAATGATATTGAACAATTGAACTCACAAAACTCACAATATGACTCAAATGCTTGGCTAAGATTCAATTACTTTGAAAGTGCATACATAACAATGAACTATAATGACTTTAAATAGGAAAGACTCAAACGACTAATTAACCTAATGACACGGATTGCGTAACAAACTACGGCCGAAGGCCTTATTCAAAATATTTCAGATCCCTACCACAAAATACGTAAACTTCAAACTATCATATGTGGTGCCAGCATAACACTTATTCTGCACGTGCATGATACATGTGCAGAATGGTTTAGATGGTGATGGATGGAACACCATTTATTGTTGGTTACATAAACGGTTGTTGGCGCTAAAATATAACTACCGCCCCTAACCATCAACATCAATGTATATATATGTAAATTGGAACTTCCGATACCAAGATATTCTATACAATATCTAGTTTCTAGTTTCGAATTCATCAAGATTTTTTGTATTGTTCATTGTGTTTGTGAGTTTGAGTTTTGATATCCAACAAAGTGGCATCAGAGCGCATTTCCAGGTTTCGATCCAAGATTCATTTGAAGAAATCAAAATGTTTCCCTACCAACATTGTCCCGATGAACAACGCAGAAGATCAACTCGACAAGCAAAATTAGATCAAAGACAATGCTACTACTTCACATCACGCTCTGGTGTAATTGTTTTGTTCCCTTCATTTTGTCTGCCACTTTTATCATCTATTTCAAGGACACATTTGAGTGAAATTTTGTTTGATCAAAACAATGTATTTTCAAGTTCAGATAGTTTTCTACAGATAAGATGTTTCTAAGCAATTTTGAACACAATTGTTGTTTTCATTAAAAAGGTTTGTTTTTTTAGTAAATTACAAGTTTTGTCATTTATGTTTACACCTAATTGCAGGCGGTGCCCTTTTCCTTTAAAATTGACTAGTTTTATACTTTATGTTACAAAATCTTGCATGTTACGTCCTTTAGTCCTAACCTAATTAAATTTTTCTGTTAAATCTGGTTACCCAAGGGAAATTTGGTCGTTTTACACTTATATTAAATCTTTTCCTCATCCTAGTTTTAAATTTATTTATTTTATTCCAGTAATTTTAATTAAAAAACAAACAAAATCGTACCCCACGCTGCCCCTACTTCGCCCCATGACCCAATGGGCTAAAGGCCCTTCTAAGTTCCTATGTTGTGTTGGGGCGCCAAAGGTGATCACAAGTTGGAATGGATAGCCTAAGATTTTGATTAACAAGTTATCATAAAGAATAACAAGACAAAATGATTATAGGCAATCTGTTAATTAAAAAAGTTCTGATAAGAAAACTAATTAAAAAAGTAATATTATAAGCTGAAAACATAACCATTAATTGTGACGTTGATTAGGATGGATCTTTATTATATATGGCCGGCAGTTAAGAAATTAATCATTCTTGTCATATTATTATACTGCATATAAACAAGAAGATAACAAGACTAGCCATGAGCTAGACATATAAAACAACCCCTGGCTAATAAAGAAAACATGTCGGGACCAGAAAACTGAAATTAAAATCGAGAATTACATATATTCTATTCCTATAAGTATACCTTATAGATAACTTGCATTACAACTCAACTTGGTTAACGGCATTAGATGGCTTCTCCTCCTGTGTTGACCGTCCTTGACCAGCCCCTAGTATCTCCACCTCCGGCCATGGTAAGCGACACTTCGTTGCCCCTTACTTTCTTCGACATTTTTTACCTTCGCGGGCCTCCGATTCATTTTCTTTTCTTCTATGATCTACCACTTAGTACAATTCAATTCACCAATACTATTGTTCCCAATCTTAAACACTCCTTATCAACCACCCTTCCACACTTTTTCCCGTATGCAAGTAATTTGATTGTGTTTCCTAATCGAACTAGAAAACCAGAATTTCGTTATGTTGAAGGTGATTCTGTCAAGGTTACTTTTGCAGAATGCAATCTTGATTTCCACGATCTCACGAGATACCATCCCCGAGATTGTGACAAGTTTTACCATCTTATACCTTTGCTAGGAGACCGTTCTGAAATATCTAATTATGTAAAGATCCCTGTTTTCTCGCTACAAGTTACCATTTTTCCCAATTGTGGTATTTCTATTGGAATGAGTATTCACCATAGCCTTGTCGATGCTACGACTCAGTTTGGTTTCTTGAAGGCCTGGACATCGATTGCTCGATGTGGGACAGATGAGTCATTTTTAGCTAATGGAACTTTTCCAATATATGAAAGACTAGTAAAATACCCGGAACTAGATGAAATATATCTAAAGCGCACGAAGCTTGAAGCTTTTAACGAAGACTACCAACTTCCAAAACTTTCGGGTCCAACTGCTAAAGTCCGAGCTACGTTTGTCTTGACCCGAACCTTCATCAACCAGTTAAAGAAATCTGTTTCGAACAACTACCATCATTACCATATGTTTCATCTTTTACGGTTGCTTGTGCTTATACATGGTGTTCCCTCGCACAATCGCGCAACGATGATCGCCAAGCATTTGCGATTCCCCTTGATTGTAGGACGCGTATGGATCCACCCATTCCATATGCCTACTTTGGCAACTGTATTTGGGGGTGTGTAGTGGTCGCAAAACAACTCTTTTAACAGATAAAGAAGGTTTCATAACGGCTGCTAAGTTAATCGGGGAGAATCTACACAAAATTTTAACGGATAAAAATGGGATGGTGAAGGATAAACTACCGTTGGAAGTGATGTTGTCTGAGGGATACCAGCAACAATAATATCTATTGCGGGAACACCAAAACTCAAACTTTATGACATTGATTTTGGATGGGGAAAACCGAAAAAACTCGAAAGGATTTCGCTAGATTATGGTGCATCGATATCTATTGATGCGGGTAAAGAATCCGACCAAGATTTGGAGATAGGTGTTTGCCTTACAGATACACAGATGCATGATTTTATTCATGTCTTTAATCTTGGACTAGAACCCTACATTTAGATTTTCATCAAAGTATTTCCATTTTGTTTTATGCATTTCTCTTTTTTAAATACAGTGGTTTTGTTATTAATATTGTTATTGTTGCTATAAATATAAAGTGATACTTAAATGCAGAAAAGAAAAAAATTACACAAATTCTAATAGGAAAACTGAGTCAGATTAGCTCATATTTTCTTTGACTAAAGAACCAAATGGGTAATGGCACTACTGACTAATTAATTGTTGATGGAGGAACAATTTTTGCAATTTGTAGGACTTCTGCCGCCAATGAGTTTTATATGATAGTTATTTTTGTAGGACCGATCCTCGATGCTTAGGAACCTAAATTTGATATCTAACGTCCATAATAGCGGAAATATTACGTCGCGTTTACCAATAGACAAGATTTAATCAGTTTAACGTCAGTTTTACAGATCAAACGTTCTGGTTACAAACTGACAGAGCTTCGCCTCTGAAATGCCAAAGTTACAAATGAAGTAGGCTAGCTAGGTATATATACTAATGCAAGTTAACTCCTGGGGAACACAAGTTCGCCCGAACTTGCATAGGCAAGTTCGGCCGAACATGCATAAACATGAACTTTATGAGCGAACTTGGCTATAACAATCATAAATACTTCGTATACCTAGCCTATTCAGCTCTATAAAATACAGACTCGATATAAGACTATGACATAGACATTATGCACCAACAGACTCCCCCTTGGATATAGTCTTCGTCTTGTATCAGTCTTCAAAACTCTTCCTTCATATAAACTTTAACGCACCCGACCGAAGAAGTTCTTGAATGGCTTCCTTCGTCATTCTTGCTTTGGATCAGGCGTTTGATCAGTTGGCGGTGGTCTTTTAAAGTTAGCCATTCTTAGCGAACTTTGCCTTACCGCTTTTTCCCTTCTTTCTTTAATCGCCTCATTTCTGGTTTCTTCTTTTAGAAACTCCACTCTTTCCGGATCCCTTCACTTTGTCTGCCACATCTTTCCAGAATTTACTTCACGTGCATCGAAAATGTTAACAACTTTCTGATACTGCATCGCTTGTACCTTTTCTCTTTCTTCAAAAACAATCTTGCTGTAGAAAAGGCATTTTATATCTTCTCTCGAGCAGTTAACCAACCACATAGGATCTATAATCCTTATAGTCCTCCACAAACCTCTCATACCCTGATGACCCATCACTTCAACTTGTTCCTTAGCAATATCCAGATGATCTTCAAATTTTAACACAATCACCGCTTCGCAAGTTGCTGGATCTATCTGCCACCACTTGAATAAAGGATAAAAGTTCTGTTCGATCGACATAAGTGGCATATTCCTCATGGCTCTAGGACGGTTCATAATTAACGTTTGTCCTTTTCCCTTGTAACCTTATTGATCTTTACTCTTCGTCTTGGAATAAACGGCTTCCGGTGTTTCCAACCTTTAACAACTTCGTACTTAATCATCTTCCACAACAACTGATCAACTGTCTTCATATGATAAGTAACATTCACTGTTTTTACTAACTCTTCCATATCCCAGTACGGTAATGTCTTGAAATTAGCAAGATATTTGAAGTATTGCACTCCAAATTCTCTTTTGATTGCATATACGTTAAGCTCTCTAAACCATCCCTAACTCAGAATATCTCCCAAAGAAACATCTTTATTTCTGGTGAAGAATGCTAGTGGACGTCGAAACTTACGTTCACGTGGGATCTCCTTGAACCAGGACTTTTTCGCTTCAGCTATCTCTTATTTGGTCATCGGTTTAGGAAGCTTTCCTTCTCGTAACTCTTCAGCAATCTTATCTTTCAACATATCTTCATTAAGCTATTTGTACATTTCTTCAAATATAGGAAAACTTTCTGAATTTTGACCGACGTACTTAGCTTTCTGATCTGATTCATCATCTGAGGACCAATCTTCAACTGTCACTCGATTGTACTCATCAGCTTCAAACCTTCTCTCATACTGATACTCTTTCGGTTCAAATGTGTTAACATTCATAACTTCCTCAAAATCAAACTCTAAGTTCTCAGCTTCAACTTCAACTAGTTTCGCCAGATCTTCTTTCGAGTAATTATGTACAAACTCACCTTGTTCCACATTATGTTCCAACATTAGTATCAAAGGCTTCGTGGGTACTGCAGTCACAGGCTTTGCAGAACGATCAATATCTAACAAATCAATATCTTCATCAGTTGGCCCTTTCTGCCCTGACTCCCCCTGTCTTTTATCTTCCATCCTATTCGACTCATCGTTCATAAGATCCGAAAAATCAAACTCATCAGATACTTTAGCTTCATTGATCTTTAAACCTGTACCTCCCTGATCAAAATCATCACCACCTTGATCAAAATCATCGTCATCTTCCCCAACATTCCAATCCTCATAACCTCCTCCCTCTTCGTCTTCATTCTTATCTTCCTTTTCGGCTTCATCATCGTCTTTTTCTGCAGTAACAACGATAGAATCAGAAGGCTTGATAGATTCGTCAACCTTTTTAATATCAGACTCAGAAGCTTTCGAAATATCTTCAATTGGTTTCTCAGGAACATCAGAAGATTTCTCAGCAGTAGATTTAGGGGCTTCACCCTCAACCTGCTTTCCTTTACCACTTTCAGCTAACTCTTTCTCCACACGCTCTTTTGCTTCCTGACGATCCAGACGATCGTATTCAGCAATGAAATCGATATTCAGATTGCTTGCTAACACTTTCTGTAATCTGTTGAATCTTCAATCGTTCAATGCTTGGATAGTCTTTAGATCAGCTATTTCAATTTGCAACTTCTCATTTGCGTCTTGCAAACTCTCAATTAGTGCTTTGAAATACTCACGTTCATTTTCTAACACCTTCACCTTGTCGTCTAACATTTCTTTCTCAACAACACTTTGATTTATCTTCTTAATAAGCTCAGCTTTCTCGACTTCATTCTGTGCCACTTTTTCTTCTAACCCCTTTACACGTTTCTCTAGCATCTCAACATTAGATTCTGGGAAAAATGCATCCAAGTCTTCGAGACTGATTGGACCATGTGGCATATCACCAAACAGATTTCCCCTTGGTGTCTTTGGCATTGAATCTTTAGGTGTTGTAGTTTTCGGTGTTGACTTTTTAGGCGTAGAACTTTCAGGAACGGAAATCTTTGGAGCATTAGGAGATTCAACGCTAGGAACTTCAACAAATCCAGACATATGAGGTTCTTGTGTAACTCCTGGCCTTTCAGATTCAGCATGAACAATAACAGGAGGTTCTTATGGAGGAGGTTCTTGTGTGGCTCCTTTCTCCTGAGCACCAGAAGGTTCTTGTGTGGCTTATGTGCTTTCACCTTACTCTTGTATCTCTTGCTCACAGCTTTCTGAGCTTTCTTTGCTTTTCTTTTTCCTTTTGTATGAGGTGACCCTGTAGTTTTCTTAGAGATTTCGATTGCTGGAGACTTTGTACGTTTAGACTTTTTCTTTGGTCTCTCTTCGTCAGATTCTTTTTCAATATTCGGATCAAAATATGCATCCAATTTCTTTCCTTTTCTGCTCTAATCTCTGCCTCAGTCTTTTCTGGCGCTTTGGCATGAACTTCTTCATCAGATTCTTCATTTTCAAAAGTAGCAGAATCACATCATCTTGAGTCGTTTTCACAGTTTCTTGGCTCTCAATAACCACTACAACGCTCGATCCAGCAACTGCTTCAACATTTTCAGGTTCCTCCTCATCGACAAGCATTGTTTCGACTTTCTTCGCAGCACGTTTCTTTTTGGGCTTATCAGCTTTTGCCTTTAAAAACCATTCGCTCCTAACCTTTGGTTTGAATTCCTTAAACCATTCTTGCTCAGCTTCAAGCTCTTTCTCGTCATCACTACTATCCTTTCTCCATTTGTTATCAGGTGGCGAGACATAATTTGAATCTTTTATGGCTCCAAACACTGGTTTCGCAACAGGAGCTGAAGCTTGCTTTTGGAACTTGATAAGCTTCTTCATAGTCGTTTCGTCAAGATGAACTAGATAAAGCACATCATTTGGATCTCGTGCAATGTTGGGATACTTCTCATCAATCAGCATCTGAACAAATCTCGGATATAGGCATAGCCTTGAATCTTCCATGTTATTCGACATGTGAGTGAACACCATCTTAGAAACATTGAACGGCTTCTTCAAAATAAGCGCCGTTGCCATGCTAGCCAAATAATTTTGAACATCATCTAAATCGGCTTTGCAATGACTGAATGTGTGAATTAGAGCATGCGTCAAAAGCTTATAGGGGTTTGGCACTTCCCCTTTCTTCAGCGTTGGTTTATTCACACTCCCCTTATACCCCATGCGGAAGAAACACCCACGTACCATCGTCTCGTCTAAATGAATCAGACCGTCTTCATTATCTTTGAACTGCAGAATCCGTCGAATATCAGCTTCGGTAACTGTAATCGGTTTAACTTCACTGCCGACTTGCATAGATGAAGTGATCGTCTTCTCATCCTCGCTTAAGCTTGCGTTCATCCAAAAGTGAACGATATGTGATCGATATGATACGGTGCGTTCTGTAATAGCTCGTCGAATATGACTTTCTTCAAGAAACTTCAGTATACTGTCGTACTCTTTCAGTGACGGACAGATAGACTTGTCAAGCGTAATACATGTATTGTGAGTTTTAGAAAACTCAACAGAGATTACACGCCCTGGTACCTGTGCCTGAAAAATGACGCAAAACAATTAGCACGCTTTTCGGGAAAAATTTCACAAAAATTTTCTAACATTTATATCAAGTTCGGGCGAACTTGATATATATGTTCAACATTCTGCCTAAGTTCGCCCGAACATGTATTAAACACATGTTCAATCATTTAATGATAAGTTCGGGCGAACTTATATTAACAATTCACAGTTTTTCAAGATCGAAGTTCGGGCGAACTTCCATATGATATTCAAAATCAAAAACATGAAGTTCGGTCGAACATATCTGAATTTTTTAATCATTTGTTTTGGACAAGTCCGGTCGAACTTGACAACATGTTCGGTCGAAGATGTCATACAAATCAAATTTTATTAACAAGACAATAATGCAAGTTCGGTCGAACTTGACAACAAGTTCGGCCGAACTTGTCGTCTTCTCCAAACTTACACATCTGTTCAAACATTCAAATGACTATTTCTGTTCAATCAAAGATGTTTATACGGTCGATTTTATGTGTAGATTAAAGATCTATGTTCAATTTTAACCAACACCTTTTAGATCTATCAGATCTTAAGTTTTTTATCAAGTTTCGTTCATTTAAAGGTCCATACACAGTTCAATGGTCAATTCTCACCTCAGCCATGAAAATTGGTGTGCTAATCACCAAAAATCGACTCACATTGGACAGCGTAACGGTGTGAAAATGACACAATCATTCAAAATCTCTCACAGCTCAAGTTCGCTCAGAGAATAGTGTTTGCTGATAAGTGAGTTCGGCCGAACTTGATTGGTATTTATACCAAGTCAAGTTCGGGCGAACTTGCTAAGCCCATTCATGAAAGCCTAGTTAAGTTCGGGCGAACTTAACAATAAAACAACACAGCCATCTGCAAGTTCGGTCGAACTTGCTGTTTGTTAAACTTGATTTGTTTAGCAAGTTCGACCGAACTTGCCAAACCACAAATTTTGAACTTTTTCAAATTTTCAATTTTAACCCCTAAACTTTCCAACTTTTTATCAGTTATGAAAATCCACTCAGTTGACCAAGTCCAAGCTAATGACCTTGGTTAACTGATTTGTCTGCCGAGTCCAAGTTAATGACCCCAGTTTGACCCGTTACAAACAAACTGTTGATATTTTCAAAATCAAAGTTTCAAATTAATGAACTTTTCATCGTTTTGACTTTTCAGATTAACAGATTAGCTCCCAGCCCGTCGTCAAAGAGATTCCCACTAGTTCTAGCACCTTACCAGATTTCGAAGATCCGTTCTCCAACATTGGTTTGCTGAAAACAATATAGAAATAAAATCTTTTTGTATTTTTGTAAGTTTATGTTAAAACTCACCGAAAATCTTTTTGATTTTAATCTGTAAAGCTGAAATTCAATATAATAAGCAGTGTAAACTATGTACAAACATATTTACAGACATATTTTTGTGAATTCGTGTCTAAGGATCATATCAGTTGATTGAGACATATCACCAGTACCGTTGACCTTTAACAGACTTTAAGTTTTAAACTCGTTTACCTAGATTGTCGATATGTTTGACCACTTAAGCTTTACCACATTTTTCAACTGTTTCAAGATATGTTTAAGGTAGAATTCATGAAACTTGACTTATCTGTGGTTCCCACTTCTTGAATATACTCCCGTATCCAGATTCCCTAGATTTCATCTTACAGGTGAATATAGCATAATTGATATCTGTATCTGGGTTGTGCGAGACCTTGAGAGCTTAGGTTAGTATTACCGTACAGACAAAGAATGAAGGCTCGTCTTTAAGGTGTGTTCCACTTAAGGAATCTTTTTAGCAATGCAAATGATTAGATCTTTCGATTCTTTTCAATATTGCATGCAATTGGAGTTTTATAGTGAAAGTATTATAGAAGTTCTAGGCCATTGCTTCCGCAAAATCAAAAGAACTTGTATAATACCCCAGATATCAACTATCTATAAAGACCTCGTATCTCAGAATCAGGCAATCTTTCAAATGAAATTTCGGAGTACTAAGTCCATATATTTAAGATGTGTTAATCACAAGATTAAGCAGTTGTAAAATATAGTTTATATCTCGAAAACAATTTACTAAACGTGTTAAGCCTATCGATTTTAAAACTTTACATTTCTTTGGCATATTGTGACAGTCCACTGATGTACTATCATTTCCTTTTATGACACTGAACTCTTTTTGTTTTTTCAATGTTTTTATACATTTTGAATTTTTATATTTTTTGGATTTTTTTAAAATTTTCGAATGTTTTTGTATTTTCTCTAACATTTCTCCCCCTAAAATCAAAAACATCTTTTTGGATTTTAGTTTTTAACAAAATTCTAAAGTAGAAAAATATTTACAAACCAATGTGGATCACGCGAACTCGTCGTCTGATCCTTATTCAACCTCAGCATCCGCACCTGTCAGCAAATTTTTCATACCGTTAATTCTCAACAAATATTTAAACCGTGACAAAGAAAATGGTTTGGTATAAAAATCAGCCTTTTGTTCGTCGGTGTGGATTTTTTCTATTCGCACCAATTTCTTTTCGTATTAATCACGAATGAAATGATAACGAATTTCAATGTGTTTTGTGCGTGAGTGATGAACCAGATTTTTAGTTATATCGATGGCTGCCTTGTTATCAACATACAGCGGAGTGTCTAGAAATTGCAGACCATAGTCTCTATCTGCTGTTGAATCCACAGAATCTGTGAACAACAACTGGAGGCCGAGATATACTCAGCTTCACAGGTAGAGAGAGCGACCGTAGTCTGTTTCTTACACTGCCAGGTTACCATTTTTGTTCCGAAGAACTGGCATCCCGCTGTAGTTAATTTTGAGTTCAACTTATATACACCAAAATCGGAATCAGCATAGCCTGTGAGGTCGGAATTATCGTTCTTCGGGTACCACAAGCCGGTGCTTGGGCATCCTTTCAGATATCTGAAGATACGCTTCACGATCTGCATGTGTAAGATCCTCGGGCTTGACTAATATCTGGCGCATAGGCAGGTTGGATACATAATATCTGGGCGCGATGCCGTCAGGTACATCAGCGATCCAATCATTGATCTGTATAATGTCTCGTCAACTTTGGCTCTAGTATCGTCAACACAAATGCTGTGATTTAGAGCAAGAGGCGTAGATAGAGGCTTCAAGTTTTCCATTCCAAACTTCTTCAAGATGTCGTGAACATACTTAGTCTGATGAATGAAAATACCATCCGGAAGCTGATCTACTTGCAAACTAAGAAAGAACTTCATTTCCCCCATCGAGGACATTTCGAATTTCTTTTTCATGATTCCCTCAAACTCCTTGCAGAAACTATCGTTTGTAGATCCAAAGATGATGTCGTCAACATAGATTTGAACTATAATCAGATGGCCATCAACTTCTCTGGTGAAAAGAGTACCATCCACAGTTCCTCTGGTAAAGTTGTTTCCGATGAGATGTTGCGATAACGTCTCGTACCAAGCTCTCGGGGCTTGGTGTAGTCCATTAAGAGCTTTATCCAGTAGGTACGCTTTCTTTTTGTTAAGTGGATCGACAAACCCTGGTGGTTATCCAACGTATACCTTTTCGCGTAATTTTCCATACAGAAAGCCGATTTGACATCCAATTGATAGACCTTAAATCCTTTCCATGATGTGAAAGCTAGAAAAATTCGAATAGATTCCAATCGAGCTACTGGTGCATAGACTTCCGTGTAGTCTATCCCTTCCTGCTGGTGAAATCCCTTGACAACAAGCCTAGCTTTGTTACGAACAATAACCCCTCTATCATCATGTTAACACTTAAAGACCCATTTTGTATCAATTGCTTTCTGATTTTCTGTTAGGTCTTCAAGCTTCCACACACCCAACTTCTCAAACTGCAATAATTCTTCTTGCATTGCTTGTACCTAGTTTTCATCAGCTAAAGCTTCATTAACTGTCTTAGGCTCAATCTGAGAGATGAAACATGAATAGAAACAATAGTTCTGGGTTGTAGCAACGCGTGTGTAGAAACAACTGAGTGCTTTATTAATTTGCCCTCGGGTTCTAACACCAGTTTGAAGTTCCCCGATAATATTTGTTGACGGATGATAAGAATATGATCGCGACAATTCTTCACTTGGAACATCTACTGAGTTTTGCTGATTCGTGATGTTGAGATCAACAACCAATTCAATGTTTGGAGAGCTTGATGAAGCTTCATTTCTGTTGTTCGGGACTGCAGATTGATTAAGAAGACTTGTTATCTGCTCCACTTCTTCATCTGAAGAAGATGATTCCCCATCAGCATCAAATGTTGGTGCTTCATCTGAGTCAGAATTTTGATTCTGAGGCATACTGGGCTCCGTTGTTGTATTCACTGGTTCAGTAGAGGCAGTTGTTGGAAGATTAGCAGGTGTTGATAATGTTTGAGAAACATTTTCAGCCGGAACACCACTATTGTTTGAACTTGCGCCAGAAGAAGATGGATCCAATGTGGGTTGATTAACCACAATTGATCGAACAATTTGTTCTTGATTCACTGACTGGTGAAGGTAATATAACGCTGCAACTTCTTCGTCAGTTGGTTCTTTGGGCAAGTCAAATGACTTCCAAAGGTCTTGATAGTTAAACAGCCACGCGTCACCTTTCCTTTGAATAGGATCCGTGTAGTTGAAATAATCCACGTGGTGTGTTTCAATAAGCTTTCTCAATGAAGGAACATATACTCTTCTCAACGGACTCGCATATCCGACAAAGAAACCTTCAAGAGATTTAGCTCCAAATTTGCCATCTTGGTCTATTACGGTACATGGTGCACCGAATGGTTCTAAGAACTTCAAATTTGGCTTCCGTCGGTTTATCATCTCAAAACATGTTTTCTTTGTTGGTTTGATAGTGAGAACCCTGTTTAGCGTGTAGCAAGCCGCAGCAACCGCTTCACTCCAGAAGCCGATAGGAAGTTTAGAATCTGCAAGCATGGTTCTGCCAGTTTCAATCAAAGTTCGATTCTTCCTTCAGCAACTCCGTTTTGCTGTGGAGTATAGGGAGCACTAAACTCGTGCAGAATCCCTTTTGCGTTGCAGAATTCTTTCATTTTGTTATTCTTAAACTCTGTGCCATTGTCACTTCTAATGCGTCTGACCGGCAGATGATAAATGTTCTCGAGTTTCTTAAATAGAATAACCAAGTTCTCGAACGTTTCGTCTTTTGATTCTTGAAAGAATACCCACGAATATCTCGAATAGTCATCTGTCACGACCAAGCAATATAAATCTCCTGAGATGTTTCGAACATTTACAGGACCAAATAAATCCATGTGGAGACGTTCTAATGGCAACTTGATTGAGTTTAGAATTTTCTTTGGATGAGATTTCTTGATCTGCTTTCCCTTCTTACATTCCAAGCAATGATCAGACATTTGAAAACTTCGAAGATTTACCCCTTCTACAAGATCATTATGAACCAATAAATTCATTTTTCGCAAATGAATATGCCCCATCTTACGATGCCAAATAATAGAATCTTTTTCAGTAGCCTTTGATACAAAACATTGTGCGGATTTTGATGAAGTGGTAACAACACCCATATCAAGAACATATAAATCATTATCTTGCGGGTGCTCGCATCAGAATCCACTCATCTGGTATTTTGAATCCCGGCTTCAAGATAATACACTCTTTGTCGTTGAAATGGACTGTAAATTTCTTATCACAAATCTGCGATATACTCAGAAGATTGTTCTCAAGTTCTGCAATATAGTTCACGCGATCAAATGAAACTATGCCATTGGAGAGTTTTCCCTCGGCGACTATCCTTCCACCTTGATTTCCTGCAAATCCAACATATCCACCATTGATAGCTTTAATGTCGAATAGCAATGCCTTCATTCCCGTCATATGCCTGGACGCTCCACTATCCTAAATCCACTTTGAAAGTATGGATCTCTGGAGTCCCTGCACATTTTAACAATCTATTTAAAAAGCGAGACCCAAGCCTTTTTGGTCTTGGGTTGAATTGGATAAGCATCATCAAAATCAAATTCACATTCATCAGCATAATCGAATTCTTCATCTGAATTTTCTATGATGTTTATGTTTGAAAACTTTACCTTATTTTTATCGTTTGACTTGTTACCACTTGAATTTTTGACAGTTTCAGATGTGGTTTCAATTATGTTATAGATTTTTATTCTTTCTTGCTATCACTAGTCTTAATAGGCTCAGACTTAGTGATTTCAGGTTTAGATTTTTTTTGTGTTATCAGTCTTTACCAGCTCAGACTTAATAACACCAGATGTTGTTGACCTTTTCTTGGTAATCCAGACTTGAGATTTGATATTAGCCTTCTTGATATAAAATTTGTTTTCATTTGCCCTAGAAGTTTCTCCTTTGTCAAAAGTAGAATTTTCAAACTTCTTTTCTATTTTAGGTTTAACTTCTGGCAAAGATTCATTTCTTTTCAAAATCTTGATTGGTTTTTCAAACATTGGATACCTTGGTTTTACAACATTTGATTCTCTTCTTCGAGGATAAGCCGGTTTTGATTTCAGACATTGTCGTGCAATATGACCCATTTCATTGCACTTGAAACATGTCCTATTATGATGTCCTTTAGTGGGTGGTTTTATCCCACTTGATTTTTTGGCACCACTTGTAACCTTGGCTTTATCTCAAATTTCTTTCTCCTTTTTAAACTTATCATTTGATTGTTTACCAATCAAACTCTCTTCATGAACCGTGTTTGTCCCATATACAAAATTTATGTTTTTGTTTTTATATTCATGAAATGGTGACTCTTTCTTTACTGGTTCATCTGATTCTTCTAGACCCAACCCTGCTCTCCTGTTTTCCGGATGATCACCACCATTCCTTTGGTAGTTGTTTCTTTTAGGTTTGGAATAGAATTTTCGTTTGTTAATTTCCAATTCCTTTGATGTGACTTCCACGAGTTTAAAGAATTTATCAAGCAATTCTTCCTTCACATTCTGAATCGAGAAGCTATCATCAAAGTATAGTCTATCCGAATCCTTAATTTTGTACATTTCAATATTAGGATCATCACTTAGACCATCCTCTGACGACTTATCGTGATTTTTAGACTGTGAATCGGAATTCTTTGAACTCGAGTCGGCGCTTTTGAAGCTGCCATCATCAGAATCACTTAGAACATTTTCAACCATTTTGTTAACCACCGCATTGTTATCATCATCAGATTTAGCATAGATTATATCAATATTCTCTAGCAACTCATCTATTTTCTCAGAAAGTAACTCAACATTGAGTGCCTTATCCATCCCGTCTGCTGTTTTGCGACAATACTTCTCGCAAAGGGGTGGAGGAACATTGCTATATTCTTTGCCAGTTTTCTTTTTAGGTTTTTCTTCCGTTGAAATTGTTGGAAGAATATGATCAACAACATATGCATTTGTGGTATAACTTCTCAACAACTGTTGAACTCTTTCAGTTTCGATTGTCATGTCTTGAAGTTTTTGTTTGGTTTCAGCAATGGTGTTAATATAAATGTTAATTGTCCTTTGTTTATCCATTACTGTTCCACTCAACATCCTTATATTATCATGTTGTTCGATGTTATTTCTGTCGAGTCTGCCATAATCATTTTTCATTTTATCATATGCTTCTTTCATTGTGCGATAATCGTATTTCAACAATTCGTTATGCACATTGTTTTCAGCGATGATCTTTGATTTTTCAGCACATTCAACACAAGGTTCAGTACATTTTTTACAAGGTTTATCAACCTCAACAACTTGTACTTTGACAACTTCTTTCTCCACAATTTTTACCTCTGGACCTACCTTGGTTAGATTCGCCATTAAAGCTTTATCTGCCATGTCCTTGAGGTCTTCGACTTTCACTTCTTGAGTGACATCAATGATCACTTCATCAATCTTTTTCTCCTCAACCACTTGTTCTTTCTAGCTTCCATCAAAATGACCTGCAAAACTGTCACAAGAATTAGATGATAAAATTCCTTGTCTCTGCATATGAATATATTCCTCTTCTTCCTGCTGTTGATGCAAGTATTGTTCCAGAAGAGCTTGTTCGAAAGCTGCTGCTTCTGCTGCTGCCGCTGCTTCAGCTGTTGAATTATCTTCAACTATCTCTGCCATCAAAGCAACTCCGGTCTTTTTCCCAATGTAAGAATTCCAATCAAAACCATCATCTTCACTGGATGCCACCATAGCTTTCTCAGTGGTGCTATTGTCAGATTTTTCTTGGATTTCAATCTGGGTTTTCTTCGGAAATGGTTTATATTGAAGTGCCTTTTTGTAATATTCATTTCCTCCTCCGAAAGGACTTTGATTTCCGGTTACTTCGGTGTTCTTACACTCTCTTTTAAAATGCCCCTTTTGACGACATCTAAAGCACGTGGCTTTGGTTTTGTCAAAACCCAATTTGTTGCCAGAATTTCCTATGTCATGGACTGTGAATGCAACGAACTTTGTCACTCTCCTGATAATCGAAGCTAAGGACCATTTGATGCCCATTAGTTCGAGTTCTTCCTTATCTACCTGATCATAATCTTCTGCGGTCATCTAGGGATTTCCGATCTTTCCGGCAATAAGACATTCTTAAGATTCTAAAACGGTAGCGAGTAGTGACATATGTTGTTTTGCAACTTGTTCTGAAACAACATTGTTCAAATTCACTGCAATGTTGCATTTATATACATTTGGATCAGAACTTTGTTGTTGATTCTGGTTCGCTTGGCTTTGATAAGTTGAATTTGAACCAGTACTTGAGTAAGAATTTTGAGGACTCTGATCATACTGAGGCTGTGATTGATTCAGATTTTATGGAGAAGCATTCATGTTTGCACTAAAAGCCGTCTGAATTTTTGGACTCGAAACACTATCTAGCATTCCGGCTTTTTAATACAAACCGACGTCTTGAACAACATTAGCATTTTTTGACTTCCCCATCTTCAGAAGTTCCATTTCGTGGCCTTCGAGTTTATCGATAAACGTCGACAACTTGAAAAATTCCCACTTATTACTGTTCTTCAGAACCATCAAATATGTAGTCCATTCACCCTCTGGTAGTGCGTCAGCAAGTTTGTCGATGTATTCTTGTTCTGTCTTTTCAAGACCGTGTCTTCGCATTTGCACTTTAAGACGACAGAAACGCTCGATCATTTGCTTTATGGTCTCATTCTTTAGCATAGTGAAGATATCGAATTCTTTCAGAATAAGTGCCTTCTTGCTTTTGATCATTTCGGCGCTGCCTAGATACTTCTTCTGTAATGACAACCAAAGATCTCTTGCAGTAGTATACTCTGGTAGCAGAATCAGGATATCTTCTTTGACAGACTGTTGGATGAGACTGATCATCTTTTTCTCAGCAATGTATTCGTCTCTGTGTAGTGTCGAATAGTTGTACTTTTCAAGGACTTGTTGATGTTCATCTACCGGAACAGTGTAGCCTCTTTCAATTGACACCCAGCCAGCAAAGTGCATGGCTTGAACCCAGTAAGTAAATTTCTCTTTCCATGCTTCGTACTCGTCCATGCTTATCAGCTTGGGCAGTTTGACTGTCGTTCCCATTTCATTATCAAGATTGACTTGATTGATCACATTGGCATTTGACGAACTAGCTCCAGACATAAAAGCTCTTAGTTGATCCTCCATTGTGAATAACGAAACGTGTTCTCTGAAAATTTTTCAAAAACTTTGAAAACAATTAGCCCTACTACAAGTTCGGTCGAACTTGTAGCAACAAATGAAGAATTCTCAGCTTTTCTAACAAGTTCGGTCGAACTTACTAGATTTGTTTGAAAACCTTTGCTTAACGTTCGGTCGAACTTGAGATACAAATCCTAATTTTTTTTGAAATTTACACAAGTTCGGTCGAACGTGATGTAAGATCAATGAAAACTTGTGTAACTTCGAGCGAACTTAGCTGAAATTTTGTCAAAAACTACTTAAGTTCGGGCGAACTTGCTAAAAATCACTTGAAAAGTGATGTTTTAGTATAAGTTCGGCCGAACATGGCCAACAAGTTCGATCCAGGAGATTTTCAAAAACATGGTTTTTTCAAAATTTCGACTTGAATTCTGTTGAATTTGGTCTCCAATCTTTCAAGGGTTTATCTTTGTTGTATTTTACATGATATGTTCAAAATTCAAAATATTTTGACCGTGAATTCTACATTTTATGTTCAAAAGTTAAAGAAAAAGAAGAATGGAGTAGAAATAGAAGTGTTATTGTCTTGATACTATCAAATCAGGCTGTTGTAGCTCTGATACCACTTGTAGGACCGATCCTCAATGCTTAGGAACCTAAATTTGATATCTAACGTCCATAATAGCGGAAATATTACGTCGTGTTTACCAATAGACAAGATTTAATCAGTTTAACGTTAGTTTTATAAATCAAACGTTCTGGTTACAAACTGACAGAGCCTCGCCTCTGAAATGCCAAAGTTACAAATGAAGTAGGCTAGCTAGGTATATATACTAATGCAAGTTTGCTCCTGGGGAACACAAGTTCGCCCGAACTTGCATAGGCAAGTTCGGTCGAATATGCATAAACATGAACTTTATGAGCGAACTTGGCTATAACAATCATAAATACTTCGTATACCTAGCCTATTCAGCTCTATACAATACAGACTCGATATAAGACTAAGACATAGACATTATGTACCAACAATCTTTATTAGTAAATGTAAGCTAGCGACTCTCCTACTAGCGAAGGAAAGGGGCATTCGGGAAGCGACAGCTGGTCGCTTCTAGCGAAGCTTCTAGAATGCCAGGATTTGATTGCACCTTAGAAACCGTATGTGTGGCTCTATATTCAGCTTTTTGTTTAGTAAGCTCTTGTTTCTCTTTCAAGCACTCTACCTCAGCAGGGAATTCAGTTCAGCTAGGTCCACAGGGTGAGCTTGCTTGAAGCTGGGGTGCGTCTGGTGGTATCATACTGTGTGTTGGCATTGATGTTGTTGTACATGTAGGTTTTGCACTTTTCTCACTCGAAGGATGCCACATGGAAGAATAAAAATGTTGAAAACCACACCCCCAACAAAGAATGTTGTACATGTAAGTTTCCGCTTTTCTCACTCAAAGGATTTGTTGATTTTTTTTTGGAAGGCAAACTTCGTTAAATAAACCACCCCCATCAAAGAACCAGGCAGTGTCACAACAAACACTATACAAAATTACATCATACAACTCTTACACCAATGCAACCACTCAACGCTACAATGTTTCAATCTATTTTTAAAGCAAAGAAACCCAAGCACTTTTACATCCCTTATAATCTCTTCCATTTTAGCATCCTTGTTAGATAAGATTTTATCGTTTCTTGCTTTCCCTTATAATCTCTTATATAGACACCCAAGCGCTTTTACATCCCTTATAATCTCCAATATGTAATAATAATAACCCGTGAATCACCTCCATATCCCGACTAGTATATGTTTGAGAGGCTGATGCGATTACTCTTTTAGGGTTTAGGGGTCTCTGAGAGACGAGATGGATCATAAATAAGGACATGGGCTAAGCTAACATGACTTTAACATACACACAAGATTTTATGTTTGGTTATGTTGTTTCTATGCAAATTAAAAATGTTTGGTAGTTTTGGGATTTTCTATATACATTTCAAGTTGTTAATGAGATTACTTGGGTCCTGATTAATACCTTAATTAGATAATTATGTAGATATATGTTTCAAATGTGCATTTGAATATGATATGTGTGTATGTCATTGGTCATATTTTCATGTGCTGTAGTTATAAAAATGGTAAATTATATAAACATTAGAGTAAAAATGCACATGGGAGTCTCAGTGGTATTCTTAACAAATTAACGGGTATTCCCGATGGGTAATTACCCAAAAAAATACTCAACCGGTAACGGGCCGGGTACACTCGTATGGGATAAAAAATTACAACCAGGTACAGGCTTGGCATTACCCCGGCCTGAACCCGGCCCATTGCCATTTTCATGACCCATAGTGGAAGTAAAAGATTGATTTATGATCTACTAGAGGCAGCTCAACGTTATTGGACACAAAAAGCAAATTAAAAATTTTGACTACCACTAAACTGCCAAGTCTACCTTGTAGTACACCACCCAAAGTATTCGTCTAAACCTGCCAGCACTTCCTATTACACTCGTAGTCACCAAAGGAATACCAATAACCACCAAGAAGAGTTAGACGCAATTCATGACTAGTAGAGTAGTTGACATCGATCTTCAACTGGGAACTACCAACAACCACCACAGCTTCACTAAGGTAACCCTGAAATTTGTTTCTCTATTTGTTACTCTACAAACACGCACAAGTTTTATCCAAGATGTTGACTTATGATGGTTAGATTGGTTTTGGGTAGGTTGGCCCACTAAGTGTTATTTAGCACGTTTATTATTTCTTGGGGAACAAGTTAGAAACCCTAAATATCTTTTATAAATATATATGTTTTTGTACTTGTAATTTCTCATCGTGAGTGACGCAGAAAGCAATAAAGAAAATATCTTGCTTGCATCCCGTGGACGTAGGTCAGGTGACCGAACCACGTAAATCCTGGTGTTCTCATGTTTGTTTATTTTCTGTAGTTTGATCGTTTGAGTGTGTTTTGCTTCCGTGCGCATAACCTAACAAGTGGTATCTGTGAATCGTTACACACAAAAACGATTGACAAAGAAGAGGTTTGTTTACCTATTTGAAGATCGTGTTTAGGGTTTTATGGTGTAAGTAGCAGCGTAGCCGACATGTTACGGAGAAGCACATAATATTTTTGTGGGTGGCCGTACATCGATAAGGGAAAATAGAACCACAGTCAAAATAATTATTTGTTTGCTTGGGTTCTAGCTTTGTTGCTCTTGTAATTTGCGTAGGTAAAGAAAGAAAAAGAGAAAAACTTTTTTGTCTTGTTTTGTTAATTCTTTTCACATGAAGGTTCAAAACAAGCAACATGAAGAAAGTGTGGTCTTGTTTCTTAGGGTGATAGGTAATTGTTTGGCGGATTATTATGTTACGTTAGTTTTTTTACAGTTGACTAGTGGTGTTTTTAGAGTATCATTTATATGAAGAACAGAGAAAGAAAATCATAGACCAGTGATCAGGTGCTATTTGTTTCTGTCGTTTTAGTGCTGATTTTATGATTATTTTTAATTTATTTTTAGTTTCAGTTTCGTTTAATCGTGTATGTGTTATTATGGAAGAAGATGCGAAGGTGTAAAGTGAGAAGTTTAATGGTACATATTTTAGTTGGTGGAAAATGTAGATTGAGGCTTTAGCATGTACAAATGGATTTACTTTTGACGGGATTCAAGATCTTATTCTGAGCGAGGACATCAGAAGGAAAAGTTACGGTGAATCATCGAGTGAATTACTGAATGTTGGTAGAGAAGAACAAATAACAGAGGTAGTGGGAGCAAGAACAAAAAGAGGAGTCAGTCTAGGGCTCAGAGTGATGTGATCTATTGGAATTGAAAGAGGTAGGACATTTTAGGAATCAATATCTAAACTAGAAGAAATAAATAGCACTGCAACAAACCAGTTTGTAGATGATGCTCTAGTCTGTAGCGTAGAGAGCAGTGTGGATTCCTGGTTTATTGATACATGTGCGTCATACCGACAACGTTGAAGCATTTCAGAATCTCAAAGAGGATGATTTTGGTAGGATAGGACTTGTGAACAATGAGGTTCTTGAGGTTATGGGAATGGGTGACTTAGATCTAAAGACTCCAGTTCATTCATAGACTTGGAAAGATGTCCGGGTAATTCCAAGTCTATAGAAACAAATGATTTTTGTTAGGTAGTTGGATGAACAAGGGCACGAGGTTTAGTTTAGGAATGGGTGGTGGAAGGTTATCAAAGGCAATCTAATCGTAGCTCGAGGAAAGAAGCAGGGTTCGTTGTATATGGTCAGTAGTTTATCGTCTAAGGGGTCACCGTCCCATATCAGAAGAAAAAACAAAACCAGGTTCACAAAGTCTCATAGGCGGAAGAAGGTTTGTTTTGTAGATGATAAACCTAGAGTCACAGTATCAACAACGTTGAAGCATTTCAGAATCTCAAAGAGGATGATTTTGGTAGGATAGGACTTGCGAACGATGAGGTTCTTAAGGTTATGGGAATGTGTGACTTAGATCTAAAGACTCTAGTTCGTTCATAGACTTGGAAGGATGTCCGGGTAATTCCAAGTCTATAGAAACAAATGATTTTTGTTGGGCCGTTGGATGAACAAGGGCACAAGGTTTAGTTTAGGAATGGGTGGTGGAAGGTTATCAAAGGCAATCTAATCGTAGCTCGAGGAATGAAGCGGGGTTTGCTGTATATGGTCAGTAGTTTATCGTCTAAGGGGTCACCGTCCCATATCAGAAGAAAAAAACAAAATCAGGTTCACAACGTCTCATAGGTAGAAGAAGGTTTGTTTTATAGATGATAAACCCAGAGTCACAGGCCAGAATCAGGTTAAGCGTGCTAGGAAAGGTTTAGAATTACCTGGGTTTTCGTGGCAGTGGGAACACGGGTTTTCCAACTGTTAAAGTCTAGGTTAAGAGAACAAATATTCCCCAACTGTTAAAGTCTCTCCGATTGATTATCTGCGTTATTCAGAGAGTTTTGTTCTCAAGGTGCTCTAGGAATCGGCAATTAGTGTCAGTAGGAGCCGGTAGGTACAGAGGATGGGTCAAAGGCAATTTTAGCCATGACTAGTGTGTTGGAGCTTGGGGGATCTTCAACAGACCTTCAAGTTAACTAATGAGAAGGCTGCTGCAACTAGGATAGGATGAGGGAATTACCATATGTACAAGTGTTCACAACAGAAGATAGTTTGAAGATTATCAAGCCTCCAAGTGAGAGATTGATGGGTTATGGAGGCTAGATTGGTTTTAGGTAGGTTTGGTCCGCTTAGTTTTATTTAGCCAGTTTATTATTTCTTGGGGATTAAGTTAGAAACGTAAATTTCTATTATAAATATGTCTTTGTAGATGTAAATCCTCGAGCGAGGTAGCAACCATTAAAGAAAATATCTTAGTTGCAACCCGTGGACGTAGGTCAGCCGACCAAACCACGTATATTCTGGCGTTCTCGTGTTCGTTTATTTTTTTTTGCGTTTGATCGTTTGTGTGTATGTGTTGCTTCCATGCATATACCCTAACACAAGACTGTCAGTTATTTCGTATTTTCACAGTAGCAATGATTTGTTAGTATCACACGATTCATGTTTCAAAGTGGCAATGATTTGTTAGTATCACATGATTCATGAAGTTTAAAATTGTTTTATTTTTAGATGTTTTATGTTTTTAGTACATCTAATTTATAATATAGTACATCTTTTGTTACTCATCTTTTACTTGAAAATGAAATTTGCTTCGGACCTAGCGACCTTGGTTTTCGTTATTGGAGAAGATGAATATTTGTTAGAATACATCCATTCGGTTTTATTGTGTTTAGTATTTGTATTTTAGGTTGCTGGGCTGCTGATGGGCTTGTTATTGTCAGGACGCTGTGTAACGTGGATCACATGGGCTTGTTTTGGTCAGATTATATTAACTGCCGTGTGTTCTTTGTTTTACAAATCTTTGAGTTACGTGCTCTTTTTTTACGAATCTTAACTTTATTTTTGTTTTTTGTTTTTGTTTTTTTACTAATCTTAACTTTATTTTTGTTTTTTTTGAGCGGCAACGGCAACGATGATAACATATATCAAAGAAAGCTAGCGGGGAACTAGCGAAAAATCCCCAATACAAAACAATGACATGATGCTGCTAACCCCCAAGAAAGGATCAAAAACCCAATTATCCCATCTGATCCTAATATTTT
Source organism: Scalesia atractyloides (assembly GCA_947069175.1). NCBI lineage: Eukaryota > Viridiplantae > Streptophyta > Magnoliopsida > Asterales > Asteraceae > Scalesia > Scalesia atractyloides. The sequence continues at coordinate 85,863,528 of CAMTDV010000021.1, forward strand.
TTCCTCTCTAGTTGATCCAATCATAAGCCAAAACTTGGACATCTTCAAAGATCTGGAGAATTTCTCCACCTTGCAATGTGAAATGGCGGATTCATAATTTTTTTCATGATATTTCTAGGGGTCATTTGTCAATCGCTATATAATACTTTTTATTGTTCGGTTCGGATCAGATCATGTCGGATTCACAAATTTTTTCATGATATTTCTAGGGGTCATTTGTCAATCGCTATATAATACGTTTTATTGTTCCGTTCGGATCAGATCATGTCGGTTTATATAAAAAAAGAAAGTCAAACTAAATTATATTTAATTGTTTTTTACGAGTTTTCACTTTTTGATGAAACGAGTTTGAGGTGCTAATTATAGCCTAGACGCCCATCAATATTTGTTGAGTTTTTTTATATAGCATATTATTATAAGAAACTAGTAAGATAACCCACGCTATGTGGTGGGAACTCCGTTGGCATCAGTTTAAAATAAAATAGAAAGAAAAGGTGGTGATATACCCAAAAAAATATGTCGTTGAGTATTTTACATGGATCAAAAACTACATAAACGAATTTCGATACCAATAAAATACTCTGTTCCAATGTGCGGATGAATTTCGATACCGATAAAACCGAAAACCTAACTGTATCCATAACCAGAAAAAAACCATACCCCTAAAAAAAGAATTGATATCACATGCACTAGTAGTAAAAGTGTAGTACCTGTGGGAGAAGCTCAACATGAGAGAAGCTCAACATGGTCTCTACCATCATTTTAATGGTAGACAATTGCCTTGGAACTCATTACCCTTCAAGAAAGTACATAACCTCCATTGTTATGTCTAATAATCTTCTTTGTGATGAAAATCAAGAAGCACTTACAAGAATAGCTTTGTTTTGCTTTTCAGTATACAAAACGGTTGTTATCACACCCCAACCACTGACGGAATCATCTGAGTGAGACGAAATAGATTGCTAATCACACATAACACTATTTGTGACAATAATTAATTCAAAACCGATGTCATTACATATCATAAATTGTCAAGTACATTACTAGGAAATTCAAATTACAACAATTTAAAAGACAAGTACAATTAGTTCAACAAAACAAAATATTCAAATCTAGTGTTTCTTATGCGTTTCTATGTCGTCCCTACTAGATTCGTCATAAACATCATCATCAACCTGTAACATGTTAAAAATATGGTTCAACACAAAAGTATTGGCGAGTACACAAGTTTTAAAATACATAGCATAAGTATAAAAGAATTTACTCGAATCCACATGGCAATTGTATACAACGTAAACTAGCATGTCATACTAAATGTCAACCCCAAGTTTCCACAAGAATTAAGTGTCCCTCGCCACAAAGTAATGAGACTATTTATGAATAAACAGATAAGCTTAACAATACCCCGACGGGTGGCGTGCTAGTCCTATAGCACTATATATGTTAAGTTGGGCTAGCTAAGTTAATGACAAGAAGCATGTATGTATCTAGCATGAACCTAAGCATAACAATAAGCATGTATAACAGATTGAGTGTATAAACGTTACGTGTATTTGTGTATTTTGTAAGTTAACATGTTACAACCTAAATTGTGTAAAAATGAAAATGGGTCAAGTGTACTCACGGTTTGCGAAGAAATTTCCACTTCGTGGTTTTGACGAGTCTTGAGTTGATGGAGCACCGACCAATTTTCGTTCTTGAACTTTTTGCCCAAAGTTGAAAATCTTGGAGATTTAAGAGAGTTTGGAAGTGATTTGGAGGTGGTGCAAGTGTTTGGAAGGTGTTTAGGTTGGTATTTATAAGAGGGTTAAGTGGTTGGGGTTTAAATGAAGGTGGAAGGTGATTGGAGGAGAAAGGAGGTGTGAAATGGTGAAATATGATTGGCTAAAGAAAGGTGAAAGGTGATTGGAGGAGAAAGGAGGTGGAAAAGAGTGAAATCTAATTGGCTAAAGAATGGTGGAAGGTGATTGGAGGAGAAAGAAGGTGTAAAAGGGTGAAATCTAATTGTTTACAGAAGGGTGGAAGGTGATTGTAGGAGAAAGAAGGTGGAAAAGATTTTTGGTTTTTCTCACTTTTAGTCCTGCATTTTGTAACTAGGTTATTTTATACCGTTTTCTTGTGTTTTAACTTATTTTAAGTATTCAAAGTGTATTTTAAGTCTCCGTTTTGCGTATAAACACTTATTTAAAAATTGATTGCCTATATAACACAAATATGACACGTAAACGTATATGTATAAAAATGAATTCCATTTTGATTAACGCCTCGAATTGTGAGATTGAAATTGAAATACGAATGAAACTTTCTAAAAAAAGAATCCGAATACGAACTTTCTAAAAATAAGAATACGGAAATACGAGGCGTTACAGTCTCCTCTACTTTAAGAAATTTCGTCCCGAAATTTATTTAAGAGGAAGACTTGGATAAGTTTTGGTGCATATGTATGTTGCCTACGTCATTATATTAGAACGAGTCTGGAATGAACAAGAGCTTCTGAAGACTGATCAAGACGAAGACGATATCCAAGGGGGAGTCTGTTAGTACAGTATGTTATGTCTTAGTCTTGTATCGAGTCTTTACAGAATAGGTGAGATCACGTTAGAAAACGTCGTATTTATGTATGTTGGACACCAAGTTCGCCCGGAAATATGTTGTGAGAACAAGTTCGGCCGAACTTGTTCAAGACAAGTTCGCCCGAACTTGTCTATTCCCAAGCGAACTTGGCAGACTATATATGGTGAGTTGTGATCTCTCATTTAGGAAGAAGAAGAATTTTGGCACACAGACGGCGAAGCTTTGTCGGATCCGGAACTTGAACGTTTATGAATATTGATCAATAAACTGACATTTAATGAGTACTTCTTGTTATACGATTAACACGTCACTTAGTTTCTGCCTAATTGGACGTTAGATACAAATTCTAGATTCCTGTGCTATCAAGGACGGTCCTAACAAGTGGTATCAGAGCCTGGATACCTAAATTTGCTGGAATTAACACAAGAATCATTCTAATTCTACCTCATTCTATCATTTTTCTTATCTTTTTCACATATTTGTAGAATTCACGGATAAATATGGCTAAAAATTGAATATGTCATATAAAATACAATGATAATAAACCCCTGAGAGTTTCAACATCAAATTCAAACGAATTAATGTCAAAAAGTTGAAAAAACCATTTTTGAAAAACGCATTTTGATCGAACTTGACATGATTGAAAAAGTCACATTTTTTATCAAGTTCGCCCGAACTTGATTGAGTTTTCACTGATTTCAACTAAGTCCGCTCGAACTTGCTTCTTTTCCTTCAAATTTATCAAGTTCGCCCGAACTTGATTAAATCTTGTTGAAAATTTTATACAACTTCGCCCGAACTTCTGAATTCTCTTGGAAATTCTTACAAGTTCGACCTAACTTATCTCAGTGTGAAATTTTTCTCAAAATCTAACAAGTCCGACCGAACTTATCATCTTAACAACATGTTCGCCCGAACTTGTTTGTTTGTGATAAAAAGTTGAAGATTTCATACAAGTTCGCCCGAACTTCTTGAAATTGGAATCAAAAGTTGTTTTTCTCACAAGTTCGACCGAACTTGTTTATTGCTAATAAGTTTTTGAGTGTTTTTTATTGTGCTTTCAGATAAGTTGTCAATTTGTCAAAATGGGTGATTTCCATAACGCGTTTGCTTCACAAGTGGCTTCTTCATAAAATGTTAATACTATTGCGGTTAACCAGATGAATCTGGATAACGAGACGGGTACTACAACAAAACCACCGAAGCTAATGAGTATGGACGAGTTTGAGGGATGGAAAGAAAAGTTTGTAAACTGGGTACAAGCCAATCAGTTCCACAGCTGGGTTGCAGTAGAAAATGGATACAAATGGCCAAAAGATGAACGCGAACAAGATCTGCCTTTGATTAAGTTTACACCTGCTGATAAAGATGCATATGTGGCTGAAAAGAAAATGATTAGCCTGATACAACAATCTGTGATGGAAGATATTTTGATATCATTACCGGAATGTGAAACTTCACAAGATTTGTGGCATGCTCTTTGTGACAAATTCAAGGGAAGCGATGAAATGATAAAGAGCAAAAAGGCGTTAATCAAGAAAGAATTCGAGATCTTTACAATGATCAAAGGAGAGACCATGAAACAGATGATTGACAGATATTGTCATCTAAAGGTCCAAATGCGAAGGCATGATATTAAGAGAACTACTGAAGAGCAAATACAAAAGTTGGCTGATGCACTTCCCGAGGGAGAGTGGTCAACTTACCTGTTGATATTATAGAACAATCCAGGTTGGAGGCATTTATAGTTGTCATCTTTCATCGATAAATTAGAAGGTCATGAGATGGAACTGTTAAAAATTTCAAAATCAAAGAATGCAAACGTTGTTCAAGATGTCGGGGTGTATTACAAAGGAGGTGTTCAAGATACTCAGATTCAGTGCCCCGAAATTCAGACAACTTTTAGTGCTAATATGAATTCCACGAATTATTCGTCACAGAATCAGAGTTCTCCGAACACTGGATATTCAAGCACTGGTTCAAATTCTTCATTTCAAAATCAGAACAATCAGTCGTATCAGACAAATTAATCTATTTCTGATTCGAATGTTTTTCAGTGCAACATCGCTGTTAATCTGAAGAATGTTTTCCTGAAAAAGTGGCTAAACAACACATAGCACTTCTTGCTACTGTTATAGAATCTTACGAATGTTTAGTTGCTGGGAAGATCGGAAATCCTGAAATGACTGCTGAGGATTACATCAGGTGGATGAAGAAGAATTGGAATTGATGGACATTAAGTGGAGTCTGGCTTCGATCATCAGAAGAGTTACCAAATTTGTTGTATTAACCGGAAGAGACATTGGTAATTCAAGTAACAAGCTTGGGTTTGACAAGACAAAAGTCACATGGTTCAAGTGCCGACAAAAAGGGCATTTCAAACGAGAGTGTCCAAACCAAGAAGTAAGTGGCAATCAAAGTCCTTTCGGAGGTGGCAATGATTACTACAAGAAAGCACTGCAATACAAGCCATTTCCGAGAAAAATCGAAGTTCAAGATCAGTCATCTAACACCACAGAAAAAGCTATGGTTGCTTCAAATGAAAATGAAGGTTTTGATGGAACAAGTTATACCACAAATGCTTATGTCATTGATCACATTCTTCCTACGATCAAGTCGGAGGAAAATGATGAAAAACCAAAAGGTACAAAGCGTAAAGAGTACGGAAATGTTCCACCTCCACTACTTGCGAGTTACTACCGCAAGAAAGAGGACGGTATTGAAAAGGCAATAAACATAACGCGTTTATCAGAAACAAAAGATTAGCTGCCTAAGAACATTGACGTAGTCTATACAAAATCAAACGATGACAGTGAAGCGGTTGTGAAAAACGTGGTAAAGAATGTTTTAGGAAATGATTCTGACGACAGCAGCTTTGAAAGCGCTAACTCAAGTTCGAACAATTCGGAATCACAATCCGAAAATGACGATACGTCGTCAGAAAATGATCTAAGTAGTGATCCTAACGTTGTTATGTACAAGGTTAAGGAATCTGATAGGTTATAGTTCGATGATAGCTTTCCGATTCGAAATGTGAAAGAAGATCAAATTGATAAATTGTTCAAACTTATAGAAGTTTCGTCAGATGATCTTGAGATAAATGAAAAGAAGTTTTACTCGAAACCCAAAGGAACTTTAACAACTACCGAAAGAATGGTGGTGATTTTCTTGAGAACAGGAGAGCAGGGTTGGGTTTGGAGGTAAGTGAAGATGAACCGAAAAAGAACCAGAAGTATCCATTTCACGAATACAAAGGTAAAAACAAGAAGTTTGTATATGGGACAAACACGGTTCAAGAAGAAAGTTTGATCGGTAAGCAATCAAATGAAGAGTTTAAGAAAGAGAAAGAACACCGGGACAAGGCTAAGTCCACGAGTGGAGTAAAACCCACGAATGGACATTCTCATGATACTCGGACTTGCTTCAAATGCAATGAAGTTGGTCACATTGCTCGCAAGTGTCCGAAATCAAAGATTGTGTATCCACGAAGAAAGACAGTTTCAGATGTTGAGAAACTAAAGCAACCAGAGATTGAGATACCTGTGACAGTTTTAAAAAGAAACTATGAATGTAAACTCGAAGTAAAACCTAAGTGTGAATCAAAGTTTGAAAATTCAACTTTTGAGAAAGGTGAAACTTCCAAAGTGAATGAAAACAAAGATTCTAGATTCTATGTCAAAAATGCGAGAAGTAAGTCACAATCCTGGGTTGCAAAGTCATCTAAAAATGAAAAATCTGTTTTAGATAAAACTAAAATTGTCAAAACAAATGAGTCAGTAATCAAAAATGATCTTTCAAAGTTAAATTTTTCAAAACAAACAAAGAAAGAAAAGGTCGAAAGGTTTTCAATGTTGATGTCGGACGAAATGTTTGATGACAATTTTGATTACGATGATGGTTTTGAAAGTGATTACGATGATCTTTATCAAGTTCAACCCAAGACCAAAAAGGCTTGGGTTTCACTATTCAAGTAGTTGCTTTTCATGTGCAGGGGCTTTAAAGATCCATATTATCAAAGTCAATTCTGGATAGAGGAGCTTCGTGTCACTTAACTAATTCCAAAATGTCATAATCTTTGTCATTTTGAGGGGGTGTTGGGATTGAACCTTTGGAAAGGAACAGATGATACAAAGTCAAAACAAACCATCCGAGCTTTGGTCCAGCTATTAGAGGTTTCTATTTACTGGTAGGCTTTTACTGCTTTAAATAAAGAACACTGTTACCTATCCTTTGACAGAAGAAACTCCCAACCGCTGATAGAAGAATACAAGATCAGAGGTTGGCCAGCAGTGTTTAGTCTAGTCTTAGTTAAATCAATGTAACAGTGCTATGCACTGATAGCTTTAGTCTAGCAGTGCTTATAGTTAGTTACGTTTGTTAGCTGTCACCATCAACCATGACATCATTGTAAGGCGATCAGTGGTTAGATAGTTAGTATAAATAGGCGCTCATTGTAACAGTTTTACTTGTATTCTTAAAAAGATCAATTTAGCATATCTTCTCCATTTCTTACTATCAAACGATCGTTATTGGGCTAAGGGGGAGTTTGTGAATCACTTGCAATAGTTTAATTACTTAAAAGCATGATGGTGATGAAAACAAACGACCAATTGATTGTTGCAAAAGTTTTCCATTAATCCGCTGCACTTAGTCTCTGTTTTTCAATCATATTTCATTATTTGAAACAAAAACAGCAATCAATTCAAACTTAGATCCTGACAATTGGTATCAGAACTTGGTCAATCATTTTTTATTTAAACGTCAAATTGATTTTAACAGATCAGCTCTTTGTTGCTAATTTCGTTTGATAAGTTTTGCTTGAATACAGAGTTTTATTACTACAAAAGTTTTTAAAACACAAATCTGTTGTAAACAAGAGAAATGACATAAAACACACAAGATTCAAATATTGGATCCATGTTCAAACCACCTATGTTGAAACGAAATTTTATTTGGAAACGTAGGATGGGTTATATTCTCGCTCAACAGAACACCGGATGTTGGAGATCCGTTGTGTTTGGACCTCATGTTCCCATGGTTCCAAGCACAGAGGATCCCCACACTCAAGTCCTTAAAAAACTCGAAAATTACTCTGAACAGGATTTCCTCAAAATCGAATTGGATGCTAAGGCTTTCAACATAGTTGCTTCAGCTTTGCCCAATGAGATATATGCGGGATTACTTCATTGTAATAGTTCTAAAGAGTTATGAGATGCTCTTAAAGATCAATTCGGTGGTACTGAAGAGGTGATCGAGAATAATAGAGAAGTCTTGAATCAGCAGTATGAAACATTTTGCCATGTAAAAGGTGAGTCACTAACCCAACAGTTTGAGAGATTTAGCTGTCTCATAAGCGAATTAAAACTGGTAGATGTGAGCTTTCCTAATTCGACTATCAATAATCATTTCTTAAGATCACTACCAGAAAAATAGGAGACAATAGCTTATGTCACTCGAACATCTGTTGGTTATAAGGAAATGACCCTCACACAGCTTCATGGTCGACTTCTCACTTATGAGAGAGAGTTGAACCAGAAAAAGAAGCTTCAAGAGTCTGGGAAAGTGACTGATGACTATAAACTGGGAAACACTGGTCTCTATAGTCATGAAGAGGGGACTGGTAGTGGAAAGGATCAGAGTTTTGATCATTACATTGACATAACTCCTGGAAACAATTTCAACTTTGATCCCAATACACCCAATTTTGCTTTTGTTGCAAATTGTGAAAGCCAAACCTCTGACTATCTGAGTTTTGAGATGAATGACTTACAACACTTTGAACCCACGGATTTGGAAGAAATGGACATCCTACACCAGTTGGCACTCTTGAGTGTCAGGGCTAGTAAGTTTTACAAAAGAACTAGCAGGAGGTTTCCAGGATTGCATGGGGGGTTAAAAGTTGGGTTAGATAAATCAAAGATAAAATGTTACAAGTGCAATAGGATGGGACATTTTGCCAGGGAATGTAGAACTCAAACTGCATGACCAATTGTAACTCATCCTGGTACCAATCCTCAAAGCACTGTCCAATATTCCCAGTTTACCCCTGCACATCAAATGCAAAACACTGCTCATTTTGCAAGTCCTGTAACAACTGTCCCTATTCATTATGTCCAAACCCCTGTTCCATAGATTCAGTATGTTTAAGCACCACCTCAAGTGCATGTGCAGCAAGCTCCACATGTCACTCAAACTACACAAACTACTGCTACACCAGCAGAGGTTACACAACAAAGCTTCTTTACCCAAGGTTTTGTTGATTGGAGTAGTTTGCCTGAGGATTTAACTGATGAAAACCTTGTACTCATAGCCAAAAATGATTTTGAAAATGAAAACTTATGTTTTATGACTCTTGAGACCATAGTTGAAGGTGATGAGTCTGTGGAACATGAGTCAAAATCTGATGTGGTTGAATGTTGTGAAGCAGTGGTTACACCAGAAGTTACACCAGTGGTTGAAATGAATGCTGCTGAGGTTGAAAAGGACAATCTATCTGACCCATGGGACACAGAGGTGTGTGAAGAAGAATGTGATTATGATCTTATGGCTGCTTCGAAGGTATCACCTCAGATCCTAAAAGATCTATGTTCTGGAAAATGCATTATTGCTTTTGCAAACATAAAACAGGTGAATGAAAACCTAAGAAACAAAATTTTGGAAGATGAACTTAAATTTGAAAAACTTGTGAAAGAGTTAAAAACAAACTTAAGTGAAAAAGATTCTGAAATGAGTAGCCTAAGGCATGAATCAAGCATAACCAAAGACCAGCTCCAAACCATGATAGAGAAATACCAGGTTTGCAAACAGGAGCTTGAATCTACCCAGATCACTTGTGAAAAATGGGTAGAGTCTTGCAAAGGTTATGAGCTTATGCTTGATGCTCAAGTCAAGAGCAACATAAAGTTTGGTATAGGCTTTAGGGAATACGACCATACTTGTGAAAATGTTGCAAAAATTGACTCTAAGCTTGTTGAAATAGTCCCAACAAAATTGGCTGGTGAAGAAATTAAAATCACTGATAAAGAAGGAAACAAAATTATTCTTGAAAAACCAGAGGTCTCATCAAAAGAAAAGGAAATTGGAAAATATCAGTTTAAACCAACCTAGTCAGATGAGTGTGATACTTCCTAGTCCATTCCAATCAGTGACATGAAGTAAGGTTAAGCATGTTGAGGTTTAAGGAAATCAAATTAACCATGATGCTTTTAATGATTCGACGAATCACCTATGTTAGAGAGAAGTGGGGTCGCTTCGAATGGATTTGTGGGGAGGCACAAATCCTAGAGCTTTCGCAGAACCAGGAAGGTGTTCCATGACCATGAACGGACACAACCATGAGGAGATGACAAAACTAGGGAGAGTATTGTGTGAAAGTATATTGTCACCTACATAAATGGGGGATTGTTCAAAGACACCGCGTCTACAAGACCCTAGGAGGCTAAGTATGCTTCACAAAAGAGGGTTCAAAGGTTACGCCTACCTATCTTGCAATACTTAACTGTTGAATTTGTATCGTTGAAACTTGAAAGGGGAAAGATCGATTTCCATTCATGTGGGGGATTGTTGGAAATTTAGTGAAAATAGCATTTTTCACAAATATAGGAAATGTACATTTCCTAATTTTGGACGATAAATAAATAGTATAAACTGAGGTTTATATAGATATTTATTTCCGGGTTTGTGTTCTATGTTAGAAGAGCTTCGCAACAAACTAAACCACGTCCAAAACGGAGCTAAGATGAATGAGATATCGATGCTCAAAGTTTGGTGTTTGAAACATTAAATGCTGAAATAATGGGAGAGTAGCACCTTGTCCCACATAGGAGGAGTGATGAAACTTAAATAGGTATTTAAGTGGGAACACTCCCTCCTTATTGTTTCATGGAAGCACACACTAAGTGTACTCGCGAAGGGTGTGGAGCACCCTAACTCGCACTCGCACACGCGCGTGTGGCGTGGGCGATGGGCGCAATGTGGCGCTTTGATGGCGCACTTCACACACTCGCAACGCCGCGGGCCGCTTGAGAGCCGCCTTTGAATTTTTGACCGCGCGCATGGCTCAGCAAAGGCTGCAAGGACCAGGTGGCGCAGACCTTGGAGGGCAACGTGGCAAGGGGCGCGTAGGTACACAGGTAGTGGCGTATGGTGCAGGTAGTCCAGGTTGTGCGCGCAGATGCCTAACGTGCGCGCGTGCAGCGCACCGAAGTAAACCAGTATGGCGCGACTGTGTTGCTTGACCAGATGGGTTCCCTGGTGACGTGGCATGCGTGCGCAAGGGCTGGCGCACCAGTAGGCTCGCGCAAGGATTTGAGCCGTACTGGTGCACGTGCAATAGGACTGTGGAGCAAGGATGCTCGTGCAGGGGTGTGAGCCACACTGGCGCACGCACCAGCAGGCTGGCACATGGAGGCGCGCGCGACCTGCTGCCTCCAGAGTTAATGACAGATCAGTTACACTTCAGCAGTTGAAACAGACGAGTCAAGGGTCTTGACCAGAAATGTAACTGACGAATTAAAGTGCATTAAAGACGTTTAATGCAATTTAATTCGTTGAGTTAAAATCTTTTTGACTGTTTCAACACATATGCTGTATAAATACAACATTACATCAACACCAGAACACACACCGAATAACCAACAGTCTCTCTGCAGAAACTTCATCTTTTTCTTTCAGCTACGAGGTACTTCTTCGGGTGGTGTCATCTCCGGCAGTGCAACTGTTTCGGCTGTTGTATCATGGAAACAAACGAGTTCTCCTGGGAGACTTGAATTTGTTTTAAGGGACCCGTGTCTAACACGATCCTCAGCCAAGAACGCTTCTTTCTGTTGAAATTTTTGTTCTTGTTTTTGCTTATTTCAGTTGTAATCCGTATTGTAATTTACTGCTTTCTTTATTTTTTCTGTTTTTGTAATTCAGTTGAGTAAAGTTTATTTATTTAATGCGAACGGTTCCTACAGGAATGAAAAGGTTTTATTGCTAAAAATCCCTCAACAACTGCACGGATAGAGGAGATCAAAGCTGAAACATACTGGTGGATGGAAAAAAGAACTAAAATTGTTGGTCTGGACATGGAGAAATGGAGTAATTTTGAAGATCTCGATTTTTTTAGTCTCTGTATGGTTCTGTCTTTTTTGTTTGGGCTTTGTTTGGCTTTAGTCATCTTATACTGTCCTTTTAAACTTTCTGCTTGAAGGCTGGAGTTTTTAATTCTATTGGATTCCCTTTGCTGGCAAAAAAAATATGTTTGAGAGGCTGATGCGATTACTCTTTTAGGGTTTAGGGGTCTCTGAGAGACGAGATGGATCATAAATAAGGATATGGGCTAAGCTAACATGACTTTAACATACACACAAGATTTTATGTTTGGTTATGTTGTTTCTATGCAGATTAAAAATGTTTGGTAGTTTTGGGATTTTCTATATACATTTCAAGTTGTTAATGAGATTACTTGGGTCCTGATTAATACCTTAATTAGATAATTATGTAGATATATGTTTCAAATGTGCATTTGAATATGATATGTGTGTATGTCATTGGTCATATTTTCATGTGTTGTAGTTATAAAAATGGTAAATTATATAAACATTAGAGTAAAAATGCACATGAGAGTCTCAGTGGTATTCTTAACAAATTAACGGGTATTCCCGATGGGTAATTACCCAAAAAATACTCAACGGGTAACGGGCCGGGTACACTCGTATGGGACAAAAAATTACAACCGGGTACAGGCTTGGCATTACCCTGGCCTGAACCCGGCCCATTGCCATTTTCATGACCCATAGTGGAAGTTCAAGATGGATTTATGATCCACTAGAGGCAGCTCAACGTTATTGGACACAAAAAGCAAATTAAAAATTTTGACTACCACTAAACTGCTAAGTCTACCTTGTAGTACACCACCCAAAGTATTCGTCTAAACCTGCCAGCACTTCCTATTACACTCGTAGTCACCAAAGGAATACCAATAACCGCCAAGAAGAGTTAGACGCAATTCATGACTAGTAGAGTAGTCGACATCGATCTTCAACTGGGAACTACCAACAACCACCACAGCTTCACTAGACATTAAGGTAACCCTGAAATTTGTTTCTCTATTTGTTACTCTACAAACACGCACAAGTTTTATCCAAGATGTTGACTTATGGAGGTTAGATTGGTTTTGGGTAGGTTGGCCCACTAAGTGTTATTTAGCACGTTTATTATTTCTTGGGGAACAAGTTAGAAACCCTAAATATCTTTTATAAATATATATGTTTTTGTACTTGTAATTTCTCATCGTGAGTGACGCAGAAAGCAATAAAGAAAATATCTTGTTTGCATCCCGTGGACGTAGGTCAGGTGACCAAACCACGTAAATCCTGGTGTTCTCATGTTTGTTTATTTTCTGTAGTTTGATCGTTTGAGTGTGTTTCGCTTCCGTGCGTAAAACCTAACAAGTGGTATCCGTGAATCGTTACACACAAAAACGATTCACAAAGAAGAGGTTTGTTTACCTATTTGAAGATCGTGTTTAGGGTTTTATGGTGTAAGTAGCAGCATAGCCGACATGTTACGGAGAAGCACATAATATTTTTGTGGGTGGCCATACATCGATAAGGGAAAATAGAACCACATAGTCAAAATAATTATTTGTTTGCTTGGGTTCTAGCTTTGTTGCTCTTGTAATTTGCGTAGGTAAAGAAAGAAAAAAGAGAGAAACTTTTTTGTCTTGTTTTGTTAATTCTTTTCACATGAAGGTTCAAAACAAGCAACATGAAGAAAGTGTGGTCTTGTTTCTTAGGGTGATAGGTACTTGTTTGGCGGATTATTAACTTTTCATGTCTTACGATCCAAGTAGAAGCTAAGAAACAAAAAGGGGGTGATTGTTACATTAGTTTTTTACCGGTTGACCAGTGGTGTTTTTAGAGTATCATTTATATGAAGAACAGAGAAAGAAAATCGTAGACCAGTGATTAGGTGCTATTTGTTCAGTTGTTTCAGTGCTGATTTTATGTTCATTTTTAATTTATTTTTAGTTTCAGTTGCGTTTAATCGTGTATGTGTTATTATGGAAGAAGATGCGAAGGTGCAAAGTGAGAAGTTTAATAGTACATATTTTAGTTGGTGAAAAATGTAGATTGAGGCTTTAGCATGAACCAATGGATTTACTTTTGACGGGATTCAAGATCTTATTCTGAGCGAGGACATCAGAAGGAAAAGTTACGGTGAATCATCGAGTGAATTACTGAATGTTGGTAGAGAAGAGAAAATAACAGAGATAGAGGGAGCAAGAACAAAAAGAGGAGTTAGTCTAGGGCTCAGAGTGATGTGATCTATTGGAATTGAAAGAGGTGGGACATTTTAGGAATCAATATCTAAACTAGAAAAAATAAATAGCACTGCAACAAACCAATTTGTAGATGATGCTCTAGTCTGTAGTGTAGAGAGCAGTGTGGATTCCTGGTTTATGGATACATGTGCGTCATACCGACAACGTTGAAGCATTTCAGAATCTCAAAGAGGATGATTTTGGTAGGATAGGACTTGCGAACAATGAGGTTCTTGAGGTTATGGGAATGGGTGACTTAGATCTAAAGACTCCAGTTCATTCATAGACTTGGAAAGATGTCCGGGTAATTCCAAGTCTATAGAAACAAATGATTTTTGTTAGGTAGTTGGATGAACAAGGGCACGAGGTTTAGTTTAGGAATGGGTGGTGGAAGGTTATCAAAGGCAATCTAATCGTAGCTCGAGGAAAGAAGCAGGGTTCGTTGTATATGGTCAGTAGTTTATCGTCTAAGGGGTCACCGTCCCATATCAGAAGAAAAAACAATATCAGGTTCACAAAGTCTCATAGGTGGAAGAAGGTTTGTTTTGTAGATGATAAACCCAGAGTCACAGTATCAACAACGTTGAAGCATTTCAGAATCTCAAAGAGGATGATTTTGGTAGGATAGGACTGGCGAACGATGAGGTTCTTAAGGTTATGGGAATGTGTGACTTAGATCTAAAGACTCTAGTTCGTTCATAGACTTGGAAGGATGTCCGGGTAATTCCAAGTCTATAGAAACAAATGATTTTTGTTGGGCCGTTGGATGAACAAGGGCACAAGGTTTAGTTTAGGAATGGGTGGTGGAAGGTTATCAAAGGCAATCTAATCGTAGCTCGAGGAAAAAAGCGGGGTTTGCTATATATGGTCAGTAGTTTATCGTCTCAGGGGTCACCGTCCCATATCAGAAGAAAAAACAAAATCAGGTTCACAACGTCTCATAGGCAGAAGAAGGTTTGTTTTGTAGATGATAAACCCAGAGTCACAGGCCAGAATCAGGTTAAGCGTGCTAGGAAAGGTTTAGAATTACCTGGGTTTTCGTGGCAGTGGGAACACGTGTTTTCCAACTGTTAAAGTCTAGTGTTGGTGCAGAATGTCTATGTCTTAGTCTTATATCGAGTCTGTATTGTATAGAGCTGGATAGGCTAGGTTAAGGAGTATTTATGATATGTTTTAGCCAAGTTCGCCCATAGGATTACATGTTTGAACATGTTCGGCCGAACTTGCATAGGCAAGTTCGGGCGAACTTATACATGTTTGGGCCGAACTTGTTGTGCTATAAATACCTAGCTTGTGTGTCTCATTTGTAACTTTGGCATTGTAGAGGCGAGGCTCTGTCAGTCTGTAATCTGAACGTTTAATCAATGAAACTGACGATTAACTGATTAAATCTTGTCTATTGTTAACACGACTTAATATTTCCGCTATTATGGACGTTAGATATCAAATTTAGGTTCCTAAGCATTGAGGATCGGTCCTACAAGTGGTATCAGAGCTAGAACAGTCTGATTTGATAGTATGAAGACAAGATCACTTCTATTTCTACTCCATTCTTCTTTTTCTTTAACTTTTGATCACAAAATGAAGAAATCATGGTCAAAATCTTTTGAATTTTGAATATATCATGTAAAATACAACAAAGATAAACCCTTGAAAGATTGGAGACCAAATTCAACCGAATTCATGTCAAAATTTTGAAAAAACCATGTTTTTGAAAACTGTCTGGAACGAACTTGTTGGCCATGTTCGTCCGAACTTGCACTTAAACATCACTTTTCAAGTGATTTTTAGTAAGTTCGCCCGAACTTAGGTGATTTTTGAGGAAATTTGAGTCAAGTTCGCCCGACGATACTAAATTTTCATTTATTTTACATGAAGTTCGACCTAACTTGTGTAAAATCAAGAAGATTTTAAGTAAGTTCGCCCGAACTTGCTTGTTTTTCATCAAAATTCTTTTGAACAAGTTGCTCGAAGATCTGTAAGTTCGACCGAAGATAATTGAAATTTTTTCAAAGTAAATCTAACAAGTTCGACCGAACTTGATAGAAAACTCAAGAATTCTTCATTTGTCACTACAAGTTCGACCGAACTTGTAGTAGGACTAACTGTTTTCAAAGTTTTTGAAAATTTTCAGCGTATACGTTTTCGTGATTCACACTGGAAGATCAACCAAGAGCTTATATGTCCGGAGCTAGTTCGTCAAACTCCAATGTGATTAGTCAAGTCAATCTTGATAACGAAATGGGAACAACCATCAAATCGCCCAAGCTAATGAGCATGGACGAATACGAAGCATGGAAAGAGCAATTTACCTACTGGGTTCAAGCCATGTACTTTGCTGGCTGGGTGTCAATTGAAAGAGGCTACACTATTCCGGTAGATGAGCATCAACAAGTTCTTGAGAAGTACAACTACTCGACAGCTCAGAGAGACGAAGACATTGCAGAGAAAAAGATGATCAGTCTCATCCAACAGTTTGTCAAAGAAGATATTCTGATTCTGTTACCAGAATATACTACAGCAAGAGAGCTTTGGTTGTCATTACAGAAGAAATACCAAAGCAGTGCTGAAATGATCAAAAGCAAGAAGGCTCTCATTCTGAAAGAGTTTGATATTTTCAGCATGTTTAAGAATGAGACCATTAAGCAAATGATTGAGCGTTTCCGTCACCTCAAGGTGCAAATTCAAAGACACGGTCTTGAGAAGACGGAACAAGAATACATCTTTGCTGACGCACTACCAGAGGGTGAATGGACTACGTATTTGATTGTTCTGAAGAATAGTGATAAGTGGGATTTCTTCAAGTTATCAACGTTTATCGATAAACTTGAAGGCCACAAAATGGAGCTTCTGAAGATAGCGAAATCAAAGAACGCTAATGTAGTTCAAGACATCGGTTTGTACTACAAAACCGGAATGCAAGATAACATTTCGAGTCCAAAAATTGGAACTGCTTTTAGTGCAAACATGAATGCTTCTCCACAGAACCAGAATCATTCACAGCCTCAGTATGACCAAAGTCCACAAAATTCTTACTCGAGCACTGGTTCAAATTCAACATTCCAAAGTCAAGCAAATCAGAACCAACAACAAAGTTCTGATCCGAATGTTTACAAGTGAAACATCGCAGTGAACTTGAATAATGTTGTTTCAGAAGAAGTTGCAAAACAACATATGTCACTACTCGCTACAGTCTTAGAGTCTTATGAATGTCTTGTTGCCGGTAAGATCAGAAACCCCGAGATGACCGCAGAAGATTATGACCAGGTAGACGAGGAAGAGCTCGAACTAATGGATATCAAATGGTCCTTAGCTTCGATTATCAGGAGAGTGACAAAGTTCGTTGCACTCACGGTCCGTGACATAAGAAACTCCAGCAACAAATTGGGTTTTGACAAATCCAAGTCATGTGTTTTAGATGTCGACAGAAGGGACATTTTAAAAGAGAGTGTAAGAACACCGAGGCAACCGGAAATCAAAGTCCTTTCGGAGGAGGGAATGAATATTACAAGAAGGCGCTTCAATATAAACCGTTCCCGAAGAAAACTCAGATTGAGATCCAAGAAAAGCCAAACAGTAGTACCACGGAGAAAGCCATGGTTGCATCTATAGAAGATGACGGTTTTGACTGGAATTCTTATATTGGGAAAAAGACCGGAGTTGCTTTGATGGCAGAGATAGTTGAAGATAATTCTGCAGAGGAGACGGCGGCAGCAGCAGAAGCAGCAGCTTTCGAACAAGCTATTCTGGAACAATACTTGCATCAACAGCAGGAAGAAGAGGAATATATCCATATGCAGAGACAAGGAATTTTATCCTCTAATTCTTGTGATAGTTTTGCAGGTCACTTTGATGGAAGCACGAAAGAACAAGTGGTTGAGGAGAAAAAGATTGATGAAATGATTGTTGATATCACTCAAGAAATGAAAGTCGAAGGCCTCAAGGACATGGCATATAAAGCTTTAATGGCAAATCTAACAAAGGTAGGTCCAGAGGTAAAGATTGTCGAGAAAGAAGTTGTTAAAGTACAAGTTGTAGAGGTTGAGATACCTTGTACAAAATGTACTAAACCTTGTGTCGAATGTGCCGAAAATCAAAGTTCATCGCTGAAAACAATGTGCATAATGATTTGTTAAAATATGGTTATCGCACAATGAAAGAAGCGTATGATAAAATGAAAAATGATTACGGCAGACTCAACAGAAATAACACCGAACAACATGATAATATAAGGATGTTGAGTGGTACAGTAATGGATAAACAAAGAGCAATTAACATCTATATTAACACCATTGCTGAAATCAAACAACAACTTCAAGATATGACAATTGAAACTGAAAGAGTTCGACAATTGTTAAGAAGTTATACCACTAACGCGTATGTTTCGATCACATTCTTCCAACAGTCTCATCAGAAGAAAAACCTAAAACGAAAGTTGGCAAAGAATATAGCAATGTTCCTCCACCCCTTTGTGAAAAATATTGTGTTAAATCTGCAGACGGGATGGACAAGGCACTCAATGTTGAATTACTTTCTGAAAAGAAAAATGAGTTGCCAGAGAACATTGATATAATCTATGCTAAATCTGATGATGATAACAACGCTGTGGTTAACAAAGTTGTTGAAAATGTTTTAAGTGATTCTGATGATGGCAGCTTCAAAAGCACCAACTCGAGTTCAAAGAATTCTGATTCACAATCTGAAAATGACGATAAGTCGTCAGAAGATGGTCTAAGTGACGATCCTAATGTTGTAATGTACAAAATTAAGGATTCTGATAGACTATACTTTGATGATAGCTTCCCGATTCAGAATGTGAAAGAAGAATTGCTTGATAAATTCTTTAAACTCGTGGAAGTCACATCAGAGGAATTGGTAATCAATGAATGAAAATTCTATTCCAAACCTAAAAGAAACAATTACCGAAGAAACGGTGGTGATCATCCGGAAAATCGGAGAGTAGGGTTGGGTCTAGAAGAAACTGATGAAACTGTCACCATTTCATGAATATAAAAACAAAAACATGAAGTTTGTATATGGGACGAATACAGTTCATGAGGAGAATTTGATTGGTAAGCAATCAAATGATGAGTTCAAAAAGGAGAAAGAACTTCAAGATAAAGCCAAGGTGAAAAGTGGTGCCAAAACCTCAAGTAGTGTTAAACCACAAATTAAAGGACATCCACTTGTAATCGGACATGTTTCAAGTGCAATGAAATTGGTCATTGGCACGACATTGTCTGAAATCAAAACCGGCTTATCATCAAAGAAGAGATTCTAATGTTGTGAAACCAAAGCAACCTGTGTTTGTAAAACCTGTAAGGATTTTGAAACGAAATGAATCAAAACCAGAAGTTAAACCAAAGTTTGAAAATATTTTTGAAAATTACATTTTCAAAAAAGGTGAAACTTCTAGGTTTAATGAAAACAAGTTTTACATCAAAAAGACTAATATCAAATCTCAAACCTGGATTGCCAAGAAAAGGTCAACAACATCTGGTGTTGTTAAGTCTGAGCTGTTAAAGACTGACAACACAAAAGAATCAAAGTCTGAAATCACTAAGTCTGAGCAGGTAAAGACTAGTGAGAATGTGAAAGAAATTAAAACAGAAATTAAAAACGATAATGCTAAATCTGTAAAAGATAAGAAAAAAGTGAAATTTTCAAATATTAACATTGTTGAAATAGATGATGAATTTGATTTTGATGATGTTGATGAGTTTGAATATGCTTTTGTTGATGGCTATCCTGTAAAACCCAAGACCAAGAAGGCTTGGGTAGAGCTTTTCACCTAATTTCTGAATTTTGCAGGGGCTCCAAAGATCCGTACTTTCAAAGTGGATTTTGGATAGTGGAGCGTCCAGGCATATGACAAGAATGAAGGCATTGCTATTCGACATTAAAGTTATCAATGGTGGATATGTTGGATTTGCAGGAAATCAAGGTGGAAGGATAATCGCCGAGGGAAAACTCTCTAATGGCGTAGTTTCTTTTGATCGCGGGGAACTATATTGCAGAGCTTGAGAACAATCTTCTGAGCATATTGCAGATTTGTGATAAGAAATTCACAGTTCATTTCAATGATGTGGAGTGTATTATCTTGAAGCCGGGATTCAAAATTCCAGATGAGTGGATTCAGATGCGAGCACCACGAGAGAATGATTTATATGTTCTTGATATGGGTGTTGCTACCACTTCATCACAATCAGCACAATGTTTTGTATCAAAGGCTACTGAAAAAGATTCTATTCTTTGGCATCGTAAGATGGGGCATATTCATTTGCGAAAAATGAATTTCTTGGTTCATAATGATCTTGTAGAAGGCGTAAATCTTTGAAGTTTTCAGATGTCTGATCATTGCTTGGAATGCAAGAAGGGAAAGCAGATCAAGAAATCTTATCCGAAGAAAATTCTAAATTCAATCAAGTTGCCCTTAGAACGTCTCCACATGGATCTATTTGGTCCTGTAAATGTTCGAAGCATCTCAGGAGACTTATATTGCTTGGTCGTGACAGATGATTATTCGAGATATTCGTGGGTAGTCTTTCAAGAATCAAAAGACGAAACATTCGAGAACTTGGTTATTCTATTCAAGAAGCTCGAGAACATTTATCATTTGCCGGTCAGACGCATTAGAAGTGACAATGGCACAGAGTTTAAGAATAACAAAATGAAGGAATTCTGCAACGCAAAAGGGATTATGCACGAGTTTAGTGCTCCCTATACTCCACAGCAAAACGGAGTTGCTGAAGGAAGA
The DNA here is from genome assembly GCA_947069175.1 of Scalesia atractyloides. Classification (NCBI taxonomy): domain Eukaryota; kingdom Viridiplantae; phylum Streptophyta; class Magnoliopsida; order Asterales; family Asteraceae; genus Scalesia; species Scalesia atractyloides. The sequence continues at coordinate 85,884,167 of CAMTDV010000021.1, forward strand.
ATCGAACTTTGATTGAAACTGCCAGAACCATGCTTGCAGATTCTAAACTTCCAATCAGTTTCTGGAGTGAAGCAGTTGATGCGGCTTGCTACACGCTAAACATGGTTCTCACTGTCAAACCAACAAAGAAAACATGTTTTGAGATGATAAACTGACGGAAGCCAAATTTGTAGTTCTTAGAACCATTCGGTGCTCCATGTACCGTGATAGACCAAGATGGCAAATTCGAAGCTAAATCTCTCGAAGGTTTCTTTGTCGGATATGCGAGTCCGTTGAGAAGAGTATATGTTCCTTCATTGCGAAAGGTTATTGAAGCACAGCACATGGATTGTTTGAATTACACGGATCCTATTCAACGGAAAGGTGACGCGTGGCTGTTTAACTATCAAGACCTTTGGAAGTCATTTGACTTGCCCAAAGAACCAACTGACGAAGAAGTTGCATCGTTATATTATCTTCACCAGTCAGCGAATCAAGAGCAAATTGTTCGACCAATTGTTGTTAATCAACCCACGTTGGATCCATCTTCTTCTGGCGCAAGTTCAAACAATAGTGGTGTTCCGGCTGAAAATGTTTCTGAAACATTATCTTCACCCACTACTCTTCCAACGAATGCCTCTACTAAACCAATGAATACAACAACGGAGCCCAGTATGCCTCATAATCAAGATTCTGATTTAGATGAAGCACCAACATTTGATGCTGATGGGGAATCATCTTCTTCAAGATAAAGAAGTGGAGCAGATAACAAGTCTTCTTAATCAATCTGCAGTCCCGAACAACAGAAATGAAGCTTCATCAAGCTCTCCAAACATTGAATTGGTTGTTGATCTCAACATCACTAATCAGCAAATCTCAGTAGATGTTCCAAGTGAAGAATTGCCGCGATCATATTCCTATCAATCGTCAACAAATATTATCGGAGAACTTCAAACTGGTGTTAGAACTCGAGGGAAAATTAATAAAGCACTTAGTGGTTTCTATACACGTGTTGCTACAACCCAGAACAATTGTTTCCATCCATGTTTCATCTCTCAGATTGAGCCTAAGACAGTTAATGAAGCTTTAGCAGATGAAAACTGGGTACAAACAATGCAAGAAGAATTATTGCAGTTTGAGAAGTTGGGTGTGTGGAAGCTTGAAGACCAACCAGAAAATCAGAAAGCAATTGATACAAATGGGTCTTTAAGTGTAAACGGGATGAAAGAGGAGTTATTGTTCGTAGCAAAGCTAGGCTTGTTGTCAAGGGATTTCACAAGCAGGAAGGTATAGACTACACAGAAGTCTATGCACCAGTAGCTCGATTGGAATCTATTTGAATATTTCTAGCTTTCGCATCATGGAAAGGATTTAAGGTCTATCAATTGGATGTCAAATCAGCTTTTCTGTATGGCAAATTACGCGAGAAGGTGTATGTTGGACAACCACCGGGGTTTGTCGATCCACTTAACAAGAAGAAAGCATACCTACTGGATAAAGCACTCTATGGTCTACACCAAGCCCCGAGAGCTTGGTACGAGACATTATCACAACATCTCGTCGGAAATGGCTTTATCAGAGGAACTGTGGATAGTACTCTTTTCACTAGAGAAGTTGATGGCCATCTGATTATAGTTCAAATCTGCGTTGACGACATCATCTTTGGATCTACAAATTATAGTCTCTGCAAAGAGTTTGAGGGAGTCATGAAAAAGAAATTCGAAATGTCCTCGATGGGCGAAATGAAGATCTTATTTGGTTTGCAAGTAGATCAGCTTCCGGATGGTATTTTCATTCACCAGACTAAGTATATTCACGACATCTTGAAGAAGTTTGGAATGGAAAGCTTGAAACCTCTATCTACGTCTCTTGCTCTCAACCACGACATTTGCGTTGACGAGACTTGAGCCAAAGTTGACGAGACGTTATACAGATTGATGATTGGATCACTGATGTATCTGACGGCATCGCGCCCAGATATTATGTATCCAACCTGCCTATGCGCCAGATATCAGTCAAGCCCGAGGATCTTACACATACATATTGTGAAGCGTATCTTCAGATATCTAAAAGGATGCCCAAGCACCGGATTGTGGGACTCGAAGAGCGACAATTTCGATCTCATAGGCTATGATGATTCTGATTTTGGTGTAGATAAGTTGAATTCTATATCAACTATAGCGGGATGCCAGTTCTTCGAAACAAGAATGGTAACCTGGCAGTGTAAGAAACAGACTACGGTCGCTCTCTCTACCTGTGAAGCTGAGTATATCTCAGCCTCCCGCTGTTGTTCACAGATTCTATGGATTCAACAACAGATGAGAGACTATGGTCTGCAATTTCTAGACACTCCGCTGTATGTTGATAACAAGGCAGCCATCGATATATCTAAAAATCCGGTTCATCACTCACGCACAAAACACATTGAAATTCGTTATCATTTCATTCGTGATTGCTATGAAAAGAAATTGGTACGAATAGAAAAAATCCACACCGACGAAAAAAAGTCTGATTTTTATACCAAACCATTTTCATCATCACAATTTAAGTACTTGTTGAGAATTAACGGTATGAAAAACTTGCAGACAGGTGCGGACGCTGAGGTTGAATACGGATTGGACGAGGAGTTCGCGTGATCCACATTGGTTTGTAAATACTTTTCTAGCTTAGAATTTTAATAAAAACTAAAATCCAAAAAGATGTTTATGATTTTAGGGGGAGAAATGTTAGAGAAAATACAAAAACATTCGAAAAATGTTAAAAACATTTGACATATAAAAATTCAAAATGTTCAAAAACATTGAAAAAGATAAAAAGAATTCAATGTCATAAAAGGAAATGATAGTACATCAGTGGACTATCATAGTAAGCTAAAGAAATGTAAAGTTTAAAAGTGATAAACGAGTATTACTGTGGATGTGTCGATAGGCTTAACACGTTCAGTAAACTGTTTTCGAGATATAAACTAAATTTTACAACTGCTTAATCTTGTGGATTAACACATCTTGGATATATGGACTTAGTACTCCGAAATTTCGTTTGAAAGATTGCCTGATTCTGAGATACAAGGTCTTTATAGATAGTTGATATCTGGGGTATTATACAAGTTCTTCTGATTTTGCGGAAGCAATGGCCTAGAACTTCTATAATACTTTCGCTTTAAACCCCCAAATTGCATGCAATATTGAAAAGTATCGAAAGATATAATCATATGCAATTCTGAAAAGATTCCTTAAGTGGAACACACCTTAAAGACGAGCCTTCATCTCTTTGTATGTACGGTAGTACTAACCTGAGCTCTCAAGGTCTCGCACAACCCAGATACAGATATCAATTACGCTATATTCACCTGTAAGATTAAATCTAGGGAATCTGGATACGAGAGTATATTCAAGAAGTGGGAACGATAGATAAGTTAAGTTTCATGAATTCTATCTTAACATATCTTGAAACAGTTGAGAAATGTGGTAAAGTTTATGTGGACAAACATATCGACAATCTAGGTAACGAGTTTAAAACTTAAAGTCATATAAAGGTCAATGTACTAGTGATATGTCTCAATCAACTGATATGATCCTTAGACACGAATTCACAAAAATATGTCTGTAAATATGTTTGTACATAGTTTACATTGTTTATTTCATTGTATTTCAGCTTTACAGATTAAAATCAAAAAGATTTTCGGTGTGTTTTAGTATAAACTTACAGAAATACAAAAAGATTTTGTCTCTACATTGTTTTCAGCAAACCAATGTTGGAGAACGCCTTCGAAGTCTGGTAAGATGCTAGAACTGGTGGGAATCTCTTTGACAATGGGCTGGGAGCTAATCTGTTAAAATCTGAGAAGTTAAAACGATGAAAAGTTCTTCTGATTTTGCGGAAGCAAGGCCTAGAACTTAAAGTTCATTAATTTGAAACTTTGATTTTGAAAATATCAACAGTTTGTTCGTAACGGGTCAAACCGGGGTCATTAACTTGGACTCGGTAGACAAATCGGTTAACCAAGGTCATTAGCTTGGACCTGGTCAACTGAGTGGATTTTCATAATTGGTAAAAAGTTGGAAAGTTCAGGGTTAAAAATGAAAATTTTGAAAAATTTGAAAAAGTTTGAAAATTTTAAGGTTTGGCAAGTTCGGCCGAACTTGCTAAACAATTCGAGTTTAACAAACAGCAAGTTCGACCGAACTTGCAAATGGCTAATTGTTAGTTTTATGATAAGTTCGCCTGAACTTCTCTGGGCCTCAGGATGGGCTTAACAAGTTCGCCCGAACTTGACATGGTATAAATACCATTCAAGTTCGGCCGAACTCATTTACTTGATATCAGAGTGTTTTTGAGCGAACTTGAGTTTGTTGAGAGAATTTGTGAGAATTTGTCTATTTTAAGTCGTTATACTGTCCATTTGAAGATAGTTTTTGGTGATAGCACACCAACTACTATGGCAGAGGTAATTAATTGAAACTAAACCATGATTGACCTGTTAACAAACAAAACCATATCTAAAAACTTAAAATCTGATAGTTTTAGGTGTTATTGGACAAAATTGAACATAGATCTTTGATCTACACTTAAAACCGACCGAGAAACTATTTTTGATTGAACTGAAATCCATGTTGCATGCTGAAACTTGGTTGGTCAGATCGAAGAAGACGACAAGTTCGGCCGAACTTGTTGTCAAGTTCAACCGGACTTGTCCAAAAACACCTTGAATAAATCAGGAACATGTTCGACCGAACTTGAGTGTTGAAATATTTTTGATCATGCATATTCGACCGAACTTATGTTGATAAAAATGATTTGTTTGTATTGAAAGTTCGACCGAACTTGTTCTTTAACAAGAAACATGTGTCTCATACATGTTCGGCCAAACTTAGAAAAATTGATTAATAAAAGCTGTAAGTTCGCCCGAACTTGCATTAGGAAAATTGAACATATATCTGTTCGGGCGAACTTGTTTAAATCAGTGTGTTTAACACTAATCAAGTTCGCCCGAACTTGATTAAAGTGTTAGAAAAAAGTGTTAGAAAATTTTTGTGATTTTTTTCTCGAAAAGCGTGCTAATTGTTTTATGTCATTTTTCATGCACAGATTCCAGCGCGTGTTGTCTCAGTTGAGTTTTCCAAAACTCACAACACATGTATTACGCTTGACAAGTCTATTTGTCCATCGCTGAAGGAATATGACAACATTTTGAAGTTTCTTGAAGATAGTCGTATTCGCCGAGCTATTACTGAGTGCAATGTATCTTATCGATCTCATGTTATTCACTTCTGGATGAACGCGAATCTAAGTGCTGATGAGAAGACAATCTCTTCTACAGTACAGGTTGGTGATGAGATAAAGCCAATTACAGTTACTGAAGGTGATATTCGAAGAATCTTAGAGCTTAAAGATAAAGAAGATGATCCGATTCATCTAGATGAGAAGATGGTTCGCGGATGTTTCTTCCGCATGGGATAGAAAGGGAGTGTGAATAAACCAACACTGAATAAAGGGGAAGTGCCAAACCCCTATAAGCTTTTGATGCATGCTCTAATTCACACGTTCAGCCATCACAAAGCCGGGCTAGATGATGTTCAAGATTATTTGGCTAGCATGGCAACAACGCTTATTTTGAAGAAGTCGTTCAATGTTTCTAAGATGGTGTTAGTTCACATGTCAAAGAATATGGAGGATTCAAGACTGTGTTTATATCCAAGATTTATTCAGATGCTGATCGATGAGAAGTATCCTAACATTGCTCGAGATCCGAATGACGTTCTTTATTTGGTTCATCTTGACGAAACCACAGTTAAGAAGCTTATCAAGTTTCAGAAACAAGCTTCAGCTCCTATTGCCAAACCAGTATTTGGAGCAATTAAAGATTCAGAATATGTATCGCCACCTGGAAATAAATGGAGAAAGGAAGGTAGCGATGACGAAAATGAGCTTAAAGCTGAACGAGAGTGGTTTAAAGAGTTTAAACCGAAGGCATGAAGTGAATGGTTTTTGAAAGATGAAGCTGATAAACCAAAGAAAAAGCGAGCGTCAAAGAAAGTTGAGACATTGCTTGTTGATGAAGAGGAAACTGAGAATGTTGAGGCAGTGGCTGGATCTAGCGCTGCAGTCGTTAATGAAAGTCAAGAAACAGTAAAGACGACTCAAGAAGAAGTAATTTCTGCTACATCTGATAATGAAGAATCTGATAAAGAGCCTGAAAAGACAGAGGCCAAAATAAGAGCAGAAAAGGAAAAGAGATTGGATGCAGATTTTGATCCGATCGTAGAAAGAGAATCTGATGAGGATAGGCCTAAGAAAAAGACTAAAAGAACAAAGTCACCTGCAATCAAAATTTCTAAGAAAACTACAGGGTCACCTCACACGAAAGGGAAACGAAAGGCCAAGAAAGCTCAGAAAGCCGTGAATAAAAGATATAAAAGCAAGATACCACAGAAGCCACACAAGAACCTTCTGGTGCTCAGGAGAAAGGAGCAACACAAGAACCTCCTGTTATCATTCATGCTGAAGCAGAAAGGCAAGGAGTTACACAAGAACCTCCTGTGTCTGAATTTATTGAAGTACCGATCGTTGAATCGCCAAGTGCTCAAAATACTTCTATTCCTGAAAGCTCTACACCAAAGAAGTCTACACCGAAAACTGCAACACCAAAAGACTCAACACCAAAGACGCCGAGGGGAAGTATGTTTGGTGATATGCCAATGGTCCGATAAGTCTTGAAGACTTGGATGAATTTTTCCCTGAAACGAATGCTGAGATGTTAGAGAAGCGTGTGAAGGTTTTGGAAGATAAAGTTGCGAAGATTGATTTAGAAAAAGCTGAGCTCGAAAAGAAGGTGAATAAAAGCGAAGTCGAAAAGGAAATTCTTGATGATAGAGTGAAGGTGCTCGAAAATGAAAGAGAATATTACAAGGTGTTGATAGAGAGTCTGCAGGACGCCAATGAAAAATTACAAACAGAGATTGCAGAGTTGAAGAAATTCAAGCTCTAAATGATCGAAGATTTATCAGATTACAAAAGGTGTTATCCAATAATCTGAATATTGATTTTATCGCCGAATACGATCGTCTGGATCGTCAAGAAGCCAAGGAGCATGCTGAAAAAGAATTGGTTGAGGGTGGTAAAGGGAAGCAGGTAGAGGGAGAAGCCCCTAAATCTACTACAGAGAAATCTTCTGATGTTCCCGAGAAGTCTGCTGAAGATGTTTCAAAAGCTTCTGAGCCTGATATACAAAAGGTTGATGAATCTGTCAAGCCTTCTGATCCTATTATCGTTACTGAAGAAAAAGATGATGATGAAGCCGAGAAAGAGGAAAAGAATGAGGATGAAGAAGAGGAAGGATATGATGATTGGAATGCAGGGGAGGATGATGACAATTTTGATCAGGGTGATGATGATTTTGAGCAAGGTGGTACTGGCTTAAAGATCAATGAAGCTAAAGTTTCTGATGAATTTGATTTCTCTGATCTGATGAACGATGAATCGAATCAAATGGAAGATAAAAGCTAGGGGGAGTCAGGGCAAAAAGGGCCTTCAGATGATATTGATATGTTAGATGTTGATCGGTTTGTGAAGCCTATGACTGCAGTACTTACGAAGCCTTTGATATTGATGTTGGAACATAATGTTGAAGAAGGTGAGTTTGTACATAATTATTCAAAAGAAGATCTGGCGAAGCTAGTTGAAGCTGAGGTTGAAAACTTGGAGTTTGATTTTGAGGAGATAATGAATGTCGATACATTTGAGCCAAAAGAATATCAGTACGAAAGAAGATTCGAAGCTGATGAATACAACCGTGTGATTGTTGAAGACTTGTCCTCAGATGATGACACAGAAAAGAAAGATAAGTATGTTGGTCAGAATTCAGAAAGTTTACATTCGAAGAAATGTATAAACAGCTGAATGAAGACATGTTAAAAGATAGGATTGCTGAAGAGCTACGTGAAGGAAAAATTCTTAGGCCAATGACCAAAGAGGAGATAGCTGAAGCGAGAAAGACCTGGTTCAAGGAGATGCCTCGTGAACGTAAGTTTCGACATCCACTAGCATTCTTCACCAGAGATAAAAATGTTTCTTTGGGAGATATATTGAGTTGGGGATGGTTTAAGGAGCTCAACGTTTATGCAATCAAAAGAGAGTTTGGAGTACAATACTTCAAATATCTTGCTGATTTAAAGACTTTTCCGTATTAGGATATGGAAGAGCTGGTGTAAACAATGAACGTTACCTATCAGTGAAGACGGTTGATCAATTGTTATGGAAAATGATAAAGTACGAAGCTGAAAAAGGTTGGAATCACTGGAAGCCGTTTATTCCGAGACGCAGAATAAAGATTAACAAGGTTACAGGAGAAAATGACATAACGTTGATTATGAAGCGTCCTATAGCCAAGGGGAATATGCCGCTTATGCCGATTGAACAGAATTTTTATCCGTTATTCAAGTGATGGCAGATTGATCCAGCTACATGCGAAGCAGTGATTGTATTAAAGTTTGTAGATCATCTGGATATTGCTAAAGAACGAGTTGAAGTGATGGGTTATCAAGGTATGAGAGGATTGTGGAGGACGATAAGGATTCTAGATCCTATGTGGTTGGTAAACTGCTCGAGAGAAGATATAAAATGCCTTTTCTACAGCAAGATTGTTTTTGAAGAAAGAGAAAAGGAACAGGCGATGCAGTATCAGAAAGTTGTCAATGTTTGCTATGCACGTAATGTGAATTCATGAAAGATGTGACAGACAAAGTGGAGGGATCTGGAAAGAGTTGAATTCTTGAAGGAAGAAACAAGAAGTGAGGCGATTAGAGAAAAGATGGAAAAAGCGGTAAGAGAAAGTTTGCTCAAGATGGCAAACTTCAAAAGACCACCGCCAACTGATCAAATGTCGGATCCGAAACAAGAGAGACGAAAGAAGCCCTACAAGAACTTCTTTGGTCGGGTACGTTAATGTTTATATGAAGACAGAGTTTTGAAGACTGATAAAAGACGAAGACGATATCCAAGGGGGAGTCTGTTGGTGCAGAATGTCTATGTCTTAGTCTTATATCGAGTCTGTATTGTATAGAGCTGGATAGGCTAGGTTAAGGAGTATTTATGATATGTTTTAGCCAAGTTCGCCCATAGGATTACATGTTTGAACATGTTCGGCCGAACTCGCATAGGCAAGTTCGGGCGAACTTATACAAGTTTGGGCCGAACTTGTTGTGCTATAAATACCTAGCTTGTGTCTCATTTGTAACTTTGGCATTGTAGAGGCGAAGCTCTGTCAGTGTGTAATCTGAACGTTTAATCAATGAAACTGGCGATTAACTTATTAAATCTTGTCTATTGGTCACACGACGTAATATTTCCGCTATTATGGACGTTAGATATCAAATTTAGGTTCCTAAGCATCGAGGATCGGTCCTACATCTAGGTTAAGAGAACCAATATTCCCTAACTGTTAAAGTCTCTCCGATTGATTATCTGCGTTATTCAGAGAGTTTTGTTCTCAAGGTGCTCTAGGAATCGGCAATTAGTGTCAGTAGGAGCCGGTAGGTACAGAGGATGGGTCAAAGGCAACTTTAGCCATGACTAGTGTGTTGGAGCTTGGGGGATCTTCAACAGACCTTCAAGTTAACTAATGAGAAGGTTGCTGCAACTAGGATAGGATGAGGGAATTACCAGATGTACAAGTGTTCACAATAGAAGATAGTTTGAAGATTATCAAGCCTCCAAGTGAGAGATTGATGGGTTATGGAGGCTAGCTTGGTTTTGGGTAGGTTTGGTCTGCTTAGTTTTATTTAGCCAGTTTATTATTTCTTGGGGAATAAGTTAGAAACCTAAATTTCTATTATAAATATGTCTTCGTAGATGTAACCTCATCACGAGAGAGGTAGCAACCATTAAAGAAAATATCTTAGTTGCAACCCGTGGACGTAGGTCAGCCGACCAAACCACGTAAATTCTGGCGTTCTCGTGTTCGTTTATTTTTTTGCGTTTGATTGTTTGTGTGTATGTGTTGCTTCCATGCATATACCCTAACACAAGACTGTTAGTTACTTTGTATTTTCACAGTAGCAATGATTTGTTAGTATCACACGATTCATGTTTCAAAGTGGCAATGATTTGTTAGTATCACATGATCCATGAAATTTAAAATTGTTTTATTTTTAGATGTTTTATGTTTTTAGTACATTAATATATAATATAGTACATCTTTTGTTACTCATCTTTTACTTGAAAATGACATTTGCTTCGGACCTAGCGACCTTGGTTTTCGTTATTGGAGAAGATGAATATTTGTTAGAATACATCCATTCGGTTTTCGTGTGTTTAGTATTTGTATTTTAGGTTGCTGGGCTGCTGATGGGCTTGTTATTGTCAGGATGCAGTGTAACGTGGATCACATGGGCTTGTTTTAGTCAGATTATATTAACTACCGTGTGTTCTTTGTTTTACAAACCTTTGACTCACGTGCTCTTTTTTACGAATCGTAACTTTATTTTTGTTTTTTTTTTGAGCGGCAACGGCAACGATGATATCATATATCAAAGAAAGCTAGCGGGGAACTAACGAAAAAACCCCAATACAAAACAATGACATGATGCTGCTAACCCCCAAGAAAGGATTAAAAACCCAATTATCCCATCTGATCCTAATATTTTTTCCCCTCTAGTTGATCCAATCATAAGCCAAAACTTGGACATCTTCAAAGATCTGGAGAAGTTCTCCACCTTGCAATGTGAAATGGCGGATTCATAATTTTTTTTCAGGATATTTCTAGGGGTCATTTGTCAATCGCTATATAATACTTTTTATGGTTCGGTTCGGATCAGATCATGTCGGATTCATAATTTTTTTTCATGATATTTCTAGGGGTAATTTGTCAATCACTATATAATACTTTTTATTGTTCGGTTCGGATCAGATCATGTCGGTTTATATAAGAAAAGAAAGTCAAACAAAATTATATTTAATTGTTTTTTACGGTTTTCACTTTTTGATGAAACGAGTTTGAGGTGCTAATTATAGCCTAGACGCCCATCAATATTTGTTGAGTTTTTTTATATAGCATATTATTATAAGAAACTAGTAAGATAACCCACGTTATATGGTGGGAACTCCGTTGGCATCAGTTTAAAATAAAATAGAAAGAAAAGGTGTTGATATACCCAAAAAAATATGTCGTTAAGTATTTTACATGGATCAAAAACTACATAAACGAATTTCGATACCAATAAAATACTATGTTCCAATGTGCAGATGAATTTCGATACCAATAAAACCGAAAACCTAACTGTATCCATAACCAGAAAAAAACCATACCCCTAAAAAAAGAATCGATATCACATGCACTAGTAGTAACTAGTGTAGTACCTGTAGTAACTGTGGGAGAAGCTCAACATGAGAGAAGCTCAACATGGTCTCTACCATCATTTTAATGGTAGACAATTGCCTTGGAACTCATTACCCTTCAAGAAAGTACATAACCTCCATTGTTATGTCTAATAATCTTCTTCGTGATGAAAATCAAGAAGCACTTACAAGATTAGCTTTGTTTTGCTTTTCAGTATACAAAACGGTTGTTGTCACACCCCAACCGCTGGCGAAATCATCAGAGTGAGACGAAATAGATTGCTCATCACACATAACACTATTTGTGACAATAATTAATTCAAAACCGATTTCATTGCATATCATAAATTGTCAAGTACATTACTAGGAAATTCAAATTACAACAATTTAAAAGACAAGTACAATTAGTTCAACAAAACAAAATATTCAAATCTAGTGTTTCTTATGCGTTTCTATGTCGTCCCTACTAGATTCGTCATAAACATCATCATCAACCTGTAACATGTTAAAAATATGGTTCAACACAAAAGTATTGGCGAGTACACAAGTTTTAAAGTACATAGCATAAGTATAAAAGAATTTACTCGAATCCATATCGCAATTGTATACAAGGTAAACTAGCATGTCATACTAAATGTCAACCCTAAGTTTCCACAAGAATTCACAAGAATTAAGTGTCCCTCGCCACAAAGTAACAAGATTATTTATGAATAAAAAGATAAGCTTAACAATACCCCGACGAGTGGCGTGCTAGTCCTATAGCGCTATATATGTTAAGTTGGCTAGCTAAGTTAATGACAAGAAGCATGTATGTATCTAGCATGAACCTAAGCATAACATTAAGCATGTATAACGGATTGAGTGTATAAAGTACGTTATGTGTATTTGTGTATTTTGTAAGTTAACATGTTACAACCCAAATTGTGTAAAAATGAAAATTGGTCAAGTGTACTCACGGTTTTCGAAGAAATTTCCACTTAGTGGTTTTGATGAGTCTTGAGTTGATGGAGCACCGAAGTTACCAATTTTCGTTCTTGAACTTTTTGCACAAAGTTGAAAATCTTGGAGATTTAAGAGAGTTTGGAAGTGATTTGGAGGTGGTGCAAGTGTTTGGAAGGTGTTTGGGTTGGTATTTATAAGAGGGTTAAGTGGTTGGGGTTTAAATGAAGGTGGAAGGTGAATGGAGGAGAAAGGAGGTGGGAAATGGTAAAATATGATTGGCTAAAGAAAGGTGAAAGGTGATTGGAGGAGAAAGGATGTGGAAAAGTGTGAAATCTAATTGGCTAAAGAATGGTGGAAGGTGATTGGAGGAGAAAAAATGTGTAAAAGCGTGAAATCTAATTGTTTAAAGAAGGGTGGAAGATGATTGGAGGAGAAAGAAGGAGGAAAAGCTTTTTGATTTTGCTCACTTTTAGTCCCTGCACTTTGTAACTAGGTTATTTTATACCGTTTTCTTGTGTTTTAACTTATTTTAAGTATTCAAAGTGTATTTTATGTCTCCGTTTTGCGTATAAACACTTACTTAAAAATTGATTGCGTATATAACACAAATACGACACGTAACACGTATATGTATAAAAATGAATTCCATTTTGATTAATGCCTTGAATTGTGAGATTGAAATTGAAATACGAATGTTACATTTCTAAAAAAAGAATCTGAATACGAACTTTCTAAAAATAAGAATACGGAAATACGAGGCATTACAGTCTCCTCTACTTTAAGAAATTTCGTCCCAAAATTTATTTAAGAGGAAGAGTTGGATAAGTGTTGGTGCATATGTCTGTTGCCTACGTCATTATATTAGAACGAGTCTGGAATGAACAAGAGCTTCTGAAGACTGATCAAGACGAAGACGATATCCAAGGGGAGTCTGTTAGTACAGCATGTCTATGTCTTAGTCTTGTATCGAGTCTGTATAGAATATGTGAGATCACGTTAGAAAATGTCGTATTTATGTATGTTGGACACCAAGTTCGCCCGGAAATATGTTGTGAGAACAAGTTCGGCCGAACTTGTTCAAGACAAGTTCGCCCGAACTTGTCTATTCCCAAGCGAACTTGGCAGTCTATATATAGGTGAGTTGTGATCTCTCATTTAGGAAGAAGAAGAATTTTGGCACACATACGGCGAAGCTCTCTCGGATCCGGAACTTGAACGTTTATGAATATTGATCAATAAACTGACATTTAATGAGTAAATCTTGTTATACGATTAACACGTCACTTAGTTTCCACCTAATTGGACGTTAGATACAAATTCTAGGTTCCTGTGCTATCAAGGACGGTCCTAACTAGTGGTATCAGAGCCCGGATACCTAAATTTGCTAGAATCAACACAAGAATCATTCTAATTCTACCTCATTCTACCATTTTTCTTATCTTTTTCACATATTTGAAGAATTCACGGATAAATGGCTAAAGATTGAATATGTCATGTAAAATACACTGAGTTCAAACGAATTAATGTCAAAAAGTTGAAAAAACCATGTTTGAAAAACTCATTTTGATCGAACTTGACATCAAGTTCGCTCGAACTTGGAACTTGATTGAAAAAGTCACATTTTTATCAAGTTCGCCCGAACTTGATTGAGTTTTCACTGATTTCAACTAAGTCCGCTCGAACTTGCTTCTTTTCCTTCAAATTTATCAAGTTCACCCGAACGTGATTAAATCTTGTTGAAAATTTATACAAGCTCGCCTGAACTTCTGAATTCTCTTGGAAATTCTTACAAGTTCGACCGAACTTATCTCAGTGTGACATTTTTCTCAAAATCTAACAACAAGTCCGACCGAACTTATCATCTTAACAACAAGTTCTCCCGAACTTGTTTGTTTGTGATAAAAAGTTGAAGATTTCATACAAGTTCGCCCGAACTTGTTGAAATTGGAATCAAAAGTTGTTTTTCTCACAAGTTTGACCGAACTTGTTTATTGCTAATAAGTTTTTGAGTGTTTTTTATTGTGCTTTCAGATAAGTTGTCAATTTGTCAAAATGGGTGATTTCCATAACGCGTTTGCTTCACAAGTGGCTTCTTCATCAAATGTTAATACTATTTGCGGTTAACCAGATGAATCTGGATAACGAGATGGGTACTACAACAAAACCACCAAAGCTAATGAGTATGGACGAGTTTGAGGGATGGAAAGAAAAGTTTGTAAACTGGGTACAAGCCAATCAGTTCCACAGATGGGTTGTAGTAGGAAATGGATACAAATGGCCAAAAGATGAACGCGAACAAGATCTACCTATGATTAAGTTTACACCTGCTGATAAAGATGCATATGTGCCTGAAAAGAAAATTATTAGCCTGATACAACAATCTGTGATGGAAGATATTTTGATATTATTACCAGAATGTGAAACTTCACAAGATTTGTGGCATGCTCTTTGTGACAAATTCAAGGGAAGCGATGAAATGATAAAGAGCAAAAAGGCGTTAATCAAGAAAGAATTCGAGATCTTTACAATGATCAAAGGAGAGACCATGAAACAGATGATTGATAGATATTGTCATCTAATGGTCCAGATGCGAAGGCATGATATTAAGAGAACTACTGAAGAGCAAATAGAAAAGTTGGCTGATGCACTTCCCGAGGGAGAGTGGTCAACTTACCTGTTGATATTATAGAACAGTCCAGGTTGGAGGCATTTAAAGTTGTCATCTTTCATCGATAAATTAGAAGGTCATGAGATGGACCTTTTAAAAATTGGAAAATCAAAGAATGCAAACGTTGTTCAAGATGTTGGGGTGTATTACAAAGGAGGTGTTCAAGATACTCAGATTCAGAGCCCCAAAATTTAGACAGCTTTTAGTGCTAATATGAATTCCACGAATTATTCGTCACAGAATCAGAGTTCTCCAAACACTGGATATTCAAGCACTGGTTCAAATTCTTCATTTCAAAATCAGAACAATCAGTCGTATCAGACAAACCAATCTAGTTCTGATCCGAATGTTTTTCAGTGCAACATCGTTGTTAATCTGAAGAATGTTTTTCCTGAAAAAGTGGCTAAACAACACATAGCACTTCTTGCTACTGTTCTAGAATCTTACGAATGTTTAGTTGCTGGGAAGATCGGAAATCCTGAAATGACTACTGAGGATTACAATCAGGTGGATGAAGAAGAATTGGAATTGATGGACATTAAGTGGAGTCTGGCTTCGATCATCAGAAGAGTTACCAAATTTGTTGCATTAACCGGAAGAGACTTTGGTAATTCAAGTAACAAGCTTGGGTTTGATAAGACAAAAGTCACATGCTTCAAGTGCCGACAAAAAGGGCATTTCAAACGAGAGTGTCCAAACTAAGAAGTAAGTGGCAATCAAAGTCCTTTCGAAGGTGGCAATGATTACTACAAGAAAGCACTGCAATACAAGCCATTTCCGAGAAAAATCGAAGTTCAAGATCAGTCATCTAACACCATCGAAAAAGCTATGGTTGCTTCAAATGAAAATGAAGGTTTTGATTGGAACAAGTATATTACCAAGAAGACTGGAGTTGCTCTTATGGCTGAGATTGTGGAAGAGCAAGATATGTTTGCTGAGAATGGAGCTTTGGAGAATGCAATTCTAGAGCAATACATGCAACAAAGAGAAGAAGAGGAGATTTATCATCACACTATGATGCAGAGTGATAATTCTTCTAACAATATTCCTAGTTTTGCAGGTTGTTCTAATACAACATCTTTGTCACACCCCGACATCCACGTGTCTACCGGTGGGGAGTATCGTGACGTACAGTTGATATCATCATAACCAAATAAGCATAACACAGCGGAAGGCTTGGAATAATTAAGCTATTACAACCGATAGTGTCTAGTGTCCAAAATAAATATATACAGACATGGTTGTAACTAGATCCACAGGCGAATCACAAAAACATACAAAATAATAACAGACTATAAACAGGCAATTCCCTAAGGTCGCAACTCCTTGGTTATTTGCCCCGCAGCTCCCGGCCTATTCCGTACTTGCAACCTGTAACTTAAGCTTTTGAAAATACGTCAGTTTACACTGGTAAATACGCTCAACCGACTCATTTTGAAAACCTTTTCGAAAATGGTTTTAGGTGCACAAGGCACATTTTCATCAATAACTTGGGACAGTACAAAAGACCTTGTATACAGATTTACATGCTGGCTTTTACATATAAGGCCCGGTACAGAAACCGAGACATGATCGACTGACACACCACCTGAACTTTCACACAGAAAGCAGGATAGCAATTACCTAGTGTATGCCTACATGTTATCCAAGGATATCCCGGACACGGTCAAGCCCACCCTCAATGTTTTAGTTTCAGTCAAAACATATCAAAACCGGGTTATGTAAAATTTCAGTTAATTATCACAACTGGATAAAACATTATCCCATACCCGACCAAGTGGTAGTAGTCTACCGTATCCCAAGCCCGTATAGGGAAAATAAGTTAAGAGTATTTACCTGAATTGAAGTTCGCAAGTAATCCAAATTCAGCCATATTCCAAAGCAAGTACAGGAGCAATCTATCGGGAGGTATTCAGCCTGGATTGATGGTAATTAATAACCAATATTAGAATGCTAACAGGTCGTTAGTTAAGTCCTAGACTTGGACCGGTTAGTCTTACGCTAAACTGTGATACGATACGATACGCTAGATTAAGCGGTGACCGGAATAGAATGTTGATTGCACCCGACAAGTACATAGACTTGTATAATATGGGAAAACCAATAACATTCTGGATTTTGATAAGGAATGGACAAAGTTAAACCCGTTTTGGTTAAAATACGTAAGCTAGCTATGTATGCTTAACCGAATGCCTATAAGCGAAACCGGGTAACCGTAAGAGTCGTATATAAGTTCCATAATGAGATATGTTTAAAATATGTTATAAAATCGGTAGCATTTGCAAGGATAGGCCCGAGTTATATTTAAAACCGATTTATGCTTTACAAGGGCATTTTTGTCATTTTTAGGCTTATAAAGATGTTCAAAGTGAATCTGATGTTATGACCTTAAATATTCTGTTAAAACATATATTTTATCATGTTATAACAGTAGGATATCAAGTATATGTGTGTTTGATGATTTTGAAACATACTATGTCCCGCAAGGGCATTTTAGTAATTTCACACATAACTTTGAAGCCGAATTCGGGATTCTGAGCTCGGGACTTGTACTTACTGTTGTTATATTAAAAATAAGTTTATAAATCAGTAGGTAACAAGTCTCGACTTATGGTTATGGTTTTAAACCATGCTTATGGGCCGAAAGGCGTAAAAGTCGCTAAAATGCCGTTAAATCGACATTTAATATAAACTGAAGTTAGGACCTGTTTTAAATGGCCAAAAATATCTCATTTAACTTATAACGTCAGTAAGTTAAGGTTTTGATTATAAAAAGTTTGATTCTTGCTATTTTTTCAGTGAAAATGTTACTTTAATCGTTTAGCGGAGATTAGCGATTCTTAAGCATACGCTTATGTCATAAATTGAACAAACATCCCAAATGGTCCTACTTATCATAACATATCAGTAAATATACCATCCATATGCTCATATGTGCTAGAAATCTTATTTTGCGCAAAAAGGACCTATTTGCAAAGTTTTAAGGATTTTTACGGAACTTATGTAAGAACTCGGATTTACTAGGATTCGAGTCACGAAACTTTAGGTAACTATTCTATACATAATTATGGTCCTAAAATTGTCAAAACCCAGCAGCAAGAATGGATCAAAATGGGTCAGAACTGAAATCAACAGAAAGTCATTTGTTTGAGACTTTCGGTTACAAACCGAGCCTAGACCAAAATTTGACAAGCTGAATCTGTTGACACAAGTGCTAATACTTATTTTAAGGTTATTAATGCTTCAAAACATATTTTATAACTTCTGGATCATTAGATATGGATTTTACAAAAATTGCTCAGTTTGACTTTTATTGGCTTTTTGATTGACTCGTCAATTGGTCATGAATCCATGAAAATCTGAAGATGCCCTCTTGAGGGATTATCACCTCTATCATTATGAGCACGTAGGACCTTTCGTTACGCACAATGGCGGAGTATACACGGATTTATAACAAAGTCAAGCCGTTTTTACGACGAGACTTTGTTTGGAGCAAAAAGCTATAAATAATCAACTTAGCAGGGATTGTAGACTTACAATAAGTCCAAGGGAATGCTAGGAAGGATTTGGAGTGCCAAGAGCTGATCAGAAGCTCCTTAGCATGAACTTGGTGCAAGATGGTGATGAAAGTGTGTTGCAACTAGATTTTCACCAACATAAATGACCAAGGGATGATCCCAGATGAATACCAGGTGTTATAGGTCGAGGATGGGTGTCCCCATACGTGGATAACATGCAAGAACCGCGAAAAAATGAGCAGAGGTGGCAGAACTAGGTTATGCCACATTTTTGTTCGCTGGCACTACCTTACGGATCGTATGAGTCAAGCCTTGCGGTCCGAAAGGACCTCAGGCGCCCACAGTAACAAGTGGCCTTGCGGACCGTATGGATATTTCCTTGCGGTCCACAAGGGGTCTCCAGAGCATGAAATTTTTCATGTTTCACCTTTTGGTCCTTCGATTTCGAACCATAGCATAAATGAGGATATAATTAAGCGATTTTAACGACTTAGGTTCCTCCTGATTTGACATACGTCATATTTAGGATTCCCGGGACACGTGTAAGATAATTATAGGACGTGAAAACACGTAGTGTTACATCCTCACCCCCTTAAAATAAATCTCGACCCGAGATATCAATCAAACAATTGTGGGTACTTTTGTCGCATGATATACTCTACTTCCCAAGTGTACTCGGGACCTCTATGGGCGTCCCATTTGACTTTTACAATCGGCACGTGCTTCCTACGAAGCTTCTTGACCTAACGATCCTCGATCGCCACTGGTCGCTCGATAAAATGTAGGTTCTTATTAATCTGAACCTCGTCGTGTGGCATAGCCAATGACTCGTTCGCTAAGCACTTCTTCAACTTGGAGATGTGGAATACATCATGGATTCCACTAAACTTCTCGGGTAATTTGAGCTTGTACGCAACAGCTCCAATTCGTTTGATAATCTCGAATGGTCCAACATACCTTGAACTTAGCTTGCCTTTCTTCCCGAAGCGCATAACGCATTTCCAAGGCGAAACTTTTAATAAGACCTTTTCCCCTATCTGAAACTCGAGGGGTTTGCGTCTTCGATCAGCATAACTTTTCTGCCTATCTTTAGCAGCTTTGAGACGATCCCAAATTTGCAAGATCTTATTTGTCGTCTCCAGGACTATTTCTGGTCCTGTCAGTTGAGCTTCTCCAACTTCTGCCCAACAAACGGGCGTCCTACACTTTCTCCCTTATAAAGCTTCAAACGGGGCAGATTGAATACTTGCATGGTAGTTGTTGTTGTAGGAAAACTCAACAAGTGGCAAGTGGCTATCCCAATTTCCACCTAGATCAATCACACAAGCGCGGAGCATATCTTCCAAAGTTTGTATAGTGCCCTTACTTTGCCCATCCGTTTGAGGATGATAGGCTGTGCTGAAATTTAACCGAGTGCCAAAGCCTGTTGAAAGCTCTTCCAAAAGTGCGAAGTATATCTTGTGTCTCTATCCGACACAATGGACACTGGTACTCTGTGTAAAGAAACAATCTTGTCTTCATAAAGCTTAGCAAGCTTATCTGAGCTATAAGTCTCATTGATGGGTAAGAAGTGTGCCGACTTAGTCAGCCTGTCCACAATCACCCATATCGCATAATTCCCTCGCTTTGCCTTCGGTAACTTGGTAATAAAATTCATGGTTACACATTCCCACTTCCACATGGGAATTTCTAACGGCTGCAGCAATCCTGATGGTTTCCGATGCTTTGCTTTCACTTGCGAACATGTCAGTCATTTAGCTACATAAGCAGCTATAGACTTCTTCAATCTGGACCACCAATAGTTGGGTCTCAAATCTTTATACATTTTGTCACCGCCCGGGTGAATTGAATATCGGGAATTATGTGCTTCTTGAAGAATCAAATCTCTAAGTCCTCTGAAGACTGGAATCCAAATTCGTTCACAAAATCTTAGGATTCCATCATTTCCCGGGGTAAGTTGTTCTACCACCTTTCCTAGTTCTTCCTTAGGTATATTCGCTTCTAACAGAGCTTGCTTCTAAGCTTCCAAAATCTTATCTTTCAGATCATTCTTAACCTGAATGCTCTTGGCATTGATCCTTATGGGCTTAACCCTTTCCTTGTGGCTCAAGGCATCAGCAACCACATTTGCCTTGTCTGGATGATAACGGATCTCACAATCGTAGTCGTTCAGCGTCTCCATCCACCGACGCTGTCGCATATTGAAATCCTTTTGATTGAATAAATGTTGGAGAATTTTGTGGTCGATGTATATAACACACTTTGCCCCATATAAATAATGTCTCCACAGTTTGAGCGCAAACACCACGGCACCTAGTTCCAAATCATGTGTGGTGTAGTTTTTTCGTGTATCTTCAATTGCCTTGAAGCGTAGGCAATTACCTTTCCTCTTTGCATGAGTACACACCCCATGCTGGTGTGTGAAGCATCACAATATACTACAAAATCTTCAATTCCTTCTGGTAGAGTTAACACAGGAGCATTACTCAATTTCTGCTTCAATACATCAAAGGTTTCCTGCTGTTTCGGACCCCAAACAAATTTAACATCTTTACGGGTCAGGGTCGTCAATGGAGTAGCTATCCTTGAAAAGTTTTCTATAAATCTTCTATAATAACAGGCCAAACCCAGAAAACTTCGGATTTCGGATGGTGTCTTGGGGGCTTGCTAGTTCATTACTGCCTCGACTTTGGCAGGGTCAACTTGTATCCCACGTTCACTAACCACGTGGCCTAAGAATTGTACTTCACGCAACCAAAATTCACACTTAGAAAACTTTGCATAAAGTGTCTCTTGTCTCAATAACTCCAAAATACACCTCAAATGTTTCTCGTGATCCTCCTGATTACCAGAGTATATAAGTATATCATCAATAAAGACAATGACGAACTTGTCTAAATACGGCTTGCAGACTTTGTTCATCAAATCCATAAATGCTGCTGGTGCATTAGTGAGTCCAAAAGGCATCACTAAGAATTCACAATGACCATATCTTGTTCTAAACATCGTCTTTGGGGCGTCTTCAGTACGAACTTTGAGTTGATGATAACCTGACCTCAAATCAATCTTCGAGAAGTAGCTTGCTCCCTGAAGCTGCTCAAATAAATCATCAATCCTGGGCAATGGATAGCGATTTTTAATTGTTAACTTATTCAGCTCGCGGTAGTCAATGCACATTCGCATTGAACCATCTTTCTTTTTCACAAACAGTATTGGAGCTCCCCAAGGTGAAGAACTTGGCTGAATGAATCCTTTTTCCAACAATTCCTCAAGTTGTGTCTTCAACTCTTTCATTTCTGTAGGTGCAAGTCTATACGGGGCTCTAGCAACTGGAGCTGCACCAGGTATGACATCAATTCTAAATTCTACTTGCCTATCTGGAGGTAGACCAGGCAAGTCTTCAGGAAACACATCAGCAAATTCTGAGATAACGGGTAGGTCTTCGATCTTTGGCTTAGCTTCATCAATGGTTACTTGTGCCATGTAAATGACACAATTCTTCTTCAGGCATTTCGAAGTTTTAAGTAACACATCCTTTTCAGACAAACCATAAAGTACATCGCCTTGGATAGGCAGCAACTCACCGGTCAAAGTTTTGATTTCGATGAGCTTCTTGTTACAGGATATATGGGCATGGTTACTAGACAACCAGTCCATACCAAGAACTACATCGAAACCTGCCAACTTCATTGGCAATAGTGAAACATGAATAGAGTGATCCTAAATGGAAATAAAACATCCATCAAGAATCGTAGAAGCGGTTTCTATCATTCCATCAGCAAGTTCTACATCGTATGTTATGTCTAGAGTTCTCATGGGCAAGTTTAATAAGGCATTAAACTTATGATCTACAATGATTTATCAGCCCCTGAATCGAAAAGAACTCTAGCATAAACATCATTAATAAGGAACGTACATGTTATCACATTGTCATCTTTCACAGCTTCATTGCCTTTCATCTAGAAAGCACGAGCTTTTCCTTTCTTCGCCCCATCGTCCTTAGCAGTGTCATCTTTCTTGTACTTAGGATAATTGGGTTTGATATGTCCTTTCTCGCCACAATTATAACAGGTGGCCTCCTTTAAATCCTTACATTCTAGGGCCTTGTGCCCATGCCTCTTACAAATCCCACACAGCTTTGACTGAAGCTCATCCTGACACGCACCAAAGTGTCGATTGTTGCACTTTCTGCATTTAGGCCTATTATCAGACCTTTTATGGTTCTTGTTTGACCCGAACTTCCTGTTCTTACCAAAGCGGTGAAACCTGTCATCTTCTCTCTTTCTTTTCTCGCCACCTTCAAACCTAAGAGACCTCTGTCTCTTCAAATCCTGAGTCAAGACCATAGAAAGGTCTACAGCAGATCTAAATGTCACGGGCCTAGATGCGCTGACATCACCCTTAATCTCCAGCTCTGATCCGCCAATAAAACATGAGATGCGTTTGGATTCGGGAGTGATCAAATATGGCACCAATCTTGACATAGAGTTAAACTCTGATACATACTTCCCACAGTCAAGGTTCTTCATGGTTAGCCCAATAAATTATGTTTCGATCCTTCCATCTCATGAGGTGGACAATAGGCATCCTTTACCAACTCAACAAACTTTTCCCAGCTTAGATTATACAGATGAACCTTCCCAGAAGATTGAATCATAGATTTCCACCAAGTGAGGGCATCGCCCTTGAATGATTGCGCTACATACTGCACTACGTCTTTCTTAGCGCACCCACTGATTTCCACAATAGTTTCGATCTTGTCTAACCATCAGAGCGTTTCCACAACTCCTTTTTCACCAGTGAAATCACGTGGTTTACAAGACACGAAGTATTTATAGGAACAACCATCCCTTGAAAACTTGGTCTTTTTCTGATAATTCTCTCTCTCTCTCTCCTGATATTCGAGGAGTGCTCTGAGTGTTCCTTCTTTTCTGAAGAAGGTTTCGAGGGTTGTGTGGAGGTATGCTTGGATGTGTGCTTAGAAGTATGCTTGGTATGTGAAGCACTGGATTCACCATTCTTCTCGTCACGATCTTTAATTGCTTTTTCGGTGGCAATTAACGCCTGCAGTTCACCTCTAGTAGTTACAATCTGTTCGTTGGCAACTCCATCCCCTCGGTGGCTATCCGCTTCATCCGAATTAGCCATCCTTGTACTTTGACGCTGAAGCAATCACATAGAATTTAATTAGCTACACTTGTTTGGTTGATTGATAATGGCATAAACGGCCTTAATAAGGGGGTGTTAGAACGTGGCATAATAAGCATGTCACAAGGGCAATTTAAAGCAGCACTAAAGGCTTGAATTAAGAAAATCAAGATCACCAATGGATCAAATAGCTTCGAGATTCGAACATAGTTTTACTACCTCGAGACAGAGAGTCGTAGACTGCAACTGTCATTGTCACTAATGGACATAACATAGCCCGTGTGCGTTACATCACTAATGGATGTATTAATACGGCCGTAGGCACTACACCACCAATGGGCGTTTAAATAGAGTAATCATCGCACTGATGATTTTCTGATCGAGATCAAAATAGATTATATAGGCTTGGACGTAGTCCTGTGCCTTGACGGCTTGTGTGGTTCCTCAGGTTACACTGCCAGGAGGTTAATACCTTGAATATATTAACCTTTTAGAATAGCAATTCCTTGAAATGGTTAAGTAGCTAGTCTAGATCAGGCGCATCTAGTGAAGTTTAGAACATAGTTCACCACGTCTGGATAGAAGCGACTCCTTATAGGATTTCTCAACTTTAACTATCAGGGTAGAACACCATATTAACTACCATTTTGCCAATATATGTGACCTAGTCACTTGGCAGGTGTAAACCATCAAGGAGATTTCTTGAAATGTTTTGCAGATCACAAATTTCAAATCAATATCGAGACGTTGGCTTGAACAACTGATATAATAATAGTATATACAATCATTAATCCAAAAGAAATTTTATTCATTTTAAAATTCAAATTACAACTGCCCTAAACGGGTCTTTTACAAGAAAATAAGATAGATTGTCCTCGCATGGACTAAAATAAGAAACATACCCTCGCAGGGGTCTTAAAATTAAATACTTGTCCATGTAAGGACTTAATTTAAATTAAACGTAATACATAAAGATAGTAAGGAACTTAGTCCTTTTTCCCCGTCAATTTCTTCATTAGCCTTTTTAATAGTCTTTAGTTCTTCTTAGCGTCCTTGGCTGATTTCCCTTGTAGCTCTTTTACTCGTTCTAATGCTTCATTCAGAATGTTCATAGTTGGCGGCGGCTGCTGTGGTTGCAGTTGAGTTTGGTGTTGAGGCAGTGCAATCGGATGTTGGTACTCATAGTAGGGATATCCGCCTGGTTGGTGGGATATGGGTAATGTGAATTCATAGCCATTTCTAGGTAAGGGTCAGGATGAGATATGTGATGGCTATGGCTATGCTCTGGCCAGGTAGAAGGGTTTAAAGGATTATATTCTGGCAATTGTTGGAAGGTAGGTATGGGGTTATCAAAACCTCGTGGCGGAGGTGGTTGAAAAGGTTCGCCAAATGGTGAAGGTGGTTGAGGCTCAGGCTCAACAGTAGAAGGCAGTTGTTCGTTGAAATTTGAGGCATAAGAAGGTCCACCCATTTGCAGATCTTCTAGGATATTGGGGTAAGATGAAGGCTGGGGAGATAGGGACTCAACCCTGGGTCACATTCGCACGGACATGCGTGCATTCCTCTTCCTAGGTGGACGAGGTGGTAGTTGTGGTTGTTCCACCTGTTGGTCTTTTGGTGGAGGGGTATGGTGTATAGGTGTATGGTAGGATGGAGTGTGGCGGGATGGTATGTTATGGTAAGATGGGGTGTCGTAGAAAATATATTGTGAAAATTTTTCCTGAAATTCATCAGGATAGTGTTGTGGCGTTCCAGCGTATGAGCTTGACCCGCTGGATAAATAAATGGGATGATCCATTGATCCCGTTGCCGGCATTTCTGGGTCGGAGTCTTCTTCCATAGGCTCCGGGGAATCTTCAGGTGGGGTTACAGAAGGTGAGTGGATATCAAGGTTATAATTTCCATGGGAAGAATGGGAGCGTGAGTGGTGAGATTCGGTAGGTTGTGGTGGCAACAAATCTAGCGGTGGAGAATACTCATGGGATATAGAGTGACAATGAGGGTACAGTTCCCATGGTGATGAGGAGTCTCTTGAATCCTCGTAAGGGTTGTAGTTATGCGGGTTCGAAGGTCCTTGACCCGCAGCTCCACCTCTCATGAGGCCTTTTCCTTTCGCTCCTCTAGAAAATTTTGGAGGCATCTTATCAATTCCTGTCACAAAGCAAATTAAAAATCAAAGCAAGCAAAATAGCAAAATAGGGAAACGAATGATCCTAGGTCAAAGCCAATACTCGAGAGTCTAAGGATGTGTTTTCTTATATCGTTTGAGATCAAACACTAATAGCAAGTGTCAAATTCCCTCAAGCGTTGGCTCTGATACCAACCTGTCACACCCCGACATCCACGTGTCTAACGGTGGGCCCGGTGGGGAGTATCGTGACATACAGTTGATATCATCATAACCAAATAAGCATAACACAGCGGAAGGCTTGGAATAATTAAGCTATTACAATTTATAGTGTCTAGTGTCCAAAATAAATATATACAGACATGGTTGTAACTAGATCCACAGGCGGATCGCAAAAACATACAAAATGATAACAGGCTATAAACAGGCAATTCCCTAAGGTCGCAACTCCTTGGTTATTTGCCCCGCAGCTCCCGGCCTATTCCGTACTTGCAACCTGTAACTTAAGCTTTTGAAAATACGTCAGTTTACACTGGTAAATACGCTCAACCGACACATTTTGAAAACCTTTTCGAAAATGGTTTTAGGTGCACAAGGCACATTTTCATCAATAACCTGGGACAGTACAAAAGACCTTGTATAAAGATTTACGTGCTGGCTTTTACATATGAGGCCCGGTACAGAAACCGAGACATGATCGACTGACACACCACTCCGAACTTTCACACAGAAAGCAGGATCGCAATTACCTAGTGTATGCCTACACGCCATGCTATATTGTCGTGGCCACTACCAATTTAGTGAGCCAAGGATATCGCGAACACGGTCAAGCCCACCCTCAATGTTTTAGTTTCAGTCAAAACAGATCAAACCGGGTTATATAAGATTTCAGTTAATTATTACAACTGGATAAAACATTATCCCATACCCGACCAAGCGGTAGTAGTCTACCGTATCCCAAGCTCGTATAGGGAAAATAAGTTAAGAGTATTTACCTGAATTGAAGTTCGCAAGTAATCCAAATTCAGCCATATTCCAAAGCAAGTACAGGAGCAATCTATCGGGAGGCATTCAGCCTGGATTGATGGTAATTAATAACCAATATTAGAATGCTAACAGGTCGTTAGTTAAGTCCTAGACTTGGACCGGTTAGTCTTAAGCTAAACTGTGATACGATACGATACGCTAGATTAAGCGGTGACCGGAATAGAATGTTGATTGCACCCGACAAGTACATAGACTTGTATAATATGGGAAAACCAATAACATTCTGGATTTTGATAAGGAATGGACAAAGTTAAACCCGTTTTGGTTAAAATACGTAAGCTAGCTATGTATGCTTAACCGAATGCGTATAAGCGAAACCGGGTAACCGTAAGAGTAGTATATAAGTTCCATAATGAGATATGTTTAAAATATGTTATAAAATCAGTAGCATTTGCAAGGATAGGCCCGAGTTATATTTAAAACCGATTTATGCTTTACAAGGGCATTTTGGTCATTTTTAGGCTTATGAAAGATGTTTAAAGTGAATCTGATGTTATGACCTTAAATATTCTGTAAAAACATATATTTTATCATGTTATAACAGTAGGATATCAAGTATATGTGTGTTTGATGATTTTGAAACATACTATGTCCCGCAAGGGCATTTTAGTAATTTCACACATAACTTTGAAGCCGAATTTGGGATTCTGAGCTCGGGACTTGTACTTACTGTTGTTATATTAAAAATAAGTTTATAAATCAGTAGATAACAAGTCTCGACTTATGGTTATGGTTTTAAACCATACTTATGGGCCGAAAGGCGTAAAAGTCGCTAAAATGCCGTTAAATCGACATTTAATATAAACTGAAGTTAGGACCTGTTTTAAATGGCCAAAAATATCTCATTTAACTTATAACGTCAGTAAGTTAAGGTTTTGATTATAAAAAGTTTGATTCTTGCTATTTTTTCAGTGAAAAGGGTACTTTAATCTTTTAGCGGCGATTAGCGATTCTTAAGCATACGCTTAGGTCATAAATTGAACAAACATCCCAAATGGTCCTACTTATCATAACATATCAGTAAATATACCATCCATATGCTCATATGTGCTAGAAATCTTATTTTGCGCAAAAAGGACCTATTCGCAAAGTTTTAAGGATTTTTACGGAACTTATGTAAGAACTTGGATTTACTAGGATTCGAGTCACGAAACTTTTGGTAACTATTCGATACATAATTATGATCCTAAAATGGTCAAAACCCAGCAGCAAGAATGGATCAAAATGGGTCAGAACAGAAATCAACAGAAAGTCATTTGTTTGAGACTTTCCGTTACAAACCGAGCCTAGACCAAAATTTGACGAGCCGAATCTATTGACACAAGTGCTAATACTTATTTTAAGGTTATTAATGCTTCAAAAAATATTTTATAACTTCTGGATCATTAGATATGGATTTTACAAAAATGCTCAGTTTGACTTTTGTTGGCTTTTTGATTGACTCGTCAATTGGTCATGAATCCGTGAAAATCTGAAGATGCCCTCTTGAGGGATTATCACCTCTATCATTATGAGTACGTAGGACCTTTCGTTACGCACAATGGCGGAGTATTCACGGATTTATAACAAAGTCAAGCCGTTTTTACGACGAGACTTTGTTTGGAGCAAAACGCTATAAATAATCAACTTAGCAGGGATTGTAGACTTACAATAAGTCCAAGGGAATGCTAGGAAGGATTTGGAGTGCCAAGAACTGATCAGAAGCTCCTTAGCATGAACTTGGTGCAAGATGGTGATGAAAGTGTGTTGCAACTAGATTTTCACCAACATAAATGACCAAGGGATGATCCCAGATGAATACCAGGTGTTATAGGTCGAGGATGGTTGTCCCCATACGTGGATAACATGCAAGAACCGCGAAAAAATGAGCAGAGGTGGCAGAACTAGGTTCTGCCACATTTTTGTTCGCTGGCACTCCCTTACGGATCGTATGAGTCAAGCCTTGCGGTCCGTAAAGACCTCAGGCGCCCACAGTAACAAGTGGCCTTGCGGACCGTATGGATATTGCCTTGCGGTCCGCAAGGGTCTCCAGAGCATGAAAATTTTCATGTTTCACCTTTTGGTCCCTCGATTTCAAACCATAGCATAAATGAGGATATAATTAAGCGATTTTAACGACTTAGGTTCCTCCTGATTTGACATACGTCATATTTAGGATTCCCGAGATACGTGTAATATAATTATAGGACTTGAAAACACGTAGTGTTACAATCTTCCAAGCAAGTGGTTGAGGAAAAGAAACCAGAGGATGAGAAGGAAAATCCTGAGGTAAAAGTGATTGAAAAGGAAGTTGTGAAAGTTGTGGAGGTTGAAAAACCTTGCACAAGGTGCAATGTGCTGAGAAGTCTAAAATCATAAGCGAAATGACTGTGTATAACGAAAATTTTCCTTGTGATTATAGAACAATGAAAGAAGCTTATGAAAAAATGAAAGGTACTTATTGCAATGTCGAAAAAGCTAATCGTGAATTAAGTGCTGATGTAACAATGTTAAGTGCAACAATAATTGAAAAACAAAAAGCAATTAACATGAATATTGATACTATTGCTAAAACAAGGCGAGAACTTCAAGACATGAAGGTTGAAACAGAGAGGGTAAGACAATTGTTGAAAAGTTATACCACAAATGCTTATGTCATTGATCACATTCTTTCTACGATCAAGTCGGAGGAAAATGATGAAAAACCAAAAGGTACAAAGCGTAAAGAGTACGGAAATGTTCCATCTCCACTACTTGCGAGTTATTGCCGCAAGAAAGAGGACGGTATTGAAAAGGTAATAAACATAACGCTTTTATCAGAAACAAAAGATCAGCTGCCTGAGAACATTGACGTAGTCTATACAAAATCAAACGATGACAGTGAAGCGGTTGTGAAAAAACGTGTTAAAGAATGTTTTAGGAAATGATTCTGACAACAGCAGCTTTGAAAGTGCTAACTCAAGGTCGAACAATTTGGAATCACAATCCGAAAATGACGATACGTCGTCAGAAAATGATCTAAGTGATGATCCTAACGTTGTTATGTACAAGGTTAAGGAATCTGATAGGTTATATTTCGATGATAGCTTTCCGATTCGGAATGTGAAAGAAGATCAAATTGATAAATTGTTCAAACTTGTAAAAGTTTCGTCAGATGATCTTGAGATAAATGAAAATAAGTTTAACTCGAAACCCAAAGGAACTTTAACAACTACCGAAAGAATGGTGGTAATTTTCCTGAGAACAGGAGAGCAGGGTTGGGTTTAGAGGTAAGTGAAGATGAACCCAAAAAGAACCAGAAGTATCCATTTCACGAATACAAAGGTAAAAACATGAAGTTTGTATATGTGACAAACACGGTTCAAGAAGAAAGTTTGATCGGTAAGCAATCAAATGAAGAGTTTAAGAAAGAGAAAGAACATCGGGACAAGGCTAAGTCCACGAGTGGAGTAAAACCCACGAATGGACATTCTCATGATACTCAGACTTGCTTCAGATGCAATGAAGTTGGTCATATTGCTGGCAAGTGTCCGAAATCAAAGACTGTGTATCCACGAAGAAAGACAGTTTCAAATGTTGAGAAACTAAAGCAACCAGAGATTGAGAAACCTGTCACAGTTTTAAAAAGAAACTATGAATCTAAATTCGAAGTAAAACCTAAGTGTGAATCAAAGTTTGAAAATTCAACTTTTGAGAAAGGTGAAACTTCCAAAGTGAATGAAAACAAAGAATCTAGATTCTATGTCAAAAAGGCGAGAAGTAAGTCACTATCCTGGGTTGCAAAGTAATCTAAAAATGAAAAATCTGTTTCAGATAAAACTAAAATTGTCAAAACAAATGAGTCAGTAATCAAAAATGATCTTTCAAAGTTAAATTTTTCAAAACAAACAAAGAAAGAAAAGGTCGAAAGGTTTTCAATGTTGATGTTGGACGAAATGTTTGATGACAATTTTGATTACGATGATGGTTTTGAAAGTGATTACGATGATCTTTATCAAGTTCAACCCAAGACCAAAAAGGCTTGGGTTTCACTATTCAAGTAGTTGCTTTTCATGTGCAGGGGCTTTAAAGATCCATATTATCAAAATCAATTCTGGATAGAGGAGTTTCGTGTCACTTAACTTATTCCGAAAATGTCATAATCTTTGTCATTTTGAGGGGGTGTTGGGATTGAACCTTTGGAAAAGAACAGATGATACAAAGTCAAAACACACCATCCGAGCTTTGGTCCATCTACCAGAGGTTTCTATCCACTGATAGGCTTTTAGTGCTTTCAATAAAGAACATTGTTACCTATCCTCTGACAAAAAAATCTCCCAACTGTTGATAGAAGAATACAAGATCAGAGGTTGGCCAGCAGTGTTTAGTCTAGTCTTAGTTAAATCAATGTAACAGTGCTATGCACTGATAGCTTTAGTCTAGCAGTGCTTATAGTTAGTTACGTTTGTTAGCTGTCACTATCAACCATGACGTCATTGTAAGGCGATCAGTGGTTAGATAGTTAGTATAAATAGGCGCTCATTGTAACAGTTTTACTTGTCTTCTTAAAAAGATCAATTTAGCTTATCTTCTCCATATCTTACTATCAAACGATCGTTATTGGGCTAAGGGGGAGTTTGTGAATCACTTGCAATAGTTTAATTACTTAAAAGCATGATGGTGATGAAAACAAACGACCAATTGATTGTTGTAAAAGTTTTCCATTAATCCGCTGCACTTAGTCTCTGTTTTTCAATCATTTTTCATTATTTGAAACAAAAACAACAATCAATTCAAACTTAGATCCTGACAATTGGTATCAGAGCTTGGTCAATCGATTTTGATTTAAACGTCAAATTGATTTGAACAGATCAGCTCTTTGTTGCTAATTTTGTTTGATAAGTTTTGCTTGAATACAGAGTTTTATTACTACAAAAGTTTTTAAAAGACAAATATGTTGTAAACAAGAGAAATGGCATAAAACACACAAGATTCAAATATTGGATCCATGTTCAAACCACCTATGTTGAAACGAAATGAGTATTTTATTTGGCAACGTAGGATGGGTCATATTCTCGCTCAACAGAACACCGGATGTTGGAGATCCGTTGTGTTTGGACCTCATGTTCCCATGGTTCCAAGCACAGAGGATCCCCACACTCAAGTCCCTAAAAAACTCGAAAATTACTCTGAACAGGATTTCCTCAAAATCGAATTGGATGCTAAGGCTTTCAGCATAGTTGCTTCAGCTTTGCCCAATGAGATTTATGCGGGATTACTTTATTGTAATAGTGCTAAAGAGTTATGGGATGCTCTTAAAGAGCAATTCGGTGGTACTAAAGAGGTGATCGAGAATAATAGAGAAGTCTTAAATCAGTATTATGAAACATTTTGCCATGTAAAAGGTGAGTCACTAACCCAACAGTTTGAGAGATTTAGCTGTCTCATAAGCGAATTAAAACTGGTAGATGTGAGCTTTCCTAATTCGACTATCAATAATCGTTTCTTAAGATCACTACCAGAAAAATGGGAGACAATAGCTTATGTCACTCGAACATCTGTTAGTTATAAGGAAATGACCCTCACACAGCTTCATGGTCGACTTCTCACTTATGAGAGAGAGTTGAACCAGAAAAAGAAGTTTCAAGAGTCTTGGAAAGTGACTGATGACTATACACTAGGAAACACTGCTCTCTATAGTCATGAAGAGGGGTCTGGTAGTGGAAAGGATCAGAGTTTTGATCATTACATTGACATAATTTCTGGAAACAATTTCAACTCTGATCCCAGTACACCCAATTTTGCTTTTGCTGCAAATTGTGAAAGCCAAACCTCTGACAATCTGAGTTTTGAGATGAATGACTTACAACACTTTGAACCTACGGATTTGGAAGAAATGGACATCCTACACCAGTTGGCACTCTTGAGTGTCAGGGCTAGTAAGTTTTACAAAAGAACTGGTAGGAGGTTTCCAGGATTGCATGGGGGGTTAAAAGTTGGGTTAGATAAATCAAAGATAAAATGTTACAAGTGCAATAGGATAGGACATTTTGCCAGGGAATGCAGAACTCAAACTGCAGGACCAATTGTAACTCATCCTGGCACCAATCCTCAAAGCACTGTCCAATATTCCCAGTTTACCCCTGCATATCAAATGCAAAACACTGCTCATTTTGCAAGTCCTGTAACAACTGTCCCTATTCATTATGTCCAAACCCCTGCTCCACAGATTCAATATGTTCAAGCACGACCCCAAGTGCATGTGCAGCAAGCTCCACATGTCACTCAAACCACTCAAACTACTGCTACACCAGCAGAGGTTACTCAACAAAGCTTCTTTACCCAAGGTTTTGTTGATTGGAGTAGTTTGCCTGAGGATTTAACTGATGAAAACCTTGCACTCATAGCCAAAAATGATTTTGAAAATGAAAACTTATGTTTTATGGCTCTTGAGACCATAGTTGAAGGTGATGAGTCTGTGGAACAGGAGTCAAAATCTGATGTGGTTGAATGTTGTGAAGCAGTGGTTACACCAGAAGTTACACCAGTGGTTGAAATGAATGCTGCTGAGGTTGAAAAGGACAATCTATCTGACCCATGGGACACAGAGGTGTGTGAAGAAGAATGTGATTATGCTCTTATGGCTGCTTCGAAGGTATCACCTCTGATCCTAAAAGATCTATGTTCTGAAAAATGCATTATTACTTTTGCAAACATAAAACAGGTGAATGAAAACCTAAGAAATAAAATTTTGGAAGATGAACTTAAATTTGAAAAACTTGTGGAAGGGTTAAAAACAAAATTAAGTGAAAAAGATTCTGAAATGAGTAGCCTAAGGCATGAATAAGCATAACCAAAGACCAGCTCCAAACCATGATAGAAAAATACCAGGTTTGCAAACAGGAGCTTGAATCTACCCAGATCACTTGTGAAAAATGGGTAGAGTCTTGCAAAGGTTATGACCTTATGCTTGATGCTCAAGTCAAGAGCAACATAAAGTTTGGTATAGGCTTTAGGGAATACGACCATACTTGTGAAAATGTTGCAAAAATTGACTCTGAGCTTGTTGAAATAGTCCCAACAAATTTGGCTGGTGAAGAAATTAAAATCACTGATAAAGAAGGAAACAAAATTATTCTTGAAAAAACAGACGTCTCACCAAAAGGAAAGGAAATTAAAAAATATCAGTTTAAACTAACCTGGTCAGATGAGTGTGATATTTTAGAAAACTTCAAGCCAATGGACTTTTCAACTCTTGATGGTATAAAAGCACCAAAAGCATTGGTGATCCCTATCAAAGACTTACCAGTAGGGGTTACATCATCTGCTCTCAAAAAGTCTGATAGGAGAAGGAAGGAAAAGGTTAAACACTTATTTTGTAAATTTTGTGAAAAGAGAAATCATGATACAGCATATTGTTTTCTTTTGAAAGCTAATGATATAAACAAAACTTGTGTCATACCTAAATCTCCTAGATGCACCATTTGCAACAAGTCAAATCATCCAACTCAAGAGTGTGTCTATCTCAAAACCTATCATCAAAAGGTAAAAGAGATTAGAGAAAAAGCTCTAGAAAGAGAAAATTCAAATATTGCAAAAAAAATTGAAATCATATGAAACATCTGTCACCAAAGCTTTAAATCAAACCTCTATCTGCAGAGAAATTCAAATAACAGATGCACCTCCATCAAACTAGTTTCCAAGAGGTAAAAGCCAGCCTAATTACTAAAAGGTGCCTATAACTTATGAGACTCACAAAAAGTCTTCTAAGCCAAGGGTAAATAGGCATCCTCATTGTTACCAACAGTTGATAGGAGGTAGCTCACAGCAGCGGTTAAAAAAGTCTGATCCAACCACTACTCATCAGTCTAAACTTGACTCTGGACCACCTGATACCCCATCCAAAGCCATTTTGGCTTTGGAGACCCACCTGAACTAATTGTTTCAAAACATGTACAGGGAGCTTCTACTTGCCTTGACAGTCTTTGGTATGTAGATAGTGGAGGCTCCAGGCACATAACACGATGTAAAGCCCTGCTTAGAGATTTTAAAGCTCATGGAGGGGGTGATATATCCTTTGGGAATAATTCAAAAGGAAAGGTGTTAGGATCAGGATGTGTTTCAGCAGGAAAACTCAAGTTTGAAAATGGAAATCTCCTTGACAATTTAAAATTCAATCTCTTAAGTGTTTCACAGATGAGTGATAAAGGTTATGGTTCCTTTTTCACAAAGAAAACTTGCCAAATTGTAGGGCCAGAGGTTGTCAAAAAGATTGATCAAATCATTGCAGAGAGCAAAGCACAGCTGACTGCTCATAGAGTAGGAAATGTGTATGTGGTTGATATGTTAAAAGATAATCTTATGTCAAATGCATGCCTGTTCTCAGTTGCCTCAAGCAAAGAGACAGAGCTATGGCATAAAAGACTAGGACACACAAATCTAAAAACTATCTCCACTCTCTCAAAACAAAATCTGGTTAGAGGGTTACCCCAAAAGCAATTTACTTGTGAAAAGCATTGTGTTCCCTGTTTAAAAGGTAAACAACATAAAAGCTCTTACAAGTCAATTGAAGAGTCCAAAACAAGTCAGTGCTTACAGTTGCTTCATATGGACTTGTTTGGACCTATAAAAATCATGAGCTTAAAACACAAAAGATACTGTCTGGTGGTAGTTGATGATTTTTACAGGTTCACATGGACTTTCTTTTTACACTCTAAGGATGAAACAGCAAACATTTTGAAAAACTTTGTTAAACAAGTTGAAAAGCAATTTGACCTTCCTGTAAAAATCTTTAGGAGTGATAATGGAAAAGAGTTTAGGAACAAGGAGTTGGATGCCTTCTGTGAGTCAAAAGGGATTGTTAGACAATATAGTATCCCTAGAACCCCAGAACATAATGGGGTTGTTGAAAGGAAAAATAGAACACTGCTTGCTATGTTCAGAACAGAGTCTTGATAAACCCCAGGCATCAAAAGACTGCCTATGAATTGCTTTACAAAATCAAACCTCTGATCTCTTATTTCAAAGTCTTTGGCTGCCCATGCTTCATTTTAAACATCAAGGATTCAATATCCAAGTTTGCAGCCAAAGTTGATTGTGGCTATTTTCTGGGATACTCAACCACTGCCAAAGCCTACAGAGTTTTTAACTCTAGGACCAAGTGTGTTGAGGAAACTCTGAATGTAAAATTCAATGAACTCTCATCTTTGAAAATCCTAGCAAATGGACCTGCTGAATTGTTTGATTTATCTAAATTTACATTTGAAGATGTGTCTGTCAAGACTAACCCCGCAGGTACTCCACAATCATCCGTTGAAGAGCAAGGATATGATTGTATTCTTCCAAGTTTCAAAATCAATCCTACAGGCAGATGAGCAGATGTTAGTAACAATAATGAAAACTTTGCCAAGTCAACAGTGGTTAATACTCAAACCTCTGCCAGCTCTCAAATCCAAACATCTGTTGATGAAAGTCCACTACAAATGGGCGAAAATCAACACACTTTCACTCCCATACCACCAATCCCTCCACCACCATTTCAATCGGAGGCTAGACCATCAAATTCACCGGCAGAGGATAGCTCAGATGATACACATTTGTAAGCTTCACCTCAAAATGCCATTATCCCATATCAAGGTGATTTGATATTCCTCAAAATCCATCCATTGGATCAAGTTATTGGCAACATCAATGAGGGTGTGCTCAAAAGAAGCCAAGCCCAAAACATTTGTCTTTTTGTTGGATTTCTATCACTCACACAGCCTGTCAAGTACCAAGAGGCACTGAAAGACAACAGCTGGGTAGAAGCCATGCAAGAAGAGCTCCTACAATTCAAGAGACAACAAGTTTGGGAACTTGTACCACTGCCAAAAGATGTGAGCCAATCGGCACAAAGTGGGTCTTTAAGAACAAACCCGATGAAAGCGGTATTGTTGTCAAAAACAAAGCAAGGCTCATGGTTCAAGGCTACAGACAGGGAGAAGAGATTGACTATGATGAAACTTTTGCTCCAGTAGCAAGGCTGGAAGCTATTCGCCTGTTCTTAGCCTTTGCTGCTAACCACAAATCAAGGTGTATCAAATGTAACATCCGTCAAAAAACGGATTTTACCAAACCCGCTCCGTTTATTAACCGAACAATCAGTTTAAAATTTCGTGGCGTATTTAATGCCCAAATTAATTTTAAACGATACATAATTAATTATTATATTGGAATATATAATTTGTTTTTGAAAAATTGTTAAAAATAATGAAATAAAAATATAATGTTGCTGCCGGGTTTCGAACCCGGGTCAGCCAGCGAGTCAAAGACTTAACACTCAGCCGTTCAACCACTGCGCCACTGATGATTCTTGTTAATTATTGGAGTCAATTAATTCATATCATGAATCTCAAATTCAAAAACCGGCGCACCTAATTGCAGTCGTCGGAAATCCCGACTAACTCGCCAAGAATTTACGATTTCTTCAGTTATAACGTAAACCTTAATCACTACATCGGTTATAACCGACGCCTGAGTCCGCGACACAAGTTATAACCGCCGAAGAGTTTCTAACCGACGAATCAAGTCGGAAATCGGGCCAAATTCATCGATAACCTGCCCTATAAATACCTCATCGAACCTCTGCAAGCCTTTTCGCTCAAAACCGCACCTTTACCCGACGTAATTCCACTCGCCGGAAAAGTTCTGCACATCGCCGGAAAACCGAACCCTTCACTTCTAAGCCTTACTGAACCCCCAGAGCTTATACCGAAGTCACCCACATCCATTTCAAGCTTGCTAAAGACTCTCTGCCGCAGGACACACGTCGCCGGAAGTTTCTGCTGTCACCGGAGTTTCGCCGGAGAAACAGAGGAGTCCAGTCGGTATACCTTACGCTTAAATCTTTCATTCTTTTTATATATCTCACCTGTAATTAACCTCAAAACACTAAAGAACATGATTAAAACATCGAACCAGTCGGACTTCCGATTCTGGTTAAATTCAACGAAGAAGACGAAGTTTCAGTTGTGTTTATGTATAATTAAAATCAAGTTATAACTCGAGTTAGACACACAGTCCAGCGGTGGACTGTGTGCACATTAAACACGTAAACGTCTCGAGTTCGATACATGTCCCACGCACACTCGCCTTAATAAAAATGCTCTTTTTTTTACCGAACCGGATTCACTGCTGATATATGTTAAGTTTAATAAAAACCAGAATAATAACCAAGATAGACACACCGTCCAGCGGTGGACTGTGTGAATGTTTAAACACACGTCACGAGTTCGAATCCGGACTACCGCACCGGTCCGGACAATTATCAAACTTTTTATTTAAGTCAGAAATGAAAATACTTAGTTTGTATTTAAGTATAATAAAAATCAGTTTATTTAACAAGTTGGACACACAGTCCAGCGGTGGACTGTGTTAACCTAAACCACAGGTCCCGGGTTCGAGACCTGTGGAGCGCACCGGTCCGACTCATTAAATCGTTTTTAAAAATAAATGATTTTCAGTTTAATCTAATTAGTATATAAATATAATTAAAAACAGAAATATTTCGGGTTAGACACGTAGCTCAGTTGGTAGAGCTGCGTGCACGCGTACGGGAGGTCTCGGGTTCGAGCCTCACCCAGCGAACACATACACACATGCGAACCGGTCAACGGTCAACAGTCAATGGTCAACGGTCAACGGTCAAAAAAGTCAACATTTTTTTATTATTTTTATTTATTTATTTTAGTTAAAAATCAATTAAAAATACTTAAAAATAACATTTTTAAGGTTAGAAAATAGCCTTAAACTCACAAAAATACACCCAACAATCCTACTAAAATTGATTAATAAAATCCCATTATTTACCAAACCATTATGCTATTTATCTAGGTTAGTTTCACTCGTGGTTAAAACCAACTTCGCGTGCATTCAACATTATCAACCGAACGCACCCAAGGTGAGTGAATCTTACAACTCCCCCTTTTTAATTACATGTTTTGGGGTGTGTCATGTGTCACAAAATAATTAACTCGTTTATTTAAACTTGTGCCATACCATATTGTGATCTAAACTTAGATTGTTTATATTGTTGTGGTTATGTATTTCATTTTGTCAACTTATATGAAAGTCATTCATTAAGCCCATCAGTTCCTCGTGGGAGACGAGTTGAGCAACGCGTGCCTCAAAACCAATCCATTATTGTTCATGTGTGTATTATTGAGTTTATATTGTTTGTAGTTATGTATTTCATATTGTCAAGTTTATGCAATTCATTCATTAGGCCCATCAGTTCCTCGTGAGAGACGAGTTGAGCAACGCGTGCCTCTAAACGATCCATTATTGTTCATGTGTGTATTGTTTAATATTAAATTGATTGGTGAATAAGTTTACATCTATATTTACTCATGTGTGGTTGTGCACTCTATTTTATAATCAATTAAATAAACTTGTTCAAATGTTTTCCATAGGATTCACTCGCCAACTTTTTGTTGATCCAAAAAACCCTTTTTACACATGATACAGGGGAACATGATGAAGCAAGGAAAACATAGGAAATGCCTTAGAAGAAAACAATGAAGCCTAGATTGATATTTAGGACATGATGTAATATTGATTGTAATTTTCCATTAAAGTGTATTAATGAATATGAAACGTTAAAATAAATATCATGAGCTTTGATGATAACCCAATCATTCCCCGATCACCTTTTCCACTGCGGGTCAGGGTGTGACAGATTGGTATCAGAGCCATGACTATAGGGATATAGGATAGGTTATTAGACCCTTAGAGCGTATATTATAGTTTGCCTAAAATTTTAATTGATTAGGTGTTTACATACAAACTTATGATATTTATTTGTTTCATATTTGTTTATACTTACAGTCAAACATACATACTTATATACACATTTATCATACATATATCGATGTTCATATATTCAATTCATCTTCATACTTTTGTTATTCAAAGATTTTGTTGCAATTTTCAAATCTCATCAAAGTAAGTTCTGCGACGGGCATGTTGTAACTGGAAGGGTACAAGTACCGGTAGTCGGAACGTCCTGTCTAGGTTGGCATTCGTATAAATCCAATATAACGGACCAGTTTGCCTACCTGGGGACTAACAATGAGAGTACGAAGGACCTATTAGGCCAAAGCATGCCACACCAAACGTCATTCGAACTAACCCCACTTTGAGTTGTCACCGTGTCTACACCTGGACACATTCCGAATCTCATACGTTGTATACATATTTCTCGATTTTCTCCGGGTTTTAGTGTACGTAACCAGGCTAACACATGCGAACCATATGAAAAACCCAGTATTCATGGGGGCCCACATGATTACGAAGGTGAAGTATGGCGGCATGTAGGGCCTAATGACGAGCAAAGCCCAAGACATCCTATGGATGTAGTAGATTTATTTTTCTATAATTATTTTATGAATGTTCATTCCTAGTGCGACCCATGAACCCAAAAACATCCAACTCATACTCTTGACATGTATTCCTTGTAGATGTCTTCTAATCTCGCCCGTAGGAAGATGAGAGCAGGAAAAGCCCGCGAGCGCATGGCTGCCCTAATCGCTCAACAAATGGCTGCCGTAATACCCAACATTGTAATCCAAGTCCAACAAGCATTTACCGCTAATCCTGTCAATCAAGAAGATCAACACGTTATCAACCCTCCCTCAAATATCACTAAATGCACCTACAAGCATTTCAAATCATGCGACCCTCCAAAATACGAAGGGACTGAAGGTGTCACCGCTCTCCTCCATTGGTTTGAAGAAATGGAGAACACTTTTCTAAATTGCGATTGCCCCGATGATCGCAAAGTGCGATATGCTACCGGTCGATTATATGGAATAGCACTTACTTGGTAGAATACAGAGAAGGCCAAACGAGGTGTTGAAGATGCTATGACTTTAACTTGGAACGAATTGAAGGAAATCATGACCAGACGATTTTGCCCAAGGAGCGAAATCAAGAAATTAGAAGATGAATTTTATTCGTTGAAGCAAAAGGAAGGAGACCACACCACATACAACAAAAGATTCCTCGAGTTACATCAGATGGTTTCCAACTTGTTCACTCCCCTCTACCGGTTGATCGAGCACTACATTCGAGGTCTTCCGTCAAAGATTCAAGACTCTGTAATAAGTACCACGCCTGCAACTTTGGAAGCAGCAATGGAGTTAGCTACAGAGCTCACCGAGAACCGAATCCGGAACAAAGACTTCAAGGAGGAGAAGAAGAAGGATAAAGCATCGACTGAAACCTCCGAATACACCCAAACCGAATCCCCTTCTCAACCCAATTCTAAGAGAAAAAGAGACGGGCAACTTTTCGCTGCTATCCAACGAAATCAACCAATTTCACACGCCATACCCATCCAAGCTATCCCAATCACTCAAGTGGCACCCAACTCAACTTACCCAAATAAGAAACCATATCTTGGACCTCACCCTCGATGCAACAACTGTTTTTATCACCATCCCCTTACCTTACCTTGTCGACTATGTGCAACTTGTGGACGCTATTGTCATTTGAGCAAGGTTTGCCGCACCTTTCAAAACCAAATCTCTCCCCCTACTCAAAACATGATCCAAACCTATCAACAACCCCAATACCCCATGTTCCCATATGTTCGAGCTTGTTTCAATTGTGGCGACCCTACCCACTTTAGAAACACATGCCCTCAATTGGTTAACGTCATAAACGCTCAAGCTCAATCAAACCCAGTTAACCAAGTAAACCAAGAAAACCCAATCGCTAGGCCACCAGCAAGAGGAAGAGTTTTCAACATCAACGCCAATCCTGTCAAAGATAATGACGGCCCAAACGAAACCACCCAACTAGTCCTCTTCACCGGAAATCAAGATTCAACTCCAATCGTTTAATTTTATGTTTTTCTTTATCACATAGAACCAATCATAACTTAAGGATTAAGCCAATGGGAATTTGACAAGAATATGGTGGATACGCCGCTGGTACTTCCTATATATAAGTATTCTTGCCAAAGGATCGGAGGCATTATCTGGCGGTTATGAGAGGTTCCATGTGTAAACTGTTTGAGTAATTATTGTTTATTATTTTTAGTACATGCAATTTCATAGGCCGCGCTCCCCATTACATTATGAGCGTTGAGCATGTTCCCCATTTCATTATGAGCGTGAACCCGGCGTGCCCACATACGATCGGCTCCGTTTGTTGAGCCTTGATCGCACAGACATTTTTCATTTTCAGTACATGCAATACGATCGGCTCCGTTTGATTGAGCCTTGATCGCACAGACATTTTTCATTATCAGTATCTTGTGGTTGTTGTGTTTGTTGTAGAGTCACATAGAACTAATCATAACTTGTGGATAAAGTCGATGAAAATTTGACAAGAATATGGTGGATACGCCGCTGGTACTTCCTATATATAAGTATTCTTGTCAAAGGATCGGAGGCATTATCAGGCGGTTATGAGAGGTTCCATGTATTAACTGTTGTGTGATTATTGTTTAGATTTATTATTTTCAGTACATGCAATACGATCGGCTCCGTTTGATTGAGCCTTGATCGCACAGACATTTTTCATTTTCAGTACATGCAATACGATCGGCTCCGTTTGATTGAGCCTTGATCGCACAGACATTTTTCATTATTGGTATCTTGTGATTGTTGTGTTTGTTGTAGAGTCACATAGAACTAATCATAACTTGCGGATAAAGTCAATGAAAATTTGACGAGAATATGGTGGATACGCCGCTGGTACTTCCTATATATAAGTATTCTTGTCAAAGGATCGGAGGCATTATCAGGCGTTTATGAGAGGTTCCATGTATAAGCTGTTTGTGTGATTGTTGTTTAGATTAAATTTATTATTTTCAGTACATGCAATACGATCGGCTCCGCTTGATTGAGCCTTGATCGCACAGACATTTTCATTTTCAGTACATGCAATACGATCGGCTCCGTTTGATTGAGCCTTGATCGCACAGACATTTTTTCATTTTCAGTATTTTGTGTTTGTTGTATTGGTTGTAGAGTCACATAGGACTAATCATAATTCACTGATAAAACCAATGAAAATTTGACGAGAATATGGTGGATACGCCGCTGGTACTTCCTATATATAAGTATTCTTGTCAAAGGATCAGAGGCATTGTCACATGGTTATGAGAAGTTCTATGTAGGATTTAGTAGTTTATTGGTAACTAATCATAACTTGCGGATAAAACCAACGAAAATTTAACAAGAATATGGTGGATACGCCGCTGGTACTTCCTATATATAAGTATTCTTGCCAAAGGATCAGAGGCATTATCAGGCGGTTATGAGAAGTTCCATGTAGGATTTAGTATTGCCTTGGTTGAAATTTGTGTTACATTCATATCATCTCATTATCTAAAGAAATTGGATTGTGTTCTATTTCTACATAAACTAACCTCTCCATCATAACAAACGAGAGAGGAACTGTCACCATTCAAACCTATATGCTATCAGAATGTGGATTCAAATATTGGTTGTTGTGTTATTTATGTTCTAGAGTTACATCATAGGACCAATCATAACTTACTGATAAAACCAATGAAAATTTGACAAGAATATGGTGGATACGCCGCTGGTACTTCCTATATATAAGTATTCTTGTCAAAGGATCAGAAGTATTGTTAGATGGTTATGAGAAGTTCCATGTAGGTTGTAGTATTAGAAGTTTTGCCTTAGGATATAACCATATCCTTCCAAACATATCCAAACTCTTATGCATAATATCATATTTAGCGAATCAACTCTGCTTATCAATACTTTTACAGTAGGCAACAAAAAGCGATTCCTGTAATAGGGTACTTAACCCTTACAAGGGACGTTACCGCCTCAAACAAAAATTTAAACTCTTACTCTTCTTCTAAGTATGTAACTGTCAAACTAAACACCATCATTCTTTTAGTCAAATATATCACTACTTAAATTTCGGGACGAAATTTCTAAAAAGCAGGGGATACTGTAACATCCGTCAAAAAACGGATTTTACCAAACCCGCTCCGTTTATTAACCGAACAATCAGTTTAAAATTTCGTGGCATATTTAATGCCCAAATTAATTTTAAACGATACATAATTAATTATTATATTGGAATATATAATTTGTTTTTGAAAAATTGTTAAAAATAATGAAATAAAAATATAATGTTGCTGCCGGGTTTCGAACCCGGGTCAGCCAGCGAGTCAAGGACTTAACACTCAGCCGTTCAACCACTGCGCCACTGATGATTCTTGTTAATTATTGGAGTCAATTAATTCATATCATGAATCTCAAATTCAAAAACCGGCGCACCTAATTGCAGTCGTCGGAAATCCCGACTAACTCGCCAAGAATTTACGATTTCTTCAGTTATAACGTAAACCTTAATCACTACATCGGTTATAACCGACGCCTGAGTCCGCGACACAAGTTATAACCGCCGGAGAGTTTCTAACCGACGAATCAAGTCGGAAATCGGACCAAATTCATCGATAACCTGCCCTATAAATACCTCCTCGAACCTCTGCAAGCCTTTTCGCTCAAAACCGCACCTTTACCCGACGTAATTCCACTCGCCGGAAAAGTTCTACACATCACCGGAAAACCGAACCCTTCACTTCTGAGCCTTACTGAACCCCAGAGCTTATACCGAAGTCACCCACATCCATTTCAAGCTTGCTGAAGACTCTCTGTCGCAGGACACACGTCGCCGGAAGTTTCTGCTGTCACCGGAGTTTCGCCGGAGAAACAGAGGAGTCCAGTCGGTATACCTTACGC
Organism: Scalesia atractyloides; assembly: GCA_947069175.1. NCBI lineage: Eukaryota > Viridiplantae > Streptophyta > Magnoliopsida > Asterales > Asteraceae > Scalesia > Scalesia atractyloides. The sequence continues at coordinate 85,928,660 of CAMTDV010000021.1, forward strand.
TTAAATCTTTCATTCTTTTTATATATCTCACCTGTAATTAACCTCAAAACACTAAAGAACATGATTAAAACATCGAACTAGTCGGACTTCCGATTCTGGTTAAATTCAACGAAGAAGATGAAGTTTCAGTTGTGTTTATGTATAATTAAAATCAAGTTATAACTCGAGTTAGACACACAGTCCAGCGGTGGACTGTGTGCACATTAAACACGTAAACGTCTCGAGTTCGATACATGTCCCACGCACACTCGCCTTAATAAAAATGCTCTTTTTTTTACCGAACCGGATTCACTGCTGATATATGTTAAGTTTAATAAAAACCAGAATAATAACCAAGATAGACACACCGTCCAGCGGTGGACTGTGTGAATGTTTAAACACACGTCACGAGTTCGAATCCGGACTACCGCACCGGTCCGGACAATTATCAAACTTTTTATTTAAGTCAGAAATGAAAATACTTAGTTTGTATTTAAGTATAATAAAAATCAGTTTATTTAACAAGTTGGACACACAGTCCAGCGGTGGACTGTGTTAACCTAAACCACAGGTCCCGGGTTCGAGACCTGTGGAGCGCACCGGTCCGACTCATTAAATCGTTTTTAAAAATAAATGATTTTCAGTTTAATCTAATTAGTATATAAATATAATTAAAAACAGAAATATTTCGGGTTAGACACGTAGCTCAGTTGGTAGAGCTGCGTGCACGCGTACGGGAGGTCTCGGGTTCGAGCCTCACCCAGCGAACACATACACACATGCGAACCGGTCAACGGTCAACAGTCAATGGTCAACGGTCAACGGTCAAAAAAGTCAACATTTTTTTATTATTTTTATTTATTTATTTTAGTTAAAAATCAATTAAAAATACTTAAAAATAACATTTTTAAGGTTAGAAAATAGCCTTAAACTCACAAAAATACACCCAACAATCCTACTAAAATTGATTAATAAAATCCCATTATTTACCAAACCATTATGCTATTTATCTAGGTTAGTTTCACTCGTGGTTAAAACCAACTTCGCGTGCATTCAACATTATCAACCGAACGCACCCAAGGTGAGTAATCTTACAACTCCCCCTTTTTAATTACACGTTTTGGGGTGTGTCATGTGTCACAAAATAATTAACTCGTTTATTTAAACTTGTGCCATACCATATTGTGATCTAAACTTAGATTGTTTATATTGTTGTGGTTATGTATTTCATTTTGTCAACTTATATGAAAGTCATTCATTAAGCCCATCAGTTCCTCGTGGGAGACGAGTTGAACAACGCGTGCCTTAAAACCAATCCATTATTGTTCATGTGTGTATTATTGAGTTTATATTGTTTGTAGTTATGTATTTCATATTGTCAAGTTTATGCAATTCATTCATTAGGCCCATCAGTTCCTCGTGAGAGACGAGTTGAGCAACGCGTGCCTTAAACGATCCATTATTGTTCATGTGTCTATTGTTTAATATTAAATTGATTGGTGAATAAGTTTACATCTAGTTTTACTCATGTGTGGTTGTGCACTCTATTTTATAATCAATTAAATAAACTTGTTCAAATGTTTTCCATAGGATTCACTCGCCAACTTTTTGTTGATCCAAAAAACCCTTTTTACACATGATACAGGTGAACAGGATGAAGCAAGGAAAACATAGGAAATGCCTTAGAAGAAAACAATGAAGCCTAGATTGATATTTAGGACATGATGTAATATTGATTGTAATTTTCCATTAAAGTGTATTAATGAATATGAAACGTTAAAATAAATGTCATGAGCTTTGATGATAACCCAATCATGCCCCGATCACCTTTTTCGCTGCGGGTCGGGGTGTGACATCAAATGGACATCAAAAGTGCATTCTTGTATGGAAAGATCAAGGAAGAAGTATATGTGTGTCAACATCCTGGATTTGAGGATCACTTCCATCCTGATCATGTGTACAGGTTGAACAAAGCACTGTATGGTCTAAAACAAGCACCAAGAGCCTAGTATGAAACTCTATCCACTTTTCTCTTATCCATTGGTTTTACCAGAGGTATGATTGACAAAACCCTATTTTTAAATGGAAAGGAAAAGATTTGATGCTTGTCCAGATTTATGTGGATGACATCATTATTGGATCCACATGCACTGCCATGTGTGAAGAGTTCAGAAACTCATGGCAGCAGAGTTTGAGATGAGTGCAAAGGGTGAGTTGCAATGTTTTCTTGGTTTACAAGTCAAACAAATGCAAAAAGGCACTTTCATTCATCAAAATAAGTATGTGAAAGAACTACTTAAGAAATTTGATATGAATGATTGTAAACCTTGCAGCACACCCATGGCAACATCCAAGCTAGTCACTATAGATGGCAAAGATGACCTTGTTGATCAAACTTTGTATAGAAGCATGATTGGGTCTTTATTGTACCTAACTGCATCACGGCCAGATATTATGTTTGCCACATGTGTCTGTGCCAGATCACAGTCAATGCCAAGAAAATCAGATCTTATTGCTGTAAAAAGGATATCCAGATACATAAAAGGTGCTCCCACACTTGGTATCTGGTATCCAGCTAATGGTAACATTGAGCTTGCAGGATATTCTGATAGTGATTTTGCTGGATGTAAAACAACAAGGAAGTCCACATCTAGAGGAGCCCAATTCCTAGGTGATTGCTTAGTGTCTTGGCAAAGTAAAAAAGCAAGTTGCAGTATCCACATCCACTGCTGAAGCAGAGTATATAGCTGCTGCAAGTTGCACTGCTCAAATTTTGTGGCTTCAAAACCAACTCTTGGATTTTGGTGTGACTTCTTTGAGGACTCCTCTCAAAATTGATAGTCAAGCAACAGAAAACATCATCAAAAATCCAGTCTCACATTCCACCACCAAGCACATTGACATCAGACATCATTTTGTGAGGGATTGCTATGAAAAAGGTCTGATTTCTTTACAACATGTCCATATCAAAGATCAACTAGCAGATGTGTTTACAAAAGCACTTGATGCTTCCACATTTGACCTTGATATCTAGGCTTGGAATGCTAAACATGGATTAAAAACATTTTTTTTCTTGTGATTCATGTGTAAATAGCAATAAAATGTTATTTAGAAAATCAGAAATTCATCCTAAAAATAGTTAAAATTGAATTTTTCAATAAATTCCTTAAAGTCTGTTCAATGCTCTGATAGCTCAAAAACACTGTTGTTTAGAAAAATCTATCCACTTATGCAAACCTCTGATAGTGTTTAAAATTGGTCACAACCACTCGTAGTTTTTACTCTAACAGTGGTTAGCCAAAACAATTGTTTTCCATTGTCAAGCAGAGGTTACACGTGGACAGATGTTACTCGACAGATGTTGCATCAGACGCCACGTCATGTGCACTTTTTGAAAAACCCTATAAAACCATGTCTATCCCCAAACAGAGGTTTGACTTTTCTTGTGCGATTCCAAAATTTTCAAAGCCTTTCTTTCTCAAATCATCCAACAATCATGGCTCCTAAAACTAAATCGAAGAAGAAATCGACATAAGAAAAACCCCCCATTTGTCCTCATCATCAAAACACCACACAATTACACTGCTATTCTTGAAGAAACCGACGCAAACATTCGTTATCATCCAATGATCCGGATTCTCAAAGAATCAAAATTCAAACACATGTTGGAAGTCAAAGCCCCAGTTTATATCGATTCTTTAAGAGAATTTTGGGCAAAGGCTAAAGTAAATTCAACCGCTGATGGTGAGCCCTATTCTATCACTTCAAAAGTAGGGGGCACACAATTACAGATAAGCCCACAATCTATCTCTTAAGTCTTCATGTTAAATGATATGAAACATCCGGTATCATTTCCTTTGAGGGAGATGCAACATGAATTCGTTGAAAGAGGCAACACCGGACAGTTGAAAGGTATGACAATCTTCAAACCTAATTTTCCAGCAGAGATGAAATTCTTTTTCCACACCCTACTTACTTGTGTCTCTGCAAAAACAACTGCTTTCAACGAGATTCCATTGAACATGCAGTATTTGGGATTTGCAATTTTAACTGGTTCTGATTTTAGCTTCTCCCAGGTACTGTTCAATGATCTTGTAACTAATTTTAAAAATATTTCAAAAAAAAAGCTTTCTTGATACATCCAAGATTCATGAGTGTTTACTTGCAAGACCAGATCAAATCAAACGCAAGTAAACAAGGCGCAGTTACAAACGCTGGCAGCCTAAACCATGAAACGTTCACACGAATTACAAATCAAGATAAAGTTTCCAAAACAAAAGCAGAGGAGACTGAGCCTATTGTCCAAGAACAAAATGTTCAAGCTCAACCTCCGGCTGCTGAGCCCATTGCTCTAGGTGATCAAGGCAACACAACCGTTGCTCTGAAACCCACACCTAAAATCTCCAAAAAGAAACCATCCAGAGCATCCCGAAAACCCACCAAACCCAAAAAGGGTCCTCTGGAAGATGACATCCCAGAGGTAAACCCAGTGACACCACCAAAGTCACCAACCACTGCTGCTACATCTTAATAGCAGATGATAGAAAGATCTCAAACTGGCTTTGAAACTCCTCATGCATCCTCACAAAAGGATCAGGTTGTAGGCACAGGGACACCTAATTATGAAGCTCTAGGATCACTTGGTTCTATCTTCCACAGCCCCTCTCCCAGGGCAATGTCGCTTTCTACACAGCCACTCTCACCAATTCCATCTTTACCACCAACCATGTTACCCTTGCTGAATGCAATAGAAATTGAGCAGACATTATCCAGCACTTCTCACCAACCTATCATTGAGAATATACTTCAACTAGAGGCTGGGTCTGACTTATTTCTAAATGTTAGCCCATCAGCAACTGAAGAGGCTACATCCCTTGGGTTACATGTAACCCTTGGTGATAGTTCAACAATGGCAGCTACTACAATTGCTGAACTCCCAAGTTCTCAATTTATCAGTGGTTACATAGCTAAGACCTTGTTGAGGGCAACCACTGCTGAGGCTACTAAGGTAACCTCTGCTCCAGTGGGAAGTCCCCAGAACCAAGACAAAGGGGCATCTAAGATTGAAAAAAAATGGTGAACCACTTGTTCATGATATCTTGGATACAACTATCACATCTGGTAGGAGTTCAGATAATCCTGTTAAGTTAGGTGATGAGCCAAAATATCAGGAATTGACGGAATGGGTTACCAAGGTTGAAAGCACTGTTGATGAAATAAAAGATCTTTTGAAACAGTTGATCACTATACATAGCCAAACCCCTGTTCCAACCACTGTTGAGCTCAAATCTGTAATATCTCCAATCTTCAACAAGAGAAACACTTCCTGGAACAAAAACATAAGCATCAGATGATGGAACTTAGAAATATGGTTTATGCAAGATATAATGACACAGCTGCAGATATCAAGGCAATCAAAGCCCACTTGCTCACCACCACTGGTACATCTCCTCCTACTGTCATTTTTGTCAATCCAGATGAAGCCAAAAAGGGGGAGAAACCTTTGGGAAATAAAAAGTTGAAGATGGATGATGATAAGGCAATGCCTACAGTGAATATTCCTAAGCCATATGGTTCAAAGAAACCCGACTTAACTGAAGATATCTTGGCAAGGGCAAAGAAGTCTCACAAGAGGTCTGTGTTTGATGAAGGCAAGGTGCTGGATGAGAAAAAGATTAATCAGCAGTTAGAAAAGGGAGAGACTGGTACCTCAACAAAGAGGAGATCTTCTTCAAAAGCAAGACAACCAGAATCCACACCTCTCAAAAGTAAAGATGCTACCAATCCAACCACAAAAACCTTTGCCAATACAAAATCAACCAAATCTTCTCACACAAAATCCATATCCACCTCAACAGATATTACAGCAATTGTTGTGCCAACATTTGTTAACATAGCAGAGGTTGCAGCAGATGTTACCACAACCACTGCCATTCTCACTTTTCCTACTTCCACACAACAACTACCAACACCACCAAGAATTCCAAGTCATCCATCATCACCTTCGATCAGTTTTAAGAGGAGAAAAGTTACAAAGGTCATAAATGAAGAAAAGATCCTTGCTCCTTTGCCTCTTGCATATGCACCAATGCTAAATCTAACCTCTGCTCTTTCAACCGAAACATCTGCTCCATCCAAAGAAGTGATTCCTGCAGCTATAAAATTTTCTCTTGATTTGCCTGCAGTCAAGAAAGAAATCATATCTTTCTATGATGAAGAAGATCCTGACAAAAGACACTTCCCTTCACTTCAAGGTTATCCAAAGCCTGCAAATATTGATCAGTATATGGCACTCAAAGAAAAACAGGCAAAGGATATGGCTAAGAAGTTGTCTAAAGGCAAAAGTGATAGAGAAGTGCAGAATCAACTCCAGTTTCAATTGAGCAAAGTCCAATCCCTTGAAAGATTCTCAAAGAATTTATCAAATAAAATTTCTTAAGCAGAAGATAAACTCTAGAAAGAAAATTACATCTCACACATCATGGAAACAAAGAAATATGCTGCTACAAGAGCACAGTTCAAGGATTGGTCTATGAGTAAGCTTCAAGAAGAAAATGCAAGAATAGAAGCACAATCAAAAGATCCTCGCAACAAACCTACATGTCCAGACTGGAACAAATACAAGAAGAATGTACCTGAAAAGACCCTAAAGCTCAGAAGAATGAAGGAAGAGCTAATTCAGAATCACTATGGGTCAAAGAATCAGGAGATGAGATGGGGGAGATAAGGGTGTTGGATACATACAAAATGCTTGAAGCTAGAAGGAAAAAGGATCCATCAATGCCTCCTAAACCTGATTATTCCAAAGAAGATGCTGCTCTCAAAGCCCGGCTCTCTAAAAAGCCCAGCTCAACAACTATCCAATCCACACTTGCTTTGGTAAAACGAAAAAGGCAAGAGGAGTTGTCTGAGAAGGTTGACAAAGAGATTGAGGAAGTGTTTATCAAAGAAGGAATCAAGAATATGATGGACTATCCAGCAGATGATAGAAGTGCCAAGTTGGCCGAAGATTTGACAAGAGTAGCTCCCTTCCTATCCTCAGCAATAAAAGCTCCTTCAAGAAAGCCTTCAGACCCAAAAATTCTAAAGTGGAAGGTTAACAAAGACACCCACGAATTGACTCTATTCAAGTCTGATGGTAAGGTCTCCAAACTATCCATGGAAGCTGCTTATGGGCTTACAGTAGAAGACTTCCACGAACTACTAAGTTTAGAACTTGATAAGGATGCTGATGACATAGAATCTCTTAACTTTGAGCTACAATTCAAAGGTCAAATAAGAGAGTTTTTTCTGAGAATAAAGATCAAGAATAAGGTGCTTTTGGCATCATCTGTTCCAGGGGGAGATTGTTGGGATTGAACCTTTGAAAAGGAACAAATGATACAAAGTCAAAACACACCATCCGAGCTTTGTCCAGCTACCAGAGGTTTCTATCCACTGATAGGCTTTTAGTGCTTTCATTAAAGAACATTGTTACCTATCCTCTGACAGAAAAAACTCCCAACCATTGATAGAAGAATACAAGATCAGAGGTTGGCCAGCAGTGTTTAGTCTAGTCTTAGTTAAATCAATGTAACAGTGCTATGCGCTGATAGCTTTAGTCTAGCAGTGCTTATAGTTAGTTACGTTTGTTAGCTGTCACTATCAACCATGACGTCATTGTAAGGCGATCAGTGGTTAGATAGTTAGTATAAATAGGTGCTCAATGTAACAGTTTTACTTGTCTTCTTAAAAAGATCAATTTAGCATATCTTCTTCATTTCTTACTATCAAACGATAGTTATTGGCTAAGGGGGAGTTTGTGAATCACTTACAATAGTTTAATTACTTAAAAGCAAGATGGTGATGAAAACAAACGACCAATTGATTGTTGTAAAAGTTTTCCATTAATCTGCTGCACATAGTCTCTGTTTTTCAATCATTTTTCATTATTTGAAACAAAACAACAATTAATTCAAACTAAGATCCTGACAGGGGAGTAGTTGAAAAGAAAAATTCTGAAGAACAAATTTTGAAAATCCACACCGTTGAACAAAACACTGATTTTTATATCAAACCATTTATTCTTTCACGAAAATGAGTTTAATGGTTTATTTGTTGAACAGATGCAGATGCAGTTGATGAAAAAAGGATCGGATGATGAGTTCTCGTGATCCACATTGGTTTGTTATTTTTTTTAGAATAGAATTTCTTAAAACTAAAATCCAAAATTATGTTTTTGATTTTAGGAGGAGTAAGAAAAACTTTTGAGAAATCAAAAATATATGAAAAATTTTAAAGAAAAAGTACAAAAAACATTGAAAAGGGCAAAAAGAATTAAGTGTCACAAAGGAAATGATAGTAAATCAGTAGACTATCACAGTATGCTAAAGAATTGTAAAGTTTAAAAAGTGATAAACAAGTCTTACTGTGGATGTGTCGATAGGCTTTACACGTTCAGTAAATTGTTTCTGAGATATAAACTAAATTTTACAACTGCTTAATCTTGTGGATTAACATCTCTCGGATATATGGACTTAGTACTCCGAAATTTCGTTTGAGAGATTGCCTGATTCTGAGATACGAGGTATTTATAGATAGTTGATATCTGGGGTATTATACAAGTTATTCTGATTTTGCGGAAGCAATAGCCTAGAACTTCTATAATGCTTTTGCTTAAAACCCCAAAAATGCATGCAAAACTGAAAAGAATCGAAAGATCTAATCATTTGCAGTGCTTAAAAGTTTCCTTAATTGGAAAACATCTTTAAGTCGAGCCTTAATCTCTTTGTCGATACGGTGGTATTAACCTGAGCTCTTAAGGCTTCGCATTAACCCAGATACAGATATCAATTACGCTATATTCACCTGTAAGATGAAATCTAGTGAATTTTGATACAGGAGTATATTCTGAGATGGGAACCATAGTTGAGATAAGTTTCATAATTCTACATAAGATATCTTGGAACAATTGAAAAATGTGTCGAAGTTTAAGTGGACAAACATGTCGACAATCCAGGTAAACGAGTTTAAAACTTAAAAGTCATCAAAAGGTCAACGGTACTAGTGATACGTCTCAATCAACAGATATGATCCTTAGACACGAATTCACAAAAATATGTCTGTAAATATGTTTGTACATGGTTTACTTGTTCTGTACATAGTTTATCTGTTTTACAAATTAAAACCAAAAAGATTTTCAGTATGTTTTAGCATAAACTTTAAAAAATCAAAAAGATTTTGTTTCTTCATTAGTTTCAATGAGCCAATGATGGAGAACGGATCTTCGAAGTCTGGTAAGGTGCTAATATGGTGAAAATCTTGATGACATCTGTTTAAAAACCAAAATGATCGAAAGTATTGAAAAGTTCATTAAGTTGAAATTTTAAAATTGAAGATAACTTTGTTTTGTTCACAACGGGTCGGATCAAGGTCATTAACTTGGACTTGGTAATCTAAGTGGATTTCATAATTGATAAACATATGAATGATCAAGGTCTTAAAAGTAAAAGTGTGTTCAAGGTCATTAATTTGAACTTGAATATCTAAAAAGTTTGAAAAGGTTATAGTGGAGATTAAAATTTGAAATATTGACGTTCTAAAATTTCAAACTTTGAATCTAAAATGTTTATTTGAATGTCTGAGAACTTTAAAACAGGAAGCAAAAGTTTTAGGGGAGCTGGATAAAACATTAAAAAAAGATACCAGAAAGCTCAAAGCAAGGGGGAGTTTGAAGATTTAAGATTAAAGCTAAAAGCTAGGGGGAGCATAGTGATTAAGTTTTATCAAGTTTAAAGCTTAAGAAACAGAGTTGAAGAAGATTTGTAGATCGAGGACGTTAAAGTTTATTCAAGACTAAAGATCAGAGATTGTTAGAGACTCAGGAACTTATTTGAAGTCAATGATTGCGGCAACATACAAGGGGGAGTCTGTTGGTGCATATGTCTGTTGCCTACGTCATTATATTAGAACGAGTCTGGAATGAACAAGAGCTTCTGAAGACTGATCAAGACGAAGACGATATCCAAGGGGGAGTCTGTTAGTACAATATGTTATGTCTTAGCCTTGTATCGAGTCTGTACAGAATAGGTGAGATCACGTTAGAAAACGTCGTATTTATGTATGTTGGACACCAAGTTCGCCTGGAAATATGTTGTGAGAACAAGTTCGGCCGAACTTGTTCAAGACAAGTTCGCCCGAACTTGTCTATTCCCAAGCGAACTTGGCAGTCTATATATAGGTGAGTTGTGATCTCTCATTTAGGAAGAAGAAGAATTTTGGTACACAAACGGCGAAGCTTTGTCGGATCCGGAAATTGAACGTTTATGAATATTGATCAATAAACTGACATTTATTGAGTACTTCTTGTTATACGATTAACACGTCACTTAGTTTCCCCTAATTGGACGTTAGATACAGATTCTAGGTTCCTGTGCTATCAAGGACGGTCCTAACAATAAGATGGTTTTTTTTTAGTTTTATACGATTGATAATCGGTTAAAGTGTTTGACTAAACGCGAAATTATTGATGCTTAGTGCCGAAGTTTTTTTTTATATTAGCGTGTTTAAAAATGTATGGATCAAAGTTTTGGCTAAATTGATAGTCTATGGTTAATTGGGCGTCTCGTAGAAATTTTGAGTGATAAAAGATAGGTTGTAAAAGTAACTCGTTTGAGTAAGCGGATTGTGACATCAACTGTAAGTAATTGTAAAAAATAAGTAAAAATTGCATGTGGTATATATATGTCATGCGTGCTTAAACAACTAAATGAGGAGAAAAGTTTTAAAAGGATGGGACCTAAAAAGTTTTTGTGTAAGTAAGGATGTAGTTTGAAAAAATATGAGGCCCGCACTGTAGGTTGTAGGAAAAATTTCCATTGGTTCAAATGCGTATTAGTAAAATCACACGTAGAAAAAAATGTTTATAGGTGAGAAGCTAGGATGGTAGGTAGTTATGGTTTCAAAAAGTTTTAGCGGTAGTAGGCCGTCTAGTTGAAGTTTGCGCGTAATAAAGAACGAAAGATATCTTAAAAGTATTTTGGCTGACTCGAACTGGTGAGGATGATTGTAAAAATGGATAAATCGTTTAGGCCGGTTTACTGAAGATAAAGTTTGGATGAAATGTTAAGGGGAGAATTTGGGAATATTCGTGGTATGAGAGCGTATGAGCGATTCGTTAGGTGTAAACGAGAGGTAAGAATGGTATGGATATTGAATGAAATACGAACACAAAGTTGAGAGATGCTAGTGATGGTTGTAGCGGTTAAAGCTAATGATTTTGAGAATGAGGCTTTGTCATGGATAATCGAGTACCAAGCATTTCGAAGTTGAGTCATCAAGATTTTTTTTTGAATCAAATGTATTTAACAAGGTCCGGGAAGTCACTGAATTTCTCATGGCATGTTTTACGAAAGTTGGGTAACCTGGTAGGGACATTTATATATAGGAAGTACCAGCGGCGTATCCACCATGTTCACACCACGTTACGTTCGTTTCGCTATTCGGTGTCATGTTACATTCAGTGTTAGGGTACACCATAGAACCCACTATGGTTTTCATGCGCCTACCAATATAACCACGTATGCACCCGTGATTATTTTGGTTTGTGCATGATCCGCATAGTTTGTACTAGTAGTGTATGGGTCGGGTTACATTTTTGTAATACAAGCATAATGTGTGTGTAAGATAGCGTATAAAAATTAAGTATGAAAGCATGATTGTATGTAAGTATGTGTGTATCTAATGTAGGCGAAACCACTCGGGTTTGCCCACTTATAGACTTCAAGAATGACTACCAAGTAGCGCGAATGTATAAATTTTGAGTATGATTGATGGCGAATTTGTATAATCTTAGCATGTAGTATGGAATGTATAAGTTGAAGTATAATGATATTGAGACACATAAGTTACCATGAAGTTTCAAGTGTGTAAAACGTGTAAAATTGTCATGAAATGTTGAATGTATAAACAGAAACATGTAAGGTGATATGCATGTGTATGATAGCTTGAGTCAAAACATTGAGTTGGTTAAAATATGTTAAGTCGAGTTTGTCAGGAATGAAAGGCCAGAATTGTGAATGTCGAGTGAATATTGAGGAAAGGTATTAATTTGTGATGTAAGATGTGGTTTGTAAAAATAAATGTTACTTTTGTTGTTCTTTAAAGAAAATTTGTATTAGCATACGTCATAGGTTATCCGATCTTATGAAATTTTCTTGCCCATGTGTTTAGACTTAGATTTGCGTATTAGCGATTTTTGAAAAAGTTGTAAAATAGTGAATTTGCTTTATTTTTATAAAAGAAAAAGCCGTTTTTGAAAATTTTCATGGAAAACTTGGGTTTTGAAAAGTATTTTAGCAAAGTGAACTTATACAAATGTGAGAGAAAGTTTTTGTTTGCTTCTTGTTGGGAATAAAAATGTATTTATGATGATAGTATAAAGTGAATGTGTTTTTGCGATTGTACGAGTTATGAAAATCGAAAGCAAGAGGTTTATTAGACTGACTAAGTTGAGAGGTAGCATTTCATAAAGTTTTGAACATTTGGAAAGAAACCGTTAAAGTATCATTGGGAATTTCGTGTATGGGATTTACGTAAATGAATTGTAAGGGAAGAAACATGTTTGAATAAATTGGTAAGGTTCGAAATTCATGCATAAGTGAAAAAATTAACATAATGATAAAGGGTTTGAGTATAAGTTTCGATCGAGTGATTGTTACGAAAATAGTCGAGTAGGTGGAAAAGGGTGAAATATGATTGGCTAAAGAAAGATGAAAGGTGATTGGAGGAGAAAGGAGGTGGAAAATGGTGAAATCTAATTGGCTAAAGAATGATGGAAGGTGATTGAAGTAGAAAGAAGTTGGAAAAGAGTGAAATCTAATTGTCTAAAGAAGGGTGGAAGGTGATTGGAGGAGAAAGAAGTTGGAAAAGCTTTTTGGTTTTGCTCACTTTTAGTCCCTGCACTTTGTAACTAGGTTATTTTATACCGTTTTCTTGTGTTTTAACTTATTTTAAGTATTCAAAGTGTATTTTAAGTCTTCGTTTTGCGTACAAACATAAGGTTGATTGCGTATATAACACAAATATGAAAGGTAACAAGTATACGTATAAAAATGTATTCCATTATGATTAACGCCTCGAATTGGGGATTGAAATTGAAATATGAATGTTAAGTTTCTAAAAATAGAATGTGAATACGAACTTTCTAAAAATAAGAATACAGAAATACGAGGCGTTACCAGTTATCATATAAAAAAGTTACAACCAAATACAAACGTTATGAAATGATCTATTTTGTTTGCCTTTTTGGGGTCATATTGTTTCTTGATAGCATTGGCGCAAGACCTGTAATATGTTTCCCATGAACGGGCGTTCATCTTTTATTGGTTGCAGACAATGTGTAACAAGTTGAGCCAACATGAATGCTCCCTTTGGAGGATCATTATTATTATCCAGAAGCTGTGGATCCATAATCATTCCCAAATTTGCCTCATGTGCCAGTAATGGAGTAGCCCATTTTACCAAATTTTGCTTTCCTTGTTGTCTGTTCCGGTCAAAACCTTCATTCCTGTTAGGATTTCCAGCAGTACCACTCCGAAAGAATAGATCTCACACTCCACTCCAAAACCTGCCAAAGTGATCATTGATTGGTCAACCATTGATGCGTACACAACTACTTCGCCCCTTTAGCTTGGACATAATTTATGATCATAAATTTTGAGTAAAAAGCTTGTTGCAAAGCAGAACATACCATGTTTGCCCTGATGTTCTATGTTAATACCCTCCAATATTATGTCTGCTTGGTAACGGAACCACTCAGGTGCGGAATAATGGGCATCCATCTCGAACGAGTATGAATCAAGAGCCAAAAATGGGGTTTCCACCTCAAAATCCCAAAGCCGGCATTATAGTCCTAGGAGGTATATAAAAAGAATGTAACATTGATGTTACAAAAGAAAAATGCAAGCATGTCAAATAGCGTCTTATTTACCGCATCCACCATTATACAAGTGGTCTTAAATTGTCTATACGCGGGATGTCCCTTCTTATGCAAGAAAGAAAAGCCATGAGCTGCTCCTACTGCTATTTTCAGTCGTGCAGCCCAAGAAAGTGAAGTTGTACCTGGCTCTGCATATATAGAGCATAGACTTAATGCCTCAACAACTTAATTCCAGACTACTTGTTTAGGACTACGACAGAAGGAATCGAAAGTGGACTCACATATGTTGGAACTGATTGACTAGTTTTGGTTCAATGTGCGATTCATCAACATGTATTGAAATTACAACTAGAAGATTTTCTTACCTCCAAAAAGAAGTTTATCTAAAGTCAGTCTTAGCTCATAAACACAAGACAGTTTTTGGCATTGTTCATTAAAGTGATATCCTATGAGTTTGGCAAGGTTGGGATGATTGAATTCTTCAGAATTGAGATCCAGCTGCACATGAAAATTCAGTAGATTTATATTTTTGCAAAAACAAAAAAATTATTTTGAAATTCGTTCATTGTAATTTATTACTTAGATTGATAAAAGGTGTCTATTTCATGTTACCTTAGATGTTCCAATATCCCTTGTCACAACATACATAGTCAAGCCAACACCAGCATTTGTCGGGGTATATTGACTTTCATCGACCCAACCTTTGAAAATGGGTTTATGTGAACATGTGGAGAATTCCTCGACATTGAAATTATTTGTTGCTCTTACCAGTTCAGCAGATGTGAAAGCTCTTAAACTTTGATTGTTGGTTTTTTGAATATGCTGAGCACTGATTTAGATCTGCTTCCATCTGCCTGAGCCGGAATTAAGTCAGCTTTGCCTGTGAAAAAATATTTTACCTTGTCAAAGAATTTCCCATCATCTACACCAGAATCAATGATTTCTCTTTCTTCAGTCAGAATAGACTCAAGTTTGACTACAACCTCCGCCATTGTAGGGCGTTGTTTTGGTTGAATATTTAAGCATTGGACTGCTATGCTTGCAAATTCCTTCAAGCCTTTTTTTGAGACTTGTCCAATCAGTTCATGGTTAATAATATCATTGAGTCTTCCTGCTTTGAAGTGGTCTTGAGCCCAAACTGCCAAACTCCATTGATCTTCATCAAGTGTTGGATCTACCGCTTGCTTCCCAGATAACACCTCAAAAAGGACAACCCCGAAGGCGTAAACATCAGACTTTCTTGTCAACTTTCCACTCTGGAAGTAGCATGGATCTATGTATCCAAATGTCCCTTTGACTAAAGTGCTCACATGAGTTTGTGTCTGATTTATTGTGCCCACTTTCGCCAATCCAAAAGTCACAAATTTTAGCATCAAAGTTAGAATCCAACAAAATATTGGAAGTCTTCACATCTTGGTGTATCACTCCATGTTGAGTTGACGTACCCGTGTGAAGGTAGTCTAATCCACGAGCAGCGCCTATACATATCTTTAGTCGATGTAACCACGATAGCTTTGTATCACCTCTCTTGAGATGTTTTTCAAGGGTCCCATTGGGCATAAACTCATAAGCTAAGACCATCTCTTTTCCTTCACTGCAATAACCAATCAGCGGTACCAAATTACCATGCCGTAGTTTAGAAAGGATGGTAACTTCGGCCTCAAATTCCTTGGAACCTTGGCTAGATGTAGAATGCAACCACTTAATTGCAACTTCATTTACTGACCCAAACTTGTTAAGAGATATATAAACCTTCCCGACTCCCCCGTGGCCGATGACTAATGTCTCATTGAAGTTGTGGGTCGCCAATTCAATCTGTACAAGTGTAAGACGCTGACATGTTTGGTCTGCTAGCATGGACTCCTTGATAGGTTTAGATAGCATCATTTTTTTATCTGTACGGGCCTTGGAATCTGCAAGATATCTCTTTGATTAGTGCGTAATGATAATTCAGATTTGCTGGCCAACGGATGTTTTTATTCAACTTCAAGTCTTCTCTGCTAGCAAGCGTTGATTTTTTTGGTCCTCTTAATTTCTTTCTAGAGGTGCAGATAGAATGTCTTGCTATCCTTGACTTTTAATAATAAGCCTAGAGGTGCAGATAGAATGTCTTGCTATCCTTGACTTTTAACAATAAGCCATAGGCCACCCATTATTTCTACTTCTGATAAAATAAATTTTCTTTATTTTTTGCATTATACATAGATATTCTTTTGTCGTTTATTATTTTAGTCATTCTTAAATTTTTATATTATACATAGATATTCTTTTGTCGTTTATTATTTTAGTCATTGATAACTCTATCAACTATAATTTATTTAGAAAAGGTTTAATAACATAACTAAATTTAGAAAAGGTTTAAATATAGATTTTAGGTTTTCGCTTTATTTTATCTTGTAGATTTTAGATTTTTTTTAATAGATCATCTTTTTTTTTGGGATTGTGTTCCTTTATTCACGTCATTATGTCCTTTTTCATCGGCATTGTGTTATATTTTTTGATCCTTTTTTTATTCATGTCATACGAGATCAGAATATTTATAGAATTAGATTCAAGGATGTTATGAGGTTAATAAAAAATTTATGAGACAATATCCAAGTTAGGATGCCACGATTCATTCCGTTTTTCTTACATTTTCTCGTGTGACACATCAACGTCACATCAGCTTTCTCTCACTTTTTTCATAATAGAATGTATGTTGTCTTCCCATATTTCACCAAAACTAAGTTCTTTTAATATAATTTAAACATTAATACGTTAATTAATTTGTTTAAAAGGTTTAATAGTTAAAAGATAAAAACTACGTACATTACTAAAATAAAAAGTATGTAATTTGTAACACCCAAAAAATGCGTAATTAATTTATTGTGGCTTTAAATATTCTAAGTATGTAACATAACAACTTTATTTGACTAACTAAGTTATAGTAGTATGACACTAATATAGAAAGAATGAAAGTTATGCCTTAATAATCAACAAATGGAACTATAGGGGTTGGAAGTGCACATTTAAATTAAAGTTTAAATAAAAGAAATAAAACACAAAGTGCAGTGTGTGTGTGTGTGTGTGTGTGGTGTCGCAAGAAATAGAGCAGGAGAAGGAGAGAACTCTTCTCCTCCAACAAACACAAAATTCAGCAAATTGGAAGTGTTCTAGGGCAAAAGTTGAATGCAAGTGTTTAGTTCCTTGACCATCTAAGTATCCTCATCACAAGGGATAAGGAAGAAGGTTCGAGTCACACGAAGCAACAAGGAACTCAAGACCGAGGTACGTTACTTGTGCGATTTAAGTTATAGTAGTAGCAGCAGCAGTAGCAGTAGCAGCAGAGTAGCAGTAGCAGCAGTAGCAGCAGTAGTAGCAGCAGTAGCAGCAGTAGATTAGCAGCAGCTAGGAGTAGTAGTAGTAGTAGTAGTAGTAGTAGTAGTAGTAGTAGTAGTAGTAGTAGTAGTAGTAGTAGAGTATATGCAGTAGCAGTAGCAGTAACAATATTCCTTTTTATATATTTGTAGCATTGGTTATGTGAATAATCTGTTATGAACGGGTCTACAAACTAGAATGTGATGCTAAGGAATGGTTATGTAAATGATCCATTATGGACAGGTCAACAAACTAGAATGTGATGCTAAGGAATGGTTATGTGAATGATCCGTTGTGAACTGGTCAACAAACTAGAATGTTATGTTAAGAATGGTCATGTAAGTACCCCATTGCAAACGGGTCAAATAAGTGAAAATGGTATAATGAAATTAAGGAAGAATGTCAAAGAAGCATAGTATGTGTAAAAGATAAATGAATGCATAGACTTTGTGGAAGATAATATGATGAAACAATATGTAATTGATGTTTGGTTATCTTGTTTGTTGGAAGTTAGAATTCCATGTTAGTATGATGTATTATTGTGTAAATGATAATAATTCTCGTCGATGTGATATAGGTAAAACTCAAATCTAGATGATCGCGCTACGCTCGGGACGAACACACTCCATACTACCCTCAACTCGCTTCCGGATGTGAATGTTGTGAACGGGTCAAAATACCTTTGATGTCTTTTGGTCATGGTGTTGATAAACTTTACCCAATATCAGGTGTTTATAACTTTTGTAAATGTTGTTGGGTTTGTAGTTGTTTAAAAGGATGGACTTTGTATGTATAACTAAGTTTGCTTTAATGATGCGTAAAAGTTTAAATTGGGTCGTAAATTTACTTATTTAAGCCTTGATTTTGATCATTTGAAACATGGACGTTTTAAGTTGGTATCAGAGCCAATGTTTGAGGGATTCAAGTACTAGAACCAAAGTCCTTGAACTCTAACCAAAAGCTCGTGCATAGTGTGTGTTCGCTTCGAGGCGCAAAGCAAGTAAGTACATTTGAATTCTGGTGAGTTCGTATAACGGATAATGTTACGGGATGTTACGTGTGTTACAGGATGTTGCGGGTCAGTTTGGGTTGAAACGGGGCTCGAAAACGGGACGTGCATGCCAAAAATTGAATAAAACAGCGTCTGAAGGACAGAGGGGGCGTTGCCGACGCCGCTTCCTTCTCTGATGCGCAAACTGTTGTATAAGCGAAATTCTGGAGACCCTGGTTTGCCAGGGGCGTCGCCGACAGCAGGCTTAGATCGTTCTTTTTGCTTATTTTTCATACCACAAGTCCGTACCTACTAAAACCTATCCCATGACGCAACTAAGACCCCAAAAAGTGATAAAGACGGATAAGGAATCATGTGACTATAATTGTGCTATAATATTATGTTTCGGGAACAAAAATGTTCTAAGAAGGAAGTTAAGAATGCATGAAAGAATAAGTCCTCCAACCTTTTGAGGACACATAGATGCTACGTTGCCTTTTTGGCCATACGATAGAAAGAATGCTTAAGTATGAAATACGACTATGATTGTTAAAGAAAAATATCAAAATGCAATGAAACAAATGAATGTGAAATGCTAACGAAAGAAAGATATGATTGTGTAGATGGCGGATGAAAGAGATTTGAATGACAATAATATGGCACGACAAGATGCATTGAAAAAGAAAATTTCAGAAGAGGTGGGGAAGGCCATACAAGCCAACCTTCCTCAACTGACTCAAGAGATAGAAAGTCGTGTCTTAGAAACGGTTGAAACTATGATGTTGAGCAAAATGGAAGACTTAAAGGATATGATCACCGAGTCCCAATACAAGAAAGGATCTCGTAGGTGTACGTGTAGGGATTTCATGGCATGTAACCCCACATCATACAATGGAGAGATCGACCCAATAGTATGTCAAAGATGGATCGCGAGTATGGAGGCGGTGTTTGTGAGAAGTCAATGTGATAAGGAGGAACAAGTAATGTTTGCAACGGGCCAACTCCAACTTCAAGCTAAGGATTGGTGGGACGCCTATTGCAAAGAGATGGGAGAGATAAGCTTCAAGCGTTAACATGGCAAGAGTTTAAAGAACCATTCTTGAAATATCATTGTCTGTAATCCGCCATGGATAGGATCCAAGAGGATTTTCATCGTCCCCGACAAGGAAGGGAGTCAATTGACGAGATCACTAAAATATTCCTTGGCAAAATGAAATTTTGTCAAGACTTTTTGAAGACGGAGCGGATAAAGATCAACCGATACCACGACATGTTAAGGGCTGAATTTAGGGAGTTCATCACCCTCGAAATGTGAAACTTTGAACGAGCTCATAAATTGGGCTCGGGATAGGGAGAATGAGTTGAAGAGACAAGAAGAGCGGGGAAAAGAGAGTATCGGAAGGACCACTAAACCAAGTCCTTCAAAGAAACCAAGATTTCAAGACCATGGCAAGAAAGAAAGGATAAAGGGTGGTATGCCCAAATGTAAGACTTGCGGAAAGCTTCACATGGGGGAATGCTTATTGGCAAGAAGAGGTGCTATAATTGCGGTCAAGAGGGAAATCTGTACTATAAATGTCCCAACCCTTCAAGAACTTGTTTCAACTGTTTTCAACCGGGTCACATAAAGGCGAGATGCTCAAAACTCCAACAGAAGACGGATAAGGGTGGAAAGAAGGATGAACCCCAAAGGCTCGAGGAAGAATGTTTCAGATCGCATCCGAAGAAGCTAAGGCCCTACCGAATATCGTGTCAGGTATATTCCTGTTAAACTCGATGCTTATGTACGTATTATTTGATACTAGGGCAAGTAGATCATTCATGTCGAGTGAACTTGTACACCATAATTCCTCTTTTATAATTGCAAATATGCTCGTACCTTTAGAAGTAGAAATAGCCGATAGTAAGAGCTATTTGTTGCATGATGTGTGTAGAAATTGTAAGATTGTTATAAAGGATGAAGAGTTTGATATTAACCTTATACCTATGGTTTTGGGGGAATTCAAGAAATTCAATGTGAAAGGAAGGTCATTCATGTTCTAACGCCTGGGGGAAACATGTTAGCATTCAAGGGGAAAGAAATGTCGAGTCGAAACTTTGCACTATTGTTCAAGCAGTTAAGTAGCGAAATGGAAGTAAGGCTTTTTCTAGCCTACGCATTAGACAACAAATTAGGAACTCCAAAAATAGAAGATGTCAAAAATTGTTAATGAATTTCTAAACGTGTTTTCGGAAGACTTACCTGGACTCCTTACCGAATGGGAAGTAGAGTTTAGAATCGAGCTAACATCGGGTAATAAACCTGTAGCCACGGCTCCGTACAGGCTGGCCCCAACCGAGACTAAGGAATTAATGACTCAGCTTCAAGACTTACTTAACAAGGGCTTTATTCGCCCATCACCATGGGTGCACCCGTTCTTTTTGTAAGAAAGAAGGATGGATTGATGCGTATGTGCATCGAGTACCGTGAACTAAACAAGTTAACGGTGAAAAACCGTTATCCCTTGCCCCCAATCGATGATCTTTTAGATCAATTGCAAGGGGCAAGTTGGTTCTCAAAAATCGACTTATGTTCGGGATACCACCAATTATGAGTGCAGGAAGAAGATGTCGCGAAGACCGCATTTAGAAATCATTACGGACATTACGAGTTCTTGGTGATGTCCTTTGGGTTAACCAATGCACCGGCCGCGTTTATAGACCATATGAATCGAGTATGTCGGTCCATGTTAGACAAATTCGTAGTAGTTTTTATAGATGACATATTGGTGTACTTCCGAAGCGAGTCTGAGCATGCACGTCATTTGCATGAAGTACTTGAGACACTCTGAAAGGAGAGACTTTATGTAAAATTTTCCAAATGTGCCTTTTGGCTTAGAGAAGTGCAGTTTCTGGGTCACGTAATAATGCGGAAGGCATACTCGTGGATCCGACCAAAGTAGATGTTGTGATGAAATGGAACCCCCCAAGAAGCTCGAGTGAAGTAAGACGCTTCCTAGGCTTAGCTGATTACTATAGGAGGTTCATCCATGATTTCTCCAAACTAGCCTTTCTTATGACTAAATTAACAAAGAAGAATGAGAAATTTATATGCAGCATCAAATAAGAGAAGGCGTTCCAGACATCGAAGGAGAAACTATTAAGTTCCCTAGTATGACCCTATTTGATGGTACGGAAGACTTGGTTGTATATACAGATTCTTCACACTAAGGACTAGGATGCGTTTTGATACAAAGGGGCAGGGTCATTGCGTACGCCTCTAGACAATTGAAGCAACATGAGGGTAACTATCTAACTCATGATTTAGATTTAGCGACGGTAGTGTTCGCCTTAAAATAGGAAGACATTATTTGTATGGAACGAAGAGTATGATATACTCAGACCACACAAGTTTGAAATACTTCTTCGAGCAAAAGGATCTAAATATGAGACAACAAAGATGGCCAGAGTTAATCAAGGATTATGACTGTGACATCCTTTATCACCCGAGAAAAGCCAATGTCGTAGCAGATGCATTAAGCCGAAAGAACTATCCACCTCCGATACAAGTAAAATCTATGAGAATGATAGTTACACTCCATCTCCTTGAAACGATAAAGGTAGCTCAAGGTAAATCATTAAGCGTAGAAGATCCAAAGAAAGAGAGGACGAAGGGGTTCACGGATAAGTTGGAAGATAATGCAAATGGGCTCAAAACCAGGTTTGGCCGAATTTGGATACCCTGGTTTTGGTGAAGTAAAGGTCGCACTACTTGGAGAAGCTCATAAGTCCCGGTATTCGATACACCCAGGGGCAACTAAAATGTACTGAGATTTAAGGAAGAACTATTGGTGGCTCGGGATGAAACGTGATACTGTCAAGTACGTCTCGAAGTGTCTAACTTGCTCACAAGTTAAGGCGGAACATCAAAAACCGTACGGTAAATTACAGCCATTAGAAATTCTTATGTGGAAGTGGGAGAATATAACAATGGACCTGGTAACCAAACTTCCCAAAACAAAGAAAGCTCACGATGCCATATGGGTGGTTGTAGACTGCCTCACCAAAAGCGCTCATTTCCTATCCATCTGAGAAACCTCGTCCTCGGAAAGGATGGCGGAAATTTATGTAAACGAAATCATATCACGTCACGGAGTACCCGTGTCTATCATGTCATATTGGGAGACCAGGTTCGCATCTCGGTTCTGGAAAAAGTTTCATGAGAAGAAGGGTACAAAGTTGCATTTTAGTACCTCTTATTACCCCAAACGGATGGGCAATCTGAACGAACCATTCAAACACTCATAGATATGTAAAGAGCTTGCATTATGGATTTTGGTGGAAGTTGGGACGACCACATATCTTTAGTGGAAATGTTGTACGGAAGGAAATGGCATCCTATGAAATGTTGTACGGGAGGAAATGGCACCCTACTTATCACAATAGCATCCAAATGGCACCCTATGAAATGTTGTACGGAAGGAAATGTAGAACTCCCGTACGTTGGGGGGGGGAAGTGGGACAAAGAGAAATCGCACCCAAGGATGTAGTGGCCAAGACTAACAAGAAGATTGATCTTGTACGGGCTCGATTAAAGGCGACACAAGACCGACAAAAAGCTTATGCGGATCGAAGGAGACGTCCAAGTAGGGGACCATGTGTTATTAAAAGAATAACCATGGAAGGGTATAATCCAGTTCATACACAAGGGAAACTAGGTCCTTGTTATATTGGACCTTTCAAAATCATAGCTCGAGTTGGAAAGGTGGCATACCGGATGGATTTACCACCAGCATTAGATGGAATACATAACACAATTCATGTGTCATAATTGAGGAAGTGCCTCGCCGATGTAACTGCTTACGTACCCCTCGATGATATCGAATCGGATGAAAGAATGAATTACATTGAAAGACCGGTGGCTATAAAGGATTTTAAAGTGAAGCACCTTCGCATCAAGGCCATTAGAAAAATTTTGGTCCAATGGCAACACCGGAAGGGATCGGACCTTACATGGGAATCGGGGGATGAGATGCGGGAGCACTACCCGTCTTTATCCGGTATGTAAAATCTATTCAGTATGTATTTAAGTTTCGGGGATGAAACCTTTTTAAGGGGTGTAGACTTGTAACACCCCAAAAATGCGTAATTTATTTATCGTGGCTTTAAATGTTCTAAGTAAGTAACATGATAACTTTAGTTGACAAACCAAGTTAAAGTAGTATGACACTAGTATAGAAAGAATGCAAGTTATGCCTTAATAATCAACAAATGGAACTATAGCGGTTGAAAGTGCACATTTAAATGAAAGTTTAAATAAAAGAAATAAAACACAAAGTGTAGTGTGCGTGGTGTCGCAAGAAAGAGGGCAGGAGAAGGAGAGAACTCTTCTCCTCCAGCAAACAACAAAACTCAGCAAATTGGAAGGGTTCTAGGGCAAAATTTGAATGCATGTTTTGTCACACCCCAACCAATGGCGGAAACATCGGGTTGAGACGAAAACGAGATTGCAAGAGACTTCATAACACTAATTGTGACAAGTATTTAATAAATACTTTTTATGTTGCTTGAACTAGGAACACCACAAGGTTAAAATGAATAATGTACAATAAGTATTCAAATAAATAAATAAATTTCATTACAATGATTTTTGTACAAGTATTGGAATCGAGATACAAAAGCATTGAAAATAAATTACAATACAACGAACATTAAAATTTAAATGCGTTTCTAGGCAATCATACTAGATTCATCTGTTACAGTCCTGCAACATGTAATAAAAGCATGGATCAGCATAAAAGCACTGGCGAGCATACAAGTTTGAATATAAGTATATGTATAAAAGTTTGTCTCAAATCCACATGGTATTTTATATTCAAGTTAAAACGAGCATACATAAATAACTTACACACGGCAAATAGTATATAATTAAAATCATTAACTAGCATGCATAACAACCTAAGCATAACAATATCATGAGAATACAAGTTGAAACTAACAAGCATAAACTACCTAAGCATAACAATAAACGTGTTCGATGGCTTGAGTATTTAATTATAATCGATTGCGTAAAGTGGATTTTGTATACATGTTGCACCCAAAAATGCGTTAAAGCGTAAAAAGCGTCGAGTATGCTCACGGTTTTGCAAAGCTTCCTTTGGTGATTCCGTGAAGAGTTGGAGGTTGGAGCTTCAAGCTTCCTTTAAAACACTTAGTGTTTTCTTTTAGAACTCTTAGAGTTCCCTTCCTTGCTTGGAAGATTTGAGAGAAGTAGAGAGGTTGAGAGAAGAATGGTTGGAACACTTAATGTCCTTTTAGAATTCTTAGAATTCTTGATTTTGAGAGATTGAGAGAATTAGAGAGATGGAGAGAAGAATGGTGTGTATAAAATGGTAGAAGTAGGTTGATATTTATAGGTAGAGAAGGTGAAAAATGGTGAAATATGATTGGTTAAAGAAGGTGGAAGAGGATTGAAAAGATGATTGGTGGAGGAAGGAGGTGGAAAAGGGTTAAATATGATTGGTTAAAGAAGGTGGAAGAGGATTGATGAGGTGGAAAGATGATTGGTATATTTCTTTGTATTTCTCGAGTACATATTATGTAATTGAGTATATAAAAAGTATAAAAGTATAATTCAAATATTGAGGATGTGCGTATATGTATTTATACGTATAATCGTGTCGGTTTGCGTATAAATACGTATTTAAATGATCGGTTGTGTGAATAAATAAAAAATATGTATAAAATATGAATTTTATTATAATTAACGCCTCGAAAATAGGATACGAATATGAAATATTATAAAATAAGGATACCAAAATACGAGGCGTTACATGTTTTTAGTTCCTTGGCCATCTAAGTATCCTCATCACAAGGGATAAAGGAAGAAGGTTCGAGTCACACGAAGCAAAAAGGAAATCAAGACCGAGGTACGGTACTTGTACGATTTAAGTTATATTAGTAGTGATACTCCTTGTTATATATTTTTAGCATTTGTATGTGAATGATCCGTTACGAACGGGTCAAAAAACTAGTATGTGATGCTAAGGAATGGTTGTGTAAAGGAATATTGGATTTTAATAATCCTAACTATCCGCCGTTGGCCACCAATAGTTCCAACTCCAAAAATAACCACTGGCAGTCCCAACTATAGACATATTGGCCACCAATGGACCCTGACTAACAGAACCCTAACGCACACGTTACCGGAAAATCATTTTTTTACCAGAAAAAGGTTTCTAAAGGTCTGATCTAAGGTTACAAAGAGGTTTGGGACGATAATGTTAAGTTTTCCGGGCAAAAAGTGAAGTTTTCCGGCAATTTCAATAATTGGGGCTTTTACTAGAAAAAGGTTCCTAAAGGTCCTTAATAAGGTTACAATGAGGTTTGGGACGAAAATGTTGAGTTTTCAAAACATTTTTCCTGCGATTGGAGATTAACAGCGTTAGGATTCTGTTAGTCAAGGTCCATTGGAAGCCAATATGTTAATAGTTGGGACTGCTAGTGATTATTATTGAAGTCGGGACTGTTGGCGGCCATCAACCAAAAGTTGAGATTCTTAAAATCCAATATTCCTTATGTAAACGACCTGTTATGAACGGGCCAACAAACTAGAATGTGATGCTAAGGAATGGTTATGTAAATGATCTGTTATGAACGGGTCAACAAACTAGAATGTGATGCTAAGGAATCGTTATGTGAATGATGCGTTATGAACAGGTCAACAAATTAGAATGTTATGTTGCGAATGGTAAGGTAAGTGACCCGTTGCGAAAGGGTCGAATAAGTGAAAGTGATATAATGAAATTAAGGAAGAATGTTATGTTGAGAATGGTTAGGTTGTTCAAATGCTACACTGATCCTAAACACACTCAATGGAAGAATCCTTGTTCAAATGCTACATTTGATCCTAAACACACTTAAGTACCAGTCAAAGTCATTCGATCCTAAACACATATCAAATCAAAGACTTATGTGCAGCAAACAAACAATACCATCTGCTTAAAATATCATATAAACCAACAAAAGGATTATGTGCAGCAATCGTTGATCCTAAGCACATCATACATACATCTGCATCAAACTTCCACTCATGTCATTTGATCCTAAGCACAGCAAACTTCAATTGATGCCATTTGATCCTAAACATCCACTGATTTGACATGACGCTTGCAGAGTTTATGGTCCGTTGTGGCTTATACTTGCAGGTTGATATCGCTACAAATCTTTATACACAGGTACGCTTATTGTTAATATTTGTATTGTTTTTATTTATTTTAATATATAAAAAATTTAACCAAGAATCATACGTGTAAACAGGGAATGGTAGTGGCTGATAAAACCACGCTTCTAGGGTTTTGGGATGTGGTGGCAATAGAGAAGACTTGGGACCACTAGCTCGCCAAGGGGAAGGTTTCATCTATTAAGGAGTCGCTCCACAAGTACGTTTAATATTATTGTTAATATTACTTATAATTAAATTATTATTACTGACACTCTAAGCAGGTATCTACACAGGCTGATCTCCACTTCCACCAGTGCTCGTGGAAATAGCCAAGAGTGGTGTACGAGTGGAGATCTATTTTTATTTTATTGCTTCTTGTACAAGAGGCCGTGCGCTCTCGCACACGCATTTCGCCTCCGCGTATCATCACCATCAGTGAGGAAAGTTGTACACGGCGCCTACGTCAATGTGATAGCCCGTTCCTTTGGCTATATTGCCTGAGCATTGACCCGCAATCACTACCTGTGATAGAGCTGAAGAGGCTGGGGATGTGCATGATATGGGGATGAAACTTATAAGAAGGTTCCCTATCATAATAAGGCGGTTTCACGCTACCACCGGAGACTTCTTCATACCGGTTCCATTGATGGAACACTTCGAACCGGTTTATCCGCCAGCCCTGCCCGAGGGCGTACAGGAACATCTCCCCATTATAGACATTCCAGAGCAGCCGCAGCCATGGCCACCGCCCGGGCCACCTCCGTTTCCACATCACGTTGTTCCAACCTGGCCAGGAGCAGCGTTGTATTAGCTGTTACGGGCCGATCTCGACATACTCACCGATACAGTTGGCACGATGTCTTATACGCTGCAGTGGTTGGTTGAGGAGGCGTCGGAGTGCAGACAGCGTGAAGGGTTACTACCTTGCCGTACCATTCCAACCTTTTTTTATTCCACCTGATAATCCCACCTTTTAACTATTTTTCCTTCATTAGTCCTCAGTTAAAAAAAACTTGATCTAGTTAAGTTTTTTTTAGAATTACAAACTGGCTTTTTAGGGCTTTCGACCAGAACAAGGATACAAGTCGAATGATGTAAAACTTACCTTGAAACGGTACTCCAAACGACTAGATTTTTGTTAATTGGAAGTTTAAACACCCGAATTGAAGCACCGTTTTCGTCGTTTGGAGTACAATTTTAAAGTAAGTTTTACATCATTCAAAACGTATCCTCATTCTGATCAAAATCCCTAAAATGCCAGTTTGTAATTCGGGAAAAAAAACTTAACTCTTTTAAGTTTTTTTAACTGAGGACCAGTGGAGGAAAAATAGTTGAAAGGTGAGACTGTCAGGGGGAACAAAAGAAAGGTAGGATTGGCAATGGCCAATGACGTCTTTTTGGGATTATCACAGGCCAATTCCCCTATCTCAACGATATAATATTGAAAAACATAATGTTCGAACCGGACGTGATTTACCATAAGTTATTAAAATGTTATAATATTGGAAAACCGTGTAATATTTTAAACCATATAATATTGAAGCGGCATAATGTTTGAACCCATATCGAACAAATTAATGGTGTAGTATCTTAAACGATATAATACTAACACGGCATAATGTTCGAACCGGACACGACTTACGATCAAATATTGAAACGGTATAATATTTGAACCCTACCAAACAAATTAACAGTGCAATATTTTAAACGATATAATATTGAAACGACATAATTTTCGAACCAGACCAAACAAATTAACAGTATAATATTTTTAATGATATAATATTGAAATGGCATAATGTTCGAACCGGACGGGAGTTGCGATAAATTATTGACACGGTATAATATTCGAACAGTACAGAATAAATATAGTGTAATATTTTAAATGATATAATATTGAAACGACCTAATGTTCGAACCAGGAGTTTATAACAGCAAAACCTAAAATTCACCAATCTGTAACACCAAAACCCCAAAACTCAACCATATTAATTCACTTAGGTTATGTACGGCACATACAGCCCAGTATGTGGCGTACATAAGGCCTCAAATTCAGTTCTCAACACATCATTAATCACTGATTTTCTCAACATATCATTAATCACACACATCATTAATCACTGATTTTGAGGTAGCCCTATATGTTGCATACAGGCCTGTATGCGACGTACATAAACCTGAAGTGTGTAGATAGTTGACTTGGGTGTGCCAATAGTCTCACCCTTAAAAAAAAACATTATGAACTACACATATATCAACCCGTTCAAATATAGACCATTTTTATGAGTTAAATATATTGTTTTCTTCATACTGACTTTTGTGAGTCAAAATGGTTGGTTTTCATGAGAAATTTATCATATAAAAACGTTGCAACCAAATACATACTTAAATAAAAAATGATCTGTTTTGTTTGCCTTTAGGAGTCAAAATTGTTCTATATAAACCTTGTTCAAGACTTGCAAGAATTTTTCCATTGATGGGCGTGTATCTTGTGTTGGTTGCAGACAATTCGAAACAAGCAGAGCTAACTTGTATGCTCCCTTTGGAGGTTCATAATTATCCTGAAGCTTTGGGTCCAGAATCATTCTCAGATTTGCCACATGTGCTAGCAATGGGGTAGCCCATTTTACTATATTTTTCCTTTCCTTGTGGTCTGTTCCGGTCAAACACCTTCATTCCTGTTAGTATTTCAAGTAGTACCACTCCAAAAGAATATATCTCGCTCTACACTCCAAAACCTGCAAAAGTGGCCACTCGTTGGTCAGCCATTGACCGGTGCACAACTAGCTCCTGTTTCTGGCATGGAGTGGTATTTGAGTTGATTGATAAGGAGTTGATAATTTATGATCATAAATTTTGAGAATATAACTGAAAAACCAGGTTCAAAGCAGAACATACTGTCTTGGCAACGATGTCCTACATGATTACCCTCCAAACTTACATCTGCTTGGTAAGGGAACCACTCAGGCGCAGCATAATGTGCATCCATTTCGAACAAGTATAAACCAAGAGCTACAAATGAGTTGTCTAATTCGAAATCCCGAAGTCGAGCATTATAATCCTGGGAGGTATGTAAAATTGATGTTACGTTGAAATGCAAATGCAAGCATGTCAAATATTGTCTACTTTACCGTGTCCACCAATATACAAGTGGTCTTAAATTGGCTCTACGCTGGATGTCCCTTCTTATGCAAGAAAAACAGGCCCTGAGCTGCACCAATTGCTATTTTCAGCCATGCGACCCAAGAAGGCGAAAATGTACCCGGCTCTGCGTATATAAAGCATATACTTTATGTTCAATGACTCAAAGCAAGTCGATTTACGCTAGACCACAACAGAATGACTGGGAAAAGCAGAGTCACATATATTGGAAAAAATAAATAAATTTTGGTTCAATGCGAGGAATTAGGGTTGTCCAAAAAGCTCGCGGCTTGGAGCTCGCTCAGATTTAGCTCGGAAAAAGCTTGCTCGAAATAGCTCGGTTTGAAATGGAGCCGAGCCGGCTCGGGTCGGTTAGAAAGTGAGCCTAGCTCGGCTCGGCTCGTAACGAGCCGAATTGGCTCGCTTAGTAGCTCGGCTTGGCTTGTAACGAGCCGAATTGGCTCGCTTGGTAGCTCGGCTCGGCTTAGCTCGAATTGTTTCACTTATAATATATTTTATTCTATATACATTATAATATATTACAAAGACTGATTATTATTTGCATGTATTTAGGAGTGTAATTTGATATTTATGACATATTTGAAGGTTGATCATCATACTAAAGAACTAATACTGTATTTCGTTGAAATTTAAAATTTATTTGTGTTGTTGACAGTGGGGCGACCCTGAAATTTTTTTCAAGGGGTGCGGAAATTTTTAGTGGTTTGTTTTTCTATCACTATATAATATTTTTTGTTGTTCGTTCCTGTCGGAACGGGTCGGGTCAAGTCATAAAAAGATAATTAAACTAAAGTTTATATA
The DNA here is from genome assembly GCA_947069175.1 of Scalesia atractyloides. NCBI lineage: Eukaryota > Viridiplantae > Streptophyta > Magnoliopsida > Asterales > Asteraceae > Scalesia > Scalesia atractyloides. The sequence continues at coordinate 85,959,071 of CAMTDV010000021.1, forward strand.
ATCAACAAATAATGACCGACCTAGAAGTTTTAATTAGAGTTTATAATATGTATGTTTTATGTTTATAGATCCACAAGTATTATATATTATTGATTTGTGCAAGATTGAGACGCCCAGTGGTCGACGCATAAATTTTCTTCATGGTCGACGGAATTTTTAAGTATGTCGTCTATTGCTATACAATAGTTTTTTCCGTCTAATTCGGGTTGGATCACGTCTAGTCGGATCGGATCGGGGGCAAAAATTCTCACCATGATTCTCATTTATAAGACCACACGGTGTGGAGGGGCGTGAAGATGGGGCATTATGCGACACGTGGACCAAACGTAGCATGGTGCCAAATACCCCTCATGCCGGTGGAAAACCCCAAGCCCAAATATGAACGCCAAGGATAACGCCGTTCCCGAGGTACTATGTACTATAGAATGATAATATATCAACTAAATAAACTTACAAAGTACACATGTATAAAAAAAAGGTGAAAACTCACAAAGTGTAACAGCATATTATTTGTATCTACGTATTTTTTTTGCTTTGAACTCACTTTGCAGAGACTTTCCTTTACCCAATGCACAGTAATAAAATATAGATAAATAAATATCATCTTCTCCCCCCTTCTTCTCTGATGGCCTCAGCAAGAAAATAAACAAATTCCGATTACCCATTTTTTCTTCTACTTCATATCTTCTTCATCATAGGGGTCAAAATTCTCAAGGGGTGCGGTTGGAATTTCCGACGAAAAATAACATTAATTTTTTTTAAGGGGTGCGCCCGTCCGCCCACCCACGGCTTGGGTTAGGTCTACCCGTTCAACGTTGTTGAACTTGATTTTGGTTTGTAATGTATTAGGTTGAACTTATTTTGAATATGTTCTTTTGAAGTATTGAAGAATATTTTAGACCGCTAAATTTTGAGAGCTATGCATTTATATTTCTTTTAATATCGAGTCAAACCAAGCCAAGTCCGAGCTTTGATATTCAGCTCGGTTTCAAATCCGAACCGATCCTGAGCTTGGCCTGGCTCGGCTCAGCTCATAAACAGCCCTACGAGGAATTAAATTAGAAGATTTTCTTACCTCCAAAAAGAAGTTCATCTAAACTTGCATCACGAAGTAACTCATAAACACAAGACAGATTTTGCCCGTCTAAGCAATATCCTAGGAGCTTGACAAGGTTGGGGTGATTGAAATCTTCAGGTATGAGATCCAGCTGCACATAAAAATTCCTGTATACTTATTAACTTGCACTAACTGAAATGGTGAAAACAAAAAGTACTTTGACATCCGTTGCTTCGATTGTTATATTGAAAAAAGGTGTCTATTTCAAGTTACCTTAGATGTTCCAATACGCCTCGTCTTAACGTACATAGCCAAACCTGTTGGCGGTAATTCCCGACTCATCACAAGTCGGTGATGGGAAAAGGGTGACAAAGGACCTCAAGTCACAAATCGGTGAACTTGAGGGATCAATGTTGACAAGTTGGTCATAATTGGTTAAGTTTCTTAATTATGTTATAATTATATTTGGTAATGTCTTGGTTACCAAGTTAGGGTTAGACATTAAGAAGAGATGAGATAGAAACCGTGTTATGGTTTAAGACTAGAAACCAAGTTATGGTTTGAGAGTCTGTAATCAGTTTTGAGTTATTTTCTGATTAATAAGATTGAGAGTGATTCATCTTAAATTTTTTTCTTCAATTTTTCTATTCGGTTTGATTGTCGATTGGGACTTGAAAACCAACACCGGATTTTGTTGGGGCATGTGTCAATTCATCGACCCAGCCTTTGTAAATGGTTTCAAGTGAATATGTGGAGAACTTATAGTCATTGGAATTATTTGTTGCACTTACCAATTCAGCACATGTGAAAGTTCTTACACTTCGATTGTTAGATTTCTGAATATACCGAGCACTGATTTCATATTTGCTTCCCTTGGCATGAGCTAGCATCAAGCCAACTTTGTTTCCCTCTACATGAGCCGACGTCAAGTTAGCTTTGCCTGTGAGAAAAGATATTACCTTGTTAAAGAATTTTCCATCATCAACACCAGAACCAGCAATTTCACGTTCTCGTGACAGAATAGACTCAAGCTTGACCACAACCTCTGCCATTGTAGGGCGTTGTTTGGTTAGTTACGTAAGCAGTGAATTTCGATGCTTGTGAATTCCTTCAACGCTTTTTTTGAGATTTGTCCAATCAGTCTATTGTTCACAATTTCTTTGAGTCTTCCCTCTTTAAAGTGGTCTTCAGCCCAAAGGCTAAACTCCATTCATCTTCGTCAAGTGTTGGATCTACCGCTCTCTTCCCAGATATAACACCTCAAAAAGGACAATCCCAAGAGCATAAACATCAGATTTTCTTGTCAACTTTCCGCTATGGTAGTAGCTTGGATCCATATATCCAAATGTCCCTTTGACTAAGGTGCTCACATAAGTTATTGTCTGATTTATTGTGCCCACTTTTGCCAATCCAAGGTCGGAAATTTTAGCATCAAAGCTAGAATCTAACAAAATATTGGAGGTCTTCACATCTCGGTGTATCACTCCATGTTGAGTTGACATACCTGTGTGAAGGTAGTGTAATCCACGAGCAGCGCCTATACATATCTTTAGTCGTTGTAACCATGATAACTCTATCACACCTCTATGGAGATGATCTTCAAGGGTCCCATTGGGCATAAGCTCATATGCTAAGACCATCTCGCTTTCTTCACTGCAGTAACCAATCAGCGGCACCAGATTACCATGCCGCAGATTAGAAAGGAGCGTAACTTCGGCCTCAAATTCATTCGTTCCTTGGTTAGATGTAGAATGCAACCGTTTAATTGCAACGTTATTTACTGGCCCAAATTTGCTAAGAGATTTATAAACCTTGCCAAATCCCCACGGCCTATGACTAATGCATCATCAAAGTTGTGGGTTGCTGATTTAATCTCTGCAAGTGTAAGACGTTTACAAGTTTGGTCTGGTAGTACGACTGGGGAGTTGGTATCCATGGTAGGTGCAGCTGATTTCATTGTACAAGCATGGAATCTTCAAGATATCTCTTTAATGATGTTTTAGACTTGCGGCCCAACGGATTTTTTTGTTCAAATCTTCATTGCTAACAAGCGTTGAAATTTTAATCTACCGGATTTCTTCTCCGATGTTCTAATTGGCTTTGTATCCTTGACATTGTACAATAAAACCCAACATTGGGATGGAAATAAAAAAATTAATCTGCGTTTTTTAACATATTGCTATTTATTATCTTCCATAATTTACACATCCACCGTCTAGAAAACTTATTGTCAACTATAGAAGCTGAGTGAATGTAATTTCTTAATCATAACAACTCATTAAACAATTCTTTAAAAAGTTTCTTACTTTAATTATAATCATATTATAAAGATAGTGTCAGTTTAACTCACGCAAGCATTGAAAGGTTCACTATGTTTATCATGTTACATGTAAATGAATATCTTATAATCTATAATTTATATTATTATCTTGTCGTCCTTATCGTGAAATTAATAAATATTCATCATGTCATACATACAGCTCGTTTCAAAGCCCCAGCTTTGTATACTGAGATCATATAGGCTTGTGGGCCAAACAAGCCTTTAAAAAATATAATTAGCCATTTGAGTTGTTAATGTGATTCAAATTGTCAACGTATGAAGATTTCTGTTGGGAATGTTACCGAAGAATTGCTAATCCAAGCCTGAAAACTTAGGTAGTGCTTGTTTCATGCATTATAATGGAATTAGAATGGGAATTCGTGCAGAAACTGAAATTTGATTTGTAATTTAGGTGTGTTTGTTTCACATAATGGAATGGAATTTGAATGTAACTGGAATCTAGATTCTCTTCCTTATGTTGTTGTTCGGTTCTAACTCATTTTCTTGTTGAAACCAACAAAATAAGGAATGAAATCAACATTCCAATTCCATTAAGATTACATTTCATTCTGTGAAACTAACGCTACCTTAGTCATCAGAAAGTAATTGTAATTGGTAAATGTTTGCCAAAATAAGTGCTAAAGATCAAAGTGGGTCTTGATTTCTTACTAGTCTTAGAGGTGTGTTGGCGTTTATGTTTCTTCATTTTGGTCTTATGGTTCTGCCAGTGGTGGATTCAGGAATGTTTTCTGTCGGGTTCCTTTTAGTAGATTCTTACTAATTTTTTTTTAAACCATACAAGGTTTCCACTAATTTTTTTCATTATTTCTAAACCGAGGGGGTTCCCAAGAACCCCCAAAACACCCCTAGCTCTGCCCAGTCACTATTGTATTTTATTTGCCTATTTAAAGGCTTTCCTTCTTGTTGGATAATATGTTTAATCATCCGGTTAGCAAAATGTAATTCTTAGAAGTATTACGATCCTGATACGCGAACATCCTGACACGCAAACATGGCCCGTGTGTATGTAACAAGGTAATAGCATCTACAAAAGAAATGAGGTTTCCAAACAAACCCAATTCCAAACTTATGCGTTATGGGAGAAATTTGTGGGGGTGAGGTTTGGAATTGGAATTACAAGCATGCAAGTGGTTGCCCCCACTAAGATCTCACACACACATAAAAATTTAATTATATGGGTGTTTGAAATTTTATAGTATTAGTAGTTTTGGGGGTTTGGTTATGTGGATGCTCTAGGTGGTAATCCAACCCAATACCCATAGAGTTTGATAAGTGATAACCTTGGGAGTTAAAGGAGATGAGGCAACTAGGTGCGGACCACAAACAATTGAACATTATGCTAAGTCACAATCAGGGTCGGACCTATAGTACAAGTATCCTAGGCTTGGGCCTACGGTCTTAAAAAAATAGGGCGTTTACTTAAAAGAAAATTAATATGCTAACTATTAATATTAGTGCAAATTATTGTTTTAGATTTGTTTGATTCCTTATATGAGCAAACCACTCTGAGTTGTAGTTGTGTTAGATTTTTGTTTTGTTCCAAACATGGATAAAAGAGTATTGTCTATAATAATCAAAGAAGGAAAAAGAGCCTCAAATTTTCATTTCGTCTTGGGCCTTTAAAATGGTTGGAACGGCTCTGGTCACAATTGTTGGTTCGCTTTCCCAATTCGCATAGTTGCGGCAACTCATAACTTAAGTATAACTTTTACACTTAAGTTTTTCTTCAAGATTTTTAGCAAATACGTACAATGTGCATCTGGTTTTCGCCTTAAAGTGCACATGTTATCCGAAACTTTCTTTACCGATCCTTGGTCAAGATTTTTAACAAATACGTACAATGTGCATCTGGTTTTCGCCTTAAAGTGCACATGTTATCCGAAACTTTCTTTACTGATCCTTGGATCTTAGGCAGTGGGGGTTGGGGAAGGCCCAATGAATCCCTGCCCCGTCTAGGAACACCAGCCTCCCGGACCCAACGAGAATAAAACCTTGTGAGTGGGGAGCCTCACCGAATTGCGGGGAAAGTGGAGATCTTGGTTTTTTTATGTTTCATGTGTGTATGTATTTTGTTTGTGTGTGTATGTGTTTTTTTAGGTGAAGAAGACGAAGAAAGAAGATGAGGTTTTTTATGTTTTTAAGTTTTTATGTTTTTGTTTTTTTGTTAATATTTATCTTTATCTTAATTTATACTTAAAATATATATTTTATTTTAGATTATAACTAAAATATTTTGATATTTGTGTTATCTTTTGGATTATGTATCTTTTATTTTATAATTAAAATATATCTTTTATTTTAATTTATAACTAAAATATATTAAAATTTGATTTATTTTTCTTTTATATATCTTATATTTTAAATTTTAAATTAAATATATTGAAATTTGATTTATTTTTGGTTTATATATCTTTTATTTTAATTTATATTTAAAAATTTTTAATACATAAATTGTTTTAAAGTTTTTATTAAATTAAAATAAATTGGTTTTAAGGAAATCTGGGATGACACCGCGCAATCTTGGAAACCTGAACTGGAAAAAGCTGATGTGGCGCTAACATATCATACGGGAAAACGGAGAAAATTGGGACGACAACCCGCACCCTTAGAAATGTGACTATCTTTTTTTCGAACGACTAACATTTCATAATCAAAATGAGAATCGGCTTATCAAGGAGCTAAAAACCGAGGATACACCAAAGATTTCATCTAATCAACCAAATCTACATTTTATCAGTTGCTATAAAACTCCACCAAGAAGACCATTCAATCCGGTTGTGGCTCTATCTAATTACCCCATTTATGTTCTTTACCTTTACTAGATATGTGAGAAATTAATCTACTTTCTCAACTTCCATTCTTGCCTAACGTAGTTATTACAACTCCTTTAAGCAATAACTCATTATCTAAAACAAATGATTAAAACAGCAAAAACGCGTATACTTCATGGGCTATCATGCCAGGGTCGGCCCGGAAATCCGCCCAGGTATGGAGAAATGATGGGTGGGCTTTCTTTTTTAAATCTTTATTCTTTTAATTTTGTCTTTAAATATAATTTTAAAAATATCATTTAAAAGTCTCTTACGCAGATAGTGACAAAGGACAAAATGTGTTACGCAGTTTTAAAAATAGTAAATGTTAAATTCTTGATATCTAAAAAAACTGATTGAAACCATAGTTGTCAAACACGCAATGTAGAAAAGGTGAGCCTTGTGCCTAGGCACAAGGTACTTACAAAGCAAGAACCCGAGACAAGCGAAGTGCATATAGTAAATATACCATTTTTTAGGGTTTTAGTCATGTTTAGGCTGGTTCTAAACCAATTTTAAGTGTTCCGGACCAGTTTGTCAGAATTTGCAATTTTTATTAGAATTTTTAGGATTTGGCTAGGATCTCGCTTAAGCGCCTGCATGGAAGTAAGGTGTTTTCTTGCGCCTCGTCTAGCTTGAGGGTGGTTGCGTGCTTGAAGGACTTTTGGCAACATAGATTAATTAAAACAATAACCTTTTTCTAAAAAAAATATATGAAAACATGTATATCACATATCCGTGTAATTAGTAGTAACCTTTATATCGTGTGTACAATCAAATATATTATATGCATGGAGTACATGTGGTCATGCATAGATTAAAGTAACAAATGAAGCATGGATTGTCACCCATTACATTATATTCCTTCATGTTTTAAGTGCCCCCACTCAATCAAAAGCCACCACTCCACCATAAAACTCACATCATCACAACCCACAAATCAATCTTTCTCCAAACAACTTCTTCACTTAGCAAAATGTCACCGCGTGCTGCAGAACCACACCTCAACGGCACCTTCTACGGCCCTCCCGTCCAACCAAAAACCAAATCCTACCACCGTCCTGGCCGCGGCAGCACGTGTAACCCTATAACATGTTGTTGTAGTTGCATTTGCAACTGCATCATCCAACTCATTTGCCAAATCCTAATCACCATCGCGATCTTCGCGGCTATCATCGGCTTAATCTTCTGGTTCATCTTCCGCCCAAACGTCCCCAAATTTCACGTCGATAACGCCACCCTCACTCAATTCACCATGTCCCCTACCAACAACCCTCTCAACTACAACCTCGTCGTCAACATGACATTCCGCAACCCCAACCGCCGGTTAGGGATCTACTACGACAACATGGAGGCCACCACAATGTACTCCGGTCAGCGGTTTTCGACCGAGGAGGTTGATGGTTTTTATTTAGGACATAAGAAGGAGAAATATATTGGTCCAGTTTTTAAAGGAGAGCAAGTGGTGGAGTTTGATGGTGGTGATAGATCCAAATATGAGTTGGAGAAGAGTGATGATGTGTACAAAATTGATGTGAAGTTGAAGATGAAGATTAGTTACAAAGTGTTGTGGATGAAAACACCAAAATTTAAAGCTAAATATGAGTGTGATTTGAAGGTTCCATTGAGTTCTAAAGGTAAAGTTTCATATGTGAAATTTGAGAGAACCAAGTGTGATTTTGATTGGTGGGGAAGTTGATGATGATGATGATGATGATGATGGGTGGTGGTGGTGGTGGTGGTGGTGGTGGTGGTGGTGGTGTGGTGGTGGTGGTGGTTTAGTGATAGTTTTATAAGTTAATTAATAATATAATACATTGATTATGATGATAATCGAATCTGGTTTTTATTTAATTTTTTTTAGAACAACAGATCCTTGGGATTTTTTTTTTGGAACGGTCAACTAAATCATTGAATAAGCATCTTTGAATGTTCTTAACTGAGCAAATGTATCCCTTCCTCCATAACGGTCAGAGTTGGATGCATACCTAAGCCACCAGTTCCGGGGAAAACCCGTCCGCCTGAAGGCCAACTGCGGTAAAACCCGGTTCTGCTTGGTTTATAACTGGTGACCTCCAAAGAGGCCTAGTTCTAAACTCCATTGTCACCGCCAATGTCTTTCAAAGTGATGCTAGTGAGAGTTGAATTTAGAACCTTAAAGAGAAAAATCAAGTGACTTGCCACTGAATCCACCTCGGTATTATTGTTGGTAAGACTACATGGTGTGGTTATGCGCCCCCTCCTAACTCACCCATTTTTGCGCCTCATGACACCCCTCCCCCATCCCGCCAAAGGGAACGTTATGGCATGTCTCCGCCAGTGGGTTAGCGGACGTTATAACATGCCTCCCCCATCAAAACCAATCAGATTTCTTTTTTTTCTTATTTTTATATGTAGTAAGGCTTTAAAGGACTTTATTTCACACCATAAAAGTTAACAATAATGTCTATTAATTACGTGTTGCCTATATAACGTGATGAAGTGTCTATGAACTTTATACCATACCACACCGATGGTGGACATATATGATTGAGATTGTTTCATTTGTTTATTGATTGCAGATAAAGTATAGAAAGTTATGAATTCAGGTTATAAATCATGTGCTTGCTTTTTAGCTTTTAGGAGTTAAAGATAAGAAACGTGGGACCCACGGAATAGTATCATTTCGTGAGCGGTTTCTTTTTTAATGTTGAAAATGGGAAAGACTAGTTTTTAGCTTTTAGCTTATAATTAAGATAAAAAAACAAATAATTTTTAGTCATGACTGTCTTTTGCTTTTCTTTTCTTTTTTTTCAAAGTTAAAAAGTTATAAATTAAAATATTATAAAGAAGCAACATCTTCATGCATATATGTGTTATAATTTTGGCTTTGTGTGTTTTTTTAAAAAAAATTGATTTTTTACTTTTCACCCAAAAGTATTTCATAAATTGTTTATAACCCAAAACTATTTTTTTTACTTTTTAAACCAAAACTTTTTATCTTTTGCAAACTATCCTCACAACTTTTTTTACTTTCAACTTTGATTCTTTATAGTTTTCATTTTCCGCAAAAATTTTCGTTTTATGCTTCGTTCTAAATTTTGTGACTTAAAACATCGCAATGTACGTCTTTGGTTTAATGTTTTTACATTTCGTTCTAAATTTTGCAAGTTAACACGAAGCAACACGCGTGTGTGAGTGAACGTTTTTACATCGTCTATTTTTTTCCCGTTTGACAGGTTTGACATAACATGCGGGTCCTAGATCGACTTAGTTATAACTAAAGAATCCCCGCCGCATTGTGGCGGGTCATAATTCTAGTTTTATCTTTAATTATTAATAAATAAATGAATCTTATTTAAATTTGATATATAAGTAATTTACAAAGTTTTAAATAAAGGGACATTTTGTGAGAGGGAATGCGATCATATAATTTTTCACTATTTATTAAAAAAGTTCTTATCACACTTTATCACAGAATTGAAGCATTTTATTCTGATTACTAATTTGTTATACATGTAAAATGTTACCGAATTATATATTAAATATCATTCTTTTCTAAATAAGTATGCTTGGTCATGGTGACGGTGTAGAAAATATTTTCTCATTGTCTTTTGTGGGTGGTGATGTAGTGAAGGAACAAGAGTTTAGACGAGATTCTTTTAACAAAAGATTCTCAAAAATATTAAATATAAACTATTAATTTTAAAGAAAAAGTAGATATGTGGCTGTTTCACATCCAAGGTTGGATACGAAACCATCCAAAACTATGTAGTTTGGTTAAAAATCTATCCAAATTTTAACTCCTAATTAACTTAACTACAAATTATCTATATCTTTTTAACTTTGGAAAATTAACATCATCGTCTCCAACAATATGGTCATGAACATTCGGCGGCAATCATCCAAGAAACTCGTCAATTGCCAAGATCAACTGTCGTACCTTAATTCGAACTCTTTAATTTGAATTTCAACTGATCGATCATGGAGATAATTTGATATGATATGTAAAGTGCATTAGTAATCCCCATGCAAATGAACACAGAACCATGAGCCCAGATGAATAGAAACAAATAGGAAATTGAGAAGTGCAAATGAACTCAGAACTATTATTTGTTGGTCCGTGATATGTGGTTTCAGATACAGACCATGCCCCCTAAAATCTCAAGAGATCAAATGGAAGAGAACTAGTCATTGATTTAACCTGGACTCTATTTAAGAAAAGCATATCCCCATATTCTTACCTAAAAGTCCATGTAAATCACTATCAGATACGATTTTGGAGAAAGAACAATATTTGAAGAAGTTGTTGGAGTCGATGTTGGTTCTACAAATCAAAACGATATAGGCTATTATGTTTTTTTAACAAATCCACGTAGTAGTTTTGATGGTAGATGCGAAACAGCCACATATTCACTTTCCCCATAAATTAAAGTAAAGTTTGTTACCACTTTTTATATAAGTGATGGGTAGTTTGGTAAATAGATTTCAACTCTTATTTGTTTAACCCTAGATTACCCACCACACAATAAACTTAATCGCAAGTTTTTATGTGTAAGAACGGGTCCTTTGAATAAATGAATTTTTTATGTTTTATTTCGAACTATTATTATTTGACATGGCCCGAATCGATAACCGACCCGACCCGAAACATAGTGATAGGAAAAAAAAATTGGGTATCATCACTATACACCCCCTCGAAACTTTTGGTCAAGCTCCGCCACTGCATCGAATGTTCATGTTCAAATTCAAGTCTTGCTTTAATCATAGCAGGTGGCGGTTAGAGAGATTAAGATGTTCAAAGGGAGAATCAAAGATTCAGGATTCTTGGTGGTGGTGGTGCTAGACATTTTGATCTCTGATTTGGTGGAGGTGACGCTAATATGATGATAGAGATGAGAAAGAGTGTTTGTAGATACGAAAATAACAATTAGGGATGAGCATTTGGTGTCGAATACCAGTATCATATGAATAGATTCAGTATAGAATTCGATACCCACTTTTCAAGAAATTCGCTATCGGTACCAATAGCATATAGAGATGAACATTTTGTAACGAGTACCGGTACCGTTCTAATACCATACCGACATATTCAATTCGGTACCCATTTTTTCCAATTTAGTATTAGTATTTTTTATACTGGTTCAGTATGGTACGGTAACGATCTCTTCCCTAATACAAATATTTATTTTTCATTTAATATATTTAATTTTTTTACATTCTACACTATATAGTTATTGTAACACCAAGGAGTAAATTACACAAAACGTCCTTTAAGTTTCACCAATCTTGCTGGTTTCAGCCTTAATCTTTAAAAGTTGCCAAAACCAGCCTTTAGGATTAAATTAGTTACGGGTTTCATCCTTTATCACTAACCCAGTTATTAAATCATGTTAAATGGCATCACATGCAAGCCATGTGAGGGTAAAACCGTCTATTTCATACTTAAAGGACGTTTTGTGCAATTTACTCATATTTTTCATCCTCTTCATCCTCCTCATCCTCGTCTCCTCCGCCACTTTGCTAACATACGCCGACCCTTCGCCTGAAATACGACCAGTCTCCTTAAAGTTGACTACTAACATGCCCCATCAAATACTTCTGTTTCCATATTGTCTGATCTAATCATGTTTAGATAAGAATTATGAGCTTTGACATGCCTGTGCTTCTTGAACATTCTTGTGGCGTGTTCCGTGCTCAAAAGGTACGTCAAATGATTGTTTCTTTTTTTTTCAGGTTATGCGATAGAGATTTGCAGTTTCCTTTCATGGCTCTTCTTATATCAGGTATAATAATTCATGTGCTAACAACCATTTCAGTTGAGTTAACACAAATTATTGTAGAATTTCCCAATTAAAGGCTATAAACAAAAAGGAATATCGTGTAATTAGTGACTTAGCATGATGAAATGGAAGATTTCTTCGATTGCATCCAACTTTGTACTACTTATTAAAATTTTGAATTTTGAATATCTAGACCAAAGGAATATAGTTAATAAGCTTGATATTTGGATAAATAAATGTCTGCTACTATGATATTATTATAAGCAGTTTGAACTTCACTCTTGCATATATTTCAGATATCAATGCTACTTTGTATCACTTCACGTAAAGCATACATAAGTAATATTAAATAACAAATAATCCACAAATCTCTTCTGCTACTCTGATAATCTCTTCTGCTACTCTGTTTATTGATGAAGTTCACCTTGTTCTTGGAACATGATTAGATCAGACAATATGGAAACAGAAGTATTTGATGGGGCATGTTAGTAGTCAACTTTAAGGAGACTGGTCGTATTTCAGGCGAAGGGTCGGCGTATGTTAGCAAAGTGGCGGAGGAGACGAGGATGAGGAGGATGAAGAGGATGAAAAATACGAGTAAATTGCACAAAACGTCCTTTAAGTATGAAATAGACGGTTTTACCCTCACATGGCTTGCATGTGATGCCATTTAACATGATTTAATAACTGGGTTAGTGATAAAGGATAAACCCGTAACTAATTTAATCCTAAAGGCTGGTTTTGGCAACTTTTAAAGATTAAGGCTGAAACCAGCAAGATTGGTGAAACTTAAAGGACGTTTTGTGCAATTTACTCTAACACCAAGTTGGATCCATAGTAATCTTCTTCTTTTTTTTTTTGTATTTTAGTGTACGTTTGTTTTCCTCACTTTTTTCCTTTAACATTTGGTATTGTTACTTATAACTCCTCATATTGTAAAGACTTTTTAATCAATTTTACGTACTTTTTTTACATGTCGGCATAAATTCAAGTTGGTTTCGGTTTAATTTTTTTCGGAAATATGTTGTTTCAAATATAATACGTTTTTGTGTCTTTTTGTATGTTCCATGTTTTGACATAAATTTTGTTTTAAACAATTGAGATCAAATATAATACGTTTTCATTAGGCGGTATAAATTTGAATTCGTTTACGTTTTGACGCTGCCGCAAGCGTCGTACCATTCTTTAACTTAAAAAACATAATTTTTTGACGTACTTATTTTTATATACGTGTCAGTATAAGTTCAACTTGGTTAACGTTTCGACATAAATTTCTTTCGCAAATAAGTCGGGTCAAATATAATACGTTTTGATGCTTATTTTTATGCACATTTTCAGTTTGTCTACGTTTTGACGTAACTTTTATTCGGAAACAAATCATGCATCATGTGGTGGCGTTGATAGCCGAAAGACAAGGGGTACTTGCGCTAATCGGCTTTTGTCTCAATTGCTAAGTAAGGTTGTCTACATCTTACCTAAGCTTTGCTATTGATGGGAATTACTGACTATAATGATGATGTGTTTCGGTTTGGGCCGTAGACTATTGATGCGGGCCCAAGTGTGGAGGAGCGGACCATCTTATATTTGGAGGCCCAAGATCGCGTAACAAATGGGGCTTCATTAAAATGGCTCTAACTTGGGCTACGGGGGTCCATTTTGGGCGTGCGACCAGGCGAAACGATCGTGAGAACGGGTCATCGCCCGGGCCTAAAAACACTTATTTCTACGAGTATTTTATCATTTTATGTTTTTTAAGCTTTTCGTGGACTTTTATTTTGTTCTGGTTTATGGCACAAGTGTATTTTGGGGCCCATTTTGAATTTCGGTTTCTATTTATATGTCTCTAATGTAAGTTGGATGGTCATTGCGAGTTTATTGAATAATCATTTTTTTTTCACTTCAACTTCTTGCCCTTTGGGTTGAATTTTGGGGGTTTGGGAAAGATCAACACGGGTATTCGCAGAATCAACGTGTTCGTTCTTTGTTATCTTATCTTCCGCTACATCAACTATGAAACCGGACTGTATATGCGTCTAGGTAAAACTAAACACTGTGGTATGATTGGTTATCATGAATCGACTCTTCAATTCATGGTGACAGATCATGTAGTGTATATCTATATGCATGTGTTCAACAAGAATACTATTGTATCACTTATGTGTTTGATCAAACATTCGTGGGTTTCATGTTTGTTTATGTTAATCTTTTATTGATTTGCACAATCCTAACGAAAGGAACCACTAACATGTTTGATCTTTGAAATACAACTTATCTTGCTCATTTGTTTTCAATTGCGGTTTGTGTAGGTTTTGCGCCATTGACCTATGCAATAGCAATATGAACCTTATAGACTTGTGTAGTAATCGTGTAAGGGGTTGTTTGTTTACCTCTTAATGAGGCTCTAAATAGTTCAGACCTCTTACTCTCTTACTGGTTCAGCACTTAATGGTTCAACCTCTTTTTTTTGCGGGCAAATGTCTAAATGGTTAAGACATTTGCCTCTGAATGGTTAAGCATTATACTAAGTCTGAATGGTTAAGACCTCTAATCTGAATTGGTCAGACATTTGTCTCTTAGCGATTAAACATTATACAGGCTCTTAATGGTTTAGACTTCTTACTGGTTTAGCACTTAATTGTTCAGCACTTAACCATGCAGAAGTTGTCAAACAGTCTCTAAGTTTCGTTTGAAAAAAAAACATAGTTAGGATGTTGTTCTGTTAAGATCTCTTATCTTATCTGCATGTTAAGTTGCTTTTATTTCCATTTTTTTTTTAATTTTCTTTTATGTGAACTTTTATGCTATTATTTAGATTGATTGGTCGATTCCAAAAGGTGTATATTCTGGAAACCAAAGTTGACGGATTGAACAGAACCTTTACTGTGTTCATAGTTTTGTTATAAATATTTTGAAAGAGTGTACATATTGTTTTGTGTAGAACAATATCTTGCCTATACTCCCCTTACTTACATTGCATCAATATATATATATATATATATATATATATATATATATATATATATATATTGTTGCTTGACATCTATAACAGGCAAACTATAGTGAGCTATAAAAACATTTCTGAAATCAAAACCAGCCACGCCAATGTGTCCCGCCGAAACCACCTTTTAGTAACCCTTATTTAGTTTTGCCCCATGA
The DNA here is from genome assembly GCA_947069175.1 of Scalesia atractyloides. Lineage (NCBI taxonomy): Eukaryota > Viridiplantae > Streptophyta > Magnoliopsida > Asterales > Asteraceae > Scalesia > Scalesia atractyloides. The sequence continues at coordinate 85,974,197 of CAMTDV010000021.1, forward strand.
AATGTGCAACCCGTGAAGGGGCGCTTAGATGATATGGTATGCAATTATAGTGATTTCGGTTTCTTTTGTTAATTATGGTATCTAGTTGGGAATCTAATGTAATGTTATGCATCTGGTTTTGTAATGACAAGAATTCGCGAGTTAATCATAATACATATTTTTAGAATGGTTGTGTGTTGTTGAAAAAGTATTTTTGTAAGTTACAGTAATTTTCAGGTCGTGGAACCGGCAAGAATCTATGAGCGGATCAACTTACGCGAGTTAAAAGGGCAGCGCGAGTGCACGCGACATTTAATCCAATCGCACAATATTATAATTGTGAGTATAAAAATAATTATTCTAATTTATAAAATAATTTGCATTGAAATCTACACAAAAAAAAGAGAATTTTGACGTAAGAACGGGCTGAAACGAAGCAGTATGCGTGATAAAAGGCAAGAAGCCACTCCTTGAGGCTACTCCATGAGTCCAACCCATGGCCCAAGCACATGCCCATAACCCATTTTCTCCTCATTTCTACTCATTTCTACCTACACTTTCTCTCACTACCTCTCAATTCTCTCAACTCTCTCCTTCCTCTCAAGAAATCCAGCCAACCTCCGGCGGTCGTCCATGGTGGCAAAGAGATTTTCCGGCGAACTTTCGGGCGACCATATTCGGGTCGAAGGTACACCTTTTCTATAATTTCCACGTTTTAAACACCATGGTGAGGTTCATTTTCTGTAATTCAAAGCGGTTAAGAAGATGTACCACCTCTGATGACTTTCTGGCCAAATTCCGGCGAACTCGTTTTTTGTGTTTTATTTCCATGCATGCTAAGATCGGGTCTTTAGGAACCTCCACACAAGTTTTTGGGTCAATCTATTTTATGGAAAAATTCTGGTAAGATTCCTAGTTAAGATTCATCTTGTTTTTGCTTTTAAATCTTGTTTATATGTTGGAAGAATTTTATAAGGGAAACAAAGAAATTGTCATTTTGATTATGGGCTTTTGGTTGTGAACTGTCGTATTCCTTGCTAGTTTACGATGTTACATGTTAGTCTAGGGTTGTTGTGTCTTTCAAAACTGGAAAATATTTTGGTTAGTTTATGTAAAATTAAACCCGTGAACTCACCAAACTTTGTGTTGACACTTTTTAGCATGTTTTCTCAGGTATTTTGGCAATGTCACAACTAGAATAGGTGGAATCTTAGTTTGAAAGGCATTCAAATTCAGTAGGAGTGTTAGACAAAGTTTTCCAGTGCTTTGCAATTGTACCAATAGTTCACGACCGCCCGTGTACTTCGGCTAGATGAGCCTAGCCCCAACTTGTCGAGGGTCTTAACCATGGGTTGTTCTTGAATGCCTTCACCATCTGCTCACTAATGTGTCGTCCTTTGGCTTCGTCATCAGTTAAGGCGAAAACTGTGGCCCCACCCTAACGATGTTACATCCTAACCCCCTGCCTCAATCGCCGCAACCTTTACAGAGTAAAAGCCCGGTACGAACCTTTGAAGAATAACCTCCATCGTCATACTCAAAGACTTCGAAAACCCAAGCTCCTTCAAATTCTCTAACCTAACAGCTGCCATCATTTTTCCATGCATGTCATAATACCATATTAACCTTTAACTGCTTTCAATCTTCCTCACATGCAAGTTTACCACCTCTTTCCTCTTTGGGCTTTCAATACCAAGGATGGCTAAGGCAAACCAGATCGGCTTGTTAGACAGAAATTGGACTGGCCGTCCCTATGGATATGGGTTTCCCGTAAGGTCCGCGTATCTAGTGAAATCACCTAACATCGTCAGAACCACATTTGACCTATAAACACCCAAGTCCTGAGCAACCATAAGCACATCATCCACGGGCTAAACATCTCCAAACATTTCTTTGATAGCTATGGCAGCATCGGCAACGGTGACAGTAATGGAGCCTAAACCCCTTCTGGATGGAACCCCCTTTTCAATGGATATAGATAATCCCAGCGAAGAGGAGGCTATCCCTGTGAAGTTTAGACAATTCAAGTCAACCGTGACGTTAGGGAGTATGAGCTTGACAAGGGGAACATTCGAGTCGATCTTGAGTGTAACGATGTCCTCCATATCGTCCAGGGTTCATCCCAACATCTCAAACCCCGACCCAAAATGCGCGAATGGTGGACAGTGTTAGAAAGGAAAGTCAAACCTCAAGAGCAAATCCCAGCTAATCAACAGCAGCTAATCAACAGCCAATCAACAGCTGTGATGACCAGCAAATCAACAGCCGGATCAGCAGCAGCCAGACATTATGCTAACCAATCCTTTCCTTCTTTGTGTCTCTCTTGTAAAGCTTATATATACCCTGCACTTGTAATCGAAAAAAATACACACAAATTATGAATGAATGAGTCTTGTTCGGTAGCCTTTTCTGAAACTCTGTTTTAAACATGGTATCAGAGCGGGTTATTTAGACTGCTCATCATCTACCCAAAACACAGCCGAGCCACAACCGAGTCACCATGTCCGGAGACGGTAACTCGAGTAGTGATCTCACCTTACAACTAGCCAACCTTCTCAGAAATTCCCAATCAAAAAACCCCAAAATGTCCGATAGTTTACAGATAAATCTGAAACTAAATGGCCAGAATTACCCCCTATGGACCCGAATGATCCGAGTCGCCATAGGCGGAAAATCAAAAATCTTGCTGCAACATTTAACCTCAAATCCCCCAGACCCAAATCATGAAACCTACGAACAGTGGGAACAAGATGATCTGATCGTCTTTTCATGGTTAATTCAGAATATTGAACCTGTCCTTGCGGGTAACCTCACCGAATTTCCCACAGCGAAATCGCTGTGGGATGCCTTGGTAGTTACATACAGCAGTGGGCGGGACAAACTCCAAACATTTAATCTTCACGTCAAAGCAAATGACATCAAACAGAACAATACTTCTCTCGAAGAATTGTGGATAACCCTCCAAGGTGTATGGGGAGAAATCGACCGTATTGACCCAAATCCGATGACTTGTTCAACGGATATTCAAACATACTCCAGAATCCGAACAGAGCAGAAGCTCTTCCATTTCTTAAATGCCCTTGATCGGAAGTATGACCCTATAAAAAGGGAAATACTCCGGTCAGAACCTCTTCCGACTGCAGAAGCCGCGTATGCCACTGTTCGCAAGGAGGCCGCTCACCAAAAACTTCTCGGAACACCTCTCAATGACGCACAGGGCATCGCAGCAGGTCTAATAGCCTCAGAAGTGGAAGGAGCAGGACTTGCATCGAAAGGGCTCCGACGGTTTGACGGAAAAAGAACTGGATCAGTAAACAGAGATGACAAAACTCATCTCAAATGCGACCACTGTGGCATGACGAAGCATACAAAGGAACAATGTTTCAGACTCGTCGGATATCCCGATTGGTGGTCTGACAAGAAGGGCACAAAGGCCACTGCTCACGAGAAAGGCAGATCACCCAGCACCGGCAACCGAGAGGTTCCAGGAGATGGAAGCCGGAGTAGGGCGGGTTTCGGCGGGATGGCCGACGCAACATGCGGCGGAGAAGAAGGGTTAGGTAATGGTGATGGTAAAGAAGAAGAAGGTAACCGTATGATATATGGGGCGAATAATCCGTGGGTTTATAACCCAAATGTGGTTATGTCACATTTGGTCCCTAGAAAATATGGGAATGCTAATGTGACCCCAAAATATCATGAAAAACAAAAACGATGGATATTCGATTGTGGCGCAACCGACACAATGACTTATGAGTCATCGGATATTATCTCAACAACTAAACCAATAAGAACACATATTCAAACGGCAAACGGAGGGATAATGGATGTAAAATCGGGAGGGACGATTGAGATCTCACCCACAATAAAAATCTCTAATTGCCTTTATGTTCCCTCGTTGTCACATAAACTACTTTCCATTAGCCACGTCACTAAAGAACTCAACTGTATTGTTCTAATGTACCCTACGTTTTGCATTTTACAGGATATCAGGACGGGAGCGATCATTGGGCGTGGCACTGAAAGTCAAGGGTTATATTATGTGGACGAAGTAACTCAAAATGGTGCCGTAATGTTAACTCATGGTACATCGGAACGAGAAGCATGGTTGTGGCACCGAAGATTAGGTCATCCCTCTACAAGTTATTTACATATTTTATTTCCAAAACTGTTTCCAGTTAATTCCTTGTCAAATTGTGAAACATGCGTTTTAGCAAAAAGCCACAGGAAAACTTTTAAACCCAATAACACTAAAGTTGCTTTACCATTTTCATTAATTCATTCTGATGTGTGGGGCCCTGCCCCCGTTCTTGGGGGGCAAAACCTTCGCTACTTCGTGATGTTCGTTGATGATTGTACCCGAATGACCTGGGTTTATTTTTTAAAGAACAAATCCGAAGTCTTTGAAAAATTCACTATGTTTTACGCCATGATCCAAACCCAATTTCAAACAAACATCCAAATCTTTCGATCCGATAATGGCGGTGAGTTTGTTAATACCTCCTTTAAATTGTTTTTTCAAAACAAAGGAATAATCCACCAAACCACATGCCCAAACACCCCAGAACAAAACGGTGTCGCTGAAAGGAAAAATCGCATTTTGCTGGAAATGACACGAGCCCTCCTAATTGAATCCCAGGTTCCCAAACTTTTTTGGCCTGAAGCACTTGCTACTGCTACCTATCTTCTCAACCGACTCCCAACAAAAATCCTAAAACTTAACACCCCGTTACACACCCTTTCAAATTTTTTTAAACTTCCCTCAGTCCTTACCCTTCAACCACGAATCTTTGGATGTACCGCTTTTGTTCACATACCTAAATCAGATCGAACCAAACTTGATCCTTGTGCTGAAAAATGTGTCTTTGTTGGGTATGGAATGAATCAGAAGGGATACAGATGTTATAACCCAAAGACACGTCATATGTTCACCACAATAAACTGTGACTTTCTTGAAACCGAGTATTACTATTCCCAACTCAGTGGTCAGGGGGAGAAGGAATGCTCAGACACACTAAGTTGGTTGAAATATGTTCCCTATGTACCAACTACAGAGTCACCAGAATACAATTTCAGTGCCACTGAAGGCCCTAATGTTCCTCCTAACCTGGTACCCGAGGTAAGTAATACTCACCCTATTCAGTCTGGTGATACTTTTGGAGTTTCTAATGACTCCGAAGATGCCAATACTTCTAACCATGCAACTGCCACAGAACAAGCTGAAAGTGTACAGGCAGATGAATCCATACAAGAAGAATCCACACACGAAGAAACACCATCAAGATATGTGTTACCCCCTAGAACAAACAGAGGGGTTCCTCCGAAACGGTATTCTCCTGGAAAAGAACCAAGGAGGTCTAGTTATCCTATAGCTAATGTAGCTAATGGAAATCTCACTAAGGAAGCCAAAGCGTTTATCTCATCTGTTTACTCTGAGGAAACTCCTACAAACGTAGATCAAGCCTTAAAGTCTAAACATTGGAAGGAAGCAATGGAAACAGAAATGGAAGCCTTAATCAGGAACAACACTTGGGAAAAGTGTACTCTTCCGTCGGGAAAGAAATCCGTGGGGTGCCGTTGGGTCTATACGATTAAGTATAAACCAGACGGTACAATTGAGAGATATAAAGCCCGACTGGTAGCAAAAGGGTATACCCAGACACATGGGATTGATTACGCTGAAACATTTTCCCCAGTTGCAAAAATGAACACAATTAGGGTCCTTTTCTCGATAGCCGCAAATGAAGGGTGGCCACTTCAACAGTTTGATGTAAAAAATGCATTTCTACACGGGGATCTAAATGAAGAGGTATTCATGGATGCTCCTCCAGGATTCACAAAAGATTTCAGGTCAGGAGAAGTTTGCCGTCTGAAGAAATCTCTTTATGGTTTGAAGCAATCTCCCCGGGCTTGGTTTGGCAGATTTACCATAGCTATGAAAAAATTTGGATATAAACAAAGTAACGCCGATCATACTTTGTTTCTCAAAAAAAGGGGAAAATTCGTAACCTGTCTAATTATCTATGTAGATGATATGATCATTACAGGGAATGATAAAGAAGAAATGGGAAAACTAAAAGAAAACTTATTTGCCGAATTTGAAATGAAAGACTTGGGCAGGCTGAAGTATTTCCTCGGAATTGAAGTACTAAGGTCAAAACAAGGAATTTTCATTAGTCAAAAGAAGTATATCTTAGACTTGTTGGCAGAGATTGGAATGATAGATTGCAAACCAGCAGATACTCCTATGAGCATAAACCAAAAACTCTATATGGAGGAAGGAGCAAAGTTAGCAAACAAAGAGAGATATCAACGGCTGGTGGGAAAACTAATATATCTCTCACATACTCGCCCAGACATTGCATATGCTGTAGGGGTGGTAAGTCAGTTCATGCACCAGCCTCAAGAATCACATATGGAAGCAGTTTGGAGAATTATTAGATACCTCAAAGGAACAGTGGGTCATGGGGTCCTGTTTCAATCACATGGACATCTAAATGTTCAAATCTATACTGATGCAGACTGGGCAGGAGATAAGGGAAGTCGGAGGTCAACAGCAGGCTACTTTGCTCTAGTTGGTGGGAATCTTGTCACTTGGAGAAGTAAAAAACAAAAGGTGGTTGCTCTCTCAAGTGCAGAGGCTGAATTTAGAGGTATAGCTCGAGGTCTAACAGAAGCCATATGGATGCGAAGACTCTTAGCCGAGATTGGCTTTCCTTCAAGAGAAACGAGCAAGATTATGTGTGATAATAAAGCTGCAATTCAGATTTCAGAAAACCCAGTACAACATGATCGAACTAAACACGTAGAAGTTGATAGGAACTTCATCAAAGAAAAATTAGAAGATGGTACAATTAAACTACCATTTGTTCGATCAAAAGATCAATTAGCAGACATACTAACAAAGGCTGTCAGTGGGAGAGTCTTAGGCGAATGCTTAGACAAGTTGTGTATTGGAAACCCCACTACTCAACTTGAGGGGGAGTGTTAGAAAGGAAAGTCAAACCTCAAGAGCAAATCCCAGCTAATCAACAGCAGCTAATCAACAGCCAATCAACAGCTGTGATGACCAGCAAATCAACAGCCGGATCAGCAGCAGCCAGACATTATGCTAACCAATCCTTTCCTTCTTTGTGTCTCTCTTGTAAAGCTTATATATACCCTGCACTTGTAATCGAAAAAAATACACACAAATTATGAATGAATGAGTCTTGTTCGGTAGCCTTTTCTGAAACTCTGTTTTAACAGACAGAGCGTAGGCCTCGACGGGGCAAATAAAGGATCCCGCCTGAGGACGGAGGAAGATGACATTTGGATCTTGCACGGGAGAAGACAATATGAAGTAACAGGTGGTTTAGTGGTAAACAACAACTTGGGTTGTGTGAGTGTCGTCATCGTTTGTTTGTCGGAGAATAGTGTGTGAGAGAAAAAGATGTAAATAACCATTGAAAGTGTGTGAGAAATCGGTGTGTGAGATAAAAAGATGGAAATTAAAGACAATAGAAAAATGATGTGTGGGAGAGTATATGTACTATGGGTTGTTACGTGCAATGACAAAAGTGAGGTTAGAGAAAGAAGAATCAGTTATCTCAAGCCTAAGTTTGTTTATTAATCATCTCCGTTTAAATATAAATCTAACAAACTTTATAAATATTACTTGTACATTTATAGTTTCGGTCTGTTTTCTTACTAAAAGTAAAATTAAGTCCCTTAACATATATCATGGGGTGTATTATTTTCACAAACCAGGGGATAACACCACTCCATGCACACTATTGTTTTTATCAGTGTTTTTAATGAGATCTTTTTTATTAAATGAGATATTCTTGAAATTGTTCTTTTCATCGAACATAATTTACCTTGTTATTTTGGCTGTTCAAAATATTTGGTGACAAATTAAACTAACTAGTTGAATACCTTCGCACGTTACGACGACAATATGGTCGGAATTATTTTTACATTAAAATTGGCATGTGACAATAGTATGCTCGGAATATTATAAAATATCATTCTTAAATGTTAAAAAAGAAAAACAAAATACATCAAAATTATTTTTAATGAAATAAAAAAACATGGAGTTACAAATAAAAAACACATTTTACATTTCGCACATAAAAGTTTCTTTTTTACTAACAGCAACATTTGTGCATAAAGAAAATAAATAAAAACATTATGTTTTCGTTTTATACATGTATTATAGTTGCCACATGGCCTTTGATATAGAAACCTCTCATATATCCCACCACATGTCACTTCCACATTTCTCTCTATCAAACAACACTAATCTTTATATGTAATAATGATTCTGTGTAATATTTGCAAATACTAAAACTTTGTTGGTTAAATTGAGATGGCTCAAAAATTCATGTAGCTAAGAGGTTGGTTTTTTTATATATAATAATGACTAGAATTTATACCTGCGCTGCGCGACGGGATAACGTTTTTTAAAGTTGCGCGTACGTCAAAACGTAACTTAATTTATTCTACACGTAACTAAAGCTAATCACATAAAACCCGATTAAAAAAGTATTTAGAAAGTTAAAGGGTTGTCAGTGTCAATGCCGAAAGTTGAGAAAACACAAAAAAGTAAAAAGAAAGAAAACCAAAAGAAGAGATAAAAGAAAAAGAGTTAAATGTTTGGTTGGTCCTTGTAGTTTGCAAATCTTGCAGACTTGGTCTCAGTGGTTCACTAATTACACATTTGGTCCTAGTAGTTTCAAATTTTACACTCTGGTGGTCCTTATCACTAACCTTTGTTAGAATTCTCAGTTAACTCAAAGAAAAACAAAAGAAAAGTTACTGTAACACTGTGTAACACTGTAGCACTGCAAAAGTTAAAGTAAGTTGTTCTTTAAATATATATATATATATATATATATATATTTATTTGTAAGGTGCCCCATTCGAAAAAATATTAAATTCCTATTTTATACCTTTACACTATATAAAATATACAATTTCAACCCATTTAATTTTTAATATTTTTGTTTTTAAGTTATAGACTTTGTTTATTATACATATCAATTTAAAGTTATCATGAATAGTGATTTCATATTATAAAATTTCTAATATTTTAAAGTTTCATTAATTCATTTTGTTATATTAATTTTCAACATTTATTTGTTTTTATGTAAGATATTTTATTCATCATTCAATTTTTTTTTAATAACATGTGTTCATTAACTTTTCAAAACATTTAACTCCGCATCTATGTTTTCTTTTTAAGATCTTGATATAAGTGTTATTGAAAATGGATAACATGTCTCTTTCATGTAAATATGAACCAAAACTAACGGTGAATGGTAATTTATAATTTGAAGTATTTATTTTTTATTTATAAGACTTTATATTGGTATTCATTTTTATTGGTTTTGCTTTCAATAAGATGACAACATATGGCTACCGTCCCGTACAAAATCGGTACCTACTTGTTAACATTTAAAAAATCGGAGACAATTTTGGTTTTTTTCTTGTGAACCTTTTAGTATAATTTTTTTCAAAAAAGAAAAAGTTTTTAAAATCGATTTCTTTTTTGTATTGTAGGCTACAATTTTACTTTTAAGTAATTTTGTTTTCCTGTGATAGCTTGCGTCCTATTTTTAGTTTTTTTTTTTCTGTTGTGAACATTCAGATATAAATCCCTTCAAAAACGGAGTAGATTTTAAAATTGAATTATTTGTATGGTAAGCTATAAAGAGAGACATTACAGTTACAGTATCGATGCTATTCTATTTCTCTTTGAATATTGGTTCTAGAATGCTACTATCACGGTATTAATATTCTCTTTATGAGTAGTATGTATAAGTAAACTAAACACTGACCTGCATGTTATTAAATTAAGAAATATTCTGTTTATCCTCGGGAACACAAATGGCGCATAAACAAGTTGTAATCTAATCTAGTTTGACTTATAAATAGTGTCAAACACCATGCTATCTGGGACATGCTTATTGAAACTTTTTTAAAAGTGAAAGGGCAAATACCATAAAATACCAATATACTTTCTAGCGTTTCTTATAAAAGTCCCTGAACTTACTTTTTGCATATTAAAATCCTCCATCTTACTGACTTAGAATAAATTTGTGAAATTTGAAAATACAAGTTTTGAAACCGGGAACAACCGGTTCCTTTGAGTAGGCTTGTGTTTAATTTGTGCCTTCTTTTTATTTCTTTTTTCTTAAAAACAAAGATGTGTAATACTTATTTTCAATTTGAAGTTCTAAGTTACCATCCTATTACATACTAGAAGTTGATTTCGAGTTGTTTGCTTGACCTAATCGAGTCGTTGATAGCACCACAAGTAGTGACGACTTATAAAATCGCGGGACTCCAAATATGCCGTCATTTGAGTCAAAATCGTAAGGAACCTTTTAATCGTGTTTAAAGAAGGATATGTAGATATATCACTAAATGTAAAACAAGCCAAAACTAAAAAATCATGAAATTTGGGTCAAGATACACCCCTAATTTCAACGTGTAACCTGGTGGGCCCGGTTGGAGAATATCGTGACGTAAGTTGATATCATCATTACCAAACCATACAATATAACACAGCGGAAGTCTGGATAATTACTATTACAAACGTATGAATGTTCAAAGTTCAAAAATACTATACAACACTTGTAACTAGATCCACAGGCGGATCGAAATGATTAAAAAAAGAAACTTGACAGACTAAGGCCTTCTAAGCAAAGGGTTACAATTCCTTCTAAGCTTCGCCGAGTACTTCCAGCCTATTACGAATACTTGTCACCTACGCTTAGTCTTTTGAAAATACGTAAGTTTTCACTGGTAAATACATTTAACCGACTCATTTGAAAATATTTCAAAACTTTTAGTGTACGCAATGGTACTTAGTTTTATAAATAACTTGGGATAAATAATTTTCATGTTATCAGTTTTACATGCTAATAATACATTTAGAGCCCGGAAACTATGCCGGGATCATGATTAATCGACACGCCACTTAACACCTTTAATAGGTGCACCCCTAATGGGTTATAACTTAATTTAGCATCTGACGGGTGTATGGCTACACCCCGTACTTAGGTCGTGGCCATTTGCAATTAAATGAGCCGTGGATATCCAGGACATGGTCGTTTTAACCCCCAAATGTTTAATATTAAGCATTACGAATTAAAATGGATTATTTGAATTCCCGACTCATTTGTCTTTGATCCCATATCCAACCATGCGGTATTAGCATACCGTATCCCAAGCCCGTATAAGGAAAAATAAGTTAAAGTATTTACCTGGCTTGCAAAATCTATAATAATAAGAAAATAAGCAAAGCACAGCCGTAATCAAAATAATCTAGCTTGGCGACAATCTATCAGAAGTCTCTAGTCTGGAATGGATGGTATTATTAACCGATTAGTTAGCTACAAGGTCTTTATCTAGTCATTGACTTAGACCTGCTAACTTAAGATAAGGATAACGGTATGAAACGCTAGATTAAGCGGTGACCGGAAAAGAATGTATTTTGGACCCGACAAGTACTAGGACTTGTATAATATGGGTTAACATTTTACATTTTGGAATTTGAGAATATTTTGATATGGTTGAACCCGTTTCGGTTAAGTTGCGTAAACTAGTCACGTGGGCTTAACTGTACGCATATAAGCGAAACTGGGTAACCGGGTGAGTCCTATACAAGTTCCATATGCTATTAAGTTTAAAATATGTTATTATAACAGTAGGTTATCAATATGTTGGCCCGTTATGGTTTTAAAATCAAACTATGCCTTAAAAGGGCAATTTCTCATTTTAAAATGTAACAAAACGAGCTTATATGTAAACTGATGTTATTATCATAAATATTCTGTGAAAATACTTATTTTATGATGCTATATCAGTAGGAAATCAGTTATATGTGTGGTTTATTGATTAAGACCAAACTATGTCCTGAGAAGGGCATTTTGGTCATTTCACATATAATTGATAACTTATTTGGGAATCTGAGTTCGAGACATGTACCTACTGTTAATAGGTTGAAAATATGTTTTGAAATCAATAGGTATCAAGCCTTAACGCTATAATATGGTTTTAAACCACGTTATGCGCCGAAACGGCGATTAAGTCGCTAAATGACGATTTAAATAGTATTTAAGCGGAACTGTTGTTGTGACCAGGTTTATATGACAAAAATATGTTAAGATATATATTACATCAGTAAATATAAAGTTTTGGCCCATTTGAATGTTTAAAACTCATTTTAAGTTCCGAAAGGGTAACATCGTCATTTAAGGACATAATATGCAAACTATAGCTTAAACTTAATTTGCAATTTGAATGAATATCTCAAATAATCCTAATAATGATATTACATTAGTAGGTAATGAGTTTTGATGTCAAAATCATGTTTAAACCATTTTAGGTGCCAAAAGGGCATTTTGGTCCTTTAAAAACATAATTTGCAATCTTTTAACAAAACTCAGTTTAATATCAGATTTAAGACATTAAAATGAGTTAATAATTTTATTATATCAGTTTACTACTCATTTATATACTTTTTAATAGTTAAAACCTCGTTTATATCTATTAGGGGCCTTTTTGCAAACTTTGGCATATTTAACGGATACTTGTGTAAGAACTCGGATTACTACATGACCATGTCCTATAATTCAATAGGGTTATAGTATATTATAACATGGTCTTAATGTAACTTAGAAACAAATGCTAAGTTTGCTAAATCGGGTCAGAACTGAAAGTCAAAGCAAAAGTCAACTTTCACGACTTTCGGTTGCGAACCGACGTTAGACCTGGAATTGACGAGCCGAACATGTTCCTACACGTTCTTATAATTATTACCATGTTATTGGAGTGTCAAAACAAGTTTTATAACATCTACATTGCTAATTATGATTTTATTTAAAAACTGGCCCGTTTGATTTTTATTAACATAACTTTGACCCGTCAATTGACCAAGCAAACGTGGTAATCAGGAGGTGCCCTCTTGAGGGATTAACACCTACCTTATTACGATCACGTAGCCATGTTCGTTACAAACATTGGCTGGACCATAATGGTCTTAGCGCAAAGTCAAAGCATTTTTACGCCAACGTAACAAACTGAAAAGAAGAGAATTGGAACACTTACTAGTGAACCAAAAAACGACTAAGAGACTCAGAGGAAGTCCCCAATAAGCTCAGGAACCTCCAAGTGAGCAAGATAGAGATGAAGATGAGAATGAGCAAGTGAATGAGGCAATTCAAGTGCCCTTTTATAGGTGAGGAAGGAGTATGAGGCCATGACAACTGTCCAGAGATGCTACAAGGGGTCTCCAGGTGTTTTTGGACGTGTCACAACCAGCCAAGAGAGTGGCATTCGCGAATAGGTGTCAAGGCAAGAAGCTGCCAAGCAAACTGCCACTGACAGTCCTTTACGGACCGTAAGGGTTAGGCCTTCCGGTCCGTAAGGACCTCTGGCGCCCACAGAATTTAAATGGTTACGGACCGTAACCAATAAGACTTGCGGTTCGTAACCGCCTTACTGAAACCCATATTTGTTTAACCTTACTGTCCGTAACCAGATATGGTTACGGTCCGTAAGGACCTACAAAGATTGGAAGTTTGGCAATTTTACCACTTTGGTCCCCCGATTTTTCTCGATGCTCGTTCAGAGGTTATTAAAATAACATGACGGCGTTGTTGGTCCCTCTCGGCTACACATGGCAACCAAGAATTTTCGGGACATGTGTCGGAATTTTATTGGATAAAATTTTCGAGGTGCTACAAGATGAAGGTCAGGAGGTATGAAGGATGAAGGAGACGAGTCAAAATTTTGTTAAGTTACTCCTTTACCACCTGAAGTTAGTAAATGTTTAGAAAACTTAATTTTCAGAATTGTTAATACTACTTTTCAACCCCTATAAGTTTTAACCTAGGTAACTAAATTGGTTTTCAATGTTTCTTTTCTTTTTAATACATGAACTTAATAGGACAAATAACATAAAAAACCAATCTACTTTATATTTTTTCTCATAAAGTCTCTCAACTTACTTTTTGCATATTAAAATCCTCCAACTTACTAACTTTGAATAACTTTGTGAAATTTTTGAAAATACAAATTTTGTAACCGGGAACAACCGGTTGCTTTGGGTATATGGTTTTGTTTTTGACATTTTGTTTTTCCTTTTACATAAAAATGTGTAATCTCAATTTGAAATTCAAGTTATCATCTTTTTACATGATATTCGAGCCGCGGGTCTCACTGGAAGCAGCCTCTCTATTCTTACGGGTAGAGGTAAGACTGTCTACATCTTACCTTTCTCAGACCCTACGTTAGTTTTGTTATTGGTGAGATTTACTGAGTATGATGATGATGATCTTTTTACTTTTTACATGATGATGATGATCTTTTTACATGGCATTTGATAAATAAAATAAGGATGACAATCATCACTTCAAATTGCATATTTAGGGGTTAGGGTTTCAAATTATTATTTCAATTAAAAGGTTTCTTGTCATACTGTAATTTAGTGAGGGAAAAGAAGTTAAAAAGAACCTGTATTATTTAATCTTTGATTGCCCATGCTTCACAGGTCGAATTTTTGTTAACAAGTGTTGTTATCTCAACATCAAAAACTGTTTCTTGGTATAACAAACAATATATGTTATAATCCAATAATCACAGAGGATTTGTACGTGGGATGTTATAGCTTAAGAAAAAACCGACTTATAACTTTACATGTTGACCCCTTTGTCTTAAAAAAACACTAAAGTCTACCCAAATTTTCAATTGGTGTTAGTGTTGTTGTCGTATACCCTTTTTTTTAATTTAAAAAAAAAAAAACCCTAAAGCAGGTCCACAGCAAACGTATATAAGCCATCAAAACCTATCATTCAACTTTAGCAATTCATATTCCACCACAAGGCATAAACCCTTCTCCGATCACCATGTCCGCCGCCGCCGCCGCCACCACTGCCACCGCCGCCACCCACACTGCCCACCTCTTCCCCGACAAAACATGTTTCAACTACCTTAAAAACCCCTTCTTCAAACCCCTACTAACCAAAACAACCTCCTTCACTCTAACCCACAAAGCAAAAAACCCTATCTCCGACGTTATTTCATCACACCCAGATGATGAGAATTTAATTTCAAACGACGACAAGCCCCGTGAAGAGTGCGGCGTGGTGGGTATCTACAACGACCCGGAAGCCTCACGTATATGCTACCTCGCTCTCCACGCGCTCCAACACCGCGGTCAAGAAGGCGCCGGAATCGTCACCGCCACACCGGACGGCGTCCTCAAATCCGTCACCGGCATGGGCCTCGTCTCAGAAGTCTTCAACCAATCAAAACTCGACGAACTCACCGGCAACAACGCCGTCGGCCACGTCAGATACTCTACTGCCGGCCAGTCCATGCTCAAGAACGTGCAACCCTTCGTCGCAGGCTACCGCTTCGGCCGTGTCGCCATCGCCCATAATGGCAATTTGGTAAATTATCAAACTCTTAGGGCTGAATTTGAAAAAAATGGGTCTATTTTTGCTACTGGTTCGGATACTGAAGTTGTGTTACATTTGATTGCTGTATCTCAAGAACGGCCGTTTCTTATTAGAGTTATCGAAGCTTGTAAGAGGCTTAAAGGGGCTTATTCATTGGTGTTTTTAACTGAAGATAAGTTAGTTGCTGTTAGGGATCCGTTCGGGTTTAGGCCGTTAGTTATGGGTAGACGAAGCAATGGCGCGATAGTGTTTGCGTCGGAAACATGCGCGCTTGATCTAGTCGAGGCGAAATACGAGCGAGAAGTGGAACCGGGTGAGGTTGTGATCATAGACAAAGATGGTGTTCAATCTACGTGTTTGGTGCCACACCCGGAGCCGAAATCGTGTGTTTTCGAGCACATTTACTTTTCGTTGCCGAATTCGGTTGTTTTCGGGAAGTCGGTGTACGAGTCGAGGCGGAGATTCGGGGAAATTTTGGCTACCGAGTCTCCCGCGGATTGCGATGTGGTGATCGCCGTCCCGGATTCGGGGGTGGTCGCGGCGATCGGGTATGCCAACAAGGCGGGTGTACCGTTTCAACAGGGTTTGATTCGGTCGCATTATGTCGGGAGGACGTTTATCGAGCCATCGCAGCAGATTCGCGATTTTGGTGTTAAGTTAAAGTTGTCGCCCGTTCGGGCGGTTTTGGAGGGAAAACGGGTTGTGGTGGTTGACGATTCGATCGTTCGAGGAACTACGAGTTCCAAGATTGTTCGGTTGTTGAAAGAAGCCGGGGCGAGAGAGGTGCATATGAGGATCGCAAGCCCGCCTATTATTGCTTCTTGTTACTATGGGGTTGATACGCCGAGCCCAGAAGAGTTGATATCGAATAGGATGAGTGTTGAGGAGATTCGGGAATTCATTGGGTGTGATTCGCTTGCGTTTTTGAAGATGGATAGCTTAAAGAAGATGTTGGCGGACGATTCGCCTAACTTTTGCTACGCATGTTTCTCGGGGAACTACCCGAGTTGGATCGTTAAGCGGTTGGTGATTTTGATTGATGGGGGTTGGGTTTAAGATCAAAAGAGAAGGATCTTGGTGTGAATTATGAAGAAGAAGATGGTAAATTGCGAGTTAAGTGTTGTTTTTCATGATTTTATAAAACTAACTTATGTTTTTATGTTATGGATTTGGGGTCTTTTTAGTATGATTCTTGGTCAATTAACTAGGTTTTATTCAGTGTGCCGTGTTGCGCCTCGCTATAAAACTGAATAATTCTATAAGCTTTGTTAGATATAAAATTTAGATCGTTACAATACACTGTTGCAACAAAATTTAGATCGTTAAAACTGAATAATTCTATACGGTTATTAAAAGTGCAGCTGTAGTGATGCACGAGAACATGATTCGTGTTGGTGCAGCTGAGAACATGACCAACACGTATGCAGCTGCAGCACATATTTTGTAGTCCGATACCGTTATAACTAAACAAAAGAAATAAAAAAATACAGACTCTTATTTATTTATTTATTTAGTCCGCTACGCTGTTGTAGTCCGATACCTTTCATGTTTGTTTTATATTTGAAAGATTTACTTGGCTTATACACCTATTCAAACGGGTCGACAAAGATGAAAAACTTGTTTATGTTGTCATTCTTTCAGCCATGGGCTGTCATTGTTTGACCATGATCCCGGGTATCCACCAGAAAAAAGTAGATTCCTGATGACAAAAGCGTTGCGATTGTGAGAAATGAAACGTGTCTCTATTCGGCCGGCTTACATTGGCTGAAGACCAAACATTTATGAGACAAATTGTCTCAGTTTGGCCGAAAAACTTCCTGTTTAAGCCGGTCCTTTACTTTTAGCAGTTTCAAAATAATGGAGTTTAAGGTATGTTTTGCTATGATTATTAATAGGCCTCGCAAAACATACCCATTAACAAATTGACGTGGTGCATATAAGTATGAAACTCATGACTCTATATCTGTTTATGAATTTTGAAAGTAATTAGTAACAGAAGCAGTTTAATGTTTGTATATTCTGTGATTCTGTTCATACTATAGGTATTTCCTTGCTAAATTGACTTTCAACTGTTTTGGCCCATTGTATTGTTACACATTTATTATTGCTTTTACTATAGTTTATACCTGCCAAACAAGCGGGTCAGATCGGGTGTAATGGGTCAGATTGGGTTCCGGTCAGAACAAGTCGCTTTGAAAAAAAGGGTCATTTTGCTTCGGGTCAGGATGTGTTTGGGTCAGAATGGGTTGCTTTAAAAAGGGTCTTTTTTTGGTTCGGGTCCAACAGGTGGCTTTGAAAAAAGGGTCATTTTGGTTCGGATGAAAATGAATCTTGACAAAAATAATGGTATAGGTCGTTCATGGTTGTATCCTGCACTTACATGCTTCTATCCACTTGACAGTTGTCAATTTTTTATTATTTTATTACTTTTTATATTTTTTATTACTTTTTTTAATTTTTTATTATTTTTATATTTTTAGTTTTTTTTAAGTTTTTTATTATTTTTTCATCTCATCTTTACCTAAACATATCCTAACCTAAACTCATATTGACCCATTATCCATCCGACCTTTTTTTTAATATACCCATCCTAATCCAAACCCATCTTGACCCGTTACCCAAACCTACCCAACTCGCCCACTTTGCCACCACTAATTATAAACTCGAAACATTATGGTGTTTTATTTTCGTCCAAAGGTATTTTCGCTTATATCCTTAGGATTTGCATGATAGTTAGAAAACCCGTTTAGTGCTACCAAAGTTTCTTTAAAAACCGGAGATACACGTTGGTCCTAACAAAACCATCAGGTAGAACCAGCTACGGTTTTATTCGTTATTTGTTGTTTAATGTTTATAGTAGGAACTGGAACATACAGTTCCTATCCATATTAGGAGTGACATAGTAACTTATTAAGTCTTCCTACTCATATGAAGCGGGTTAATAGTCAGGTTACTCGCGAGCTACTCGAGCTCCGCTAGCAAAAAAATCAAAATGAGCCGAGCTTAAACAAGCTCGAGCCTGAGCCTGAAAACAAGCTCGCTTGGGAAACGAGCACGAGCTTCGCTTATCGAGCTCGAGCTGGCTTGCGAGCCCAAACGAGCCCATATTATATATAATACAATTATCAACTTATGTAAATAGTGATTTGGCTTTTTCTTTTTTCTTATGTCTTTTTGTTGTTTGTATACTTTACCCCTTAAATTTCAACATTGACACTTTCAACCCGTTAACCTAACCCCAGAGACAAAAAGGCACCCTAAACTATGCACAGGTTTTCAAAAGAGTTCCTTTTCTCTGGCTGCAGGCCAACGCGTCTATCTCTCTTCACTACCCATCAGTATGTTTCCTGTTTAACGCTGTATAATTCACAGATGTAAACTTCCCGTTAAAGACCTTATGCGACATAACCAAATCTTCCACATTGTCATAAAAAAGGTAGCATAGATAATATTTTTCATCCTCCTTGACCCGTTCACATTCTGCCCATATTGCACATTCTGCCCATGTTGCACAATCTGCTTTGACCCGTTCACGCCCATAAAAAGGTAGCATAGATAATATTTTTCATTTTCGGAACCCCAACTTTGACCCACACCCCTACCTTCCACCAAACTGCCCATTTTTCATCCTCCTTGACCCGTTCACATTCTGCCCATATTGCACATTCTGCCCATGTTGCACAATCTGCTTTGACCCGTTCACGCCCATAAAAAGGTAGCATAGATAATATTTTTCATTTTCGGAACCCCAACTTTGACCCACACCCCGACCTTCCACCAAACTGCCTTGGCGTACAGGCACGACACAAGAAGATGGTCGGACGATTCAGGGGCAATATTACACAACAGGCACCTGGCATCTCCAAAGAAACTCCCCTTTTCACTAAAGCTGATGCCTCCGGAATTTCCCCGCAAACAGCTCTCCACACGATGTGAATCGCTTTTGGAACCGCATGCATATTGTATGTCTTATAAAGAGCCAACAAGATAAATAAGTTACCTTATAGTCAATGTTAAACTTTCCATTCGACATGCGCGGCTCACTTGTTAGCGTTGACCCGCCCATCGTTCAACAAGATAAATAATTATGTAAATACTTATAATCAATCTACCTGAGCATCAGCGTTCATGCTAAGATTCGCTGATAAGTCACGTTTGATCCCAGCGTTGACCCGCCCATCAGACAAAACCCTTCCAAAAAGCTTCAGCTACCGCCCATCAAACAGCGTTATCAATGTCAGATCATCAGATCGACGGTTAAGATTGAGATTGACAAGATGGGATTGTAAAATGTAAATAACTCACCTTTGGATCCATAAACTTGGCACCAAAAGCATAGTGTGCAGTAGGAACTTTTATTGTTTCAGCATAGCGAGAAGAAATCTCCGTGGGTCCCATGAGGATACTGTAATCAACAAATTGTCGAATTTAAGGGTGGTAAGATAGGTGGGTTGGCTAACGGATCAAAAAACGTTCGGGTTTCAGTTAGGCAGGCTGACCCACAAACACTATTTATTCCATTAACTATTAACTAATGCATTAATAACCAAAATCTTAAATAAAAACAATTTAAATTCAAGAAGGTTGCATGCATTTTTCAACCCGTTTGACATGTTATCAGTGGTGCAGCATAGTGGGGCGGGAGAGGGCGCCCGACCCCCGAACTTTTCGCTCAGTAGTGTCCGGTATGTTGTTTTCGTATAGAATTTTTTAGGTATATACGTTTTCGACCACCCGGTTTTATAATTTTTTTAGGTATATATGTTTTCAACCCCCGGTCGGAAATCTCAAGCTTCGCCAGAAATAACCCTTGCAAAACGGGCAGGCGGGCCATATAAACTAATGGGTCAAAATGGACCATTTCAATAAAGTATTAACTTTGATCGCTTAAGTTTAATATATATTCAGTTTGAGGTTGGAGGTGCCAGCAAAAGAAAGCCAACGTCACCAGAACAATTAATTATTAATATCGTCACCGGAACCTGGATCATGTCATTGGAAAACCGATTGGGTCCTACGTTGTTGTGTGTGACCTTTGATTCGGACCTAGGTGTTGTTAATCTTGTTATCCAGCGTATGCGACCACCTCCACCGAGTAGGTTTTTTCATGGTTTTTTCATGGGGCGGAATTTTTTAGGAGTCGTTTGTCAGGTCGTATAATAAAAGATAATCAAACTAATGGATTAGGTGATTACAACTGTTGAATCGAGAGGTTTTGTTTTAGTGAACCAAACACACTTACCCCTTACTATTCAGATGTAGCCTCTTAATGGAACCAAGTAAACAAATAGCCCCTATGTCGGTTTGTGACGAGCGGATTATGTGCTAGGAGGCATATATGGAGAGTAAAGCTGTATAGAATTACGAATTAATGATACAAGTAACGCAATGCTACAAACTATGTGAATGATCCATAACGTATGCTTGCATTTGAGGTCAATGTCTATATTTATAACAAGCAAGTCATTACT
Source organism: Scalesia atractyloides (assembly GCA_947069175.1). Taxonomy (NCBI): domain Eukaryota; kingdom Viridiplantae; phylum Streptophyta; class Magnoliopsida; order Asterales; family Asteraceae; genus Scalesia; species Scalesia atractyloides. The sequence goes on from CAMTDV010000021.1 coordinate 85,995,099, forward strand.
AAGGTATAATTACTGTTGACCTTTTGTGTGATTAATGGAGAATCTATGTTGTATGTATATAAAGGGGATGATAAAATAGGAAGTATGTTTTAGGTAAGAAGGATAGGAAGTAACCTTAGCTGTTCATCTGGAAAAATAGAAATACAAGTGGGAAGAGTATTTTAGTCAATTTTCTTTTATCTATTCTTTCTATTTCCCTTCTCTGTATCTTCAAAACTCAGATGGTCAAAACCCACCATCTTCAACATTTCATTCATTTTCTCTCTCTAGAATTATACATCACGATACAATTTTTCTTCATCAATGAATGGTTCGAACACTCAATCAACGTGTTTTTCGATTTCTTTGAAGAAAACCCAGTTTATGTTTCTATAATTTCTCGTTTTTTTCAATTTAACATGATGCGATGGAACATGAGATTTCTGTTAAAACAGGTACTCATCTTCTCAAATTTCTCAAACATTTTTGAATTCATAGTGAAGATATCTCTGATTCTATTCTTTCTCTTGATGTATTCATGCGTTTGGGCAACATCATTAGTTCCAATTTTATTGAGAAATCATTAATAAAAAGTTGCACACCAGGTATTTGACAAAATGTCTCAAAGAAAAATTGCAAAATACCTTTCAGTTTAGACTTTCATTTAAAATTATGTTTTACAAAAGAATGAAAAAACACACTTTTTGGGTGTTTTTTGGTCCATTGCGTTTTACAAAATAATGAAAAAACACAGGTTTTTATCCATTGCGTTTTACAAAATAATGAAAAAAAACTGTTTTTTATCCATTGCGTTTTACAAAAGAATGAAAAAACACACTTTTTTGGTGTTTTTTGTCCATTGCGTTTTACAAAATAATGAAAAAACACAGTTTTTTGTCCATTGCGTTTTATAAAAGACACTTTTCTTTTGTGATTTTAGTCCATTGCGTTTTAGAAAGTACACTTTCTTTTATATTTTTAGTCAATTGCGTTTTAGAAATAAACTTTGTTGTGTTTTAATTCATTGCTTTTTAGAGGAAAAAACAATTTATTTTATGTTTAGTCCATTGTGTTTTTTGATGGTTTGTTGAACTTGAAATGAAACTATATAATAATAATGTTGGAAATTAAGTGTGTTTGAATGAATGTCCAAAATGGTAAACCACTTGTCCCACATTGGTGTGGAGACAAAGTATAAGTTTATTTATAAGGTGAAACCTTTGCCTAACCAACATAACTTTATGACATGTTTTACCATAAGTCCTATGCGCGAGTGCGCAGGGGGGGTGCAAATTGGAACCGGAAATTAGTCGAACTCGTGTGCACCCGCACGAATGCAGTTTCGAAAACCCGGGCCCGCGTGATGCTGGTTTTTGCAGCTATGCTGCTGCGTTTTTTTTAACTGTGTTCAGCCATTGCGTTTTAGTTTTTAACTGTGTTCAGCTGTAGTTGCATTTGTTTTATTTTTTAACTGTGTTCAGCTGTAATTGTGTTTTACTTTCAGCCATTGCGCCGTTTTTTTAACTGTCCACTCGTTGCGTTATAGTTTTTTAACCTGCGTTTTTGCATAATTGTTGCTGCTGCGTTTTTTAACTATCCAGCCATTGCGTTTTTTAACTGTGTTCAGCCAGCTGCAACTGTAGTTGCGTTTTGCTTTCAGCCATTACGGTTTTCGATTCGAGGACTCTTTGCACTTTTTTAATTGTAGACGGTGGTTACGTTTTACAAAAAAAATCACTGCGCTTTTTATTGCGTTTTACGCAACTGGGTTTTCAAAATTATTTTTTCGAAATATAGCAATAGCATACTCGTTTTAAAGATAAAAAACGCTTGTTTTTTTGGTGCAATTTTTATAAAAAAAAATAATGTCGCATGAAAAAGTTATTAACGTTTAAAAAATGAGGGGAATTGGAGGAGAGAGAAACTATTACTTTCGATTGACTAGAATGCCCCTACAAAAACCCACGCGCCTCCTCTTTTTTATTCAATTTAATTCATTTAATCTTAACCCTTGATTACTAAATGGATGAACAAGATTACTTTCTATCATTCCTCGTGATAGAAATTTCCTATTGTATCCTAACCCAGTGTTTTAATAATAAGTTTACCTACAAAATAACATTCTATTATAACTAAAATATATATGAATGGTTTGTAGTAATGTAAATAGTACATAACTTTAAATTTTATAATATTATTACAAGTAGTTAATTGCAATTATAAAGGTTTAAGATGCAAATGTTAATACATACATCACATTTTCGGTAAGCGATTAGTATAGACTTTCTTCAATGCATTCTATGAAACGAATATATGACCTATTCTTTCACAAACCGTAAGAACCACGATGATGACCCTGTGAAATCATTACAAAAGAACCAGATTCAATTATTGAGATAATAAATCAAGGGTTTGACCTTTTGAAAAGTCCAAGTTTGACCAAGATTATTCCTTGAATAAGACATCTTTCTTTATCTTATATTTAAGATTAGAGTTAATTATCATTTTCGTCCATTGGGTTTGTTTACTTTTATCATTTCAAGCCAATTTTCAAAATTGCACAATTTTCTTCCCTGACATATATACTTGGAACGTACTATTTCAGTCCAAAAAACTAATCATAGTTAGAATAACTAAGTTAGCTAAGGGTAAAATGGTCATTTTACATAGTTTTTTATTTTATTTTATTTTTCGTTTTACCTATTAAGTTTATTTTAAAACATGAAGTCTAAAAATATGAAAATAAAAACTATATAAAATGACCATTTTACCCCTGAGTTAACTGAGTTATTCTAACTGGGGTTAGTTCTTTGGACTGAAAGGGTACGTTCCCAGTATGTCAGGGGAAAATGCTGCAATTTTGAAAATTGTCCTGAAATGGTAAAAGTGAAAAAACCACGGGAACGGAAATGGCAGTTAACTCTTAAGATCAACACAACAACAAGAAACTAAAACCTTATCATGGAACATAACGGTCACATTCAATCACAAAACAAAAGGGGTTTGATCTAATAATCCCAAAAAGATCAAAACAAAATGGGTTTGATCTAATAATCCCAAAAAGATAGTTTATCAAACAAAGATATTCATAACTGTTACCAGTGTGTTCAATGATGCAAAATGTGACAATAAAACATTGTAATGCATAGTATGAAATCATACCACACTGTCTACGCTGTAGACTCTACAGAAATCCTGAATATTTCGGTATTTAACTTTTCAAATTTAGCATAGCCAATCCTGAAAGCAGTATCAGAAACAAAATCACTGAAATAGAAGATTTGTTCCACAGAAGATATGAACTGTAAATTGCTAATACGCGTTTTATACGAAGGCAATATCCAAATCACTTAAATTACATTGACGAATTCTTCATCGAAAACAGCTTCTACTTCAAAGTGGGATGCCTGATTTCCAACGGTTGAAAACAATTTAATCAAACAGAAAATTAATGTTAATTTTATTAGTTACCGAGTTATTGGCCAAACCAGTTTGTTCCAACTTGAGCAAACTGATTGAAGAAAGGTAGAAGGAGACTGTCCCGTTATCGGACGAATTTAAATAACACGCAAAAACTAAAACCAACCTGACGATTTAAGAAATCGAGATTCTTGAACTGCACGGATGATTCCTGTCCTTAAAGGATTTTACGCGCCCGTATTGCTGTGAGCTACAGCGTAAACCCCAGGATTTAATGCAGAACTGATCTGGTATTCCAACATCAATGGAAACCAGAAAACGCAGAAGCTGGAGAATGTAGGTCCGTTATACGGATCGTTCGGGCACTAATCTGACAAACCTAAGGTAAACGTGCCGAATCCGTTTGCTTAGGCGACATTGGATACACTCATTTGTTTCTGTTTAACACCGTTTCATTGATTATATGACGTTACAGACCCTGGAAACACTTGGACAGAGCTTCGCCTCTGTCGTGACAAAATCTCTGAAGTTACAAATGAAACATCAAAGCTCCTATTTATACTAACACAAGTTCGCTGGTGGGAGTGCAAGTTCGGGCGAACTTGCTTAGTCAAGTTCGGCCGAACTTGACTACAACACTACCATTTCAAGCGAACTTGTCCCTAAATATACATAAACTTCGACATCTCGCTCCTAAATACTGACTCGATATTATATGATGACGTAGGCAACAGACATATGCATCAACAGACTCCCCCTTGGATGTTGCCGTAGTCATCATTCTTCAATTAATTTCCTGAGTCTTTAATGTTCTCTTGATCTTTATATCTTGAATAACTTTAACATCCATGCTCCCCGTTGCTTTGAGCTTTCTGGTATCTTTAATCAACATTTTTATCTAGCTCCCCCTCAAATGATGCTCTGAATCTCTAAGATTTGATGATTAAGAACAATCACACGTATCCACACACAAACAGTTTCTTAACAGTATCGTTGGTCCGGCTCACATTCAACATTATTAGGTTACCATGGAAGATTTTGAAAGAAAATCTTTTTGGATTTTTAATATTGAATGCAGAAATGTAAACAAACTAAAATGTAATATTTACAGTTTATATTTTTGTGAGAAAACGTGCTAGAGGATCATATCAGTTTTTGAGACATACCACCAGTATCGTTGACCTTTTAATGACTTTAAGTTTCAAACTTGTTTACCTAGATTGTCGATATGTTTATCCACCTAAACTTTAACACATTTCTTAATTGTTCCAAGATATGTTAGGGTAAGAATTATGAAACTTGACTTATCTGGGATTCCCACTTCTTGAATATACTCTCGTATCAAAATTCCCTAGATTTCATCTTACAGGTGAATATAGCGTAATTGATATCTGTATCAGGGTAATGCGATGTCTTGAGAGCTCAGGTTAGTACTACCGTACAGACAAAGAGATGAAGGCTCGACTTTAAGGTGTGTTCCATTTAAGGAATCTTTTCAGCACTGCAAATGATTAGATCTTTCGATACTTTTCAAGATTGCATGCGGTTTAGGGGTTTATTGCAAAAGTATTATAGAAGTTCTTGGCTATTGCTTCCGCAAAATCAGAAGAACTTGTATAATACCCCAGAAATCAACTACCTATAAAGACCTCGTATCTCAGAATCAGGCAATCTTTCAAACGAAATTTCGGAGTACTAAGTCCATATATCTAAGATGTGTTAATCCACAAGATTAAGCAGTTGTAAAATTTAGTTTATATCTCGAAAACAGTTTATTGAACGTGTTAAGCCTATCGACACATCCACAGTAAGACTTGTGTATAACTTTTTAAACTTTACAAATATTTAGCGTACTATGATAGTCCACTGATGTACTACATTTCCTTTTAACGCACAAGTAATCTCATTTTTCATTTTTCAATGTTTTTTTTATATTTTAAGATTTTCTATTGTTTTTGGCTTTTTCAATCATTTTATCTATCTAAAATGATTTCGAAACGATGTTTTTCAATTTTACAAAAATTTTTTACAATTTTTAAAAAAAATTTTCTCCCCCTAAAATTGAAAACATCTTATTAAAATCGAAAATAAGAATCTTCCATTTTAACCATTTAACTATTTTTTACTAATGTGAACGCGAGACTACCATTTTGTTTGTGTGGAATATCACTCTTGTCTCTTGTCTCTCTGTATGAACAACCACTGCTTCTCAAATGACGTTTGGCTTGAAGCTTGGTTATCCTGCACATTCAAACAAACTTCAATCAGTTTTGAATAGGAACCTAATAAATTCTGGATTTAGGTTTACCAAAATCATTAACATCTGAAGTAAACAAACATTCACACTCTTTTTGATATTCAAATAGTTTGATAGAAACTTTATTTGAAAATTTTACTTTCTTTGATTTTTTAACTGTTTGAATTATCAAAATTTTCTCCACTGCTATCTCTTTTGTCCTCAGATTTGTATCTGATGAATTCGTTTTACTTGACTGTGAGTAAAATGATTCATTAGAACTTTTATCTGATTTTTTAGACGTATCCGAGGACAAAATCTTTTCCAAATACTCTCTAACTTTTTTCCTCTTTTTTCTCAATCTGTCTTTTTGCCCTTGTGATAACTTGACTTTTTGTTCTTTGCGCTTCTCTACAGTTTTCTCATTTTTCTTCTCTGTTTTCTTCTCCTCTAGTTTTCTCCCTCTGAGATTTAACCGATCTTCTTTTCAGATTAGTCGGACAATCCCTGGAAATATGACCTTTGATTTAACATTTATAGCATCTTCTCATATCAAATCTCTTTTTCAGGCAGTTAACAGCAATGTGTCCACCAAATCCACAGTTGTAACACACTCTGTTATCGTACCAATCTCTCCATTCAGACCAAACACCCAGCACATTGATTTGACATGTAGTAGTCATCTTTCCAGCTTTTTCTGTAAAATTGATTTGACTTTGAAGCACTGTAGTCCGACCTGCACCACTTATTCTCAAATTTTTGTGAGTTTTGATAATGATTGGATGATTGTACCGATGAGCTTTTATTTTTCTTTTGAAATTTTTCAGAATTCTTAAAACTTTGTTTTTCTTTTCGTTCTTCATTCTGCTTAGAAGGTTTTTGCGTTGAGCATTCACCTTTCTCAGAAGATTGTAGAACAGTATCTTGGAATTTCTCTTTTAGTTTTAAAAATATTTCATGTTTATCATTTTTAGCTCTTTCATCATCGGTATCATCATCACAATCTTCAATTATGACATCGTCATAATTTGTGATATTATCACTTATTGGAATTTCCTTTTCATTCTTATTGAACGGTTTAGGACATATCTGATCTGACATTACAGATGAAGTCACAAAACCTTTCAATTGTTTTTCTAAATCATCAATTTTATTTTTTGCAATCTCAACATCTTATTCAAGTTTTTTAATTTTTTCAAGATGCAAGTTTTTTATATTTTGTTTTTCAATAACATTTTTATTCAAAACAGATTTATCATTTTCTAAAATTTTTATATTATTTTGAAAGTATTTCACATTTTGTAATTTTTTATTTTCTAATATTTGTATTTGATTTTCAAATCTTTTTTATTTTCTTTTAACTTTTTATTTTCTAATGACAAACATTCAAAATCTTTCAAAAGTTTGACATTAATAGATTTGAATTTTTAACAATTTAAGCACACAGATTCAGTACAATTTGTGCAAGGTTTTTCGATCTCCACAATTTGTACCTTTACCACTTCTTTATCAACAATTTTTACCTCTGACTTTACCTTCTTGCTTTTAATCATCTCAGCATGTTCCAGATATTTAGCACGTAGAGCATTCCATAGCTTTTGTGCCGTATCACATTCTGGTAGCAGATTCAAGATATTTCCTTTCACCGACTACTGTATCTGATTAATCATTTTCTTTTCAGCAAAATAATCATCTTATTGTTGAGTAGAATATTTTCACTTCTCCAGAATTTGCTGATTTTCATCTCTAGGAATGACATAACCTGTCTCAATCGCGACCCAACTACGGAAATGCGTAGCTTTGACCCAGCTCTCAAATTTTCCTTTCCAAACATCATATTCATCTATATTCATCAACATAGGAGGCTTCATGGACTCCATTTCGTTTTCCAAACTAATCTGTCGTTCAAAACACTTGAAAAATGATTAGCAAACAGACAATTTTTAGAAAAAATTGACTTTTAAACCGACAATATCAACGTATCGGTTTGCTAAAAACGTTTAAAATTTTTTGGAAAACTTTTTTTTACCAGATTAGAGCTTTGAACTCGTCTCGTCAATACGAATCTAATGATATATAATGTCCGAGACGTTTTTCGGGATTTTCATGCCTTTTTTTTAAACCTTGGACAAGTAGTCGAACTTGTCACAGTGTGTGAAACTCAGCTATTTAACAAGTTCGGGCGAACTTGTATAAGTTTCAAGAGAAATAAGCAAGTTCGGGCGAACTTGTAAGAATTTCAAGAGGCTTTACAAGTTCGGGCGAACTTGTAATATTTTTCAACAATATTTAATCAAGTTCGGGCGAACTTGATGAAATTTGTTTGAAAAATAAGCAAGTTCGAGTGAACTTACCCAAAATCCTTGAAAAATCAATCAAGTTCGGGCGAACTTGATGTTAAGTTCGAGCGAACATGAGTTATTCGACATGGTTTTTTTTTGCAATTTTTGACATGAATGCGTTTGTTTTAAGCTCTGATTTTTTCAAGGGTTTATCTATTATAGATTTTACGTATTATACTTGAAAATCAGTCCATTTTGTCCGTGAATCGTCCATGAAAAGTTAAAAATGAAAGAAATGAGCAGAAGATGAGATGATTTCAGTCCAATGTCTTCAAATTAGGCCAATCCTGCGCTGATACCACTTGTAGATCCGTTATACGGATCGTTCGGGCACTAATCTGACAAACCTAAGGTAAACGTGCGAAATCCGTTTGCTTAGGCGACATTGGATACACTCATTTGTTTCTGTTTAACACCGTTTCATTGATTATATGACGTTACAGACCCTAGAAACACTTGGACAGAGCTTCGCCTCTGTCGTGACAAAATATCTAAAGTTACAAATGAAACATCAAAGCTCCTATTTATACTAACACAAGTTCGCTGGTGGGAGTGCAAGTTCGGGCGAACTTGCTTAGTCAAGTTCAGCCGAACTTGACTACAACACTACCATTTCAAGCAAAGTTGTCCTTAAATATACATAAACTTCGACATTTCGCTCCTAAATACTGACTCATATTATACGATGATGTAGGCAACAGACATATGCATCAACAGAGAAGAAACAAAAGCACAGAGATGACATGCTGCGATAATTAGAGTGTTTGAATGGGTAGCAGGAGGCTTTTATTTATAAGTTGGGATCTCAACAGAGAATGAGAAAAACGAGGAATGGGATAACCATTATCCAGCATATTCGGATTCCTGGGCATATCCTATACGAATTCGAATTTCCTAGAGATAACCCCCACTGGTTTCGAATTCATCTCTATCCCTCTATCCCAGTTTTATCGCATTCGATCTACAGCACTGAACCGGACCCCAACTAAAAATAAAAGCTCCAAAGCTCCTAGCGACGATGCGTACGTGCGAAGTGCAAAGTGCGCCTCAAACGGGCCCATTCGTGCCTTAAACACGCCCATTCGCGAGCTCGCGGCTCGGCTCAGCTCGGCGCACGTGTGGGCTTGACCCACTTCTCAACCCATCTAACACTTTGAAAGCCTATAAGGAGGAATCCCTTATAAGGCACTCAACTTTAACCTCCCCCACCAATGTGGGATGGAGGAAACATACCAACTTGTATGTTCCCACCATTAATATTTCCAACAATCCCCCACCAAGTTGGAATGTTTCCTTTCACTTAGACAGATGATGTCACTAGGTGTAACGAAGATAAACCCAGTTTATGTTGATAAACAAGAAGAGATCGATTCGATGGTGTCCTATGGAATTAAACCATTAACCTGATAGCCCCCTTCGGTTTACCCCCACACATCACCGGCCGACTTTGCGTTCTCACTGAGCGCGAATATGGCCGTGCGCTATAAATCCTTTTCATGACCCTTTAGAAGACAAACCAATTATCTTCACTCGAGGTGGCACCACCCCTAGATCATATAGGAAAAGTTTTACATCATCCATGTTGCTTGGATGCCTCCAAAACTTTGTTAAGAGCATTAGCTCACCCTTGTTCTCGGCAACGACGTACTATCATACCTCACATGGATCTATCAAAATTGATAGTACCTTCTATCGTTAAGTGACTTCGTTTTTACCCATTAAACTTGAGAAATATGAGCACTAAGTTCAAGTTGGTTTCCATCACTAACGATTCTATTGTGGTTTTAGACTCATATCTCTCGCGGTATTCACAACCAAATCTCTCGTCAGAGGTTTAGTAAATGGATCAGCCAAGTTCCTACTCGTCTTGACATAGACAACCTTGATGGTACCACTCTCAAGAAGTTGTCTCACATAATTATGTCGTAGACCTATGTGTCTTGACCTCCCATTATACACTACGTTGTATACTTTAGATAGTGTGGCCTCACTATCACAATACATTGGAATGGACGACATTGGAACATCCCACAAACGGATGTCCGTAAGTAGATCTCTAATCCACTCTGCTTCCTTACCAGCCGCAGCTAGCGCTATGAACTCAGCTTCCACAGTTGAGTGGGCAATACACGTCTGTTTCTTGCTCGCCCAAGAAATTGTTCCTCCTGCTAGAGTGTAAATCCACCCACTTGTAGATTTTGAATCACTGGTGTGATCAATCCAGCTCGCATCAGAAAAACCTTCGAGTATTCTGGAATTAGACGTGTATGTCAGTTCTAAGTTACTGGTCCTTTTCAGGTATCCAAGTACTCTTCCCACTGCCTTCCAGTGTTCTGTCCCTGGATTAACAGTATACTGACTTAGTTTGCTTACAGCAAAAGCAATGTCAGGACGAGTGCAATGCGTTGCATACATTATACTTCCAATAGCACTCGCATACTCCATTTGAGCCACTGCTCTCCCAAAGTTCACTTTAAGTTTCACACTTGGATCAAATGGGGTATTAAACTCTTTAATGCTCAAGTGTTGAAACTTAGTCAGAATTTTCTCTATGTAATGAGATTGACTTAGAGAAATCTGACTTTCAGTTCTTTTCACCTTGATCCCAAGAATGGTATCAACTTCTCCTAGATCTTTCATCTTAAAGTTCGAGGACAGATATTTCTTAGTTTCAGAAATACCTTCAAGGTGAGTGCCAATGATCAACATATCATCAACATAGAGACAAATTACGACTGTGTAACCGGGTTCGATTTTAGTATAAATACATCTATCAGCACTATTGTGTCGAAACCCGAAAGCAGTCACAGTGGTATCAAATCTCTCATGCCACTGTTTAGGAGCTTGCTTCAAACCATAAAGAGATTAAATAAGTCTACACACTTTGTTCTCTTATCCATGCATAACAAACCCTTCTGGTTGCTCACAATAAATCTCCTCATTTAGATACCCATTTAGAAACGCAGTCTTTACATCCATTTGATGGATGTACAACCCCTTCAAAGCAGACACCGCTATAAGAGTTCTAATAGAACTAATTCTAGCCACAGGTGCATAGGTATAAAAATAGTCAATCCCTTCTCTCTGCCTATACCCTTTAGCAACTAATCGTGCTTTATAGGCAGATATGGATCCATCTTGATGATACTTCCTTTTAAAAATCCATTTGGATCCAATAGGTTTATTTCCCTTCGGCAGATCAGCTAACTCCCAAGTTCCATTTCCCATAATGGAATCCATTTCATCATTGACTGCTTCCTTCCACAAATGAGCATCTCTTGATGACATTGCTTCGCAGAAAAGTTTTAGGATCATCATCCAAATTTACAGCCAAAATGACATCTCTCGTCACTTTCTTTTGAGTTCCCTCAACCAGGTAAGAAAAGAAATCATCTCCATAACTTTTCTCTTTTCTAACTCTAGTACTTTTTCTCGGTTCTTTAACCATTGGTGAAGGTTCGACTCTTTTTTCAGAAGTACTAGAAGATGTGGTGTAGTTTGAGTTTTCATCATCTCTAGAAAACTTGTTCTCAAAGAATTCCACATCTCTGGATTCTACAGCTGTATCTGATTCGTCATCCAACAACCGGTAAGACTTACTATGCGGAGCATATCCAATGAATACACTCTTGTAAGCTCGTTTCCCAGTTTGAGTGTCTTTGGATCAGGTACGCGATAATAGGCAAGACACCCCCAAACCCTCAAATACTCTAGGTTTGGTTTTCTTCCTTTCCACAACTCATATGGGCTCGTAGGTATCACACGACTAGTGATCCTATTGTGAACATAACAAGCAGTTAACATAGCTTCCCCCCACATATCACGAGGTAGACCTGATTGATTTAACATACAGTTAGCCATCTCTACCAAAGTTCGGTTCTTTCTCTTAGCCAAACCATTTTGTTGGGGAGTATATGGTGCAGTTCTCTCATGTATGATACCTTCCTCTTCACAGAATGCATCAAATTTTCGGTTAAAGTATTCTCCGCCTCTGTCCGAGTGAAGAATTTTAATGCATTTCTCCTTTTGTTTTTCAACCTCAGCCTTATATATTTTAAATGCCTCAAAAGCTTCGTCTTTTGAATGCAATAAATAAACATATAAGTATCGGCTGAAGTCATTGCAGAAAGTGATAAAGTATCTCTTATCCCCACGAGTAAGGACTCCATTCAGTTCACAAATATCTGAATGAATTAGTTCTAGTAGTGATGTATTACGTTTATGGACACTTGGAAAAGGTTTCTTTGTGAATTTTGATTTCACACAAGTTTCGCATTTTTCAAAGTCTTTATCTTTTAATTTTAATAAACCTTTAGTTTACATTTTTTCAATGTTTTTAATTTTTGTATGAGCTAAACGTTTATGCCATAAAGAAATTGAACAAGCGATATAATCAGAAGACATAATTTCATTCAAATCAAAACCAATTGCATTACATTGAAAAAAACTATCACTATCACTATCACCACTATCACTATCACTTTCATGAACTTAACCTTGTCCGCCCAACTAGTATAATTCTGGCCATCGAATATGTCCAACTTGACAGACTCTTGATTCATGAATCTTAGATTAGCTGTTGGTAGTTTAGAGTCCATTAGTTCTGTTGATTAAACACAAAAAAAAATAAAATCCTTTAAGATTGTTGAAAACAATTTAATCAAACAGAAAATTAATGTTAATTTTATTAATTACCGAGTTATTGGCCAAACCAGTTTGTTCCAACTTGAGCAAACTGATTGAAGAAAGGTAGAAGGAGATTGTCCTGTTATCGGACGAATTTAAATAACACGCAAAAACTAAAACCAACCTGGCGATTTAAGAAACCGAGATTCTTGAACTGCATGGATGATTCCTCTCCATAAAGGATTTTACGCGCCCATATTGCTGTGAGCTACAGCGTAAACTCCCAGGATTTAATGCAGAACTGATCTGGTATTCCAACAGCAATGGAAACCAGAAAACGCAGAAGCTGGAGAAGAAACAGAAGCACAGAGATGACATGCTGCGAAAATTAGAGTGTTTGAATGGGTAGCTGGAGGCTTTTATTTATAGGTTGGGATCTCAACAGAGAATGAGAAAAACGGGGAATGGGATAACCATTATCCAGCAGATTCGAATTCCTGGGCATATCCCATACGAATTCGAATTTCCTAGAGATAACCCCCACTGGTTTCGAATTTATCTCTATCCCAGTTTTATCGCTTTCGATCCACAACACTAAACCGGACCCAAGCTAAAAATAAAAGCTCCAAAGCTCCTAGCGAAGTGCACCTCAAACGCACCCATTTGCGAGCTCGCGGCTCGGCTCGGTGCGCGTGTGGGCTTGACCCACTTCTCAACCCATCTAACACTTTGAAGGCACATAAGGAGGAATCCCTAATAAGGCACTCAACTTTCACCTCCCCCACCAATATGGGATGGAGGAAATATACCAACTTGTATGTTCCCACCATTAATATTTCAAACACCAACAAGTGGTAGTCCATATATACATAAAGAAAGAGAGTGAGATGAGAGAAATAAAAGATTAGTACAACAAAAGATAGGAACTGTAAATTGCTAGTACTCGTTTTAACAACACAAATTAATGTATGAAATATGAATCATTTCATAACTTTTTTCTTTTACTATTTCAATTTTAGACTTGTAAGTATACTTGCTTCACATATTATAATCATGGTTGTAAAACAAGGTTTTCAAGGCCAAGTACTCCCCGAGTAGTCGCTACAAGGGAGGCTGCCGAGACGACTTTCTTCGACTCCGCCTAATTACTCGGAGTCGGTCAAACACGGTCAACCTTCGCCAGAATTGGATCTAGTAGGTCAACTCAGGTTTAGTTTGGCTTAAATAATAATAAAACATAATTTTTATGCCTATCATATTAAAGAATGAATATCATTTTCACGTATTTGTTATAAATATTAGTAAATTTATGTTATTTGACATATATTTAATCTCCAAAAGGTAATTTCTTTATAATTAAACATGTCTGAGTACTCTCCGTCTAGACCGAGTACTTTCAACTCCCCGGTCGACCGACTAGGGAGCGCCTAGCGACTTTTGCAACCATGATTATAATACAAAAGAACTTACAAGAGTGAAGGCAAACAAGAAATATTCAAATGAAACTCCAAGAAAATGTTAAAAACTTGTTTGCAAAAACCGAAATGGAAACTGTTTGGATCATCCCGGACATATGGAGTTAAAAAAAAACTTCTGAAGGTTGGTTCTTTGAAAATTTGATCCTTCTGAAAAGAGGTTTCCACATTTTTTTAAACAAATTATATGATTTATTCATATATATTAGGGAATTTACATCGAGATAGATGGTAAACGGGCAACAAGCTGCGCCGCTACCCCTTTTTGAATAGCAAAACTAAGTCTTTTAAATGATTTATCCACATTTGACTTTTGAATGTCAACCACTTAATCTTCAATTTCAAATTCAGGATGATTAGTCTATACATGGATGAAATATAAAAACACGACTAGAACTCAAAACTCACATTTGATGAGGTTTTCTGGTTCCTTAAAGACTACTTAACCTGGGATCATCATAAGAAACAACAATAACTTAACACATTAATTCAAGGAACTCGATAGTGATACGCTGGTGCATATGTGCGTCTTTTTTAGTGAGAAGTAAAGTAAAATTACAAACAACCAAAATGAAATTCGCTAAAAAGGACACAATACATGAAATCGAGACATCATAGGGCTACAACTCAGATAACTCCGATAGAAATCGTTACTGGAAACCGGTAGTCGTTGGCAGGGAGAAAGGCTCACCAACGGATCTAAACGAAAAGGAGGAATGTTGTCGCCGATTAAGGGCCAGAAACCGGCTGCCAGAACCCGACGTCTCTCTCTCACCCCTGCTTGTACATTATTCATTTAAGCCGGACTTTGAATAGTTCTTTCTATAATTAAGAGCTTTACCAAATCATCACTTAGGATACTCGTGTTGTGAGTGGCTATCTTAGTCATATCTTTGTGTAAAAGCACCTTCCAAATCTGAAGGTTATTTCTTTGAAGGATGTAAAACCATACTAATGAACCTTCTCCCGGGGACCAATAATAAGCAAACCTTTCAATTGATAAATGCTAGGCGGAAGACGACTTATGCCTGTACCTCCTATCCATAAATATTTCAAAGACACTAAACGCCCAAGTCCCTCTGGCAATTTCTCAACTTGACGACAACAGGAGAGATCTAAATGTTTTAAACGTTTTATCTTACAAATGTTGTTCGGAACTTCACGTAAGGATTTGCAATCCCTTATGCGTATCTCCTCTAAAACTCTAATCTGCATTTATGCTCGGGTAACTGCTCAAGAAGCCAGCAAGAATAAAGTTTAAGAGATTTCAGGTGTTTCCACATAGAAATGGTATCTGGAAGACGATGAATCTCTTTGATCGACAAATATAGATTCTCTAGACTTTCTAACTGCCACAGGATCTCTGAGGACCTCTAGAATACTGCCTTTAAGCATAAGCTCTCTTGAATGTTGTAAACCAGAAATAGTGGTGGAAACATGCTTAAGGTCTGTGCAAGCACATAGACCAAAAGAAATAAGCTTCTCAAGATTTCCACTCCATGAGGATCTAAGATCATCATATTTATATTTGAACTCAAACTTTGGCAAACTATTGTTAGGATGTACTGGGCATATATCTATGGATGCTACATATACTTCAAAGGTAGCTTCAAAATCAAGGCCATATGTTTCATAACCTCTATTAATAGTAATAGAATTAAACCTTGAACAACTTCCTAAGTTTAAGAAGTGAAGATATTTTAGACATCCCACTGGAGCGTGGATTTCTTGAAGACAATAACATTTCATAAGATATAACCACTCAAGCTGTGGAGTCAACCCAAGGTTAAGGTTACTCAACTTAGAACCATTGAAGTTGAGGTAAGTGAGCTTAAGACATTCAACGGGCATGTGAAGTTCTACAAAGTCATTACAACCTTCAAGATTTAACCTCTCGAGATGTGGAATCATCCCAAGGTTAAGGTTCCTCACCTTAGAATAACTGAGGTTGAGGTATTTAAGCTTTGGACACTCAACGGACATGTGAAGTTCTAAAAAGTCATTACATCCACTAAGATCTAACCTCTCGAGATCTGGAATCATGTGGAGGTTAAGGTTCCTCACCTTAGAATTATTGAGGTTGAGGTCTTTAAGCTTTGGACATTCAATGGGCATGTGGAGTTCTACAAAGTCACTACATCCTTCAAGATCTAACTTCTCAAGATGTGAAATTATCCCAAGGTTAAGGTTACTCACCTTCGAAAAACTAAGGCTCATGATTTTGAGGTTGAGACATTCAACTTGCAAGTGGAGTTCTCAAAGTCATAACAATGTGAAATATATAACTCCTCAAGATGTGGAGTCCTCCCAACATTAAGGGCACTAACCTTAGAACCGCTAAGATTGATGGATTTGAGGTTCGAACATTCAAAGGGCAAGTGGTGTTCCACTAACTCTTTACATCCTTCAAGATTTAACTCCTCGAGATATTGAGTCATCCGAAGGTTAAGGCTGCACACCTTAGAACCAGTGAGATTTAAATGTTTGAGCTTTGGACATTCAACGGGGATGTGGAGTTCAAAAAAGTCAAAACATCTTCCAAGAACTAACTCCTCTAGAACTGGAGTCACACTAAGGTCAAAGGTTTTTAACTTTGAACATGTGAAATCAAGGAATCTGAGCTTATTAAGAACCTGTCATATTGAAAAGAGACAAATATCAGTGTAATGACAAAATATAACACTGTATGCATTTGTAAAACAACCGATTATTCTACCTTCCTTTCTCCTCCTTCCCAGAGTTCAGATACATAGCTCACAGGCATTTCAAGGTCAACAAGGCTATTTGCTCTGAACGTTTTTGGTAAGGACTGAAAAGAGTATCCGGGCCAATATAGAAATCGTAAAGAATCGGGTAAGTATTGGCTAACTTCATCAACTTCCGATTGAATAAATACACTATCGATGTAAAGAAATTTAAGTTTCGTCATGCTCTTGAGACCTTTCATGATAGTTGTTGATTGGAGAACCGTTTTCATTAGTTTTATACTTTTTGTTTCTTGAGTACCCTGTATAAAAAAAGATTATATGAATTTTTTGTTACAATTATATAAGTGTTCTAGTGTTCCACGAAGCTCGTCTCCGAGAATGTTAAAAAAATTGAGCCCTCAGTGAGATAAAAAAATTCGGGACCTACCGGCCCTATATTATAAACTCATAAATTACATGTATAAGAAGTAAAAACACATAATACGGAGATTTGAGCCTTTTAAAACTAAGTTGGCCATTTTACCGTTAGTTATTTGGGTTTAAATTTCAGGTTTTTTAAATTGGTCGTAACTCCAAGTGTGTGTGTATATATATACTCATGATCCTCCCTATATATATATATATATATATAGTAAAATTTTTACAACCCCTTGAGGTTTTTGGCCCTGAGCCATCGCCCACCTGACCCATGCAGGGCTAGCACCTTTCATATAAATTTGAACCTTACCAATTCATTAACCAATATATACTCAATTTCCTTTTTAATCCATAATTTGTTATGCTTTCTAGGCTCATCAGGGTGCAAACGACGAACAATGTTCCGACCCATTTCTACTATAAGATCATGCACGTGTATATCTTCAGTATCAGAAACTGTTATCAAAGATTTCTGGTCAAGAACACTTAAACCAATTCGAGCATTGAATCCACAACTTTCAAGTATTCTGAGTGCGTTGTATTTTTTGTCACCTCTTAGTATGCATGCAACCTCGAGGAATATTTCTTTGTAATCATTATCTAGACCATTATAGCTTAGTTCCGATCTTTTTAAAGTTTGGTCTTCCGGAATTGATTTTAGTCTTTCTATGGTATCTTCCCATTCACGCACAACTCTACCACAAAGAAATGAACTCAAAATTGTGATTGTTAAAGGAAGACCTGCAGCATAATATACAACTTCTCGTGATAGCTCTTCATACTCTTGAACTGGAAACTCTCTCTTAAATGCACACCTATTGAAGAGACAAATTGCTTCCTCGTTTGATAGCACATTGACATCATGAATATTGTCACTATGAACTCCATGCACTACCAACACTTGCTCATCTCTTGTTGTAATGATGATTCTACTTCCTGGCTTAAACCAAGTAGGCTCACCTGCTAACGCCTTAAGTTGCTCTATATCATTCACGTCATCTAGAATAACAAGAACCTTTCTACCGGACATCATCTTTTTCATCATATCTTTCCCATCAGAAACACTTGTTACATCAATGTTTTTTTCATTTAACACAGCTGAAAGAATCTGTTTATGCAATTCCTTTAAACCAAAGCCTTTTGAAGCTTCTCTAACATTTTCAACAAAGATTTTACCTTCAAACAAAGTGGATATATGATTGAAAACAGCTCTGGCCAAGGTCGTCTTCCCACCACCTCCCATCCCCCTGATCCCTATCATGCGAACATCATCAGAACCAATTTTTAAAGACGAAATTACATTATTTACCCGGGTCTCCATGCCTACTAATGTCCCATCAACGCTCAAGTTAATGTGATATAGCTTTAATGAAATATATTGAACAATTTGTCGGATAAATTTAGCTTCATACCTGTGTAATTTAGATTACTCAGATTGCCACATCAATCTATAACATGCAATCATATATGAAGTAGTAAAACGAAATAATATAAGATGAAGGAATTACCCATCAAAAGTGGTCTTCAACTCCCACCCAGCCAGCCCGGCTGCTTCTTTCAGAGCGTGTCTCCATCTTCCAACATCATCTTTATTTTCCTATTTGTCAAAGTGAAAAATAGTATCAACAAATCATTTCAGCTAACAAACGCAAATGCAGTGACAAAGATGTTACCAGATCTACGTCTTCCCCCGACGTCTTGTTCCTCTTCCTTGTGAAGCGTTCAATCAAGGAGAAGATCCAGCTGCCCTTTTCATGCTTGGCAAAGGCTTCCCCAACTGGCCCACTTTGGTTGCGGACTTGGGTTGGTTCCACGTCATAGAAGATGGGGTAAGCAGTTTGCTCGGTCGTCTTCTGGCATTCCATAATCTTTACCAGCTCGTCTAAGCACCAAGATGATGACACATAATTCTTGGAGAAAACAATGATATGAAATCTGGAGTCTTCAATGGATGTGATAAGCTGAGGACTGATCTTTTCCCGTTTCTCCATCCTTTCATCATCTTTGTAAGTTATAATGCCTTTATCGTGAAGAGCGTGATAGAGATGATCAACAAAGCTCTTGCGGGTGTCTTCACCCCTGAAACTCAAAAAGACATCATACTTGAAACTCTTTTGGACGGATGACGCTCAAGTAGAAGTCATTAAACGTATGCTTCAAGGATTGAATAAAACGAAAACTTCATAGGGGAAATTTTGTCTGAATTCCACTGAAACAAATCAATTTCAGGGAAAAAAAACCGGGTGAAAGCGGAAATTTTCAGGCATGAAAGTGACCGGTTCAGAGGTAGGCTTGTTATCATCGTTTGGGTGTGCTTTTTAACCTTTTCTTTGAATTAATTGCATAGGAATCCTCTTCATAGTGTACACCAATTTAGAGTTTTTGTTCGGTTTTGAATAAGCTTGGAAAAGGAGTCCTAATGCTAATACGCAAAATTAAAACAATATTATTTAGATTTCTGCATGATCCGTTTTTACGGTTCCAAATTGATTCATTTTTAATTAATTAACTGTGCCATTTCGACTCGAAGCGTTTCGACCCGGACCGTTTCTACCCGAAAATGTTTCAACGCGAATCATTTCAACCCGAACTGTTTAGCCGCAAACCGTTTCGACCGTACCGTTTCTACCCGAAAACGTTTTGACGCAAATCATTTCAACCCGAACTGTTTAGCCGCAAGCCGTTTCGACCAGTATCATTTCCACCCGAACTGTTTCGATTCGTAATGTTTCCACCCGTACTGTTTCGACCCGAGCCAGGGGTGGTGGTGCCGGGGTGATGGATTCCAATTCATTTGACAAAAAAAAAACAAAATTGGAATTGAGATTCCAATTTCCAATTACAATTGGAATGTTTAAATTCCAATTCTACTATAACCTTGAATATATTTTGAGATTTAGGAATTGATTTTGTGAATTTTCAATTACAATTGGAATGTTTAAATTCCAATTCAACTAAAACCATGAATATATTTTGAGATTTAGGAATTTATTTTGTGAATTTTCAATTACAATTGGAATGTTTGAATTCATGAATTGAAAACTATAAATAATTTTGTGAGTTGGGAATTGAGTTCTACGGCTGTGCGTAACATCTCCTATCCACTTAAACTAATCTAGTGTTTGGTTTGCATCCCTTCAAACTAATCTAGGCTTTGGTTTATAAATAATTCATTGTTTTTCAATGCCAACGAAAGCATTATGCTTTTAATCGATATGGAATAAAGAAAGAAACAAGTGTGATTCGTCAATCTAAACAAAGAACGTAATTTGTAGATCAGTTGGTAAAATATGAACTTGGGGAAATTGATGGAGAGTAAATAAAGATATAAAAAAAATAAAATTGGATATTAGATAAAGTTAATCAAAACTACGTAGTTTTGATAGGTTTTTTTTTTTATTTTTTATCATAAAAGGATGATAATTTTTTTCATTCCAATCAACAAGACAAATTACATAAGGATAGCAGGTAGACAGGCAACAAACTGCGCCGTCATCCCCTTCTGAATGGAGAACCCTAATCTACTAAAAACAAAGCCTCGCCCCTGAGGGGTCGTGAAGTTGTTGTGGACCACATGCTGAACTCTAGCCAAGAAACGAACCGCCTCCGACGCCAGGGAGCCGAACGTGTCAAACGCCATGGGGACAAAGGCATGCTGATTATCCTCACAAGCTTTCGCATGCTTTTCCACCTTCTTTGACTCTGCTTTCATTACCGCTTACCCCGCCACAAACCCATTTTCCTGAAACTCAGCTAGGGGGGATACACCCGTGAGGTCGACACAAGCATGTTTCCCGCCCTCCCAACCAAAAACTAGCACGTCCGCCGGGCGTAGAGTGGACCTCCCTTCCGTAGGGTCTGTAAGAAAATTAACCAGTGCCTCTTTCTTTGCCGAGATCCCTGCTCGTCTGAGAATATCCATTAACGCGTCTCGAACAAAGTCATGGCGATACTTAAACCCCGGCAGCTCTCTACAGTGTAAGTCATGGCGATACTTAAACCCCGGCAGACTAGGCAAGTTTCATCATTCGGGAACATGGGGATCATCAGACGGTAGTTAAGGATTGACCGGTACTCCATCGCTGACATACGTTGACCCAGACCTTCAATAGGAATAACAGTTAAGAAATCCTGAGCATGAGGCCTCTGTAAGCATTCAATTACGGCTTTCTGGCGGGGGGACAAACGGAAATCTTCTCCCAAACTTTGTGCGATTCGACAACAAAGGGCATTCGCCAAAGTTTTCTGTGGTTTTTTGGGGGCGGTGTCCTTGTTAGAGAAACCGCCGAGATCAAATTCAGGGAGAGATTCATGCAAGCGATCCAAGGCGCTGGCATAATCCGGGTCAGTGGTAGCAACCCCACTGTTGCGTAAGATGTGGTCCTGCAACTCCCAAGATTGAGACCTGGAAGCCACAAAGGCATAGGCAGCCACATCCCGAGCCGATAGAAGGCCCACCTGTCACACCCCGACTCGCAGCGGAATAAAAGTCGGAGCATAATTGGGTTATCACCAAAGCTCATGATATTTACTAAGAAGTTTCATATTTATTAAATTCAAATTACAAACTTAAATATCCAATAAACAAAATTCATACAATTACAAAGGAAAATAAAACTAAATGTTTATTCCAAAGCAATAACTTGTTTATTCTTCTAGGCCATCCTAAGTGTTTCTTTCCTCAACTGGATCACCTGTATCATGTGTAAAACAGGGAGATTTTGGGTCAACAAAAGTTGGCGAGTGAACCTTGATAAAACATTTTTCATAATTTCATGTTTTATTTATTAAGGAAAATTCGTGCATAAATCATATGTGAGCAAATATATAAATGTAAACAATCACAAATCACGTTGAATGAATATATGACATGAATGATGATGTATTTGAGATCAAGGCTCAATCAAACGGAGCCGATCTAATGAGGCACCTGATGCTCAACCCGTATCCCACGGGGAACTAATGGGCCTAATGAAATGCGTGCACTGAAATGATAAACTTAATCCACATATATATCACACAACAACCAATACACTTTTGATCACAAAATGATATAAGCACAAGTGTTTAGATAAAATAAAGGAATAGTATGACACATGATACACCCCAAAACGTGATTAAAACGGGGAATTTGTAGAGATTCACTCACATTGGGTGCGTATTCTTGAGTGGTAAAGAGAGCGCACGAGTTGGGAATTTATCCGATGAAGGAGTACTAACCTAGAAATGGCAACGTGGTAATTCGGTAAATAAATAAATTATTATTTAGGTTAAAATCCTTTGTTTAGGTTTTTAGGTTATTTTTGTGGCTTGTGTTGATATTCTAGACCCTTGAAAATATATATTCTTAAAACTTTTATTTGATTTTTCTTTTAATAAAACCTTAGAATTAAAATAAAAATAAAAATAAAAAAAATATAAAATAATAAATAAAAAAAATCTTGTCAGTCTGACAAGCCTGTCAGACCGGTTCGATGGGAACATGTTCGCGCGTATGCAGAGTCGAACCCGGGACCTCACGTTCACGTGCACGCAGCTCTTCCAACTGAGCTACGTGTCTAACCCGTCATATTCTGGATTTTAATTAATCTTATAATCTTGTTAGCTTCATTCAGAATTTGGTAATTACATAATTTTAAAAAGTTATCTCAACCGGGGCGACAACAGGGATTCGAACCAGTGACTCTGCGATTGGTTTGCACCCGGCCCAACCAGTTGGGCTGGGTGCTTAACCCGTATTTTATAGAAGTTGTATTATATTTAACAACTAAATAGATTTCAGCATGATTTGGTTTTTAGAAAAAAAAAAAGAACAGTTTAACGAAAACGGTGCCAATTGCAAGTATCAAACTCGGATCGTGTGCGTTTAGTGTGCACACAGTTCACCGCTGGATTGTGTGTCTAACCCAGTTTATATCTCGAATTTTATTATATACATACACATTCTGCAACTCATCTTTTTCATTTGAATACCCGGAAACATTTACCCGCCCGATTAACCATAAATTCAGAAGTGTGATTTCTTATTCTTATTCGATAAGGAATCTAGACATGAATTAAGACAGTTAGGTGGAGGATTATTACCAACGATGGCGTTTCCTTCTGTTCTACGGCGAGGAGCGGCGGTTTCTGTCACACCCCGACCCGCAGCGGAAAAGGTGATCGGGGCATGATTGGGTTTTCATCAAAGCTCATGACATTTATTATAACGTTTCATATTTATTATGACAATCTAAAGGAAATCATACAATCATAATTACAACATGTTCTACACATCTTTCTAGACTTCATTATTTTCTTCTAAGGCATTTCCTATGTTTTCCTTGCTTCATCCTGTTCACCTGTATCATGTGTAAAAATGGTTTTTGGATCAACAAAAAGTTGGCGAGTGAATCCTATGAAAAACATTTGAACAAGTTTATTGAATTGATTATAAAATAAAGTGCATAACCACATATGAGTAAATATAGATGTAAACTTATTCACAAACCCACATAATATTAAATAATGCACACACATACAATAATAGATTGTTTTGAGGCACGCGTTGCTCAACTCGTCTCCCACGAGGAACTGATGGGCCTAATGAATGAGTTTTGAGGCACGCGTTGTTCTACGAACTGATGGGCCTAATGAATGAGTTTTAAGGCACGCGTTGTTCAACTCGTCTCCCACGAGGAACTGATGGGCCTAACAAATAATTTGCATACAACTTGACAATATGTAATACATAACTACAAACAATATTTACATTCTAAGTTTAAATCATAATATGGTATGACACGAGTTTGAATAAACGAATTAGTTTAAGTGATACATGATACACCCCAAAACGAGTAATAAAAAGGGGAGTTGTAAGATTCACTCACAGTGGTTGCGTTTCTTGGATTGATGATGAGTGCGCACGAAGTTGGATTTAACCACGAGTGAAACTAACCTAGATAATAACATAATGGTTCGGTAAATAAGCGGATTTTATTAATCAATTTTAGTAGGATTATTGGATATATTTTTGTGAGTTTAAGGCTATTTTCTAACTTTAAAAACGTTATTTTTAAGTATTTTTAATTGATTTTTAAATAAAATAAATAAATAAAAATAATAAAAAAATGTTGACTTTTTGACCGTTGACTTGTTGACCGTGGACCGTTGACCGTTGACCGGTTCGGTCGTTCGTATGAGTGCGCTGGGTGAGACTCGAACCCGTGACCTCCCGTACGCGTGCACGCAGCTCTACCAACTGAGCTACGTGTCTAACCCGAAATATTTCTGTTTTTAATTATATTTATATACTAATTAAGTTAATCCGAAAATCATTTATTTTAAAAAGGATTTAATTGCATCAACTCGGTGCTCGCCACAGGTCTCGAACCCGGGACCTGTGGTTTAGTTTGGCACACAGTCCACCGTTGGACTGTGTGTCTAACTTGGTAAATATTCTGGTTTTTATTATACTTAACATGTTACTGTTGTGGATCCGGTTCAGTTTAAAAAAAAAGACATTTTATTACAGCGAATGTGTGTGTGTCAAGGATCGAACTCGGGACGTATGCATATTGTTTGCACACAGTCCACCGCTGGACTGTGTGTCTAACCCGTTCATAATATTGATTTTAATTAATCTTATATTATACACGACTTCGTCTTCTTCGTTCAAAACACAGACAACGGTTAACTAACTGTTTCTTGTTTAATTCGGTTAACGAACATGATGAGCAATCGTAATATATTGAACAGAAAGGGTTTGGGGATTGATTGTACCGAGCAGATTGTCTTCTTCAGAATTCTGGCAAAGATCGTCGGCTCTGTTTTGTGAAGTCCCTCTGTTCGGATTCAAAAATCAGATTGATTGATTAGATATGAGATTGAACTACTGAGCAACGATTATCAGTAGGTTTAAATGATCATACCGGCAAACAGCGAGATTCGGGAACTTTCAGAAGTTTTCCGGCGAAAACAGAAAATCCGGCAACGTCGTCTGGAATAGATTCTGGGTGAGGGATTGATGTTAGTAATAATCTAACAATGGGTTAAAACAGAAAAAATCGAGGTATTTACCGTGTAGATGAAAGTCTCGGTTTTCCGGAGACTTGCAGAGATTTTCCGGCGAGTGAAATTGCGTCGAGAATTGGTGTGATTGTGAGCGAAAAGGTTATCCGAAGCTAGAGTGTGTACTTATAGGGAAGAACATCGACGAATTGGGTCTGATTACCGTCTTGATTCGTTAGTCAAAAATTTTCCGGCGGTTATGACTAATGTCGCGGACAGGACATCGGTTATAACCGATGGCGTTGTTAATTCTTACGTTAAGTCAAAGGTAACCGACGATGATTGGCGAAATCGTCGGATTTTCCGGCGTCAGCGGATTTGGGCGCACTGTGTAACTGGGTTTGATTTCCAGATTTATTTTATGTATTAATTGTTTCAATATGTAAACAAAAATCACAAGTGGCGGAGCGGTTGGAAGGATGTGAGTTAAGACTTTGAATGATTCTCGGCTGACCCGGGTTCGAAACCCGGCTTCAGCATTTTATTTTTAATTCACTATTTTTAATACATTTTCAAATATAAATTTTATATTCTAATATACTTATTAATTATGTATCGTTTAAAATTAATTTGAGCATTAAATATGCAACGAAATTTTTAACTATTTGTTCGGTTAATAAACGAAGTGGGTTTGGTTAATCCGGTTTTTGACGGATGTTACAGTTTCCGGTGAAACAGTGGGGAAAAGTTTGAGCAGAGTAAGCTTATGGTTTGAAGGGAAAGAATTGAGCGAGTTGGATAGTGGGATTGGGTCAGTATTAATAGATTGAACGGGGGGGGGGGGGGGCTCGATTTCAGTTTTAGAAACCGAATTGGGTGATTGCAATTTAGAATGGATTGAATCAAATTCGGAAATGATTAACGCGGATTGACAGCTGGTGCTTACCAGATTTCAGAAACAGGGACGAATTCGGCGGTTTATTCTTGCTGATTTGAATTCGCAGGAAACCTTCGTTTTCGTATATTTATAGAAGATGATTTCCAAAACTTACCAAATGATGCGTGTGTCCCGGTGGTGTTTGTGTTGTGCAGTTACTCGGGTGACCCGGGTTCGATTCCCGGTTTACCCCTTTTTTTGTGCTTTTAATTTATTTACTTAATTTGCTAAATCTGATTAATCATATGATATTATTAATTATAAATTGATTAATTTTTTTATTATATCATTAGATGCATAAATTTACCATTTTAAACCAAATAAATTTTTTTTTGAAATAATACACTTGATTAATGGAGATGGTGCGGGTTTTTGAGGCCCGTTTTACACAGATGTTACAGTATCCCCTACTTTTAGGAATTTCGTCCCGAAATTTAAGTAGCAGTTGTAACTGGAAAAAGATGCGGGTACTTTTCGCGCATTGAGTCTTCATGTTCCCAAGTAAACTCGGGTCCTCGTTTTGACTCCAAACGTACCCTGACAATTGGAATACGACTTCGCCTTAAACGCTTCTCACCAAAATCCATGATTTCCACTGGTTTTTCAACGAAGTGCATCGATTCATCGACTTGAATGTCTTCTAGAGGAATATGGAGGTTTTCATCGGCGAGGCACTTTTTCAAGTTTGATACGTGGAATGTGGGATGACTTTTGTTAAGCTCTTCTGGTAGGTCAAGCTTGTATGCTACAGGACCTACTCTTTCGAGTATCTTGAAAGGTCCTACGTAGCGTGGTGCTAGCTTGCCCTTCTGGCCAAAACGAACCACTCCCTTCCACGGTGATACTTTTAAAAGTACTTGATCACCAATGTCAAACTCCAAGGGCTTTCGTCGTTTGTCGGCATAACTCTTTTGACGACTTTGAGCCGCTAGAAGATTGTTTCGAATTTGAAGGATTTTGTCAGTTGTTTCTTGAATCAAGTCAGGTCCGGTGATTTGCGCTTCACCGATTTCGTGCCAGCATACTGGAGATCGGCACTTACGACCATACAAAGCTTCGAAAGGGGCCATGCCGATACTTGAATGATAGCTATTGTTGTACGAAAACTCAACTAACGGTAGGTGAGCGTCCCAGTTCCCTTTGAAGTCTATGACACATGCTCGTAGCATGTCTTCAAGGGTTTGGATGGTGCATTCAGATTGACCATCAGTTTGAGGGTGAAAGGCAGTACTGAGGTCTAACCGTGTCCCCAAAGCGGTTTGTACGGCTCGCCATGTTCGTGAAGTGAAACGACCATCACGGTCTGAAATGATGCTTAATGGTACTCCATGACGGCTTACGATCTCGCTGATGTAGATGCGAGCTAACTTCTCGTTCTTGAAGTCCTCGCGAATCGGAATGAAGTGAGATGACTTTGTAAGACGATCGATTATTACCCATATGGTGTCATACCCACTGGAGGTGCGAGGTAACCCGGTAAGAAGTCCATGGTTATGTTTTCCCACTTCCATACAGGTATTTCAGGTTGGACTAGAAGTCCTGAAGGTCTTTGATGTTCAGCTTTTACTTTGGAACAGGTAAGGCACTTGGAAACAAAAACAGCGATATCCTTTTTCATGCCAGGCCACCAGTAGGTGTATCGTAGGTCTTGATACATCTTATCGGCTCCTGGGTGTACAGAGTATCGTGTTTTGTGTGCCTCATTCATGAGGAAATCACGAAGGTTATCGCGATCAGGAATCCATATGCGGTTTAAATAGTATAGAATACCGTCGGATTTGGTTTCAATTTTTAGTTCAGCTCCACATAACAGTTCATCACGTACGTCATTTCTGTTACAGAAACATGTTGAGCTGCCCGGATTCGTTCTTTGATGTCGGTTATGATTTGCGAACATAGAAGACGAATAGAGTTCGCATATCCTTTTCGACTGAGTGTATCGGCCACCACGTTTGCCTTGCCAGGATGGTACCGAATTTCACAGTCGTAGTCGTTGAGAAGTTCGACCCATCTTCGTTGCCTCATATTCAACTCTTTCTGGTTGAAGATATGTTGGAGACTCTTGTGGTCAGTGTATATTTCACACTTGGTACCGTAGAGGTAATGCCTCCATATCTTAAGAGCGAACACAACGGCTCCAAGTTCTAGGTCGTGGGTAGTGTAATTCTTCTCATGAACCTTGAGTTGCCTAGAGGCATAGGCTATCACTTTTCCTCTTTGCATTAATACACAGCCTAGTCCTTGCCCTGACGCGTCGCAATAAACCACGAAGTCATCGCAACCCTCAGGGAGTGTAAGGATAGGTGCGTCACAAAGCCTTTGCTTTAAAGTTTGGAAGGCCTCTTCTTGCTTAGGTCCCCAAATGAAGGGTTTTCCTTTGTGAGTCAAGACCGTGAGTGGTACGGCGATGCGGGAGAAATTGGCAATGAAGCGTCGGTAGTAACCAGCCAAACCAAGAAATGACCTAACTTCGGTAGGGGTACGTGGCGCTTGCCATTCCTGTACTGCTTTGATTTTTGAAGGATCGACATGAATCCCTTTGTCATTGACGACATGACCAAGGAATTGTACTTCTCCTAACCAGAATTCACATTTTGAGAACTTAGCGTAAAGCTTTTCAGTCCTTAAGAGTGTAAGAATGAGTCGAAGGTGTCGCTCATGATCGAATTTGGACTTGGAGTAGATAAGGATGTCGTCGATGAAGAGTATGACGAAGCGGTCGAGGTAGGGTTTGCATACTCTATTCATTAAATCCATGAAGACAGCGGGGGCGTTGGTTAAACCGAAGGGCATAACCATGAACTCATAATGACCATAACGAGTTCGGAAACCGGTTTTTGGGATATCTTCCTCGCGCACTCTAAGCTGATGATAACCAGATCGAAGGTCGATCTTGGAAAAACAGGTGGCGCCTTGAAGTTGGTCCAGGAGGTCATCAATGCGAGGCAGTGGATACCGATTCTTAACCGTCAACTTGTTGAGTTCTCTATAATCAATGCACATGCGAAACGTTCCATCTTTCTTCTTTACAAAAAGAACAGGCGCACCCCAAGGCGATGAGCTAGGACGTATGAATCCTTTGTCAGTCAACTCTTGCAGTTGACTGGCCAATTCTTGCATCTCGGATGGGGCTAACCTATAAGGAGATTTGGCGACCGGTGTAGCGCCAGGCACAAGATCGATGCGGAATTCGACTTCTCTCATAGGAGGAAGTCCTGAAACGTCGTCGGGAAAAACTTGTGGGAATTCCTTCACAATTGGAATATCTTCGAGCTTCCTCTCCTTGCCTCCCTTCTTGACGACGTGAGTTAGAAATGCGACGTAGTTCTTGCGGAGATAACTTCGGGCTTGAAGGCAGGACATCAATTTGAGTTCCTTCGAAGGGGTTTCCCCAAAAATACGTAGTGTCTGACCGTCTGCAAGAGGAATACGAATGAATTTTTCGTGGCACACTACTTCGGCTTGATGCTGGCTGAGCCAGTCCATACCGATTATAACATCGAAACTTCCCAACTTCATAGGAATAAGGTCAATTGGGAATCGTGATCGTTCAGGGTGAGAGTACAATCGCGTATAATAGAATTTAATGAAGTAGGTTTTCCATCAGTAACTTCCACCGTTAGAGATTCAATGAGATTAACACGAGGTTGGTCGAGGATAGATTCGAATTCTAAGGACACAAAGCTCTTATCAGCACCAGTATCGAATAATATGGATGCATAACTACCATTGATGAGAAACGTACCGTTGACCACATTGTTGTCAGCCCTGGCTTGGTTGGCATTGATATTGAAAGCTCTTCCTCTGGCAGGTGGAGGAGCTTGGTTGGCTTAGTTTACCGGGTTAGCTTGAGCTTGGGCGTGGATGATGTTCACTAGGCGTGGACAAGTGTTCCTGAAATGGTTTGGGTCCCCACAATTGAAACAGGCTCGTATGGGTTGCATCATGGGGTAGTTGGGTTGGTAGTAAGGTTGGGCTGCGTGTTGTGCAAGTGGTAGAAGTAAGGGTTGTTGGGCTTGGCCCACCATTTGATTTTGGGTTTGGGTTTGAGGTTGACTGCGGTTCATTCGCTGAAGGGTACGGCAGGTTTGGATGGTGTGACCCTCACGGCCACAACTTGTGCAATGTTGGCAGGGGTTTTCGGGAGGATGATGGTGTTGACAACGGTTGCACTTTGGGTGTGGGCCAGTGTATTGCTTTTTGAATGGTGTGGCTGGAGGAGCAACTTGGGTGATTGGTGCAGCAGTGATGGGAGGGTTGGTTTGAGTGACAGCAAAATTCTTGCCATTTTGCTTCCTCTTACCAGCAAACTTCGAGGATGAGACTGGGTGGTTTGGAGTTAGGGTCTCAATGGGTGCTTTATTCTCTCATCTTTGAACTTGCCGTTTCGAATGCGATTTTCAGTGAGTTCTGTAGCTAACTCCATTGCGGCTTCAAGCGTTGCAGGCAAAGTGCTTAAAACTGAATCTTGGATTTTCGAGGGGAGGCCTCGAATGTAGTGTTCGACTAAGCGGTATAAAGGGGTGAACAAATTGGGGATCATCTGGTTCAATTCGAGAAATCTCTTATTGTTTGAAGTGTGGTCGT
Source organism: Scalesia atractyloides (assembly GCA_947069175.1). Classification (NCBI taxonomy): domain Eukaryota; kingdom Viridiplantae; phylum Streptophyta; class Magnoliopsida; order Asterales; family Asteraceae; genus Scalesia; species Scalesia atractyloides. The sequence continues at coordinate 86,025,815 of CAMTDV010000021.1, forward strand.
GGTTTGGAGTTAGGGTCTCAATGGGTGCTTTATTCTCTCATCTTTGAACTTGCCGTTTCGAATGCGATTTTCAGTGAGTTCTGTAGCTAACTCCATTGCGGCTTCAAGCGTTGCAGGCAAAGTGCTTAAAACTGAATCTTGGATTTTCGAGGGGAGGCCTCGAATGTAGTGTTCGACTAAGCGGTATAAAGGGGTGAACAAATTGGGGATCATCTGGTTCAATTCGAGAAATCTCTTATTGTTTGAAGTGTGGTTTCAACGCGTGAAACTCGTCTTCTAGCTTTTTGATTTCGCTTCTCGGACAGAAACGTCTTGTCATGATTTCCCTTAACTCTTCCCATGTTAAGGCCATGGCGTCTTCAACACCTCGCTTACTCTTTTCCGTGTTCCACCAGGTAAGGGCTACCCCAAACAGTCTTCCAGTCGCGTAACGTACCTTACGGTCCTCGGGACAGTCGCAATTGAGGAAAGTGTTTTCCATCTCCTCAAACCAGTGAAGGAGAGCGGTGACACCTTCAGTCCCTTCATATTTTGGGGGATCGCAGGATTTGAAGTGTTTGTAGGTGCACTTGGGGGTTTTAGGAGGAAGGTTGGCGACGCTTTGGTCTTCTTGGTTGGGATGGTTGATGGGATTAGCGGTGAGGGCTTGTTGAACTTGTAGCACGATGTCAGGAAGCACTGCGGCCATTTGTTTAGCAATTTGTGTGGCCAAGCGTTCGTTTGACTTTCCTGACTTTCTACCTCCACGTAATTGCCTAGCCGACATCTACAGGAACATATGTAGGAAGATTGTGAGTTTAAGAATTTCCTAGGTGTCATATGTCATAAAAAGAATGAAAACAACATAACTGAAAACAATTTAACTACATCCATAGGATGTCTTGGGTTTGCTCATGTTTGGGCCTCCAAATGTCCCCCATACCATTGCATGTGTAGTCATGTGGGCCCCCATGACTATTGGGCTTGGTAGGGTTCACATTGGTGTCGGCGGGTTAACACTCGCACCACCCGAATGAAAATCGTAAAACATGATTGCGAGATGTATGGTCGGAGGGTGTCCAGGTGTAGACACAATGACAACTCAAAGTGGGGTTAGCTCACACGACGTTTGGTATAGCATGCTTTGGCCTAATAGGTCCTTCGTACTCTCATCGTTAGTCCCCAGGTAGGCAAACTGGTCCTTTATTTTGGATTTATACGAATGCCAAGCCTAGACAGGACGTTCCGACTACCGGTACTCGTACCTTTCCAATTACTACATGCCCGTCGTGAAAACTCACTTTGATGTGATTTGAAAAATACAAAATCATTGCAAAAATCATGGAAATCATAAGGTGTGTGCTTTCATAGATATGACATGTTATGAGGATATGAATTCTGATGAGCATTGCATATTAACATGTACTTGTGAGGGTGCTTGCATAATATTGGGTGTGAAAATAAACATGAAACATGTAAACATCATGAATTTTGCATGTAACGCATAAACAATTAAAATTTAATCAACTATAGTATAGGCTCTAAGGGTCTAATAACCTATCCTATATCCCTATAGCCACAAGCTCTGATACCAATTTGTCACACCCCGACCCGCAGCGGAATAAAAGTCGGAGCATAATTGGGTTATCACCAAAGCTCATGATATTTACTAAGAAGTTTCATATTTATTAAATTCAAATTACAAACTTAAATATCCAATAAACAAAATTCATACAATTACAAAGGAAAATAAAACTAAATGTTTATTCCAAAGCAATAACTTGTTTATTCTTCTAGGCCATCCTAAGTGTTTCTTTCCTCAACTGGATCACCTGTATCATGTGTAAAACAGGGGAGATTTTGGGTCAACAAAAGTTGGCGAGTGAACCTCGATAAAACATTTTTCATAATTTCATGTTTTATTTATTAAGGAAAATTCGTGCATAAATCATATGTGAGCAAATATATAAATGTAAACAATCACAAATCACGTTTAATGAATATATGACATGAATGATGATGTATTTGAGATCAAGGCTCAATCAAACGGAGCCGATCTAATGAGGCACCTGATGCTCAACCCGTATCTCACGGGGAACTGATGGGCCTAATGAAATGCGTGCACTGAAATGATAAACTTAATCCACATATAAATCACACAACAACCAATACACTTTTGATCACAAAATGATATAAGCACAAGTGTTTAGATAAAATAAAGGAATAGTATGACACATGATACACCCCAAAACGTGATTAAAATGGGGAATTTGTAGAAATTCACTCACATTGGGTGCGTATCTTGAGTGGTAAAGAGAGCGCACGAGTTGGGAATTTATCCGATGAAGGAGTAATAACCTAAAAATGGCAACGTGGTAATTCGGTAAATAAATAAATTATTATTTAGGTTAAAATCCTTTGTTTAGGTTTTTAGGTTATTTTTGTGGCTTGTGTTGATATTCTAGACCCTTGAAAATATATATTCTTAAAACTTTTATTTGATTTTTCTTTTAATAAAACCTTGGAATTAAAATAAAAATAAAAATAAAAAAAATATAAAATAATAAATAAAAAAAATCTTGTCAGTCTGACAAGCCTGTCAGACCGGTTCGATGGGAACATGTTCGCGTGTATGCAGAGTCGAACCCGGGACCTCACGTTCACGTGCACGCAGCTCTTCCAACTGAGCTACGTGTCTAACCCGTCATATTCTGGATTTTAATTAATCTTATAATCTTGTTAGCTTCATTCAGAATTTGGTAATTACATAATTTTAAAAGTTATCTCAACCGGGGTGACAACAGGGATTCGAACCAGTGACTCTGCGATTGGTTTGCACCCGGCCCAACCAGTTGGGCCGGGTGCTTAACCCGTATTTTATAGAAGTTGTATTATATTTAGCAACTCAATAGATTTCAGCATGATTTGGTTTTTAGAAAAAAAAAGAACAGTTTAACGAAAACGGTGCCAATTGCAAGTATCGAACTCGGATCGTGTGCGTTTAGTGTGCACACAGTTCACCGCTGGACTGTGTGTCTAACCCAGTTTATATCTCAAATTTTATTATATACATACACATTCTGCAACTCATCTTTTTCATTTGAATACCCAGAAACATTTACCCGCCCGATTAACCATAAATTCAGAAGTGTGATTTCTTATTCTTATTCGATAAGGAATCTAGACATGAATTAAGACAGTTAGGTGGAGGATTATTACCAACGATGGCGTTTCCTTCTGTTCTCCGGCGAGGAGCGGCGGTTTCCGGTGAAACAGTGGGGAAAGGTTTGAGCAGAGTAAGCTTATGGTTTGAAGGGAAAGAATTGAGCGAGTTGGATAGTGGGATTGGGTCAGTATTTATAGATTGAACAAGGGGGGGGGGGGGGCTCGATTTCAGTTTTAGAAACCGAATTGGGTGATTGCAATTTAGAATGGATTGAATCAAATTCGGAAATGATTAACGCGGATTGACAGCTGGTGCTTACCAGATTTCAGAAACAGGGACGAATTCGGCGGTTTATTCTTGCTGATTTGAATTCGCAGGAAACCTTCGTTTTCGTATATTTATAGAAGATGATTTCCAAAACTTACCAAATGATGCGTGTGTCCCGGTGGTGTTTGTGTTGTGCGGTTACTCGGGTGACCCGGGTTCGATTCCCGGTTTACCCCTTTTTTTGTGCTTTTAATTTATTTACTTAATTTGCTAAATCTCATTAATCATATGATATTATTAATTATAAATTGATTAATTTTTTTATTATATCATTAGATGCATAAATTTACCATTTTAAACTAAATAAAATTTTTATTTGAAATAATACACTTGATTAATGGAGATGGTGCGGGTTTTTGAGGCCCGTTTTACACAGATGTTACACAACCCACCAAGCCGCATCGGCAAGGTCGCGATCCGCCATTGGAGTTCACCAAAAAAAGGCCCCCCCACATACGACAATGTCTTCTATTGCCTCCCCAAGACCTTTATCAAAACCTGAAACAACATCATCCACAAAGGGGGGTTGGCAAGTTCGCAAACCAAATAGCAACTTTGCAACCCCCATACAAGATCTAAGCAAGAGTAGTTCGCTTTGAGGATCCCGCAACAAGGAAAGGTGTCCCATAATTTCAACAGCTCGCGTTGCTCTCTTAGCCGTTAGACCACTAATAAAACTGGCATCACAGCTGACTGCCCCTCCTAGCAGTTTGACACCTCTTTCCGGCCTCCCTATCTCACTGGGGAAAGCTCTGGCCGGACCTTCACCCCGTTGCATGTCGGCCAAAATACCTCAGTTTTTCTAATATTAAGTCGTAGCCCCATGGCTGGACCCTACGAACCGATGATGGCAAGAGCTTTAGCAACCTGAACAACGTCCCCGATAACCGTCCCATCATCCAAGTACCAAGCATGGAAGGAGAGTTTGCAGTTTTCCTGCACCTGAAGCACTAAAGGGTGTAAGGCTAGGGCAAAAAGCAAAGATCCTAAGTGATCGCCTTGCTGGACCCCGTGAATGCCCCGATGCGGTCATTCCCCACGTATAGCCTAGCAGACTGGGCATCCAGAAATTGAACCCACGGGAATATGGAGGAGCATTGGCGATGGACCTCGGGATAGGTTTTATATCTTCATTATTTTTAGTAAGTTAACTTATTTACTTATTTGTATTATTTGTTTTTCAAAAGTAAAGCTACAAAGTTCTTTTTAGTAGTTATATTTTCTTTAATAATTGTGAGCATAGGTCGTTCGATTCAGTTATGGGTTAAAATCGAATCTAAAAGCGGCGTTTCGGCTTCCTTTACTTTACGTGTGTGGATCAATTCAATCACATTTCTGCAAACAAATCCAATTAACTCATATAAATATGAAAAAAGGAGCAAGTAATATATTGTTGTTGGTCTCGTTATGAAAAGTACTATGTCTAATGGATTTTTAATACACTTTAATGGTTTGAATCTAAAAGAGATTGGTATGTAAAGAGTGTACGTCGTTTATCTTTACGAGATATATATTATATTTTAATATTATGTAACATGTCATTTATTTTTCTTGTCAGCCGTTTGTTATCTCTAGTCAACTCCTGTATATTACACAAAATTGTTTTGGTTGACTTAATGACTTAGGGTCAACCCAAGTGTTGTTAGAAATAACCGGCTGCGTTTGTCGATGTGATGCGGCCCAATCTGATGATGCAGTCCAGCTCCAGCTGAATGATGAATCCCAGCTAATTCCTAATCCAGATGCAATGGGACGACCCATAAGAATGATTAAGAAGCCCAGCCGTTTTGATGATTATGAAACGTGATGGTAGAGGCGCAAAAAATCTCGTACCCGGAACCGGACCCGATAAAAAAAACCCGAAATCTGTAATTTTTGTACCCGGGTATTGTATACCCGTAACCGAAACCGACCCTACCTGTAGGGTAATAGGGTATGAATAGGGTATACATTTTAAACTCAATACCCGTAACCGATTTATACCCGAAAATACCCGGAACCGGTCATACCCTATACCCGAACCCGGTTATACCCGATACCGGTTTTTTTAATACCCGATAGAATACCCGAAATTTTAAGGTAAAATTTAATGTTTACTTTACAACTTTTATATTTAAGTTTTTTAGAAATGCATATTATAAAACAAATATTTGTATTTGAGTGAATTTATGTTATTGTATTTGTTTTTAATTACTTTTACAAACCAAATTTTAATTTCTAAGCACATTTATTTTTATGTAAAATGAAAATAAAAACATATTTTTTTTAAATCGGATATTAATATTCGGATCCATACCCGGTTTCAATACCCGTTTACACCCGAACACGATTATACCCTACCCGGGTACATAGGGTATGAATTTTCTGTTCAATACCTGTACCCGTACCCGAACCCTACCTGGTTTTTCTTAATACCCGATTTTCCAATACCCACAGAACCGGTTCCATACCCGGAACCGGGTATTAACAAAAATCTGATTTGTGCACCTCTACATGATGGTCAAGTAGAATTCAGCAACCAACTTCCTTTTTATTAGTATTAGGTTATAACCCCGTGTATTACACGGGTTGAATAAATAAATTTTATATATTAAATAATAAAATAATATATCTTTAAAAACCTCATTTATTGCATGGGTTGAATAAATGTAATTTTATATATTAAATAATAAAAAAGTTATATCTATAAGAACCATATTGTACGGGTTGAATAAATGTAATATTGTTTACCAAATAATAAAATAATACATCTTTAAAAAAGCTCATTTATTACACGGGTTGAATGAATGTAATTTTTATATACTAAATGATAAAAAAAAGTTTCATCTTTAAAAATATGTGTATTACACGGGTTGAATAAATGTAATTTTCTCATATTAATATTTTATTATATAGTATAATGTAGATATAGATACATATTGATATACATAGATTAGTCTTTTGTAGAAAAATTTGTTAACGAAGTCTCAATAAACTTATAACCCTTAATTTAAACTCTATAGTATAAATAATAAAAAAAATTAGTTAAATTTATTTTAAGTTTCCTAAAATCTATTTGATACCAAACTAAACAAAACGTTCAAATATATAGTTATTATTATATTAGTTAAAGGGTTAATATTATATTAGTTGAAGTAAATAGATAAATATAAAAGTAATAATTATTTCAAATAAATAATATTATATTAGTTGAATTGAATTAAATAGATACATATAAAAGTAATAATTAATTCAAATAAATAATATTATAAATGAGAAGTATACATTAAATTTAAACTAAATAATAATTATCTATAACATAACTAAATAATATTTAGTGGGATGATTATCTATAATTAATTAGAAGACATTAAACTAAAATAATAATTATCTATAAGACATGGCATAATATGATGACAAGTGTCCCATAAATGGTTTCTTTTATTATATACTAGGTTATAACCTCGTGTATTACACGGGTTAAATAAATGAATTTTATATACTAAATAATAAATCAATATATCTCTAAAAACCTTCTTTATTTCACGGGTTGTATAAATGTAATTTTATATATTTAAAAAGTTATATAGTAACCATATTATACGGGTTGAATAAATATAATTTTATATACCAAATAATAAGAAAAGTTATATCTTTAAAACCACGTGTATTACACGGGGTGAATAAATGTAGTATTGTTTTCTAAATAATAAAAAAAGTTACATCTTTAAAAACCTCGTGTAGCTTGAATAAAATTGATTTTATATCCAAATAATAAGAAAATTATATTTAAAAAAATTAATGGATATACTCAATACGCGATAGATATGGTGTTTGCGGAGATGATTATTGAAAAGAATATACAGTGGTCGGACATGTTATTCAAGAAACAAATAAGCAGCAATTTGAGTGATAAAATATAAATTATATTTCAAAAAACCCGTAATAAACCTAATTTAAAAAAACTAAGACTTTGTTATTATAAGTAAAATCAGTGAATTTATATTTGTAATTTTGTTCGGTATTATTTTATTATAAAGTGCGTATTATACATATAATTATATTATGTCTTAAGCTATTGATGCCATCCAAAATGTTTTTTCAATTTTATATCTAGCATTATATATACTATGGTAAAAGTTTAAAGTATTGATGCCATCCAAAATGTTTTTCGATTTTATATGTAGCATTATATATACTATGGTAAAAGTTTAAAGTTATTCGAATTTTAAATGAGAAGTATATATTAAATTTAAAATATATAATAATTATCTATAGTTAAGTAGAAGCGATTAAACGAAATAATATTTCATAGGAGACTTAGCTATAATTAATTAAAAGAGATTAAACTAAATAATAATTATCTATAAGATATTAAACTAAATATAATATTTAGTAGGAGAGTTATCTATAATCAATTAGAAGAAATTAAACTAAAATAATAATTAACCATAAGACATGACCTAATATGATGACAAGCGTCCCATAAGTGATTTCTTTTTTTATATAGTGTAGATTATAGATAGATTATAGATATAGATTTTATTTTTCGCATGTGTCTTAATTATGTCATGATGACTTACGTGAATCACGGAGTAGTGGTAGAAGTTAATTCCTGAATTTAGTTGTTTCTTTTGTTAAATTAGTTTGCTTATTAGTAAGGAAAAATATGAGAAAATTGTTTCAAGATCGTCTCTTTTATTCTCCTTGATTCTGTGAGTCTGACCCACTTACCGGTAACAGCACGGTGATCCAAATCACTAACTCATTTTGTGACGAGTGGATTATGTGCTAGATATATAAGGCATATATGAGTTTGTATGCTAATGTGAATGATCATAACATATGCTTGCATTCGAGGTCAATGTCCATATTTATAACAAACATGTCACTACTAAGGTAAAAAAGACCTTTTATGTGAAGGGAGAATCCATGTTGTATAACAATAATAATAATAAGTGTACCTACAAAATAACATTCTGTTGTAACTAAAATGTATGGATGGTGCATAACTTTAAATTTTATAATATTATTAAAAGTAGTCAATTGCAATTATAGAAGTTTAAGATGCAAACGTTATGTAAGAGCATTCACATTCTGTCGGGGTCTTTATATTATAAATGGTATAAAAAGTGGTTGTGAGTGAATGAGAGAGAAAATGTTACTGTTCATCTGTATATTTGGGGGGACACTGTTCACCCCCTATAGTTTTTTAATATATATTGAAAGTGGTTGTGAGTGAAGGGGAGAGAAAATGTAATGATAAAGGTGTAGAAATATTATTTAATTGAAAATAAGAGAGAAAAAATATTTGTTTTTAGTGGAAATATATTGATATAGGAGTTGTTTTTTAGTGAAATGTATGTATGTTTTTAGGGAGTTGGATGTGAATGCTCTAATATTGTAAGATGCCAATGGTAACTTTGTACAAACACCAACTTTTTATGGTCAATGAAGAAAGTGACCTAAGCTTCACATGTGCTAGTCACGTGATTCCAATATTTCAAGGCTAAAATGACTTGATTGTTGGTTTAAGTGTTTAACTATCAAAAGTTAGCTCTCCTAATTATTGGCATCTTAAATAAACAATGCACTTATAGTCCCCTCGATTTTTTGAACCTTAGCCAAACAGGTTCTCTCTGACCCGGGTTCAAACCGGCTATACTCGGTGATCCTGGAATATGCAAACCGGGTCTACTCGGTGATCCAGGAATATGCAACTCCTCCGGATATACTGGTTGCTGGTGACTAACGCTTGGCAGCGGTGGAGCAGTCGGCACCCAGCTATCTTCAGCCTGATCTGGTCGAGGAAGCACCGGTGGAGCAACTGTAGAAGGTGGTGGTTGATGTCCCTCCCTCGAGTTTTGATGGTTTTGCAACACCTAAACAAACAGGAAAAAAAATTAGCAGTTCAAATTATTTGTTCTCGAATGCAAATTTATTCTCAAAATCCGGCTAAAGTAAACTAGCGTTTGGATAAGCTTATTTTAATACTACAATCGCCAGTGGCGGAGCTTGATCAAAAGTTTTGGGGGGGCGAAAAGTCATGGGAACCAATTTATATATTGTATAAATATTTATACAAAATAATTGGGGGGACGATTCTATATAATTTTAAAATTTCGGACGAAAAATCAGAAATTTTATACTTCTAACCGAAACATTGGGGGGGGGGGGGGGGGGTGCACCCCCCACTTTACACTAAGCTCCACCATTGACAATCGCGTTATACAAATATTGTAATTAATTTCCATAAATTATTCTCACGGGTTATACGTGTAGCATGTGGCCTCACATTTACTATAAATTACCTAAAGTTTTTGTTACACATAGGCTCAAAGTCGAACCTAATAAATATTCGTAGCATCTAATTGGGTGATCTCTATCACCCAACTGGATGCTACGAAAAGCCAAGATGAACCTGAACAATCATGAATTGTAGCATCGGATTGGATAATTTCCATCCAATCGGCTCTAATAATGGCTAAAACGAGCCAAAAACAGCAACGATCTTTGGGTTTTGCTTAGAGTTTTTTTTAAACAAGAAGAAAAAATGGTACCTCGGATCTTGGCCTCGAAGGTTTTGAAGTTAAGTAATGAATGATTTCAAAAAATCTAGTTTGTCCCAACTCTGAGGAATTGTGCCAAGAGTAAACAGCCACATCCCACGCTTTCGCCCTCATTTCCCTTAAACTTCTTTCTATATCGGTTTCGTGTCGTGCTACAAACGGTCTTAACATGGCATTATATACATACCCTGTTCCCTAAAACACCCGTAAACTTTCCATTTTAGATACCAAAAACCGTAACATTTCATAGAACGAAACATGGTCATATTTTACCTTAGTTTTAGGATGCCATAAGTAGATGATTAGCGCTAGCTTCATCTCTCCATACATCGGTAACCTAAGAAACATTTTTCAAACAAAAGATTTATATTGAATTCTCATTTGAAAACATGCATACATACATTAAATCATCGGTAAGCGATTAGCATAGATAAGCTTTGACACGTACCATGAAACGAATATATCACCTATTCTTTCAAAAACTGTAAGAACCGCGATGATGACCCTGGAAAATCATAACCAAAGAACCAAGATTCAACTACTGAGACAATAAATCATGGGTTTGACCTTTTGAAAAGTCTAAGTTTGACCAAGACTATTCTTTGAACAAGATATGTTTCTTTATCTTATCTTTAAGATATAAGATTAAGACATCAACAAGATACTAAAACCTTAGGATGGAACATAACTGTCACATTCAGATATTCAATCATTAAAACAAAATGGGTTTGATCTAATCCTAAAAATACAGTTGACCAAACAACCAAAAGGTCAAACTTTAAATTCTTGAATTTGTTAAAGATGAGAAAGAAAATTACCAATATTGACACCAAAATCTTAATTCTGCATTTGCTGCACCATGCTTCTCAATGGTTTTAAAACACTCAAAAGCTGGATAAGCATACCCAAGAATCAACCTAAAACCATAACCAAACACCATTAAATTAAAAAAAATCCCAATTTCCCTAAAATTAGATTCATAAATAGAAGATGCTTACACAAGACTGTTTATGATGAGGTCACCCAGCATCTTCTTCCAAGATTCTGCAAAATTAACTGCAAAAACAAAACATAAAAAATACTAAAAATCAATTTTAAATCATTATTAAAGTTACGAATTTTTTAGATAATTAACTGAAAAAACAATAAGTAAAACACGAAAATCAGTTTTAATCATCATTGATGATGAAATCTTGATTAAAGTTATGAACTTGAAGCAAGAATTAACCTAACTAGATTAAAAAATCAAATCTGATTAAAAATTGGAATTAATTAACTCAAATTAACTCCAAATAAGCAGAATGAGAAACCCAATTTGTTGTAAATAGATAAAAATAATAATAATGAAATCTTGAATCTTGATAATCAGGATGAACATTTACAAGATTAAAAGAGATTCTTTCGATTGATGCTTTCTGGGATTTGTAAAAAGATTGATGAAAGTAGCAAAATTGATAAGATTGTTGTTTGTCTGCAACAATGGCGACTGTGTGTTTGTTTGTGTGTGTGTTTGTGTGTTGAAGGGGTAAAACGTAGAAGAGAAAAAGGTGAATGGGTTATATGTTTGGGAAGGGTGAAATTCAGAATTATTTAATGGTTTTCATGGTTTAAGTTAAAGATAAAATATCAAAATATTTAAGTTAGATTAGATTCTTTTGTTTGTGGATTTGTGTTTCTTGATTAAAATATATAATTTTTTTTATTTGGGATTTGTTTAAATATAAATTATGGTGGTTTTACTACAAAGACTTGTTTAGTTATTAGTCAAATAGAAAAAAGAATTTAAAGTCAATGACTATCTAGTATCAAGCAAGCATCTTTTTGATTATTCATTGGTTTTTTGACGAAATATTTGTATGTTTAATTCGTTTATTTTATGGTCTTTGTCGCATAAAGTTTTTGTGAAACTGAAATAATTCAAAAGAATTAGAAAGGGTTCAAACTGGGTTATAAGTCTTTGAGTAGATTATAGTTTTATTGGGCTAATAATTGCTTGGTTAAATGAAGGATATGATAAGTGTCGTTTAGTTATATTTGGTGTTTTGAGTCTAAAAAGGATGGTTCTTGTTTATTACAGAAAGGGTTCTTGTAATTGTTTATTTAATGCATAGTTGCTAAAAGCCATCTCCTCTTACGTCTAGGCGTATTTTTCTGGTAAGTCAAGGCAATTGCGCTTTAATTCTCCAGGTGATGATTCCGGAACAGATTCCAGTGAGATTCTAGATCCCGAAGAGTTTCCGGCCAAATTCTCTATATTCTGGCAAGATTCCAGCTAGATTTCTACTTTTATCTAACGAAAACTACTTTTCTACACTAATATTTTAGAACTTTTGGTATTAAATAAATGATATTAAATGTTATATAATAGCTTTAGTTTATTTTATTTGAAGAATAGTGTTAACTTTCTACTATATAAAATATTTTTTTATTTTTTTCGGTGTGCACTTTTATTTTCTCAGGCCCGCGTTTTTCTTGCGCCTTGCACCTAGGCCCCAAGCAAGACCTATGCGCCTTGAGTGCGCCTAGCGCCTTTAGTAACTATGATTTAATGTGACTTTATTAGTATTCCATGATGTCTTTTTCGTATTCGGGCAGAAGAGTGTGAGGGTGCACTTTAGTTTTGGTAATATCATCCAACTTCAAACTTTATTAGTATTCCATGTCTTCATTAATTTCTTTTGTTTGAACTTTACTTCGAATTTGTGAGGGTGTTTTGGTAATCTTCAAACTTTGTATTGAAATATTTAGAATTCATTGACATTATGAAAGAAAGTTGAAATTCTTTGTTTGAAAGAATTTGATGAAAAGATTCCAATTTCAATTCCATCACCAACCAATTATCTAAATCGCTAACCAGTTGTCTAACCGGACACATTTTATGATAACATACTTTCTGATTCAATTCCAATTCTAATTCAATAAGATTCTATGAACCAAACAGAGCTTGTGTAAAGGTTACACATAATTTTTCATTGATTTAACATCATTTATGGCGTTTTGTGTGACATCATATACGTCATATTAGTTAAACAATAATAATGTATAAAAGACCCTTTGTTCTCGACACCACAACCCATGTCTTCTCCTACTACTCATCACTCGCCTCACCATCATCTTGTTTGTGGAAAGTTTTAGTGGTTAAAAACCGTGTAATAAACGTTTAAGATATAAAAATATTACGTAAAAATGTTTTTAAAGGATAGAAAAAAGAGAGCGGAGTTTTAAGGTTTAAAACATTACTCACCCCTAAACATTTGAAACTCATTAATCATTATCACAACACCTTCACAAATCAGATTTTTTGCCTAAAAAATGCACTAAAAATATTTTTTTAAGGGGGTGCTCGCCAGTCGCCCACCTACCACCTCACTTAGGTCCGCTAATGACTAGAAGATAAGAAACTTAACAAAGGGTGTCGACTAGGGTTAATATAACCTTGAGTGAAATTTTTTTAACTCCAAGTAACAATACATCTGTCCTATTGTATGATATTATTTTGACAGATTAATATCACATCCATCTAACAGAAACCATTTCATTTAGAAAACAAACTTACATAGTAAAATTCCACAGGGAGGATGGAATACGAGCAAACCTTACCGAAAAGCTAACGTACATAGTAAACGCAACCCCCACCCCCCTCTCCCAGTTTGCACAGGCGATTTTCCCTTGCCTATAGGTGTAGTGTATGTATCCATATATATAACATACTTAGCATGCTTAGTGATATACTGGTATAAAAGTAACAGAAAACATATAAACAAGATACCAAAAGATTAAACTGATATTAATAAGCCAACAACTTTACATCCATGAATCCGCTTCAAATCCGACAATGCGAAAATCTACCTATCACTAAACCTTTCAAAGTTCAAACAGCCTCTAACCCATAAAGAACACCAGCATACTTCTGCGGTCCACCGACGCAACGCTCCTTAATCTTCTCAAACACGTGCCACGTCAGCAAACTATCCGAACCCGCCTGATTACACTTCCCAACCACCCGCTCCACTTCAAGACTCTTAGCGATCCGATCCAACCCACCATACAACCCTTCACAATACCTCATAATATGCTTCACATCATACACATTCTCCCCAAACAACACCTTCATAACTTCAACAAACCCGCTTAACTCATCGGGCAAAACCCGACCCGTTAACGCCTTAACCAAGTATCCGAAATCATACCCACTGTGAAAACTCACCCACCTCACATTCTCATTAAACACCAGCCCTGATGACGTCATCATCTCACCGAATTTCACTGTGCAAATTCCCTCGTTCAAATTCTTCTCAAAGTCAATGCCTTGACGCTTCAACAGGTCAATGGATTCAGACGCGTGCTGGTCACGTGACGGGTCAAAATCCTTGAAATTGAACTCCCATATGTAACTATTATTACCAAAATACGGCAAATTCCCGCGAAAATCGGTCAGAGTCAACCCAACTTGAATCAATTTCAACGCGTCAACGTTCAGTTTGAGCAGATTGTAGCATTCGTTAGGGTTTTGGTGACGGAAAACCTGGTAATTCGAGCGAAAAACGACTCCTGGAAACTCTGTATCCATTGAAACGTATGGATAATCGTTGATAAGAGAGTTGATTAGGTCAAATTCTGACCTAGGTTGTGATTCCACACAGATCGGATCATAATTCGGGTTTTTGTGACGAATTGCGGTTGATCGGCATTGGAGAGTGAAATTGGAGTCCAGATCTGTTTGATTTTGGAGTGAATTTGTGTTTGGTGAGCGATTGTTGGGGAATTGAACGACTGTAATGGTGATTTTGTGATTTGAGGATTTTGGAGTTAGGGTTCTTGGTGGTGGTTATAAATATAAAGGGGGGAAAGGATGTGTTGTACTGTGTGCATTGGTGGTTGTACGTTTGGTTGTGTGCTTTTCTTTTTCTGCAAGTTTATTAGTTATTAAATGCTATTTCCTTAAATAAGATTAGTGTATTAAATGATTCAAATCTTTTTCAAATATGTAGCTGTTTTGCATTTAAAGTTGTATTTATTTTGTATTAAAGTTCATAATGTAATCTTATTTCTGTAAAGATACAAAATTGTTTGAACAATAAATGTGTAAGTTAAACAAATCTGCTATTTAAGATCTACTATTTTTTATATAAACAATACATCATAGGTTAAGTGTATAGCACATTTTAATAGGATGTGAGATCGGTGGCGCGAAGGTCAGAACACACGAACACACGCCACTTGTCTGTTGGAAAGGCGCGCTAACTGCTGGACCAAAAGTGTTCTTTTGTCATTAGCACGATCCACTACATATATATGTATGAAACAAATTATGAAAAACAAAAGAAAAGGTTAGTAGTGGGTATTATATCAAATGGTTTTTTCGTCGTATTTGTTTTTTATCGGTTAAAAAAACGTAAATTCTTGCATTAAATTTCACTCCTGGAATTCACGTATCGCATTAAATTTTAAAAAAAGATAAATGTTATCTTAGGTGTAAAAAATAGTAAATGTATAGCATTAAATGGCTCGTATTGTAATAATGAAAACAAAAGACAAGTTATATAGATTTTTTTTTTTTTTGAAATGAGAACTTCGTTAAAACAAACTTCCAGACATGCATTTATTGAATACTAAGCATATATGTCCCTGGAAATTGTACTCCTAATTGTTCACTTTATGTAGCTTACTTTAATGAAGATAAAGATATGATGGTCCTAGGCAAAGAGGCCATCCACTTATGCATTATATAGAATAATATATAATCATAAACACTTAAACGAATAATGATGGTTAATGTCGGAACACGTAGTACAGTGGTATACAGAAAGAGTCAGCGGATAACCTAAAGATATGAAGAAAATAAAAACCAGTAGCTAATATCTTTGTGTTTTTTTATGTGAAAATTTATTTTCCTTCAAAAGTCTGTAGTGTCATCAGAAAGCACCCATATGAAGCGTTCTTCAATCTTCATATGGCGTCCGGAAGGGTGAAAATCTTCATTGTGTACGGTCTAATATATATATATATATATATTATATATATATATATATATATATTGATAAAATAAGAGTGAGATGTGTAAAATTACTTGAAGTTGTGTTAATTTTTTTTTATTCATTTAGAAAAATCAAATTTCATATATATTTAACTATTTAAATATCCATGAAGTGGATGCTAGAAATTGTAACAAGAGATAGCAAAATGTAGATATACGTGGATTTTGAGTGATTAATGTATTTCAATATAATATAATATAATATAATATAATATAATATAATATACAAAATATGTTGAAGATTAGATGCAAAGGTCTTTAAGGACACATGCAATGCACGATTTTGGGGGTCAACAAACAAAGGCTTAGGTAAAAAGTAGCGCAGGCAAATCGTGTTATAACATATTTAATAGGTCTCTGACGATGCGAACAGTACATGTTTTAAACATAAATACGACTTATTAAATTATTTTATATTGAATGTCTATAACACAGTTGTATGTTTTATATACTAAGAAGGAGAAATGATGGATTATAACCTTCTTATTTTAATTATATTTAAAAAAGTAAAAAATTACATGATGTACTTTTTAGTAAATAGTCTAATCATGTCTTACACATGTTATCTGTTGCCAACCCTGGTAAAAAGAGAAGGAAGTGCATTACAAACATTGTTGACATTGCGAGAAGATATGTTAAGGAAAATTCATGGCCACATACAGCTACCGACGGAAGAAAGATGTTTATGTAAGAGGGAGATGAGATGGATAAACGTCTATACATCTCTGACAATTAACTCTAAAATAAATCTAAAAGCTAGTGAATTTGTCAAAAAGAATAAAATGTTTGTGTGATAGATGCATTGTTTGAAAATAAAAATTATGAGGATGTTTGTATAATGTTGACGGATGTTTGTAGAATGTTGACGAACAGATGAAGTGTTTGATAATATTATCATCCTAATTATCAAACTCACTAATAAACATACTTTTTTGATCCTCCTTTATTCGGACATGACAACTAGAACACTTTATGAATTTACTCTCACCAACTATCCTCGTTTATTCGAAAATGATGCATGAAACATCCCAAAAAAACCTTATAATATAATTAGTCAGACCCAAAAAGTAAAAAGGAATCAAAAGATAACATTTTTTAATTCGTAACTTGATTAAATTGATATTTAAAAATAAATATAGTATATGCAACACAAGTAGAAGATGACAGTGGGCCGGAATGAAAATAATAGTAGCATATGGCAGAAATTATCATATAATTTAATAGTTGTTAACATAATCACATTTAATGATTACTTATACCATGCGTAGTCGTTGGGTGAATAATACCCTATCCTTAGGCGTTGTCCGTCACGTGCCGTCCTAGCTAGCAAAGGGACATTTTTCTAAAATGGGTATAGTGGGGATGTGAGTATTATGTTAATAGAGGTGTAAAGAATTAAATAAATAAAAAAAACCAAGAAAAAAATTGATTAGACAAAGAATAGTAAGATGAAGGGTGACTAGACAAACAAATGAGGGCAAGGGCGTGGAAAATAGCACGTCTCAACTGATTTGGACCAAAAAAAGCCCACGGGGCGGAGGTGGTGGCGTGCTCCGGCGTTGTTAGGAAAAAAACGCCCGAAATATACACCACTACTTGGTGATCTTAATAACTTCACTCTTTCTTTTGCTCAACTTATTATCCAATTGGATTATATTATTTTTTTTGAAAGATAAACTTCATTAGAAACATCACCTAGCAATTGTTCAATCCCAAGGGGGCAAGGGTTTGTATTTGGAAGGTTAGGGTTTGCATTCAGAAAGGATTGGTAGCGCAGCTTGTTGCCGGCTACCTTCTGTTTTGATATAACTTGGCAAGTTTTCTGAATTTAAAATAATATGGCTAATTTATATTAAAAAAAATTACACCAATTCATCCCTGAGATGGACTCGAGCTTAGATCTATTTATATACCAAAGAAAACTGTACACTTTAATACTATTCTTGATATCTTCGACTTTCCACTCCTTATTAGAGAAGACCTTATTACATTTAGTCTTCCAAATACACCAACAACTTAGAATAATAATCCGAATAATAATCCTATGAACCGCAGGTCTCGTTCCGTGCGGATATAATTTGACCTTTATTTTTCATATCTAAGGTTAGTCATACACATTTATTATTAAATATATAACAGGGCCTAGTTCGGTTGCCCACAGGCCACAACGTTGACAAGATATAGTTTATTCACAAAATTATATATATGTGGGCAACGAAAGTCACTTTTTTCTCAAAATTTCACATCACATGATAATATGAAATAGACAGAACAGAAAATATATAAATGGACCTCACTAAACACTTTTTTTTTGTCAGATATCGATTAATTTTTAAGCCTGATCCTAACAAATTAAATCAGATCCTAACTTTTTGAGGCCTAAAACCATATTTTATTTTATTTGATTTTTTTATGAAGGTTGGGCCACCCTGCTAAATCATAACTATATATATATATATAGTGAAGTAAGAAGAAAAAGGAATTGTATTTTGGGAAATTTACATATGTTTTGGTCAAAATCACACTAAGGATAATGTAACCAAATCTGATTTGTGAGGTTGAGTGCTTGAATTATGAACAGTTGTATAAACAAGATAGGAATGCAATCAAAGATTAACACAGAGATTTATACGAGGAAAAGCCCTTGATCACTAGTAGATCGCCGGCATAAAAACCTCGGATATCACTATCAACTATATTGCACAATTATGATTACAACTTTGGATAGTATTGAGCTCGGTACAATGTAATCTAGTGAGTGTGTATTCGAGAGAGAAAAGCAGAAGTGTTGTTGTGTTTTCATAAGATGTGTCGTCTAAATGAGCTCAATACCCCTTTATTTGTCAAACAAAAATCTAATTAACTAACTATCCGAAATTTCGGCCATGCACCCACGTCTTCCACCAACGGTCATGACGCTCTTCGCACGTGTTGGAATTACAAGCATATTCCCCGTGATTCCTGGTTAGAACAATTCTTTCCTCGTCCAAGGCCTGCATTCAGATGTTAAACAAAGAAGGAAACAATTATTAGTAAGCATACATATATATAAGGATCATTGATCCTCAGACTCCCTGCTTCATATGCTAAGGATAAATGATTCAGGTTAAGCCTCACAGATAAAGGATCCTGAAACCAACACTTCCAGCTCCTACACAATGTCAAGTAAGTTTTCTATTTGCAAACAATAAGTTTTCTTTAAAGTAAGAGTTATATATATATATATATATATATATATATATATATATATATATATATATATATATATATATATATATATATAAAAGAAAATGAACAGAAAACTTATCTCTTTCTTGTAACGTCGGTGCTCAGAAATCCACCAGCAAGTCCATCAGCAAATTTGCCTTGGAGGATGTGGACAACATCATCTCTCCCCGGTCCGTCAAAAAAGAATCAGGCAAAGGATCCAGCTTCTCAGAGCCCAAACCCGTCGCTGCTAAGGCCTGAGCCGGGTCCAAGAGGAAGAAGCCTACTGAGCCTTCCGATGACATTCCTCAGCTTGAGCAGCAGATCTATGCTTTTGCCTCTGAGGTAAGGATCACTGATGCTTAGGTTAAGATGTTGTCACACCCTCAAAATCCACTTGCGGGGTTTTACCACGAGGCGCGTGACATACCAGTATCCAAGACACTAGTCATATAGAATGACTATATATGCAAAATTATACGTTTAAACAAATCCAACCATGCAGTTTAATAAATGCGGAAGCGTAAGTATATGTAAATAAAGTGTGCGCCAAAACAAACGCCCAAACCAAAATACTTAAAAAGTAAAATGCAAAGGGTCACACCCCGAACCGCAGCGGAATAAGAGTCGGGGCATAATTGGGTTATCACCAAAGCTCATGATATTTACTAATATGTTTCATATTTATTAAAGTCAAAATTACATTCTCAATAATCCAAACATGTCCATACAAATACAAAGAAAAATAACCAACTAAACAATCCAAGCTCTAAACCAGTTTATTCTTCTAAGCCAATCCTATGTGTTTCTTGCTGCAACTGGTTTACCTGTATCATGTGTAAAAATGGGGGGTTTTGGGGTCAACATAAGTTGGCGAGTGAACCTTGTTAGATAAACATTTATTATTGATTTTCTTGTTATTTTATCAAGGAAAAATTGTGCAATAATCATAAGTGAGCAAATGTAAATAATAAAACAGTAGCAATAACAACCACAAACTATAACATACAATAATAAAAATGGGGAACAGACGGCCTATGATAAATGTATGTACTGAAAATGATAAATGTCTGTGCGATCAAGGCTCAATCAAACGGAGCCGATCGTATTGCATGTACTGAAAATGATAAATGTCTGTGCGATCAAGGCTCAATCAAACGGAGCCGATCGTATGTTGGCAACGCCAGGTTCACGCTCATAATGTAATGGGGAACTGCTCAACGCTCATAATGTAATGGGGAGCGGCGGCCTATGAAATTGCATGTACTGGAAATAATAAATTAAATCTAAACAATAATCACACAACAGTTGAAACAAGCTGAATACACATTTGTTCATGATATGATGTATGCACAATGATTTAAATATAATAAATGGTAAGACACGTGATACACCCCAAAAACGTGATTAAAACGGGGAATTTTGTAGAGATTCACTCACATTGGGTGCGTTCGGTTGGAGATGATGAGATGCGCACGAGTTGGAAGAATTGAACAACGAGGATTGACTAACCTAAATAATAACGGAAGATATAGTAAATGAGTGGATTTTATTAATAATTTTAATAGGATTTTTAGATATATTTTTGTGAGTTTAAGGCTATTTTCTATCTTTAAAAACATTATTTTTAAGTATTTTTAATTGATTTTTAAATTAAATTAAATAAATAAAAATATAAAAATATGTTGACTTTTGCGTTGACCGTTGAACGTTGACCGTTTGACTGTTTGACCGGTTCTATTGTGTACATGTATGCGCCGGGCAGGACTCGAACCCGAGACCTCCCGTTCGTGTGCACGCAGCTCTACCAACTGAGCTACGTGTCTAACCCGAAATAATTCTATTTTTAATTATATTTATATACTAACTCAGTTTATTCAAAATTCTTTTATTTTCAAAAATGTTTTAAATCATCGAACCGGTGTCGTCAACAAGTCTCGAACCCGGGACCTGTGCTTTAACGTTACACACAGTCCACCGCTGGACTGTGTGTCTAACTTGGTTAATATATAGATTTTTATTATACTTAACATCTAATTGCGAAAAGGATCCGGTTCATTTAGAAAAAGAACATTTTAATTACAGAGGGTGTGTGTGTATCAAGGATCGAACTCGCGGCGTGTGCGTATTGTGTGCACACAGTCCACCGCTGGACTGTGTGTCTAACCCGTTTATAATACCGATTTTAATTAATCTTATAATGTTAACATACTTCATCTTCTTCGCTAAATTTACAGACAATGATTTACTCAACTGTTTCTTGTTTTAAAACGATTAACAAATGTACAAAAGACTAAAATGAAATGGCAGAGACGATTTTGGAAGTAAACATACCGAAGAACGATTTATCTCAGAATTCCGGCAAGTCGTCGGCTCTGTTTTTTATGAATTTCGACTGAGCGCACAAATTAACAGTTTTGATTAGCTAAGTGAGGAATTGAAGTATTAAACAAGAGTTATCAGAAGGTTTGAATGTCTATACCGTTTTACAGCGGAAGATAAGAAATTTTCAGAAGTTTTCCAGCGAGAGGGAATTATCCGATATCGACGTCTGAAATTGATTCCGATTGAAGGGTTTGAGTTAGCAATAGCTTAACAGTTGATAGACAACGAAAGAATTTAGAGACTCACTGATTTGATGGAACACACGGTTTTCCGGCGAAAATCCGGCGAGTTCAATTAGCTTCTCCGGCGAACTGAAAGTATTGCGAAAGTGAAATTCGAAGGTCTGCAGATGTGTTTGAGTCGCGAGAGGGTCTATGATTGAAGTAATTCAGGAATTGAAAGTTTTCGGTTATTAAAACCGATCCACTCTTGAATTCAAGTCCATTCAAAGCTCAATTGATTGGAGGTGTCGGTGTAGCGGTTATAATCGGTAAACCGCGAACAATCAAACGTCTTTGGACGTTTGGTGACCGATTTCGGTTACAGTTGGCGTAACCAGATCGCTTCATGATTGACCATATAGTTTAATTGTTTCCTAGAATTTACAGAAAAAATCATGTGGCGGAGTGGTTGTATGTGTGTGTGATAAGACTTTGAGATTAAACCCGGCTGACCCGGGTTCGAGTCCCGGCAGCCTAATTTTCTTTTTAATTATTTTATTTTTGCTTATCAATTATAACTTTTATATTCTAGTTTGTTTATTAATTATGCATCATTAAAAATTAACATGGACATAAATACGCAACGAAACATTTATAACTTGATATTCGATTATAAACGGAGCGGGTTTGGAAAACCCGTTTTTGACAAATGTTACAGTATCCCCTACTTTTAGGAATTTCGTCCCGAAATTTAAGTAGTAGTAGTAGGAAAAAGATGCGGGTATTTTTCGCGCATTGAGTCTTCACATTCCCAAGTAAATTCAGGTCCCCGTTTCGACTCCCAGTGTACCCTAACAATTGGAATGCGACTTCGTCGAAGACGTTTTTCTCCGAAGTCCATGATCTCTACTGGTCTTTCAATAAAATGCATAGATTCATCAATCTGAATATCTTCCAGAGGAATATGGAGGTTCTCATCAGCGAGGCACTTCTTCAAGTTTGATACGTGGAATGTGGGATGAATCCTGTTGAGTTCTTCTGGTAGATCAAGCTTGTATGCTACAGGTCCTACTCTTTCGAGTATCTTGAAAGGTCCTACGTAGCGTGGTGCTAGCTTGCCTTTTTGACCAAAACGAACTACCCCCTTCCACGGTGATACTTTTAAAAGTACATGATCACCAATGTTAAACTCCAAAGGCTTCCGTCGTTTATCTGCATAACTCTTTTGACGACTTTGAGCCGCTAGAAGATTGTTTCGAATTTGATGGATCTTGTCTGTGGTTTCTTGAATCAATTCTGGACCAGTGATTTGAGCTTCCCCAATTTCGTGCCAACATACTGGAGATCGGCACTTACGACCATATAAAGCTTCAAAAGGTGCCATGCCGATGCTTGAATGATAGCTGTTGTTGTACGAAAATTCAACTAATGGTAGATGAGCGTCCCAATTTCCCTTGAAGTCTATGACACATGCTCGAAGCATATCTTCAAGAGTTTGAATGGTGCGTTCAGATTGTCCATCAGTTTGAGGATGATAAGCGGTACTGAGATCTAATCGTGTACCCATAGCGGCTTGTACTGCTTGCCATGTTCGTGAAGTGAAACGACCATCACGATCTGAAATAATGCTTAATGGTACACCATGTCGGCTTACGATTTCGCTGATATAAATACGAGCTAGCTTTTCGTTCTTGAAATCTTCGCGGATAGGAATAAAGTGAGCTGATTTTGTAAGTCGATCAATGATTACCCATATAGTGTCATACCCACCAGAAGTGCGAGGTAACCTGGTAATGAAGTCCATGGTTATGTTTTCCCACTTCCATACAGGTATTTTAGGTTGGACCAGAAGTCCTGAGGGTCTTTGGTGTTCAGCTTTCACCTTGGAACATGTAAGGCACTTGGAAACAAAAACAGCAATATCCTTTTTCATTCCAGGCCACCAATAGGCGTATCGAAGGTCTTGATACATCTTATCGGCTCCTGGGTGTATAGAGTATCGTGTTTTGTGAGCCTCATTCATAAGAAATTCACGAAGGTTTTTGTGGTCAGGAATCCATATGCGATCTAGATATACAGAATACCGTCAGATTTAGTTTCAATTTTAAGTTCAGCTCCACAGGACAGCTCCTTTCGTACATCATCCTCCGTTACTGAAACATGTTGGGCTTCTCGAATTTGATCTTTAATGTCAGTTATGATTTGCGAACATAGAAGACGAATGGAGTTCGCATAACCCTTTCGACTGAGTGCATCAGCCACCACATTTGCTTTGCCAGGGTGGTACCGAATTTCACAGTCGTAGTCATTTAGAAGTTCGACCCATCTTCGTTGCCTCATGTTTAACTCCTTTTGATTGAAGATATGTTGAAGACTCTTGTGGTCAGTGTATATTTCACACTTAGTACCGTAGAGATAATGTCTCCATATCTTAAGAGCGAACACAACGGCTCCAAGTTCTAGGTCATGGGTGGTGTAGTTCTTCTCATGAGTCTTGAGTTGTCTCGAAGCATAAGCTATAACCTTTCCTCTTTGCATTAGAACACAGCCTAGTCCTTGCCCTGACGCGTCGCAATAAACCACGAAGTCATCACAACCTTCAGGCAGAGTGAGGATTGGTGCATCACAGAGTTTTTGTTTAAGGATTTGGAAGGCTTCTTCTTGTTTGGGTCCCCATATGAAGGGTTTTCCCTTATGTGTTAAAGCCGTGAGTGGTACAGCAATGCGAGAGAAGTTTGAAATGAAACGGCGATAATAACCAGCCAAACCAAGGAAAGATCTTACTTCAGTTGGTGTACGTAGCGCTTGCCATTCTTGTACCGCTTTGATCTTTGAGGGGTCGACATGTATTCCCTTGTCATTGACTACATGTCCAAGGAATTGTACCTCTTTTAACCAGAATTCGCATTCGGAGAATTTGGCGTAAAGCTTTTCATTCTCTAGAAGTGTAAGGATGAGTCGAAGATGTCGCTCATGATCAGACTTAGACTTTGAATAAATGAGGATGTCGTCGATGAAGACTATAACAAAACGATCGAGATAGGGTTTGCAGACTCTGTTCATTAGATCCATGAAGACAGCTGGAGCGTTGGTTAAACCAAATGGCATGACCATGAATTCATAATGACCATAACGAGTTCGGAAAGCGGTCTTTGGGACGTCTTCTTCATGTACTCTAAGTTGATGATAACCAGATCGAAGGTCGATTTTTGAAAAGCAGCAGGCACCTTGAAGTTGGTCAAGAAGATCATCAATGCAAGGTAATGGATAGCGATTCTTGATTGTTAACTTGTTGAGTTCTCTGTAGTCGATACACATGCGAAACGATCCATCTTTCTTCTTTACAAAAAGGACAGGTGCACCCCAAGGCGAGGAGCTAGGACGTATGAATCCTTTGTCAGTCAACTCTTGCAATTGACTGGCTAGCTCTTGCATTTCAGAGGGGGCTAACCTATAAGGAGACTTTGCAACTGGTGTAGCACCAGGTATAAGATCAATAAGGAATTCGACTTCTCTTACTGGAGGAAGTCCTGAAATGTCGTCAGGAAAAACTTGCGGGAAATCTTTTACTACTGGGATGTCTTCGAGTTTCTTCTCCATGGTTCCCTTTTTGACGACATGAGTTAAAAATGCGACATAATTCTTGCGAAGATATTTTTGAGCTTGAAGACAGGACATTAATCTGAGCCCTTTCGATGGGGTTTCTCCAAAGATTCGTAGAGTTTGACCATTTGGAAGAGGAATGCGTATAAACTTCTCGCGGCATACAACTTCAGCCTGATGTTGGCTGAGCCAGTCCATACCAATTATAATATCATAGCTTCCCAACTTCATAGGAATAAGGTCAACTGGAAAATCGTGGTCGTTTAAGGTGAGAGTACAATTGCGTATAATAGAGTTTAATGAGACCGGTTTCCCGTCAGCAACTTCTACTGTTATGGATTCCATGAGCGTATCACGATTTTGGTTTAGGATGGGTTCAAACTCTAAAGACACAAAACTTTTATCCGCGCCAGTATCAAACAACATGGATGCATAACTACCGTTGATAAGAAACGTACCGTTAACCACATTGATGTCAGCTCTAGCCTGATTAGCGTTGATGTTGAAAGCTCTTCCTCTTGCAGGTGGAGGAGCTTGGTTAGCTTGATTCACCGGATTCGCTTGGGCTTGAGCATGTATAATGTTTACCAAACGTGGACAAGTGTTTCTAAAGTGGCTTGGGTCTCCACAATTGTAGCAAGCCCGCATAGGTTGTACCATGGGATAGTTGGGTTGATAGTATGATTGGGCTAAATGTTGGGTAGGTGGTAGTAGTAGGGGTTGTTGGGCTTGACCCATTATTTGTTGGTGGGTTTGGGTTGAAAGCTGGTGGCGGTTCGTTCGCTGAGGTATGCGACAGGTTTGAACAGTATGACCTGCGCGACCGCAGCCGGTGCAATGTTGGCAGGGATGATCAGGAAAATGGTGGCATTGGCAACGGTTTCATTTTGGTAATGGGCCAGAGTATGTCCTTTTGTATGGTGCAGGTGAGGGAGCAACTTGGGTAATGGGTGCAGCAGGGATAGGGAAACTGGTTTGTGTGACAGCGAAGTTTCTGGTGTTACGTTTCCTCTTGTTAGCAAACTTAGAGGAAGAGGTGGAATGGTTTGAAGTTTGACCCTCAACGGGGGCTTTCTTTTTCTCCTCTTTAAACTTACCGTTGTGAATTCGATTCTCGGTCAGTTCAGTAGCTAGTTCCATAGCAGCTTCAAGTGTTGCTGGCGAAGTGCTGAGAACTGAATCTTGAATTTTCGAGGGAAGACCTCGAATATAATGCTCGATTAAGCGGTAAACTGGGGTAAACAAGTTAGGGACCATTTGGTTCAACTCTAAGAACCTCTTGTTGTAGGAAGTATGATCTCCCTCCTTTTGCTTCAAAGAATGAAATTCGTCCTCTAACTTTTTAATTTCACTTCTAGGACAGAATCGTCTAGTCATGATTTCCCTTAACTCCTCCCACGTTAAGGCCATTGCATCATCAATTCCCCTCTTACCCTTTTCAGTATTCCACCAGGTAAGAGCTACCCCAAATAGTCTCCCGGTTGCGTATCGTACCTTGCGATCCTCGGGACAATCGCAGTTGAGGAAGGTGTTTTCCATTTCCTCAAACCAGTGGAGGAGAGCAGTGACACCTTCGGTCCCTTCAAATTTAGGAGGATTGCAAGACTTGAAATGTTTATATGAGCACTTGCTGGTAGGAGGGTTGCCGATATTCTGGTCATCTTGCTGGGGAGGATTAGTGGCGGGTTGGCTTAGTTTGCGCAAAGGAACGGTGCTCGGTTTCAGGTTCGGGTTTTTAGAGCAAACACCTCTAACACGCTAATTATTCGCGACGTAAGTTTTATATATATTTATGATTATATTTATAATTAAAAGATAGAACATACACACACACACACACACACACACACACACACATATATATATATATATATAAAAAGATGGAATTGAAATGATTATGAGGAATCAGTTCAGAATGATACCTGATTTTCTAAGATGTCACATTATCCCCAACTTGAAGGAATTTTCGTCCCGAAAATTGGATAAGCGCGAGCTTGGAGATGTTAAAGTGAAGGGGATATTTTAGAGTTGCCACATTCTCCCCTTGTTAAAGGAATTTAGCCCCGAAATTCAGTTCACGTCGCTTGGATTTTTTGATTCGGCTGCAAAAAGGTGAGGATATTTATCTTTCATTTGATCCTCTCTTTCCCAAGTGTACTCTAGTTCACGCTTAGAGTTCCAACGAACCTTGACAATTGGTATTCTACTATGTGTCCTTGTTTTGACCTCTCGGTCCATAATTTCGATTGGTTCTTCAATGAACCACAGTTGTTCGTACAACATGGATCTCATCCAGTGGAACGGCTAACGTTTCATCTGACAGACACTTCCTCAGATTTGAGACATGAAAAACGTTGTGAACTTCACTGATCTCATCAGGAAGGTTCAACTCATAAGCTACCTGACCGATTTTCTTTGTGATTTCAAACGGACCAACATATCGCAGGTTTAGTTTACCTCTTTTGCCAAAATGAATCACGCCCTTCCAAGGTGATACCTTCAGTAGGACCTGATCGCCTACTTAAAATGCTAACGGTTTGCGTCGCTGGTCGGCGTAGCTCTTTTGTCGATCCCGAGTTGCCGCCATACGGTTTCGAATTTGTACTATCTTTTTAGTTGTTTCCAGAACCAACTCTGGACCAGTGATTTGACTATCACCAACTTCCGCCCAACAAACGGGCGAGCGACTATTTCGTCCATACAGCGCCTTGAATGGTGCTGCTTGGATACTCGTGTGATAATTGTTGTTATAGGAAAACTCCACCAAAGGTAGATGCTTCTCCCAGCCCTTACCAAAGTTGATTACACACGCTCTAAGCATGTCTTCGAGAGTCTGAATGGTACGTTCACTTTGACCATCAGTCTGAGGATGGTATGCTGTGCTCAAGTCAACGCGTGATCCCAAGGATTTTTGTGCTGATTGCCACAGATGAGAAGTAAAGCGTGAATCACGGTCGGATATGATGGATATTGGCACTCCGTGCCGGGCTACTATTTCCTTCATGTACAGCGCTGCAAGGGTGTCGAACTTGTCGGTTTCCTTGATTGCTAAGAAGTGAGCCGATTTGGTTAGTCGGTCGATAATCACCCAAATTGTATCTTTTCCACTAGGTGTCTTAGGTAGACCTGTAATAAAGTCCTGCCGATTTGTTCTCATTTCCAAACGGGAATCTCAGGCTGTTGTAATAGCCCCGAGGGCTTTTGGTATTCTACCTTGACCTTGGCACAGGTTAGGCATTTGCTTACGTAGGTGGCTATTTCAGCCTTCATGTTCGGCCAGCAGTAAGTTGTTTTGAGATCTTGGTACATCTTATCCGATCCTGGATGAACAGAGTACCTTGATTTGTGAGCTTCGTCCATTATGAGTTCCCTCAAGTTTCCGTAGAGGGACACCCATATCCGACTAAGAAAGTAACGAGTTCCATCCGGTTTGGTTTCCCAATCACGTTCCATCTTGCGTAATTTCTCAGCTTCCAGATTTTCGGGTTTGACTGCCTCCAACTGAGCGTTGCGAATTTGTTCGGGTAGGTTAGAGTGTATCGTAAGTTGTAAGGACCGAACTCGTCGAGGCTTCTCGTGCTCTTTCCTACTGAGAGCGTCGGCTACTACATTAACCTTGCCTGGATGGTACTGGATGGCACATTCGTAGTCGTTCGAAAGTTCGAGCCAACGGCGCTGTCGCATGTTTAACTCTTTTTGATCGAAAATGTGTTGAAGGCTTTTGTGGTCGGTGTAGATGGTACACTTGGTTCCATAGAGATAGTGCCTCCAGATTTTTAAAGCGAACACCACGGCTCCTAACTCTAAGTCGTGCGTTGTGTAGTTCTTCTCATGTACTTTCAATTGTCGAGATGCATAAGCAATAACCTTATCGCGTTGCTTGAGTACAGATCCAAGTCCCTGAATGGAAGCATCGCAGTACACTACAAAGTCTTCGGTCCCCTCAGGTAGGGACAAGATAGGCGCACTACAAAGCTTCTGCTTCAGCACCTGGAATGCTTCCTCCTGTTTGTCACCCCAGATATACTTGGTTCCTTTCTGGGTTAGAGATGTAAGAGGTTGAGCGATCTTTGAAAAACCCTCAATAAAGCGTCGATAGTAGCCTGCCAAACCAAGAAACTGTCTTACTTCTGTTGGAGTTTTCGGCGCCTCCCAACTTTTGATGGCTTCAATCTTTGCTGGGTCAACGTGGATACCCTTTTCGTTCACTATATGCCCAAGGAATTGGACTTCTCGAATCCAGAAGCCGCACTTTGAAAACTTGGCATAGAGTTGTTCCTGTCGCAGAAGTTCCAACATTAAACGCAGATGCTGTTCATGTTCCTCCTTAGTCTTAGAGTACACCAGTATGTCATCAAAGAACACGATTATGAATTTGTCTAGATAAGGCTTAAAACAAGGTTCATGAGGTCCGTGAATACTGCAGGTGCGTTTGTTAGTCCGAATGACGTAACCAAAAATTCATAGTGGCCATAACGAGTGCAAAATGCGGTCTTGGAGATGTCTTCCTCTCGTACACGCAACTGATGGTATCCCGACCTTAGATCGATTTTGGAATAGTAACTTGACCCTTGGGTGGTCAAACAGGTCATCGATTTGAGGTAAGGGTTATCGGTTTTTATAGTAACTTTGTTGAGCTCTCTGTAATCAATACACATACGGAAAGTTCCACCCTTCTTCTTGACAAAAAGGACCGGAGCTCCCCATGGTGATGAGCTCGGACGGATAAAGCCTTTATCTAAGAGCTCCTGAAGTTGAGTAGAAAGTTCTTGAAGTTCAGATGGAGCTAATCGGTACGGAGCCTTGGCGATTGGTACAGCGTGTTTTGCTAGCTTAATTTCGAATTCGACCAGCCTATGTGGGGGTAAACCAGACAAGTCTTCATGGAAGACGTCGGGAAATTCACGTACGATAGGAAAATCTTCAACTTTCTTCTTGTCGCTTGGTTGTTCGGTGACATTGGCTAAGATTGCGTACGAGTTTTTCGGTCGTAGGTACTTTTGAGCTTTCATGAAGGAAATGATGTTGGTTACTACACCACCCTTCTCGCCATGAATGGTTAGGATCTCGCGGTTTGAGTGAGGTATGCGAATAGCTTTTTCGCGACATAAGATTTCCGCTCGATTTTCAGATAACCAAGCCATGCCAACTACAACGTCAAAGCTACCAAGTGTGGTTGGCATGAGATCGATGGTGAATAGATGGCCAGCTAGTTGTAGCTGACATCCGTAGGCGATGTGGGTTATATCTACTGATTTTCCATTGGCTAACTCTACCAGGTATTTGACCTCTAATTCAATAGGGTTAATTTCCAATAGCTTTCTAAATGACTCAGAAATAAAACTCCTATCCGCACCGCTATCGAATAAAATGTGAACAAAACTGTTGTTTAAAGGAAATTTACTAGTAACCACTTTAGAATCATTACAAGCCTCACCTTTTCCCAATGTGAATGCATACCCTTAGCTCCACCACTTCCACCAGCATTATTGTTATTATTGTTCTGATTCTAGTTCTGATTTCCACCATTGTTTCCCTTGTTTAGCTATGGGCAATCTTTCTTGAAATGATCAGTGCCACCACACTGATAACATGACCTGGTGACTCCTGATGGCTGTTGGGTCTGATTAGTGTTTTACTTCGAGTTAAGGTTTATCCTACAGTCTTTACTGGTGTGGCCTCCCCTACCACATCGTTGACAACCACCGCACTGCCTGAAATGATGACGGTTACACTTGTTGCACAGAGGTTTCTTTCCAGCATACCCACTCTGAACCTGACTGTTGGTGTTGTTACTAGACTGCTGGTTGTTGTTATTGAAGTTGCGGTTACTGTTGTTGAAACGTTTCTGAGAACCCTGTTGCGCTTGCCCAGTTGATGCTTGTTTCGAAGATCCATCCTCCCACGTGCATCTGTTTTCTGGGGCATTCCCAACTGCACCCCTCTTCGGCAGTTTACCCTCTTCTACTGCAGTGTCTGTCAGTTTGTGCGCCAGCCGCACAGCCTGCTGAACTGTAACGGGGTTGCTTGACTCAACCATGCCTTTAATCTCTGGAGCCAATCCCTTGATGTAAAGCTCTATCTGTTTGTACACTGGCCTAGCCATATCGGGACACAAGGAGACCAGGTCATAGTGCTTCGTGGTGTAGGCTTCAATTTCCGACCCTTCCATCTTCATAACCCAAAGATCTTGCTCTAATTGGTGGACACGATCCCGGGGGCAGTATTGTTCCTTGATAAGATTCTTGAACTCGTCCCAACCCATTGCGTTGGCCACATCGAGTCCAAGAACTTGGACCCGCGCATTCCACCAGGTGAGAGCCGCATCTTCTAGAGTCGAAGCCGCGAATTTGACTCTGTTCTCAGGTAAGCAGTTACACATTGCAAAGACAGATTCTGATTTTTCGAGCCATCTGACTAGCCCGATTGGCCCTTTCTCGCCAGTGAATTTGGTGGGCTTAGCATCGATGAACAACCTGTACGGGTTAGGGCCCATACCTACATGCACAAGTTTGGAAGTAAGAGATTTAGAAGAAGGTGATTTAAAGGACGGTTGAATACGCTAGCATACGTGGAGTGAAATGAATGTAGAATTGAATGAGGGTTACCTCCCAGATTCTGATTATTGTTTGGATTCGGATTTTGGGCTGCCAACGCCGCAGTAACCTGCTCCTGGATGAGCGCAGCCAGATCTCCATGTGTCATTGTGATGTTGTCGCGGCCACCACCACGAGCGCCACCACTGCGAGCTCCACCACCGCGAGAAGACATTCTGTTTTTTACCACAGATACACGAATACATGAGAAAATCTATCACATATTTCATCATAGAATTCTAAGAATAATGTAATAAGAATTGGTACAACCGATCTCATATAACATTCAAACCAAACATTTGACTAAAATATGTTGCAATTCATCACAATGTATTAAACCAAATATTTCAAATAAATCCAAATCTTAATGGAATTTCAAACAACTACTAAGTTCAAACAAGGAAATAAAGAAATGTCATGATAATCGAGAAATAAATCTAATTATCAACGTCTCCGTCCCCCATATCCTCATCTTCA
The DNA here is from genome assembly GCA_947069175.1 of Scalesia atractyloides. Lineage (NCBI taxonomy): Eukaryota > Viridiplantae > Streptophyta > Magnoliopsida > Asterales > Asteraceae > Scalesia > Scalesia atractyloides. The sequence goes on from CAMTDV010000021.1 coordinate 86,058,301, forward strand.
TTAGCTGCTGCCTCCTCAGGCTCCTCAGGGATCTCCTCTGGTGCTTCTTCCTCCGGCTCATTTGCCAACCCAATCTCAATGATCCTGTCTTCAGCTAAACTCATCCTCTCTGTGAGGTCCACAACCTGTTCGGGCATCACTCCGCTAACCTCTCTAAGGTTACTTGTTTTAGCGGCTTCAGTTTGTTGGGTTGCCCTGACCTGTGCGAGTTCCTGTTTCACCAGTTCCAGTTCCTGTTTCAATGAGCTATTGCTCGCGATGAGGTCTGTTATAGCCCTAGCCGCCTCATGCATGTACTTAAATTCGTGGTCCGTGGCGGCCACGAATCCAGCAAAGGCCTCCTCTATAGGATAGCCGAGAGGGGGCAAGGTACCATAGACCTCCATGTCAACATCATAGGAATCCTCCAAAACTACAGGTGGAACGTTCTCATCCACTATGTAGTTCCGAATGTGATATGGATACCAGATCCAATCGCCATTCCTCGAACTGGGTCTGAAGATGAAGGGCTCAAATTGCGTGAGACGACGAGTGCGAGCGGCCTTGAGTCTTCCTGAGAAGATGGGAGACATAGGTGAAGGTGGGGCATCGCCTTGTTCCTCACTAGAGTCATAGGAGTCGTGCGAGTTAGACATGCTTGTCAAAGTGAAAGAATAAGAAATAGAACACACCAGACACAGTAATTAATAGAAAGCATGAATTTAAGCATTCGCGTTAGTTTCATACTAGTGTCAAGTTTGTGGCTATAGTGTAGGTTTACTAGTGTATGCAAACCTAATTCTCTATAACCAGTGGCTCTGATACCAATCTGTCACACCCTCAAAATCCACTTGCGGAGTTTTACCGCGAGGCGCGTGACAAACCAGCATCCAAGACACTAGTCATATAGAATGACTCTATATGTAAAATTATATGTTTAAACAAATCCAACCATGCAGTTTAATAAATGCGGAAGCGTAAGTAAATGTAAATAAAGTGTGCGCCAAAACAAACGCCCAAACCAAAATACTTAAAAAGTAAAATGCAAAGAGTTTAAAAGAAATAGTTTGTCATGCTCGTGCCGTGCTCCTATGCGGAAATGATACCTTAACAACCTCAGAAAACATGCAAAAGAGAACAAGTGTCAACAATTAATGATGAGTGAGTTCACAGGTTTTAGTTCACAATTTTAATCATAAGTTTTTCCCCACTGGTTCAACCCCGAACCATTGTCTTATAAGTTTCCCTGATCCAACCCGAATCAGATTAACGTTAAGTAGTTTAGCAGTTCATGTTATATGTTTAAGTAGCTAGCCTAGGTCATGTCAACAAAGTGTTCGATCCGAAGCTGACGTTGCTGCCCCTGTTGTGCCACCAACCATGGCTAAAAAGTTAGGCAAATTCTACACTCGTGACCATCAACGTTCGGTCTAACTGGCGCGACCAGTTCGAGTGGGCTTGTCGGGCCCAGTACTATTAAAAACTTCCTCGCTATAATCCAATACTAACGGCATCGTAAGTGTTAAGGGGACTAGTATGTGATATATGCTTCCTTGTGACCATACCGTATAACATAACTCTAAATAAAGATGCGTTACTGTACTGTGATGTATGCCACTCATACACCACTGTAACGTGTATATGTTTTAAATAGAAGGACGTTATTGAACTGTAATATAATCAACCCATATATCACTGTAACGTGTACATGTTTTCTCCCCATGTGTTTTGTAAACGTTTAAAGAAATAGGGGCCGTGAACTCACCTTAAATTGCTCGGTTAGACTTTTACGAAAATAGAGTCAAAGTGGTTCAATCACGTCCTTGCGAAGATGAGTGTTAAACTAGAGAGGGAGTAGCGAGAGAGAAGGAGAGATCGCGATTGGGGGGGGGGTGTCTCCACTGCCGTCGACTCAACTAGGGGATTAGGATTTGTGAATATTTTTCCCATAACATGCATGTATACGTATTTCATAGGGGGGTCGCATAAGGGGGGCGGTTTGGGTTTTAATTGGGCCGCAAGGGTTTGGGCCGAAAGGGGTGTGGGTGGCGGGTTGGGCTTAGTTTGCGCAAAGGAACGGGGCTCGGTTTCAGGTTTGGGTTTTTAGAGCAAACACCTCTAACACGCTAATTATTCGCGACGTAAGTTTTATATATATTTATGATTATATTTATAATTAAAAGATAGAACATATATATATATATATATATATATATATATATATATATATATATATATATATATATATATATATATATATATATATGATGGAATTGAAATGATTACGAGGAATCGGATCAGAACGATACCTGATTTTCTGAGATGTCACAGACGTTCATATCAAGGATCACTTATCCTTCCCACTGTTCTTTCAGAAAATCACCCAAATCCAAGCTGTGCTGACCAAGCGCTTATCCGATGCTAAGGATACAATTGCAGACCTCCGTGCCTTCCTGACCACCAAAGACAAGAAGATCTCCCAGCTGGAGAAGGAGGTCAATAGCTTGGAGAAGCGGATCATGATCAACGACATCCATGCCAACAAATTCAGGAGAAGGATGCTGATGAGGCTAAGGTTTGTGCAGCCCAAGCCATTCTCGGAGCCAGGATCAAGATTGTGCAGCAAGCCTTGGATCCTTCATTTGACAGGTCTGAATGGGATCTTCCCGGCTGAAAGACGAGGCTAGTGGAGCTTGGAGGTGAGTTGGAGCCTGAGCTTGACGAGGTGCCAATGCCGGAGGCCGGTACTAGCGGTGCTAAGGAGGCTAAGGAGGGTGAAGGTGGCGAGGTTGGTAAAGGCAAGGATGGTGAAGCAGCGAAGGAGTAGGCTGCACCAATGGGCGATGATGGAAATTTCTAGACGTGGCCGGAGCCCATTTTTTATGTCTTTTGGTTGTTGATGTTTTGATTTCAAACAATGATGGTCTGTAACTAAACAATAGTTTCTTAGGTTTAAGGATCACTGATCCTTCGAACAATAGGGGGTAGCAAAGGTGGATGGGTCCTTCTGTTTGTGGAGGATGAAGCATTTGATGCCCCTCGTTTTACTTTCCTGCATTTTAAATTCTGCAACGTATAACCCGTTAGTATGGACACCTTTTGTCAACCCAAACAGATGGGCCGTTTTTTGGTAGAAGTTTGGGTTGACAATTTTGACAACCTTCTTAAAAAAGGAGTTCTTATAAATAAATAAAATCTCAAGCTTTTGCATATTTCTGTTGTTGTTTCTTTTCCTTTTGAGTATGTTTATTGCTATACATGTTGAAAAATTTCTGGATATTTAGCTGGAAAATCCATAAGGTGTTATGATCAAGGATCACATATCCTGTTGTCAAAGAATGCGGGTAATATAAATAAGCCAGAAATAAGGCAAAGATAAATGAATGATCATACCAGTGAATCCAAGTTAGGGTTCTATATCCTTAACACTCATAATTGTATCAGTCAAAGCTTAATAATCAATAGAATTTTAGGATTAAGGATCCTTAATTGTTAAACTTCGTAAACCTGTAACAGTATATAACTTGGACTAAGCCATCATCAAATAAAAGAATCATTAGTAACTGGGGACAAGCCCATCAAGCTGGGGACAAGCCCAAACAACTGGGACAAGCCCAAATAGCTGGGGACAAGCCCAAATAACTGGTGTAAACCGGAGTATGGCCCAAACTGGCATCTATCCAATCGTGAGCGACATGAAAATGTCGAAACCTTAGCTAACGTGAAAACGTTAGAAACCTTAGGAACGGATGTATGGTACGTCTACCATTATACTTAGGATCCTGCATATAGCCAACAGCAATGAAATTGTCAGCCCCTAATGCGGGTACTGGTCCCATTGCCACGAACTATACTTGGATAACGTGCGCTACTGGCGAGGGTGTCGGAACCCAATTCGTGTGAATGGTAAAGACCCGTAGGAGATAATAGATACCTTAGCTGGGTACAAACCCAAAAACTTTGGAGAGGTGGCCAACCTCTTGATCCTTTGTCATAACTTCTGCAAAACTTAAAGCTTGATAAGGTTGAATGTTGAAAATTCAACATCCTTACTTTAAAATAAATAAGAAGTACAATAAGAATGAAAGCATTAGTAAAACGTTACCAAATCAAGAATCTCATATCCTTCAAGGATCCTTCAATCTGAATTGCTCATTAGGATATTTAAGGATCCCTGATCCTTTACATAAAAATTTTTTTAGGTAGATAGCATTCCAAGCTCTTGGAAGAAGGTCACCATCCATAGTCATTAATCGGTATGCCCCCTTTCCTGCCTCGGCTTCAATTAGATAGGGGCCTTCCCATTTTGGTGCCAATTTACCATCAGAAGGATTTGTGGTATTCTGAAATGCTTTTCTCAGCACCATGTCACCGACTTGAAATCTTCTTATCCTGATGTTCTTATTATAAGCACCAGCCATCCTTTGTTGATAACTAGCTAGCCTTATCCTTGCTATATCTCTAAGCTCTTACACAGTATCCAAGTCTTGAGTTAGAGTCTCGACATTTGCTTCGGATCACGGATGCTTGTTCTAGCTGTGGGTACTACCATTTCTGTAGGGATCACTGCTTCAGCTCCAAAGACTAAGGAAAAAGGAGTTTGACCCGTAGCATTCTTGGGAGTTGTTCTATCTGCCCATAAGACATATGGTAGTTCTTCAGCCCACTTTCCTTTCTTTGATCCAAGCTTTTTCTTCAAATTGTTGATGATGATCTTGTTGGATGATTCTACCTGGCCATTAGCTTGTGGGTGGACTGGTGTTGATGTTATCATCCTAATCCCCCAGCTGTCACAAAAGTTAGTAGTACGATTTCCAATAAACTGGGATCCGTTATCACAAACAATCTCAGAAGGAATACCAAATCTAGTAATGATATTTCTTTTAATAAACGCTATAACCTCCTTTTCTCTGACTTGAGCAAAGGCTTCAGCTTCTATCCACTTGGAGAAATAGTCGGTCATAGCTAGCATGAACACTTTCCTCCTGGTGCCTTAGGAAGCTTGCCTACTATATCCATTCTCCATCTCATAAATGGCCAAGAAGAGGATATAGGATGCAGAGGTTCTGCGGGCTGATGAAGGATAATACTGTGTCTTTGGCAAGCATCACATTGCCTTGCATACTCCACAGAATCCTTCTTCATTGTAGGCCAATAATATCCTGTTCTAAGGACCCTTGAAAATAGTGCTCTGCCCCCAGTATGATTTCCATGATCTCCTTCATGAAAATCCTTCAAGACTTCTTGGATCTCAGGATCCTCAATACATCGTAGATAGGGTCCTGCAAGAGATCTCTTATATAACATGTTATTAATGATAGTAAATTGGGATACCTTTATCTTGAAGGCTATAGGATTTTCCCTAATGGGAACTTCCCCATTTTGTATATAATTCAGGATTGGAAGAATCCATGATCCTGGAGTTGATTGTGCATCATCCCTAGGTACGATTGCAGTATCGTTCACTATTTCCATTGTCTCACTCTCCTCGATTGCAGGAGTTAGAACATGGATAATGGGTATCTTCACATCATCAGGCATCTTCAATGAGGATCCCAGATTAGCCAAGGCATCTGCTTCTGCATTTTCTTCCCAAGGTACCTGTGTTAGACTGAAAAAAGCAAAAGAATCCGCCAATTTCTTGAATATCTCCAAATATTTAATTAGCTTTTCACCTTTGACAGCATAGGATCCATTATAATGATTAGTGATCAATAAAGAATCTACAAATACTTGAAGATACCTGATCCTCATGTGCTTAGCTAATTGCAAACTTGCTATTAAGGCCTCATACTCTGCCTCGTTATTAGTGGTTTGGAATTCACATGCTATTGATTGGGGTATAATGTCCCCCTGTGGCGATTTTAGTAGTAGGCCTAGTCCAGTTCCTTTGACATTCGAGGCTCCATCTGTGAAGAGTGTCCAAGGATCCTTGGTCTCCTCGAGTTGTTGTACCTCCAATTCAGCTTCTCTTTGTAGGTCACTACTGAAATCAGCCACAAAGTCAGCCAAAGCTTGGGATTTAATAGCAGTTCCAGGCTCATATTTAATGTCATATGCACTAAGTTTAGCAGCCCATTTTGCCATTCTTCCCGACATCTCTGGTTTCCTAAGAACATTCTAATAGGAAAGTTGGTTTAACAACAATAGTGTGAGTTTCAAAATAATGTCTTAATTTAGTAGAAGCCATGATTAGAGCAAGAATAAGTTTTTCTAAATGAGAATACCTGGCTTCAGCATCAAGTAAACTTTTACTTACATAGTATACCGGATGTTGTTGGCCTTCATGATCCTTAACAAGGACCGCACTTACTGCTTTACCTGAAACAGCTAGGTATAAGGATAATGGTTCCCCATTTTCAGGCTTTATTAAAGCCGGTACTGAGGATAGGTAATCCTTGAGAGCCTGTAGAGCAGCTTCATGCTTCTCCGTCCACTCGAACCTCTTATTCTTCCTCAGAATATCATAGAAATCCTTGCATCTTTCTGAGGATTTTGAAATGAATCTGTTCAGGGCGGCGATTCTTCCTGTTAATCTTTGCACAGCTTTGGCGTTTGCAGGGGACTTGATGTTGATTATAGCCTTTATCTACTCCGGACTTACTTCGATCCCTCTCTTGGTCACCATGTATCCTAAGAATTTTCCATCTTTAACTCCGAAATGGCATTTGGAAGGATTCAGTTTCATATTGTATCGGTCCAGGATATTGAATGCTTCTTCGAGATCCTTAAGGTGATCCTCAGCTCTTTTAGACTTGACCACCATATCATCTATGTATACCTCCATTGTATGTCTAAGATGCTCCTTGAACATCATATTCACCAATCTTTGGTATGTGGCACCTTCATTTCTTAAACCAAAGGGCATAGCAATATAACAATATATGCCGGTGGGTGTCATGAATGCAGTATCCTCTTGATCAGATGGTTCCATCTGAATTTGCTGAAATCCGGACGAAGCATCCATAAAAGTTAACAACTCATGACCCGCCATGGCATCCACCATGGAGTCAATGTGGGGTACAGGGAAAGGATCCTTGGGACATGCCTTGTTTAAGTCAGTAAAATCGACACATACCCTCCATTTTCCATTTTTCTTTTGAACAACAACCACATTGGCTAACCATCTTGGATACTTGACTTCTCTAATCATACCTGCCCTTAGCAATTTATCTACCTCCTCTTGGATGATTGCATTTCTTTCAGGAGCAAACTTTCTTCTCTTTTGGTGTATTGGCCTGAAAGATTTGTCAATACCAAGTTTATGAGTAATAACATCCTTAGATATACCTGTCATATCTTCATGCTTCCAGGCGAAGGTAGATTTTCTTCATTTAAGGAAGGATACTAGATCCTGCTTTATGCTCTCATGGATCCTGGATCCTATATACACCTTGGATTCAGGATCCTCAGAATCTAAGAGTATATCCTTGACGTCCTGTTCTCTTGCCTCCATGACGTCTCTTGGAGGATGCTTTAATTGCTATGCCTCCCTAGACTTGGAAGCTGGTTTCATTGAGGAAGTGTAGCAATTCTTCGCCTCCTGCTGATCACTTTCTATCTTGACTATTACCCACGGACTTGGAAGCTTAACACATTGGTGGTATGTCGATGGGACCGCCTTCATCTCATGTATCCATGGTCTGCCAAGGATAACATTACAGCAAGATAAGCTATCTATTACATAGAATTTTTGGATAGAATTCACTCCCTCTATGTAAATTGGGAGCTTGATGTCCCCCAATGTATTCTTGGTTTCCCCGCTGAATCCCACGAGCACCGATGATCTTGGTATGATCTCTGATTTAGGAATATTCATCTTTTTGAGGACATCCAACTGGATTATGTTCACTGAACTCCCTCCATCGATAAGAATCCTGCGAACAAAATGGTTAGAAATAAATAAAGTAATTACAAGACCATCATGATGAGGATCCTGAATGTCTACGCGATCTTCCTCATCAAAAGATATCACTTTTTACTGTGTTAGGGTAGATGTTCGAACTGGTCTCTCCCCATTCTCCATCTTCGTCTCCTTAGCATGCCTTTTAGCCGCTGAAAACGAAGTTCCACAGATATCAGAACCACCAGAAATAAAGTTAATGGTCTGAGCATCTGCTGGCGGTGGAGGAGCTCTCTCAGGCATTTTCTCAGTATACTGAGTCCTTGAACGTTTCCTTCCTAACAGTTCCTTCAAATACCCTTTGCTAAGAAGGTATCCAATCTCCTTCCTCAACGCTATACATTCGTCAGTAAAGTGGCCAAAATCCTCATGATAAGCGCACCATTTGGACTTATCCTTAGTAGCTCCAGGTTTATCAGTTTTCCTTGGCCATCTAGCCTTGTCACGTAAATTCTGTATAGCAAGGATTAGTTCATTATTATCGGCAGAAAAACAATATTCAGATATTGGAGGATAATCCTCATCGTCTTCGTCTTGTTCAACTGCATTCACATTGTGATTGTTATGTTTAGAATATGGCTTGGATCGATTATTCTTAAAGAATGATCCTTGCTTTTCCTGTTTTGAGGATCCTGAGAGTCTTTCCTGGATCCTTTTGTCATCTTCTAAACGAATGAACCTCAATGCTCTGTTTCTTACTTCATCTAAGTTCCTGCAAGGTGTCATAACAAGGTCATCATAGAATGAGGAATCCTTAAGTAAGCCCATTTTGAATGCCTCTACAGCAGTGGCAATATCTAAATTAGGAATTTCTAAGGATTCTCGACTAAACTTAGTGATGTAGTCTCTTAATGATTCATCACGACCCTGAGTTATTCTACACAAATCACTAGTTAATCGTTCAAAAGTTCTATTACATGAAAACTGATTATTGAACAAATTAACTAGATGAGAAAACGAAGTAATTGAGTAAGGAGGAAGACTTAGCAGCCATTTGAGTGCTGATCCAGTGAGTGTGGATCCGAAGCCCTTACAAAGGCAGGCTTCCTTTAATCTTTCTGGAATGAGATTGATCTCCATTCTTTCCCAGTATTGTGCCATATGCTCCTCCGGATCAGTTGTACCATCGTACAGCTTCATGTTGGGGGTCTGAAAGCGTTTTGGTATCTCAGCGTTGCATATAGGAGGTGCAAAACGAGACACCCTGTGACTTCCATCTGGGATCTCAGGAATGGGCTTAACCACTCTTGGGACACTGGATATCATATCCTTAAGCTTCTGAAGTTCCCGTGCCATAGCCTGATTGATACCTGTATCCTGCATGGAACCGTAATTAGTACCAACAGATGTATTGACATTGTTACCTCCTGATTGGTTTGGAAGTGGTATGCCAGAAGTATATCCAAAGGTGGACACTTCAGGTGCAACAGTTGGACCAGATGAAGCAATAGTCTGCATAGGGATGAAGTCCCCTTTGTGAACTTCATAATCCTTGAATATCTGACTCCCTGAAGATCCTTGATCCTGAAAGATATTAGGTCCATGATACATGGGTGCTGACGGCCTTAAAGGATACTGCAAGGATCCTTGAACCTTATCCCAAGCAGAGGATCCTTGATCCTTAGAGAAGGATCCTTGAAGCTGGAAATAGGATTCCTTTGATGCAACTGTCTCCAAATATCCTCTTGAGCTGAGATAGCCTCCTTGATACTGATACGATGATCCTGGAGATTGGGATGAGGATCCATAAGGCTGGTCATGAGATGCTTGTGGCTGCGTCATTGCCAACGATCCATGCTGCAATCCTAAGGATCCTTGAGCCTGTTTCATCGCCATTGATCCCTGCTGGTAATTGGAGGATCCTTGGATTTGAACACCAGATCCCCTTGAGTGCTGGATTGCTGACGCCGGAGAAGTGAAATCCAATGATATGGGCATCAGCGGAGAGTGATCCTCCACTGATCTCTTTTGCTTCTTCATTTCATCAATCTCCCTGAGGATCCTCTGGTTAGTTTTGTCCTGTTGCTCCATGTATCCCCTCATTTGCAAAATCAAAGTAGAAAGATCATTGTTAGTTACTGTAGATGAAGAAACAGTGGAGGTTTTCGATCATGTGTAAACAGGTGTAGTTTTCTTCTGGAGATTCTCAGCACTCTTCTGGTATGAAGGATGAATGGGTGGCAATGATGCACTAGGCTGAGATGTGGCACTTGAACTGGATTTTCCTTGAGAAGCCATGTGATTGATGGAAATGAATAGAAATGAACGAAATTTTTAGAATTGAAGCACCGATTGCCCCACGGTGGGCCCCAAACTGTTTTGGTAAAAAATCACACTAAGGATAATGTAACCAAATCTGATTTGTGAGGTTGAGTGCTTGAATTATGAACAGTTGTATAAACAAGATAGGAATGCAATCAAAGATGAACACAGAGATTTATACGAGGAAAAGCCCTTGATCACTAGTAGATCGCCGGCATAAAAACCTCGGGTATTGAAAACTATCACTATCAACTATATTGCACAATTATGATTACAACTTTGGATAGTATTGAGCTCGATACAATGTAATCTAGTGAGTGTGTATGCGAGAGAGAAAAGCACAAGTGTTGTTGTGTTTTCATAAGATGTGTCGTCTAAATGAGCTCAATACCCCTTTATTTGTCAAACAAAAATCTAATTAACTAACTATCCGAAATTTCGGCCATGCACCCACGTCTTCCACCAACGGTCATGACGCTCTTCGCACGTGTTGGAATTACAAGCATATTCCCCGTGATTCCTGGTTAGAACAAGTCTTTCCGCGTCCAAGGCCTGCATTCAGATGTTAAACAAACAAGGAAACAATTGTTAGTAAGCATACATATATATAAGGATCCTTGATCCTAAGACTCCCTGCTTCATATGCTAAGGATAAATGATTCAGGTTAAGCCTCAGGATAAGTGATCCAGACATGCTAAAAATCAGCCCCTAACAACATATATCATTAATTGGTAGTTTCATCTTTAATAACTAACTATATTAAATTTGTAACTTATTTTTAAAATATATATTTTCTCAAAAAATAAAAATGAATTCATAGTGTAAGATAAATTACGAAGTGCGTAGGATAAATTCCGAGTTGTGTAGGATAAATTTTAATATGTGTAGGATACATTTCGAAATGTGTAGATAACTTTTGATGTGTGTAGGCAAAAAAAATTTATTGTGGAAGATTATAGTCTTTATGACTAATTAATTAGTCAAATATAATAATAAATGAGATAAGAAAAAAATTATTTAATGGTTTACAATTGTACCATTTTGTTCTTTTTCTTCTCACTAAAAGTTTCTTCTAAAATGAACCTTCCTCTCTCTCTCTCTCTCTCTCTATATATATATATATATATATATATGATAAGGTTCAACTGTGAACACTTTCTTATTTCTGAACAAAAATGAACAAATCCTAGCCCTAGATCTTTCAAACTAAATCATAAGGGTAGGATTGTCTTTTAACATTTATAGTTTTAACTAGGTTATCACCCGGGCACTTCCCGGGCTCGAGCGAGTTATTTATATTAAATTTTACACTTAAAATCATATAACATGTAAAATAATTAAAAACTAAATTAAGAAACCCACTAATAGCAAAACTAAGGTATAAAGTGGGTTGTTTCAAAATTTGCATAGAATAAATCAGATAAACCCGCACATAGACCATAAACGAACATGGATCGGAATTGTTGGACCTATTATAATTATAAAAAAAACATAAAAATGTAAAAGAGAGTTGCCAAAAGAATTGGCCTAAAAATTCTTTTCCAAGTATGCAGAAATCCAAATACCACCATATATGTTTTCATACATAATAGGATGATATTTATTCACGTAGACATATGTTTTTTCGAATATAATAATAATGTAGAATATAAAATAATAATATATATGTTTTCACACAACTTAAAGATAGAATATGAAGAAAACAAAACATAAAACAAATGCAGAATGTATTTCACAACGGAATGTGTTCATATTCAAATCCGCCGCCCTTTATCATTTATGCTTAACTAAAATCACATGCATAACCAAAAGCACATGTTAACAAGTCTTTACTTGGTTTGGGTATCTTGCTGATTTTGTATCGCTTTCAGGCATGAAATTCCACCTGCAAGTAGCAGTAAGTAATGGTCAGAGAGGCATTATTAAAAGCAATATAACAAACATTGAGCATAAACCCAAGCATACTACACATGTCAAGAACATCAAGAAATAAGTTGTTATGAAGGGTATATGATGTTTTAAGCATATTTATAAGATAAACTGAGGTTGAGATTTTGAAACTGTTCAAATGCATCACATCTGCATGCAATTGATTCCCAACTAAAGGCTCAGTTGATCTTCTTTAACTTAAAGGCTTTAACAAACACAACATATCACCAAGAAACTAACCCAAACTTCTTAAATAGAATTGATATTTAAAGAAGATGAAGTAATCAGAATGGTGAACGATTGTCAAAGTGTCAAACTGTTATTCTCTTGTAAAAACAGTGCAACTGTAAATGTGATAGAAACAATATAGAATATATATGTCATAAAAGTAAGGAAACTCAGCTATAAATATGATTAAAGATGGAAAATACAGTTGTAATGTGATAAAAGGCGGCAAAAAACGCAACTACAAAATTGATAAAAATAGATATACGTGGCTTGTAAATGTGATCCATGTAGCTTTGCCTCTCATCAATTATTCATGAAATAAAACTGTTTTAGAGAGAAAAAGTCTTATAGCCAAAATACTCATCTTGACACCTCTATGAAACTATGACATGTGCATTATTTTGGGCAATTTAAAGTCAAATTACTGCACATTACAAGAAATCCTTACCCTAACTGGCCCTTGCAAAGCATATGCCATGGACCACCGACAATAAATGGTGTGATCGATATGGGGAGGAATTTGTTTTATTTCAGCTCCATGCTCTAAGCTCCAGCTCGATCCTATACCTGTAGGATAGCACAAAGACGTTAACTTTGGTAAAGTGGAAAGTTTATAATGACATGTCACTTGGAAATATGAACCACATACAAGTTGAAGCGATCTTTGTAAGTTATCAAATTCACAACCAAACCCAAATGCCTAAACCTTCCTGAACGACCCACCTGAAATCATAGCACAAATACTTCACTTTAGAACATTACCCCAGTCTCCAAACATGTACATTTTATTCGAAAAAGACCTTACCCTATGCAAATGTGTCTCGGCATTCCTAGGAAAGTCAACGTTGATAACAAACATTGACTGCTTGAATATCTATACCCCTTGTGAATAGATCTGTTTTAGCAATACCCTTGTTTTCTCACGTATAAACTGACACATTGATGAACACAAAGAACAATAAGATTAGAGGACAAGGATCACATAACACCCACATGGGTTGTTGAAATGTTGCTTAATTGTGCCATCCGGTGTGAAGTGAGAATTATCTCTACACGGGCTACAGCCTAATTAAGACTCCGCAACATTCGATAACTTTTAAACAAATCATTAGTTTGCTATGTAATTGATCCTAGTTTGTTTTTGGTTATTTAATTAAGAGGTTTCATATGCCCAACATAGGTAATTTCAACTTTTGAGGAGTTTGATGTAGCTGGAACAATCCAGCCTCCAGTGTCAAATTCTTCATATGTCGAAACTTTCGCTTTTGGCATAGAAAAGTGAGAATCATTGTATCTTATAAAGCCATGCAGGCCATAGCTCCTGGTTTTGTCATCAAGAAAGTGATCCTGATTCATTTTGTTTAGAAAAGTAGATTAGTATCACAATAATGCAATTTTGCTATTATATTTAACATGCTAATTATTTACAAAATGTTTAGACAAACTGTGTTATAGGTCAACCCAAGATGTACCAAAAATACCATTTTGACCCGTTAACCAACCTGCCCGACCCACCCATCTGACATCTCCAGTGAGGATCAAAGGTGACTGTTTCGACCAGTGTATTAGAAATGGTTGATTTTAATTGCAATTTATCTACGTTGCTCAAATGGGTATATATACGAATAGTAAAAAATCACCAAGATCATGTTCAAAAACTTAGACTTCAAGACATCACTCTCTTTGAAGAGTTGTTCAAAGTGACACTTGCATTAGAGCACGCCATCCACGGATGAGTAACTACTCAGCTAAAATTAATATGTAATAATACAAAACCGATGAGTTCAGAGTATGTAGGTTTAAAGCCCTTTTTGCTGACGGGGTTAAGGTTAATATGTGCCTTTCACATCTCAAACACATAAAAAATAAGCAGCTTCTGACAGGAGCAATGATTTTTTTCTACTAAGGAAGACTATTTTAGACATTTGATCGGTAATAAAAAAACGTTCTTTGTTTTACAATTTGATACTTAGAAAATACTTAGACATTTGATCGGTAACAAACACTTAGAAAGTGTTGCCTAGAAGTCCCAAACACCATCCAATACTCACACAACAGCAATAACAATTTGATAGCACTGTTCTTATTTATACAAAGACATATCTTGACAAAATGCACTGAACTTTAACCCCAAATCTTGACATCTATACCAATAATAATGTACCAGATCAGGTTTGCCTAACTCAAAGTGTGATATGATGGCCATATTCTATCTTATAGCACATGCGCATCAACCAATTTAAATGCATGAATATTTTAGATTCGAGAAAAATATTACCCGAGTATTTGTCAAGTTCATCTTTCGAAAGCTTCACTAAAAATTCGACATCTTAATGCATTGTTATTTTTTATTTCCATTCAAGTTCAAGATCACAATCATTGGCAGCCTGTATCAGGTAGAGCTAGAAGAGGTAAGAGGAAATATAAATATTAAGAACTTTAATTCATAGACATACCTCAGCACATTCCAAATATAACCTCAATTTCCAAGCTTGGGTACCGGAATCACTGACAAAACCTTAATTGTTTGATACAATAAGCCAAAAAAAACATGCATGTGAAAATCATAATTAGACAATTCTAAAGAGCTTTGAAGTTTTAGTTCTCTGTTTCTCTTGGTTTTTAAGGTTGATGCTAGAAAAAATGAGGAGTTAAATTTCATTACATGAAAATGGTATTTCCTATGAAATTTAAATTCAATACAGGTCTAAATGCAATCACGAAACTGAAAACTAATTGTTCCTAGTGAGAAGAAAACACACCTAATCCGATGCAGAAGATACCACAACATCACCCATCGCAGCCTATCTCTTCGGGGTCATCCGTTGCCGTTGTTGCATCCACCTGACTCACTGCATGCCCACAGAAAAAAGAGTGTAATAATAGTAACCAATAACCTCCAGTTATAAAAAAAATGAGGTTTCAAGGTTTAAAGCACCTAGGCCTTTAAAATTTATACTTTTTGTCATAAAATTCATACCGAAATCTGCAAAGCAACAAAAATTCATATTTACCATCAAGAAAATCTCAATAATGCCTTCAAATTAGGATTTTCATAAACTGGTATTAGAAATCATGTTTGACAAACACAATATATACACTCAACGTATTTCAAGTACACATTGATTCGTTATACCCAAAATCAAAGGGTGATTGATATCAAGAAGAAAAGGCTTAGAAATGTATTATATCTTAAGTTCTTTTACACATTTTTCATAAAAATCACAAATCAAGAAAATTATAATTAAGAACCCTAAAGGCCAAACAAACATCTCAAACGAAAAAACAGTATATCAAACAACAATCAGCGAACTCAATCAGTTGATTCGATCAACGAAACATAAACATACCTACATAATAACCAACGAACCGAATCACCATTGTTGCCCTCGGAACCTAACACCAGCGACCGTTTGGTGCCTTAAGAAGATAGAAGCAGATGAAGAGGTTTTAATTTGAGGTTTGTGAGAACGAAGGAAGCGTTAAAGGATATAAAGGATCAGATTGTTATGTGGTAGAAGACAATAATGAAGGGATGTAGGATATAAAGGATCAGATTTATTATATATAATAGATAATAGATTATGATTTTCGTTTTTATTAATTATGGGCAGTTATCTGACAAACTTAACCACCCAGAAACACCTGGTCGTAATCTAATTTCCAATTCATAAAAAAAACCGCCAAACTCATTGTTCAGATCGTTCTTCAGATCAGAGCATCTTCCCATAAGCATAATCGTATCATAATTTTTTTGTTATACTAAGAAGTTTTTAATTATGACAGACACGAACACCAACGATCAGCATGTTGTTTCAGCAAATGTGTTAATTCCTCAAAGCCCTGAACGAGCAGTAGAAGATCATGTTTATACAACAACAATTGATCATCAAGGTATAATGTTTAAAACATCTGTGTATATAAGTTTGTATCCAGTTTCGCTGTTTCATGAATACATACTTGTATGATGTGTTGTTTTGTATTTAATCTTGTGAATTCTATATTATGTTCCGGCCACAAAGTTGAGTTTTCAGTCCAAAAAGAAGTTTTTTCCGCCAAAAAAGAATTTTCCGGCGGCTTCAATAATTGAGGCTTTTACTAGAAAAGGGTTGCTAAAGCTCCGTAGTAAGGTTACAAAGAGGTTTGGGACAAAAATGTTGAGTTTTCCGGCCAAAAACATTTTTCCGGCGACCGGAGAATAACGGCGTTAGGGTTCTGTTAGTCAGGGTCCATTGGAGACCAATATGTTAATAGTTGAGACCGTCAATGGTTATTTTTGAAGTTAGGACTATTAAAAACCAATACTCCTTATTAAAAAGTTGTCATTCAATGCTGTTAAAATAAATCCAGTATTTAATTTTTTTGATTTCTAAGATACTTACAAATTATTCTCATCTATCTATCTATATATATATATATATATATATATATATGGTGGGGTTCTAGAGTGAACACTAGTATATTTGTGAACTGAGTGAACAAATCCTGGCCATTGATTTACATCATTAAATCGTAAAAGTACACTAGTGTATTTTTATCATCAAATCCTAGCCATTGATTTACATCTGTGTATACACTTGTGTATTGATAATCAAGGGATAGGATTAGTTCAATAGTGTTCACAATCAAGAGGGTTGTTCACTAATGAACCTAACCCTATATATATATATATATATATATATATATATATATTACATTCTTCCTTTAAATGGAGTAGATTAGCTTCTCAAAATACTTTAGCATTGTTTGGGACTTTGGATGTGTAAAGTTTACCTTTTTCTTGACATTTAAGCATGCTCTTCGAGATACATCCTCTAAAGAAACACGATGGGAGGCACCCATACATTCAGAAATCTACTTTCTCCCTCAATCACTATGCGTTAGGTCTGGCAATAAAAATTCATTTGTTTATTTTGGGTCATTTTAAAAATGAGAATGAGTCAAGATGGGTTGGTAAATGATTAAGGATGCGTCAGGATGTTTTGGAAGATATCTATATAAAATAATTCGTTGGTCAGTATGAGTATTAAGTTGGTTAAATGAGTAACTCTAAGAAGTATCATAATCAGATTCTTCATTCTATTCGAATGTTCGTAGACGTTGACTTCACAAAGAAAAAAAACTAAAAAATAAAAAAAAATCAGAAAAATCATAAAAATAAAAGAAATCCAAAAAATTAAAATACCCCAAAAAATTCATAAAAAATAAAAAAACAAGAAAATTTAAAAAATGTAAATAATAAAATAATAAAAAAATATGAAAAGTAAAAAAGTATATAATTTAAAAAAATCCAAAAATTTAAATAAAAAGTAAAAATCCCAAAAAAGAAAAGAAAATAAAAAAATCATAGAAAATAAAAAATGTAAAAGGTAGAAAAAGAAAATGTTAAAAATAAATAAAATAAGAAAAAAGTAAAAAAATAAAATTAAAAATAAAATTCTATTTTTTTAAATCTAAAAAATATAAAAAAATATAAAAGTAATTACAAATAAAAAATGTTAAAAAATAAAAAATCAGAAAAAACCAGAAACTTAAAAAAAGTTTGAAAAAATATCCAATTTTTTAATGTTTTTATTTTTTGAAAAAAAAATTTTTGTTTTTATTTTTTGAACTTTCTGTTTTTTTTATTTTTTATTTTTTCTGATTTTTTTTCATTTTTCTTAATTGTTTGATTTTTTTGGCATTTTTATATTTTTTTTATTTTGGGTTTTATTTAAATTTTCTAATTTATTATTATTATTATTATTTTGGCCTTTTAATATTTTTTTTTGCATTTTTAAGTTTTTTACGTTTTTAATTTTTTTTTTTTGATTTTTTTTTCTGTGATTTTTTTTTATATTTTTGGGATTTTTACTTTTGTTTTGATATTTTTAAGTTTGTTACTTTTTCTTGTTTATTTTAACATTTTTTAATTCTAATTTTAATTTTACTTTTTTCTGACTTATTTTAATTTTATTGTTTTCTTAACTTTGTTTTTTTTTAAATTTTCACTTTTTTTGTTTTTTAAAATTTTTATTTTTATTTTTTGTCTGTCATAATTGAAAGTCGAAACAATATTTACCCAAACTAATCTTAACCTTTAATAAACTCATCTTTATCCAAAACCATCCTAACTCATACCCATTCTACTTTTTTTCTTAAAAAAACTCATTCTAACGTAAACCTATATTATAACCCACCCTAACCTATGACCCAAACCTACCCAACACATCACTTTTGCTACGCTATATGGATTCTTCCACGGAGACCATGAGCCAAGTAGAAGATTTGAGGTTTTCTTAAGACATTTGATCGGTGATGGAGGAGGGCGGTGGACCATCACCACACCACATAGGTACATAGGTTGGCGATGAAGGATGGTGGTGGAGGATGGAATGATGTGGCAATGACATGGAGGGTGGTGATGGTGACCATCACCACACCTTATACCCAGTGGCGGACATAGGAAATTTTTTCTGGGGTGCGAAATATTTTTAAAAATTTTAGGGCCCTAAATATTTCTTGGAGTGCGAAATATTTTTAAAAATTTTAGGGCCCTAACTATATAAAAAAATTGGTTCATAGCGGGTCGGGTCATGTAATACAAAAACGCGTCAAACGTCATTATAAATGTATTTAAAATTGTGCCCTACATGTTTTTATTTTTTGAAATCTATCCAAAACATCATCTAGAGATAGTAAACACTCCACTAGTTCTTTACATTCTTACACATGGTTTTCATCACATGTAAATCACTTCATAAGTTCATAAAACAACACTAAACATTTAAACAAAATAAACAATCATGTTCAACCATAGTCTATATTTTCAATTTTATTTTCAAACATTCAAGCCCTAATATTAAATGTTTGCTTGTAACTAATCATATAAATAAACAAAGCTATAAATAAAACAACAAAATCATTTAACTACAAGTCTAGAACAACCAATAAAACATCAAATAAGATAAAAAGATCAAACCCTTATACATCGATATTTTCTTCTAATTATCGCATAAAACAACAAAAAAATCAATAAAGAAACCATACTAGTTCTATATCGGAATTTTGGCGTAATATGGGTCGGTCATGCCGGAATTTTGGGTTTTCCCGTCCGGTCGTGAGAAGTGGGGTAAAGTCGTTGTGAGTTTTTTTGGGCGGGATTTGAAATTGGAATGTATGGATGAGTTTGGGTTATTTTGTTTAGTTCAAATTTCTTTAGGTTGGGTTTGGGCTTGGGTTAATAAAATAGATTGTATATTGGGTTTTGATTGGGTTAAGAGTTAAGACTAGTAATTAAGTGAACAAATGGTTAAAGAATAATTATATAAATTGTGTTATATACTTATATATTAAATAATAATCAGTGTTTATTATTTTTTTATAAATTCATAATATTTTTTCCTAATTGGTGTGGTTGAAAATTTTCAAGGGGTGCGAGTGAAAATTTCCAAGGGGTGCGGTCAGGATTTCTGACGAAAAATAACACTAATTTTTTTGAAGAGGTGCGCCTACTCACCCACAGCTTGGGGTGGATACGCCCCTACTCATACCCTAAAAGTTCTAGGACATGATGCGTCGTCTAAATAACCCCTTTGAACCAGAATTTTAGGATATGATCCTGATAGAAATATTACACACATAACGACTGACTTCGCACACATCCACTTCACGTGTGTAGCAAAAGCCGGGTTTTATCATGAACACGTTCCTCCTATTTGATACTTGACTTGATATAAAATTCTAGCATGGACTTGCAGTTTATTTTCTTCTGATTTTGTGCTATTTTTTTGCTAGCCGAATACTATTTCATCTTCGTCACCAACTTCTTATCATATTGGATGCAGTTTACCCTTTTCTCTTGTTGTGCGTTTGCATTTCGATGTAATAACATGAAGCACAATGTCTTAAAGTTAGTTTGAATCCAAAAACCCAGCCCATTGCAATCTCTACTACCAAAAGTCTTAATATTTATTAAGAATTTTAGTTAGGTTACACTCAATTAACACATGTTCCATGGTGACAATTAGAAGCTTATAATTAAGTTCATGAAACACTTTGTCATGTCCAATGTTTGTTATAAACCTAATCTGAACTATTTGTTACAAAGCGCTGAATTCACCAAGTGCCTGATACGCTACTACTAAACCTAGGAATAGTGAAATAGTTAAACCTAGCAATAGGGAACTAGCTAAATAATACCTTTTATATTTAAAAGAAGTATAAGATTTTCTTTAATTTGGAATAATTATGTGTATATGATATACGAGGATAAGGAAGGGATCATGAGAAAACTCTTTTTTGTGAGTCAGCTCGAGAAAACTCTATTAAACCATTAGCCCATGTGTAGTGGTAACCCCCATAACCTCAACATAACGCCACATAACCCCCTATAACATATGTGTGTAGTAGTTAACACCATGTAACCCCACCACATACCTCACAAACACATTTTCCAACACACCTTCACCCACATAACACCCCGTTCTCCCGTTATCCCCATTGTGGGCTTCAAAATTCTCAACCCATAGCGCCAAGGCGGGTGGTGTTCCCCGGCGCTATGTGCTCCATCACCCCCTGGTCGTGCTCCACTACGTATGGCCTTACTAAACCCAAAACTCTAAACCTTAATCTCTGAACCCTAAGAAATAAATCCTAAAAGCTAAACCCTAAAAGCTAATTCATAAATTATAAAAATTAAACCTTAAAAATTAAAATCCTTTAAAAATTCAACACATATATCAAAATCTTTTGGCAAAGTTTTCTCGAGTTCTCACGAAAAAATGGTTTTCTCATGATGCTCTCCCTATAAGGATAACTAGATAAACATGAAATTAAAAGGAAACTTTAAGTACATTGAAATTTAAATTCATATCTCCCACTGTTTTCTTTAATTCTTTGTATTTTTAAAAAATAAATTAAATGGTATTCAATTTAAGTTACAGTTATTTTCTCATTAATTACCCAATAAATACATATATTATAGTAAACAATGAAAATAAAATACTGTGTACTCCCCATATGCATTGAAGGCGTGAAGCCATAAGAAGTTTTCTCTGCTTCTGAATTGGTTTATTGAATTGAAAAGCTGCTTACTATATGAATCAACGTTGCGTATTTAGGTTGCTAAGTTAATGGTTGTCTGGCAACTTAATAAATTTAGGTTACAAATTAAAATTATGTGTTAAATTGTATATGTATATTTGTATGTGAATTTTGTCACAATTTGGGTTAAAATTTGTCTTACAATATATGTTACAATACTCAATAACATTTATATAATTTAAAGAGTAAATTTCCAAAATCGTCCTGAGGTTTGGACATATTTGACAGTTTCATTCAAAACAATTTTTTTTACTAAATAGCTTTTCACTTTTGAGATTTTTTGCCATATTCATCCAAAAGTATAATATGCTTTATTTTTTCTCTCAAATATTTGAATGAAAATGAAAAAAAAAACCAAATATCAGGGACGATTTTTGCAAAAAAGTTAGATATTTGGATGAAAATGACAAAAAATCTCAAAAGTGAAGGACAATATAGTACAAAAAAATTGTTGTGAATGGAATTGACAAACGTGTCCAAACTTCAGGAATGATTTTGACAATTTACTCTAAATTAAAAGAGTGGGGGTTTGGTTGGGTTTTTTAAAGGTGGTTGCCAACTTAATTTGTGGGGGCTTTGGTCAGGTTTTTAATCAGAGGGGGCCAGGCTCGGGTTGAAAACGATGGTGATGTTTGGGATATTACATGCAATGACGAGGGTGCGACGTACGGCTTTGTGAATGTGGAGACGAGTGAGGGGGATATGTTGGTCACATAATTAAGCAAAGTGATGGTGGGTTTGTGTTGATGTGGTTAAGCAAAGTGGCGATAGGTTTGTTTGGATGGTGTAAAGACGGCTCCATCGATCTTTTTTGAAAGTCTACTACAAAATAAAAATCAAGGCATTTTATGAATTTCATATCTTAGGCAACAAAACGGTAAAACTGGTGTATAAGATATAAAAAAAACTTCTATGATTTCAAGTAGCAAAAGTATAGGCCAATATCTTAGACAACAAAATGGTAAAACTGGTGTATAAGATATAAAAAAAATCTATGATTTCAAAGTAGCACAAGTATAAGCCAACCATGTGACTTCTTGTCAATTCGAGTTGATTTAAATGACCAAATTGTAGAAAAAAATTAAAGTAAATAATATATAATAAAGTATATTTATTTTTATATAAAGATAGAAGTTATATAATTCATATATGTGATTCGAATCGGTTCAAAAATCACAAATTCGACCACAAGATTAAAACCTGTGTAAGCCCTCTAAACGTTCTCTTTCTATTAGACTATAAGCATTTTTTGATATTTCAAGCTCAAAGGGAGAAGTCAAATAATGTAATCCTTAACCCATTCACCTGGCTTGCAAACACTTACAGCTTAATTATATATGTTTTTATGTATACACGTATCATATGTATTTAGAACTTGCATATGTATAAGAGTATACGTACACTCTAGCTATGAAGGCATAACAATGTAACACCCCACTCACCCTAAAATGCGAAGTCCTAACCACAACATGCATGTCCCATCCAAGGACGGGTCCCGGTTATGGAGCACACGTTCTACCTTATAAGGATAAGAATCCTAGTCCGAAAACACATGTTCTAATCCAAGGACGTGAGTCCTACTTATAGAACACACATTACACGCCTAAAGACACATGTCAATCACGAGATGTAGTTCCTAACTTAAGAACAACAGTCATAGTCACTGACTCACTGACTATGACTGAATGAATTAGAATGGAGAAAACAAAAACTTTTGATAGACGTATGATTGGGGAAAAAAGTCGGGTCAAATAGAGGCAAAATTTGGGTTGGGTAAAAAATGGGTTGTGTAAAAGAAAGTAGCAAATAATAACAAATAACATGAAACACTTACTGATTAGGTAACTAATTATTACTCACAATACCATTAATTACCAAGTATTTTAGTATATCCTTAAGATTCAAGTCCTAACTCTTAAGGCATTCAAAAAATCAAACTAAAGGGTCTGTAGTCCTTCCGTCCCTGGGCACAAGGCTTTATCTGAGGAGCATAAGTATGTATGTCACTATGAAATTATCTTCATCAGTTATTTCATAAGTCCATTTGTTCAATGATAACTTCATCACCGGCCACCAAGGCACAATCACCCTACCTCATCATAAAGTTGGTTTGTGCGGGATGTACAAGAGCTCACCAGTATCCTCTAATGCTCTATATGCCACTTGCCAGCTTAACTATGAAGCATGCCTCCCGTACTCAAAAGATATATAGAGATAAGACCAACCAAAGTCAAATGCAGAGAAAGGACAAGCCCCTATTGGGCGTCTAACCACTGCCTTCAATCAAATAGTTTCATATCACTATGTAACAAGCTTACGAAGTTAAAACCTAAATCATGAGAACAAAATTATGACTACACAAGCTAGTCTCACCAGTCAAGTCGACATCAAATATACAGACAAGAAGCATATTAATGACGTCAAGACTCCGATGGTTGGTCACACACTTCCACAAATAGACACATTCCAAACGACTAATAATAAAAATTCACACGAGTAGTATATGTACATTCTTTTAGTTTAGGTAGCAGTCATTACACTCTCAACTCTCTTACTCAATACTTTCATCTCCATCATACATATATTTATTCTCATTGATAACAGAAAAAATCCAGTATGTCTGTAAGGAGACTGACAATGTTATGTTATGCAGATGATTAAATATCCCAAAGCCACGTCGTTGGCCATACTCAAGCACTACTTTTGTATCCAAACCTCTAGGCGAGGATCTTTGGAGTAACATACTACGTTTAATGCATATTGGAAAGGTTTTGGGCTCTTGTTTCCCTAGATCCCTCAAATTCTAAAAAAGAGTATTTATATGTAGGGATTTAGGATTGTTAGTGGTGGTGTTTATGGTCTATAAATTATGTACACATAGATGATATAGAATCACAGGATCCAAACTCCAAAGCCAAATAATTTTTTTTCTTCACGAAGAGGGCCCATTTTATTATATGGCAATTTCATATATACACTTATAAAATCGGAAAATATCATATAAGATATACCCATTTACCCATTTCTTAAAAAAACAATTTAATAATTGACCATTTTACCCTTAGTTTTCTAAAACTTCAAATTTCAAAATTTCCCAAATACCTAATTGACAAATCTTCTCAAAAACAACATATAACTTAGGGATCATTAGGCCATGGCAGGGGCGCAGCATGTGAGGGGCAGGGAGGGGCGCCCGCTCTTCCGAATGTTTCGGTCAGTAATGTTACGTATGTGTTTTTCGTATAGAAATTTTAAGGGATATACGTTTTCGCCCCCTGGTTCTATAGAAATTTTTGGGTATATATGTTTTCGCCCCCCGGTTTTCGATGGCAAGCTTCGCCACTGGGCCCTGGGTTCGATTCCCAAAAGGGGGTTTTTCCAGATTTATTGGGTTTCCTCCTGAATTGGTGTATAGACATTATTGCCTAGTGGAGATGGAGATGATCGGGTGCTTCTCCTGGTGGCAAAATGATTCTATAGTGGTTCGTCAGTGATCCAAATTTACCGTTCAAAAAAGAAACTATGATGGTAGAAAGAACGCTTTAATCACAATAATTTATTTTCCTAATTTTGCACTAAATCTTTTCATAAATAACCAGAAACTCTATTGGAATTTGGAGTTGCAAGCAAGAATAATAACAGATCTTAAAACACAGAAAAACCGTAATGGATGAAATTGATACTAGGTGGCAATTTCTGCATGTTTCTCTCTTCCTCTCTAGTGATTTCTTTCCATTTTCTTGTATTATGTGAAGCATAACATCAATTTTGTTGCAAATAGAAAAACAATCATTAAAAATCTCACAAAACCGTCACATATTTTGGAACCCAACTCGACTAATTTAAGAGAATATCAATGGGTAAAGTCGCCTGATTTTAGAACCGAAGAAGAGGAGTAATGACCAGTTGTTATATTAAACGGTAATATATGTCAATTAAGTGAAAATTGATTAAGGAAAGGTATATATGAAATTCTAGTTTTTGATTGGGTATGTATGAAATTAATTAAGTTTGTAGGGAGATATAAAAATTATTCTTTTATTATTCGTATTAAGTTTTCTAAAAGCTTGAGCAGCCCGTAACTTGTAGTTTACTACTATATATAGTTAGGTGTTCAAAGCATGTGAGGGCAACTAAATGATTTTATATATTGTAAAGTTCAAATAAATAAGACTTTAACTGGGGTGGGGTTGAGTCCAATTCGTAAAGTCATTAGAGTTAAGTTGTTGCTTCCTTTTAAGGTCAAGAGCTCGAGCCCCATCAAAGAAAAATTTGATGTAATTCAAGCTATTAAAAAATAAGAGTTGAATTATGTTTGACGTCTAATAAATGCAACATGAGGTACCCATTACAATAAAATATAAAAAAAAAAACTAAAAACTAAAATAAAATAAAAGACAAGAAAATAAAAAGAAAACATAATTTCCACTGATTTTAAACCCCTCTGTCTTGTTCATTCTAACTCTTTTTTGTTGCCTTGACAAAAGTAAAATAAAAGACAAGAAAATAAAAAGAAAACAAAATTTCCTGCTATTTTAAACCCTTTTGTCTTGTTCATTCCAACTCTTTTTTGCTGTCTTGACATTAGCACCATGGAGAACATCAAGTAGAACCGTGCCTTTGCATTTAGGACACTTAGGGTGGTACGTCTCAGCAAGCATGACATACATAAGGCACCGAGGACACCCCAACAACATCATAGACATGGCGTCCGGGCTCGATGAGCACCGGATGCTGGTTTCATCAAAGCTGTGCTCGGAAGTCAGACAAGAGCTTGTAGGAGACTGGTTTGGTGATTCTGTCATTGGCCTTTGAGGTTTTGGTGGTGAAAGATGCAACTTCAAGTCAAGCTTTGGCTCTCTACCACCACCACTATTTCTCCTACTCATATTTCCTGCAAATTACAACAGATACAAGTTAAATCATTTAAAAGGTTTGATCATCCCCAAGAGGACGCCATGGTAAGCCTCAACCAAAATGTTTGAAAATCTAGAAATCGCTGTTAAAAACTAAATAAAAAGGTTTGATCATTAGATGCTTATGTTATCAACAATCATGATAGTATGCTTAATTACCTTCAACTATAGAGAGAAGAAGAGGGAAATAGAGAGAGATGTGGTTGTTGGTTTGAAGCCTCAAAGTCCATGTATATATAGCAACTCATATGCTAAGTGAGGAGCAGAAAATGAATTAAATCATTAATTGTTGGAAACATCATCGTGTGGTCACTTTCTTATAATTTGATAAAACTATAAAATTAACAAAATTAGCAAAGGTATCTGTGTCGTTGCTTTTTTATAAAGTTTGGTTGTATAAAAGCTTTTTCCTCAAGTTATTAGATGTTCTTTCTTTAAATTAAGTTGTGTATTAAATGATTGCAAATCTGTATCAAATATGTGGCTGTTTTATATTTTAAGTTGTATTTATTGTATTAAAAGTTATATATGTAAACACTAGTTTAAGTTCCCGTGTGTTATACGGGTTATATAAAGAAAATGCTTCTTATAATTTGGAATTACATTCTACAATTTTGAAGGATGACGGCCATGGCCATGCAATATCACATGTCCACATAAAAGATGCGTCTGTCGAGTTAGTTTTTGACGAAAACGTCCTTATGAAGCTGCATGATAAAGACATACATTTCCGGGTTCGGTATCTTGTGGAAGATCTACCCTACCTTAAGAAGTCAAGACTCGGAATAGTTTATTTATGCTTTTATTATTTTTATATATAACAAACGACATATATTAACTTAAGTAAAACAAAACAATAATATACTTACATAAAACAAAATAATATAGTTCTGTCGAATAATTTATTTTAAAAAAATTCAAGAAAGGAATTTTTAGTTACAATTAATGATAACCTTAATTTACCTTAAATAACAAAA
The DNA here is from genome assembly GCA_947069175.1 of Scalesia atractyloides. Classification (NCBI taxonomy): domain Eukaryota; kingdom Viridiplantae; phylum Streptophyta; class Magnoliopsida; order Asterales; family Asteraceae; genus Scalesia; species Scalesia atractyloides. Next base: position 86,085,580 of record CAMTDV010000021.1, read on the forward strand.
ACTGTATACAAAATATACATTTACTAAATTAACAAAATTCAGTCGCAGTTTTTAGAAAATATTAAATGTAGCCAAAATTAATGGAATTTGAAATTTAAATGTTAATAATTTTTTTTGAATGTTAACAAACGTTGACCACAATTATTTGAATGTTAACAAACATATAATTGGATTAGGTTTAAAAAAAGATATAAAGGAAACAAATTAGTAATTTAGGATACTCGAATTTGATTGGAGAATAGATGATACGTGATTGAATAGTAGGGGAGAGAAAGTCTTAAAAACCCTTGTTTTCTTTACCGCTCAAATTCAGTCAATGTCTCACAATACATTGCCACGTGACAAGTAGATGTTTAAGAGAAAGCCATGTGACCTAAGATAGTTTTGATTTATTATAATTTATAGATTATAGATAAATAAAATAATCTTATTTTTATAAACATTAAAAATAGCTTGAACAAGGGAAAATATCATAAAAAAAAACCATATAATGTCTATTTTTTCCCATAAAAATCACTTAAACTTTTTTTTCACATAACTACACACTATTTTCGGTTTTTTTCCTCACAAAAGTCAATAAACAATATTTTGCACAAAAAAACTCGTCAACATGTCAATTTCGTTCAAAAACTAAGAGTCTTTGTCTTAAATAACCTGGAATCGAAACACACGTTGTGTTTGTTTGCGTGTTCTTTTGTTTCATATGTGGTCGTGGCTTGTTTATGTTTTTTATCCTTATGTCCATAAAATTTGCTTATGTGTCTATTTTGTATACACAAATTGTCCATGTGTGCACAATATATCTTACATGCGTGTAGCATAAGCAATAAATAAGTTATGTCATAGTTTTTTTTTTTGAGTTAAAAGGCATAAATTCTTACTTTAAATTCTACTCCTAAAATTCACGTATCATATTAAATAGATAAAAAGATAAATGTTATATTAGGTGTAAAACATAGTAAATATATAGCATTAAATGGCTACATATCACATATTTTAATAATAAAAACAAAAAGTAGGTCATATACATTTACTTTTTATAATTTATCAAAAAAATTTCTCACTATTATTTATCAAAATTTGTATGCGAGTTGATTTCACTATTTAATTTTAAATGTTTTGATTGGTTGTTAGAATATATATATCTTTAAATGGCTACATATCACATATTTTAATAACAAAAATGGGTTATATACATATCCTCTTTATAATTTATCAAAAATTTCCTCCCTATAATTTATCAAAATTTGCATGTGAGTTGATTTCAGTATTTAGTTTCAAGGTGTTTCGATTGGTTGTTAGAATATATAGCATTAAATGGCTACATATCACATATTTTAATAACAAAAACAAAAATGGGTTATATACATTTTCTCTTTATAATTTATCCAAAACTTTCTCTCTGTTATTTATCATAAATTGTATGCGAGGTTGTTTCACTATTCAATTTTAAGTGTTTTGATTAGTTGTGAGAATTTGTAGGCCAATGAGTAAATGCCATTTGACATTCACTATTTTAGTTTCTATTTTTTTTATTTATACATACGAGCCTTAAATCTAGGTGTACAAGTCTCTGTTGTATATAACTATTTATGTTTTCTTCTGTTTAACTATTTCTAAAATAAAAAATGTTCCCTTAGAGTATTAGTATAAGGCTAAAGGGTGTGGGAGGTATGAGTTGGGTAATCAATCACAACGTGGGACCATTAATGGATTGGTATATTACCCTCTTGCTTCATCCACCATGGTTCGCATGGATTAAACCATGACAACCAAGGGCCTCCTTTCCTTTTTCAATCTTTCGTTTTCCTTTTAACAAAAATAAATTAAAATAAAAGAATAGTGGTTTCGATCATGACCAAACCCTTAGGGTAGTGGTATTGGATAATAGATTAGAAGTGGGTGACATGACGCTGATGTGGAGGGTCATGATGACCATGACGGTCATCACCACACCCTATAGCCTAAGTACCAAATAGCCCTTATGGTATACTTTTAGTTTTAATAAATCCTATACTTTATAAATTTATTTAATTATTATTATTAGTAGTATTAGTTTATAAATTCAAATCGGCTCGTCATGTTTTCATGAAGATCGAGCTCGGCTCGGCTCGGCTCGACTCGCTGCTCGAACTATTTTAAGAACAACCTCAAACAGCTAAAAAGTCGGCTCGATTCAATATTGCTTGAGCCAACGTTCGGCTCACCAATGTTATCATCATTATTATTATATTATATATGAAAAAAGTAAAATTTTGTTTGGGCTCTTTTAGGCTTGCGAGCCTAAGCTAGCTTTGTATCTCAGGCTCAAGCCCGGACTCTATAACTAAACGAGTTCTATTATTACAGGCTCGGTTCGTTTGAGCTTTGAACCGAGCTCGGGCAAGCTGCAAGTTAACATGTTGCAACGCGAGTGCGATGTTCAACGTTTTTACATCCAAATTTTGTTCGGTTTAAGGGCACCGCAGCAACGCGCTACACTTTTTTACATAAGATTTCAAGTATTTTCAACGTCTTTGCTATAATGCATGCATTTTTTTTTTCATTTTATGTTTTAGTATAAATTTTGCGGTTCAACGTGTTTGCGTCTATTTTATGATTCGTTATAACGCTCTAGCCGGCAACGTGTGGGTCTTAACTATTAGTTATATATGTTTTTTAAATAGGCAACGTGTGGGTCTTAACTATTAGTTATATATGTTTTTTAAATAGGAAACACATTCGTCTCTGAAAAGTTTACTCCTAAAATTAATATATGGTTTATTTTATATGATATTGAAGCCGTATCATTTTGTTGGGATAAACATCTGATGTTACTAGACCAAGAGACCATTAACTTATGGATTATATAGATGATTAATATATTTTATAAGCACTTAAACAAATATTATTATTGGTCAAGATAAATAAGTTTTTGGCTTTAAAATATTTTGGTCTAAAGTAAAGGTTTCTATTGATATAAGAGCAGGCCTTAGCAATGTGTTTTGTTGTTCCAGGTAATTAAATCATCCATTACTTAAGGCATTTCATTCCCTCAAATTCATTCCATCAACACCCTTATTTTATTCCCATTTCATTCGCTCTCTCACATTCATCATTGCCACCTCCCACCGCAAGCCACCCACCACTGCCACTACCACCTGCCACCGGTGCCACCAGCATTCTTTGCTACCGAACACCGGCGTCATCGCCGCCACCGCCACCACCACAGACCGCCGAACACCACCGTCGCTACCCGGCGCCACAACCCACTGTCGCCACCACCGTACGCCACTGACTGAACACCGATACCATCACTAACTGCAGCTACCACCACCACCCACCACCACCACCACCATCTACCGCTGCTGCCACCGACCGTCGCCACCCACTGCCGCCATCGACCACCTCCAACTCCCATAACCACTACCCATTGCCGATTTTATTCCTTCTTCTTTTCATGCCTACCAAACAACACATGTTAATGATTTATTCCATTCCTACATGGTAACCAAACAATAGTATAGAAAGGTAATGATCCATTTCATTCATTTGTTTTCCCCATACCAAATAGACCCATTTGCTAACCTATAAAAATATGAAAAGAAACCACTCGCTAATACCTTTGTGTATTTTCTTTAGAAAAAAATAGTGATTTTTGTGTATTTATTAAAAAAGGTTAACATCTATAAAATCCATTTGTCTTTTTTAACGACATAAGTATAATTTGTCTTTGGATTCGAACTTGAGACCCATCAGGAGGAAACCACTTAGTAGAAAACCTCTAACGAACTGGGCTATACCATGTTGGCATCAAAATCCATTTGCAGCTTCTGTTTTTCGTAGACACGAACTTTCCATTCAAAGTATGTAGTATCATCGAGAAAAGCACTCGCATGAAGCGTTCCTCGTATGACGTCTCGCATGAAGCGTTCCTCGTATGACGTCCCTAAGAATTAAACTTTCACCGTGGACGCTCTAATATATGATAGGGGCGGCCCCAGGGGTGTTACACCTCGATCATTATGGATCGATCCTAGCATGACACGTGTTAGAAACCTTTCACAAATTTCACAATGCTAAAAGGAACGGTTAAAATCATAAAAAAATATTATAAATTTAAAGTTGAGTGGCTTAATCAGTCAAAAAGACAATTTTTATAAATTTATGAGGTCCCTTATGGACCATAAGAACATCCTCTTACGGTTCGTAAGGATGTTCAAAAGGTTTGCCCGTCAGGGTGCCTTACGGATCATAAGTCATACCCCTTACGGTCCGCAAGGGGTACGCTGACAACAAGTATCTTGCTGGACAACAGCCTTGTTGCATATCTTGACACCTAATTCAAATCCTTGCACACTTAACCAAATGTTGACACCTCTCATTCCACTAATGCTCCTAAGCTCTCCTAGTAACACTTGGCACACTCTCCTCACATTTGATCAACTATAAATAGGCCTAACTTTTACAAAGTTCATCACATAATTCTCATTCTTACTCTAAAGCTTCCTATGGAGCTTGCTTCTGCTTAGGAGCCTCCTATCTCTAGTTCTAAGCTTCCCTTCTAAGACTAGTAAGTGTTCCTTGCTTTTACTTTCGGTTCTGACCATTTTGGTAAAGTCAAAGTTCAAATTGAACTTTGCAAAGTGATCACAATAATGAACGTATTAATCCCATGTGATTGTACTCTCTGATCATCACGTTTAGTAGGTGAAATGACGAGTCAAACATTATTAAATAAAAGTAAAAAAAAACACACACACACAAACTTCTCATTTTACGACGAATGATCTTTTAATTTTCTAAACTATACGTTTTGACATCATAATAATTATATAATATTATAAAACTTATTTTGGCATGTCCAACTCGTCATTTTCAGTTTAGCCCTCAATTAATTGTCAGAAGTCAAGCAGTTGACTTTTGTTTTGACTTTCGATTCTGACCCGTTTGGTCTACCTTAGTAACCAATCAAGGCATGTTTTGTGACCACGATATTATTGGAAACAACCCTATGAGGTTTACCTTTTGGTCATGTTATTTGAAGGGTAAATTGATGAGTCAACTATATAAACTTTTAAAAATGTTTAAAATGCCCTTATGGTATAAAACTGATTTTAAAACTGAAGAGGCATATGATTTGACGTCAAAACTGATCAGACAATATTTTAAAATGTATTTTGACACAATGGACTTGTCATAAACCTATTCGACCACCCGATGCCGTAATTACGCATAAGACTAATAATATAATATATAAACACTAGTAGAATTGGGTTTACCTTTCAAAATCACAGCAAATTAGAATGTTTGAATAAATAACCCATATCCAATGAAGCTCCACACTCGAAATGATATAAATCAACATTCTACCCGGTCAACGCTTAATCTACCAAAACCAAACAAAATTCTAAGTAACGGGTCAAGTCATAGAACTTCTAAACGACCCGTGAACATTCTAACAGATACATAAATCTGTTTAATTCCGGACTATAGAGCCCTTCAGATGATCGTGCCTAGGAATAACAACTTGAAATACTTCTTTGCTTCAAAGAACTTAATTTATAGTTTATTTGCTAAGCAAAGGTAAATACTCTTAGCCTATTTAAAATTTGGGATCTTAGATTAGCCACTTGGAGCGAGTATTATATAAATATGCAAATGTTTTCACAAATATAAGAACCCGGTTAATTCGTATTGCTTGAATAACATTAAACACTTGGGGGTTAATAGTACCGTGTTCGGACTTCCCGATTCATCAATTAGGAATGACCATATAAAATATATGCAGGGTAGTAGGCATACACCCGAAAGACGTTATATTAAAGTTGGTGTGTACCATGATCACATACGGATATAGATTTCTCGTACCCAACTATATTGACAAGCATGAAAAACTAGTAACCAGAAATCTATCTCTAGAAATATTAAATGACAATCATGTAAAACTTCTGAGAAGACAAACAGAAAAGCGGCTCTTTTCTTATTTTTATTTTTAAAGTTTTGGTTATTCACACAAATGGCCCCTACCGTTATAGTTATTTACAAAACAATTTTGGAATATAACTTATGTCTTATTTAACTTTACACCAAGTTAGGTTTACTCCTTTAGTTTGTTTTTTTGAAACTTATATATTTGAATTTTATAAAATATGTAAAACTTCATTTCTTTTATAAATTCTAAATAAAAAATGTTAAAGATTTAAAACTAGATGTTTTTTTATTAAACACCAATTTTTAAATTATAATTATTTAGGTGTTAACTTAATTTGTTAGAGACTATGGCTAAAGCACATACTCTCACCCAAGACCGACCCAAGGATCAATATAGTCAAGTTAGGGCTTTAGACCACCAACTTGATATTGCCTCAGCTGAAAAATGTTTGTTCATTGCTGTTTGCGATTTTGGCCTTAGAAAATAATAATGTGGGCTTATTTTGAGAACTGATTGGGCTGGCCCCACAACTATAATACTGTAAACATGAAGTCAGTATTAAATGCATTTAAATAAAGTAAATTAGGTTCGATGGAAATGAAATTGGCATGCGTAGATTTAGGTGGTGCAATTGAATCGACGATTATACCATTTTTCCAATATTTTTCCGTTTTCCAATAGTTTTAGTGGAACCCACAAATATTCATTAGAATATTAGGATCAAAGAATTTGATATGATCAGGGGTAACCATTCATTAATTTTTTATCGTTGCTTTTTAATTTCTTACTAGGTTACGGGGGATGTAAGAGCATAAGTTTGCTGACTAAGCTGCTTATGAAGAATAATGCAGAGGTTTAGTTTAAATGTACAATTATGTTCAACTGTTTTAAATGTTCTTTGAATAAACACAACTAATCTTTGTATGAAAGAGGGAATGTATTAACTTTTATGAGATAGAAGCATGGCATAGTTTATATAGTGATTTCTTCTGTTGACTATGTTTTTTGTTGTGTTTTATGGCAGCCACCAAACAGTTGAAGACAACCTCATGGTATCTAGATGCAATTATTTTCTTTAGTTTTATTTGTATGCGTACCTTGTATTTATCATTTTTAAAGTTACATCTTCAAATGCTAATTATGTTCTTTGTAAATGTTTCTTGTTAGTTAAGGTATTTAGAAGAACATGTGGAAGCTGAAATGGAAATAACTCTAGCAAAATGTTAAGGTTTTTTAAAGAGTGATTAAGCAACATCCATGTAAAAAAGATTTCTTCTAGTGGATCTTGGATGCCAAAAGGTTAGTTAATGATTGAATTATGTTTTAGTCATTTTGAAAATCAAACATAGGAGTAATAGTAAAATGCTACTATATTTGAGTATTTGTAGGGGTTCTTTTGTCATCTGTTTTGTTTAAGAGTAAAATGCTACTATCTTTGTGTTTTTGTCAGTGTTCTTTTGTCTTATGCTTTGTTATTGGACGACACTGAAATTTGTGAAGGCTCCAAATATTTAAATTGCCTTAGGCCTTTGAAAAGGTTGTGCCGGCTCTGTTTCCACCAATGGTAGTGATTGAGAAGGTGATGATAATGGGAAAATCTCTCTCACACCAGAATATATAAATTGTCTTAATGACTTGAAAGTGTAATAAAAGCCAAAATAAAAGTTTCTAGAGCAATGACAAATTGCATAGGCAATTATATATCAAAGCCCTTAAATCAAATCAGCTTATATATTTCATTAAGTTCTTACAAATCCTCAAGTGGGAGTAAGACTAGTAAGTAAGACCGTGTCACTAGGAAGAAACCTTAAAATCCTGAGGACGGGGTCTACGTGTAGACATTTTGTCTCAGATAAACCCCTAAACTTCACGGGAAAAATAAGGAGCCATCAATGCCAGCGAAAAGCTCGATGAAAGAAATGGAGATCATTATAGATATCAGTGGATGTGCTGAGAATGACGCGATCAAATATGCGTCGCAGTCCGTTTAAATGGACGCTTTAACATGGTGGAAGAGCATGATTTAATCTACTGGGAGAATTACCCTATATTATATAATACTGGGGAAATTTTAATCGAATTAAGAAAGAAAATTTATTACTCACCTCGCGAGGTTGAGAAAATAGAGTCAGACTTATTAGAACTGACCATGAATAACTTAGATTATAAGGAGTATACCTCCAACCATAAATTCTATGTCTGAGATAGTACCATGCCTAATTAGCTTAAGTCTAAGAATATTTGCAAAGCATAAGGGATTAACACCCAAAATTTAGGGATGACGGAATCATCCACTCTCGTTACTTCCCGGTCAGAAATAAATCTGAGTTTTGCCCTAACCGAGGATGAGATTCGGTTAAGAGATGATAGGCTGAGTTAGAACCCAAGTGGAAGAACTGATTTTAAAAATATCAGTCAAGACACAGTAAAGACAAACCAAAGTGTAAGGTTTGTGGAAAAAGTGCATTTTGGGAAAACGCTTTTATAAGACAAAAAGAGTTGTGATATGCAGAAAGAGCTGGCCACAAGACCCACGAATACAAGAAGATTAAGAATAAAACTGCTCTCAACATAGAGATAAGAGCCACTTCAGGACCAACAATCCTAATTTCACCCTTAATGAAAATACCAAAGCCGGAAACGCCAATAAGGGCAATGCCTGTATTTTAATTGACCGCAAGGGAAGCGGTAAAAGAGCAAACGTCATAACGAATGCGCTTTATGTTAGTAATGTTTTTGCAAGAGTCTTGTTTGACTTAGGAGATGATAAGAGATTTGTAGATCATAAGTTCTATAAATTTATAAGAGGTACTTATAAAAACCTTAGATTGTACCTATAAGAATGAAATGATTGATGGGAATATAGAAATAACCTTTAAAGTTTCTAAATGACCCGTGAACATTCTAACAGATATATAAATCTGTTTCATTCCGGACTATAGAGCCCTCCAGATGATCGTGCTTAGGAATAACAACTTGAATTACTGCTTCGCTTTAAAGTTTCTAGAAGTATGTTTTATATCCATTAAAATCAATCAAATCCCCATCCGATGATGTAGTAATTAATTGTGGAAATCATCACTATGGATTGTCAGAGAAAGCTTTAATGCTTCAGGCATCTAAAAGTCTACAGAGAGAGAGATAGAGAGAGAGAGAGAGATGATGTGACATCTATATAGCGCACGTGACCACAAGACATTCCCACTATATCATTTATGTAGGCGTTAGTGGTTGTATAAAAACTAGTTTATATTATATATTTCGTTAAAGTATAGGGTACATTTTTTCAAGCTCGATCAAGGCACGCAAATTCTTAGGGCCAACCCTGATAAAATAAAAATGATGTATAAATTGGTTGAACTTGTGTTACTTTTTAAAATATTTTTATTCAATTGAAAGATATTATTTCCTTGAAGTGAATGCTAGCATTTCAATATAATATGTTGTATAGAACATATGTCAAAGATTAGATGCTAAGTTCTTTGACAAAACATGCAATGCAGGTTTTCTGGGGTTAATAGAGGCTTAGGTAAAAAGAGAAGGAAGGGAACGGCAAACATTATAGACATTGCGAGAATATATTGCATCGAAGGTTCATGGATGCAGACAATCAGCAACAGAAGAAAGATGTTTATATAAGATGGAGATGAAAAGGATAAACATCTATAGAGGTATAGAGCTTGGTAATAAACTTTGAAATGTAAGAGTTAGATGTGAACATTGAAAAAGGCAAGGCGGCCCAATGGGCTTCTAAGACTAGGCACGGGCCTCCAAAAAAAAAGGGTCTTCAATTTTTTAGAAATTATTCCTATGTATGTGGATTAAGCCAAAATAATGAAGAAAATAAACCAGTTATTAAATAAAAGTCCCCATTATATTTATCATTAAAGCTCAAATGCCAATCCTTCCCGTCAATCAACGCGGTCCATGTTAAAAAGAATGCAATTAGTTAATGCTTATTAGGGTTAGCAACATTGATAGTAGTAGGCATAATCATCGTTCCATCTATGCGTCATTTTAAAATCAAAACACTAATCGTTCATCCTAAAATCCCTAAATCAGGGCCGCCAACATTGTTTCTTTTAGATCTTCGAGTTCGGGTTGCCGTTATCCCTCAATGGCATTATCGGGGATTGGGTGAGCATGAATGATGACTGATGAATCGCAAATTGGAAAGACATGTAAGTTTAAATTTTTAAGGCTCCTTTTCATATCAGATTGTATTTTGTATATCAGACAATCATGCATTCCTATTGTAATTTTTATATAACGACTCTGTATTTTGTCTGCAAATTGCAATTGATACAACACTATTCACGAACACTATTTCCCCGAATCCTTAAATCGTAATTTCTACTTTATCTTTGAATCTTTGATAGCTATTATTGTGCTAGCGATTGATATTTTAGGCCTTGTTTAGAACTTGGAAGGCCCTAGGCATAACCAATTCAAAGAAGTAAGAAGAGTGAAGAAATTGTGATTGGTATTGGATATTAGCACCCTGTAGTTTTTTTAGGGCAAAGCTTACTCGTACCCTAAATTATACCAATTAACTAAATAGCTTCCCTTGCGTAGATATGAACCTGATCTCCCCTCTAAGAGGCATGTGCCATTACCAAGTGGGCTAGCCCCACATTGGTGGCACCTTGAAGTTGGCTATTGCACAAGTAATTTCAAATTTTAGTTGTTAATTGTTATTTGTTTGGGAATTTCTGATTTGCTATTAGTTTATTAAACATTTACTTAGCCGCTTTGGAAATTTGATAGCTTACCAATGTCAAATCGATACCGAACTTATGAATCTGGTTATATAAAAAGGAAAAAAAAAAAACAACGTAAACAAGAAACTTTAATTGAATCACAAAAGGGATCACTTTTAAAATTCTAGTAACAAACTAATTCCATAACTAATATTAACCTAAAAAGGATGATTTACCTACAAATGATGAACCTACAAATGTTGTTGATCCTAGAAATGATGAATTTACAACCGATTATATAACTATAAACAATGAACCTACAAATTATGATCCTGTCAAACATGTAAATGAACCTACAAATTTTGTTGATTGATCTAAGTCAATGAAATAAAGTTAGTATTAAGCGAAGAGATATACTTATAAAAAAGGTCGGATTAAATTTTTTTATTATGATTTTCCAACACTCCATAAGCCTTAATAAATCTCTATATATGCGAACGTTACCAAATAGAGAAAAAATATAAAAAATGGTTGATTGATGCTAAAGAGTAAGATAGAGCATTTTGTTTTTGTTGTAAGTTATATATTGTGAATCAATGTATAAGTAGCTTAGCTAAAGAATAATGATTGAAAAAATGTAAGTGGTAAATTACAAGAACATGAAAAAGTAACGTTCGTATTAACAATATAAGAACATGGATGGAATTAGAGATAAGATTGGCAAATAATAAAACAATCGATAAACAGACTCAAGATCAAATAAATAAAGAAAAGCAACATTGGAGAAATGTGTTAAAGAAGAATTATTTCTGTTGTAAAGAGTCTTGGTAAAAACTATTTAGCATTTCGTGGGACAATGAATAACTGTATGAAGTAAACAATGGTTTATTTTTAGTCGGTATTGAGAAGATCGCAGAATTTGTTATAATGCAAGAGCATGTTAGACGCATACAAAATAATGAAATTCTAAATCATTACCTTGGACTGAAAATGCAAAAGGAACTAACAGATTTATTAACAAATGAAATAAAAACCTAAGTATTAAAAATTTAAAGAAGCTAACTAGTTTTTCAGTTATTCTTGATTGCCCTCTCGATACAAGTCACAAGGAACAAATTTCCATTATCTTACGATATTTACATATTTCGTCAGCTTTAATACAAGTTAAAGAATACTTTTTAGAGTTTCTAATAGTAAATGACACAACCGGTAAAGTTTTTTTTTATTCTATTATTAAAGAACTTAATAGAATAGGACTTGATGTTAATGACATTAGATGACAAGGTTATGATAATGGATGAGTATGAAGGGGAAACAACATAGAGTACAAAAAAGATTGATAACTATTAATCCTAGAGCATTTATCTCTCATGTGGTCGTCATAGTTTAAATTTAGTAGTATATAAAATGGCTAGCTCTTGTGACAAAGTTAAAGGGTTTATTTGGAACAATACAACGGATTTATTGTATGTTTGCATCATCCCCAAAGAGATGGAAAATTTTTAAAAATAATAGCAAATTTAACTCTTAAATCATTATCACAAACACGTTGGGAAAGTCGATTAGAAAGCGTTAAAGCAATTAGGTTCAAGCTCCACAATTACGAGAAGCATTACTGGATTTATATTACGATCCTAAAATTAAAAGTGAGGCTAAATCTTTAGTTGAAATGAGTTTGAAGATTATGAGTTTTTATGAGGGATGGTTATTTGTTATGAGATTTTACATGTTATTGATATAGTTGAAAACTTACAATCAAAAGACATGTGTATTGAGAGTGCTATAAAACAATTAGATAGACTAATCTGATATTTTAAAAAATATAGGGATGGAGGATTAAAAAATGCTATGATTACAGCTAAAGAAATTGCTAGAGAGATTGGTATTGAACCTAGTTTTCGTGAAAAAGGTAGTATTATTCATATAAACAAAGATTTGATGAAAATGTTGATAATGAAACTTTGAAAACTCCAATTGTTTGTTTGTGGAGTTGATTACTTTTTATACATAGTAGATTTGATCAATTTGAAAAGTTCAAAAATACTTTTGGTTTTGTGTTTGGTATAAAATAATTAAAATCCTTTGATGAAGAAACTTTGAAAAGAAGTGTATTCATCTTGAAATTTTTTCGAAACATGATAGTTTAGATTTATTTCAAGAACTAAAAATTCTAAGAAAAGTGATACATTTAGAGTCCGACACACTTATTAATATATTAACCTAGATTAACATTTTTAATTCTTTTCCTAATGCATATATTGCCTATAGAAATATGTTAACAATCTCTGTAACCATCGCTTCTGCAGAGCGTAGCTTTTCCAGACTAAAACTAATATAAACAGGGTCGGCCCAATGGGCTAAAAACCCTAGGCACAGGCCTAGGGCCACCAATATTCAATCGCCACCAAATTGTTCAGTTGCTTACATATACTCGTTTTAATTGGCCCATATAATAAACAATCTAGGCCCAACTGGTGACAGGTGAAAAGGCATAAGTAAAGAAACGTGAATTGATACCCTCATGGCCTCGTTATCTAGAAAGAATGCGGCAGTAAGATCATTCACATCCAATCCCCCATTTTTACCTTATTGTATACTAAAAATTACTATTTTCTTTCTTTTTTTCAATTAAATAATATTTTTAATACTTTTATCATTATATTTTCAATCTCTTCAACTCACAACCACTGTTAAAATATATTAAAAATTATAAAGGGTGAATAATGTCCACTTAAATTTACAGATTAACAATAGTATGATCTCTCTCCTCTACCCACAACCACCTACAACTATTTTTCATATAATAACCCCCTCCCCCTCACATAATTTGGGAGGGAGGGGGGGGGGGGGTAGATCAGATGTGAATGCTCTAAAAAGTCTTGTACTCCAGTCGTCCAGAAATCCAGATCCAATCCTCCTCCACACACACTATCCGGAATGCAACAATGAATTGACGAGTACCCTTCTTATTTGGAGCATCGGTTGACTAACCAATATGGAATTGATTGGGGGTGGGCGAAATTATTTAAGATTGTTTCACTATTGACAAGACCCATTTTTAAGATTCAGTTTACATTTCACCGGATGGAAATCCCACCAAACTTCAATGTCCATCCTTTAGGTGATCTATTTTTTTTAGAATGGAAATCATCTGATTTATTGCTAAGTGCCAAATGATTAATTGTTTCGCGATCTTTAGAATTCAAGATGGATACTTGGAAGATAGTGATTTATGCTTATAGGCTGAATCGTTGGCTTGGAACTAAGGTTAGATATCCTCATATCCAAAAAGGTTGGATCGCTGATTTAATTTGTAGTTTAGGGTTTATTTGCAAATTTAAAGTTGTTTTTAGGGCTTGTTTGCTGATTTCAAGTTACTAAAAACGTTCGAAAAGGGCCTCCACTTTGTAGTTCGCTTAGGGTCTTCAAAAACGTTGAAACGACCTTGAATATAAATTACTTAAGATCTATAGTGTCACAAGAAAGATTAAACGATTTAGCTATGTTGTCCGCTGAAAAAGATTTTTTAAAAGAACTTTGTTACGATTCCTTCATTAAACAAATTGCATCAATTAAAACTAGAAAAATATATTTTATCTTAAACATATATTAGATTTTTACAACATATCTAACTTTAGTAAAACTTTTTTTAACTCTGGGAACCATAAACTTTGTAGTATTTAATTTTGCCGGTTTCAAGCCAAGCCTGGGTAAAGGAAGAGGGTTTTTAAATTGTGTTTAGTTGTTATTTGCATACCTTTTTTTGTAAAGTTCTACAAATTAAAAGAGCTCTCACTTTGTATTTCGGTTAGGGTCTCAAAAACGTTGAAACGGGAGAAAATGTAAAGATGCTTGTAGGATGCATGCATTTCTTGGGAAGAAAATGATCTAATTTATGGAGTGTTGCTATTATGGAGGGTTGCTGAAAAAATGATCTAATTTATGGAGTGTTGCTGTTATGGAGTGTTGCTGAAGTGTTTGATTTATGATCCGAGAAAAAAAGACATTTGTTGGCGTTTCTACATAAACAAATCATGTATTGTTTTTATATCGTGACTATCTAAATAGAGAATGGATGCCAAGTATTATCCTACTAATAATAAAACTCACAAATAAATATACTTTTTGAAGGTTCTGAAATCTAGACACTTAATAATTGTTTTAATCAATGTTTTAAAAACTGGTATTTTAGTTGTACCAGGTTAGACTCAGAATTGGTTCAACTGGTTAATCAGGTTGTCTTGAACGGTTTAACCGTGTTGACTAATTAACTCTATAAATCCATAAAATATAATTTCAACTAAAAAAATAATCCAAAACTACATCATTCCATAGTAAAAAGATATTCCAAAAGTTAATCCATAATCAAAAAATTATTCAAAAGTTCATGATTAAATACCCATTATATAGCGCAAACACTATAACAATTAACAACATGAATAATTAAACAAAAGTCAAAAGAAGGTAAACATAGATGATCAGTTGAAGAACTTAATTTGAAAAACCCAACGATTTTCTATTTTTTAGTAAGGAAGAAGTTTGATAAATGTGGATTGTCAATTATGGCCCGGTATGAACCGGTACCGATATACCAGTTTAAACCGGTATAACCCAATTGACTGGTGGTACAACTTCTTCGGTCATTCCTCCTTTATTCGACATGACAACTTGAATTTCATTCTCACCAACTATCCTCATTTATTGGAACATGATGCATGAAACATCCCAATTAACCTTATATATAGTCAAGCCTAAAACTAAAGTTAAAAGGAATCACATTTTTTTAATCATACCTTGATTAAATTGATATTTAAAACCAACTAGGAATTCAACCCTGCATGCGCTGCGGCACGCATAAATAACCGTACACAAATCACATCCTGAATGGGCACCGACATGAATGTGCTTGAAGCCCTGAGCGGGTCAATATGGGTAAAACTTCTAAACGTTATTACCAAAAAAGTGTTTCAAATCATTCCGACCTGAATAGTTTCAACACGCACAATATTACAAAACAAACGGAACTTACAATGTGAGGCCCAATAATGGTGCCCATCCAAGAAGGCATATAAATGCCATCACCATCATCCATACTATAACTCACGGTACCATCTCCAATACCCTTTTCTCCACGCTCAAGTTCCTCCAATAATCTGAAATTCCAAGGTACTACAACAATCAACAGCTTGAGCAACCAATGTCTTTAAATCGTTATTACTTCAATAGTTGGAGTAAGTTGCGCACTTCAATCGAAGAATCATACATATGTTCCATGATGCTTGTAATTTAATCTATGATTGACATACATGTATGGTTGACCTCTCTACACTCTAGTTTCAAACTAACGTCACCATCAATGAATATACCATGGACACCTCAAATTACCTAATCAAATCTGCATGTGAAATCATTTTATACACAAACAAGTATGGATTAGGGTCCTATTACTAAAAAAACGAAGCATTCTTTAGAGAATGCAGTCTGATATTCGGTCACAATCCTATAAAGACTACATTCGCAAACCTAACATCACATAAGATTTATTGACACAAGAGCCTAAGAGTTCAAGAATGACAACATAAGAAATAGAACAATTACCATTGGGGTTGGTGGCCCAATGGAAGAAGTAAAACTTTTAGGAGCACCTAAATTGAGGAGGTCATGGGTTCAAGTTCTGCAACGAGTAAACAATAAAATTTGCCGTTAAAACAAAAAAAAAGAGAACAATTAAAAAGTCAACCGTATATCCGGTATTAGCATCAAAACACCTTAAATGCATCAAACAAAAATGCAAGAAATATTGCAATTAATCTTGATAAATGGGTCGAATAATTAAACGGGTCAGCTGGGTTTTATTTTAGTCACGTGGAGTTTGCTGGAAGCTATGAATAAGTGCTAGTTGGACTTGGTAATGGGTTGACCGAATTGCAAGGAAGTGTACGTTGGTGGTGACTGTTGGGAGAGAGGGTCATAGCTTTTAGCATACTTTTAGGCTGAATAAGTATTTGTTTGTTTCATTTTATTGGCTATATAAGCTAGTTTATAGTTTAGTTTTCATTCACCACTTGTAAAATCTCTTTTGAAGTTCAATATACGAAAACTTGTTGCAAGTGTGTGTATAACCGGGGCCTAGCCCAACAAGAAAAACCTGTGATGTTTGGCCACATTTTCATGACAGAAGCCATGCACACGTTCACATCCATTTTCTCGTTACATGTTGATTTATTTGAGTCCGTAACATTGGGTTAGTGTAGTTAGTGGGTTTAGTTGTGGTTTCCTTTGTTTCACCAAGGCTTATTTAAATAGCCATAGTTTGCCAGTGAAAGATATGAATGAAAAATGATAAAGTCGGTCTCTTAAAACTCAAATTCTATCAAGTTCTTTCTATTTCAATTGGTTAACGATTCGGTTCATAACAACCTAATCTCCATATTTCACTTAACTTTTCAACTTTCAAGGCAACCTACGTTCTTGCGAAAAACGCAAACAAGCACTCACATACACACGAATCAACATGCATTTTCGCAAAAAAAAAAAGAGAAAAGAAAAATTATTTATTTGAAATGAAAATTCAGATGCAAAATCTAGAAAGTCAATCCCTATATTTGGCTTTCAAAATTTCCAAAGAGTTTCTTTCCAAAATCAACTGTAAACAACTAAAACTAACCCTTTTCTGAGCCAATTCCAACCCTAATAAAGTCTTAACATACAGGTATAATCAAAGTGTCAAACTTCTAAAATAAAATATCAAGATTCAAGATTATATTAACAACAAAAATACCCAAATCAACCTGCAGATGAAATTCTTTTGATCTAGCTTATCTTTAGTTCAAAATTGCATCTAAAGTTTCAACTGATTAATGAACTACACAAACCCATTAAGCGAATTAACATTCTATATGTCATATAGAACGCAAATTTGACAAATGAGACAGATTATACATAAAGATTTTGGGAAAAGTGATACTCACTGACTACTGTGGATCCTTCCGAGTCAAGCGTCATGAGTTGAGTAAAAAGATGAACACAGAATCTAAATACGAAAAAAATGATGGAACAAATTAACACGAAAGTGTTACAAAGTAGCTTATTTACTTGTGTTATAAGAATATATTAAAAGTAACTTGGAATATGATTTATTTGTTAACGATTATATCTCGTACTTGCAATTTGATTAATAACACTTCTTTAGTTTTATTCTACTGCGGAAGGGTAATCACACTTTAATGGAGGAGTAACTCCGCTGCCGAGTTTTATGTTATTTCAGAACGATCTACAACCTTATGTTTGGGATTAAAGTCAGATAATTATTCATAAAAGGCTTGTATATTTATCAAGGATTTTCTTCGATTTTTTTTAATCGGTTTGTTCGGGGTTTTGGCTGGAAAAAGTGACTAAATAAGCGACTTATTCAAAGATTGGGTTGTTTGGTTTGCGGGGTTTAGATATAAAATGAAAAAAAAATGTTTCTTTTTTATAAATATTATCAAAATTGATATTGCTATTAAAAAATATCATCGAAAATCAAACATCATATTACATTACAATGTTTTAAATATTAGACTTAAAATCAAACACATCTAAAACAAGACAATTAGTGTTTGGGGTTTTAGGTTTCGTGTTTCAGATTTTTCGTGTTTTTTTGGGGGGAGGGGGGGGGGGGGGGGTTGACTCGATACCCATATAAGGTTCGGGTTAGTCAAGCTTGGGTTGTTTGGGGTATTCTCTAATTCAGATGACTTCAGATTAGGCTCAGATGGCTTTAGATTCGGTTCAGGTTTTGGGTAAAAAATAGACAACCCTAATATATACTTTTATATTAGAGTAGGATTACGTTCACAACCAAAATTAAAGTTAGAAGATATTATTGGTCTAATTGTATTGGTAGCTCCCATCATTTTCATATCTTACATTTTCCTCTAGATAAGGTTAGATTAGTTTTTTCAAATCACTTTAGCATGTTTGGATGGGTAAAGTTTATCTTGTTTTGTACATTTAAACATGCTCTTCGAAATACATCATCTACACAAACCAGATGGTAGGTACACATTTGGTGATAAACTTTCTAACCAACACAAGCTAGGACATTCTGCATCTTCTAAATAACCCCTTGCGAACCAGAGTTTTCGGACATGATCCAGATAGAAATATTACACACGTAACGACCATGACTTCGCGCACATCCACTTCACGTGCGTAGCAAAGTCGGTTTTTACCCTAAACACGTATCTTCTATTTGGTACTTGATATAAAATTTGAGCGGGATTTGCAGCTCATTTTTTTTTCTAATTTTGTGCTATATTTTTGTTGGAGTAATCACTACTAGAAAAATGACAATTTTCAACGCCCCTTTCCGTTACAAATGCGTTACAAATTCCGATTTGTTACGGATTTGCAAACTTGATGTTGGAAAAAGCCCTGTTGAAAACCATTTACAACGCATTTACTACACTATTTCCTTATTTTATTAGTAAATTTGTGACGCATTTGCAACTAAATATTTGGAAAAAATGCAACGCATTTGTAACGGAATGTTTGAAAAATTGCAACACATTTGTAATGAAATGTTTAAAATTGCAACACATTTGTAACGGAATGTTTAAAATTGCAACCCATTTGTAACGATATCATAATTCTTTTGTGTTTGTTTACAAAAATTAAGTTTTGGTTACAAATGCGTTGAAAACGGCGTTAAAATTTTATTTTTTCTAGTAGTGAATCTTGCCAAAGTCTTAACAATTTAAGGGGTGTAAGCATTTTTTTTGTTGTTTGGTTATTTATTCAAGGGATTTATTTATTTATGGAGTCATGTTTTTTTAGTTTTGAGTCAAGAATGAGCCTTTATTTGGCTTCGTTTTAAACTGGTTTAGGTTTACTTGTTTTTCTAATTGTCAAGTAAATTATGGTTTTATTATTATATAACAGTGTCAATCAAGGATTAATCAAATCGTGTTTCTGTTTTATTTGATATGGGTCTTTATGCGGTATCCGAGCAAGGCTAAGAAGTTGATCGAAGGGTAACATAGAGGAGTGCTTAAATCAAGTAGCAGGAAGGTTAATCAAGATTGGGTTCAGAGAACTTCTTAGTCAAGAAGAAGAACAACATGGGTTGTTTCTTTCGGCTGGTGAATACTATCGAATTTAGATGTGTGAGAAATGAGATCAACATGGGTTGAAGGGGTTCGTTTAGGAATCAAAGAAGACATGATAGCGGTGGCTGGTCGCGTTGGCAGTCGATAACAACAAGTGCAATTTGATTAGGGATATTTTTTTTGTTACAATCCAATCAAGGTTAGGTTTTCTACTATACACAAGAGGTGGGCTCTATGAACTATCAGTGCCCGGTTTTACCAAACCTTGATACAACAAAACATGGTTTGTGGGGTTGGATAGGTTTAGAACAACGCAACTTCAAACTTTGAGTAAGGAGTTTGAAAATCTTTAGATGAAGGAGGGTGATTCCGTTGATACATTGCTGGGAAACTAAGTGGTTGGTGTCACAGGCGAATATCCTTGGAACCACTTTCGAAAAGGGAAAACTAGTGAGAAAATTGTTGGATTTGATGCCTAGATCGTTCATTCTAATCGTGGCGTCAATTGAGTAGCGTTTCGAGTTGGATAACATGGTATTCGAAGAAGATATTGGGAGATTAAGGCCAACGAAGACAAAAATTTTAACTTGTGTCCCCTTTTTTATTTTATTTTTATTACAGGTTACAATCATGTGTAATATACGAGTTGATAAATGTAATTTAATATAATTAGTGGTAAAACAGTCATGCTAAAAAGATAACGTAGTTTGTTAACATATAGCATGGTAAAACAATTATATTTTAAATGTAATTTATTTAAAATATATACATTCATGTTCAACTCATTTTAAAACATTTTTTATTTTAACTAGTGTTCACTTTGATATTTTATTACCATCTATTTTTTGTTATTAACATATTGCATTTTTACCGTTCTTATCATCCAACCACACTAAATATTTGAAAATTTTTATAAATCACTCATAGAAACAATCATCACTAATATTCTTCATTTTTAATGTGTTATCGAACATAATATTTAATTTGGTGAATCTTTTAAGTAAAAAAGATAAATTTATTTAAAAAATTAATAACTAATTTTATATTAAATTTATTTCGTTAATGATATAATAACTATCTTTAGTTAAAAAAAATACGTAACCATAATTATGTAGGGGGGAGAGGAACATGTGTTTTATACGAATTGAATAAAATATATTGTATATAATAAATATTTATAAAAATAATAAGTATCCAATATTAAATTTATAATAAATAAATCATTTTTATATCATTATTAATAGGAGAGAGGGGCGGAAAACAAAAATTTAGGTGGCCTAGAATTGTAATATGTGTTCCCTTAGTTTTTTTAATTATTATAGGTTACAATCTCGTGTATTACACACGTTGATAAATATAATTTAATTTAATTAGTGGAAAAACAGTTCTATTTAGAGATAAACATATGGAATGCACAGTTGAATAAATTCGTGTATTATACTAATAGAATAAAAGATAATGTAATTTGTTAACATATACAGTTGTCAAGATATGTATTTAAAAAATAAACATTGATTTTCAGTTAGTTTTTAAAAATATTAATTATTTTAACTGGTATTAACTTTGATACTTTAATAAACCTATTTTTTGTTATTAAGATTGTATTTTTACCGTTCTTACCATACAATCACATTAATATTTGAAAAACTTTTAAAAATCTCTAATAAAAACAATCATCATAATTGTTCTTTGTATTTAATTATCTGTATTTTCAAATATGGTAACCAACATAATTTTTATTTTAGTGAAGCTTTTATATAAAAATATAAATTTATTTAGAATTTTAATAACTAATTTCATATTACATTCATTTGATTAATGATATAATAACTATATTTAATAAAAAAATTAAGTAACCATAAAAACACTAACAAAATTGAAAAAAATGGTTTCAATGATTTTTTTTATTTATTATATAATATAGATAGATATAGACAAGGGTGATGAAAACCAAAAAAGGAACAATTGTCTACAATTGTTATGGGAGTATTTACATATATACCCAAATGTAAAATAAACAGGTAAAATAAATTAAATATTATGTATCGATACATAAAAGTATTTATATTTAAGCAACCCATGTTTATTATTAGGTCATTGTCATTTGATGATTTGAGAAAAAGGTGCTGATGAATGAGTTGAAAATGGAGTTCATGAGACATGATTGCCACACTAAATGCTTTATATTAAAGATAATATTTTTTATACAATATTATATCACTAAAATAATACCATAATAATGTTTTAAAAATATATCGTATTTAATATTTTCATACATATATATTAATATTAGTTAAGACTGATAGGGCAAAACTGTTAATTTTCTAACTTATTTTGATATTTAAGATTTCATGATGTAGCATAAATGTACATATAGTTTTTTTTATTACTATTACTATTTTTATTACTAAATAGAGATGGTAATGAAACCTGAATCCGATAGAAAAACCTGATATCCGAAACATACGGGTCGGGTATGGGATTTGTTATAAAAATTTGGGACGGGTAGATGATTGATGTTATACCCCTGCCCCAATTATATATGCCCGTTTATCCGCCCCAATACCCGATTATATTACCCGTTAACATACCCGATATATATATATATATATATATATATATATATATATATATATATATATATATATATATATATATATATATATATATATATATATTGTGACATCCCGGTTTTTTCGGATAACTTAAACGCAATACTTGTCGAATAAATTACGTGCTACGTTATTATGTGATATCCGAGTTTGTGCTTTATGTTAGTTATAATGTATAGACGTAATAAATAAACAAATGAATCGAGCCAAATCGCGACACGAGCCGGCCTCTTTTTCTTGCGACTCAAGGAACTAAACTTGGGGATCAAGTTTAGAACCCAAACCTTAAACCCAAAACCATGTCGCGAGCAAACAACCCAAACCGACCCACCCAAGCCCTCGGCCGCGAGATCAAACCCAAACCGCAACCTATTCCCCTTTCTTGATCTTCTTGCGCCTATATATACTAACACATGCATGCTCCTTCACAACACAAGAAACCCTAATATCTAAGAAGCCGACGGCAGCCGATCCTTCATCTCTTCGATCGCAAACAGCCCATCTCTTCCACTTGTTCACCTCCTCTATCGCAAACAGCCTCTTCCTTCATCATCTCGATCGTGATCAGCCTACATCATCTCTCGGTCGCGACAGCAGCTTGTTCCTTTCATCCTCTCGGTCGCAACTATCCTCGATCATCGGTTCCTCATCTACTCACGGTTCATTAAGCTTGATATTAAAGGTTAGGATTTATAATTGTTTGCAAGATCATATTTGGATTATATGTGTTTGAATGTAGTGAGTATGTTGTTAATCGGCTGAATTATCAAAGTGTTGCATGTATGATTGTTTTCGGAACTCATAGTTTGCAAGTGTGTTTTGTTTATAAAAACTAGAGATATTGATTAGGGTTTGCATGGATATGATATATGTATTGATCTATGATTGGAAAAATCGGTTCTTGATCGCCTAGGTTCATTATTTTGACGGTTTATGCGAATTAGTGGTAATAAAATGCTGAAACAGGTTGCTGAGTGATAGTTACAGCCGACTTCAACTGGCTGTAACTCGGTCATTAGTTGTCGAAAAACGGATTTTCTGAAGTCTAAAACGTAGAGATTTGAATAACGAATCTAAGGGCACTGGATTCATATTTTTCTGAAGTCGTTTGATATTTTTAAGTGGCCAAGTAATTCAGTAACTAAAGCTGTGAAAATCCTGCAATTTTGTTAGTTGTTTATCGAGTTGGATTTAATAATCTGTAGGGAGTCGAGTCATGAATTTTGTACAGCAACTAGGTATGGAAATTTCCGGGCAACTCCCACTGGAATTCTGTTAATTGGACGGTCAGCGATTTTTAAATAAATTCTTCCGTGGACTGCAGTCAGAAAGCGACGAATCTGACTGCAGCCTAGTATATTAATATTTATGGATAATTGGTAAAGTATTAGGACTTGAAAAATTTATATAAATTTCTACGATATAGTTGGCACCCGCTGTAAAATAATTGGAATTTTTGGAACGTTGGAGCTATTTTATAAAAATCCTAGAAAACAGCTGAATTATGAGTATGTAAGCTGAAATTTGATAACTTGTGATTGTGTGCACCAAAGTGTTGCATGGATTGGATTATGTTCACATGAGGATACTTGCATGCATGTTTGAGTGTTAGGTATTTTGTTGTGTGTATCACTTTGTGCGTAAATTTCGTGTAGAATTTGTATTGGTGTGTTCACACACTGACTTGAAATCAATTGGTTTGTTAGGACGCAATTAGCGGTCCCATCCCTTACAACTTCTTTGCTACACTAACCGAGCAACTAAAGGTGAGTTCACGGCCCCTAATTTTATCCGGTTTTAAACAACAGGGGGAGAAACATGTATACACTCTTCAACTCAATCTCTTTACGTTATATGAAATTAACGTCACATAACTATTCGGTAACTAAGTTAATGTTAATGTAACGTTATGGTCACTAAGCAGCTATATCACTTAAGTCCTCGTCAATCTCTCGGATCGTTAGTATTGGGTTTTAATAGCGTGGGAATTATAAGTAGTACTACTGGGCCCGACAAACCCCATCCGAGCTAGTCGCGCTAGCCGACCTGGTATGGTCAACGGGTGAATAATTTGGCCTAACTTCGCCATGGTCAGTGATAGGCCTGGCAACACGGAGGCACAACAGTCAGCTTCGATCGCGAACACTTACGTGACATGACTTTAGGCTAGCTACCTATATATGTTAACATTGAACTTAATTACGAATCAACTATATTATCCCGGGTTAGGGATAATGGAAACAACAACTTTATTATTCCGGGTTTGGAATAATGGAACCAACATTATTATTATTCCGGGTTGGGAATAATGGAACTAAATCGTTATCACGGGTTAGGGATAACGGGGGAAACAAACTCATAACCGAACAAACGAATTTATGAAAACCTGTGAACTCACTCATCTTTAATGTTGACACTTGTTTCTTTACATGTTTCTCAGGACGCTAGGAGCTCTAGGTGCACTCACACGCATTGAACAAGACATCTTTTATCGAGTCTCATTTACAAACATTGTTTTGGGTTTTTCATTTGTTTTGGCGTTTATGTTGGCGCCCGTTTCACTACTTATTTTATGCTTCCGCTCAACCATAAAAACTAATGCTTCCGCTAAACATTGGTAACTAACTAAGACAATATAAAATCTACGATGAATGGTTAAACAAATGATTTTTGGAAAACGTATTATCAAATCATATAGAGTCGTTCGACGTACTAGTGTTTCAGATTCTGGTTTGTTCACACGCCTCGCGGTAAAACTCCGCAAGTGGAAATTGAGGGTGTGACAGATTGGTATCAGAGCCACTAGCTATAGAGAACCAGGTTTGCATTAGAAGTAGACCTAAACTATAGCTGAATACACGACACTAGACGTAGTTTGGCACGAACTGTTATATCTTGTTATGCGATGTACCACAACTGTGTTATGTAGATTATGACTTCTTAATAAGAAATGAAAAACAACTCGTAACTAACTACACGACCTAACAGGCAATGTCATCATCATCATCATCATCATCATCATCATCCGACAAACTTACGCCACCAAGAGCGCCAGGAAAGGCACCTATGGTGGAACCCTTACCATCTTATGGCGTGGAAACACGCTCAGCTGCGAGGAATAGGCTCGCTCTGGGGGAGGAGTCGTCATCACGCCCAACCATCGCTGTGCCGGTCAAACCGGTTAACCCTGTAGAAGTAGGAAATGACCTACTTAGAAACATGATACAGAAACAACAAAAACAGTTAGAAAGAATGCAGGAAACCATCCTAGCACAGGGATGGATGATCCGACAACTAACAGGTAAAACATACTCGCTCGAGGAAGAGCAACATACGAGTAAGATAGCTCGTAACACCTTAGCCAGAGATCTGCGTGCTGAGCAGATAAGAGCCGACTGGCTCAAAGACAGAGTCCTGGAAAATAGTTGGAACATTCAGGAGCTAGAGCAAAATCAAGCACCTGCACCAGCACCGGCCCCTCCAGTGCCGGTAGAGGAGGATCCGGAAGAGGATCCAGAGGAGGACCCTGAAGAGGATCCAGAGGAGGATCCAGAGGAGGATCCGGAGGAGGATCCGGAGGAGGATCCAGCTGTAGAAGCTGGAAATGCCGCGCAGGATGACGGCAACGACAGTGATTTGGGGGATGGAGACGTAGACGACTGACACGTCTCGCTTATTTTATTTACTTTCCTCCAGTCTATTTATTTTCCCACTTGTGTTTAAACTTGAGACTTTATAGTGAATTCATATGTTTGGTTGGCACTTTGTAAGACGTTGAAACTTCATTTAATCAAGTATTTCTTTTGACTATTTAATATATTTGAGTTAACATAACTTGATAATTATTTAAGTACGAAGTAGGATAACTATATTGGATATATAGACTTATCGTGGTGTGTTTGTGTTGTTTTTCGAAGATCTAAATGGCAACTGGACGACGTGGAAATCTTAACATGACGCCCGAAGAACTAGCTGCCATGATTCAAGAGCACGTGAACGCAGCTTTAGCGGGTGTTCAGAACCAACCGGCAGGTAACCATTATTAAATTTTCGTGTGAAAATCTAATAGTTGGGCTAGTAGAATTCCTCGCTGACTACCTGTTCTCTGTCAGCAGGAGGGGGTTTTAACCCCTACAAGATGTTCCTCGACGCGAAACCAAGCAAATTCTCGGGGGCAGAAGGACCCATTGGACTGGTCCGCTGGATCGAAAAATCTGAATCAGTATTTGAAATGTGCAACTGTCTAGAGGCCAACAAGGTCAAGTACGCAGCCTCAACACTGGAAGACGGGGCACTAACTTGGTGGAATGCACAAGTCCAAACGCGTGGACTTATTGCTGCAAATGCAATGGCCTGGGCCGAGTTCAAGGCCCTAATCAAAGAGGAGTACTGTCCACGAGACAGAGTGCAACAGTTGGAGCAAGCCTTATGGAACCACAAGATGGTGGGATCTGACATCGAAGCTTACACAGCAAAACATCATGACTTGGTATTTCTGTGTCCCGATCTAGCTAACACTGTGGAGAAACGGCTCGAGTTCTACCTTGGGGGTCTGGTCCCGGAGATTCAGGGTATGGTAATGGCTAGTAACCCTGCAACTGAACATCAAGCAATCCGATTGGCGCACAAACTCACCGATAAGGCGGTGGAACAAAAGAAGTTGCCAGCACGGGGTACAACTGAAGTTGCCCCTGACAATAAAAGAAAGTTTGAAGACTCGTCTGCTCGACAGTCTTCGTCATCCCAGCCGCAACAGGGGAACCAGAAACGGTTCAATCATTACAACAGCCACCGGGGTCACCAAAATCAGCCCGCCAACAACAACAACAACAACCAGAACGCAAGCGGCTATGTAGGTCGAAAGCCGCAGTGCACCCGCTGTCTTCATCATAATGGCCCTTGTGCCGGAAATCGCTGCCAACGATGTGGCAAGATGGGACATGCGGCAAAGGATTGTCGTGGGGAAATCATGTCCCGACAGAACCAAAATCAACCCCAAGGCCCACAACAGGGTGTTAACCGGGGATGCTATCAGTGTGGTAGCACTGCCCACTTCAAAAGAGACTGCCCACAGCTGCGTAACAACAACAACAATGGTGGGAACAACCACAACCACAATAACCATAACAACAACAATAACAACAACAATAATGGAAATGATGGCACAGGAGGTGCCAAAGGTCGCGCATTTACATTGGGCCACGGAGAGGCCAGAAACGACTCGAACGTGGTCACCGGTAAGTTTCCCCTTAATGAACATTTTGCTACTGTGCTTTTTGATATGGGTACGGATAGGAGTTTTATATCTGAGTCTTTTAGGAAGAACCTAAATCTCACGCCTAAACCCTTAGAGACCCCTTATGCCATAGAACTAGCAGATGGTAAATCCGTAGATGTGACCCATATAGTATCCGGCTGTCAACTCAAACTCGCGGGTCACGCCTTTACCATTGATCTGATGACAACTACCCTGGGTAGTTTTGACGTGGTAGTCGGAATGGACTGGCTATCCGACGTCCGGGCTGAAGTTCTCTGCTTCGAAAAATCTATCCGTATTCCGCTCTCTAACGACGAAATCTTGACAGTGCAAGGCGAGAAGGCAGGCGCCGTCACAAACATCATCTCTTACATGCAAGCGCAGAAGTATCTTCGGAGAAAGAACTCCTTCGCTTTACTCGCACTGGTTACCGAATAGCCTAAGGACGAGAAACGTATAGAAGACATCCCTGTCGTCCGTGATTTTTCCGATGTATTCCCAGAGGAATTACCTGGTCTTCCACCCCATTGACAATTGGAGTTTGAAATTGAATTGGCGAACCATGCAACTCCTATCGCCAAGGCTCCATACCGCCTAGCTCCAGCCGAGCTGCAGGAACTGTCTACCCAACTTCAGGAACTGTTAGAAAAGGGATTTATCCGACCAAGCGCTTCGCCATGGGGAGCTCCAGTCCTTTTTGTCAAGAAGAAGGACGGGACCTTCCGCATGTGCATCGACTACAGGGAACTCAACAAGGTTACTGTCAAGAACCGATACCCGTTACCTCGCATCTACGATCTCTTCGACCAACTCCAAGGGTCAAGCTACTACTCCAAGATTGATCTACGGTCCGGTTACCACCAACTACGCGTCAGGGAGGAGGATATCGCTAAGACGGCATTTCGTACTCGGTATGGCCATTATGAGTTCTTGGTCATGCCCTTCGGTCTCACCAACGCACCCGCGGTGTTCATGGACCTCATGAACCGTGTGTGTAAACCATACCTCGACAAATTTGTCATTGTGTTCATCGATGACATACTCATCTACTCTAAAAGTGAAGAAGAACATGCTGAACATCTACGATTACTGCTAGGATTACTTCAACAGGAGAAACTATATGCCAAGCTTTCGAAGTGTGATTTCTGGATTCGAGAAGTTCAGTTTCTCGGGCATATCGTAAATGAAAAGGGTATCCATGTAGACCCTGCCAAGATTGAAGCCATCAAAAACTGGGAAGCACCCAGGACACCGACAGAGATCCGCCAATTTTTGGTTTTGGCTGGTTACTACAGACGTTCCATCGAGGGATTTTCAAAGATCGCACAACCGCTTACTACCCTCACCCAGAAAGGCATCAAGTATGCTTGGGGTGACAAGCAAGAAGCAGCATTTCAATTGCTAAAGCAGAAACTTTGCAGTGCACCCATTTTGTCCTTGCCGGAAGGGACAGATGACTTCGTAGTATATTGTGATGCTTCCATTCAGGGGTTGGGATGCGTACTCATGCAACGCGATAAGGTCATCGCGTATGCGTCCCGCCAACTGAAGGTTCACGAGAAAAACTACACGACGCATGACCTGGAATTGGGAGCAGTAGTGTTTGCACTTAAGATTTGGAGACACTACCTCTATGGAACGAAGTGCACAATCTTTACAGACCACAAGAGCCTCCAACACATCTTTGATCAGAAGGAGTTGAACATGCGACAGCGTCGCTGGGTCGAACTCTTGAACGATTATGAGTGTGCCATTCGGTATCACCCGGGTAAAGCTAACGTGGTAGCTGATGCCCTCAGTAGGAAGGAACACTTGAAACCTCGTCGTGTACGAGCATTACAACTCACTATTCATTCGGGGCTACCCGAACAAATACGCGACGCCCAGTTAGAAGCAGTTAAGGAGGAAAACATCAAGGCCGAATCGGTGGGAAAAATGGAACGCGATTGGGAAGTAAAACCCAATGGAGCCCGGTATTTCATGAATCACATATGGGTACCTCTCTACGGAAACCTCAGAGAGCTAGTCATGGACGAAGCTCACAAATCCCGATACTCTGTCCATCCGGGTTCGGATAAGATGTATCAAGACCTTAAAGCTGCGTATTGGTGGCCCAACATGAAAGCCGATATAGCCACCTACGTGAGTAAATGTTTGACTTGTGCAAAAGTCAAGGTAGAGTATCAAAAGCCATCGGGGCTACTCCAACAACCTGAGATCCCAGTGTGGAAATGGGATCAGATCTCGATGGATTTCATCACTAAACTCCCGTGAACTTTGGGTGGTTGCGATACCATCTGGGTGATTGTGGATCGTTTAACTAAGTCCGCACACTTCCTAGCTATTAAAGAAACAGATAAGATGGAGAAGTTGACTCGCATCTACATTAAGGAAATAGTTTCTCGGCACGGAGTGCCAACGTCCATCATCTCAGACAGAGATGCTCGCTTCCCGTCCAACTTTTGGCAGTCACTTCAGAAAGCGTTGGGAACACGCTTAGATATGAGCACTGCCTATCACCCTCAGACTGATGGTCAAAGCGAAAGGACCATACAGACGTTGGAAGACATGCTTAGGGCATGCGTAGTAGACTTTGGAAATAGTTGGGAAATCCACCTGCCTTTAGTGGAATTCTCGTATAACAACAGTTATCATACGAGTATTTCGGCAGCACCGTTTGAGGCATTATACGGTCGTAAATGTAGATCACCGGTCTGTTGGGCAGAAGTCGGTGACAGTCAACTCATAGGCCTTGAGTTAATACTTGAGGCTACTGAAAAGATTGTATAAATCAGAAACCGCATGGCGGCGGCACGAGATCGACAGAAAAGCTACGCTGATCAACGACGCAAACCGCTCGAATTTCAAGTAGGCGACCGCGTCCTACTAAAGGTGTCACCCTGGAAGGGTGTAATCCGCTTTGGAAAACGGGGCAAACTAAACCCAAGGTACGTAGGTCCGTTTGTGATCTTGAAACGTATCGGACCCGTAGCTTATCAATTAGACCTTCCTGCTGAACTCAGTGGAGTTCACAACGTATTTCACGTGTCAAATCTGAAGAAGTGTCTATCAGATGAAACTCTAGTCATTCCATTGGATGAGATCCAAGTGGATGAACAACTGCACTTTGTGGAACAGCCTATCGAGATCATGGATCGTGAGATCAAGACTCGAAGGCACAGCAAGATTCCGATCGTTAAGGTTCGTTGGGACTCCAAGCGTGGACCGGAGTTCACGTGGGAAAGAGAGGACCAAATGAAAAGCAAATACCCGCTCCTCTTTGCAGCTGAGCAGCAAACTAACGATACCAGTAACTAAATTTTCGGGACGAAAATTCTTTCAACATGGGGATGATGTGACAACCTGGAAATTTCTCATACTTTCGCGTACCATTGTTAACTAAATCCTTGTGCATGGCACTTGGGAATCTTTGTGCATGGCACTTGGGAACTTCTTATAACTTCGCATACCATCGTAAACGAACTAACTCTTTGTGCGTGGCACTTTAAACATGTACGCTACATTCTAAACCGCGTTTACTCAATTTTCGGGACGAAAATTCTTTCAACATGGGGATAATGTGACATCCCGGTTTTTCGGATAACTTAAACGCAATACTTGTCGAATAAATTACGTGCTACGTTATTATGTGATATCCGAGTTTGTGCTTTATGTTAGTTATAATGTATAGACGTAATAAATAAACAAATGAATCGAGCCAAATCGCGACACGAGCCGACCTCTTTTTCTTGCGACTCAAGGAACTAAACTTGGGGATCAAGTTTAGAACCCAAACCTTAAACCCAAAACCATGTCGCGAGCAAACAACCCAAACCGACCCACCCAAGCCCTCGGCCGCGAGATCAAACCCAAACCGCAACCTATTCCCCTTTCTTGATCTTCTTGCGCCTATATATACTAACACATGCATGCTCCTTCACAACACAAGAAACCCTAATATCTAAGAAGCCGACGGCAGCCGATCCTTCATCTCTTCGATCGCAAACAGCCCATCTCTTCCACTTGTTCACCTCCTCTATCGCAAACAGCCTCTTCCTTCATCATCTCGATCGTGATCAGCCTACATCATCTCTCGGTCGCGACAGCAGCTTGTTCCTTTCATCCTCTCGGTCGCAACTATCCTCGATCATCGGTTCCTCATCTACTCACGGTTCATTAAGCTTGATATTAAAGGTTAGGATTTATAATTGTTTGCAAGATCATATTTGGATTATATGTGTTTGAATGTAGTGAGTATGTTGTTAATCGGCTGAATTATCAAAGTGTTGCATGTATGATTGTTTTCGGAACTCATAGTTTGCAAGTGTGTTTTGTTTATAAAAACTAGAGATATTGATTAGGGTTTGCATGGATATGATATATGTATTGATCTATGATTGGAAAAATCGGTTCTTGATCGCCTAGGTTCATTATTTTGACGGTTTATGCGAATTAGTGGTAATAAAATGCTGAAACAGGTTGCTGAGTGATAGTTACAGCCGACTTCAACTGGCTGTAACTCGGTCATTAGTTGTCGAAAAACGGATTTTCTGAAGTCTAAAACGTAGAGATTTGAATAACGAATCTAAGGGCACTGGATTCATATTTTTCTGAAGTCGTTTGATATTTTTAAGTGGCCAAGTAATTCAGTAACTAAAGCTGTGAAAATCCTGCAATTTTGTTAGTTGTTTATCGAGTTGGATTTAATAATCTGTAGGGAGTCGATTCATGAATTTTGTACAGAAACTAGGTATGGAAATTTCCGGGCAACTCCCACTGGAATTCTGTTAATTGGACGGTCAGCGATTTTTAAATAAATTCTTCCGTGGACTGCAGTCAGAAAGCGACGAATCTGACTGCAGCCTAGTATATTAATATTTATGGATAATTGGTAAAGTATTAGGACTTGAAAAATTTATATAAATTTCTACGATATAGTTGGCACCCGCTGTAAAATAATTGGAATTTTTGGAACGTTGGAGCTATTTTATAAAAATCCTAGAAAACAGCTGAATTATGAGTATGTAAGCTGAAATTTGATAACTTGTGATTGTGTGCACCAAAGTGTTGCATGGATTGGATTATGTTCACATGAGGATACTTGCATGCATGTTTGAGTGTTAGGTATTTTGTTGTGTGTATCACTTTGTGCGTAAATTTCGTGTAGAATTTGTATTGGTGTGTTCACACACTGACTTGAAATCAATTGGTTTGTTAGGACGCAATTAGCGGTCCCATCCCTTACAACTTCTTTGCTACACTAACCGAGCAACTAAAGGTGAGTTCACGGCCCCTAATTTTATCCGGTTTTAAACAACAGGGGAGAGAAACATGTATACACTCTTCAACTCAATCTCTTTACGTTATATGAAATTAACGTCACATAACTATTCGGTAACTAAGTTAATGTTAATGTAACGTTATGGTCACTAAGCAGCTATATCACTTAAGTCCTCGTCAATCTCTCGGATCGTTAGTATTGGGTTTTAATAGCGTGGGAATTATAAGTAGTACTACTGGGCCCGACAAACCCCATCCGAGCTAGTCGCGCTAGCCGACCTGGTATGGTCAACGGGTGAATAATTTGGCCTAACTTCGCCATGGTCAGTGATAGGCCTGGCAACACGGAGGCACAACAGTCAGCTTCGATCGCGAACACTTACGTGACATGACTTTAGGCTAGCTACCTATATATGTTAACATTGAACTTAATTACGAATCAACTATATTATCCCGGGTTAGGGATAATGGAAACAACAACTTTATTATTCCGGGTTTGGAATAATGGAACCAACATTATTATTATTCCGGGTTGGGAATAATGGAACTAAATCGTTATCACGGGTTAGGGATAACGGGGGAAACAAACTCATAACCGAACAAACGAATTTATGAAAACCTGTGAACTCACTCATCTTTAATGTTGACACTTGTTTCTTTACATGTTTCTCAGGACGCTAGGAGCTCTAGGTGCACTCACACGCATTGAACAAGACATCTTTTATCGAGTCTCATTTACAAACATTGTTTTGGGTTTTTCATTTGTTTTGGTGTTTATGTTGGCGCCCGTTTCACTACTTATTTTATGCTTCCGCTCAACCATAAAAACTAATGCTTCCGCTAAACATTGGTAACTAACTAAGACAATATAAAATCTACGATGAATGGTTAAACAAATGATTTTTGGAAAACGTATTATCAAATCATATAGAGTCGTTCGACGTACTAGTGTTTCAGATTCTGGTTTGTTCACACGCCTCGCGGTAAAACTCCACAAGTGAAAATTGAGGGTGTGACATATATATATATATATATATATATATATATATTTAATGCATTATATATTTAGTCCTAAATCCCAAAAAAGAATCTCGCCTCATTTATATATATTTACACACTTCGTAATTTTTCAATTTTCAAACCTATCAAAAATGAGATGCAATAGGTGGACGAGTTTTTTTTTTTTTTTTTTCGGAATAATGTTGGATAAGTTCTTTTTGGTGAATCCATTTATTTTTTTATTTGATTTGATTTTTTTCAATAACTTGTGTTTATTAACTTTTTATAAACAATTTTAATATGTGTTGTATTTATTTTGTTAAAAAATAGAGTTATATTCAAAATAGAGTATATTTTAGGGAACATATTTTATACGAGTGCTACTGCCGTGGCGGACTGAATTGAATACGACCAAACATCTGGTTTCCATATATCCGGTATCCAGGGCCGGATCTATAGAGAAGTAACCAAGGCTTGGGGCTTGGGGCTTGGGCCTAAGGCCTCTAAAAAATAGGCCCCCACTAAAAGAAATTAATACGCTAACTATTAATATTAGTGCAAACTTATTGTTTTAATTGTTTGATTCTCTATAAAAGCAAACAACTCTCTATTATAATTGTGTAAGATTTTTGCTTAGTTTCAAACAAGGATAAAGGAGTATCATTTACAATAATCAAAGAAGGAAAAAAAAGGCGCCAAAATTTTATTTCGCCTTAGACCTCCAAAAGGTTTAAACGGCCCTACGGGTATCAAAGTTTTATTTAAAATAGATTATTTTTGGGCGTCTAAAGCTATACAAGTGTCGAAACATATTAGAACCATGACAAAACAAATCGATTCCAAACTAACAAAAGAGGTACGGATATCTGCATTGTCTGAACCAATACTACTTTCTTAATTATGATTTTCAATATCGTTTTGGATATATCATCATTTTATTTTTTGTGTTTTGTCTTTCGGTTAACATATATATGGAGTACCAGTATAATTTCTTTTAATTTGGAATCTTTATGTATATATAATATATATGGAAGGAAAGTTAGGGTAAAATGAAAACTCATACGAGTTGTGAGAATTTAGATAATTCGACCTTACGAAAGGTTTTTTCAAAAATTTCTTTTACCAAAAATACTGAAAAAATTAACTTTTCAAAAAAATAAAAATAAAATAAAAACCTTATTTTTTTATTTACAGCAGCTGTAAAGGGCCGAAAAACCCAATTCGATTTTTTTATACAACCATTTTTGTAACATTTTAATATAGGGGTGTGAAAAAATGAGAGCAAAACTCACACTGAAAGATCGAGTTCTCTAAGTTATAACATGTCGCATGTATTTTCACTTGCTGAATGGATAACTGGATAAACATGATAAGAAAATTTAAGTACATTGAAGGAAATTTAAATTCGTATCTATCAAGGTGAGGTAATACTATCATTACTTCCACAACTGTTTTCTTTAATTCTTTGCGTTTTTTAAAAATATATTAAATGGTATTTGATTTAAGTTACAGTTATTTTCTCATTAATTACCCAATAAATGCATATATTATAGTAAACAATAAAAATAAAATACAGTGTACTCCTCATATGCTTGAAACCAAAAGAATTTTTCACTGCTTCTGAATTTGTTTATTGAATTAAAAGCTGCTTACGATATGAATCAACGTTACGTTTTAGGTTTGCTTAGTTAACGGTCGTTTGTGTATTTGTGAACCACTTTTGGGTAACTTTATTAATTTAGGTTACAAAGTTGTGTTAAAACCTATAACTGTGTGTTACTGAATTGTTACAATTTGGGTTACAAAATCTGCCCTACAATATACGTTCCAATAGTATTTCATAATTTAAAAGAGAGTAAGGATTTGGTTGGGTTTTTATAGGTGGTTGCCAAATTAACTTGGGAAGAAGGGGGGGGGGGGGGGGCACGGGTTGAAAACAATGGCAATGTTTGGGATGTTACATGCAATGACGGGGGTGGGGGACATGTTGGTCACAGTGGTTAAGCAAAGTGGGTTTGTGTTGATGTGGTTAAGCAAAGTGGGGATGGGTTTGTGTTGATGGTGCACAGATGACTCGATTTCTTCAAAAGTCTTACAGTGAAATAAAAATTCGAGGCATTTTCTGAATTTATAACTTAGGCAACAAACTGGTGTATAAGATTTAAGATAATTTCTTTGATTGCAAGTAGCACAAGTATAAGCCAACCATGCATATGATTTTTTGTCAATTCGACTTGATTTGAATAACCTAATTATATTTATAAAATGATAAAAATTATATAATTTGAATATGTGGGTTGAAAATTGATTCCAAAAATCACAAATTCGCCACATGATTAAAACATACGTAAGCCTGCCTCTAACCATCATCAACCATCATCTTTCTATTTGCGACTGTATCTAACCCTTTTTTTAACATTTGGGGAAGTCGAATAATGTAATCCTTAACCCATTCACCTCACATGTTCGCCCAGACGGATCAATCAAGCATATCAAACTTGAACACAAGATAACTTGGGAGGACAATGTTAAATTAGGTACGAGATTATAGAGATAAATACTAATGAAAGTCACAAGCTACTTATATTTTTTTTAAATGAATAAAATAATGAAAGTCACAAGCTACTTATATTATTTTTTTTAAATGAATAAGATACATGACATAAGGAATATAAAGACCAAAAACATTATATTTCTACTAGAACTGCTACTTTTACTCATATTTATCCTTAAACAATTAGAAACTAAATAAAACTCATAGTTAGGATAAATCAAATAATAATTAAATACATGTAACTCGTTTAGTTCTTGTACTTTATATCTCCTGCAGACCACCTCTTTGAGATCAACCGAACTGCTGATATAATTTTATCAATCCCTCTCAACATCAATTTTCATAAGTCTCATTCTCAATCTTGACTCATTCTGCCTCGATCTGCTGCACCATCTTCGGTAAACACGTCACCACCATTGACATATTTAGTTATCATCCTTGGTTACAACATCATTATAGGTACTAACATCACGTCTTCTGGTACTCACAACGTCACTTTCTCCGGAAGAAGCTAAGCGACGCACGCTTCGACTTGGCTAAAAATGTCTTTTCATCCGGATCGATTGGTAGTCAAAAACTGTATGACCCTTTTGATAGGACTTCACGAGGCCCTCGAACGCCTTTCAAGTAGCTCCCGAAGTATCCTTTAAACACGCCTCAATCAAACCCTTAACCTTGACTAATAACAAAACTTGATCAACTAGAAGAAAGGATGACTTGTCTACAACCTTCAACCGAATTGTATCAAAGGGTTCACCAAGATCTGATCGAGATCCTTTACCACTACCTTTGAATGAGTTTCATTATTTTGGTAAGCCTACTAAACCACCTTGACACACGGAGGTTTAACCATCCAACACACGATCGTGGCATGTCATCATTGAAACCTTCAACATCAAACACTGATCATGATAACCGAGAGAGCCTTAACCATTAGAACTTTCAACTGAGAGAAGGGTCAACAAGTCTTCAACTCGATGTACATGAAACTAAGTTGGTACACAACCTAGATGAAACCCTTTACTTATCAGCCACTAACAAATACGATAACCACATAAAAACGAATTCCTTAGTTTCCCGTACTTTTGTTTCTTCCGCAACACGCCTGTTAGTTTTTTTTCCAGTTGATAAGTACTATTTGATTAAACTCGTTATTCCTTGGAAACTAACTGTTGATTAAATGCTACGTTATCGAGCAAAATTCCATCACTAGTGATGGATTTTAGTGGGGGTGCCCATCACTCTCGATGACTGTCGTTAGTGTCATGCAAAAACCTATTTAAACTATTAGTATAGAATAAACAGGGTATCGAACCAAAGGAGGATTGTGGAAAGTGTCGCAATGAAAAGTACTATTTAACTATTACTGAAATGAAAAATTTGTTTGTTTGATTGTTGAGATGAAAAATCTGTTTGTTTGGTATCGTAGTGTTTGGTGAAGGTTGGTTAGGTGTTGGGGAGAACTGTGTTGCGATGGGTTTTCAGGTTGCTTTTCCAGAGTTCCTAAGTTCTCCATCATTTTGATTGTCGGTGTTGGTGATTGTAGGATCTTGTTCTCACGATGTAAGACTCACTTTGTATGCTTCACTGTTCTCTCGATCTCTAGGTTGAAGACTAGCGGTGATGACTTCTCGGAGTTCCGAGTATGATGCATACACTTCTAAAATCACCTGTACAAACAAAAACAAAAAGACAACGCGTAAGTCCGAACAAACCAAAGTAAAACTATTTTTGAATTTTTTTTTCTATTTTACTAAAAACTAGAACTTAACACTAAACAACTTTGTGCACGCCTCCTCGGCAACGACACCATTTTGATGACTGTTGTTAGTGCCATGCAAAAACCTATTTAAACTATTAGTATAGAATAAGCAGGGTATTGAACCAAAGGAGGATTGTGGAAAGTGTCGCAATGAAAAGTAATATTTAACTATTACTGAAATGAAAAATTAGTTTGTTCGATTGTTGAGATTATCTAACTTAATGAATTAAAAACGAAGTTTTGATCAAATGGAGGAACAATGGTTCCTCCGGAATTCAGATTCTCAGTTAAATTCAACTAAGTGTCGAACCTTAACACTTACATAGACATAAGTGCTAAACCTAATTCGTCAATTATGGTAATTGCAGACTAAGTACTCTGATTAATACGTAACAGGAGGTTATCAAATAAATACCAATTACATTTACCAACCCTAATCCAATATCAAATAAATCCCAATTACTAGAACTCTCGGGAACTGAATGATTAAGAATTAAAGTTTAATAAAAGCAACTGTTTACAATCCACAAATCAAGTTCACCGGCAAAAAGCATCGAATGCTTAGATTGTCGGATTAACAAAGTTATGAACACATAATTAAACTAACATACAAGAATCCTCCATCCGGAGGAAACCACAAGAGTTTTAGCCGCTCATCTCACAAGTGAACTCGACAAAAGCTTGAAAGAAGGATGAATTCATGATCGCCGGATGTGATTTGATGAAGAACCGTGATGAATCGGTTGGAAATGTCTCGATCTTGGGTGCCTTGGATCGTTCCTAGGTGAGAAGATAATGATTGACAACCTTTGCAAACCCTAATATACATCACAAGA
The DNA here is from genome assembly GCA_947069175.1 of Scalesia atractyloides. Lineage (NCBI taxonomy): Eukaryota > Viridiplantae > Streptophyta > Magnoliopsida > Asterales > Asteraceae > Scalesia > Scalesia atractyloides. The sequence goes on from CAMTDV010000021.1 coordinate 86,124,586, forward strand.
GCCTAATTGACGATTTTTTGTTAACCGGTCCGTAACCTACGCTTGGGAGCCATAAGTTACGGTCCAAAGGTTCTGTTTCATTTGAACCCAACCGTAACCTACGGTTAATAACCGTAAGTTACGATTCCCACTCTCTGATCACTGTCTTTCCATCAACAGGTAACCGTAACCTACGGTTACCTGACCGTAAACTACGCTCGTTCCCAGCTTTCCTCTTTTCTCTTCATTACAACTTCCATTTAATGACATTCAATTCCCTGGACTTATCCACTCTCCTTTGTTGTACATTTAGACATACCAAATACTTTCAATTGATAACCGAATGGCCCTTTGACTTTACTCATTCACACTTTGTTCACTCTCAAATCTCTTTCTCAACCGAACAAGCTCCAAATCCATATCACGAGCTGCAAGTATCATCCTAACTCGTTCCACTTATCCTTAAGCATCATAACTTCTCCGAATTACGTGCTTTACCTACAAAATCATGATTTCTCGTAGGTAACTCATTCACGGCAAGTAAACACACAAAACGTATATAAAACTCATGATTTAGACACTTTAATGCTCGGGTTTCACCCTCTCCATCACATTCCCACACTTACCTTTGATTGTTCTCAAGAAAACCAACCAGAACTACTCACCACAGTAACAACACTTTTAAACCCCTTAACCGATTCAACCTGTTAAGTTCACAAGTCATACCCGTCCCATAGACTAACGCATTTGAGATTGACAGTCTGACAAGCAATTCATGCAACTTCAAGAACTTAAGACTTGTATATCTATAACTAACATTTTTACAATTCAACACATGCTACACACCCCTCACAATATACTCTCCTCTTGGTTTAATATCTGGACTAGCATGTAATGTGCTAGTATATAAACACTTAATACGCAACATGAAATCCTGCAATCATAAGCTTGTATGAAAATCACACCTCCACTGTATCAGAGAACATGGCACATATCAAAAGGACTTCCGGGTTTTGGGCAAAGGCTAAGGTAGGAAAATTTTTGGTTTCTTTTTCTTTTCTAGCTGGCTCACAAACAATCAACCAAACCGTGACAACTTTATTCATATACTATAACTCAAATCTTGGGTTAGTTTCTACCCAAACAAACAACGTCATTCACAAGACTCTCTTTTTGTTCTTTTTAATTTTTCTATATATTTTTTCTTTTTCTTTATATATTTTTCTTTTTTTTTTCTCATCTTTTCTATTTTTTCCTCGTAACATTGTCATTTACGGTTGGCTTTTCATAATTCATCATGGGTGGACAAACGAAAGGTAATTAGGTTTAACAGGGCTACTAAGGGAATTTGGCGGGTAACAGCACAAACACAAGCCTTTCTCATATACGTGCACATGTCAAATCCACAATCTCAGCATGTATCAAATCACACAAGTTCTAACACAGAATAACATGTAACCTGCACTAAACAAATGAATTGATCATATAAAGCATCCTATCAATTCTACAGGCTCATGATCTCACCAAGAAAGGGTAAAACGCTTAACGACATGTAGCATATGCAATTTAAAACATGTTACCCCTAGATAGACATCTCTTTTCAACTCATTTCTATAAAATAATGCCAGACAAACTCTCATGAAACTTAAAGGAATGACCATGACAATAGACTAGTTTAGTCTAATACCGGTAAGAAATCCATTAGTGATTGAAACTTTAGGTTTTCGTATCCAATTAACAAGCTTAAGGCGATGAAAAAATATAAAAATTTTTGAAATTTTCAATTTGTTCTCAATTTTCATCGATTTTAATCACTATTTGATCTCTTCAAACTTAATCTACAAACCCCTTCCCGGGCTTCCCATCCCCACACTTGGGATACATTGTCCCCAATGTATGGTGCTTTTAAAAATTTACCCAGGAATTCAACCAAACAAACCTGAACGACTAACTCCTAAAACAAATAACTAACAAACCACAACACATCCCGTTGCACAAAGAAGTTTTAACACCACCAAAACATAAAAACAAACCAAAGGCAAAGCAAATAAAGATAGGGAAACGCATTCACTTGATTCAGAGCTTAACGCGTGTCAATGGTGTTGTACTTGTCGTGTTCTGACAAGCATAAACGTCTCCCATGAATTCCTTGATATCTCGCCAGGGATGTTGTCGAACATCCCTACACTTGAATCTTTACATCCGTGAGGATGGAATCGTAAAACTTGTGAAAACACACACACCCCAAAACAAACCAACCAATACACACTTTACATCCTCGGGCTGCCTCCCGAGAGCGCTAAGTTTATAGGTCTTCAGCCAGACCATACTTGACGTGTTTAGGGTGTCACACCCCGACCCGCAGCGGAAAAGGTGATCGGGGCATAATTGGGTTATCATCAAAGCTCATGACATTTATTATATGTTTCATATTCATTAATACAATTTAATGGAAATTTACAATAAATGATACAACATGTTCTAACTATCAGTCTAAGCTTCTTGGTTCTCTTCTAAGGCATATCCTATGTTTTCCTTGCTTCAACCTGTCCACCTGTATCATGTGTAAAAAGGTTTTTGGATCAACATAATGTTGGCGAGTGAATCCTATGGAAAAACATTTGAACAAGTTTATCCAATTGATTATAAATAATGTGCATACCACATATGAGTAAATGTAGATGTAAATTTATTCACACAACACATAATATTGAATATTGAACACACAAACACCAAATGATTGTTTTGAGGCACGCGTTGTTCGACTCGTCTCCCACGAGGAACTGATGGGCCTAATGTATGAGTTTGAGGCACGCGTTGTTCTTACGAACTGATGGGCCTAATGTATAAGTTTTGAGGCACGCGTTGTTCTTACGAACTGATGGGCCTAATGTATGAGTTTTGAGGCATGCGTTGTTCTCGTCTCCCACGAGGAACTGATGGGCCTAATGAATGAGTTTTGAGGCACGCGTTGTTCTTACGAACTGATGGGCCTAATGTGTGAGTTTTAAGGCGCGCGTTGTTCTCGTCTCCCACGAGGAACTGATGGGCCTAAATAAATGAGTTTTGAGGCACGCGTTGTTCTTACGAACTGATGGGCCTAATGTGTGAGTTTTAAGGCACGCGTTGTTCTCGTCTCCCACGAGGAATTGATGGGCCTAAATAATTTGCATACAACTTTGACAATATGTAATATATCACAACCAATAATAGTTACATTCTAGTTTAGTTCATATAATGGTATAGCACAAATTTGCATAAGAGAATTAGTTTAAACGACACATGATACACCCCAAAACATGAATAAAAAGGGGGAGTTTGTAAGAATTCACTCACATTGGGTGCGTTCGGTTGATGACGTTGAATGCACGCGAAGTGGTTTTAACCACGAGTGAGATTAAACCTAGATAAATCGCATTACGGTTTGGTAAGTAAACGGGTTTTATTAATCTATTTTAGTAGGATTGTTGGGTGTATTTTTGTGAGTTTGAGGCTATTTTCTAACCTTAAAAATGTTATTTTTAAGTATTTTTAATTGATTTTTAATTAAAATAATTAAAAAATAATAATAAAAAAATATTTTATTTTTGCTACAGTTGACTTTTGACCGTTGACTTTGACTAACGTTGACCGGTTCGGAAGGCATATTATTGTGCGCTGGGTGAGGCTCGAACCCCAGACCTCCCGTACGCGTGCACGCAGCACTACCAACTGAGCTACGTGTCTAACCCGTCATATATCCGATTTTAATTATATATATATATATTAATTAGAGTTAAACAGAAATCCTTTTATTTTAAAAACGAATTAAATCACAACACCGGTGCGCTCCACAGGTCTCGAACCCGGGACCTGTGGGTTAGCGGACACACATTCCACCGCTGGACTGTGTCTCACTTGGTTATAAACTCGGTTATCAATATACTTAACATATACTTAAATCAACCCGGTTCAGTTTGCTGAAAAAGGAACTTTTATCAAGGCAGCGTGTAAGGGACAATACTCGAACTCGTGACCTTAGCGTTAAAAGTGCACACAGTCCACCGCTGGACTGTGTGTCTAACCCGGTAATTATCTTGATTTTAATTATACTTAACCATTACTGAAACGTCGTCTTCTTCACTGGTTTAACCGGAAGTGGCGACTGACTGGTTCGAAATGTTGATTCAAGTTCCTTTAGCGTTTTATGATCAATTACAGTCGAGATAAAAGTAAAAAGGAAAGGAATTAGGCGTGAGAAGTACCGGCTGTTTCTCCTCTGTTTTCCGGCAGAACTCCGGTGGCAGCAAGTTCTTCCGGCGACGAGTCTCTTGCAGCAGAGAGTCTTCCGAAGGCTTGCAAAGGGTGTGGGTGATTTCGGTAAGAGTTTAGGGGGTTCAGTAAAGCTCAGCGGTTAACGATACGGTTTTCCGGCGATGTATCAAATATTTCCGGCGAGTGAGTTTTCGCCGAGAAAAGGTGCGATTTGAGTGTGAAAGGTTTCTGGCGAGTTGTGGGTGTATTTATAGGGTAGTATTGAGATGAATGGGGTCTGAATTCGGTCTAAATTCGAAGTCAGCCGTTCTCCGGCGGTTACAGCTGATGTCGCGGGTTCAGACGTCGGTTATAACCGTTGTGAGAGTTAATTCTACGGTTAATTTGAGCGAAAACGTAATTAAACGGCGAAGTCGTCGGGATTTCCGACGACTGCTAATTTGGGCGCAAATTACTGAATTTGATTACCGAACTTTAATATATGAATTAATTGATTCCTTTATTCAACAGAAAATCAAAGTGGCGGAGCGGTTGTTCGGTTAAGTGATAAGTCATTGTTGAGCCGGATACAGACCCGAGTTCGAAACCCGGCATGAGTAAGACATTTTTATTTTGTTATTTTTGACAGTTTTTCAAAAACTAATTATATATCCCTGCATAATAATTGATTACGTATCGTTTAAAATTATTTTGGGCATTTAATTCGCAACTAAAATTTTAACTGACTGTTCGGTTGATAAACGGAGCGGGTTTGGTAAATCCGTTTTTGACGGATGTTACAGTATCCCCTGCTTTTTAGAAATTTCGTCCCGAAATTTAAATAGGGATATAATTGCCTAAAAGAATGATGGTGTTTAGTTTTGACAGTTACACGCTTTAGAAGAAATAAGGGTTTAAGTTTTTGGTTTGAGGCGGTAACGTTCCTTGTAAAGGTTAAGTATCCTAATACAGGAATCGCTTTTTGTTGCCTACTGTATAAGTATTGTCAAGCAGGAATGATTCGCTAAAATGATATCATAAGAGTTTAGATGTGTTTGGAAAAGTATGGTTATATCCTACTGCAAAACTTCCAATACTACAATCTACACAAGTAAACACAACAACTAATAATTGAATCCACATTCTGATAGTATATATGTTTGAATGGTGATGGTTCCTCTCTCGTTTGTTATGATGGAGAGGTTAGTTTATGTAGAAATGGAACACAATCCAATTTCTTTAAATAGTGAGATGATGTAATTGTAACACAAATTTCAACCAAGGCAATACTAAATCCTACATGGAACTTCTCATAACCACCTGATAACGCCTCTGATCCTTTGGCAAGAATACTTATATATAGGAAGTACCAGCGGCGTATCCACCATATTCTTGTCAAATTTTCATTGGTTTTATCAGTGAATTATGATTAGTCCTATAACTCTACAACCAATACAACAAACATAAAAATACTGAAATGAAATATATCTGTGCGCTCAAGGCTCAATCAAACGGAGCCGAGCTTATTGCATGTACTGAAAATGAATGACTTAATCACACAAACAACCTATGCATGGAACCTCTCATAACCGCCTGATAATGCCTCCGATCATTTGACAAGAATACTTATATATAGGAAGTAACAGCGGTGTATCCACCATATTCTTGTCAAATTCTCATTGACTTTATCCGCAAGTTATGATTAGTTCTATGCGACTCTACAACATAAACAAACACAACAACCAGCGCTTGAGTCTTAATTCTGATAGTATCCGTGTTTGACAAAACCTTTCTCGTTTAATATGATGGAGAGGTTAGTCTATATAGAAGTGAAACACAACTCAACTTCTTTAAATGATGAAACTGAGATATGTCGTGAAGTATGATGATATGAATATTAAATCAATGAGTATAAAACAAACTGAACTAGTAATTTGCATTAAAAATTTCTTGGATAAAAATCTAACTGAGATACATGAAAATCGAGATATAAAGAAGAACATAAAAACTAAGTGATTGGAGTTGAATCTTGATTCTTGGTGAGAGAAGGCTAGTTAAGTGGTTGGTTTGGACCGTTAACATCTTCAACAGGATTGGCGTTGATGTTATAAACTCTTCCTCTTGCTGGCGGTGGAGCTGGGTTTGCTTGGTTTGCTTGGTTAACTGGGTTTGCTTGAGCTTGGGCGTTTATGATGTTAACCAAACGAGGGCATGTGTTTCTAAAATGGGTAGGGTCGCCACTATTGAAACAAGCTCGAACATATGGGTACATGGGGTATTGAGGTTGTTGATATGTTTGGATCATGGGTTGAGTAGGGGTTGAGGTTTGGTTTTGAGCGGTGCGGCAAACGTTGCTCAAATGACCGTAGCGTCCACAATTTGCACATAGTCGACAAGGTAAAGTAGATGGATGGTGATAGAAACAGGTGTTGCATTGAGGGTGAGGTCCAATGTAAGGTTTCTTGTTTGGGTAAGTTGAGTTGGGTGCTACTTGAGCGTTTGGGATAGTTTGATAAGGTACAACTTGTGAAGCTGGTTGGTTGCGTTGGGTGACGGCGAAGATTTGCCCATCACGTTTTCTCTTAGAAGTAGGTGGTGTAAAGGATTCGGTTCTCAGTGAGCGCGGTTGCTAGCTCCATTGCTGCTTCCAAAGTTGCAGGCGAGGTGCTTATTACAGAGTCTTGAATCTTTGATGGAAGACCACGAATGTAGTGCTCGATCAAACGATAGAGGGGAGTAAACAATTGGGAACCATTTGATTTAACTCAAGGAATCTCTTGTTGGGTTGGGTTAACGGAATTAGCGGTAAGGGCTTGTTGAACTTGAACTACGATGTTTGGTATTACGGTCGCCATTTGCTGAGCGATTTGGGTAGCCATGCGTTCACGGGCTTTTCCTGCTCTCATTTTCCTACGAGCGAGGCTAGAAGACATCTACAAGGAATACATGTCAAGAGTATGAGTTGGATGCCTTTGGGATCGTGGGTCGTGTTTGGGGAATGAACGTTCATAAAATAAATATAGAAAAATAAATCTACTACATCCATAGGATGTCTTGGGCTTTGCTCGTATTTGGGCCTTGCATGCCGCCATACTTCACCTTCGTAATCATGTGGGCCCCCATGATTACCGGGTTTTTCATATGGTTCGCATGTGTTAGCCTGGTTACGTACACTAAAACCCGGAGAAAATCGAGAAATATGTAACGTATGATATTCGGAATGTGCCCCGGCATGGACACGGTGACATCTCAAAGTGAGGTTAGTTCGAACGACGTTTGGTGTGGCATGCTTTGGCCTAATAGGTCCGTCGTACTCTCATCGTTAGTCCCCAGGTAGGCAAACTGGTTCGTTATTTTGGATTTATACGAATGCCAACCTAGACAGGACGTCCCGACTACCGGTACTTGTACCCTTCCGGTTACTACATGCCCGTCGCAGAACTTACTTTGATGGGATTTGAAAATTGCAACAAAATCCTTGAATAATGAGAGTATGAAAATGAATTGAATATATGAACATTGATATATGTATAACGAATATGTATATAAGCATGTATGTTTGACAGCAATATGAAACAAATAAATATCACAAGTTTGTATGTAACCACCTAATCAATTAAAATTTAGGCAGACTATAGTATAGGCTCTAAGGGTCTAATAACCTATCCTATATCCCTATAGTCATGGCTCTGATACCAATCTGTCACACACCCCGACCCGCAGCGGAAAAGGTGATCGGGGCATAATTGGGTTATCATCAAAGCTCATGACATTTATTATATGTTTCATATTCATTAATACAATTTAATGGAAATTTACAATAAATGATACAACATGTTCTAACTATCAGTCTAAGCTTCTTGGTTCTCTTCTAAGGCATATCCTATGTTTTCCTTGCTTCAACCTGTCCACCTGTATCATGTGTAAAAAGGTTTTTGGATCAACATAATGTTGGCGAGTGAATCCTATGGAAAAACATTTGAACAAGTTTATCCAATTGATTATAAATAATGTGCATACCACATATGAGTAAATGTAGATGTAAATTTATTCACACAACACATAATATTGAATATTGAACACACAAACACCAAATGATTGTTTTGAGGCACGCGTTGTTCGACTCGTCTCCCACGAGGAACTGATGGGCCTAATGTATGAGTTTGAGGCACGCGTTGTTCTTACGAACTGATGGGCCTAATGTATAAGTTTTGAGGCACGCGTTGTTCTTACGAACTGATGGGCCTAATGTATGAGTTTTGAGGCATGCGTTGTTCTCGTCTCCCACGAGGAACTGATGGGCCTAATGAATGAGTTTTGAGGCACGCGTTGTTCTTACGAACTGATGGGCCTAATGTGTGAGTTTTAAGGCGCGCGTTGTTCTCGTCTCCCACGAGGAACTGATGGGCCTAAATAAATGAGTTTTGAGGCACGCGTTGTTCTTACGAACTGATGGGCCTAATGTGTGAGTTTTAAGGCACGCGTTGTTCTCGTCTCCCACGAGGAATTGATGGGCCTAAATAATTTGCATACAACTTTGACAATATGTAATATATCACAACCAATAATAGTTACATTCTAGTTTAGTTCATATAATGGTATAGCACAAATTTGCATAAGAGAATTAGTTTAAACGACACATGATACACCCCAAAACATGAATAAAAAGGGGGAGTTTGTAAGAATTCACTCACATTGGGTGCGTTCGGTTGATGACGTTGAATGCACGCGAAGTGGTTTTAACCACGAGTGAGATTAAACCTAGATAAATCGCATTACGGTTTGGTAAGTAAACGGGTTTTATTAATCTATTTTAGTAGGATTGTTGGGTGTATTTTTGTGAGTTTGAGGCTATTTTCTAACCTTAAAAATGTTATTTTTAAGTATTTTTAATTGATTTTTAATTAAAATAATTAAAAAATAATAATAAAAAAATATTTTATTTTTGCTACAGTTGACTTTTGACCGTTGACTTTGACTAACGTTGACCGGTTCGGAAGGCATATTATTGTGCGCTGGGTGAGGCTCGAACCCGAGACCTCCCGTACGCGTGCACGCAGCACTACCAACTGAGCTACGTGTCTAACCCGTCATATATCCGATTTTAATTATATATATATATATTAATTAGAGTTAAACAGAAATCCTTTTATTTTAAAAACGAATTAAATCACAACACCGGTGCGCTCCACAGGTCTCGAACCCGGGACCTGTGGGTTAGCGGACACACATTCCACCGCTGGACTGTGTCTCACTTGGTTATAAACTCGGTTATCAATATACTTAACATATACTTAAATCAACCCGGTTCAGTTTGCTGAAAAAGGAACTTTTATCAAGGCAGCGTGTAAGGGACAATACTCGAACTCGTGACCTTAGCGTTAAAAGTGCACACAGTCCACCGCTGGACTGTGTGTCTAACCCGGTAATTATCTTGATTTTAATTATACTTAACCATTACTGAAACGTCGTCTTCTTCACTGGTTTAACCGGAAGTGGCGACTGACTGGTTCGAAATGTTGATTCAAGTTCCTTTAGCGTTTTATGATCAATTACAGTCGAGATAAAAGTAAAAAGGAAAGGAATTAGGCGTGAGAAGTACCGGCTGTTTCTCCTCTGTTTTCCGGCAGAACTCCGGTGGCAGCAAGTTCTTCCGGCGACGAGTCTCTTGCAGCAGAGAGTCTTCCGAAGGCTTGCAAAGGGTGTGGGTGATTTCGGTAAGAGTTTAGGGGGTTCAGTAAAGCTCAGCGGTTAACGATACGGTTTTCCGGCGATGTATCAAATATTTCCGGCGAGTGAGTTTTCGCCGAGAAAAGGTGCGATTTGAGTGTGAAAGGTTTCTGGCGAGTTGTGGGTGTATTTATAGGGTAGTATTGAGATGAATGGGGTCTGAATTCGGTCTAAATTCGAAGTCAGCCGTTCTCCGGCGGTTACAGCTGATGTCGCGGGTTCAGACGTCGGTTATAACCGTTGTGAGAGTTAATTCTACGGTTAATTTGAGCGAAAACGTAATTAAACGGCGAAGTCGTCGGGATTTCCGACGACTGCTAATTTGGGCGCAAATTACTGAATTTGATTACCGAACTTTAATATATGAATTAATTGATTCCTTTATTCAACAGAAAATCAAAGTGGCGGAGCGGTTGTTCGGTTAAGTGATAAGTCATTGTTGAGCCGGATACAGACCCGAGTTCGAAACCCGGCATGAGTAAGACATTTTTATTTTGTTATTTTTGACAGTTTTTCAAAAACTAATTATATATCCCTGCATAATAATTGATTACGTATCGTTTAAAATTATTTTGGGCATTTAATTCGCAACTAAAATTTTAACTGACTGTTCGGTTGATAAACGGAGCGGGTTTGGTAAATCCGTTTTTGACGGATGTTACATAGGGTGGTTAAGATAAACGCTTACCCTCCCCTTTCTCGCTGTATGTGTCCATCCAGTATTTGGGAAGAGTCATCGTTCCACACCTATTGGAATTATACCCAGCCTCACCGACCTGGTGGAAACCGCCCGGTGCCTTCCCACCAACGATTCTCCTTCGCACACTTACATTATCCTTCTGATTTTCCCATGCACTACCGCAGACCTGCAAGACTCATCACCACTAGAACCAGATTCATCAGTAATATCTGTATGATCATAATCATCGTGCAGATCATAAGATATAGACTGTAGCAACACATTGAAATATAACTTACGACCCTTGTAGCTTAAAGTGACAAACCCACCCCTGCAATCGATCTGTGCATTTGCTGTATACAAGAATGGACGTCCCAATATTACCTGCGGCTACATATACGTCTGAAGTGGTGCAAAATTGATCACCAGAAAATTGACTGGATAGTAAAATTCGCCAAGTTGGATTATCACGTTTTATACAATTCCCCGAGGTCGCTTCACATTCGCATCCGCAAACATTGTCGTACTTTCACAACAGCGGACCAAAGTTATATTGATCGTATAGACTACCCGGGAGAACACTAACCGATGCTCCATAATCTAATAGTGCTTTATGGATCTTAAATTTTCCAACTTGAATTAGAACGACTGGCTCTCCGAAATCAATGCCACTACTCTCAACATTTACATCATTTAGACCTGCAATTAAATCAACCACATTAGACACATTAAACTCTTATCGTTTAAATCATTATTTGGAACAAAACTTACCCCGCTGATTGGTACATTCTTCATGTTCTTGGGATTTATCTGAGTGTCACTGGGAAGTTTTCCACTTTGCTGTTAAAGACTAGCCATTTCACTAGCTAACGTCCCATCTGTATAGTTAGCGACTGTATAGCTTTGTCATGAATCTCATCTTTTTGAGCCCTTACCACATCCGCTTGACTGCACTTTTGCAAGTCCTGCTGAATCGACTTCACCATTTCCATTATATCATTGCTAACAGGAGTGTTAGAAGGTCCAGTTGGCCCGCTTGATTATTCTGATAGTCACCTTGGAAATTACCTTGAGATCGATTCTGATGAAGTCCCGTTGACCACCATTTTGATTGTTACCTTGGAATCCCGGATTGAGTTGATTATTTGCGTTTCCATAGCTCAGGTTTGGGTGATTCCTAAGGCCGGGGTGATATGTGTTAGATTGCATGTTAAAGTTTCTACCCCCACCTCCACCTTGAACAAAGTTCACGTCTTCACTGTCACCCAGAATAACTGGACATTGATCCGCGATATGCCCTATGTCTCCACAGTGTCCACACATGGGGAATTGACCACTTAATTCAGGTGGATTCTCTACCGCTTACACTACCGAATGCCGAGTGCTCCTCGACTATTGAGCTTTCCGTTTCGACGTTCTTGCATTTCTTTCCAAAAATTCCCAATCAACCTCTTCGTAATTGGTACCAAAGGTACCATTTGATGTTGAATTCACATCTCGTGCATCCTCATCCATTAACCCCTCGTGAAACGCATTAAGAAGCTCCCAAAGCTGAGTGCCATGATGCGGACAATTCTTAAGCATCGTCTCAAAACGATTGAACGCTTCATGAAATAACTCACCAGGTTGTTGTCGAAAACCCCGGATATCTTTTCTAGCATTGTTGGTACACAGCGGGGTGTAGAATTCGTCTAAAAATAGCTGCTGCATCTCATTCCATGTAAAGATCGACGTCGATGGTAACGAATGGAACCATTGCTGTGCTTTGTCTTCAAGGGTGAACTGGAAGAGTACTAGTTTCACATCATCTGCCGAGAAACCTTGTCCACCGATCGTATTGCAACGTGCGTCATATGCGGCGATGTGCAAATAAGGCTCTTAATGTGCCAAGCCGTGATACTTGGGCAAAATGGATATTGATTGAGCGCTAACCTCGAATGATCGACCCCGAACTTGAGGAATCACAACCGGTGATGGATTATTAGCTATGTCCTGCTAAAAGTGACTTTCAACACCTCTAACCGGTCCCCGAGTATGTCTTATGAGAATTCCTTCCAGTTGGTTAACCAATGGGTTTAAGTTTCTTGGAAGAGGCCTTGTCTGACCCGGCATCTGAGGTACAGGTGGTGGTAATGGAATGTCCACTGGTCTTCGCGGAAAAGGTTGCTGATCGATCGATTCGGGCTGATGATACTGTGTTTGTTGCATCGGTATCGGTTGCACATGTGGTTGCGCATACTGTTAATATCCCACGTTACCTTGATTAGCTTGCTCGAAAAACCCCACTCCTGCTGTCTGCCTTTCGTAGATTCCTGTGATAATCACTTGTCTACCACCTTGACTCGCATAATTATCATACTCCTCATAACCATCATCGAAATCCCCTGAGTTATTCCCTTGGTCAAAAATGGTGGATCTATAAGGGTATTGCTGTTGCTGACTCTTCTGTGAAGTAGATGGTCGAACAGCTTGCGGAATCGATGTTGTTGCGTTCAGCGCTTGAGTCTGACTCGGTGATGTAGTATCATCTGGAATGACTCTCACGTATGGAGATGACTGTTGTATGTTGGTGGTCTGGGTGGCAGATAGGTATTGGAGAGAAGTAGTTTGGGTGGAAGCTTGTTGGATGGTATCGAGATTTGGGAACAAAGTTGAGAATGGTGGAACTAGTGGAATTTGAGTAGTGGTAGGTTGGGTAGATTGTGGTGGGTGTGGTGGTGGTGGATTTGGTATCGTAGTGTTTGGTGAGGGTTGGTTAGGTGTTGGGGAGAACTGTTGTTGCGATGGGTTTTCATGTTGCTTTTCTGGAGTTCCTAAGTTCTCCATCGTTTTGATTGTCGGTATTGGTGATTGTAGGATCTTGTTCTCATGATGTAAGACTCGCTTTGTATGCTTCACTGTTCTCTCGATCTCTAGGTCGAAGACTAGCGGTGATGACTTCCCGGAGTTCCAAGTATGATGCATACACTTCTAAGATCACCTGCACAAACAAAAACAAAAAGACAACACGTAAATCCGAGCAAAGCAAAGTGAAACTATTTTTGATTTTTTTTTTATTTTACGTAAAACTAGAACTTAACACTAAACACTTTGCGCACGCCTCCTCGACAACGACGCCATTTTGATGACTGTTGTTAATGTCATGCAAAAACCTATTTAAACTATTAGTATAAAATAAGCAGGGTATCAAACCAAAGGAGAATTGTAGAAAGTGTCGCAATGAAAAGTACTATTTAACTATTACTTAAATGAAAAATCTGTTTGTTTGATTTATCTAACTTAACGAATTAAAAACGAAGTTTTGATCAAATGGAGGAACAATGGTTCCTCCGGAATTCAGATTCTCAGTTGAGTTCAACTAAGTGTCTAACCTTAACACTTACATAGACATAAGTGCTAAACCTAATTCGTCAATTGTGGTAATTGCAGACTAAGTACTTCGATTAATACGGAACGGGAGGTTATCAAACAAATACCAATTACATTTATCAACCCTAATCCATTGTCAAATAAATCCCAATTACTAGAACTCTCGGGAACTAAATGATTTAGAATTAAAGTTTAATAAAAGCAACTATTTACAATCGACAAATCAAGTTCACCGGCAAAAAAACATCGAATACTTAGATTGTCGGATTAACAAAGTTATGAACACATAATTAAAAGAACATACAAGAATCCTCCATCCGGAGGAAACCACAAGAGTTTTAGCCGCTCATCTCACAAGTGAACTCGACAAAAGCTTGAAAGAAGGATGAATTCATGATCCCCGGATGTGATTTGATGAAGAACCGTGATGAATGGGGTGGAAATGTCTCGATCTTGGGTGCCTTGGATCGTTCCTAGGTGAGAAGATAATGATTGACAACCTTTGCAAACCCTAATATATGTCACAAGAGCCAAATTGACGATTTTTCGTTAACCGGTCCGTAACCTACGCTTGGGAGCCATAAGTTACGGTCCAAAGGTTCTATTTCATTTGAACCCAACCGTAACCTACGGTTAATAACCGTAAGTTACGGTTCCAAGTCTCTGATCACTTACCTGACCGTAAGCTACGCTCATTCCCAGCTTTCCTCTTTTCTCTTCATTACAACTTCCATTTAATGACATTCAACCCCCTGGACTTATCAAGTCTCCTTTGTTGCATATTTAGATATACCAAATACTTTCAATTGATAACCGAATGGCTCCTTGACTTTACTCATTCACACTTTTTCACTCTCAAATCTCTTTCTCAACCGAACAAGCTCCAAATCCATATCACGAGCTGCAAGTATCATCCTAACTCGTTCCACTTCATCCTTAAGCATCATAACTTCTCCGAATTACGTGCTTTACCTAGAAAATAACGATTTCTGGTAGTTAACTCATTCAGGACAAGTAAACACACAAAATCATATAAAACTCATGATTTAGACACTTTAATGCTCGGGTTTCACCCTCTCCATCAACTCTCCATCACTCACCACACCACTCTCAACATCATCACCACCACGCGTGGTCACCTTGGGTGGCGGCGGTGTTCCACGCGTGGTCACCAACCCATAACGTGCCATCACGTATCGCCCCCACCCCCTTAAGATTCAAGTCCAAACTTTACGGTAATAAAAATTAAACTAAAGGTTCTATCTGCCACTGGCCACCTTAACTAAGAAGCAGGACTCCCATACTCAAAGATATATAGACCAACTAAAGTCAAATGCAGATAAAGCACAAGCCCCTATCAGGCGTAGTTGCATGTCACTGTGTGACAAGCTTATGAGATTAAGGTCTAAACCATGATAACAAAAGCACGACTACACAAGCTAGTCTCACCAAACAGGTCGACCTCAACTATCCAGACAAGAAGCATATCAATAAGGTCTGCAAACCAATTGCAAAATAATGGGTATGAGTCCCTCTATTAGGGAGTTAAGACTTAGATGGTTGGTCGTACGCTTCCACAAATAGAAAGCGGTCCAAAAGGCTAACAATAAGAATTCACACGAGTAATACATATGAATTTTTTAGTTTAGGTAGCGTTCATTACACTCTTAACTTTCTTACTCAATACTTTCATCTTCATTATACATATACACATACATATACTTATTCTTATTTCGTTGGTTGATAACAAAGAAAATTCCATTATGTCTGTAACGAAACTGACCGTGTTGTGTAATGCAGATGATTAAATATCCCAAAGCCACGTTATTGGCCATAGGCATGCACTACTTTCGAATCCAAACCTCTAGGTGTGGATCATTGGAGCAACACACTATGTTCAATGCGTCTGCATGGGTACAAGACTAATTCCTTTTTTATTATTATCATGTAAATTCATAATAGATAAAAGAGAATCTGGATTTTAATAATCTCAACTTTGACATATATTTCGGGATTAATCATAACTTAGTAAATTTTTACCAACAGTCCTAACTTTGAGGATATTTTCTTTAAGCGATCCCATACGAATTAAACCAGTTAGTTTTTGCTTACGTGGACTACCACATAAGTAGCCCATGCCATCAAAATTTTGACTTTTTTTTGCCATGTAAGCAATCAGCATCAACAAAAACTAACTGAGTTAACTTTCAGTTAATGTGGGATCACTAAAGAAAAATCTGTTAAAAGTTAGCGAAATACCTAATTAATTTTAAACAAAAAGCTAATGCAACTTATGTTAGGTATAATGGAATTAAAAATATTGTTAAACAAAAATGAACTAATGCAACTTGTGTTAGGTATAATGGAATTAAAAACATTGTAATTTTTAGTAATCTTTTCAAAACCATACTAACAAAGTGAATACAAATAAGACCGGTTGATTTAAAGACAATCATATAACATTGATAGAAACTGTCGATTTTGTATCACCAAACACATAAGGACCAACTAAGCACTGTATCACCAAACACATAAGGACCAACTAAGCACGCAAAGGTTTTGGAGTCTTGTTTCTTTAGCTTAGAATCCTCAAATTACAAAAAAGTAAAAATTATACGTATATATTAAGGCTTTAAGATAATTGGTGATGGAGTTTGTAGTCGAATATGTACACACAGATAATCATAAGATCAAAAGCAAAATAATTTTGTTCTTTATTAGAGCCGGCATATTTTATTATTCGCTTTAAATCTTAAAAATCTTAGACTGTGGGTGGGGTGTAGGGTGTGAGTTGGGGCGGCGGGTTGGCTTTAACGCTGGCTACACCGGGTAAACGTTGGCATGGCTCCGCCCCTTTGGCATGGATTGAGCCTGGTGTGGGACGGGGGGCTAGATGATATGACTGACTTTGGTTGACTGGTTTGATGTAGCAGCTTCCACACCCTACTTTTTTGTCAATTAAAAAAAAACACCGCCTAGGCACACCCCTTCCACAACCCACTTTTTTGGGTGTGGACTGACGGAACCCACATCTACCATGTGTCGAGCAATACTTCTAACCCAAGCCCCTCCACACCCTATAGTCTTAGAACCGTCATGCATCGAAAACCTTAGCCATGAGGGCAACTAAATGACTTTGGTTTGACTTGTAATAAATGCAATACAAATTGCACCTAAGGAATCTTCAAACGTACTTCCAAAGAAAATGGAAAGTGAAAAATTGTGGAATTATGTAATTAATTTAACTAGCCGTTCAAATAGACCATGTGTAGTACGGCTTGAAGTTCAAATTCTTTTCTTGGGCATTATTCCATATGTGGTGTTCTAGTCAGAAAAGGGCATTATGAAGCTTAAAATTAAAAAGAGTGTAGTAATATAATACCCCAACACTGATTAGCCAGTTATTATTATTTTTTAGAAGATAAAAGAAAAACAAAAACAAAAACAAAAACAAAAACCAACAATTCTATTGGCTAAACCAAAATCATCCGGGCGTTTCTACAAACGGCATTTGACATTTGTATGAATCAAGCCCACGGGGGCGTTGTACATGACGTTTTGGGGCTTGAAGTAGCAAAAACACACCCACTTTACATTACCATTAGAAGTGGTCTAATAACGATTAAACTATATAAAAACTAGAAGGTTAAAGTGGGTAATGTTGTTTACAGTCCATCCATTTAACCTAAGCTTTCAACATGAAGTACCCATTACAATAAAATAGAAAAAACCAAGTCAAAATAAAAATAATAAAAGACAAGCTAATAAAAGAAAAAAAACATAATTTCCTACTGATTTTAAACCCTTTTGTCTTGTTCATTCTAACTCTTTTTTGTTGTCTTGACATTACCATCACCATGGACAACATCTAGTAGAACCGTGCTTTTGCATTTAGGGCACTTAGGGTGGTACGTCTCAGCAAGCATGATATACATAAGGCACCGAGGACACCCTGCCAACATCATAGATGTGGCGTCCGGGCTCGATGAGTACCGGATGCCCGTTTCATCAAAACCGTGCTCGGAAGACAGACAAGAGCTTGTAGGAGACTGGTTTGGTGATTCTACCATTGGCCTTTGAGCTCTTGGTGGTGAAAGGTGCAACTTCAAGTCAAGCTTTGGACCTCTACCACCACTATTTCTCCTACTCATATTTACCCTTATGGATCTCCCACTATAATAATATAAGTCACCTTTTCTGCAAATTAAAACATAAACAAGTTATATCATTAGAAAGGTGTGATCGTCCCCGTGAGGACGCCATGTGGTAACTGGTGTCTCCACAACCAAAATGCTGGGAGTTCAAATCGTACAACTGCATGTAGCAGTGTATATATCCTAGAAAATCTTGAAATTGTTGTTAAAAAAATAAAAAAAAATGGTTTGATCATTAGATGCTTATGTTTTCAACAATCATGATAGTATGCTTACCTTCAAATGTAAGTAGACATTATAGAGGAAGAGGGAAATAGAGAGAGAGAAGTGATTGTTTGTTTGAAGCTTCAAAGTCCATGTATATATAGCAACTCATATAAGAGATAAATGACAGATATTAAGTGAGGAGCAGGAAATGAATTAAATCATTTATTGTTGGAAACATCATAGTGTGGTCACTTTCTTATAATTTGATAAACTATAAAATTAACAAAATTAGCAGAGGTATCTACGTCGTTGCTTTCTTATAATTTGACAAATTATTGTTGATATTGCTGTTCAAGCGAATCGAATGAGAAAAAAAAGAGTATAGAGTTCTGGTAGCCCATTTACCATTTATCTCGATGTAAATTCATAACACGATAAATAATGATGGGCATTTATTTTATTTAGCATTCTATATATATAAGTTATAACATAGTCAAAGTTATTTTATTTCTCCAGCATGCTATATATATAAGTTATAACATAGTCAAAGTTGGTGTTAGGTGGACTGTATAGATATGTTGTTTTAAGAGTGGCAGGATGGTGGTTGGGCATAAGAGTTAAATCAACACTTAGTTTGAAGATTTAAAGTTACGTCATACGTGGCTTAGACTTCCATATTGTAGAATATTATATTTTTGTAAACCCAAAATACATAAAGGAGAATTAAATATGTAGTTATTAAAATTTAAGAAGGTTGTGGTTGGATTTATTGGAAATTTAGTTTTAGATTAAATAGCATTTAATTTAACATGCATAGTTGCATACATAATGGTAGAGTTTTAAAATAATAATAATAATAAAGAAATAAGAAAAACTCAAACTTAATGATGAGTAAAATTGAAATGTAAAAAATCTGATCAATTGTTAAACTTGTCTATAAGATTATGTAATGTTTTGAAAACCGAATCACCGCTCATCTAGAGGCTTCGACGCATGTTCATTTGGTCGGCCATGTCCTAAAAACCGGTTGGCGAGCAAAGGACCGAGGCAAGATCATTGGGTTTACCGGTTTTGTCTGTGAAACGTGGGTTCAATTCGTTTGTGTCCAAACCTTTGGCATGCAAACGGAGCCGATGGTTTTAGTTTAGTTTAACTGGTCATAGTAGCCGATCCAGTTTTTAAAACACTATTTTAAACATATATATTCTTTGTGGTAAAACTGCAGCAACCAGGTTATATACGGTTTAAAAGTTTAAAAAATATGTTTGACAATAAACTCTTTCCATGAAGCACAAGTGTGAAGGTAAAAATAAACAAATATCTAGAGATTATTTTGTAATTTTCATCACTTAGTACATAACATACAAACCGTGTCGATTCATTAACTTATGAAATCAAACTTTATATTATTTCATAAAAATATTAAATTAGAAACTGAACCAACGAACTTTAGGTGAAAATTATCGGATACTAATAAATTCATTATAAAGCTTCAGACAAAAAATATGGTATATATATAATATATATAATTAATAATTTAAAAGTTTGTGTTCTTTTATAAGAGTTAAAAAATGTTTCAGTTGGAGTTAAAAAGAATATAGATCAGTATTCAAAGTATGGTGTTTGAAATGAAACATATAGTAATATTTTTATAGGTGAGTGAACAATTCACAAGGAGCGGGTGTAGATGCATGACAAACAACTTCAATGGGTTTTAATTGTTAGAAAGTTAATCCTAAAACTCGTATAAGTTGAAAGTTTAAGGTCCAAAGTGAAAGACTGATACAATATGTTTTATTTATAGTTTGATTTATTTTAGGTAATTATATTGTATTATGTTTAGGAAAGATTAATGTCTTGGAGAGGAAGTTTAGTAAAGTTATAAATAGGGGTTTAGGTTATTGTTTTATTTGTCAATTTTCTTTGTAAGTTCGTATGTTTGTTTGATTGAATAAGAAAGAGTCACGGGTTTGTCTCCCCAATATCTCGTGTTCTTATTTGTTGATACGATTGTTTGTACCATTTGGGCCAACACTCATCGTGGTAATTGTGTTTGATAAAAGTAAAGGAGGTGCTTTGGAAGTCTTGACCGTGAGTAGCTGTCGCAAAATAGTGTTTGTTTTGTTTTCTTGGGGAGCGAACGGTTTGCAAGATGCGATAGACAAATAAAAGGGACTAGAAATAGAAGAAAGAAAGAAGTTTATGGCCTTAGGTGTCATCTTCCAGACCCTATCTGAAGACGTGATGCTTCAGATGGCTAAGTATTCAGAACCGAAAGATGTTTGGGAAGCACTAAGAATTCGTTATCTTGGTGCAGAAAGAACGCAGAAAGCTAGTATTCAAATGCTAAGAAGCGAGTTAGATGGATTGAAGATGAGTGGGACAGAAACCATTGACGGATATACAGCAAAGTTGGGTGGAGTATAGTCAAAGTACAAGAGCTTGGTCGATCATCACTAAGTCCCAGAAAGTTGTTTTGTATTGTGGAATTCGATCAGAACCGGAAGTCGGAATTTGTCATCTAAGATTTGTTTGTAGTAAATTGAGGCGGTGGCTATTTTTTATTCAAACAAGAAAACGAAAAGCAGCCAAGCACACGCGACAATGCTTTTGACGATGGAATTGATTGAGAAGCAAGTACCTTAATTCTTTAAGCAAGTAGACACCTCAAATCTCTCACCAAAAATTTTAAGCACATAAACAGATAGTTTCTTTTATTGTTTTTTATTTGGTTCAAAATAACAAAAGTTGGTTATTTTGGTGGAGACAAAATAAAAGGAACGGAAGGTGGTGGATTTGTTGTGCGGCAACAGCCAAGTTGGGGTTCGTTTTGAATCCATGTTTTAAAAGCAACTTCGTGTTTAACATGTAAGTACGAAATAAAGAAAGTAAAGTTTGCAGTGTTTGGTTATTTATTAGAGATAGGTTTCGGGATCGGGAATCAATTCTAACTGAAAAATAACAAACCGGAAAAGACAGTAAGGATAAGAAAGATGGTTACTGGGGGACTTCCAGTATTGACGAAATCGAACTACAAAGTATGGTCGACCAAGATGGAAGGATTTCTGAAAGACTATGGCTTATGGGACGTTATTGAACCTGCAGTTGGCGTAGTTGTAGATGAAAGGAAGATGTGCATTGCATCGGGGTACATATGTCAAACTCTGCCGGACGACATCTTGGTACAAGTTGGCATACTCATGAATGCTAAGGAAGTATGGCGTACCTTGAAGATTCAATTTCTTGGCATTGATCATGTAAGAAAGGAAGAACAAGAAAAAGCAGCTCCATAAGCCGCTAAGAAAGAAAGACTTGATGACATCACTGAGAAAGAAAGATTGGATGCGATTGTTCAAGAAGAACAACCATGCAAGAAAGAAGCTCAAGAAGCTATAGAGAAAGAAGAAGCTTTGCAAGCAACTTCGGTAAGTGAAGAAAATGAAAGATTGAATAAAGAAAAAGAAATAATTGTTTTGGAAGAACAAGAGAAAGGGGTGACTTTTCAGGTATGTTTTCCTGACTCAAACAACCATGAAGATGAAGAAACTGTTAAGATCAATTTGCAGCAGCGAAGCAAGAAATCTGCTACTGATCATGATGATGAGAGAAATGATATAGTACTGAATCAAATTTAGAACAGTATGTGAAAGTCAACAGTCAAGCATCTGTTGAAGAAAAATCAGAACCGAATGAGTTCAGAAGAATAGTCAGAAAGAAAAGCTCAACAGGGTCTGGTAAAGAAAGAAAGGCTAACCCAATTGCGAGTGTTGGATCAAAGTCGAATTACCAAGAATGTTTGGTTGAGCACAGAAAGAAAATAAAAGTGAGGAAAAAGAACTTGTCAATTGTACAAGTGATGCAACAAATATGTGAAGATAGAAAAGTTCAAGAAAAGAAAGTGTTCAATGAAGTTGAATATGAGATGAAGATGGAAGGTTTGAATGACGAGCGTAAAGTACCTGTAAAACAGGTGTGTTACAAACAACGGAAAAGAAAGACTAAAGACGGATCAGTGATAGATATTGAAGAGTTGAGAGTGCTATATGGGATTCAAGACCTTGGTGGTACAAAGTCAAGAAAATTTGAGCCGAGTTTTTAGATTAAGGGGGAATGTTGAAAGTTAATCCTAAAACTCGTATAAGTTGAAAGTTTAAGGACCAAAGTGAAAGATTGATATAATATGTTTTATTATAGTTTGATTTATTTTAGGTAATTATATTGTAATATGTTTAGGAAAGATTAATGTCTTGGAGAGGAAGTTTAGTAGAGTTATAAATAGGGGTTTAGGTTATTGTTTTATTTGTCAATTTTCTTTGTAAGTTCGTATGTTTGTTTGATTGAATACGAAAGAGTCGCGGGTTTGTCTCCCCAATATCTCATGTTCTTGTTTGTTGATACGATTGTTTGAACAGTCTGGGCCAACATTAATCTCATAATTACGACACACCGTGAGGGTGGGGTGGGTCAAACTCGTAAATGCTTATGCAAATCATGTTTTCTTATGAGCCATAACTTTTTTGAACAAGTTTTTCAAGTCTTAGTTGACTGAAAAAAAAAACACAATTGTATCCGGTAAATCCTAAATATAACAAATCTATTAGTAGGGTCTAGGAAGGGTGAGACGTAGGCAAATCTTATCTCTATCTCTATGATTAGATAAACTGTTTTCAGATAATCCACACCTTAGAGACTAACAATAGACAAACAAACAATACTAAAAGAAGGTAGCTAGGAATCTATCATATAATATAAGCAATGATACACATATAAGCAATGATTGGATAGTACCATAGTGGAACATAGACATATATATAAAATAGAGAAAACACATATCGACGTAGATATAGGATAATTGTTTGCATAATCCCCCTTAGCTGACTGAAACAAGTTTGTATAATATTTGTAACAATGATAATACTAAAACTTACTTTTTTCCTATACCATTGAGTTGTTTGATTTGATATTAATTTAATCAGTTAATTGTAATTAAATTAGTTTATTACAAGATTAATTAATATGATGCTATTTCATATTGATTGACAATAAGGATATTGTGGTTAATTCATTTCTTGAAACACAAAACACCATTAACCTGTTTGGTTGCATATTAAATCTTGTAATTACAATTATATGAGTTTAATGAAAGGGTTAGTATGCAGATCGAATTTGATAACATGTGGTAGTAAATGAGCATTTGGTTAATTTCTTTAGGCACATACAGTATACAGAGAAGAACACTCGCAATACCTTTTTCCATTTCACGAAACAAGAGACTATACTATTTTGTTTGTTTTCATGCTTAAAATGTACTACAAAATGACTGTTGCGTCTTTGTTTATTGCAACAAAAGAAACAACATAGAAAACCTTGATGTAATTCTCAAACTGGTTGGTCATGTCGAACAACTCTTGTACCCTTGAATACTCTTACAAATTCTATTTAACACATCCTCAACCAATTATGATTATGATTCGTCTTCTATTCAATGATTCTTAATATTAAAGTTTCTGGTTTAGTTTATGTCATTGAAGGTCCGTGATCCGGCGGTTCTAGACAAAAATTTGGGCATAATACGACAATTTCGGTAGAATTTTACTAAGAAAGGAGTAGAAACAGAATCAGTGGAAACATATGTTCATTCATACCGAAAGAGTATACATCTTGACAGGCTTGCAAAATTCAGGAGAAATTCCGTCAGCGTCTCCCCTCTAGGAGCTCCAAAACTTACATTACAATGAACACACGACGCTATTTATAGACAATATTGACAACTCGTACGAACTGGACTATGACTTCGTACGAAGTGGCTACACTTCGTACGAGGTGACTCCACTTCGTACGAGGTGACCCCTTCGTACGAAGTGACACTAAAACTCCATTTCAGTTCGTACTTAGGTCGCATGTTCGTATCTAATCTATACAATATTAAACACATGCTCTATCTAGCCTATGTGTACAGTGACGGACACAAAGTGCATCAACAGTTCCCCCTTGTACGTCACTATCGAAGCTTGATCCTGATCTTGAAATCTCATAGCCGTGTTTGAATATTCTGCAACTTTAATCAAGGTATCTGTCGATGTCGTTGAACGCGTCCACAAATTCCCCCTTAATTGATTATCGGGGTTTGCATTATCAACATTAAATTCCCCCTGAAATCTCTATTGAGATCGCTGTTTGCACAGTTTCCAACCTCCCATGATTTGCTTAATCGACAAATTTTCTTGAATAAACACCAATTTGAAACCAAACAATGCAGCTTCTCCGTTTCAACTCTAACCATATCCGAGTTCAGTTTTTGAGTAAGCACTATAGCACCAAGAGCCTATTTCGCAAAACTCATAATCTTTCAAAAACTCATCCGACAATTGATAGAAACTTCGAATTACAACACCGGTAAACTTCATATTAATGAATACCCGTGAAAATCTGAAATCTTGATTTCCGTAATCAACAGTTACGCATACTCTTGAAGATTGATTAGTAAATTGGTAATCTGCTCAATCAGCAAATTTTCATCGGAATCAAATTATCTGTCAATATGTAGTAACCTCTTCTTATGCGTTCAAGACCAATAATGTAATCTTCTCCTTTCATGACAATGTCAAATGTATAGTCTATTTTGTGAGCAACTAGTACACTTCTTTGTCTGAAAGATCCATTATATCATCTTCTTTAGTCATGATTCCTCGTACAACCCAGAGCAACTGAAACTACAAAACATCCTCATCTCCTAGATTACTTCTGAAAACAGTCATTTGCCTTGCAGAGTTAAAGATAAACAGCCGTGTGTGCTTCCACCACCATACGAAGACTTTGGCGTCAATCCGCGACCATGACCTTAGAATTCGATAAACAACTCCTCCAAGACTCGGTTGTGCACCCCACTTTTACAAAAAGTAGATATCAACTTGATCTCATCACTAATGAACTCAAACTACACTTTGATCTCATATAGAAAAATACAAGACCCATTGTATCAACAAATTATCTGCAGTCGTAACCAACCGGATACTGTGGCATAGTTACGAATTTAAAAAATGTCGGAATCTTCATATATACGTGAAATTTTTATCCACCCTCATTTTTGCAAATTATGACCGTACCCAATTTTTCATTGAAATTCCCCCTCAAATATGGAAAATCAGTTTTCATCAATCGCGGATTTTACGTTTAGGCCCACTGATAATCACTATACCAAATAATCATCATTCAACATCAGTATCAGTGACTACCTCAATCTCTTCAGCATTTCGCGACCGTATCATCAAATCTATTTTCTGAATCTCTAGATGGTGTCCTCAAACATGTCATATCGGTCATAAAAATCTCAAAAAAAATTCTATCACTAAATTTATCTAGACACTCGTCTAGTCAATACGATCAACAAAATTTTTCCATGCCTTCGTACGAGGTGGATGTTCACATCGTACGAGTGGGTAGTATCAGTGACTACCCCAATCTCTTCAACTAATATTTTTTAGGCATCTCACACTTCGTATGAGGTGGATGTTCACTTCGTACGAGTTGGCCATCACTTCGTATGAGGCGTGTTCTCCTCGTGCAAACAAGCGTGAACACCTTCTTCGATCCATAATCTTTATTTCTATGAATTTCGGGATGATTCCACCACAAGTCTGGTCGAAAATGATTTCTAACAATCCTATAAGTTCAATTTTACTTTTTGTCCGTGGATTGTCTGTTTATTTGATGTTTTATGTCTAAAACCCTCCTCAGTCCATAATCCATGAGCGTAGGTGATAATCGTAGCTCTGATACCAATTGAAGGTCCGTGATCTGGCGGGTTCTAGATGGAAGTGTGGGCATAATATGAAAATTTCGGTAGAATGTTATTAAGAAAGGAGTAGAAACAGAATTAGCGGAAGCATGTATTCATTCATACCAAAAGAGTATACATCTTGACAGGCTGGCGAAACTCTAGAGAAATTCCGCCAATGTCTCCCCTCTGGGAGCTCTAAAACTTACATTACAATGAACACACGACGCTATTCATAGACAACATTGACAACTCGTATGAACTGGACTATGACTTCGTACGAAGTGGCTACACTTCGTACGAGGTGCCTCCTCGTCGTACGAAGTGACACTAAAACTCCGTTTCAGTTTGTACTTGGGTCGCGTGTTCGTATCTAATCTATACAATATTCAACTCACGCTCTATCTAGCCTATTCGTACAGTGACGGACACAGAGTGCATCACCAATCAATTTTTTCTATTGACTTGATTTACATCTTATTTCAAGCAAGGTATTATATTTGAAAAAACCTAAGGGGTGAATATGTTTTTTTTTAATTAATTTCATTTTTAAGCTTTCGTTTGTTCTAGGAAGCCGGTCTCTTGACTTTCGTTTAGTTTTAGGAAGCCGGTTCTCCTCTTAATTTCCTATATGTGTATCGTCTTATTTTTCTCATATTTAAAGAAATAAACAACACTACAAGAAGAACATGCAGAGAAACCGTGAAAAAGGATAGAAGCTACATACCAGTGACGGCGAAATGGTGAGAGAAGAATCCACTTTGACAACATTGAATAGCTAAGGAAGAAGGTGTGGCACATGAACGAGTACGACAAGGTGTGGCTTTGGATGATGGTTGGCAGGAGGTCCGGCGTAATAGAAATCCCTCAGAGATTCAAAAAGGTTGATATCAGTAGAGACAAATAATTTTGCTTACTTCGATCTTTGTTTCAAATCTCCCTGATGGTATTAAGGAATCGAATATGTCAAAGAAGCTTGAAGCTTTTGGGAATCTTGTTAGCGTTTACTTGGCAAGGATAAAAGGATATACATGGAAATCTTTTTTTGTTTTACCCGATTCGATGATACTGGCAATAGGGAACACTTTGTTGATAGACTAAGTAATGTTTCCGTTGACGGTGTGAAGCGTGGGGTTAGTATTGCGAAGTTTGACAGATGTGCATGAACTCTAGAGATAAGATTGATCTGGGACCTATGCATTCCATTCCTCAGCCCCGTCTCACAGCTCTTGGCCACCGGCCGAAACAAATTTTCAAATCCATCCTTCTACGTTCTTTCGTGATGCCCTGATTAATAATTCATCAACATCCAAGGACCCAATCAAATATTATTCTCTTAGCTTTAAAGGATACTAAAGTTTTTGCGGAAGCAATCTTCATTAACAAGTAAGGTTAAGAATTTGATGTTTCTGTGTGACTTAAACAATATTATGTTGGAAAGGAGAATCTCTAAAGCTAGCATCAGATACATGAGAGGACTCTCATGAGGGTTATGATCACATTAGCTACTCAAATAATGCTTCCGATTTCCTAAAAAAATCTAATGGTTCTTAGCAAACCTAGTTAAATAGTCTTGGGACAGGAAATTTGTTTAATCAGATCGTCTTAGTTGGCTTCATTAAACGCGTCCTTGCTCATTTGTGGGATTGTGACATTTTTTTTACCTAATCGATAACTCTCTAGGTAAAGTAGTATGGTCGTCGGAAGCCTCCAATAATAATGGCAACATGACTTTTGAGTTAATTCTTATGATCACAAGATTACCCAGAGTAATTTCGGAGGAATAGTGATAAAATGAAGAAACGAAGCCTACACAGTGTTTATCGATGAAGATACCAGGCCTTGGACTCAAGTTTTATGGCTCATGTAGCTTCTATAGCATCCTCGGAATGAACACATGATAATCAATATATTTTTTCCAATGTTGGAAACTGCACTGAGGATGGAGCCAGGAAAAATCTGGAAAACCGAAATTCATGATTAATGACGTTTCAACGCCCCTTGCTGAGTCTTTGGTGACGTTGATGTTCTAGTTCTCTAGCTTACATAGGGCTTCTCATATTGCTAACTTTGGACCATAGACAAAATCTTCCTAACGGGCTTCGTAAAAAAAGGCCTCATTTTAATGCATCGGGCTCCCTTTAGCCTAATTCTATTAATAGAGATACGAATTGTTCGCCTGATCTTAATACATCTACACTTACCTTTAATTTACAATTGAAGATTTCTAAACATAATTAGTCTTAAAGTAAAAAAGCTCAATACTATAGGTAGAACAAACTTCGTACAACTGTGGACAACATATTAGAGGCAATAGATCAAGAAGTTGATAACACATATGATGTCACACCCCAACCGATGGCGGAATCATCGGGGCGCGGCACTAAGCGAACCAGATTGTCTCATGAGAAGTTCCATAACAATTATTTAGCAATATTACATAACGTCTAACATCACATACTATTAAACATAATATTTCAAATAACCAGTACAAAACAGCGTTTTCTCATAACACAAATTCTAGTTTAAAGATCTCTAGATTTATTACTAAACGTTTCTAAAGCATGAATCTAAACTAAGCAAAACTACGTCCAAAGCATGCAAGCAAAAATCCTCAACCTGTTACATATGTTAAAATATAAGTCAATACAATTAAGTAAAGGTGAGCATACAAGTTTAAGTAATACTAGCATAATAGAGAAAACGTTCGCGAAATAGTCTAATTACATATCATGATACACCTAAACACATTCCACAAAACTAGGCATATTTCTCATGCTAACTTCCGTGAGAAGGCTAGCGCGTCCATCCTAACTAGACTCCGTCGGGTGTTAGCCACACTATAGTACCATACTAGCTAAGGAGGCAAGTTAACGAAAATAAGTTCCTAGTCACATGTTTCTAGTATCATGTATTGAGCATATATAATCAGATTATTCGCGTGTGATAAACAGTTTGATTTGTGAGGTGATTTTGATAGAGGAACATATGTAACACCCAAAAAGTGGATTAGAGCAAAAACGGGTCAAGTATACTCACATTCGGTCGTTTAGGAGAGAGTAGACGACTGTCGAGAGGTGAAGAGGAGCGCCGGATCAGCCTGCATACGCGAACGGAAGTGCATCAGTCTCCGAAAAGCTGAAACGGTGAAGTTTGGTTTGGGCAGTAGACAAGTTCGGCCGAACTTGTATGTAATCATACAAGTTCGAGCGAACTTGTATAAACCTGTTGTGTTTTCAGTCAAGTTCGGGCGACCTTGTCTAATTTCCAAGGAACTATGCAAGTTCGGGCGAACTTGTGAGAAATGTTAGCTGAAAAGACAAGTTTGGGCGAACTTGTATAGTTTCCTAAGAAACTAGGCAAGTTCGAGCGAACTTGTGAGAAATTGGTAAGAACTAACCCAAGTTCAAGTTCGGTCAAACTTGACCTTGAGGGGTACAAGTTCGGTCAAACTTGACCTGAGTACTGCTGAAAAATAGTTAAATCTCAAGCGAACTTGATGTTTTGGGTCCAAAATCTTGTGTTTTCGCGTCGTTTGCTGAGGAAATTGAGTGCCCATCCCTCCAACCTTATGCCACTGAGTAAAACTTAGGCTAGAGATGTCTTTTGGAGCGAACTTAGCCATTTTGCAGAAACTCGGGCTAATCCGGGCGAACTTGATGGTTCGTACGGGTTAGTCCAGCTTGTGTAAAGTGACGATTTCGTCTGTGCTTCCGGATCTGTGATTCTCGCTTGACAACGCCTCGTTCACTCAAAAGTGAACGAAACATCCGTCATTAGTCCGAATATTGTGTAAAAATCAAGGATTTAAAAGGTTTTGCTCAGATCTAGTATACACCTAAGTGAAAACAGAAGTTTTTATGGAAAAAGATGAAGATTTTCATACACAGAAAAGATTTGATGAAAACGAAGGCAAAGCCTTGTGAAAAATCGTTGTAAACTGTTGTAAAACGTTGATGAACATCATTGTAGTTGAAATCGGGTTGATTCTTACTTAGAAAATAAAGGGTTTCGGGTTTGAGAGCTCTGGGCGAACTTACAGCAAGTTCAAATGAGAGAATGGGGCTGGGTATTTATAGGTGAAGGCAAAATGAGGGAGCTGGGGAGTCAAGTTTGGCCGAACTTGCATGAAATCATGCAAGTTCGCGCGAACTTGTGTGGTTGTTGAAGGGATTTAGTCAAGTTTGGCCGAACTTGCTGAATCTTTGAAGATTCAGGCAAGTTCGAGCGAACTTAAGGGAAGTAAGGGGATTCAGAGTTGGCCAGTCAAGTTCGGCCGAACTTGGCCCAAAACTCAGGTTTTCCTCGTTTTTTCGTTCGTTTATCGATTGTTTGAATTCGTGTTGTTTAGATAGTTATATTAAGCGTTAAGCGATGTAATAGTGCGATTTAGCGATTCGAATAAGCGAGAGCGATGCGATAACGAGTGTAATCATAATAATAAACACACATAACACGTAGATAACATAAAACCATAAAATTAACTGCGATTTACAATGCGATGAGATTAGCGATACGTTTAGTAAGCGATTAGTTGCGGTATAATTGAAATAAAACATATTTAATTTAACATAACTTTCTTATAAACGAATCCCGAGATTACAAGCGGTAGATACAATGAAAAATAAAAGAAAAGATAACAATGAATATCGGAGTTGTTACAGTCTCCCCTACTTTAGGAAACTTCATCCCAAAATTTAAGTAGTGGTCGTAACAAAGAGGTGCGGGTACTTAGCCTTCATGTCACTTTCCAATTCCCAAGTGAACTCTGCGCCGCATTTGCCTTCCCATCGGACCTTCACGATAGGGATGCGAGAGCGCCGTAGTTTCTTGGTTTCTCGGTCCATGATCTTGATAGGCTTCTCCACGAAATGGAGAGTCTCGTTGATTTGCAGATCTTTGAGAGGTACATGGAGATTCTCTTCGGCTAGGCATTTCTTGAGGTTAGACACATGGAAAGTCTGATGAACGTTATTAAGTTCCGCCGGTAGTTCGAGACGATAGGCTACTTTACCGATCCTTTCCAGAATCTTAAAGGGACCTACGTATCGGGGCGCTAGCTTTCCTTTCTTCCCGAAGCGGATCACTCCCTTCAAAGTGCAACCTTTAGGAGAACGTGATCTCCTACTTCGAACTACAGGGGTTTGCGGCGTTTATCGGCATAACTCTTTTGACGACTCCAAGCTTTCAAGAGATTGTCTCAGATCTGGAGTATTTTGTCTGTCGTTTCTTGGATTAGCTCGGACCGGTGACTTGTGCTTCTCCGATCTCGTGCCATGCAATAGGCGATCGAAATTTTCTTCCATACAATTCCTTAAAAGGAGCCATTTGAATGGTGGTATGATAACTATTATTGTATGAGAATTCAATTAAAGGTAAATGCGTATCCCAAATACCACCGAAATCTATGATGCACGCACGAAGCATGACTTCGAGGGTGCGGATCGTGCGCTCAGTCTGACCGTCGGTTTGAGGGTGAAAAGCGGTACTGAAATTTAGAGTAGTACCGAGAGCGGATTGAAAAGTCTCCCAGAGACGTGAAGTAAAGTGACCGTCGCTGTAATATCCGTCAAAAACGGATTTACCAAACCCGCTCCGTTTATCAACCGAACAGTCAGTTAAAATTTTCGTTGCGAATTAAATGCCCAAAATAATTTTAAACGATACATAATCAATTATTATACGGGAATATATATTTAGTTTTTGAAAAACTGTTGAAAATCACAAAATAAAAATAAAAGGTCTCTGCCGGGTTTCGAACCCGGGTCAGTACCGGTTCAACATCAAACTTAACACGCCACACACAAACCACTGCGCCACTGATATTACTTGTTAAATATTAGAATCACTTAATTGATATCATGACGTTACGAATTCAAAACCGGCGCCCAAAAGTTCAGTCGTCGGAAATCCCGGTAATCTCGCAAGTTTTTAACAACATTTTCAGTTATAACGTAAACTATTATTAGGACATCGGTTATAACCGACGTTTGAGTCCGTGACACCTTCTATAACCGCCGGAGTTTTCATAACCGACGAATCCAGTCGGAAATCGGGCCAAATACATCTCGGTTTCTCCCTATAAATTCACCCACAACCCACCGCAAACTTTTTCGCTCAAAACCACACCTTTACCGGACGTAATTCCACTCGCCGGAATATCTCTGCTCATCACCGGAAAACCGGTTTCCCCATTCTGAGCCTTACTGAACCCCCTGAGCTTATACCGGAGATACCCACACCCTTTGTGAGCTTTCTGGAGACTCGCTGCTGCAAGACACCCGACGCCGAAGCTTATTGCTGTCGCCGGAGTTCTGCCGGAAAACAGAGGAAAGCTAGTCGGTATACCTCACGCTTATTTTCTTTCCTTAAACTTATATCTCATCTATAATTAACCTAAAACACTAAAGAAAACGATTAAGACTTTGAACCAGTCGATTTCCGATTCTGGTTATAACTTGATGAAGAAGATGATGTATCCGGAACGTTTAAGTATAATTAAAAACAAGAAATTACTCGGGTTAGACACACAGTCCAGCGGTGGACTGTGTGCACAATAAACACTAACGTCTCGAGTTCGAATCCTGTTCCACACACGCGGCCTTAATAAAAATGATTTTTTGATTAACCGAATCGGAGTCGCCACAGGTATATGTTAAGTATATTAATAATCGGAATAATAACCAAGTTAGACACACAGTCCAGTGGTGGACTGTGTGTATGTTAAGTCACACGTCACGAGTTCGAGTCCGGTCTTCTGCATCGACCTGGACAATTATTAGCCTTTTTAAATAAAGTCAGAAATGAAAACAAATAGTTTGTATTTAAGTATAATAAAAATTGGATTATATAACATGTTAAACACACAGTCCAGCGGTGGACTGTGTGTTAGTTTAAGCCACAGGTCCCGGGTTCGAGACCTGTGGAGCGCATCGTCCGAATCAATTAAACTGTTTTTAAAATAAAATGATTTTCGGTTTAAACTAATTAATGTATAAATATAATTAAAATCAGATATATAACGGGTTAGACACGTAGCTCAGTTGGTAGAGCTGCGTGCACGCGTACGGGAGGTCTCGGGTTCGAGCCTCACTCAGCGCACTTATACACACGATTCGAACCGGTCAACGGTCAGTCAACGGTCAGAAAAAATTAAAATTTTTTATTCTTTTTATTAAAAATCAATTAAAAATACTTAAAAATAACATTTTTAAGGTTAGAAAATAGCCTCAAACTCACAAAAATACACCCAACAATCCTACTAAAATGGATTAATAAAATCCGTTTACTTACCAAACCATAATGCGATTTATCTAGGTTAATCTCACTCGTGGTTAAAACCACTTCGCGTGCATTCAACATCATCAACCGAACGCACCCACTGTGAGTGAATCTTACAACTCCCCCTTTTAAATTACACGTTTTGGGGTGTGTCATGTGTTATAAAAATAATTAACTTGTTTATTTAAACTTGTGCCATACCACATCATGATCTAAACTTAGATTGTTATATTGTTGTGATTACTTATTTCCTTTTGTCAAATTATATGAAACTCATTCATTAAGCCCATCAGTTCCTCGTGGGAGACGAGTTGAACAACGCGTGCCTCAAATCAAATTCATTATTGTTCATGTGTGTATCATTGAGTTTATATTGTTTGTATTTGTGTCATTCATATTATCATGTTTATGCAATTCATTCATTAGGCCCCTCAGTTCCTCGTGAGAGACGAGTTGAGCATCGCGTGCCTCTAAATGTTCCATTATTGTTCATGTGTGTTTTATTTAATATCTTATGATTGTTGAATAAGTTTACATCTATTTTTACTCATATATTTCATAATCAATTCAAATAAACTTGTTCAAATGTTTTCCATAGGATTCACTCGCCAACTTTATGTTGATCCAAAACCTTTTTACACATGATACAGGTGAACAGGTTGAAGCAAAGAAAACATAGGAAATGCCTTAGAAGAGAACAAATATGCTTAGATTGATAGCTAGAACATATTGTAACATTTATTGTAAATTTCCATTAAATTGTATTTAATGAATATGAAACGCATAATATATGTCATGAGCTTTGATGATAACCCAATCATGCCCCGATCACCTTTTCCGCTGCGGGTCGGGGTGTGACAGTCGCGGTCAGAGATGATGTCATGAGGCGTCCCGTGTCGGCAAATAACTTTGTCGGTATAGATTCGGGCTAACCGTTCGACCTTAAAGTCTTCTCGTATAGCAATAAAGTGCGCGGATTTAGTAAGACGAACAACGATAACCCAAATGCTATCGTGACCTGAGGAAGTGCGAGGAGTTTCATAATAAAATCCGTAGCTATACTCTCCCACTTCCACATCGGGATTTCGGGTTGTTCGAGTAAGCCAGAGAGCCTTTGATGTTCGGTTTTAACTTTCAAACAAGTTAAGCATTTCGAAACGTGTACGACGATATCCTTTTTCATGCCCGGCCACCAGTACTTAGGACGAAGGTCCTGGTACATCTTGTCGGCACCAGGGTGAATGGAATATCGAGATTTATGGGCTTCGGTCATTAGTAATTCACGAAGATTGTCACGGCTGAATCCAAATGCGATCGAGATAGTAGTAGATGCCGTTAGGTTTAACAACGAGTTGAGCTTCGGCACCACATTTCATTTCTTCCTCCAAAGTATTCTCGTTAAAGCAGGCAAATTGAGCTGAGCGAATCATGATTTCGAGATCATTCAAAGCTTGAGAGTCACGAATACTATACACATAGCTTCGTCGACTTTGAGCATCAGCGATTATGTTTGCTTTGCCGGGATGGTAGCGTATCTTGCAATCATAATCGTTGAGAAGTTCAACCCATCTGCGTTGGCGCATGTTCAGTTCCTTTTGATTGAATATATGTTGTAAGCTCTTATGGTCGGTGAAGACCGTACACTTAGTACCGTAAAGGTAGTGTCGCCATATCTTCAATGCAAAAACAACTGCACCGAGTTCGAGATCATGGGTCGTGTAGTTCTTCTCGTGGATCTTGAGTTGTCGAGATGCATACGCGATAACCTTGTCTCGTTGCATGAGGACACAACTAAGACCAAGGTTTGAGGCATCGCAGTAGACAATGAAATCGTCGTTTCCATCGGGTAAAGCGAGGACAGGAGCGTTGCATAGCATACGCTTGAGAGTTTGAAAAGCTTCCTCTTGCTTAGAATCCCAAACAAAAGGCTTGTCTTTATGAGTTAAAGTGGTAACCGAAACGACGATTTTTGAAAAGTCGGCGATGAATCGACGGTAGTAATCCGCCAATCCAAGAAATGAACGGATTTCGGAAGAATTCTTCGGTGTAATCCAACTTAGCTTCAATCTTTGTAGGGTCGACGTGAATTCCTTGACTATTAACGATGTGACCGAGAAATTTGACTTCTTCGAGCCATAATTCACATTTTGAGAACTTAGCATAAAGGCGATTTCATTGAAGAAGTTCGAGAACTAAACGGAGATGGTGCGTGTGTTCGTCTCTTGACTTCGAGTAAATTAAGATATCATCGATGAAAACAATGACGAAACGATCTAAGAAAGCTTTGTACACACGGTTTGTCACACCTTGACCCGCAGCGGAAATGGTAGTCGGGGCATGATTGGGTTATCACCAAAGCTCATGACATTTACTAATAGGTTTCATATTTATTATTTACAATTAAAAAAAACAAATTTCAATGAACATACAAACACCACATGTTCTAAACACAACATTCAAGAAATCTTTATTTTTCTTCTAAGGCAATTCCCTATGTGTTCCATGCTTCAACCTGTCCACCTGTATCATGTGTAAAAATAGGGTTTTTGGTCAACAAAAGTTGGCGAGTGAATCTTATTTAAACATTTGAAGAAATTATTTATATTGGTTATTAAATAAAAATATGCATAAACCAAATATGAGTATACGCATGTGTAAATCTAGCCACAAACCACATAATATCAATTAATGCACACACAAGCATGACATATGATGAACAATGGGATCAAGGCTCAATCAAACGGAGCCGATCTAATGAGGCGCCTGATGCTCAACCCGTCTCCAACGAGGAACTGATGGGCCTAATGAATGATTTGCACACAACTTGACAAAAATGTAAACACGCAATACAACAAATAACATTTACATCACACGTTAGATCATATAATGGTAATAGCACAAGTGTTTGAATAAACGAAATATATGAAACGACACATGATACACCCCAAAACATGAATAAAAAGGGGAATTTGTAAGAATTCACTCACAGTGGGTGCGTTCCTTGCTTGATAATGAATGCGCACGAATTTGAGAATTTGATCAACGAGCGAATAATAACCTAAAGTAATAACGCGATAATTCGATAAATATAAACGATTAAATATTTCGATTTAGTACTTTTGTTAGACTTTTAGGTTACTTTGATGGTATTTGTTAAGATTATAAAACCTTTGGAATTATATATTTTATGTATTTTAGTTTTTAACTAAAGTATCAATATATATGTAATAAAATAAAATAAGAGAAGTTAATAATAAAAAAAATATTTGTCAGATCTGACGTCAGACCTGACCGGGTCGCATGAGTTATTAGGCGGCGTGGGCGGGATTCGAACTTGAGACCTCTCGTACGTGTGCACGCAGCTCTTCCAACTGAGCTACGTGTCTAACCCGTTGGATTCTTGTTTTTTATTTATCTTATACATTCATTAGATAGATTCAGAAATCATTAAGTTTAAAAAGGTTTTTAAATTCAAACGGACCGGTACTATCACCTGACTCAAACCCAGAACCATCTTGAAGCCTTGCACCCAACCCAACCAACTGGGTTGGGTGTCTAACCCATTTATATTATGATTTTTATTAACTTAAATACTAACTGGAAAGTGTTCTGGTTGGCTAAAAAAATTTGAGTTTTATTACTGGAAACTGGTTGTATGCACGAGTCGAACCCGTGACCTGCGCTATGTAATTGCACACAGTCCACCATTGGACTGTGTGTCTAACCTGATTAAAAACCCACATTTAATTATATTAATACACTATCTAACTTCATCTTCCTCATGAAAATTACCTAGAAGCCTAACCCGACTGTTATCCCACACAACTTTGATTCTAAATCTTAAAACAAGTAAACATTAAAAGTATTGAAAGGATTTGAATGCTTGTACCGATTTAACGAGGTGTTAACCTTTCAGTTAAACTCCGATCAAACTCCGGCGACGTTGCTTCTCAACGGGTTTCCGACAGAAATTTCTAGGTGATGACTGAGAGAGAGAGAGGATGAACGAATTCACTTGAGAAGAAATAGTTGGTATTTATAGACTTGCCAATCCATCATTGAGATTCGGTTTGAATCCTTGATTATCGAAATCATTGATTTCAATCAGTTACTACATAATTTCCTGAATTTCCATTAAAGATTTTGATAATTAAAACCGGTTACTATCGCTAAAAGGAAACAGAAAACGTGATTTAAGCTTTGATTAAAATGGCGGTTACAGGTTCTGTGTTTTGAATTTCAGACTCGGTGTCAGTTTGTGTATAAAATTTAATTGTTTTAGATTTGAAATAAGTTGTGTGTGTAGTGTAGTGGTGTAGAGTGTGTTTGGTGTGGGTAAGGACCCGGGTTCGAAATCCGTAGTCCACACCCCTTTTTTGTTATTTTATTATTATTATTATTATTATTATTATTATTATTATTATTATTATTATTATTATTATTATTAGTTTGACTTTTATTTATTGGTTTTATTTATTTATTTTATTTTATTTTATTTTTTATTAATATATTACCTACCTAGTTTATTTATCAACCACAAAAATTAACTAACACAATATATAGAATGAATAATGCGAAGCGAAACATTTAATAGATTCTTGAATTTTTCACGGAGCGGGTTTTTGGAACACGTTTTACGAAGAATGTTACACGGTTAATCAAATCCATGAAGACCGCGGGTGCATTGGTAAGACCAAAAGGCATGACCACGAATTCGAAATGGACATAACGAGTACGAAAGGCGGTTTTCGGAATATCTTCTTCCAATACGCGTAACTGATGATAGCTGGAACGAAGATCGATCTTGGAAAAACAAGTAGAACATTGAAGCTGCTCAAATAAGTCGTCGATTCGAAGAAGAGGATAGCGGTTCTTTATCGTGAGTTTGTTATGTTCACAATAATCGATGCACATTCGGAACGTTCCATCTTTCTTTTTCACGAAAAGAACGGGTGCGCCCCACGGCGAAGTGCTCGGGCGTATGAAGCCTTTATCAAGAAGCTCTTGAAGTTGGCTTGATAGCTCGCGTATTTCTGATGGTGCGAGGCGATAGGGAGCTTTAGCAATGGGAGTAGCACCGAGAACTAAATCGATATGGAATTCGACATCTCGAGTAGGGGTAATTCGGGTAAGTCGTCGGGAAAGACTTTGGGAAATTCACGAACAACAGGAACGTCTTTAAAAGTCTTCTTTTCTTTCTCCGGGTTCACGATATGAGCTAGAAAAGCAACACATTGCTTTCGCAAACATTTGTGTCTCGAGTACATGCAAAAGCATCAACTTCTTTGAGGGAGTTTCACCATAGACATGAAGTTGATCACCATTAGGGAGAGGGAAAGCGAATCATTTTATCAAAGCATACAACTTCAACATGGTTTTCACGAAGAAAATCCATACCTACTATGATATCGAAGCTACCTAACTGCATAGGTATGAGATTGATCGAGAAGACATGGTTGTTGAGATCGAGAGAACAACCACGTAGGACGGAGGTGACGGTAACGGATTT
The DNA here is from genome assembly GCA_947069175.1 of Scalesia atractyloides. Taxonomy (NCBI): domain Eukaryota; kingdom Viridiplantae; phylum Streptophyta; class Magnoliopsida; order Asterales; family Asteraceae; genus Scalesia; species Scalesia atractyloides. The sequence continues at coordinate 86,163,504 of CAMTDV010000021.1, forward strand.
TCCGGTGGCGACTTCCACATCGAAAGTCCTTGGGAGTTTAGCGCACATACATTTTAAAACCTTTTCGAATTCTAACGATACAAAACAATTAAGTATCAAATAAACATGAAGCATAAATACCATTAACGAGGAACGTACCGTTAACAACATTATTGTAATTCTGAGCTTGGCGATGGTTCATATTGAAGGCTCGACCACGCGCAGCCTGTTGTTGCTGCTGAGGTTGTGGTGGTGGCTGCTGCTGAGGCTGAGGCTGAGGCTGCTGTTGTTCCTGCTTCACATGGTTGTTTGGGCAGACATTGCTGAAATGATTCGGATCTCCGCACGTGTAGCAGGCACGTGCTCTGGGCTGGCTGCTGATTGGCCCGAGGAGGAGCTGGTAGAGCTGGAGCTGCTGGAGTTTAAGGAGCTGGCTGACGAGGACCACTACGGCAGCTGACAGTAAAGTGGCCGTAGATGTTACAATTGTTGCAGAAGCGACAATTTCCGCCAACTGCATGATGATAGGTGCACTTTGAGCACAGAGGGTGAACCAGTATACGCACGTTTAGCTGGGGGTGCGTTTTGAGCAGGAGCCTGGTAAGGCTGGGAGTTGAGCGGTATAGCAGCGGCGTAGTTCTTGCTAGGGTTTCCTCTTTTGCGTCCCTGACGCTTTCCCTTCGGGTCGCTGGATGGTTCGATAGCAGCAGTTGGTTGGGTGACAGCTTGATTGGCAACTTTCACAGAGTTCTTGAAATAACCATCTTGAACTCGCTGATCATTGATCTCAGCGGCGAGCATGTAGGTTTCCTCGATGGTTGTAGTACGAGCAACTTTCACAAAATTCGCGACACATTCGGGTAGAGCACGGATATACTTGTTGATGGCTTTCTCAGTAGTATCAACTTGGCTGGGACAGATGATGCTCAAAATCTTGAATCGAGCGGAAAGTCCAGCATTGTCGGAACCATCTTGCTTGATACCCCAAAACTCATCCACGAGCTTTTGAATCTCATGCGGAGGACAAAATTCTTTCTTCATCACTTCCTTGAGTTCCTCCCAAGACAGATTATAGGCTTCGTCATTACCGCGCCTATTTCTTTCTGTGGTCCACCAGTCGAGAGCACGGGACTGTAAGACTCCTGTAACGTTCACCGTGCGAAGGTCATCGGGGCATCCACTTTGCCTAAAGGTGACCTCAATGGCGTCAAACCAATGGAACATAGCAATCGGTCCATCGTTGCCCGTGAAGGCGAGAGGTGCACAAGCCTTGAAATTTTTGAAACTGAACCGTGACTTGGGGGGTTTCAGCTTTCTAGTCGACCGAGGAGTTACTGCTCACAGCATGAATTTCCGAGACGATTTGCGGGATGACTTTAGCCATTTCCTTGGCTACCATTGTAGCGATGTGCTTATCGGCGTTTCTGCGCTGGGGATTCCTCCTGGTATGTGATCCCATAGAAGACATCTACATTGAAGGATTTGATAGGATGAGATTCGATTATAAGAAGTCTATGTTTAAAATATTTATTATTATTATTCACACAAGGCACATAACACATATGCAAGTAAACACGTAGACAGGAAAACACATAAGCACATAAGCACATAGCACATAAGCACGTAAACACATTATCCACGTAAGCATATACTTTGCACGTATTCACCTTCTTATAAGTAAAGCGTAGCGCGTACGAGATGTGATATAATAGTGAGATATAAGCGATATATAAGCGAGTAATACCACACATGAGACACACATGTTCCCATAGGCGTAAGCGAGTTAAGCGATTAGTTTGGTTGGTGTATTAATTTAGCGTTTTAGATTACGAGAGCTGTGCGATTAGTGCATGTTTCGATGGAGCGTAAAAGCGATAAATCGAGAAATCAATAAAGTGAAAAATCGAATAAAGCGAAAATTCTCAAAATTTAAACACACAAATATTAATAAACTTGATGATGCGTAAAATCGACGATAGTAGGCTTAAATCAATTGGGAGCGTCCTGGGTTTTGAGACATTGACTATCCCAAGTGATTCGAAAATTCTCTGAGTTCGGACACACGATTTGGCCTAATAGACAAATTCTCTCACCGTACTACGGTTAACCCCATTTGTCCTTCCAGTTACGTTGTGTTCTGAGTCATCGAAATAATCGAGACATTGGTGAGATTGAAAATCGAGGAGCGGAACTAGTTATCAAGACGCGGGTTTCACCCCTAACTTAAAAACATCATTCCTAATTGTGATTATGCTCACCGATCAAGTCGGGAGTTCCACTAGATAGAAATGGAGATTTTCGGAAAGGTTTCGATATCACTCCTAACTCAACGAAGGTATCTTGTGCGAGAGAGAATGCGTGGAGTGAATGATCTTATCGAGAGTTCTCGGTTTTCACACCTATTCTCGACTTGATCACTCGTTTATGTGATGCGAGCGTTTCTAAGCGTGTATATTGTATTAGCCTTAGGAAAGGCACATTTAAGCATTTACGGCAAGTAATTTAAGCATTTAAGTCAAAGATTGGTCAAATTGGGTACTTAGACTATAGACTAGGTCGAACATGGCAATTATACCTAATTCCCTACAGTTATGGCTCTGATACAAATCTGTCCCACCCCAACCGATGGCGGAATCATCGGGGCGCGGCACTAAGCGAACCAGATTGTCTCATGAGAAGTTCCATAACAATTATTTAACAATATTACATAACGTCTAACATCCCATACTATTAAACATAATATTTCAAATAACCATTACAAAATAGCGTTTTCTCATAACACAAATTCTAGTTTAAAAATCTCTAGATTTATAACAAAACGTTTCTAAAGCATGAATCTCAACTAAGCAAAACTACGTCCAAAGCATCCAAGCTAAAATCCTCAACCTGTTACATATGTTAAAATACAAGTCAATACAATTAAGTAAAGGTGAGCATACAAGTTTAAGTAATACTAGCATAATAGAGAAAACATTTGTGAAATAGTCTAATTACATATCATGATACACCTAAACACATCACACAAAACTAGGCATATTTCTCATGCTAACTTCCGCGAGAAGGCTAGCGCGTCCATCCTAACTCGACCCCGTCGGGTGTTAGCCACACTATAGTACCATACTAGCTAAGGAGGCAAGTTAACGAAAATAAGTTCCTAGTCACATGTTTCTAGCATCACGTATTGAGCATATATAATCAGATTATTCGCGTGTGATAAACAGTTTGATTTGTGAGGTGATTTTGATAGAGGAACATATGTAACACCCAAAAAGTGCATTAGAGCGAAAAAGGGTCAAGTATACTCACAGTCGGTGCGTTTAGGAGAGAGTAGACGACTGTCGAGAGGTGAAGAGGAGCGCCAGATCAGCCTGCATACGCGAACGGAAGTGCATCAGTCTCCGAAAAGCTGAAACGGTGAAGTTTGGTTTGGGCAGTAGGCAAGTTCGGCCGAACTTGTATGTAATCATACAAGTTCGAGCGAACTTGTATAAACCTGTTGAGTTTTCAGTCAAGTTTGGGCGAACTTGTCTAATTTCCAAGGAAACTATGCAATTTCGGGAGAAGTTGTGAGAAATGTTAGCTGAAAAGACAAGTTCGGGGAACTTGTATAGTTTCCTAAGAAACTAGACAAGTTCGAGCGAACTTGTGAGAAATTGGTGAGAACTGACCCAAGTTCAAGTTCGGTCGAACTTGACCCTAAGGGGTACAAGTTCGGTCGAACTTGACCTGAGTACTGCTGAAAAATAGTTAAATCTCAGGCGAACTTGATATTTCGGGTCCAAAATCTTGCGTTTTCGCGTCGTTTGCTGAGGAAATCGAGTGCCCATCTCTCCAACCTTAAGCCACTGAGTAAAACTTATGCTGGAGATGTCTTTTGGAGCGAACTTAGCCATTTTACAGAAACTCGGGCTAATCCGGGTGAACTTGATGGTTCGTACGGGTTAGTCCAGATTGTGTAAAGTGACGATTTCGTCCTTGTGCTCCCGAATCTGTGATTCTCGCTTGACAACGCCTCGTTCCACTCAAAAGTGAACGAAACATCCGTCATTAGTCCGAATATTGTGTAAAAATCAAGGATTTAAAAGGTTTTGCTCAGATCTAGTATACATCTAAGTGAAAAAAGAAGTTTTTATGGAAAAAGATGAAGATTTTCGTAAACAGAAGAGATTTGATGAAAACGAAGGCAAAGCCTTGTGAAAAGTCATTGTAAACTGTTGTAAAACGTTGATGAACATCATTGTAGTTGAAATCGGGTTGATTCTTACTTAGAAAATAAAGGGTTTCGGGTTTGAGAGCTCTGGGCGAACTTACAGCAAGTTCAAATGAGAGAATGGGGCTGGGTATTTATAGTTGAAGGCAAAATGAGGGAGCTGGGGAGTCAAGTTTGGCCGAACTTGCATGAAATCATGCAAGTTCGCGCGAACTTGTGTGGTTGTTGAAGGGATTTAGTCAAGTTTGGCCGAACTTGCTGAATCTTTGAAGATTCAGGCAAGTTCGAGCGAACTTAAGGGAAGTAAGGGGATTCAGAGTTGGCCAGACAAGTTCGGCCGAACTTGGCTTCACCCAAGTTCGAGCGAACTTGGCCCAAAACTCAGGTTTTCCTTGTTTTTCGTTCGTTTATCGATTGTTTGATGATTCGGTTCGTATTAGATAGTTATATTAAGCGTTATAAGCGATGTAATAGTGCGATTTAGCAATTCGAATAAGCGAGAGCGATGCGATAACGAGTGTAATCATAATCATAAACACACATAACACGTAGATAACATAAAACCATAAAATTAACTACGATTTGCGATGCGATGAGATTAGTGATGCGTTTAGTAAGCGATTAGACGCGGTATAATTGAAATAAAACATTTTTAATTTAACATAACTTTCTTATAAACGAATCTCGAGATTATAAGCGATAGATATAATGGAAAATAAAAGAAAAGATAACAATGAAAATTGGAGTTGTTGCATATGACAAGCCGAAAAAAGCTCAATACTATAGGTAGAACAAAATTCGTACAACTGTGGACAACATATTAGACCCAATTGCTTCTAGACAAAAAATGGAATCGAGCTAATAATTAATCCTTGAAAATTATTTTTCAAAGAAGCGGAGGATACCACTGTTGTTGGCCAATATGTTTCAATCGATCTTCATTACTTTGAGATCCAAGTGCATGATATAATCATAGGTAAGGTATAGAACGTTGTATTACCTTAATGAATTTCCTAAGTCTAAACATCAGTGGTATGGGAAAGCTAGGTAAAGCAAGATGAATCCGGAATTCAATTTTTTTTTGTCAAACATTATATTCTTAAGCATTGATTCTATTTACTTATTAGCAGTTTTATCGCATGTGTAACGGAACAGGTGCACATTCTGGTTGTCTACGCTCCCCGTGACCTCTCTGACAAGATAGCTCTTTGGCGTAAATTTGTTTATTAAAGCAGTCTAAACCAAGTACATGGGTGTTTATGGGTGGATTCAACGTGGTTAGAACCTAGGAAGAGAGAAGAAATTTTGTTTTTAACCCGGTTTGTCACACCCTCAAAATCCACTTGCGGGGTTTTACCGCGAGGCGTGTGACAAACCAGGATCCAAGACACTAGCCATATAGAATGATTCTATATGCAAAAATATACGTTTAAACAAATCCAACCATGCAGTTTAATAAATGCGGAAGCGTAAGTAAATGTAAATAAAGTGTGCGCCAAAACAAACGCCCAAACCAAAATACTTAAAGTAAAATGCGAAGCGTTTAAATAAAATAGTTTTTCATGCTCGTGTCGTGCTCCTATGCGGAAATGATACCTGAACAACCTGAGAAAACATGGAAAAGAGAACAAGGGTCAACAATTAATGATGAGCGAGTCCACATGTTTTAGTTCACAGTTTTAAGCATAAGTTTTTCCCCACTGGTTCAACCCCAAACCAATGCCTCATAAGTTTCCCTGATCCAACCCGAATCAGATTAATGTTATGTAGTTTAGCAGTTCATATTATATGTTTAGGTAGCTAGCCTAGGTCATGTCAACAAAGTGTTCGATCCGAAGCTGAAGTTGCTGCCCCTGTTGTGCCAGGCCTATCACCAACCATGACTAAAAAGTTAGGCAAATTCTACACTCGTGACCATCAACGTTCAGTCTAACTGGCACGACCAGTTCGAGTAGGGCTTGTCGGGCCCAGTAGTACTACTAAAAATTCCCTCACTATAACCCAATACTAACGGCATCGTAAGTGTTAAGGGGACTAACATGTGATATATGCTTCCTTGTGACCATAACCATATAACATAACTCTAAATAGAAAGGCGTTACTGTATCATACTATAATCAACCATATATCTGTAACATCCGTCAAAAACCGGATTAACCAAACCCGCTTCGTTTATTAACCGAACAACCAGTTAAAAATTTCGTTGCATATTTAATGCTCAAATTAATTTTAAACGATACATAATTAATAAGTATATTAGAATATAAAATTTATAATTGAAAATCTATTAAAAACAATGAAATAAAAATAAAATGCTGAAGCCAGGTTTCGAACCCGGGTCAGCCAGATATAAGCTTAGCGATTTAACTCACACTCGCCCAACCACTCCGCCACTTGTGTTTCTTGTTGATTATTTGAAACAATTAATACATAAAATAAACTTGGAAATCAAACCCAACTACTCTGCGCGCCCCAAATCAATCTCGCCAGAAATCCCGACAAATTCGTCAAACTTTGCCGTTTTCTTTTGGATTTAACGGTTACATTTACAGCAACATCGGTTATAACCGAAAAATCCAATTAATTTCATTCATGGACAATAATCCCTGTTCGAAACCGAAAATATAAATCAATCCGAGTTATACCTTATTCACCAGTTGTGCTCACGAGTTATCTCACTTACACTCTCCATTTTCGCTCAGAAAAACCTCGCCGCAGTCGCCGGAATTCTCTGCAAATTAACCGGAAGTTATCGCCGGAAAACCGAGTTCATTCCATCCTGTCTGCTTACCCAAAAATAAGATCTTAGAGTTCATACTGACATCACCCACACTCACCTTAAACCCCTGAAGAATCTCTGTCGCAAGAAATTTAACTCGCCAGAATTCTCTGCAAGTCGCCGGAAAACCGAGACTTTCATCTACACGGTAATTACCTCGACTTTTCTGTTTGATTCCATTATTAGACAAATTCTAACATCACTCCATCACCCAGAATCAACCCCAGACGACATTGCCGGATTTTCTGTTTTCGCCGGAAAACTTCTGGAATTTCCAGAAACTCGCTGTTAACCGGTATGATCATTTAAACCTACTGATAATCGTTACTCAGTAGTTCAATTTCACATCTAATCCATTCAAACTGTTAATTGATCCTAATAGAAGAAGTTCACAAAACAGAGCCGACGATCTTTGCCGGATTGCTGAAGAAGACGATCAGTTCGGTACAATCATTCCCCAAACCCTTTTCTGTTCAATACATGGCAATTGTTTATAAAGTTCGTTAAATTAATTTAACAAATAACAGCATGGTTAAGCATTGTCTGTGTTTTGAACGAAGAAGACGAAGTCGCTTAGGTTATAAGATTAATTAAAATCAATATTATGAACGGGTTAGACACACAGTCTAGCGGTGGACTGTGTGCAAATAAACACGCATACGTCCCGAGTTCGATCCTTGACACACGCACACTTGCTGTAATAAAAATGTTTTTTTTAAAACCGAACCGGATCCACACGCAGTAAGATGTTAAGTATAATAAAAACCGGAATATTTACCAAGTTAGACACACAGCCCAGCGGTGGACTGTGTGCCAAACTAAACCACAGGTCCCGGGTTCGAGACCTGTGGAGAGCACCGAGTCGATACCATTAAATCCTTTTTAAAATAAATGATTTTCGGATTAACTTAAATAGTGTATAAATATAATTAAAAACAGAAATATTTCGGGTTAGACACGTAGCTCAGTTGGTAGAGCTGCGTGCACGCGTACGGGAGGTCACGGGTTCGAGTCTCACCCAGCGCACACATACAAACGACCGAACCGGTCAACGGTCAACAGTAACAGTCATGGTCAACGGTCAAAAAGTCAACATTTTTTATTATTTTTATTTATTTATTTTATTTAAAAATCAATTAAAAATACTTAAAAATAAGAAAATTAGAAAATAGCCTTAAACTCACAAAAATAAAATAATCCTACTAAAATTGATTAATAAAATCCGCTTATTTACCGAACCGTTATGTTATTATCTAGGTTAGTTTCTCTCGTGGTTAAATCAAATTTTCGTGTGCATTCATCATCAATCCAAGAAACGCAACCACTGTGAGTGAATCTTACAACTCCCCTTTTTATTACACGTTTTGGGGTGTATTATGTGTCGCTTAAACTAATTCGTTTATTCAAACTCGTGCCATACCATATTATGATTTAAACTTAGAATGTAAATATTGTTTGTAGTTATGTGTTACATATTGTCAAGTTGTATGCAAATTATTTGTGAGGCCCATCAGTCCTCGTGGGAGATGAGTTGAACAACGCGTGCCTTAAAACTCATTCATTAGGCCCATCAGTTCGTAGAACAACGCGTGCCTCAAAACTCATTCATTAGGCCCATCAGTTCCTCGTGGGAGACGAGTTGAACAACGCGTGCCTCAAAACTATCTATTATTGTATGTGTGTGCATTATTTAATATTAAGTGTTTTGTGAATAAGTTTACATCTATATTTACTCATATGTGGTTATGCACATTATTTTATAATCAATTCAATAAACTTGTTCAAATGTTTTTCATAGGATTCACTCGCCAACTTTTTGTTGATCCAAAAACCATTTTTACACATGATACAGGTGAACAGGATGAAGCAAGGAAAACATAGGAAATGCCTTAGAAGAAAATAATGAAGTCTAGAAAGATGTGTAGAACATGTTGTAATTATGATTGTATGATTCCCTTTAAATTGTAATAATAAATATGAAACGTTATAATAAATGTCATGAGCTTTGATGAAAACCCAATCATGCCCCGATCACCTTTTCCGCTGCGGGTCGGGGTGTGACAGATTGGTATCAGAGCTTTTGACTATATGGATATAGGATAGGTTATTAGACCCTTAGAGCATATACTATAGTTGATTAGATTTTAATTGTTTATGTGGTTACATGCAAACTCAAGATGTTTATTTCTTTCATATTTATTACATACGCAAATGCATGCAAACACTTCCGATACTACATTTTTTGATACATAGTGGATTATACTTACAGTCAAACATACATAATTACATACACATTCATCATACATATTTCAATGTTCACATATTCAATTCATCTTCATACTTCCGTTATTCAAGATTTTGTCGCATTTTTCATTTTTCAAATCTCATCAAAGTGAGTTCTGCGACGGGCATGTAGTAACTGTAAGGGTACAAGTACCGGTAGTCGGAACGTCCTGTCTAGGTTGGCATTCGTATAAATCCAATATAACGGACCAGTTTGCCTACCTGGGGACTAACGATGAGAGTACAAAGGACCTATTAGGCCAACGCATGCCACACCAAACGTCGTTCGAACTAACCCCACTTTGAGTTGTCACCGTGTCCACACCTGGATACATCCCGAATATCATACGTTACATATATATTTCTCGATTTTCTCCGGGTTTTAGTGTACGTAACCAAGCTAACACATGCGAACCATATGAAAAACCCGGTAACCATGGGGGCCCACATGATTACGAAGGTGAAGTATGGCGGCATGCAAGGCCCAATTACGAGCAAAGCCCAAGACATCCTATGGATGTAGTAGATTTATTATTCTATATTTATTTTATGAATGTTCATTCCTAAATACGACACATGATCCCTAAAACATCCAACTCATACTCTTGATATGTATTCCTTGTAGATGTCTTCTAGCCTCGCTCGTAGGAAGATGAGATCAGGAAAAGCCCGCGAGCGCATGGCTGCCCAAATCGCTCAACAAATGGCTGCAGTAATACCCAACATTGTAGTTCAAGTCCAACAAGCCCTTACCGCTAACCCCGTCAATCAAGAAAATCAAAACATTGTCAATCCTCCCCCAAAATCCACTAAATGCACCTACAAGCATTTCAAATCCTGCGATCCTCCAAAATACGAAGGAACGGAAGGTGTCATCGCTCTCCTCCATTGGTTTGAAGAAATGAAAAACACATTTCTAAATTGCGATTGCCCCGATGATCGCAAAGTGCGATATGCTACCGGTCGTTTACTTGGAATAGCACTTACTTGGTGGAATACAGAGAAGGCCAAACGAAGCGTTGAAGATGCTATTACTTTGACTTGGGATGAGTTGAAGGAAATCATGACAAGACGGTTTTGCCCAAGGAGCGAAATCAAGAAATTAGAGGATGAGTTCTATTCGTTGAAACAAAAGGAAGGCGACCAGACCACATACAACAAGAGATTCCTCGAGTTAAATCAAATGGTTCCCAACTTGTTCACTCCTCTTTACCGTTTGATCGAGCACTACATTCGAGGTCTTCCTTCAAAAATTCAAGACTCTGTAATAAGTACCACACCTGCAACCTTGGAAGCAGCAATGGAGTTAGCTACAGAGCTCACCGAGAACCGCATACGGAACAAAGACTTCAAGGAGGAGAAGAAGAAGAAGGATAAAGCATCAACTGAAACCTCAAACTCCACCCAAACCGAATCCCCTTCACGATCCATTTCTAAGAGAAAACGAGATGGGCAACTTTTCGCTGTCACCCAACGCAACCAACCAATTTCACAAGCCATACCCCTCCAAGCTATCCCAATCACTCAAGTAGCACCCAACTCAACATACCCAAATAAGAAACCTTACCTAGGACCTCACCCTCAATGTAACACCTATTTTTATCACCATCCATCTACCTTACTTTGTCGACTATGTGCGAATTGTGGACGCTATGGTCATTTGAGCAAGGTTTGCCGCACCTCTCAAAACCAAACCTCACCCCCTACTCAAAACATGATCCAAACATATCAACAACCCCAATACCCCATGTTTCCTTATGTTCAAGCTTGTTTTAATTGTGGCGACCCTACCCACTATAGAAACACGTGCCCTCGATTGGTTAACATCATAAACGCCCAAGCTCAAGCAAACCCAGTTAACCAAGCAAATCAAGGAAACCTAACCACTAGGCCACCAGCAAGAGGAAGAGTTTTCAACATCAACGCCAATCCTGTTGAAGATAATGACGGCCCAAACGAACCACCCAACTAGTCTCCTTCACCAAAAATCCAGATTCAACTCCAACCGCGTCGTTTTTATGTTTTTCTTTATGTTATCTCAACTTTCACGTATCTCAATTATAAATTGGAAATTTATCCAAGAATCTTAATGCGAATTACTATTTCAGTTTTGTTTTATACTCATTGATTTAACATTCATATCATCATACATCTCAACGTATTTCAATCTCATTATTTAAAGAAGTTGGGCTATGTCTCACTTCGACATAGACTAACCTCTCCATCATAACAAACGAGAGAGGAACTGTCATCATTCAAACATGTATACTATCAGAACTAAGACTCAAGCTTTGGTTGTTGTGTTTGTTTATGTTTAAAAGTCACATAGGACTAATCATAACTTACTGATAAAGCCAATGAAAATTTGACAAGAATATGGTGGATACGCCGTTGGTACTTCCTATATATAAGTATTCTTGTCAAAGGATCAGAGGCATTGTCAGGCGGTTATGAGAAGTTCCATGTAGGATTTAGTAATGTCTTGGTTGAAATTTGTTTTACACTCACTGATTTAGCATTCATATCATCTCATCATTTAAAGAAATAGGATTGTGTTCCATTTCTACATAGACTAATCTCTCCATCATAACAAACGAGAGAGGAACTGTCATCATTCAAACATGTATACTATCAGAATTAAGACTCAAGCTTTGGTTGTTGTGTTTGTTTATGTTTTAGAGTCACATAGGACTAATCATAACTTACTGATAAAGCCAATGAAAATTTGACAAGAATATGGTGGATACGCCGCTGGTACTTCCTATATATAAGTATTTTTGTCAAAGGATCAGAGGCATTGTCAGGCGGTTATGAGAAGTTCCATGTAGGATTTAGTAATGTCTTGGTTGAAGTTTGTTTTATACTCACTGATTTAGCATTCATATCATCTCATCATTTAAAGAAATTGGATTGTGTCACCATTCAAACATTTATACTATCAGAATTAGGACTCAGACATTGGTTGTTGTGTTTATTTATGTTCTAGAGTCACATCATAGAACCAATCATAACTTACTGATAAAACCAATAAAAATTTGACAAGAATATGGTGGATACGCCGCTGGTACTTCCTATATATAAGTATTCTTGCCAAAGGATCAGAGGCATTGTCAGGCGGTTATGAGAAGTTCCATGTAGGTTTTAGTAGTAGAAGTTTTGTTTTAGGATATAACCTTATCTTTCCAAACATATCAAAACTCTTGCGCATGAAATCATATTTAGTCAATCAACTCTGTTTATCAATATTCATTATCATAGGCATCAAAAAGCGATTCCTGTAGCAGGGTACTCAACCCTTACAAGGAACGTTACCGCCTCAAACAAAATTTAAACTCTTACTCTCTTCTAAGTATGTAACTGTCAAATTAAACACCATCCTTGTGAGTCAAAACATGCCACTACTTAAATTTCGGGATGAAATTTCTAAAAGTATGGGATACTGTAACATCCGTCAAAAACCGGATTAACCAAACCCGCTTCATTTATTAACCGAACAACCAGTTAAAAAATTTCGTTACATATTTAATGCTCAAATTAATTTTAAACGATACATAATTAATAAGTATATTAGAATATAAAATTTATAATTGAAAATCTATTAAAAATAATGAAATAAAAATAAAATGCTGAAGTCGGGTTTCGAACCCGGGTCAGCCAGATATAAGCTTAGCGATTTAACTCACACTCGCCCAACCACTCCGCCACTTGTGTTTCTTGTTGATTATTTGAAACAATTAGTACATAAAATAAACTTGGAAATCAAACCCAACTACTCAGCGCGCCCCAAATCAATCTCGCCGGAAATCCCGACAAATCCGTCAAACTTTGCCGTTTTCTTTTGGATTTAACGGTTACATTTACATCAACATCAGTTATAACCGAAAAATCCAATTAATTTCATTCATGGACAATAATCCCTGTTCGAAACCGAAAATATAATTCAATCCGAGTTATACCTTATTCACCAGTTGTGCTCACGAGTTATCTCACTTACACTCTCCATTTTCGCTCAGAAAAACCTCGCCGCAGTCGCCGGAATTCTCTGCAAATTAACCGGAAGTTATCGCCGGAAAACCGAGTTCATTCCATCCCGTCTGCTTACCCAAAAATAAGATCTTAGAGTTCATACTGACATCACCCACACTCACCTTAAACCCCTGAAGAATCTCTGTCGCAAGAAATTTCACTCGCCGGAATTCTCTGCAAGTCGCCGGAAAACTGAGACTTTCATCTACACGGTAATTACCTCGACTTTTCTGTTTCATTCCATTATTAGACAAATTCTAAATCACTCCATCACCCAGAATCAACCCCAGACGACATTGCCGGATTTTCTGTTTTCATCGGAAAACTTCTGGAATTTCCAGAAACTCGCTGTTAACCGGTATGATCATTTAAACCTACTGATAATCGTTACTCAGTAGTTCAATTTCACATCTAATCCATTCGAACTGTTAATTGATCCTAACAGAAGAAGTTCATAAAACAGAGCCGACGATCTTTGCCGGATTGCTGAAGAAGACGATCAGGTCGGTACAATCATTCCCCAAACCCTTTTCTGTTCAATACATGGCAATTGTTTATAAAGTTCGTTAAATTAATTTAACAAATAACAGCATGGTTAAGCATTGTCTGTGTTTTGAACGAAGAAGACGAAGTCGCTTAGGTTATAAGATTAATTAAAATCAATATTATGAATGGGTTAGACACACAGTCCAGCGGTGGACTGTGTGCAAATAAACACGCATACGTCCCGAGTTCGATCCTTGACACACGCACACTCGCTGTAATAAAAATGTTTTTTTTTTTAAAACCGAACCGGATCCACACGCAGTTCCTCGTGGGAGACGAGTTGAACAACGTGTGCCTTAAAACTCATTCATTAGGCCCATCAGTTCGTAGAACAACGCGTGCCTCAAAACTCATTCATTAGGCCCATCAGTTTCTCGTGGGAGACGAGTTGAACAACGCGTGCCTCAAAACTATCTATTATTGTATGTGTGTGCATTATTTAATATTAAGTGTTTTGTGAATAAGTTTACATCTATATTTACTCATATGTGGTTATGCACATTATTTTATAATCAATTCAATAAACTTGTTCAAATGTTTTTCATAGGATTCACTCGCCAACTTTTTGTTGATCTAAAAACCATTTTTACACATGATACAGGTGAACAGGATGAAGCAAGGAAAACATAGGAAATGCCTTAGAAGAAAATAATGAAGTCTAGAAAGATGTGTAGAATATGTAATTATGATTGTATGATTCCCTTTAAATTGTAATAATAAATATGAAACGTTATAATAAATGTCATGAGCTTTGATGAAAACCCAATCATGCCCCGATCACCTTTTCCGCTGCGGGTCGGGGTGTGACAATATCAGTGTAACGTGTACATGTTTTCTCCCCCTGTGTTTAGTAAACGTTTAAAGAAATAGGGGCCGTGAACTCACCTTTTTAATTGCTCGGTTAGACTTTTAAGGTGATTACAAGTTGAAGTTGGTCAATCACGTCCTAATATGATTACCATTCAGTTTATCAGTATGTTCATGTAAGACACGACCTCCATACACCTATCTTGACACATATCATGCAAACACGTTGACATCTTATATGTATTCGTGTATATATTTACATATCTGCATATATGGACATATGATCATAGCACTCGACAATTCGGTAATGTCTAATTTAACATAAATCAAGTTCGAGCCTTCTTAAATGACAAATACAACAATTAGAACACACAATTTCAACTTATCATGTTTCAGAATTATTACTCAAAACTGGACTGTTTTCGGGAATTTTTTATAAAATAGTTCCGATGTTCCAAAAATTCCAATTAATTTACAGAGCGTATCAAACGGGCCGTTAAACCTTGTGTAAAATTTTTAAGACCTGATTCATTACCAATTATTTATAAAGAATTATTTACTAGGCTGTAGTCAGATTCATCACTTTCTGACTGCAGTCCACGGGAAAAATCATTTAAAATCATCGTTTATCCGATTGGCGAAATTCCAGTGGGAGATTTTCAGAAACTCCCATCTTCAGTTACTGTACAAATTTCGTGACCTAACTCTTCCCGGTTTACAGGTTATGACAGAAAACATAACGTGAAATTTCTGCAGAAAAAAAGCAGCTTCAGCTGCTGTACTAAACGACCTTTAAAAATTGTAAACGGTGTCTAAAAATTTCCATTCCAGCGCCATTAGAAGCGTTTTTCAAAAATACACGTTTAGGCTTTAGAAAATCCTTTTTTCGATAAGTTAAGGTCCGGCTACAGCCAACTAAAGTTGGCTACATAAACCCGAACAGAATCTGTTTACACCTATACATTACTAAACGGGTTACAAAGCTTCTCTAACGTGTTTTTACGATTTCATAGCAGGTTATAATGTATAAATCAAAAGTTTATCATACACATCAAAATCGTTGTAACTATGTGTCCCGACTAACATATGCATGCCTCACGTATACCTAACTGATTAGCAAGTCGCCACACTTGGTTTTCATGCATCCTATACTACAAATCATCATTATAATCAACATGATTATCAAAACACATACAAACACAGCCAATAAATCAATGAAACTAACAGCTAATACATCAACAATACTAACCGAGAGACGAAAAGGGATGCGACAGAGAGAGAGAGAGTGCTCGGCTAGAATAGAGATCGCGAAAGGGGAAGGGGTTGTTCCTTGCTGCCGTAACTTGGGGAGGAAGGGAACAAGTGCTAGGGTTTTTGCTTAGGACTCAAAATATAACATGCATACATACGTACTAATTAATTCGCTGGAGACAAGGTGGGTGATTTGGGGTGTTTAGTTAGACCGAGGATTGGGTAGGGATTGGGCCGAAAGACTTGGGGTGTGGGCTGCACTCAAGTATGCTGAAACAGAAATTGGGAAAACGTGTGGGGAATGGCAGCAATTTATGTTGTTTATAAACAGAAATACACACACACACACACACATATATATATATATACATATATATATCTACATAACTACCAATTAATTAATATAAAGGTATTTGAAACTCTAATGCTAATTAATTGCTCTAAATGTATAATGTTCGTCTACGGTTCGGGCTTCGTAAGTTCCAAGCTACGCGAGTGAGTTGGAACGACAAACGAGACAAGTGTTTTGGTTCAACGGTTCGGGTCGGTTCAATCACGTAAATTAAGTTATGAAACCAAAAACATAAACACATAACGTAAACTAAATCAGGAAAGATACCTGATTTTCCGGGATGTCACATTATCCCCAACTTGAAGGAATTTTCGTCCCGAAATTGAGTGAGCAAAGGTTTGAAAGTGTTAGAGTAGGGGAAGTATTTTGGAGTTGCCACATTCTCCCCCAGTTAAAAGAATTTCGCCCCAAAATTCAGTTTGCGTTGCTTGGATCTTGTGATTCGGTTGCAAAGAGGTGAGGATATTTGTCTTTCAATTGATCCTCTCTTTCCCAAGTGTATTCCGGTCCACGCTTAGAGTTCCAACGAACCTTAACAATCGGTATTTTACTATGCCTTCGTTTTTGACCTCCCGGTCCATAATTTCGATTGGTTTCTCAATGAACCGTAGTTGTTCGTCCACATGGATCTCATCCAGTGGAACGGTTAGTGTTTCATCTGATAGACACTTCTTCAGATTTGAGACATGAAAAACGTTTTGAACTCCACCGAGTTCATCAGGAAGGTTCAACTCATAAGCTACCTGACCGATTCTCTTTGTGATTTCAAACAAAGGCCAACATATCGCGGGTTTAGTTTACCTCTTTTGCCAAAACGAATCACACCCTTCCAAGGAGATACCTTCAGTAGGACCCGATCACCTACTTGAAATGCTAACGGTTTGCGCCTTTGATCGGCATAGCTCTTTTGGCGATCCCGAGCTGCCGCCATAGGATTTTGGATTTGTACTATCTTTTCAGTTGCCTCCAAAACCAACTCTGGACCAGTGATTTGACTATCACCAACTTCCGCCCAGCAAACCGGCGATCGGTATTTTCGTCCATACAACGCCTCGAATGGTGCTGCTTGGATACTCGTGTGATAGCTATTGTTACAGGAAAACTCTACCAAAGGTAGATGTTTCTCCCATCCTTTGCCGAAATCGATTACACATGCTCTAAGCATGTCTTCGAGAGTTTGGATGGTACGTTCACTTTGACCATCAGTCTGAAGATGGTATGCTGTGCTCAAATCGACGCGTGATCCCAAGGATTTCTGTGCTGACTGCCACATATGAGAAGTAAAGCGTGAATCACGGTCGGATATGATGGATATTGGCACTCCGTGCCGGCTACTATTTCCTTCATGTATAGGGCTGCAAGGGTATCGAACTTGTCGGTTTCCTTGATTGCTAAGAAGTGAGCTGATTTAGTTAGCCGGTCGATAATTACCCAAATTGTATCCTTTCCACTGGGTGTCTTAGGTAGATCTGTAATAAAGTCCATAGTGATTTGTTCCCATTTGTTAGGCATACGTTGGAAGGACCCAACTAATAAGACCTAAGATTTTCTTGGGAACCATGGATAGGATAATACAAACCCAAGATCTGTTTTAAAAATTATCAATGAACGGCAGAAGAACTACGCTGACAAGCGTTGCAAATGTATAAGCTCCCAATAAGGGACAACGTCTTATTGTAGGCATCACCCTAAAACGGTGTAGTATGCTTTAGTTAGGAGGGCAAATTAAGCCCTAGATATATATATGACCATTCGAGATGATCGAATGTGTTGGGACTTTAGCTTAAAGCTAATTTACTTGAGGAGCTCAGCGCAATTGACAACGCGTCTCACGAATGCAATTTAAAGGAAAAGATTAGCCAATGAGTTGCTGGCAATATCGCATAAAGATGTGCAAATTAATGAAAGCCTATGGTTTTGTTGAAAAACCGGAATTGATTGAAGATCGACAAGATAAAAAGCTTTAAAGGAGGCACGTGCCTATTGTAAAGGCCAAATAGGATGTCTATAGAAATCCCGAGTATACGTAAGGTTAAGTCCACGATGCGACAATAATACTTCTAACCTTTGAATAAAATCTCGAGGTCGAGATTTCTTTTAAGGGGGTGAAGATGTAACACCTCGTAAAAACACGTTCTTTAAAATTCTAACACGTGTTCCACTAATTCTCGTATGCCACATGCTAAAACGAGAGGGACCAAATGCATCGTTATGTTATTTTATAACATCTGAACGATAAATTAATAGTTAAGGGACTAAAAGTGTCAATATGCTCAAACTAAGCCTTCGAGTGACCTTTTAATAAACCGAGGATCTTAAAATAATATTCATACTCTTATGTGTGCCTATTATATGCCAATGGAGGCTTTACGCACTAATTATAACGTTTCACGCAAGTTTGGAAGTCCAGGGACTATTTCTGACAAACTGCGAAAACTTGTCGATTAACGTATTTTGATTTACAGACCCAATATATGGATCTAAATATATTACATACAATAAAATATTATATTTTATTGATGAGGATGCAAGGATGTCCATCGTTACGAAATTTCGATAGTTTTCGTGTCCGTTTACCGTTTCACGCATTTTTAGCGAAACGCGCAACCGTACAACTGAACGAACCGACCTATGAGATATTTTTTAACATATTTTAAGTTCCCTATACTTTAACATCCTTATAGATCTTAAAAATTGGGTTAACGGGTGTTAAAAACGTCAAAAATCATCAAAATATGTGCAGGGGCCTGTTCTGCCACATTTTGAAACTTTGTAGAGAAGCGTGGCATAGCGCGACGCCCTGGGGGGATACCCGTCGTGCGACACCTAGCCCCTATCTGGGCAGAAATTTTTTGTTGGCTACCAGCTTGCACTTTGGACACTACTGTTACGAATGTGTGCCACCTATCTCGCGATTTTGCCACCTTATGCTCATTGTTTGACACCTCTAAAACACTTGTGAACACCTTAGAGCTCTCCCCAACACATGGCACCTCCTCTACACTTCTCAAATGACTCATATATGAGTGCATTCTTGTGTTGCAACAAGATTCATCACACTTGAAGCTTGTCACCACACTTTGGAGAAGTTCCAGGCAATCTTGAGCATTCCTATAAGTTCTTAGCAACCTATGGACCTTGTGTAAGTGTTCCATCTTCATGCTAAGTTATTTCATTAGGATCTAAGCTAAAGTCAAAGTCTTGTCATAAATACGTATTGACTTTGAGCTAGTGCCTTGATAACTAATCCATTGTGCGTAACGAAAGCTCCTACGTGATTGTAATGATGGAGGTGTTAATCCCTCAAGAGTGCATCTCCAGATTACCACAAATTCATGACCAATTGACGAGTCAAACGAAAAGTCAAAGAAAGTCAAACTGTCCAGATTTGTAAAAATTTAGAACTAACAATCTAGATGTTATAAAATATGTTTTGATGCATTAACAACCTAAAAATAAATATTAGAACATGTGTAAACAAGTTCGGCTCGTCAATTTCAGTTTTAGGATCGATTCGCAACCGAAAGTCGCGAAGTTTGACTTCTGCGTTGACTTTTGATTATGAATTGAATTAGATTAGTATGCTATTGTTTTAAGGTCTCGTTATGATCATATTATAGCACAAACCTCTGAGGTTATATTACATGGTAATTTCGAGTTTTATGCGAGTTTCCGCAAATATGCCATACTTTGACTATTTCGCCATTTTATTTAAAAAATGAGGTTTTAAATGCCATTGAACTTGAAAATAAGTTAGTTACTTATGTGTTAACATGTTTAACATATTTTGGTGTTACAAATCAGGTCATAAATCGGATTTTCATAATATATCGTAAATTAAGCTTTAAAATGACCGTAAAGCCCTTTCGGCGCGTAGAACGGTTTTTAACATAATTTTTCATACCAATCTTATTGTTACTGATATAATATCATAATTAGAACATTTTGGGATATCATTTCAGTTTATAAACCGAGTTTATGCACAAGTTGTTGTATTACGCTCTTAAACGACGATAATGTCCTTATGGCACATAAAAAGGATTTAAAGCATGATTATCATATAAAACCTTTTTCTCACTGATGTATCATATTAAATAACATATTTTGATCATACAAACCAGGTCATAACATCAGTTTTCATAAAATATCGCAAATATCGTCATTTAACAACTTTTACGCCTTTTCGGCGTATAGTATGGTTTTAAACCATATTTACCTACTAAGACTTGTTACCTACTGATCTTATAACTCATTTAAAATGTTTTTATAGTAGGTACATGTTATAAACTCAGAATCCCAAATAAGCTTTCGAAACTATGTGTGAATTACCAAAATGCCCCTACGATGCATCGTTTGGTCTTAAACTATAAAACACACATATGTTTGATATCCAACGGATATATATCATAAATAAGGTATTTTCACAGAATCATTATGGCCGTAACATCAGATTATACGCAAGTTCCTTTTATACGTAACTAAATGACCAAAACGCCCTTATGAGGCATAATTTGATTTTAAAACCTTAACGAGTATACAAGTTGATATTCTACTGATATTATAACTTGTTTAAAGTATATTGGCATATGGAACTCGTTCATGACTCATCCGATTACCCAGTATCGCTTATATGGTTACGGTTAAGCCTACGAGGCTAATTTACGTAATTTAACCGAAACGGGTTAACCTTGTCATTTTCATTTCAAAATCCAGAATGTTATATGTTTACCCATATTATACAAGTCATTGTACTTGTCGGGTTTAAACTACATTCTTTCCGGTCATCGCTTAATCAAGCGCGTCGTACCGTTTTTTATACTTAAAGTTAGCCGGTCTAAGTCTACGACTTAAATAAGATCCGGTAGCATTCTAATTGGTTATTTATACCATCATTCCAGACTAGGGCCTTCCGGTAAATTGTACCTACGCTTAATTACTTGGATACGGCTGTGCTTATTATATTTCTTATATTAAAAGGACTTGCTAAGCTCATGTAAATATTCTTAACCTATTTTCCCTGTACGGGCTTGGGATACGGTAAAATGTTTACCGCATGGTCGGGTATGGGATTCGAAGACCTATGTGTCGGGAAATTCAAATAACCCGTTTTGATTCGTCTTGCTTGACTTAAACATTGGGGGTTAATGCGACCGTGTCCTAGATATCCTTGACTCATTTAATTGTAAGTGGCCACGACCTAAGCACGGGGTATAGGCATACACCTGACAGATGCGGAATGGTTTAAATAAATGAAATATACCCAATATGGATGTTCCTAATAAAGGAAAGAATTATATATTTACAACCCAGTGTGGTTTTTCCCAATAAGGGAATGGGTGGTGTGTCGGTTAATCATGCACCGGCATAGATTCCGGTCCCCGTATGTATGTCAACTTATGTAAAACTGATAACATGAGATATAGTTTGTCCCAAGTTATTTATAAAACAAATGTACCAATGGGTATATAAAATGATTACGAAATGTTTTCAAAATGTGTCGTTTACCAGCTGACGTATTTTCAAAATAATTAAACTACAGGTACAAATATGTAAATAGGCTGGAAGCTGCTCAGTAGCAACATAGAGGATCTTGCAAATCCTTAAATGTGCCAAGTCTGTTAATCATCTTTTGGATATATTTTCGATCCGCCTATGGATCTTCGTTACAAACCATTGTTGTTATATTTTGAACTTTGAACATTTCGGTTTGTAATGATATTTTAAATTCCAAGACTTCCGCTGTGCTATTCTGTGTTGTTTGGTTATGATGATGTTAACATACGTAGCAATATTCCCCACCGGGTTACAGGTGGAAATCAGGGTGTGACACCGGGTCAACGTGGATACCCTTTTCGTTCACTATATGCCCAAGGAATTGGACTTCTCGAATCCAGAAGTCGCATTTGGAAAACATGGCATAGAGTTGCTCCCTTCGCAGAAGTTCCAGCATTAAGCGTAGATGCTCTTCATGCTCCTCCTTGGTCTTAGAGTACACCAATATGTCATCAATGAAGACGATTACGAATTTATCGAGATAAGGCTTACAAACATGGTTCATGAGATCCATGAATACCGCAGGTGCGTTTGTTAGTCCGAATGGCATAACCAAAAATTCACAGTGGCCATAGCGAGTGCGAAATGCGGTCTTGGAGATGTCTTCCTCTCGTACAGGCAGCTGATGGTATCCTAACCTTAGATCGATCTTAGAATAGTAACTTGACCCTTAGAGCTGGTCAAACAGGTCGTCGATTCGAGGTAAGGGGTATCGGTTTTTGATAGTAACTTTGTTGAGCTCTATGTAATCAATACACATACGGAAAGTTCCATCCTTCTTCTTGATAAAAAGGACTAGAGCTCCCCATGGTGATGAGCTCAGATCGGATAAAGCCTTTATCTAAGAGCTCCTGAAGTTGAGTAGAAAGTTCTTGCAGTTCAGATGGAGCTAATCAGTACGGAGCCTTGGCGATTGGTACAACGTGTTTTGCCAGTTGAATTTCGAATTCGACCTGCCTATGCGGTGGTAGACCAGGCAAGTCTTCAGGGAAGACGTCGGGAAATTCACGTACGATAGGAAAGTCTTCAACTTTCCTCTCGTCGCTTAGTTGTTCAGTGAAACTGGCTAAGATAGCGTACGAGTTTTTCTGTCGTAAATATTTCTGGGCTTTCATGAAGGAGATGATGTTGGTCACCACACCACCCTTCTCGCCATGAATGGTTAGGATCTCGCCGCTTGGGTGAGGTATGCGAATAGCCTTTTCGTGACATAAGATTTCAGCTCGATTTTCGGATAACCAATCCATGCCAACTACAACGTCGAAGCTACCGAGTGTGGTTGGCATGAGGTCAATGGTGAATAGGTGGCCAGCCAGTTGTAACTGGCATCCGTGGACGACGTGGGTTATATCTACCGATTTCCCATTGGCTAACTCTACCAGGTATTTGACCTCTAATTCAACAGGGTTAATGTCCAACAGTTTTCTAAATGACTCGGAAATAAAACTCCTATCCGCACCGCTATCGAATAAAATATGAGCAAAACTGTTGTTTAAAGGAAATTTACCAGTAACCACTTTAGAATCATTACGAGCCTCACCTTTTCCCAATGTGAATGCACGAACCTTAGCTCTACCACTTCCACCAGCATTATTGTTATTATTATTCTGATTCTGGTTCTGATTTCCACCACTTTTTCCCTTGTTCAGCTGTGGGCAATCTCTCTTGAAATGATCAGTGCCACCACACTGATAACATGTCCTGGTGACTCCAGGTGGCTGCTGGGTCTGATTAGTGTTTTGCTTTGAGTTAAGGTTTACCCTGCAGTCCTTAGCGGTGTGGCCTCCCCTACCACATCGCTGACAACCACCACACTGCCCGAAATGATGACGGTTACATTTGTTGCACAGAGGTTTCTTTCCAGCATACCCACTCTGAACCTGACTGTTGGTGTTGTTACTAGACTGCTGGTTGTTGTTGTTGAAGTTGCGGTTACTGTTGTTGAAATGTTTCTGAGAACCCTACTGCGCTTGCCCAGTTGATGCTTGTTTCGAGGATCCATCCTCCCACTTGCGTTTGTTTTCTAGGGCGTTCCCAACTGCACCCCTCTTCGGCAGTTTACCCTCTTCTACTACAGTGTCTGTCAGTTTGTGCGCCAGTCGCACGACCTGCTGAACTGTAACGGGATTTGTTAACTCAACCATGCCTTTAATCTCCGGAGCCAATCCTTTAATGTAAAGCTATATCTGTTTGTACATTGGCCTAGCCATATCGGCACATAAAGAGACCCGGTCATAGTGCTTCATGGTGTAGGCTTCAATTTTCGACCCTTCCATCTTCATTACCCAAAGGTTTTGCTCCAATTGGTGGATGCGATCCCGGGGGCAGTATTGTTCCTTGATAAGATTCTTGAACTCGTCCCAACCCATTGCATTGGCCACGTCGAGTCCAAGAACATGGACCCACGCATTCCACTAGGTGAGAGCCGCATCTTCTATAGTCGAAGCTGCGAATTTGACTCGATTCTCAGGTAAGCAGTTACACATTGAAAAGACAGATTCTGATTTTTCAAGCCATCTGACTAGCCCAATTGGCCCTTCATTGCCAGTGAATTTGGTGGGCTTAGCATCGATGAACATCTTGTACGGGTTAGGAGCCATACCTACATGCACAAGTTTGGGAGTAAGAGATTAGAAGAAGATGATTTAAAGGATGGTTGAATACGCTAGCGTACGTGGAGTGAAATGAATGTAGAATCGAATGAGGGTTACCTCCCAGATTCTGATGATTGTTTATATTCGGATTTTGGGCTGCCAACGCCACAGTAACCTGCTCCTGGATGAGCGCAGCCAGTTCTGCATTTGTCATTGTGATGTTGCCGCGGCCACCACCACGAGCGCCACCACCTCGAGCGCCACCACCGCGAGCTCCACTACCGCGAGCAGACATTCTGTTTTCGACCACAGATATACGAATACATGAGAAAATATATCACATATTTCATCATAGGATTCTAAGAATAATGTAATAAGAAATGGTACAACCCATCACATATAACATTCAAACCCAACATTTGATTAAAATATATTGCA
The DNA here is from genome assembly GCA_947069175.1 of Scalesia atractyloides. NCBI lineage: Eukaryota > Viridiplantae > Streptophyta > Magnoliopsida > Asterales > Asteraceae > Scalesia > Scalesia atractyloides. Next base: position 86,188,322 of record CAMTDV010000021.1, read on the forward strand.
ATTCACCACAATGTATTAAACCAAATATTATATATATAAATCCAAATGTCAACGGAAATTTCCAAACGATCACTAAGCTCAAACAATGAAATAACAAAATGTCATAATAAACAAGAAACAAATCTAATCATCAACGTCTCCATCTCCCATATCCTCGTCCTCATTCGCTGGTGCCTCCTCCGGCTCTTCCTCTTCTTCTTCAGGCTCTTCCTCCGGAATTTCTTCCGGATCTTCATCAGGAATTTCCTCCAGCTCAGGAGATGCCGGGGCTGGGGCTGGTTCGGGTGCAGGTGATGGTGGCATTGGCCCTGGGTCCTCTAGCTGAGGAACCCTCCAAGCCAACTGATTCAACCTATCTTCATGCCCATCAATTCTTTGCCTATCTAGACGAGCGCCTCCCATTATCAGACCTCGCACTTCACGACTCTTTAAAGCTTCCTGCTTTAAATCATCCACTCTTCCCGAAAGTACCCGTAGTAGCTCTCCTTGTGTTATAACCTGATCTTCCAATTTAGTACCATGTTTTATCAAGAACTGATTCTGCTCTAGCAAGTATTGATTTTGTTCTATTAGGAGTTGGTTGTACTCCTTAAGGGCTTTTATTACTGCAGATTCTGTCTGAGCACAAATTGGGCTAGGGGGTCTCACATTGGTAGGTAAGGTAGACGACTCCCCGAGTCGCTTACGTTTAGAAGCACGCGTCTCAACCTGACACGGGAATGAGTACGTATCTGCGGGTGCCTTCCCTGGCGCCCGTGCCAGATCGGATGACGAGGACGATGTCGACATGCCTGTTGCGTTAGTAACAATGGTTATGAGTCAGATTCTAAAAGTATATCGCTCAAATCAAGGTGTTACATATTGGTGCCAGTTAGTTCTAGTGTTGTGCAAGTGGCTATAGTCTAGGTCTACTTCAAAAGCAAACCTAATTCTCTATAACCAGTGGCTCTGATACCAATCTATCACACCCTCAAAAATCCACTTGCGGGGTTTTACCGCGAGGCGCGTGACAAACCAGGATCCAAGACACTAGTCATATAGAATGACTCTATATGTAAAAATATACGTTTAAACAAATCCAACCATGCAGTTTAATGAATGCGGAAGCGTAAGTAAATGTAAAGAAAGTGTGCGCCAAAACAAACGCCCAAACCAAAATACTTGAAAGTAAAATGCAAAGCGTTTAAATAAAATAGTTTTTCATGCTCGTGTCGTGCTCCTATGCGAAAATGATACCTTAACAACCTGAGAAAATATGCAAAAGAGAACAAGTGTCAACAATTAATGATGAGCAAGTCCACAGGTTTTAGTTCACAGTTTTAAGCATAAGTTTTTCCCCACTGGTTCAACCCCAAACCAATGTCTCATAAGTTTCCATGATCCAACCCGAATCAGATTAATGTTATGTAGTTTAGCAGTTCATGTTATATGTTTAGGTAGCTAGCCTAGGTCATGTCAACAAAGTGTTCGATCCGAAGCTGACGTTGCTGCCCCTGTTGTGCCAGGCCTATCACCAACCATGGCTAAAAAGTTAGGTAAATTCTACACTCGTGACCATCAACGTCGGTCTAACTGGCACGACCAGTTCATGTGGGGCTTGTCGGGCCCGGTAGTACTACTAAAAATTCCCTCACTATAACCCAATACTAACGGCATCGTAAGCGTTAAAGGGACTAACATGTGATATATGCTTCCTTGTGACCATAACCGTATAACATAACTCTAAATAGAAAGGCGTTACTGTACCGTAATATAATCAACCCATATATCACTATAACGTGTACATGTTTTCTCCCCATGTGTTTAGTAAACGTTTAAAGAAATAGGGGCCGTGAACTCACCTGTTTAATTGCTCGGTTAGACTTTTAAGGTGATTACAAGTTGAAGTTGGTCAATCACGTCCTAATATGATTACCATTTAGTTTATCAGTATGTTCATGTAAGACACGACCTCCATACACATATCTTGACACATATCATGCAAACACGTTGACATCTTATATGTATTCCATGTATATATTTACATATCTGCATATATGGACATATGATTATAGCACTTGACAATTCGGTAATGTCTAATTTAACATAAATCAGGTTCGACCCTTCTTAAATGGCACATACAACAATTAGAACACACAATTTCAACTTATCATGTTTCAGAATTTTTACTCAAAACTGGACTGTTTTCGGGAATTTTTTATAAAATAGTTCCCATGTTAAAAAAATTCCAATTAATTTACAGAGCGTGTCAAACGGGCCGTTAAACCTTGTGTAAAATTTTCAAGACCTAATTCATTACCAATTATTTATAAAGAATTATTTACTAGGCTGCAGTCAGATTCATCACTTTCTGACTGCAGTCCACGGGAAAAATCATTTAAAAATCATCGTTTATCTGATTGGTGAAATTCCAATGGGGGAGTGTCAGAAACTCCCATCTCCAGTTACTGTACAAATTTCGTGACCTAACTCTTACCGGTTTACAGGTTATGACAGAAAACATTACGTGAAATTTCTGCAGAAAAAACGCAGCTTCAGCTGCTGTACTAAACGACCTTTTAAAAATAGTAAACGGTGTCCAAAAATTGCCATTCCAGCGCCATTAGAAGCGTTTTTCGAAAATACACGTTTTAGGCTTCAGAAAATCCGGTTTTTGATAAGTTAATGTCCGCTACAGCCAACTGAAGTTGGATGCAGATACCCGGACAGAATCTGTTTACACCTATACATTACTAAACGGGTTACAAAGCTTCTCTAACTTGTTTTTACGATTTCATAGCAGGTTATAATGTATAAATCACAAGTTTATCATGTGTCCCGACTAACATATGCATGCCTCACGTATACCTAACCGATTAGCAAGTCGCAACACTTGGTTTTCATGCATCCTATACTACAAATCATCATTATAATCAACATGATCATCAAAACACATACAAACACAGCCAATAAATCAATGAAACTAACAGCTAATACATCAACAATACTAACCGAGAGACGAAAAGGGATGCGAGAGAGAGAGAGAGAGAGTGCTCGGCTGGAATAGAGATCGCGAAAGGGGAAGGGGTTGTTCCTTGCTGCCGTAACTTGGGGAGGAAGGGAACAAGTGCTAGGGTTTTTGCTTAGGACTCAAAATATAACATGCATACATACGTACTAATTAATTCGCTGGAGACAAGGTGGGTGGTTTGGGGTGTTTAGTTGGACCGAGGAATGGGTAGGGATTGGGCCGAAAGACTTGGGGTGTGGGCTGCACTCAAGTATGCTGAAACAGAAATTGGGAAAACGTGTGGGGAATGGCAGCAATTTATGTTGTTTATAAACAAACACACACACACACACACACACACACACACACACACACACATATATATATATATATATATATATATATATATATATATATATATATATATATATATATATATATATAACTACCAATTAATTAATATAAAGGTATTTAAAACTCGAATGCTAATTAATTGTTATAAATGTATAATGTTCGTGCACCGGTTCGGGCTTCAATCCGTACTGAGGCAATATTTCCGGATTCGCTCCGCCTTACAGCCTTGCTTCCCATTGTAATTGCCATTGTAGCATGTGTGTGATGGGCCCGCTTCATCGCGTGCCACCGAAGAACGAACTGAGGTGCCCTCCTTTTCTGTTTCGGAAAATGGCTCCATCAACATTCCTATCGAGAACGAATCTTCCGTCCAGGAGTTCGAGTGTGATGGTCCCCTGGAACCTGAATTGGAAGGGATTATTTCCCCACCCGACGGACTCACCATATTGGCTCCAATCATCACGAAGGCCAGAGTGGAGGAGCAGCCCATCTTGCTCAAAAGCAAAGAGAGGGGTGAAAAAGTCATTAAAAACTTGATCCAAGAACCAGCGTTTATTGAAGAAGCTATAGAGTCGATTACAAAAAGTACTGGTTTGAAAGGCTCGTTGGAATTGATCCGCTACTGGATTTACATTATACGCAACAGAAGCACCTGAAGTACTAAACGGAATAGATATTAGTTTGGTAATGGTTGGAGCAGCAAACTCGAATTCGGCAAGAATCTCATTTTTTGGTAGTACGAAGGGGGAATTGGCCCAAAAATTGGATAGGGGTCAATTCCACCCAGCAAGTCTGGGGTGAACGAGAACTAGTTCATCACCAACATGCTTAACTCCTAGGACTTTTGGGATTGAATACTGTTACTCTTTTTGACCAAAAGATGGTGAAGAAAGGAGCTAGATAGAAGTAGTTTTGAATGAGGAGAGGGAAATCTGGCCATTAGTTAAGTCATTTTTTGTTTGGTCATAAGTTGGTTTAGCTCTTCGGATTCACTTGCTATTGGCTGGGCTACACTTTCTTGCCTTAGGTCAACAGGTCTTTCTTTTCCCTTACTAATGCTAATGTGGGATCAGTTACTTCCGAACAGTCTATTGACTCCCGAATAGCCTCTTAAGAGGAATCACGACCACCACATTCCCTTAAAACCTGGTAGTGAGCCTGTGAGTGTAAGGCCCTACATATACCCCCAAGAGCTCCGTCAATCCACTGTTCATCGATAGACGAAGCTCTCTCTTTATCATCTCGCGCCAGATGCAACAAAGGATGAGTCCTTTTTCCTTCTCGCGAACCACGAAAGCGCCTAGCACCCAGAGGAGCAAAGCTTATTTGGGAAAACGGCGCATAAAAAAGGGCTGGCCCGTCAAAAGTCCGCATTTGGCTTCAGAATACTTTTTATAGGGAGGATAATATCTTTTGGCAGCTCAATCCTCACGGTAATATTATGCCAAGCCTAAAAATCTCTTCAGGTGATCAAGAGGGCCCCTTTTTCAGTATATGAGATTAGGATGAAAGGTATTACTCAACGATGCTTTTCTCTAGCTTGCTTTTCAAAATTGCATTTTGGCAAAATCGAAGCAGATGCACTAATCAATTCGAGCTAATTTACTCATCCCACCTCGAACTCTCATTTAGCGCATCGACTTTAGCACTACTTAACTACTTAATATTAAGGTTTTTTGATTCATTCGGTGGAAGGCGCGCCGAAACTCCTGCCTGGAAAACTATAGCTTAGAGCTCTAGCAGCACTGACATACTCAAGAAGAAACACCTTCTCCTACTTGAACTACCTCTTCTGGTTGATCCACGCCATACTCTATTCTAGTAAGATGATACACACTAGCTAATAGTCCGCCTGGTGCTACATCATAGGCACATTGGGAGCGGAGATAATTGTAACCAGCAGGCTCCTCAATGGCTTGGATAGCCCCTGAAGTAATATCCTAACGTGTACTCAAGAACACAAGAAAAGAGCTTTTCAATGGCCTTCTGTTTTTTGATCAAAAAAGTAGTGTTTTCCCGCCATAAACTAGAGAGTTAGGTTAAAGGTAAGCCGGCTAAGAGGACTAGGAGCTTAGCTTGCTGGCGAGAAAGGGTTAAGTTCCCAGCTACACGAGTGAGTTGGAACGACAAACGAGACAAGTGTTTTGGTTCAACGGTTCGGGTTGGTTCAATCACGTAAATTAAGTTATGAACACATAATGTAAACTAAATCAGGAAAGATACCTGATTTTCCGGGATGTCACACGGTTTGTGCTAGGGAATTTAAGAATTTATCTTTAGTGTCAACTTTTCTAATTTTGCTATGAAAGGGATATGCTTCACATGTTCTTCAAGAGATAATGGTAACTTAGTAGAATTGATTGCATTCTTTGTAACCCCCTGACCGCGTGGAATCCGTGACGGAAACGTCGAGGAGTCACATTACAAGATTGTTCATAACACATGGCACTAATTTAAGTTTCATTATATTAGTCAACTGAGTTATATTTGTTTTCAAACACAAAACATCAAAGGTAAGTGTTTTTAAATTAAAGCAAACTAAGGCCCAAGTCCGTTTCCTATGTGAAACATACTTGAATAGCTTCATCAAATACTAGTACTTGAAACATATGCGAAAAAATAAAGGGTCAACTAAAAAGTTGGCCAGTTACATAGGTTTTGTGGCCAAGTAGATGGCAAAAAGTTTGGTATTGCAATACGTTAGCTAACTACAAGAGTTGGAGAATAAAAAAAGGTTTTTGTAGCCAAATACATGGCAAAATTTTTAGTATTGCAATACGGTGGTTTTGATTGTAAAAAGTTTTGTGATGTCAATATATGATAACTAAAGCAATTTGCATTTAAATATGTATGATAACTAAGAGGGGTGCATTCAAGCCTAACGCACCGATTTGATCATTCCATGAGGTACATCCCATGTACTATGAGCATCCCATGCATAAGGGATAGGTCATCACACCTATAGCTCTATAATATACCACCGGTCGGCTAGATCAAAGTTACTGAATACAACACAAGTAGTTATCCAAACAAGTTTCATATAAAGGAATTTAGGAACATATAGTCATAAAAATATTTTTTGTTAAGTAAGCGTATGTTTCACCCAAAAGTTTAAGAAAAAAGGGAACTGTGTACTTACCTTGATGTCCTAGCGATAAGTTTGTGTTTTCTTAAGGTTTTACAAGATCACGAGTAATTCCTAACAATAAGGATTGTTCGTTAAGGTTTTTTTGCGAAGATGTTTATGGATGGGTATGGGTTACGGAACACTTGACAAGTTGTAATTTGTCTGGTTTTTGGAAAGTATAAGTTTTGACATCTTTATGTGTTATCGTTTTTTTATGTTTTAATAGTAACCGGTGTCAAAAAATTATAAAAAATTCCAGTCAACTAGATTAGCGTGTGCTCTACAACTTTTGTTTAGAAAGTTTTTTTTGGTTTGGATCTCAGAAAATGGTCAAAACTGTTGATCTTTACAGATCGTTTAGTTTTGCGCGTCAGTTTGGTTTTAAACGGTTGAAGGTCCAAACAGAAGTGTATTTAAGTGTATTATACATCGTTGAAACCATATTTCGGAGTACTTAATTATGAAATAAGAGTTTACTTCATTTGGTTAAGTTTTGACGAATTTATGGTTGTTTAAAGTGACAACACAAATGCTGTCCAAAACAGTTTGAACACTTTTGTGTTCTCGTTGGCAATTTTATTATGCATTAAAATAGGGTTCGGATGAAAATAAGCTACGAAGCTAATTGATATTGAAAGACTTAATGGAAAGAAACTTACTAACTTTAGGTGACTTCTCCGAAAGACTAGAAGAGAAAGCTCAAAACTAAGAAGGAATGAACTCTTATAAGACTTCTAAGTGAAGTATTTGCATTTTGAGTTGGTGTGAAGAAAATGGTGATTAAAGGGTGCTATTTACAGTGAAGTGAGGCTAAGGAGATTAAGACAAGTGTGCATGGAGGATTAAGAATATGATTAGTGTCCATTGAGGTGTCAACACTAGACGAAGTGTAACAAAGGAGAAAATAGGTGACAAAACATGGGCAAGAGAAAGTGTTCATGGGTGTTAGGAGATGATTAGTGTCCTATGATGTGTTTATAACTTGCAGATAGTTAGGAAAAATGTCCATGAGTGTTTTAGGAAGTGATTAGTACCTTGCTAGGTGGCATAACATGGTAACTTAAGGTTTTTGGTATTTCTAGTCCCTAGACTTTGAGTTTTGGTGTTTTGGTGTTTTGACAATTCTAATCCCTCAATTAAATATAGGAAGGTTTCAAGGTATGTAGTACTTAGATTTGTTCCGATATTGACGCTAACTTAAAATTATAATGTTCGTATTAATGAATATTTAGTACAAAAATTAGGGCTGGCATAACGGGTCAACCCAATCTGTTAAGACACGGACACGATAAGACACGAACCTGAACACGTAAACACGAACACGTCACGAAATCTTATCGTGTCAGATTTTTGAAACACGAACACGAACCTGTTAATAAACAGGTTACACGAAACGACATGTTAAGACATGAAAAAATTACCAACGAATTATACGACCTGTTTAAGACACGAACACAACCTGATAAGACACGGACACGACCTGTTTAAGACCCGAAGACGACCGAATTGGGAATGGTGGTGTTTGTGAGAGAGATTTAAAAATAGGGTTTCGATTGTTGAAAAGAACCACGTTTGTTTGTGTATAGTTCATCCTAGTCCCACGACTGATGACACCATGTCCACACCCACACATAATATATTTTTTTAATCATTAACATGTACTTAACGGGTCTTAACAGGTTAACAGGTTTTAACCTGTTTAGAGACGAAACCTGTTAAGGTCTTATCGTGTTGACCTGTTTTAGACACGAAACCTGTTAAGGTTAAACACGAAACATGATAACTTCGTGTAGGTTCGTGTCGTGTTATCGTGTTCGTGTCAAAATTGCCAGCCCTAACGAAAATTAAAGAGTTGAAATCTTTACGGGGGTTACATTCTTGTATGCCATCATTTTAAGTAACTTGTGGCCAGAGTCATGATACACTGCATTTCCTAGATATTTATCTGACTACTCTTGTGACAACCCGTACTTTCCGAGGTAGAAACCGTTCACTTTCTTCGGTTAATTCATTTATGTTTCTTATACATTTTATCTATCGCATTGTATGTTTAACTGAAAACACGTACTTGGATGAATATACTAACATATATATATATATATATATATATATTAGCCGAAATAAATATAAACACATATATATAAATTCTGAACCGAAACCCATGATACGTAACCGAAGCCCAACACACATCCCTTGCGGTCCACTTATCTTGTTGCTCAATTCCAAACCACCCACCCTACACCCTCTTGCTTGTGGCCCACACCCACTTAACTCTTCGGCCCAAAGACTTGTGGCCCAAACTTCATTTAAATCCTAAACCACCCCAAAACCTTTTAATTACGTAAACCACATGCAAATCTTAATCCCCACAACAAACCCTAAGTTGCAATCTCCACTCCTTCTCACCCTCTTTCTCCACTGTTGATGAAGAACATGAGCACAAGGTTGTTGTTTATAGTTTTATGAGTTCATGCATGATTTCAGTTATCAATCTTTCGTTATCTTGGTTGTGTTTCTGGATTTGTTGATCATTCTTGATGTTCTTTGATGATCATTTGTAGTCTATGTTGCTAGGAATCATGTTTGCGAGATAATTGAATCATTTATGTGTTCGGTTAGTCACTAGGGTTTTGATTCTTGCATAGTCTTTGTTAAATATTGTGGTTATTGATGACCTATTTGATATATGAGCCGATATGTGATGATAATCTGTTGTAGTTAATGAATATTGGTCATTTTGTTTGTTAAGTAATCGTTTTTGGGGGTCGGGTAATGAAACTGAATCTGTCCAGAAATTTACATCCTAGTTGTGTCGAATGTAACCGGGTCAAAAGTTAGCAAGAATCAGTATTTCTTGAGTCTATAACGTAGTTACAGGAAATACCTTTCAAACCCTATTGGAATTGTATTTTTTCATGTGAATTAATATTTTATATGAATTTTTCCGTAACAAAGGTCCAGGCTGCGTTTTCTGTCAGAATTTGCAGCTTATACGAATGTCATAACTCATTGTAGGAATTGATTTATTACCTGAAAATTTTACTGTAGATGGTCCTAAGTGTTAGTGAAAATCTCCCACTATAATTTCATTTAAAAAAAGTTAACAAGGATTTTTTAAATGAATTTTTCCGTAAACTGTGATTGGAATGTTACGAATTAGACCTACGTGATTTTTATTGAATTTTCTGTAATTAATTAGGTAATGAAAAAAATCCACAAGTGACATGTTATGTGAAAATATCAAAATTTTTCGAGTCCATTTAGTATTTTAAATAAATTCTGTAAAACGGCCTAAAATCTGATGTGAAACTACAATGTTGTACTGAAAGTGATTGTAAATACTTTGAATATACATACATGTTACTACAAGGTGTTAAATGTTATTAAGAACCTTAATAAGTGTCTATGAATGTATTGCATATAATGAGATGATCACATGCACTAACTTACACGAACGGTTAATTGGATGTCAATCATGATTACATGACTATGTGATAGAGTACGTGTAGGGTTAAGTGCAGTGGCGGAACTAGAAATTTTAAACTGAGGGGTCGTAATAGAAAAAAAAATTATTCATAATCATAATTCATTAGCATACATCAATTATTTTTTTTACCAACAACTTGATAATTGTGATCTACGAGGTCCCATATTCAATGATAAAAAAATATGATATAAATTAACAATTAATTATAATCGTAAGTTCAATATTTAACAGAAAAGCTTAAAAAATAGCATTAGAGTTAACTGTTAATCAAACAATTTACTTTTCTGTAATACAATAAAAAATCAAACAAATAAAAAGTAAAAGCTATACTTACTTCATCTTAGGAACACACAGCTGCAACTTTAAAGAATCAATGGAAACATAATCAAAAGGCTGATCTGTAAGTGTTGCCGCAGAGACTGTGTTGTCTTTTCTTATAATTGATACAAAATTTTAGGTTTTTCTATTATTTTTAACTTGGGCCTATTATGTTAAAAGAATAAAAAAGACTATAGCATTTTAAAAAGCCCATAAGGCCACCACATCATATCCAAATATACACGCATTCAACATCTGAAGTTCTGAACCCCTTAAGCATTTATCATCTTCTCTATCAGTTCGCCGGAGCTAACAGCGCCGCCGCCGGACACCGCACCTTGGCCGGAAAACATGGAGATTTTTCTACTTTTTTTCTTTAAACTTTATACTCTACGGGAGCAAACGAGAGGGTCAAACCTTTAAAAAAATTCCATCGAGTTATCCGTTTAAGGGAAAATCTGGCCAGCCGGGGGGTCAACGAACCCCCTGACCCCCCTTTGGATCCGCCGATGGTTACGTGAATCTAAACTAACTGAACGATAAATATATCAGGACGAGGTTAAGCACTCCTGTTACTTTTCACACTTATTTTCTGCCGAGCAAACAAATATGAGTTCACAACCTTTTCTAAAAGCATGTGTCCCTAGGTTGGGACAACACTTTTTTACAATAGACCTAGTTGAGGCTACACGCGAGTTCCTAGTTTGGGACTACATACATACTATCCAATGGAGGTGGAGTAGTACACTTAAACTAAACGAAAACTCTATCTGGAAGTCCCTACTTTCTTACCGCGGTAGTCGGGGTATTAGATGTCAGCGCTATTAGGGTTGACAAACTTCACACCGTGTTGGGAGCCGGGCGTGAACTGTCACACCCCGACCCGCAGCGGAAAAGGTGATCGGGGCATGATTGGGTTATCATCAAAGCTCATGACATTTATTATGCGTTTCATATTCATTAACACAAATTAAATGGAAAATTACAATAAATGTTACAACATGTTCTAACTAACAATCTAAACTCCTTTGTTCTCTTCTAAGGCATATCCTATGTTTTCCTTGCTTCAACCTGTTCACCTGTATCATGTGTAAAAAGGTTTTTGGATCAACATAATGTTGGCGAGTGAATCCTATGGAAAACATTTGAACAAATTTATTTAAATTGATTATGAAGTATGTGCACAACCAAACATGAGTAAAAATAGATGTAACTTAATCAACAATCATAAGATGTTAAATGAAACACACATGAACAATAATGGAACAATTAGAGGCACGCGATGCTCAACTCGTCTCTCACGAGGAACTGAGGGGCCTGATGAATGAATTGCATAAACATGATAATATGAATGACACAACTACAAACAATATAAACTCAATGATACACACATGAACAATAATGAATTTGATTTGAGGCACGCGATGTTCAACTCGTCTCCCACGAGGAACTGAGGGGCCTAATGATTGAGTTTCATATAATTTGACAAAAGGAAATAAGTAAATCACAACAATATAAACAATCTAAGTTTAGGTCATGATGTGGTATGGCACAAGTTTAAATAAACAAGTTAATTATTTTTATAACACATGACACACCCCAAAACGTGTAATTTAAAAGGGGGAGTTGTAAGATTCACTCACAGTGGGTGCGTTCGGTTGATGACGTTGAATGCACGCGAAGTGGTTTTAACCACGAGTGAGATTAACCTAGATAAAACGCATTATGGTTTGGTAAGTAAACGGATTTTATTAATCTATTTTAGTAGGATTGTTGGGTGTATTTTTGTGAGTTTAAGGCTATTTACTAACCTTAAAAATGTCATTTTTAAGTATTTTTAATTGATTTTTAACTAAAATAATTAAATAAAAATAATAAAAAAATTTGATTTTTTTTTCTGCCCGTTGACCTGACCGTTGACCTGACCGTTGACCGGTTCGATTCATGTATACAAGTGCGCTGAGTGAGGCTCGAACCCGAGACCTCTCGTACGCGTGCACGCAGCTCTACCAACTGAGCTACGTGTCTAACCCGTTATATATCTGATTTTAATTATATTTATACATTAATTAGTTTAAACCGAAAATCATTTTATTTTAAAAACAGTTTAATTTACTCGGACGATGCGCTCCACAGGTCTCGAACCCGGGACCTGTGGCTTAAACTAACACACAGTCCACCGCTGGACTGTGTGTTTAACATGTTATATAATCCAACTTTTATTATACTTAAATACAAAATATTTGTTTTCATTTTTGACTTATTTAAAAAGGTTAATAATCGTCCGGGTCGATGCAGAAGACCGGACTCGAACTCGTGACGTGCGACTTAAACATACACACAGTCCACCGCTGGACTGTGTGTCTAACTTGGTTATTATTCCGATTATTAATATACTTAACATATACCTGTGGCGACTCCGGTTCAGTTTAACAAAAAAATGATTTCTATTAAGGCAGCGTGTGTGAAACCGGATTCGAACTCGAGACGTTTGTATGTTTAATGTGCACACAGTCCACCGCTAGACTGTGTGTCTAACCCGAGTAATATCCTGATTTTAATTATACATATACGTTCCGAAACATCGTCTTCCTCGTTGAGTTTTAACCAGAATCGGTAACAGACTGGTTCGAAGTTTTAATCGGTTTCTTAGCGTCTTATAGTTCATTAAGGTGAGATATGAGTATAAAGAAAAGAAAATAAGCGTGAGGTATACCGACTCGTTTTCCTCTGTTTTCCAGCAGAACTCCGGCGACAGAAATTAACTCCGGCGTCAGGTATCTTGCAGCAGGGAAACTTCAGAAAACTTACAAAGGGTGTGCGTGACTTCGGTATAAGCTTAGGAGGTTCAATAAGGCTCGGCAATGGGGAAACCGGTTTTCCGGCGACGAACAGATTAATTCCGGCGAGTGGAATTACGCCGAGAAAAGGTGTGGTTTTGAGCGAAAAGGTTTGCAGTGGGTTGTGGGTGAATTTATAGGGCAAATCGTCGAAGAACCTGGTCTGATTTCCGACTGTATTCGTAAATTATAAAAACTCCGGCGGTTATAACTTTGGTCGCGGACTCAGACGTCGGTTATAACCGATGTCTTAGTAATGGTTTACGTTATAACGTAAGTTGTCGTTAAGACTCGCGAGATTTCCGGGATTTCTGACGACTGCGCCGGTTTTGAATTTGTAACGTCACTTTATAATTTAAATGATTCCAATATTTATCAAACAATACAAGTGGCGCAGTGGTTTGTGTGATGTGCGATAAGGCTGATGTTGAACCGGTTCAGACCCGGGTTCGAAACCCGGCAGAACCTATGTATTTTTATTTTGCGTTTTTTATCAGTTTTTCAAAAACTAATTATATATTCCCGTATAATAATCGATTACCTATCGTTTAAAAATATTTTGGGCATTTAATTCGCAACGAAATTTTTGACTGACTGTTCGGTTGATAAACGGAGCGGGTTTGGTAAATCCGTTTTTTACGGATGTTACAGTATCCCCTGCTTTTTAGAAATTTCGTCCCGAAATTTAAATTGTGATATATTTGACGAAAAGAATGATAGTGTTTAGTTTGACAGTTATATGCTTAGAAAATAAGGGTTTAAGTTTTTTTTTGTTCGAGGCGGTAACGTTCCTTGTAAGGGTTAAGTACCCTATTACAGGAATCGCTTTTTGTTGCCTACTGTATAAGTATTGATAAGCAGGAATGATTCGCTAAAAATGATATCATGCATAAGAGTTTAGATACGTTTGGGAAAGTATGGTTATATCCTAAAGCAAAACTTCTAACACTACAACCTACATGGAACATAAATAAAAACACAACAGCTGATATTCGAACATGAATAAACACAACAGCAAATATTTGAATCCACATTCTGATAGCATATACGTTTGAATGGTGGAAGTTCCTCTCTCGTTTGTTATGATGGAGAGGTTAGTTTATGTAGAAATGGAACACAATCCAATCTTTTTAAATAGCATGATGATATAAATGTAACACAAATTCCAACCAAGGCAATACTAAATCCTAAATGGAACTTCTCATAACCGCCTGATAATGCCTCTGATCCTTTGGCAAGAATACTTATATATAGGAAGTACCAGCGGCGTATCCACCATATTCTTGCCAAATTTTCATTAGTTTTATCCACAAGTTATGATTAGTTACCAAGAAACTAATAAATCCTACACAGAACTTCTCATAACCGTCCGATAATGCCTCTGATCCTTTGACAAGAATACTTATATATAGGAAGTACCAGCGCGTATCCACCATATTCTTGTCAAATTCTCATTGACTTTATCCGCCAGTTATGATTAGTTCTATGTGACTCTACAACAAACACCATAACCACAAGATACTGATAATGAAAATGTATGTGCGCTCAAGGCTCAATCAAACGGAGCCGAACATATTGCATGAACTGGAAATGTAAATTGAACTGTGCGCTCAAGGCTCAATCAAACGGAGCCGAGCGTATTGCATGTATTGAAATGTAAAATGAAATAACCGATCAAGGCTCAATCAAACGGAGCCGATCGTGCGGGCACGCCAAGATCAACCGCATAATAAAATGGGGATCAAGCTCAACCTCGATGGATGGGGAGCTGCGGCCTCGGCAAAAGCATATACTGAAAACAATATATAATATATAATATCCAATAATTACTCTAACAGTCTACAAATGAAAAAACTAAACGATAGGAGTTGAATCTGGATCTTCGGCGAAGAGGACTAGTTGAGTATCTTCGCTTGGGCCGTCATTATCTTCGACAGGATTGGCGTTGATATTGAAGACTCTTCCTCTTGCTGGTGGCCTAGTGTTTGGGTTTTCTTGGTTTACTTGGTTAACTGGGTTTGATTGGGCTTGAGTGTTGATGACGTTAACCAATTGAGGGCATGTGTTTCTAAAGTGGGTAGGGTCGCCACAATTGAAACAAGCTCGAGCATATGGGAACATGGGGTATTGGGCTTGTTGATAGGTTTGGTTTATGGTTTGAGTAGGGGAAAAGGTTTGGTCTTGAAAGGTGCGACAAACATTGCTCAAATGACCATAGCGTCCACAAGTTGCACATAGACGACAAGGTAGGATATGAGGATGGTGATAAAAACAGTTGTTGCATCGAGGGTGAGGTCCAAGATATGGTTTCTTATTTGGGTAAGCTGAGTCGGGTGCCACTTGGGTGATTGGGATAGCTCGGATGGGTATAGCGTGTAAAACTGGTTGATTTCGTTGGGTAGCAGCGAAAAGTTGCCCGTCTCTTCTTCTCTTAGGATTGGGTTGAGAAGGGGATTCGGTTTGAGTGGAATCAGAGGTTTCAGTCGTTTCTTTATCCTTCTTCTTCTCCTCCTTGAAGTCTTTGTTTCGGATTCGGTTCTCGGTGAGCTCTGTTGCTAGCTCCATTGCTGCTTCCAAAGTTGCAGGCTTGGTACTTATTACAGGGTCTTGAATCTTTGACGGAAGACCACGAATGTAGTGCTCGATCAAACGGTAGAGGGGAGTGAACATGTTGGGAACCATTTGATGTAACTCGAGGAATCTTTTGTTGTAGGTGATGTGGTCTCCTTCCATTTGCTTCAATGAGTAAAATTCATCTTCTAACTTCTTGATTTCGCTCCTTGGGCAAAATCGTCTGGTCATGATTTCCTTCAATTCGTTCCAAGTTAAGGTCATAGCATCGTCGACGCCTCGTTTGGCCTTCTCTGTATTCCACCAAGTAAGTGCTATCCCATATAGTCGACCGGTAGCATAACGCACTTTGCGATCATCAGGGCAATCGCAATTTAGAAAAGTATTCTCCATTTCTTCAAACCAATGGAGGAGAGCGGTGACGCCTTCAGTCCCTTTGTATTTCGGAGGGTCGCATGATTTGAAATGCTTGTAGGTGCATTTAGTGGTATTTGGGGAAGAGTTGATAATGTTTTGGTTTGCTTGATTGACAGGATTAGCGGTAAGTGCTTGTTGAACTTGAATTACAATGTTGGGTATTACGGCAGCCATTTGTTGAGCGATTAAGGCAGCCATGCGTTCGCGGGCTTTTCTTGCTCTCGTCTTCCTACGGGCGAGGTTAGAAGACATCTACAAGGAATACATGACAAGAGTATGAGTTGGATGTTTTTGGGTTCATGGGTCGCATTAGGAATGAACATTCATAAAATAATTATAGATAAATAAATCTACTACATCCATAGGATGTCTTGGGTTTGCTCGCTGTTAGGCCCTACATGCCGCCATACTTTACCTGTGTAATCATGTGGGCCCCCATGAATACCGGTTTTTCATATGGTTCGCACGGGTTTGCCAGGTTGCGTACACAAAAACCCGGAGAAAATCGAGAAATATGTATACAACGTGTGATATTCGGAATGTGTCCAGGTGTAGACACGGTGACACCTCAAAGTAGGGTTAGTTCGAACGACGTTTGGTGTGGCATGCTTTGGCCTAATAGGTCCTTCGTACTCTCATCGTTGGTCCCAGGTAGGCAAACTGGTCCGTTATATTGGATTTATACGAATGCCAGCCTAGACAGGACGTTCTGACTACCGGTACTTGTACCCTTCCAGTTACTACATGCCCGTCGCAGAACTTACTTTGATGAGATTTGAAAATTGCACAAAATCTTTGGATAATGAGAGTATGAAAATAAACTGAATACATGAACATCGATATATGTATAATGAATATGTATATATGCATGTATGTTCGACTGTAAATGTAAACAAATATGAAACAAATAAATATCACAAGTTTGTATGTAACCACCTAATCAATTAAAATTTAGGCAGACTATAGTATAGGCTCTAAGGGTCTAATAACCTATCCTATATCCCTATAGTCATGGCTCTGATACCAATCTGTCACACACCGACCCGCAGCGGAAAAGGTGATCGGGGCATGATTGGGTTATCATCAAAGCTCATGACATTTATTATGCGTTTCATATTCATTAACACAAATTAAATGGAAAATTACAATAAATGTTACAACATGTTCTAACTAACAATCTAAACTCCTTTGTTCTCTTCTAAGGCATATCCTATGTTTTCCTTGCTTCAACCTGTTCACCTGTATCATGTGTAAAAAGGTTTTTGGATCAACATAATGTTGGCGAGTGAATCCTATGGAAAACATTTGAACAAATTTATTTAAATTGATTATGAAGTATGTGCACAACCAAACATGAGTAAAAATAGATGTAACTTAATCAACAATCATAAGATGTTAAATGAAACACACATGAACAATAATGGAACAATTAGAGGCACGCGATGCTCAACTCGTCTCTCACGAGGAACTGAGGGGCCTGATGAATGAATTGCATAAACATGATAATATGAATGACACAACTACAAACAATATAAACTCAATGATACACACATGAACAATAATGAATTTGATTTGAGGCACGCGATGTTCAACTCGTCTCCCACGAGGAACTGAGGGGCCTAATGATTGAGTTTCATATAATTTGACAAAAGGAAATAAGTAAATCACAACAATATAAACAATCTAAGTTTAGGTCATGATGTGGTATGGCACAAGTTTAAATAAACAAGTTAATTATTTTTATAACACATGACACACCCCAAAACGTGTAATTTAAAAGGGGGAGTTGTAAGATTCACTCACAGTGGGTGCGTTCGGTTGATGACGTTGAATGCACGCGAAGTGGGTTTAACCACGAGTGAGATTAACCTAGATAAAACGCATTATGGTTTGGTAAGTAAACGGATTTTATTAATCTATTTTAGTAGGATTGTTGGGTGTATTTTTGTTAGTTTAAGGCTATTTACTAACCTTAAAAATGTTATTTTTAAGTATTTTTAATTGATTTTTAATTAAAATAATTAAATAAAAATAATAAAAAATTTGATTTTTTTTCTGCCCGTTGACCATTGACCTGACCGTTGACCGGTTCGATTCATGTATACAAGTGCGCTTAGTGAGGCTCGAACCCGAGACCTCTCGTACGCGTGCACGCAGCTCTACCAACTGAGCTACGTGTCTAACCCGTTATATATCTGATTTTAATTATATTTATACATTAATTAGTTTAAACCGAAAATCATTTTATTTTAAAAACAGTTTAATTTACTCGGACGATGCGCTCCACAGGTCTCGAACCCGGGACCTGTGGCTTAAACTAACACACAGTCCACCGCTGGACTGTGTGTTTAACATGTTATATAATCCAACTTTTATTATACTTAAATACAAAATATTTGTTTTCATTTCTGACTTATTTAAAAAGGTTAATAATCGTCCGGGTCGATGCAGAAGACCGGACTCGAACTCGTGACGTGCGACTTAAACATACACACAGTCCACCGCTGGACTGTGTGTCTAACTTGGTTATTATTCCGATTATTAATATACTTAACATATACCTGTGGCGACTCCGGTTCAGTTTAACAAAAAAATGATTTCTATTAAGGCAGCGTGTGTGAAACCGGATTCGAACTCGAGACGTTTGTATGTTTAATGTGCACACAGTCCACCGCTGGACTGTGTGTCTAACCCGAGTAATATCCTGATTTTAATTATACATATACGTTCCGAAACATCGTCTTCCTCGTTGAGTTTTAACCAGAATCGGTAACAGACTGGTTCGAAGTTTTAATCGGTTTCTTAGCGTCTTACAGTTCATTAAGGTGATATATGTGTCACACCCCGACCCGCAGCGGAAATAAGAGTCGGGGCATAATTGGGTTATCACCAAAGCACATGACATTTACTATTATGTTTCATAATTAAATGAAGTCAAAGTTACATTTCTCAAACCTTCAAACATGTTCATTCATTACAAAGGAAAATAACCAAACATAATAATCCCAAACACTAAATCATTTTATTTCTTCTAATCCAGGTCCTACGTGTTCCTAGCTGCTGCTGGTTCACCTGTATCATGTGTAAAATGGGAGGTTTTTGGGTCAACATAAGTTGGCGAGTGAACCTTATAGATAAACATTTAATAATGATTTTCTGGTTAGTTTATCAATAAAATATTGTGCATAATCATAAAAGAGCATATGTATGAAATCAAGCAATGGCAACATCGGTTACAATTATAACATACATTAATAATTGATAACATACATGATCATACCAACATCATATGATAATTAACATAAATGAACTGTGAGATCAAGGCTCAATCAAACGGAGCCGATCGTATTGCATGAACTGAAAATGTAAATTGAACTGTGTGCTCAAGGCTCAATCAAACGGAGCCGAGCGTATTGCATGAACTTGAAATGTAAATTGAACTGTGCACTCAAGGCTCAATCAAACGGAGCCGAGCGTATTGCATGAACTTGAAATGTAAATAACCGATCAAGGCTCAATCAAACGGAGCCGATCGTGCGGGCACGCCCTGACCAACCACATAATAAAATGGGGATCAAACTCAACCTCGAGGGATGGGGAGTTACGGCCTCAGCAATTGCATGTACTGAAATAATAACTTGCAAACAATTCTAACTACTGAACAGCAACAACTAACACACATGTCATGATATGATATATGCACAATAACTTGGTTATAATAAGTAAATGAATAAGACACATGATACACCCCAAAAATATGATTAAAACGGGGAATTTGAAGGGTTCACTCACATTGGGTGCGTTGGATTTGAATTGGTGAGATGCGCACGATTTGGACGAAACGAGATAACAAGGAATCACTGACCTAGATAATAATAGGAAAAAAATATATTAAATGGATGGATTTTATTAAAGATTTTTAATGGGATTTTTAGATATAATTTTTGTGATTTTATGGCTATTTTCTATCCTTAAAAATGTTATTTTTAAGTATTTTTAATTGATTTTTAATTTAAATAAAACAAATAATTATTTAAAAAAAATAATATTTTTTTACTGTTTGACCGTTGACCGTTGACCGTTGACCGGTTCGGTCAGCGGTAATTCTTGCGCCGAGCGGGATTCGAACCTGTGACCTTCCGTTCACGCGCACGTAGCTCTACCAACTGAGCTACGTGACTAACCCGATAAAAATCTAGTTTTAATTATATTAATACACTTATTCGAATTTACCGAAAATTCCTTTATTTTACAAAACGTTTTATTCTCATCGAACCGGCGTGTGGGACGGAACTCGATCGCGTGACGTGCAGTTTGTGTTGCACACAGTCCACCGCTGGACTGTGTGTCTAACCCGGTTATATCCTTGAATTATATTATACTTAACAACTACTCAATCTAACCCGGTTAGTTTTATGAATAAAAAGGAATGTTATTACGCAGCGTGTGTGTGTAGCAAGGATCGAACTCGGGACTCGTATATAAACTTTGCACACAGTCCACCGCTGGACTGTGTGTCTAACCCGTTAACTATCCGAATTTTATTTGTTCTTAACCCGTTGTTATGCTCGTCTTCTTCACTAATATTACCGGTTTTACACAGATCACTGGTTCAGGGTTCTACTTCTTAAATAACATGATTACTAGCTTGAATGAACAAACCGAACAATTTGAGGGGAAAGAATACCAGACAGGTCGTCTTCTTCAGGAAGTCCGGCGAGAACAGAAAACTCTGTTTTTTGAAACTTCGGCTGAGAGAGCTAATCAACAGAATTTAAGAGTTAAAATTGAAATTGAATCAGAGTACATGGGTTATTAGCACGATTGAATGTGTTTACCGTCAACTAGCGTGGTTCCGGCAATTTCCAGAATTTCTCCGGCGAAACCAGAAATCCAGCAGAGTCTTCTGTGACTGACTTTGAGTGACGGAATAATGTTAGTAGTGTCCCTACAATAGATTGAAACAGCAAGAGAGTAGAATCTTACTGGTTTGAGTTGGACACGGTTTTCCGGCGAGAGTTGCAGAGAATTCCGGCGACAATTTTCTTGAGCTCAAAAGACTTGAAAACGCGACGAAAAGGATTTGGAGTGTATTTGGGACAGTTCTGAATCGTATAAATGATTGGAGACGGAATTATTTGAGACTTGAATGTCTTTCGGTTTCAAAACTCAACACTTGAAGTTTATTCAATCTAACCTTAATTAGAAACCGATATGCGTCGGTTATGAGTTAACTAAACGAACGAAAAACTGATTTGGCGATTTGGCTTACCGATTTCCGTTATTCAAATACCAATAACCGTTCATCCGAGTTTGCGTATAAAGTTCAATTGTTTTCATAATATTAACAGAAAACAACTGGTGGCGGAGTGGTTTGGAGACGGAAGGATAAGTCATTAGAGGCAGTTGACCCGGGTTCGAGTCCGGTCAGCTCCAAACATTTTTTATTTATTTTATTTTAACTTTTTATCAAATATAATTTTTATAGTTTGGTTTATATATTAATTATGAAACATTTAAACTCAAAATATTCATAAATACTTAATGAAATTTTGTAACTTGATATTTGATTACAAAACGAAGCGGGTTTTGGAAACCCGATTTATACAAATGTTACAGTATCCCCTACTTTTAGGAATTTCGTCCCGAAATTCAAACAGTTGAAGTAGTAGGGAAAAGATGAGGGTATTTTTCACGCATTGAGTCTTCACGTTCCCAAGTAAACTCAGGTCCCCGTTTCGACTCCCAGCGTACCCTAACAATAGGAATGCGACTTCGACGTAGACGCTTTTCTCCATAGTCCATAATCTCTACTGGCCGTTCGATAAAATGCATGGATTCATCAATCTGAATATCCTCCAGTGGAATATGAAGATTCTCATCAGCGAGGCACTTCTTCAAGTTCGACACGTGGAATGTGGGATGAATTCTGTCGAGTTCTTCCGGTAGGTCAAGCTTGTAAGCTACAGGACCTACTCTTTCGAGTATCTTGAAAGGTCCTACGTAACGTGGTGCTAGCTTTCCCTTTTGCCTAAAACGAACTACTCCCTTCCACGGTGACACTTTTAAAAGCACATGATCACCAACGCTAAACTCCAAGGGCTTCCGTCGTTTATCTGCGTAACTCTTTTGACGACTTTGAGCCGCTAGAAGATTGTTTCTGATTTGATGAATCTTATCTGTTGTTTCTTGGATCAATTCCGGACCAGTAATTTGAGCTTCCCCAATTTCGTGCCAACAAACAGGAGATCGACACTTTCGACCATATAAAGCTTCAAAAGGTGCCATGCCGATACTAGAATGATAACTGTTGTTGTACGAAAATTCGACTAACGGTAGGTGAGCGTCCCAATTTCCCTTGAAGTCTATGACACATGCTCTAAGCATATCCTCAAGGGTTTGAATGGTGCGCTCAGATTGTCCATCAGTTTGGGGATGATAGGCGGTACTGAGATCTAGTCGAGTGCCCATTGCGGATTGTACTGCCTGCCACGTCCGTGAGGTGAAACGACCATCACGATCAGAAATAATACTTAATGGAACTCCATGACGGCTGACGATTTCGCTGATATAAATACGAGCAAGCTTTTCGTTCTTAAAATCTTCTCGAATAGGAATAAAGTGAGCTGATTTTGTGAGTCGGTCTATAATCACCCATATAGTGTCATACCCACTAGAAGTGCGAGGTAACCCGGTAATGAAATCCATGGTTATATTTTCCCACTTCCAGACAGGTATTTCTGGTTGGACCAGAAGTCCTGAGGGTCTTTGGTGTTCAGCCTTTACTTTAGAACAAGTGAGACACTTGGAAACAAAAACGGCAATATCTTTCTTCATTCCAGGCCACCAATAGGTGTACCGTAGGTCTTGATACATCTTATCGGCTCCTGGGTGTATAGAATATCGCGACTTATGGGCTTCATGCATGAGTGTTTCACGAAGATTGATATGGTTAGGAATCCATATACGATCTAGGTAATACAAAATGCCATCAGATTTAGTTTCCAGCTTTAGCTCGGCTCCACAGGACATCTCCTTTTGTACATCTTCCTCTGTTATTGAAACGTGTTGAGCTTCTCGAATTTGATCCTTAATATTGGTTATAATTTGCGAACATAGAAGATGAATAGAGTTCGCATAGCCCTTTCGACTAAGTGCATCAGCCACCACATTTGCTTTACCAGGGTGGTATTTGATTTCACAGTCGTAATCATTTAGAAGTTCGACCCATCTCCGTTGCCTCATATTTAACTCTTTCTGATTGAAGATGTGTTGAAGACTCTTATGGTCAGTGTATATTTCACACTTCGTGCCATAAAGATAATGTCTCCATATCTTAAGAGCGAATACAACGGCTCCAAGTTCAAGGTCATGAGTGGTGTAGTTCTTTTCGTGAGTCTTGAGTTGCCTTGAGGCATAAGCTATGACTTTTCCTCTTTGCATGAGAACGCATCCCAATCCTTGCCCTGACGCGTCGCAATAGACTACAAAATCATCACAACCTTCAGGAAGAGTGAGGATTGGTGCATCACAAAGTCTTTGCTTGAGGGTTTGAAAAGCTTCTTCTTGCTTGGGCCCCCATACAAATGGTTTCCCTTTATGGGTTAAAGCCGTGAGTGGCACCGCAATGCGAGAGAAGTTTGAAATGAATCGACGATAGTAACCAGCAAGTCCAAGAAAAGACCTTACTTCAGTTGGCGTACGTGGAGCTTGCCATTCTTGAACTGCTTTAATCTTTGATGGGTCCACGTGTATTCCTTTGTCATTGACTACATGCCCAAGAAATTGCACCTCTTTTAACCAGAATTCACATTTAGAGAACTTGGCATAAAGCTTTTCCTTTTCTAGAAGTGCAAGAATAAGTCGCAGATGACGCTCATGATCAGCTTTGGATTTTGAATAGATAAGAATATCGTCAATGAACACAATAACAAATCGATCAAGGTAAGGTTTGCAGACTCTATTCATTAGGTCCATGAAAACAGCTGGTGCGTTGGTTAATCCAAACGGCATAACCATGAATTCATAGTGACCATATCGAGTTCGAAAAGCAGTTTTTGGGACGTCTTCTTCATGCACCCTAAGCTGATGATAGCCCGATCGAAGGTCGATTTTCGAAAAGCAACTAGCACCTTGTAGCTGGTCAAGAAGATCATCTATACGAGGTAAAGGATATCGATTTTTGATAGTTAACTTGTTGAGCTCTCTGTAATCGATGCACATGCGAAAAGATCCATCCTTCTTCTTTACGAAAAGTACCGGTGCACCCCAAGGCGATGAGCTGGGACGTATAAATCCCTTGTCTGTCAACTCTTGCAATTGACTGGCTAGCTCTTGCATTTCAGAGGGGGCTAACCTATATGGAGATTTTGCCACTGGTGTAGCACCAGGTATAAGATCGATACGAAACTCGACATCTCTGATTGGAGGAAGTCCTGAAATGTCGTCAGGAAAAACTTGTGGAAAATCTTTTACAACAGGAATATCTTCAAGTTTCTTTTCTGCGGTCCCCTTCTTGATGATATGGGCTAAAAACGCGACATAATTCTTACGAAGGTATTTCTGTGCTTGAAGGCAAGACATTAAGTTGAGTCCTTTCGCCGAGGTTTCTCCAATAATTCGAAGAGTCTGACCGTTTGAAAGAGGAATACGAATAAATTTCTCACGACATACAACTTCCGCATTATGCTGACTAAGCCAATCCATTCCGACTATGATGTCGAAACTTCCCAGCTTCATAGGAATAAGATCGACTGAGAAATCGTGATTGTTTAGGGTGAGCGTACAGTTGCGTAAAATAGAGTTTAACAAAACTGGTTTTCCATCTGCAACTTCCACTGTTATGGATTCCGCGAGCTTATCTCGATTTTTACTTAAGATAGGTTCAAACTCTAATGACACGAAACTTCTATCCGCACCAGTATCAAATAACATAGAGGCATATCTACCATTTATAAGAAACGTACCGTTGACCACATTGCCGTCAGCTCTGGCCTGGTTTGCGTTAATATTGAAAGCCCTTCCTCTAGCAGGTGGAGGAGCTTGATTTGCTTGGTTCACTGGGTTGGCTTGGGCCTGAGCATGAATAATATTGACTAATCTTGGACATGTGTTCCTGAAATGACTTGGATCTCCACAGTTGAAACATGCCCGCATAGGTTGACCCATAGGGTAGTTGGGTTGATAGTATGTTTGGGCTAAATGTTGAGTGGGTGGAAATGGTTGTTGTTGTTGGGCTTGACCCATAAATTGTTGGTGGGTTTGGGTTATAGGTGGGTGGCGATTTGTTCGCTGAGGTGCGCGGCATTGTTGTACAAGGTGTCCAGCGCGACCGCAGCTGGTACAGTACTGGCAAGGATAGTCAGGGGAGTGGTGATACTGACAACGGTTACATTTTGGTAGTGGTCCTGTGTATGGTCTTTTGTATGGCGCGGGTGGAGGAGTGGCTTGTGTGATGGGTGCAGCAGGAACAGGGGTGTTGGTGTGGGTAACTGCAAAGTTCCTGTTGTTACGCTTCCTCTTGTTACCAAATTTAGAGGAAGGAGTGTGGTGGTTTGAGGTTTGTCCCTCAGCAGGAGCTTTCTTCTTTTCTTCCTTGAACTTCCCATTACGAATTCGGTTTTCGGTTAGTTCTGTTGCCAACACCATGGCAGCTTCGAGTGTTACCGGTGAAACACTGAGGACCGAATCTTGGATTTTCGAGGGAAGTCCTCGAATGTAATGTTCGATCAGACGGTAGGTTGGAGTGAATAAGTTTGGTACCATCTGGTTCAACTCCAAGAACCGTTTGTTGTAAGTAGAGTGATCACCATCTTTTTGTTTCAGGGCATGAAATTCATCTTCCAATTTCTTAATCTCACTCCTAGGACAGAATCGCCTAGTCATGATCTCCCTTAACTCCTCCCAAGTTAAGGCCATCGCATCTTCCATTCCCCTCTTTCCCTTCTCGGTATTCCACCAAGTGAGAGCTACCCCAAGTAGTCTCCCGGTGGCATAACGAACTTTGCGATCCTCAGGACAATCGCAGTTTAAGAAAACGTTTTCCATCTCCTCGAACCAACGTTGGAGAGCAGTGACTCCCTCAGTCCCTTCGAATTTTGGGGGATCGCAAGACTTAAAATGTTTGTAGGTGCATTTGCCGGTAGGAGGGTCGTTGATGATCTGGTCCTGTTGTTGAGGAGGGTTAGTAGGATTTGCAGCAAGAGCTTGTTGTACTTGTACTACGATGTCAGGTAATATCGTGGCCATTTGGTTGGCGATATGAGTGGCCAATCGTTCCTGAGACTTTTCCGATTTCCTACTCCTTCGATGCGATCTATACGACATCTACAGGATCATAAAATGAGAAGATTGTGAGTTTATGGTATCTTTTAGGTGTCATGTGTCTTAAAAAAAAAATGAAAATAACATAAATATCAATAATGCAACTACATCCGAAGGATGTCTTGGGTTCGCTCATGTTGGGCCTCAAATGTCCCCCATACCTTCACCTATATAGTCATGTGGGCCCCCATGGCTATTGGTTTGGTAGGATTCACATTAGTATTGGCAATTTAACACTCGCATCCCCCGAATGCTAACCACAAAATATGTTTCATGAGATGTTTGGTCGGAACGTGTCCAGGTGTAGACACAATGACTACTCAAAGTGGGATTAGCTCTCACGACGTTTGGTATAGCATGCTTTGGCCTAATAGGTATTTCGTACTCTCATCGTTGGTCCCCAGGTAGGCAAACTGGTCCTTTATTTTGGATTTATACGAATGCCAGCCTAGACAGGACGTTCCGACTACCGGTACTAGTACCCTTCCAGTTACTACATGCCCGTCATGAGAACTCACTTTGATGAGATTTGAAAACACGAAAATCGTTGTAAAATCAATCATGATGTGGTGTGTGCTTGCATGGATGTGATATGTTATGATCATACGATTTCATGATAAGCATTATTTGATAATACATACTTATGAACATGCTTGAACAATATCAAATGTAACATTTTAACATAAACATATAAACATCATGAAATTTGGCATATAACACACAAAATTCTTATAGGTTTCTAATCGACTATAGTATAGGCTCTAAGGGTCTAATAACTTATCCTATATCCCTATAGTCATGGCTCTGATACCAATCTGTCACACCCCGACCCGCAGCGGAAATAAGAGTCGGGGCATAATTGGGTTATCACCAAAGCACATGACATTTACTATTATGTTTCATAATTAAATGAAGTCAAAGTTACATTTCTCAAACCTTCAAACATGTTCATTCATTACAAAGGAAAATAACCAAACATAATAATCCCAAACACTAAATCATTTTATTTCTTCTAATCCAGGTCCTACGTGTTCCTAGCTGCTGCTGGTTCACCTGTATCATGTGTAAAATGGGAGGTTTTTGGGTCAACATAAGTTGGCGAGTGAACCTTATAGATAAACATTTAATAATGATTTTCTGGTTAGTTTATCAATAAAATATTGTGCATAATCATAAAAGAGCATATGTATGAAATCAAGCAATGGCAACATCGGTTACAATTATAACATACATTAATAATTGATAACATACATGATCATACCAACATCATATGATAATTAACATAAATGAACTGTGAGATCAAGGCTCAATCAAACGGAGCCGATCGTATTGCATGAACTGAAAATGTAAATTGAACTGTGTGCTCAAGGCTCAATCAAACGGAGCCGAGCGTATTGCATGAACTTGAAATGTAAATTGAACTGTGCACTCAAGGCTCAATCAAACGGAGCCGAGCGTATTGCATGAACTTGAAATGTAAATAACCGATCAAGGCTCAATCAAACGGAGCCGATCGTGCGGGCACGCCCTGACCAACCACATAATAAAATGGGGATCAAACTCAACCTCGAGGGATGGGGAGTTACGGCCTCAGCAATTGCATGTACTGAAATAATAACTTGCAAACAATTCTAACTACTGAACAGCAACAACTAACACACATGTCATGATATGATATATGCACAATAACTTGGTTATAATAAGTAAATGAATAAGACACATGATACACCCCAAAAATATGATTAAAACGGGGAATTTGAAGGGTTCACTCACATTGGGTGCGTTGGATTTGAATTGGTGAGATGCGCACGATTTGGACGAAACGAGATAACAAGGAATCACTGACCTAGATAATAATAGGAAAAAAATATATTAAATGGATGGATTTTATTAAAGATTTTTAATGGGATTTTTAGATATAATTTTTGTGATTTTATGGCTATTTTCTATCCTTAAAAATGTTATTTTTAAGTATTTTTAATTGATTTTTAATTTAAATAAAACAAATAATTATTTAAAAAAAATAATATTTTTTTACTGTTTGACCGTTGACCGTTGACCGTTGACCGGTTCGGTCAGCGGTAATTCTTGCGCCGAGCGGGATTCGAACCTGTGACCTTCCGTTCACGCGCACGTAGCTCTACCAACTGAGCTACGTGACTAACCCGATAAAAATCTAGTTTTAATTATATTAATACACTTATTCGAATTTACCGAAAATTCCTTTATTTTACAAAACGTTTTATTCTCATCGAACCGGCGTGTGGGACGGAACTCGATCGCGTGACGTGCAGTTTGTGTTGCACACAGTCCACCGCTGGACTGTGTGTCTAAACCCGGTTATATCCTTGAATTATATTATACTTAACAACTACTCAATCTAACCCGGTTAGTTTTATGAATAAAAAGGAATGTTATTACGCAGCGTGTGTGTGTAGCAAGGATCGAACTCGGGACTCGTATATAAACTTTGCACACAGTCCACCGCTGGACTGTGTGTCTAACCCGTTAACTATCCGAATTTTATTTGTTCTTAACCCGTTGTTATGCTCGTCTTCTTCACTAATATTACCGGTTTTACACAGATCACTGGTTCAGGGTTCTACTTCTTAAATAACATGATTACTAGCTTGAATGAACAAACCGAACAATTTGAGGGGAAAGAATACCAGACAGGTCGTCTTCTTCAGGAAGTCCGGCGAGAACAGAAAACTCTGTTTTTTGAAACTTCGGCTGAGAGAGCTAATCAACAGAATTTAAGAGTTAAAATTGAAATTGAATCAGAGTACATGGGTTATTAGCACGATTGAATGTGTTTACCGTCAACTAGCGTGGTTCCGGCAATTTCCAGAATTTCTCCGGCGAAACCAGAAATCCAGCAGAGTCTTCTGTGACTGACTTTGAGTGACGGAATAATGTTAGTAGTGTCCCTACAATAGATTGAAACAGCAAGAGAGTAGAATCTTACTGGTTTGAGTTGGACACGGTTTTCCGGCGAGAGTTGCAGAGAATTCCGGCGACAATTTTCTTGAGCTCAAAAGACTTGAAAACGCGACGAAAAGGATTTGGAGTGTATTTGGGACAGTTCTGAATCGTATAAATGATTGGAGACGGAATTATTTGAGACTTGAATGTCTTTCGGTTTCAAAACTCAACACTTGAAGTTTATTCAATCTAACCTTAATTAGAAACCGATATGCGTCGGTTATGAGTTAACTAAACGAACGAAAAACTGATTTGGCGATTTGGCTTACCGATTTCCGTTATTCAAATACCAATAACCGTTCATCCGAGTTTGCGTATAAAGTTCAATTGTTTTCATAATATTAACAGAAAACAACTGGTGGCGGAGTGGTTTGGAGACGGAAGGATAAGTCATTAGAGGCAGTTGACCCGGGTTCGAGTCCGGTCAGCTCCAAACATTTTTTATTTATTTTATTTTAACTTTTTATCAAATATAATTTTTATAGTTTGGTTTATATATTAATTATGAAACATTTAAACTCAAAATATTCATAAATACTTAATGAAATTTTGTAACTTGATATTTGATTACAAAACGAAGCGGGTTTTGGAAACCCGATTTATACAAATGTTACAATATGAGTATAAAGAAATGAAAATAAGCGTGAGGTATACCGACTCGTTTTCCTCTGTTTTCCGGCAGAACTCCGGCGACAGAAATTAACTCCGGCGTCAGGTATCTTGCAGCAGGGAAACTTCAGAAAACTTACAAAGGGTGTGGGTGACTTCGGTATAAGCTTAGGAGGTTCAATAAGGCTCGGCAATGGGGAAACCGGTTTTCCGGCGACGAACAGATTAATTCCGGCGAGTGGAATTACGCCGAGAAAAGGTGTGGTTTTGAGCGAAAAGGTTTGCAGTGGGTTGTGGGTGAATTTATAGGGCAAATCGTCGAAGAACCTGGTCTGATTTCCGACTGTATTTGTAAATTATAAAAACTCCGGCGGTTATAACTTTGGTCGCGGACTCAGACGTCGGTTATAACCGATGTCTTAGTAATGGTTTACGTTATAACGTAAGTTGTCGTTAAGACTCGCGAGATTTCCGGGATTTCTGACGACTGCGCCGGTTTTGAATTTGTAACGTCACTTTATAATTTAAATGATTCCAATATTTATCAAATAATACAAGTGGCGCAGTGGTTTGTGTGATGTGCGATAAGGCTGATGTTGAACCGGTTCAGACCCGGGTTCGAAACCCGGCAGAACCTATGTATTTTTATTTTGCGTTTTTTATCAGTTTTTCAAAAACTAATTATATATTCCCGTATAATAATCGATTACCTATCGTTTAAAAATATTTTGGGCATTTAATTCGCAACGAAATTTTTGACTGACTGTTCGGTTGATAAACGGAGCGGGTTTGGTAAATCCGTTTTTTTACGGATGTTACAGTATCCCCTGCTTTTTAGAAATTTCGTCCCGAAATTTAAATTGTGATATATTTGACGAAAAGAATGATAGTGTTTAGTTTGACAGTTATATGCTTAGAAAATAAGGGTTTAAGTTTTTTTTTGTTCGAGGCGGTAACGTTCCTTGTAAGGGTTAAGTACCCTATTACAGGAATCGCTTTTTGTTGCCTACTGTATAAGTATTGATAAGCAGGAATGATTCGCTAAAAATGATATCATGCATAAGAGTTTAGATACGTTTGGGAAAGTATGGTTATATCCTAAAGCAAAACTTCTAACACTACAACCTACATGGAACATAAATAAAAACACAACAGCTGATATTCGAACATGAATAAACACAACAGCAAATATTTGAATCCACATTCTGATAGCATATACGTTTGAATGGTGGAAGTTCCTCTCTCGTTTGTTATGATGGAGAGGTTAGTTTATGTAGAAATGGAACACAATCCAATCTTTTTAAATAGCATGATGATATAAATGTAACACAAATTCCAACCAAGGCAATACTAAATCCTAAATGGAACTTCTCATAACCGCCTGATAATGCCTCTGATCCTTTGGCAAGAATACTTATATATAGGAAGTACCAGCGGCGTATCCACCATATTCTTGCCAAATTTTCATTAGTTTTATCCACAAGTTATGATTAGTTACCAAGAAACTAATAAATCCTACACAGAACTTCTCATAACCGTCCGATAATGCCTCTGATCCTTTGACAAGAATACTTATATATAGGAAGTACCAGCGGCGTATCCACCATATTCTTGTCAAATTCTCATTGACTTTATCCACCAGTTATGATTAGTTCTATGCGACTCTACAACAAACACCATAACCACAAGATACTGATAATGAAAATGTATGTGCGCTCAAGGCTCAATCAAACGGAGTGGGTTGTGGGTGAATTTATAGGGCAAATCGTCGAAGAACCTGGTCTGATTTTCGACTGTATTCGTAAATTATAAAAACTCCGGCGGTTATAACTTTGGTCGCGGACTCAGACGTCGGTTATAACCGATGTCTTAGTAATGGTTTACGTTATAACGTAAGTTGTCGTTAAGACTCGCGAGATTTCCGGGATTTCTGACGACTGCGCCGGTTTTGAATTTGTAACGTCACTTTATAATTTAAATGATTCCAATATTTATCAAACAATACAAGTGGCGCAGTGGTTTGTGTGATGTGCGATAAGGCTGATGTTGAACCGGTTCAGACCCGGGTTCGAAACCCGGCAGAACCTATGTATTTTTATTTTGCGTTTTTTAACAGTTTTTCAAAAACTAATTATATATTCCCGTATAATAATCGATTACGTATCGTTTAAAAATATTTTGGGCATTTAATTCGCAACGAAATTTTTGATTGACTGTTCGGTTGATAAACGGAGCGGGTTTGGTAAATCCGTTTTTGACGGATGTTACATGAACTATTGACCTTCACTTTTACATTAATGTTGATAGAAGTTAATGAGGGCACCAAATGAAACGTCAGCATTCGGTACACAGTTTAGTCACATGATGAGGGTTAGCTACCCAACTCATACATACAACAAATTGGTTGTGAACATTACGTTTACATATTTGCTTAACTTAAATTTGTGAATTCGCCAACTTTATTGTTGACACATAATTGCATGCTTTGCAAGTCATTAGGTGCAGCTTGGACGGACAATTGCAATCGTTGGCATGGTGTGGTTTGATAAACTTTTATGTTTTAATTATTTCTTCAACTAGTGGTTTTTTTTAAATCTTGTCGAGATTTTTAACTTTGTTTCCGCTGCTACTTAAACTGTGTTTTGAACATTTAAAACTTGATCGCTAATCATGTTTAGTGATGTTTTATAATTTTAAATATTTGATTCAACATGATTAGTAGCTAGATCCTGGTTAGTCGCACGCATCACGGTAAAACCCCGCATGTAGAATTTGAGGGTGTGACAACTCTCCTCTTGTGTTGGTCATAGATCCGAACGATTTTGGCATGCTCCCGTTTAGATTCTGTAATTCTTGGATAGATTGTCTTGATATTGGTTATGTGCTTATTAATGGTAATAATACATTCTTTTTAAAGGATTTCTTTATTTAAATTTGGTAGGGAAAACTCAAGTATTTCAAGCAAGTCCAAAAACTATGGATTAAGGAAACAAAGGAAATAGACGAGGAATTACATACAAATTTCAAACGAGTTTGATTAGTTAGATGATCTCATGGAGTTGAGAGCCTTAACAGAGGAAAACTATGGACTAGAATGGAATGTAAAAAAGGCTTAAAGGCTTAATGGAGTCGGATTCCTATTAAAACAAAATATGTTAGACAAAAATGTAGATCTAAATGGGCTACTCAAGGGGACGGGACGATAACACGACCCTTTTTCATGGAATGATTAAATGAAGAACTGCGAAAAATTGTCTTCAGGGGCTGAACACTAATGACGTGTGGTTCAACAAGTCTATCACTAATAAAAAACAATTCTATGTCACTTTCGTGATAGATTCAGGGAAAATAACCTCTCTCAGCATTTCTTTCACTTTTCTAACTTCAATAAGCTCCCCGATTCAAATGTCGCTACTCTAATATCTCATTTTATCTTTAAGGAAGTGAAATGAGCAGTTTATGATTGTAATGATGACCGAACCCCGATTCCGGATGGCTTTAAGTTCCGGTTTATCAAATATTTTGGCATATTATGAGGTTAAATTTTCACTAGCTTCTTATCAAGTTCCATGTGGTTAAGGTGATTAATGGCAGTTATTCCTATTCTTTTAATATTTTAATACCAAAGCTTAAAGATCTTATCTGTCTTCACAATTATCGACCAATAATCCTTATCACAACCATTGGTAAAGTAATTATAAAAGTTCTCGCCAACAGATTAACTGTGGTTTGCGTTCGTTTATTTCTAACTCTCAAACTTCCTTCTTAAAAGAAAGAATCATTCTTGATGGTCCCTTGATTATTAATGAAGTTATCACATGGTTGAAGAAAAGCAAGTACTAAGGCTTGTTATATAAAATCTACTTCGAAAAAGATTTTGACCATTTAAATTGGGATTTCATATACCAGTTTCTCATGCGTATGAATTTCCCGTCTCGGTTGAGTTCTTGGGTTAGAGGAGTTGTTTCTTTAGCTAGATCTTTGGTTCTTGTGAACGGGTCTCCCACCTTCGAATTTCAATGCTCTTGGGAGTTCGCCAAGGAGATCCTCTTTCTTCGTTCTCAATTACCATTGCCATGGAGTACTTCACGTGTTTGAAGAAGCATACCAGTAGTGTGGGGCATGTTCCATGGTTTCGTTACCCCTAATGTTTGGCCTACAATATCACATATGTGTTTTTACCAATGATATCTTGGTTATTGGAAATTTATTCTACGTAAATGCTAATAACACCATGAGGCTGTTATAGTTCTTTCACTTGGTCTCCAGGCTAAAGATTGCCTTTCACAAATCAGATTTTTTAGGTATTGGGGTGGTCTTTTAAAATCTATCCATTATGGCTACCTCCATGCAATGTAAGGTGGGTTGTCTTCCTTAGACTATCTATGGCTTAAGGTGGGCTTAAATAGGCTCGATTAATAGTTGGGAAATGACTTTCTGAATGGAAGAGGTAGTCACTATCCATTGGAGGTTGTATCAACAATCCTAAGTTGTCTTTAAATGCCTTCCAACTTATTAGTTATCTCTCTACAAGACCCCATTGAAATGATCAAGTTATGAAGATCAATTGGGTCGTAACACAATCCTAAGTTGTTTTGGAAGGTAAGATGTGAAGATTAATTTGGGGAAGAAATGAACAAGTTGAGAAGATCAATTGGGTCGGTTAGGATTGGGGTTATAGCTTCAAAAAAGGATGGCAATTTGTATCTTTATTCGTTTAGAGACTCTAAGATTGTCCTCCTCATCAAATGGTGGTGATGATTCAAAAATGAGAAAGACAAACTATGGCAAAAACTTATTGTCGTCCTTTGTATCTCAAAGTGTTCTTTGCCACCATCACTTATAATAACGGGTCTTCCTGGTACTTGAGCGTTATTGCCCATCTTGAAAACCATCCCGCTATCTCAGGGTTGCTATAATGGGTTGATTAGAGGTAAGATGGGTAAAGGTGAGTCAATCTGGTTTTGGATTGATTCTTGAGTTGTCAACAAACCTTTAAAGGATGTGTTTCCCACATCTTTGCTTTTGTTTTGAACAAAAAATGTGTGGTGGGAGATTGTTTTTCCTTATAAGGTCAACAAATTTCATGGTCTTGGAGATGGAGTTGTTTTTATACTACTCAAATCGAGCTCCAAGAATGGCATAAATGTGAAGATTTACTCCACAGGATCTCGGTTATGGATGTTATAGGTCATTGGATTGGGTAGCGGATAGTTCAAAGGCCTTCTTCGTTGCATCTATTAAAAGCATTCTCAACAAAAACTTAGTTTTGGATGATGTTGATTTCATTTTGCAATGGAACAATTGGGTCCCAGAGATTTAAGGTATTTGTATTGAGGGCTCAAATGGATCGTATTTCAATGTTTTGATGTGTGTGTTATATTTGAGATTTAATGAGTGTAATTGATGGTTTTAGTTTGGAACACGTGTACTTTAAGCATGCTTATAATTTCTAAGCAAAAATGCGTTAAACGAGCATAAAAGTGTGTTGGAAAAAAGTTTGGGGGCTAAACTTGACAATTGGTGATCAAAGTTGAAAAAAAGTTGAAAAAAATGAAAAATGAGGAGTCCATCAAATACGCACCTTAGTCTGTAGTTTTTGGGTCTGCATGACCATCAAAGAGATCGGAAGTTAATCCCTAAACAGTGAAGCATGTCCGTCAGTGTTTCGAGGAGTTCATAAACTATGAACCACCCTCCGTAATTTACAGACATGTCGGGGTAACTTTGGAAATTCACGAATTCATGACCTATAGAAAGATCTAAACTTGGTTTCCATTTCAAACTTCTCTTGGATTTGAGAAAGCGATTTTGAGCATCCCAAATTATCCAATTCACATCTTCATCTATGTTTGTTTTACCAAATTAGGATTGAATTTTGTTAGCTCCTTAAGCTATATACATTTCAATTGGTATTTGATTTGGCTAAACGGTTTGACTTTGTTATATACTTTGATTTATACACAAATTCTTGGTTTCTTTACATTGGGAATAATTTGGGGTTATAGACTGTTGGGATTGGGTAACGGATAGTTCGAAGGCCTTCTTCGACGCTTCTGTTGAAATCATTCTCAATAAAAGTTTAGTTTTGTACGATTTTGATTTCATTTTACAATGGAACAATTGGGCCCCTAAAAGTTAAGGTTTTTGTATGGAGGGCTCAAATACATAGAATACCAACTCTTTATGCTCTCAATAAAAGACACATCTAAACCGATGCAACGTTTTACCATCTTTGTGGTTTTGCGACGGGATCATTGGAGCATTTGTTGATTTCATCATGATTGTTTGTTGGTATATTTGGCGTGAATGGAGTGGTCTTATCTAATAAACCGGTTGTGATGGAAAAGCTAAAACATGACATCAAGTAAACGAGTTATCTTTGGATTAAGAATAGGTCTAACTTAATTGCTTTAAATGGAATAAATGGTGTAATTTCTTGTATTAGCCCTCGTTTTTCCTCTTTGTTTGTTGTTGAAATTCCTTTAGCGCCTTGCTAGTTGTGGTTGTTTTTAATGAAAGTTGAAGTTGGAAAATAAAAGAACAAGTTCATTTTCTATAGCTACTGCTCAACATATTTAGTTATAATTAACAATTTTTAATGCACGGTTAAATTGTTTTAATAATGACTCCTTACCAATATTCTACACAATGGCTTTAGTTACAATGTCTTCTAACCGCACCAAGTCAACAATTTGGAAGGAACGAACCCATAAGCAACAACTTAGAAACTCATAGAAAGGCTATGATACAAAACTGGTTCATGAAATTACATTTCAGAGCAAAACCCAATTGCCTTTGCTAATTCGAGTTCTTAGGCTAATTGAACCAAATTCCTGAGTTTTGCTGACGGTATCAATATTTGTAAAATGACACTTCTATTGAAGAGGTCAAAGGTTCGAGTCCTCCGGTGAACAATAGCGTATAATTAGAAGTGATGAGATTGTAGAAAAAAATTCCATCAGCTTCCACTTAGATGCTTTAAGACACTACTTTTCTAAGGGGTTGATGAGCCTAACTTAGATTGGTGTTTTTTATGAGAATTAAACATATCACTATGTCAGATATCTAGTCGATGTATCAAAGTCTATTTATATGGAATCAAACAATTTAACTTTTCTTTAATATGAAATGTCAAACTATTAGTTTTTCTTTTTTAATTTCATATTTACTAAACCAACGACTTTGCACCCAAGTATAATCTTAGGCTAATAGATAATCTTGAACCTAGATCATTGGAAAACTTCAAGATTTATTGTTATCTATATTGATGTTGCGTGAAAACCATTTGTTATCATGTTTCAAAGTCGTCATGATTTTATCGAGTCTTTGTCTTAACCTAACAATTTGGTCCGCATAAGTTCATTGGTTTGAATCTCACCACCCGAATGTGAATTAGTTAACAAGGTTTTTACAATAAATATAATTTAAATCTAATATATATATCTTTTTCAGATATAGTTTTAGGGTTTTCTAAGTCTTTCTCAAAACTATTGAAATAATGATGTGAAGAGCATAAATGATAGGACAAGCTAGAAATTGCCATTCTTATACAAAGAATTGAGGAGGGTCAAATGTCATGAATTCATATGTGACTTCATTCATGAAACCTAAATTAATCTCTCAACCTCCCACATTTAAGATGCAAATGCATTTAAACACACATTAAGGGATCCTTTTCTATGTGCCAACCAAACTCCACCATAAAAGAACACTCTCAGGTATTCAATCCCTCTCTGGCTAGTTATTATGAACTCATTCAAGTGCCTCCTGCCCATTACTCTTTTTTATGTACTATCTTCTTTATTTTCATATAGAATGAGAAAGGCGAGTAAGTTAAGATGCTTTGAATTTTTATTTAGTTATTTAAAAATAAGTTGTTATGGGTTGTGTTTTTATCTTAAGTGGGTAAACGTTTTATCAATTAGATTAAAAAAGAAGTGTTGATGTGTCAAACGGGTCGAATACACGTTTAAAATATTTTTATATGTGTTAGAACACATAAATCACATTATCAAGAAAGACTAGACTATTGTTTTAGTATACAGTTTGTATAATATATCAACGAATTACACAACATACAAATGGACAAAAGGTGTCGCCTTGTTGCCTAGTATTATACCCAATAGTCCCACTAACCCCACTAACACACCCATTTGATCACATATAGCCAGTGAAAACATATCCAGTGTGTTGTACATATAAAATTGTTGGAACCTGAGGGGAGTCATCCACATTTTCTGGTAGTTTGAAACCTCTCTCCTTAATTATCATTAAAATGTTGATAACTTTTTTAATAACAATGAAATGCTTTTGAAATCAATTGTACTAAACAAAATAGTTCATAAGAGGTTTTAAAAAGGCCAAGTATAACATTTATCATTTACATAGTAGTTATTATTGGATTTAGTCTTGAATTGGTGTACAGACATTATTATGTCTAGTGGAGATGGAAGTGGTTTCGCTAGTGGCACGATGATATTCCAGTGGTTCGTCAGTATCATCCAAATTTGCCGTTAAAAAACATAGTAAATATTATAACAAATTCCAAAAAAAAAGGATAATGTCAACAAATGAAACTTGTCTATCAACCAAAACGCATGACAGGTTCCAATTTTCATTCCTTCATATTTTAAGTCTTTTAACGTGTATCCTATTCTTTTAAAGAAAAAAAATAACCCCTAGGTTTAGTGTGTGTGTTTTCAAATATAGTTACCTCCGTTATATCACGGAATTTTTTTTATATATAAGTATCCTATGATTCATGTGGTCCTAACCTCTTTCTAACGGGTTTTTATTATTCATTGTTAATAATGCATGGATAATAAAATATCAATAAAGATACTTTATTATATGTTGTTTAAAAGCAAGCATTCATATCTAACAATAACTATGTTGCATTTTCTTCCTATCTTCTTAATGTCACATTGATATATATGTTGTATAAAAGAAACATTTTAATTATATTTATAATCTTATTGTCCATGAAAATTCAATAGGTATCTTACTGGGTAATTCTTAAAACTTCTGATGTTAATCGACCAAATCTTTTAATGCTAGACAGGTTGGCTAGTTGGGTGAATTTATCAAATGTAATGTAATAAATATATATAATTAGTAATGATAATGATTGTCATACGAGTAATAGTAGTAGGAGTTGTAATAAATATATTTAAGAGTAATGATAATGATTATCGTACTAGTAATAGTACTACTAGTTTTTTTAACGACTAACAAAGCCAAACCTTTCGGGTAAACCCAATGACAAAAGGTCATCCAAATTCATGAACACATACAGCGTTGGTAACCTAGTAGGCCACTATTCTAGAGAAGTATGTCTACAGTTATCTACTTCATTTCCGAAAAAGGCTAATGTGTGGTGTTTTATGAAAATTAAAGATAGAACCATTGTTTCAAAGGTGTTAGAAACAACACCCAATCAAGAAAGTGTAAGTAATTGAGTTGTTATACTCTCTTGGTTAGGATTTATACCAAATGTTTTACTAAGTGGTAGTGGATGTTCCCCTAGATGCTGATGCGCATGTTCTAAGAAAAGATTAAGCCACATGAACATTGTATGAGCATGAGATAAAATAAGATAAAGGAAGACACCATGATAAGAAAAGATTAAGCCACATGAACATTGTATGAGCATGAGATAATTGTTATGTTAAGAAAAGATTACTAGCTATGATAAGATAGATGACATGATACATGCTTACTTTATAATGTGTTTCCAATATATCATGGTGTGCCCTTTTAACCAATTACAATATTTTACCATGAAAAGAATGTTTTGAAGAAAGAACAAGTTATAAACAGTTTTACTCTATTTGGTCGTTATATATCGATCTATGTCGCATGTTACAAACTGTTTTACTAAGTAATACATCACATCAACCACGTACGGCCACATTCCATCATAATTACCAATTACCGACGGATCCAGAAAACCAAAAAAGTAAAACTATATATATTTATCCGCCACCGGACTCTTGCTAATTTCTGATAGATCAACGGACGAATAACCTAAACCACAATATATTAAGTCGTAGGTGATGAAAATTAAGAAGAATCGGTGGCAATATATGAGTTAGCATTATGTGTAACTAAAGCCGTAGATGATGAAAATTAAGATGAAGAACAATTCTGTCATATCAACGAAAGGCTAAACCATTCAACATATATAGTAGACTAGTAGTGAATGAGGATATCAAACTTGTTTGGCTTATCACAAGTGAGGTTATTGAAGTTGATGAGGCAAGGATGACGAGGAAGAAGAACTTGAAGGCACACATGATGATACGGAAAAACCGTAAAAGAATATGAACCTATCTTGTGTGATTGTTCTTTTGAGAACTAGTGTTTTTTGAAATATATAAGTCGGGAATCAATCATTGACCATGTACATATAGTACTTTTACATATTGGCAACAAAACTGAAATTTAGTTTTTATTTTTCTAATTTATTTGTCATTTTATAATAGGTGTAGAGCGGTAGGCATCTCCAAAGTCTGGTAGCGTGGCATTAGATATACTTTTCCTAGTTATATCTATCTTCGTGAATTACTGTGGCCTCTAAACCTTAAACCCCTCTATCTTGTATATATGTTATAATAATTATATTGATTTTTCATCGCATTGCTTCTACAACTATGATTGTAATAAAACATGTACAGGAAATGATCAATTTACGGTCGTTATATTGTCGAAGTTTCTATAAATGAGCTAATTACCCTTTTATCTTTCGTTAGACCGTGGGATTGGATTGACTAGTTACTTAACATGACATATGCTGAAACTAGCTCAACACAAACTCTCCCGACCCATTCTAGCTAGATAGTTTGTCATCATGATATATTTCTTACACAAAATCATCGTAAATTTTGTAATTTTATATTTCCAGAAATTATTATATTTTCTTATGTTCCGGAGTGTTTTATTAATATAAAAATCAAAATTAGCACGTTTGTTCTTTTCACAGATCTGTCAGTGAATGACCAAAGAGACCTTCTGCACCTCGGTTTCAAGAGCAACATAGTTGTCGGTCGTATGTCGGTAATACCGTCCGTTGGTAATCCCTCGGTACGTTAAATCCATTGGTAATCCCTTGGTAAAAACCATTGGTAAACTGTAAATAAATTTTGGTTTATACTTTACACCAAATTTCTACACCATGGTTTGTTATATACATTGGATATGGTCATAATGTACGTATACTTTTATGTTAATGTTAAACTATTAGCTAAATATTTTATAACACTTTTTCAAAAATAACAGATTCAAGAAAAGACATATGTTATAGGTGTTACTTATCAAGCATTAGAAAATGATTAGCTAAGTCATTAGGTCCTATCATTCCACATCTACACATCCTTATACACACTACAAAACAAAAGGAGCGCATTCAGATGGACGGATCCATTGGAAATCCGTACATGAAAATAAATTCTTTACCTAAGGGACATGGTGGGATAGTAAGGTACAAATCTTGCAGCAAGATACATGTATAGGAATACTTAGAACATGTAATTTGTTGTTAAAAAAGCATACACCAAAATGAACTATTCACCACACGTTTACATCAAATTTAGTGTATTGTTCGTCGAATTTTATTTTTATTATTTTGCAACACATACACATATGTATATACTAAAAAATAGCCTAAAATCAAAATTAAATCTGTTGAACAAGATGTCGTTACAATAAGCTCATTGAGACTTCAAAATGTGTCCCATATGAATCATTTTACTCAGCTTATGGTACGGTTGTTTTGACCACTGTGTTCTCCCGTGGGCAGAAATTAAAAGCCTACCAGAAATTAAACCTTTAACCTATGGTTAAAGTTAAAGACAAAAAAGATCATATTGGATGCTCACATGACCTTACCTGAGCTCTATATATCTCCAGATATCATATCTCTTTATCACTGACAACACATATACTTACATTAAATCCCCTTAATTCAAAGTACTAAATTGTCATCAATATTCATCAACCTCAGTTTTGTTGGATACCCTCTTAATTTTCTTACCCACCTTTTTAGTTTTGTATTCATTTAATATCTAATATGATATTTCAACTTTCCTCATTCATTTCATCCGAAATTTTGTCTTCCTACTAAGCGCATGAGGTACGTACCATCTCAGCTTTACCAGATAGAGCATTTCATACGCATAATCGTGGACCAAATCTAACCATCAGTTTAAGCAACACTGTTTTTTGAACGGCGACTTCAATGAATACCAGCCCGCTAGCAAGGCAAACAACAACAATTTTAAGCAACAAATGACATCTCTCTTCTTGTACCTTGGAAGCCACAATCAACCGACCTTAATTGTCCACAGATGAATAATTATTAAGCCTTTAGTTTTTCATCAAAATTTGTACACTCGAAGTCCTTATAATTAAACAAACCTAGAATTTACTATGACTACAATTTTAGAGAGACACGAAAGCTAATTTCTACAGGACTGCCTTTTTAATTCGATAACAAACTTTGAAAATTGGTTTTGCGTTGGATGGGTGTTTGATGACCCCTACCTTATTAACCGCAACTTATGTATTTGTTATCACATCAATTCATAGCGAATAATAGCGTGAACGTGCAGGGATGGATCTATCATGACACCATTGTTATACTACCACTTATTTATGTATGTGAAATATAACTATTGTGTATATAATAATAAAACTTGCTAAATTGACACATCCACAATTGGGTGTGCATCACTTATCTTTTTCATAATAATGATGTGTGACCCTTCAAAGTACCAATCTCATCTCACTTTAAAGTCTAAGGATTGGTGCTTATAAGCAAAAAGTGTCAAAGAACTGTTGGTTGATTTTGCTTAAAGTGAAAGTGTGGTCTTGAATTTTAAGGTACACAAGAACAAGAAGTTAAAGGTATTCATTAAATGATCCTTAAATAGTGCGCAATATAGATAAGATGCACAATGTGTTAATTAGGTGTTGCGTTAGATAATTAGATAATATGATGGTAATGTGTTACCAACACTAAATAAAGAGACTCAATAAGGCTGCGCAGTATGGGGTGCCCCCTCATGCCACCTCAGCAAAAAGGACACAATACCCCTCCCCCTACCATACGCCGGCGCCATCCGGGGGAGCTATTGAGAGGATGTGGTTGCAATGGCGATGAATAACAAGATGATTGTATGTGTGAGGATGGTTGCTCTCTCTAATAAAGGGGGCGCCATTGGTGAAAAGAGGCAATAGGGGGGCTGCATTCTATACCATTGGTGTTATTAAGAAGAGGTAATAGAGCATCCTGATTGACGTGACGTTGAGGTGGAGCAATGGAGCCCCTGGGGCTCCATTTCATACCCTCCAACTTAAGCATTTTGGATACATCATACTTGAAACATTTGTAAAAGTATTCATGAATTTTTTTTCGATTTTTACTAGGATAGATTGGCAGTATAGAGTGTTGAATGCGCACATGTAGATTCAAAACTCTTAAATACAGAGACTGCCAACTATTAATATTAATGTAGTGTTAATATTAAAATTTATGAGCACAACCCATTCTATGGTTGATGTATGTTAAGTCATAGGCCGGCGGATCAAAAGGGGTCTGGGAGGTTTGTTAATATTCTCGCTGGCCAAGTTTTCTATTAAAAAGAGTAGCAGTACGTTATTTTCATGTATGGCTTTATAGCCTAGTGGCATCTTAAGGGTGGGATAAAACTTTGGGATCAATAGGTTCTGGGTTCAATTCCCACAGAGGAAGGTTACCAAATTTATTAGGTTTCTTTCTGAATTGGTGTATAGACATTATGCCTAGTGGAGATAGATATGATCGGGTGGTTCTGCTGGTGGCATGATGATACTCCAATGGTCCGTCAGTTATCCTAATTTGCCTTTCAAAAAAAATTGAGCCTTAAAAATTGTTGTCGAAAAGTAGTTGAAGCAAATGTAGAGAAAAAAAAAAGATTGTTG
Organism: Scalesia atractyloides; assembly: GCA_947069175.1. Taxonomy (NCBI): domain Eukaryota; kingdom Viridiplantae; phylum Streptophyta; class Magnoliopsida; order Asterales; family Asteraceae; genus Scalesia; species Scalesia atractyloides. The sequence goes on from CAMTDV010000021.1 coordinate 86,232,304, forward strand.
AGACCTCGCTGACTTGAAAATTTTGGAAAATTTTGGTTCCGCAAGGTCACATGATTTTAATGAGTAACTAGTCATAACGCTCGCTCGCGTTGCGGCACGGGTACATCGCAAACATCAAATGGATTAGTCCAAACATTATGCAATGCCTCAACCATATAAAAACACGTGTTTTGACGTATCGATATAACACAACGTGACATATCCATTACACCAAAGGTAAAATTAATCAACTTTATACTATATAAAAGAAACGAAATCGAAACCTGGGTTGGTTCCTTTAGTGGGTTTCCACCTAACAACTGTTGACACCCTTACATTTGCATAAGACCTAGCAACCATTTGCATCAAGACCTAGCAACGTCAACACATACAATAGCTCGTACGTCAAAAACGTACGTAAAAATATGCATGAAAACATATTATATTGACCCGACTCATTTTCAAAATAAGTCAAAACATGAATTATTTTATAGGGACACCTAGGCGTTAGTTTGTAAAATGGAGTAGTAGCTTAGGGGCCAAAATTGTCACTTTTGAAATTTTGGGGCTAGTAAAATAGAGTATTAGCCAGGGGTAAAAGTGAAACTCCGTTTCGTTTCTACCAAAAGGGAAACTCTGTCTTTTCATTTCTTTACAAAAGCGCTAAAGTGCTTACACTCGGTATAGCAACCGGAAACTAATGTTTATAGAATCGGACAATGACATGAAACTGGTCATCTTACTGGCTAATTGTTCCGACCAGTTGGAACGAATATAATACCAAATGATTTAAACATTGTTAAATTAAATACATGATTTAATACATCGTTTTATTGCCAATGTACTATTGATGATGAGAAATTCAGTTTTACAGTTGGCTTTGTTGTATCCTCATGACAATTTGAATAATCCACTCAAAAAGAATTCTCCTACGTCCACAGTCACTAATTTAAGTATAATTTAAACATAATACATCAATTCATAAATATAAAATAAAAAGATCATCAAGTATTTTCAAGTAATAATCGTAAAAATAAAATAAAAATATCACTAAGTATTTTCTAGTAATAAAATTGTATAATATGTCTGTGAAGAAAAGACTTTTCGTCTCTACCTCGTTATTTTCTAGTTTCTTTTGTTTCTTCAATCCCAGCGGGTGTCTTCAACGATTGTCGCCGGAGTCTTGAATCCCAACCGATATCAAGTGACGATTGTTCTTTTCTATGGTTGAGTTCGTCTCTCTCTAAACCCTTCTCACCCAGACATCTGCCCCTCCATTTTAATCTGGCACCGTCACCCGCAACCATCTCGATCCACTCGTAGGGCAAACAGCCCCCTCTTTTCTTCACATACATATCGTGGTGACGAACACATTGGTTTGCAGGCGGCGACGGCGGCTCTCGTGGGTTCAGTGTTTACCGTAACCTCCGGTGACCTAAAACATCCCCTAACAGCAGCGGTTGTGATTGTTTGAAGGTCCAATGAAGACGATAACTGCATGTGGGTTTATATAGGCTACCAGGAAGGCTATTTTCGGCTGTTTAAGGTGACTATAGTCCCGATCTACTGTTGCATTGTGGTTTTCTCGACTCGGTCTGTGGCAGCTAGGTTTCAAGGTGAAACTGAGTCTGAGTTCGCTGACCATGGTCGAGTCTTTTCCGGCGAGACTCAAAAACTATGCAGAACCGTCTTGCACCTTGTTTCATATTGCCCGTTTGTCGACTTCATTCTATGGTTAGTGAAATACGATGATTTCTTGTGCAACTTGATTATGTTTACGTTTAATGGTTTTGTAAATATTATGTTTTTGGGTTTCTGTTGTTGTAATTTGACAAAGAGGCCAGAGCAAGACACGTTACCAGACACGTGTTGACATATAGACATTGCTGAGAGGGTAAAAGGGTGCATACATAAAGGAACTTGAAGGGTTAACTTTTGAAAACCAAGGAAGGACTAAAAGAGTAATTGTCACCGACATTTAGTTTTAAGATAGATACTAACTAATGGTACGTTTTATCAAACTCAAGATTTACAACTAGAAATAATCATCAGAAATTTTAAGATGTTACAATTAGAAATATCAAACTCTAAGATGTTACAATTAGAAATAATATCAAACTCTAAGATGTTACAATTAGAAATAATCATCGGAAATATTTGATGAAGGGTTAACTGTCATTTTCGTCCATGTAGTTCGTCCAATTATTTCAGTTCAGACCAAATTTTAAATTTGTATCATTTTCATCCCTGACATTCTTGAAACAAGCAAGTTCCAACCAAAAAGCAAAGGTTGAATAGAATAATTGGACAAATCACAAAGACGAAAATTGCTATTAACTCATGTTTACATGTTTCAAAAATATCAGTGACGGAAATGATACAAATTTAAAATTTGGCCTAAACTAGCATAAATGGACAAACCACAGAGACAAAAATGACAGTTCACTCTTTTTGATGAATAAAGTGTTGGGTTTAGTTTAAGCTTAGAACTTAGAAGATTTGGGCATGGTTTTTCGTCAATGTTATTTTCTTGGGATCTAATTTACAAAGCCTAATTATTCTCTAGATATGCCTAGTCATTGTAATTGTAATCTTTGTATGATTTAATGACAAAACCCTATTTACAGCCCATGGATGTAGGTTCTATAAAGAAGGGTGACATCATAGGAACCCAATCAAAGACATAATATTCAAATGATTTGTATTCAAAACTTTAGTATTATTTCCTAGTTTATTCACAATAATCTCTCCTATAAATGTTCTCATTCCTTCTTGTAAATTGCCTGTATATGGCATATCATTTGTGTATAGCAAATACAATTCAAAACAACAAATAATATTCTTTATATGGTATCAAGAGCTCAATTGCTCCCTTGAGACTTTTTTTTTCTTGTCGATCCACACACCTCTGCTTTTTCCCCTACAGCATGACAAACAAAATTATTGAGGCCACCTCAAACTAACAGCCAACAACTTCCTTGTATTGAGGAAACAAGTCCTCTCCACCTTAACTGGTCTTGATCCTGACCAGTTTGTTTACAGATCCGAGGAAGCACCACCAAAAACTTTAGAGGGCAAAACCAATCCTCAGTATCACCCTTGGTTCCGAAATGATCAAATACTACTCGGAGCTCTTCTTGAAAGTTGCTCTGACACCATCCAACCAATTGTATCATCGGCTGCCACTGCCCGAGAACTATTTCAGCGTCTGATAGAGAGCTTCGCCAGTGTCTCCAGATCTCGAATCATCTCCTTGAAATCAACGCTTTCAAGGACCACCAAAGGTGCAAAATCAATGGCAGAATGTCTTCACGAGATGAAATCCGTCGCAGATGACTTAGCATTGGCCCACAGTCCTATTAAAGACGAAGACCTAACTATGCATATCCTCACCCAACTTGGTGACGAATACAAACATGCCTCTGCTGCTCTTCGGTTTCGTGATACACCACTCACCTTCACTAATTTGTTCGATAAGCTGGTGGATTATGAACGCTCCTTGCAAGACACTCCATCCCCAACCCTAATTGCCATTGTAAATCAGACGCATAAGTAGCAGGGAGGAGGACGCTTTTCTAACTGGCCCGGGTATGGAGAGAGATATCAATACAGACCCAATCACTTTGGGCCCAGGCAAAACAAACATCCAAATCACAGCATTGGACCTTCAAACAGCTATCGTGGTAACCGTACCTCGTTCTTTTTTCAATATTGTAACATTCCATGTCATGACACTAAAGATTGCAAGAAGTTAGCTCGATTTCTACAAGACAACAATATTACTATTTTCTCGACACCACTTACCAACCAGATGGTCAATTCGTCGATGCAAGCTCGCCATTACCAACATCACCATTGATGTTTGATAGTGGGCATCTCATCATGCTGCAAATGAACGCTCGTTTTACACACCTTCTCAGAATATGGCAGGCCGGATGAAATCGTGCTAGGAAATGGTAACACTCTCTCTATCTCTCACACCGGTCACTCATCTATTCCCATGTCCTCTCGCCCATTAAATTTAAATAACATTTTTCTTGTTCCTAAATTGCGTAACAATCTTGTTTCTGTTGCAAAACTCTGCAAATCTAACAATGTTTCGGTTGCATTTTTTCCATCTCATTTTTTTTTGTGAAGGATCTTCGAACGGGGGCGCCACTATGCGGGGTGTGAACATTAATGACGTCTACTATGCAGCCATCAACTCTCTTAGCCATCTTTCTCAAATCAATTTCACCACCAAGTTAACCGGCTCCATCCTCTCATGGCATCATAAGCTTGGACATCTCTTAATCAAAGTTCTCAAATTTTTATTTAAGAATTTAGGACTCGATTACAATAAAATGTCTAAAACTTTATTTCATTGTGATGCTTGCTCAATAAATAAAAGTCATAAACAACCTTTTGGTGAAATTCATTCAAAGTATCTAAACTCTTAGACCTTGTTTCTTCGGATAAAAAACGAAACTCAAAATATTTCAATTCGAACCTAGTTAACACTACAACTCTTTACCCCTCCTGCTTACTCTTGAACCAACCACTCACATTCAAGCCTCAAAAGACCACCAATGGCGGGCCATGGACTCCGAGTTTAACGCTCTTATCCAAAATCAAACTTGGGAACTTGTACCCTTCAACTCTAAAACTCCAATTGGTTGTAAATGGGTTTTTCGCATTAAACGAAACCCCGATGGTTCCATTGCAAAGTACAAGGCTCGTCTCATAGCCAAAGGTTTCCTCCAATAATATGAGAAAGATTACTTTGATACCTTCAGCCCTGTAATGAAACCCATCACAATATGCACCATTTTTTCGATAACTCTTTCCAAAAATTGGCAGTTATGTCAACTCGATGTTAACAACGCCTTTTTACACGGTATACTTCAAGGAGAAGGATTTATGCACCAACCACCTGGTTACGTTAATCCTCAATTTCCAAATCATATTTGCAAACTCAAAAGGTCATTGTACGGTCTCATAGAGGTTGAGATTATTGAGCCTCTTTTTGTGGGGATCATAACCCTCGCCGCATCTTTCATGCCTAGAAACACACCAGTGACGTTAATTGTTAGTGCATAATGTCTATGTCTTAGTCTTATATCGAGTCTGTATAGAATAGAGTTGAATAGGCTAGCAATACGAAGTATTTATGTAGTGTGAGGTCAAGTTCGCCCATGAGAATCATGTAAAGGGAAGTTTGGCCGAACTTGCTAAGGCAAGTTCGGGCGAACTTAGCTATCCCTCCAGCGAACTTGGACTTTTATAAATAGCTAGCATGCCTCTCTCATTTGTAACTTTGGCATCTCTGAGGCGAAGCTCTGTCAATTTGGATTCTTAACGTTTAATCAATAAAGTTGACGTTTAACTGATTAATTCTTATCTATTTGTAAACTTGTTGTAATATTTCCGCTATTATGGACAATAGATATCAAATCTAGGTTCCTAAGCATCGAGGATCGGTCCTACAAGTGGTATCAGAGCTAGAATATCCTGATTTGATTGATATCAAGACAAGAACACTTCTAACTCTACTCCATTCTTCTACTTTTCTTAACTTTTTCACAAAAATGAAGAATTCACGGGCAAACTCTGTCCAATTTTCAATATGACATGTTAAATACAACATAGATAAACCCCTGAGAGTTTGGAAACTAAAATCAAACGAATTGGTATCAAAATGTTGCAAAAACCATGTTTTCAAGACCTTTCATCATCGAACTTGTTAGCCAAGTTCGACCGAACTTGAGGTAAAAAGTCGCTTTTTCAGTGAGTTTTTACCAAGTTCGCACGAACTTGAGGTGTTTATGATAAAATTTCGCTAAGTTCGCTCGAACTTAATGCATTTTGGAGAGAATTATTGCCAAGTCCGCTCGAACTTACCAAATATTCATTGAGTTTATATCAAGTTCGACCGAACTTGATTAATATCAAGAAAATTTAGGTTAAGTTCGCCCAAACTTACAAGATTCTTATAAATTTCATTCAGCAAGTTCGACTTAGGTTACTCAGGGACATTTTTCAATTAAAAAAATCACAAGTTCGACCGAACTTGTGATAAATCAGAGAATTCTTCATTTTAATTACAAATTCGACCGAACTTGTAGTAAATCTAACATTTTCAAAAGTTTTATCGTGTTTTCAGCGTACGTGTCTTGGTATTCGCGATGGATGATATTCAGAGAGCGTATATGTCAGGAGTGGGTACATCCAATGCTAATGTCATACAGCAAGTCAATCTAGACAACGAGATGGGCACGTCCGTTAAACCGCCAAAGTTAATGAGCATGGACGAGTATGAAGGATGGAAGGAGAAATTTACTTATTGGGTTCAGGCCATGCATTTCCAAGGCTGGGTGTCGATTGATAGAGGTTACACTGTTCCGTTGGACGAACATCAGCAAGTACTAGAGAAGTACAAGTACACCACAATACAGAAAGATGAGTACATTGCTGAGAAAAAGATGATAAGCCTCATTCAACAATCTGTTAAAAGATATTCTGGTCTTATTACCCAAGTATACTACTGCGAGAGATCTCTGGCTATCACTACAAAAGAAATACCAAGGCAGTGCAGAGATGATCAAGAGTAAGAAAGCTCTTATCATGAAGGAGTTCGATATTTTCAACATGTTGAAGGGCGAGACAATGAAGCAGATGATTGAGCGCTTCTGTCATCTGAAAGTCCAAATGAGAAGACACGGTCTCGAGAAGACTGAATCAGAATACATTGATAAGCTTGTAGATGCCTTACCTGACGGAGAGTGGACTACTTATTTGATGGTTCTTAAAGAAAGTCCAAACTGGGAATTCTTTAAGTTGTCAACATTCATCGACAAACTTGAAGGTCATGAAATGGAATTGCTGAAGATTGCAAAGTCGAAGAATGCTAACATTATTCAAGATGTTGGTCTGTATTACAAGAACGGAATGCAAGATAGTATTTCAAACCCAAAGATACATACAACGTTCAATGCAAACATAAATTCTTCTCCACAGAATCAGAACCAATCATATCCTCAATATGATCAAAGTCCACAAAGCTCTTCGTTCTCAAGCACATGATCAAATGCTTCGTATCAAAGTCAAGCAAATCAGAATCAACAAACAAATTCTGATCCAAATGTGTACAAGTGTAACATTGTTGTAAATCTAAACAATGTTGTTTCTGAGCAAGTTGCAAAACAACATATGTGACTTCTTGCCACTGTTCTAGAATCATACAAAAGTCTTGTAGCTGGAAAGATCGGCAATCCCGAAATGATCGCTGAAGACTACGATCAGGTGGACGAAGAAGAGCTTGAACTGATGGATATCAAGTGGTCTCTAGCTTCTATCATTCGAAGGGTCACAAAGTTTGTTGCACTCACTGGCCGAGATATCGGAATTCAAGCAACAAGCTAGGGTTCGACAAATCGAAGGTCACTTGTTTCAGATGCCGACAGAAAGGGCATTTTAAGAGAGAATGCAAAAATCCTGAAGCCATGGGCAATCAAAGTCCATTTGGTGGAGGCAACGAGTATTACAAGAAATCTCTTCAATACAAGCCTTTCCCAAAGAAGACACAAGTCGAGGTTCAAGAAAAGCCAAACAACAGTAACACAGATAAGGCAATGGTTGCTTCGAACGAGGATGATGGTTTCGATTGGAATTCTTATATTGGTAAGAAGATCGGAGTTGCATTGATGGCTGAGATTGTTGAAGATACATCTGCCAAAGAAGCAGCAGCTCTAGAGAATATTCTATTGGAATAGTATCTGCAACAACAGGAGGAAGAGTAGTATCTTCACATGAAGAACCAAGGCATATTATCTCCTAACTCGTGTGATAGTTTTGCAGGACACTTTGATGCAAGTGATTGAGGAGAAGTCGAATAAAGAAAGTATTGATATTGTTAAAGAAGTAACTACTGAAAACCTCAAGGACTTTGCAGATAAAGCTATGATGGCGAATCTAACCAAGGTAGGTCCAGAGGTAAAGGAAGTTGTTAAAGTGCAAATTGTGGAGGTTGTAAAACCTTGCACAAAATGTACCAAGCCATGTGCTAAATGCGCCAAAAAATCACAAATCATCGCTGAACTCAATGTACATAACGAACATTTCAAATACGATTATCGTACAATAAAGGAAGCATATAAAAAAATCAAAGATGATTATGGCAGGCTCGATAGAAATAATATTGAACAACATGATACCATAAGGATGTTAAAAGGTACAGTAATGGATAAACAAAAGCAATAAACATCAATATTAACACCATTGCTAAAACCAAACAACAACTCCAGGACAAGAAAATTGAAACATAACGTGTTCAACAACTTTTGAGAAGTTATTCAACTAACGCATACGTCATTGATCACATTCTTCCCATAATTCCATCGGAAGAAAAACCCAAAAAGAAAATTGGTAAAGAATACAGCAATGTTCCTCCACCTCTTTGCGAGAAGTATTGTCTCAAAACTGTTGATGGGATGGATAAGGCACTCAACATTGAGTTCTTATCTGAAAAGAAAAATGAGTTGCCGGAGAACATTGATGTAGTCTATACTAAATCAGATGATGACAATGCGATAGTAAAAAAGTGGTTGAAAATGTTCTGAACGATTCTGATGATGGCAGCTTCGATAGCGCCATCTTGAGTTTGAACAGTTCTGACACAAACTCTGAAAATGACGAGACATCATCGGAAGATGATCTATGTGATGATCCTAACGTTGTCATGTACAAGGTTAAGGAATATGATAGATTATACTTTGATGACAGTTTTCCGATTCGGAACGTCATAGAAGATCAATTGGATAAATTGTTCAAACTGGTTGAAGTTACATCAGAGGACCTGGAGAAAAATGAAAAGAAATTCTATTCTAAACCCAAAAGAAATTATAACAACTACCGGAGAAAGGGTGGTGATCATCCGGAAAACCGGAGAGCTGGGTTGGGTCTAGATGAGGAAGAAGAACCGGTTAAGAAAAACTCACCATTTCACGAGTACAAAGATAAAAACATGAAATTTGTTTATGGGACAGCATGGTTCATGAGGAAAGTTTGATTGGGAAGCAATCAAATGACGAGTTTAAGAAACAGAAAGAACTTCGAGATAAGGCGAAAGCCACAAGTGGTGTAAAACCCACTAGTGGACATTCACATGATAATCGGATTTGCTTCAAATGCAACGAAGTTGGTCATATTGCACGGAAGTGTCTGAAATCTAAACCGGCTTATCTTCGAAGGAAAGCAAGTTCAGATGTTGAAAAACCAAAGCAACCAGAGATTGGGCAAATAAGAATCTTAAAAAGAAATGTTGACAAAGAAGAAATGAAACAAATTTTTGAATAGAAGTTCGAAAATTCAACGTTCAAAAAAGGAGAATCTTCAAAAGCAAACGAAAGAAAGTTTTATATCAAAAATGCTAATATCAAATCACAAGCCTGGGTTGCTAAGAAAAGGTCAACAACATCTGAAATCACTAAGTCTGAGCCTGTTAAGACTAGTGATAGCATGAAAGAATCAAAATCTGAAATCAAGTCTGAAACTGTCAAAATTACAAGTGGTAACAATTTGAAAGATAAAAAGAAAGTGAAGTTTTCAAACAAAATCATCGAAGAAAATCCAGATGATGAATATGAATTTGATTATGCTGACGAGTGTGAATTTGATTACAATGATGGTTATCCAATTCAACCCAAGACCAAGAAGGCTTGGGTCGCGCTGTTTAACTAATTGTTGAAATGTGCAAGGGCTCCAGAGATCCGTACTTTCCAAGTGGATTATGGATAGTGGAGCTTCCAGACATATGACAGGAATGAAAGCGCTCTTGTTCGACATAAAAGCTATCAATGGCGGATATGTTGGATTTGCTGGAAACCAAGGTGGAAGGATTGTCGCCGAGGGAAAGCTCTCAAACGGAGTTGTTTCATTTGATCAAGTGAACCACATTGCGGAGCTTGAGAACAACCTTCTAAGTATTTCTCAAATTTGTGATAAGAAATTTATCGTCCACTTCAACGATAAAGAATGCATGATCATCAAACCAGGTTTCAAAATACAAGACGAGTGGATACTCATGCGTGCGCCAAGAGAGAATGATTTGTATGTTCTTGACATGGGAAATGCTACTACTTCTTCAAAAACGGCACAATGTTTCGTTTCGAAAGATACTGAGAAGGAGTCAATATTATGGCACAGAAAGATGGGCCGCATTCACCTGAGAAAGATGAATCATTTGGTGCCTAATGAATTGGTAGAAGGTGTGAATCTGAAAAGTTTTCATATGTCAGATAATTGCCTCGAGTGTAAAAAGGGAAAGCAGATCAAGAAATCTCATCCGAAAAAGATTCTCAATTCGATAAAATTGCCTCTCGAAAGACTTCATATGGATCTCTTCGGTCCAGTGAATGTCAGAAGCATCTCTGGAGATCTCTACTACTTGGTAGTTACAGACGATTATTCCCCGATACTCGTGGGTATTCTTTCAAGAATCAAAAGATGAGACGTTTGAAAATTTGGTGATTCTTTTCAAGAAACTTGAGAACCTGTACCATCTTCCGGTGAGACGCATTAGAAGTGACAACGGTACTGAGTTCAAAACATCAAAATGAGGGAATTCTGCAATGGTAAAGGGATTTTGCATGAGTTTAGTGCACCCTACACTCCGCAGCAAAACGGTGTCGCTGAAAGGAAGAACAGAACTGTAATCGAAACTGCAAGAACCATGCTTGCAGACTCAAAGCTTCGAGTCAGCTTCTGGAGTGAAGCAGTTGCAATGGCTTGTTACACACTCAACAGAGTCTTAACAGTAAAACCAACGAAGAAGACCTGTTTTGAGATGATCAACCGGCGGAAACCGAATTTGAAGTTCTTAGAACCATTTGGAGCGCCATGTACTGTAATTGATCAAGATGGCAAATTTGGAGCTAAATCACTCGAAGGTTTCTTTGTCGGATATGCAAGTCCATTACGAAGAGTTTACGTTCCTTCATTAAGAAGAGTCATTAAAGCGCAGCATGTTGATTGTTTTAACTATACGGATCCTGTTCAGAGAAAAGGTGATGCATGGTTATTCAACTATCAAGACTTGTGGAAATCATTTGATTTTCCTGAATAACCCTCAGATGAAGAAATTGCAGCTTTATATTATCTTCATGAATCATCAAATCAAGAGCAAATCGTAAGACCAATTGTGGTTAATTAACCCACGTTGGGATCATCTTCTTCTGATGCTAGTTCAAGTAATAGCGGTGGTCAAGAAATTCAAACAGAACAAGTGACACCGACTACATAACCAGTCAATACTACAGTGAATCCTAATCTTTCTGAAGCACAGAGTTCAGACTCGGACGAGGCTCCAACATTCGATGCCGATGGAGAATCTTCTTCAGATGAAGAAGCAGAGCAGATTACAAGTTTATTGAATGAATCTGCAAGCCCGAGTAGTGCTCCTGAAGTTGAAGTAGTGATAGATCAAAATATCACAAATCAAGAGAATATTGTGGTTGTTCCAGGCGAAGTGATGCCAAGATCATATTCTTATCATCCGCCAAATTCTATAATAGGCGAATTACAAACTGGTGTGAGAACACGGAGTCAAATAAACAAAGCTTTGAGTTGTTTCTGTACTCGTGTTGCTCCAATTCAAGAATATTGCTACTATTCATGTTTTATATCCCAGATTGAGCCAAAGAGTGTTTCTGAAGCTTTAGGCGATGAAAACTGGGTACAAGCAATGCAAGAGGAACTGTTACAGTTCGAGAAGTTAGGAGTGTGGAAGCTTGTAGACTTACCTGAAATCAGAAAGCGATTGATACGAAATGGGTCTTTAAATGCAAGCGAGACGATCGATGAGTTATAGTTCGAAACAAAGCTCGGCTTGTTGTCAAGGGATTTCACCAGCAGGAAGGGATAGACTGCACAGAAGTCTACGCACCAGTAGCTCGCTTAGAATCTATTCGAATATTTCTTGCTTTCGCAGCATGGAAAGGATTTAAAGTCTATTAGTTGGATGTCAAATCAGCTTTTCTGTACATAAAATTACGCGAGAAGGTGTACGTTGGACAACCACCAGGGTTTGTCAATCCACTCAACAAAAAGAAAGTATATCTTCTTGATAAAGCTCTTTACGGTCTACACCAAGCCCCGAGAGCTTGGTACGAGACGTTATCGCAACATCTCGTGGGAAACGGCTTTGTCAGAGGAACTGTGGATAGTACTTTCTTCACCAGAGAAGTTGGTAGTCATCTAATTATAGTTCAAATCTATGTGGACGACATCATCTTTGGATCAACGAATGATAGTCTTTGCAAGGAGTTTGAGGGCATCATGAAGAAGAAATTCGAAATGTCTTCGATGGGCGAAATGAAATTCTTCCTCGGATTGCAAGTAGATCAACTTCCAGACGGTATTTTCATTCATCAGACCAAGTATGTGCACGACATCTTGAAGAAATTTGCAATGGAAAGCTTGAAGCGGTTATCTACTCCTCTTGTTCTTAATCACGGGATTTGCATTGACGAAACTGGAACCAAAGTTGATGAGACACTCTACAGATCAATGATAGGATCGTTGATGTATCTAACGGTATCGCGCCCAGATATCATGTAACCTACCTGCCTATGCGCAAGATATCAGTCAAGCCCGAGAATTTCACACATGCAGATCGTGAAGCGAATCTTCAGATACTTGAAGGGATGCCCAAGCACCAGCTTGTTTTACCCGAAGAATGATAATTTCGATCTTGCAGGATACGCTGATTCTGATTTTGGTGTAGATAAGTTGAATTCAAAATCGACTACAGCGGGATGTCAATTCTTCGGAACAAGAATGGTAACCTGGCAGTGTAAGAAACAGACTACGGTCGCTCTCTCTACCTGTGAAGCTGAGTATATCTCGGCCTCCAGCTGTTGTTCACAGATTCTGTGGATACAACCGCAGATGAGAGACTATGTTCTGCAATTTCTTGACACTCGGTTGTATGTTGATAATAAGTCAGTTATTGATATAACCAAAAATCTGGTTCATCACTCACGTACTAAACACATTGAAATTCATTAGCATTTCATTCGTGACTGTTACGAAAAGAAATTGGTGCGAATAGAAAAAATCCACACCGACGAACAAAAGGCTGATTTTATACCAAACCATTTTCTTTATCACGGTTTAAATACTTGTTGAGAATTAATGGTATGAAAAATTTGCTGACAGGTGCGGAAGCTGAGGTTGAATACAGATCGGACGACGAGTTCATGTGATCCACATTGGTTTGTCTATATCTTTCTAGTTTATAATTTATAATTTTATTTAAAACTAAAATACAAAAAGATGTTTTTGATTTTAGAGGGAGAAATGTTAGAGAAAATACAAAAACATTTAAAAATTTTAAAATTCAAAAACATATGAAAAATGCAAAAAGTACAAAAACATTGAAAAAGACAAAAGGAATTCAGTGTCACAAAAGGAAATGATAGTACATCAGTGGACTATCATAGTATGCTAAAGAAATGGAAAGTTTAAATAGTGATAAACAAGTTTTACTGTGGATATGTCGATAGGCTTAACATGTTCAGTAAACTGTTTTCAAGATGTAAACTAAATTTTACAACTGCTTACTCTTGTGGATTAACATATCTTGGATATATGGACTTAGTACTCTGAAATTTCGTTTGAGAGATTGTCTGATTCTGAGATACGTGGTCTTTATAGATAGTTGATATCTGGGGTATTATACAAGTTCTTCTGATTTTGCGGAAGCAATAGCCTAGAACTTCTATAATACTTTCGCAATAAACCCCAAAACTGCATGCAATCTTGAAAAGTATCGAAAGATCTAATCATTTGCAGTGCTGAAAAGATTCCTTAAATGGAACACACCTTAAAGTCGAGCCTTCATCTCTTTGTCTGTACGGTAGTACTAACTTGAGCTCTCAAGGTCTCACATAACCCAGATACAGATATCAATTACGCTATATTCACCTTTAAGATGAAATCTAGGGAATCTGGATTCGCGAGTATATTCAAGAAGTGGGAAACACAATTAAGTCAAGTTTCATAAATCTTACCTTAACATATCTTGGAACAGTTGAGAAACGTGGTAAGTTTAAGAGGACAAACATATCGACAATCTAAGTAAATGAGTTTAAAACTTAAAGTCATCTAAAAGTCAACGGTACTGGTGATATGTCTCAATTAACTGATATGAACCTAGACAAGAATTCACAAAAATATGTCTGTAAATATGTTTGTACATAGTTTACTTTGTTCTGTACATAGTTTATCAGCTTTACAGATTAAAACCAAAAAGATTTTCAGTGTGTTTTAGCATAAACTTACAAAAATACAAAAAGATTTTGTTTCTACATTGTTTTCAGCAAACCAATGTTGGAGAACGGGTCTTCGAAGTCTGGTAAGGTGCTAGAACTGGTGGGAATCTCATTGACAACGGGCTGGGAGCTAATCTGTAAATCTGAAAAGCCAAAACGATGAAAAGTTCATTAATTTGAAACTTTAGTTTTGAAAATATCAACAGTTTGTTCGTAATGGGTCAAACCAGGGTAATTAACTTGGACTCGGCAGACAAATCGGTTAACCAAGGTCATTAACTTTGTAACATTCGTCATAAAACGGGTTTCAAAAACCCGCTTCGCTTAATAATCAAATATTCGGTTAAAAGTTCGTTGCTTAGTTATTGTACCGGTTATTTTAAATATCTCCTATTAATAAATATTTTAGAATTTAAAAAAAAACATAAATAAGTTGAATTAATCTTTAATAATAATAAATCAAAAAGTAAAATAAAAATAAAAAGGAGTAGCCGGGTCTCGAACCCGGGTCTCCCGCTTGTACACACACAGTCTTCACCGCTACACTACACACACATTTGTGAATAAAACTAAAATCAATTAAGTTTTATATTAAAACTCGCATTTCACCTGTTTGAATCATGACTGTAACCACCATCTTCAGTCAAGTTCAATTTCTGTTTTAGAAAACGGAAAACAGTTACAATTTCGAAATCAAAATCGAATTAACTCCAAACCGTTTAAAGTTGAAATCATCAACCCGTAACTCAAGTTTCAAATTGAAATCTTATGATTAGAATCCACTATAAATACCGATGCACACACCACAAATGCCTCGCTCAATCCTTTCGAAACCTCACTATAATTCTCTCTGATCGAAGTCTTGACCGCCGAAAAACAGCTGCACTAGCCGGAAACTTTCGCCGGAATCATCAGTTGTTCGCCGAAAAAGTTCGAATCAGAAAACCGTATAACTCCAATAAAACGGAACAATTGTCTTAATCCTTCTTCCATCGTTTGTTTAATATGTTATAGTCATAAAACAAATAATCAAAACTGTTATTCTTGGTTAACAGTCGAGGTCGGGTTCTGGGTATTGTCTAGGAAGAGGATGAAGTTTACTTAGAATATAAGTATAAATAATCTTGGTGTTTTAAGACACAGTCCAGTGGTGGACTGTGTGCAATCACAAAGCATACATCCCGGGTTCGAGCCACACATGTTTCGACTTTCTGAAATATAACAAATCTTTTTTTACCTATTCAGATCATCCTTCAACATGTATATAAATATAGTATAATACAGTGTATAAACGGGTTAGACACACAGCCCAACTGGTTGGGTTGTGTCCACGTAAACTGAAGGGCTCGAGTTCGATTCTGGATACTTAAACCGGTTTTGGCAATTTATGAAACCTTTTTAATAAAAATAAAATACGGTTTAAGCTAACTAGTATACATAAGTAATTAAAATCAGAATTATTACGGGTTAGACACGTAGCTCAGTTGGTAGAGTTGTGTGCACGTATACGGGAGGTCACGGGTTCGAACCTCGCACGCTACCAATAATTAAACCGGTTGAACCGGCCGTTGACCTGTCAACCCTAGGAAAAAGGGTAATTTTTTTAATTAAAAATCCTTTTTATTTTCTTTGAAAATTAGTTAAAATACCTCAAAATAAGATTTTAAAGCCTAAAAATTTGCATTAAATTCACAAAAATAAATCTAAAAATCTCATTAAGAGCACTAATTAAAAATATTAATGTCAAATGAAATTTATTTATTTATTGAATTATTACGTTATTATTTAGGTTAGTTTTCCCTCGTCGGTTGAATCATAAATTCGTGCGCATTCATCATTATCAAGGAACGCACCCAAAACCCTATTTTTTCACATGATACAGGTGGACATGTTGAAGCAAGGAACACATAGGAAATTGCCTTAGAAGAAAAATAAAGAAGTCATGAAAAATGTATTTGAACATGTTGTGCTTGTATGTTTATTGTAACTTCTTCTTTAAAAAGAAATAATAAATATGAAACTTTATAGTAAATGTTATGAGCTTTGATGAAAACCCAATCATGCCTCGACTACCATTTCCGCTGCGGGTCAGGGTGTGACAGATTGGTATCAGAGCTTTTGACTATAGGGATATATGATAGGTTATTAGACCCTTAGAGCCTATACTATAGTTGATTAGATTTTAATTATTTATGTGGTTACATGCAAACTCATGATGTTTATTTGTTTCGTATTTATTACACACACAAAGGCATGCAAACACTTCCACTATCATTTTGTGTGATACTTAATGAGTTATACTTGTTGTCAAACATAACATGCTTACATATACATTCATCACGCATATTTCAATTTTCACATATTCAAATCATCTTCATATTTCCTTTATTCAAGATTTTGTGGCATTTTTCGTTTTTCAATCTTATCAAAGTGAGTTCTATGACGGGCATGTAGTAACTGGAAGGGGACAAGTACCGGTAGTCGAAACGTCCTGTCTAGGTTGGCATTCGTATAAATCCAATATAACGGACCAGTTTGCCTACCTGGGGACTAACGATGAGAGTACGAAGGACCTATTAGGCCAAAGCATGCCACACCAAACGTCGTTCGAACTAACCCTACTTTGAGTTGTCATTGTGTCCATACCAGGACACCCTCCGACCTTATACTTTGTTGTCATGTTCTACGATTTTCATTCGGGTGGCGCAAGTGTTAACAGGCCAACACCAATATGAACCCTACCAGAGCCCAGTAGTCATGGGGGCCCACATGACTACCAAGGCCAAGTAAGGGGACATATGGGAGCCCAAACATGAGCAAAGCCCGAGACATCCTATGGATGTAGCAAATTAATTTTCTTCAATTGTTTTGTGAATGTTCATTTCTAAATACGACACATGACACCTAAAACGTCAAACTCATACTCTCGATATGTATTCCCTGTAGATGTCTTCTAGTCTCTCTCGTAGAAGTATGAGATCAGGAAAATCCCGCGAGCGCATGGCTGCCCAAATCGCTCAACAAATGGCCGCCGTAATACCCAACATCGTAGTTCAAGTTCAACAAGCCCTTACCGCTAATCCCGTCAACCCAATCAACCAAAAAGATCAAAACGTTGTCAACCCTCCCCCAAATACCACTAAATGCACCTTCAAGCATTTCAAATCCTGCGATCCTCCAAAATACGAAGGGACTGAAGGTGTCACCGCTCTCCTCCATTGGTTTGAGGAGATGGAAAACACTTTTCTCAATTGCGACTGCCCCGATGATCGCAAGGTGCGATATGTTACCAGTCGTTTGTTCGGAGTAGCACTTACATGGTGGAATACAGAGAAGGGCAAGCGAGGTGCTGAGGATGCTATGACCTTGACTTGGGAAGAGTTGAGGAAGATCATGACGAGACGTTTTTGTCCAAGAAGCGAAATCAAGAAATTAGAAGACGAGTTCTACTCTTTGAAACAAAAGGAGGGCGACCACACCACATACAACAAGAGATTCCTTGAGTTGAATCAGATGATCCCCAACTTGTTCACTCCCCTCTACCGTTTGATCGAACACTACATTCGATGTCTTCCTTCAAAAATTCAAGACCCTGTAATTAGTACCACACCTGCAACTTTGGAAGCAACAATGGAGTTAGCTACAGAGCTCACCGAAAACCGCATACCGAATAAAGACCTCAAGGAGGAGAAGAAGAAGGATAAAGCATCAACCGAAACCTCAAACTCCACCCAGACCGAATCCTCTTCTCAACCCACTTCTAAGAGAAAACGAGATGGGCAAAATTTCGCTGTCACCCAAGGCAATCAACCAGTTCCACAAGCCGTACCCCTCCAAGGTATCCCAATCACTCAAGTAGCACCCAACTCTATTTACCCAAGTAAGAAACCTTACATTGGACCGCACCCTCAATGCAACACCTGTTTTTATCACCATCCATCTACCGTACCTTGTCGACTGTGTGCTAATTGTGGGCATTATGGTCATTTGAGCAGAACTTGTCGTACCCCTCAAACCCAAGCTTCACCCCCTACCCAAAACATGATCCAATCATATCAACAACCCCAATACCCCATGTTTCCACATGTTCGAGCTTGCTTTAATTGTGGGGACCCTACCCATTTTAGAAACACGTGCCCTCGATTGGTTAACATCATAAACGCCCAAGCTCAAGCAAACCCACTTAACCAAGCAAATCAAGCAAACCCAGCACTACCACCAGCAAGAGGAAGAGCTTACAACATCAACACCAATCCTGTTGAAGATAATAACGGCCCAAACGAACAACCCAACTAGCCTTCCCTCACCAAGAGTCAAGACTCAACTCCAACCGTCTAGTTTTTATGTTTTCTTTATGTTATCTCAATCTTTACGCATCCCTGTTATAAATTGGGAATTTATGTATCCAAGAATTTTAATGCGAATTGATATTACAGTTTTGTTTTATGTCTTTACTCATTGA
The DNA here is from genome assembly GCA_947069175.1 of Scalesia atractyloides. Taxonomy (NCBI): domain Eukaryota; kingdom Viridiplantae; phylum Streptophyta; class Magnoliopsida; order Asterales; family Asteraceae; genus Scalesia; species Scalesia atractyloides. Next base: position 86,251,054 of record CAMTDV010000021.1, read on the forward strand.
TTTAACTTTCATATCATCATACATCACGACGTATCTCGATCTCATCATTTAAAGAAGTTGGGTTGTGTCTCACTTTTTCATAGACTGATCCCTTCATCATAACAAACGAGAGAGGTACTGTCGTCATTCAGTCATGTATTCTTTCAGATTTGAGACTCGAGTTTTGGTTGTTGTGGTTGTTTTGTAGATTTTAGAGTCACATGGAACTAATTATAACTTACTTACAAAGCCAATGAAAATTTGACAAGAATATGGTGGATACGCCGCTGGTACTTCCTATATATAAGTATTCTTGTCAAAGGATCAGAGGTATTGTCAAGCGGTTATGAGAAGTTCCGTGTAGGTTTTAATATCGTCATAGTTGAAGTTTTGTTTTATGATATAACCTTATCAATTCCCTCAAAACTCTTATGCATGAAATCATACCTAGTCAATCAACTCTGTTTATCCAGGTTCCGCATTTTTATACTTTAGGCATCAAAAAGCGAGTTCCTGTAGCAGGGAATTCAACCCTTACTAGGAACGTTACCGCCTCAAATAAAAATTTAAACTCTCACCCTCTTCTAATATGTAATTGTCAAATTAAAACACCCTCCCTTCTAGTCAAACATACCACTACTACTTAAATTTCGGGACGAAATTTCTAAAAGTAGGGGATACTGTAACATTCGTCGTAAAACGGGTTTCAAAAACCCGCTTCGCTTAATAATCAAATATTCGGTGAAAAGTTCGTTGCATAGTTATTGTATCGGTTATTTTAAATATCTCCTAATTAATAAATATTTTAGAATCTAAAAAAAACCATAAATAAGTTGAATTAATCTTTAATAATAATAAATCAAAAAGTAAAATAAAAATAAAAAGGAGTAGCCGGGTCTCGAACCCGGGTCTCCCGCTTGTACACACACAGTCTTCACCGCTACACTACACACACATTTGTGAATAAAACTGAAATCAATTAAGTTTTATATTAAAACTCGCATATCACCTGTTTGAATCATGACTGTAACCGCCATCTTCAGTCAAGTTCAATTTCTGTTTTAGAAAATGGAAAACAGTTACGATTTCGAAATCAAAATCGAATTAACTCCAAACCGTTTAAAGTTGAAATCATCAACCCGTAATTCAAGTTTCGAAATTGAAATCTTATGATTAGAATCCACTATAAATACCGATGCACACACCACAAATGCCTCGCTCAATCCTTTCGAAACCTCACTATAATTCTCTCTGATCGAAGTCTTGACCGCCGGAAAACGGCTGCACTAGCCGGAAACTTTCGCCGGAATCATCAGTTGTTCGCCGGAAAAGTTTGAATCAGAAAACCGTATAACTCCATTAAAACGGTACAATTGTCTTAATCCTTCTTCCATCGTTTGTTTAATATGTTATAGTCATAAAACAAATAATCAAAACTGTTATTCTTGGTTAACAGTCGAGGTCGGGTTCTGGGTATTGTCTAGGAAGAGGATGAAGTTTACTTATAATATAAGTATAAATAATCTTGGTGTTTTAATCGAATTAGACACACAGTCCAGTGGTGGACTGTGTGCAATCACAAAGCATATATCCCGGGTTCGAGCCACACATGTTTCGACTTTCTGAAATAAAACCAATCTTTTTTTTACCTATTCAGACCATCCTTCAACATGTATATAAATATAGTATAATACAGTGCATAAACGGGTTAGACACACAGCCCAACTGGTTGGGCTGTGTGCACGTAAACTGAAGGGCTCGAGTTCGATTCTGGATACTTAAACCGGTTTTGGCAATTTATGAAACCTTTTTAATAAAAATAAAATAAGGTTTAAGCTAACTAGTATATATAAGTAATTAAAATCAGAATTATTACGGGTTAGACACGTAGCTCAGTTGGTAGAGATGTGTGCACGTATACGGGAGGTCACGGGTTCGAACCTCGCACGCTACCAATAATTAAACGGTTGAACCGGCCGTTGACCTGTCAACCCTAGGAAAAAGGGTAATTTTTTTTAATTAAAAATCCTTTTTATTTTCTTTGAAAATTAGTTAAAAATACCTCAAATAAGGTTTTAAAGCCTAAAAATTTGCATTAAATTCACAAAAATAAATCTAAAAATCGCATTAAGAGCACTAATTAAAAATATTAATTTCAAATGAAATTTATTTATTTATCTAATATTACGTTATTATTTAGGTTAGTTTTCCTCGTCGGTTGATCATAAATTCGTGCGATTCATCATTATCAAGGAACGCACCCACTGTGAGTGAATTCTTTCAAATTCCCTTTTTATTCATGTTTTGGGGTGTATCATTTGTTTAATTACTTCGTTTATTCAAACTTGTGCTATTACCATTATATGATCTAAACTTGTGATGTAAATGTTGTTTGTTGTGATGTGTGTTTACATTTGTAAGTTGCGTGCAATCATTCATTGGCTCATCAGTTCTCATTGGAGACGAGTTGAACATCGGTCCTCATTAGATCGCTCCGTTGTGAGCTTGATCCATTGTTCATCATTTGGTTGTGCTTGTGCATTAATTGATATTATGTGTATTGTGATTAAATTACTTTACGTTTACTCATATGTGGTTATGCACTTTTTATAACCAATAAATAATTCGTTCAATGTTTTCATAAAACATAAAATCATTTTTGACCCAAAACCCTATTTTTTCACATGATACAGGTGGACAGGTTGAAGCAAGGAACACATAGGAAATTGCCTTAGAAGAAAAATAAAGAAGTCCTGAAAAATGTATTTGAACATGTTGTGCTTGTATGTTTATTGTAACTTCTTCTTTAAAAAAGAAATAGTAAATATGAAACTTCATATATGTACATTGATGGGTCATTGCAACGGACTTGTCCGATGGATTTTAAAAATTTGACATTGGCTAACTGCAAATTTTAAAAATGTAATTGTTTGGAAGTTCACTGACTTTGTCAAACTGAGTTTAATCAAAGTTGAACTGGTTAGGTGTTGGAAAGTTCGCAGGACTTGTAAACTTGCATTTGAATATCGATGACTTGCGGTGTTTTTAATGTATTTGCCAACTTGGACTTACTCTGAGGATTTGTCAAATCTAGATATATGCAATTAACATTTCAACGAATTCGACGCACTTAGGATTGGATTGTTTATAAGTTCATAGATGAACTTCTGATACCCGATACTTGAGTGGGTTATAGATTTGGAATTGCATAGTTGCCAAAGATTGCAGGGTAATTTAATTATCATGCAATTCGATCGAATCATTAACTATCAAAAACACTTGAAACTTAACACTTTTGAGGAATGTAAAATCAATTATATTTTATGCAATAGTTGATCGGATTAAATGAAATGTGTAGGAATTGTTTTGGAAGTTCGCCCGAACTTAGGTGTTAAAATTGAAAGATGAATGATTAATAAGTTTGCCCGAATTACTGAATTGTTGATGTATGTGTATATCACATGTTCGGGCGAACTTGTCTAAATCAGTTTGTCACACATACATCAAGTTCGCCCGAACTTGATGAAAAGTGTTGGAAAAAATTTGAAAATTTTTCTCGTAATGCGTGCTAATTGTTTTGCGTCGTTTTTCAAGCTCAAGAACCAGCGAGGGTGATTTCTATGGATTTCTCGAAGTTTCACAATACGTGTATCACACTTGATAAAATGATATGTCCGTCGCTGAAGGATTACGATAGTTTTCTGAAGTTTCTTAAGGAGTGTCCTTTTCATAGAGCTATCACGGAGCGCACAGTGTCGTATAGATCTCATACATACCATTTCTGGATGAACGCAAAGCTCAGCGATGATAAGAAGACTATTATTTCATCTGTGCAAGTTGAAAATGAAATAAAGGAAATCATTGTTACAGAGGATGATATTCGCAGGATTCTACAGTTCAATGATGACAAAGACGATCCGATTTTCTTAGATGAGAAGATGGTTAGCGGTTGTTTTTACAGGATGGGTTATAAGGGGAGCGTTAACAAACCGACATTGAAGAAAGGGGAAGTTCCTAACCCCTACAAGCTTCTAATGCATGCGATTATTCATACTTTTAGTCACCGCAAAGCAGGCCTTGACGATGTTCAAGATTACATGGCATGTATGGCAACGGCGTTGATTTTGAAAAAGTCGTTCAATTATTCAAATCTTATGTTTGTTTACACATATGTCGAGGAATATGGATGATTCAAGGTTATGCTTATATCCGAGGTTTGTTCAGATGCTAATCGATGAGAAGTATACAAATATTGCATGAGATCCAAATGACGTTCTTTATCTTAGTCACCTCGATGATACAACGGTGAAGACGTTGATCAAGTTTCAAAAGCAAGCATCAGCACCGGTTGCTAAACCAGTATTTGGGGCTATCAAAGATGAAAATTATATAGCACCGGCTGATAACAAATGGAGAAAAGATGGTAGTGGTGACGAGAAAGAGTTGAACGATGAGAAAGAGGGGTTTAAAGATTTCAAACTAAAAGCTCGCAGTGAGTAGTTTCTTAAAGCTGAAATAGAAAAGCCTAAGAAGAAGCGAGCTGCAAAGAAAGTGGAAACAATGCTTGTTGATGAAGACGAGCCAAAAAATGTTCAAACAGAAGTAGGTTCTAGCGCAGCAGTCGTTATAGAAAGTCAAGAAACAGAAAAAGCGACTCAGGAAGACGATGTTATTCTGCTACTTTAGAGAATGATGAAGATTCTGATGAAACATCTGTGAAAGAGCCAGAAAAGACAGAAGCAGAAAAACAAGCTGAAAAGGAAAAAGAATTTGATGTTGATTTCGATCCAAATCAAGAAAAAGAGTCTGATGAGGAAAGACCCAAGAAAAAGGCTAAACGTGTGAAGTCTGCTACTGTTTCAATGACAGACTACATGGTCTCCTCAGACAAAAGGCAGAAAGAAAACGAAGAAAGCTCAAAAGCCTGCTAGTCGTCGTTATAAGGGAAAGCTGAAAAGCGCAGAAGTTACACAAGAACCTTCTGGCGCACAGGAGATAGGAGTTACACAAGAACCTCCTACACAAGAACCTCCTGTTGTTGTTACAAGTGAAGCTGAACGTCCAGGAGTCACACAAGAACCTCCCGCGATCATTTCATCAGAAGCTGAAAGGCCAGGAGCAACACAAGAACCTCCTGTGTCTGGTTTATTGGAAGTGCCTATTATTCAATCTCCTGTTGCTCCAACGACTTCACATTTTGAAAGTTCTACTCCAAAGAAGACTACACCACAGACTGCTACTCCAAAGTCTACTCCAAGGGAAAATTTGTTTGGTGATATGCATAATGATCCAATTAGTCTTCAAGATCTAAATGATTTCTTTCCAGAGACGAATGTTGATCTTCTTGAAAAACGTGTGAAGATTTTAGAAGAAAAGGTTCAACAAAATGAAGTTGAGAAAGCTTAACTGGTAAAGAAAATGAATCAAAATGTAGTAGAGAAAGAGATGTTAGATGATAAAGTCAAAGTGTTAAAGAATGAACGTGAATTCCTCAAGGCATTAATCGAAATTTACAAGACGCGAATGATAAACTTCAAACAGAGATTGTTGATCTAAAGTCAATCCAAGCCCTAAATGATCGTAGATTCACGAGAATGCAGAAAGTGTTATCTAATACATTGGGGATTGATTTCATCACTGAATATGATCGTCTGGATCGACAGGAAGCTAAGGAAAGATCTGAAAAAGAATTAGCAGCAAGCGGCAAAGGTAAAGGTGTTGAGGGTGAAGCCCCAAAATCATCTGAAGCTGCAGAGAAGTCTGTTGATGATGTTGTTATAGATTCTGAGTCCGATATTCCAAAGGTTGACGAATCTGTCAAGCCTTCTGATTCTATCGTTGCTTCTGAAGAAAAGGACGATGAAGAAGCAGAGAAAGAGGATAAAGATGATGAAGATAAAAAAGATGATTCTGATTATGAAGATTGGAATGTTGCTGATGATGATGATTATGATGATCAGGGAGGAGTTGGTATGAGAATTAGTGAAGGAAAAGTATCTGATGATGTTGATTTTTCTTCTCTGATGGATGATGAATCGAACAAGATGGATGATCAGATTCAGGGGGAGTCAGGGCAAACATGGCCAACTGATGATGTTGATATAATTGATGTTGATAGGTTTGCAAAGCCTGTTGCTGCGATACCAACAAAGCCTTTAATGCTTATGCTGGAACATAATGTTGAGGAAGGCGAGTACGTGCACAATTATACCAAGGAAGATTTGGCTAAATTGATCGAAGTTGATGCTGAAACTCTTGAATTTGACTTTGAAGAGGATGTGTTGAATGTTAACACATTTGAGCCAAATGATTATCAGTATGTACGAAGATTTGAAGCTGATGAGTACAACAGAGTTATTGTTGAAGATTGGTAAACTGATCAAACTGCAAAGTACGTCGGTCCTAACACTGATAGTTTTCCTACATTTGAGGAGATGTACAAGCAACTAGATGAAGACATGTTGAAAGAGAAAATCGAAGAATCGATTCGTGAAGGCAAAGTTCCTAAGCCGATGACGAAAGAAAAGATAGCTCAAGCGAAGAAATCTTGGTTTAAAGAAATGTCGCACGAACATAAGTTTCGACGTCCTCTAGCATTCTTTACCAGAGATAAAGACGTGTCATTAGGGGATATTCTCAGTTGGGGTTGGTTTAAAGAGCTGAACGTATATGCAATCAAAAGGGAATTTGGAGTGCAATACTTCAAGTATCTTGCTTATTTCAAGACTTTACCGTACTGGGTTGTTGAGGAGCTTGTCCAGACTGTGAATGTTACTTATCATATGAAGTATATTGATCAATTATTGTGGAAGATGATCAAATTTGAAGCGACTAAAGGTTTTAAGTACCGGAAGCCGTTTATTCCAGGTCGTCGCATTAAGACAAACAAAAAAATGAGAGAAAAGGATATAACGTTGATCATGAAAAGACCAAAAGCTATGAGAAACATGCCATTGATGCCTATAGAACAAAATTTCTATCCAGTGTTCAAGTGGTGGCAGATAGATTCAACCACATGTGAAGCTGTTATTGTGTTACGATTTGAAGAACATTTGGATATTACGAAGGAAGGAGTTGAGATATTGTGATTTCAAGGCATGAGGGATTATGGAGAACGATCAGGATTCTAGAACCAATGTGGCTTGTCAACTGTTCCAGAGAAGATATCAAAACCGTGTTCTACAGCAAAATAGTATTCAGGCTATGCATATCAAAAAGTTGTGAATGTTTGCTATGCGCATGAAGTAAATTCAGGAAAGATGTGGCAGACAAGCTGGAGGGATCTGGAACGGGTTGAGTTTTTAAATGAAGAAAAGCGTCTAGAAGCTATTCATGAGAAAGGTAGAAAGGCAAGTATTAGAAGATTTCAGTATATGAACAATGTGCCTCCTACGGATCAGACGCCAGATCCGAAGCAAGAACGACGAAGGAAGCCTTACAAGGACTTCTTCGGTCGTGTTCGTTAATGTTTATTTGAAGACAGAGTTTTGAAGACTGATACAAGACGAAAACGATATCCAAGGGGGAGTCTGTTGGTGCATAATGTCTATGTCTTAGTCTTATATCGAGTTAGTATATAATAGAGTTGAATAGGCTAGCAATACGAAGTATTTATGTAGTGTGAGGTCAAGTTCGCCCATGAGAATCATGTAAAGTCAAGTTCGGGCGAACTTAGTTATCCCTCCAGCGAACTTGGACTTCTATAAATAGCTAGCATGCCTCTCTCATTTGTAACTTTGGCATCTCTGAGGCGAAGCTCTGTCAATTTGGATTCTTGACGTTTAATCAATAAAATTGACGTTTAACTGATTAATTCTTGTCTATTGGTAAACTTGTCGTAATATTTCCGCTATTATGGACAATAGATATCAAATCTAGGTTCCTAAGCATCGAGGATCGGTCCTACATTAATACTAAGCACGCGTTCGAAATCAGATATTTCATTATCAATGATTTCTGGCTTGAGGGGACCTAACACTGCTGCATTATTGAACATTATGTTAAGTTTCCCATAAGTGGTGATCGCAGTATCTACTGCGTTCTTGACATCTTCTTCGTTGGTTACATCACAATGGACATATATCGAGTTAGATGAGCCTATGGCATCACAAACTACTTGACCAAGCTCATCTTGGATGTCTGCGATTATGATTTTGGCCCCATGCGGAGCAAAGAGTTTTGCAGTACACACTTCAAGACCGCTCGCTGCTCCTGTTATCAACGCTACTTTCCCTTCGAGCCTGCTCCGGTTGAATCAAGTAAATTTTCATATATATTAAGTAAAAGGAAAATTATGGCAACTTATATCCAAGTAAATTACTTTATATTTTGTATTGCTATATTAAGTGGATTTATAAATAAACTATTGAACACTTGGTTGAATGTATAGTAACATCAGTTAAGTTTACTTATAGATATTTTAGCAAAATATTAAAGTATTTTTTTCCATCAAGCAACCATTGTTTTTCAATACATGAGAATAACCTTGTAAACACGATTATATTGGGAAAAAATACGAAAATTGTGTATTGGAGAAACCATTACTAGCATTCAAAAAGAAACGAATGACATTTATGTAATCTAATAGTTTACTGATCATCAAAATAAATAAAAAATAAAAAAACAACTAAAATAATTCCAAAAACCATACTAATATTTAATTTTGAAGGACCTAATTAAGGCCTAGTAGTGAAGTGTTTGCTCCCATAAAAATAGCACTGGTTATTTTATTTTTTTTTTCAATTTTAAGATTAGATGATATTTAGTTGTAATAATTATGGTTAAAAAAATTTTAAAAAGTTTATGGGACTTTTTTTATGGAAAGGGCATGAAGGTTTTAGGTTATGCCTAATTTCTTTTGCTAAATTTTGTTGTTCAAACCTATAAAAAAACACTTATTATGAATATGTTATATTTTTAAATAGTGGTATATACTATATACATACGTTCATCACTGAATTCTTGAGTTTGGGGAAAAAATATTATCAAATGATAAAAATATAAAACGAGAAACAAAATATAAGAAAAAAAGGGAAGAAAACACGACATAGTTCTTCCGTCCATTCTCCATCCCTATTAAATAATACTAGTTTCAGGAGATTTATTTAACTGAGTTTTGATGAGACGTCGTTAATTGTGGAAATAGGAAGCCATGGTGACGAAGATGATATTGTTGATATACACACACTACACACACAATAAATATATATACACATAAGGTAGGATCCTAAGAAAAGTTTACCCTAGTTGAGAAATTTGAGAAGCATTCTAGACCACGCATATGTAGATTGAATTATGCATATATGTATATAGTCAATTTTAAACTATATATATGTATATTACGAAAAGCTTTGGGAAAATGTGTGGTCCAGAATGCTTCTAAAATTTCTCAATCAGCCTAGTGCTTCTCACATGATCCTAACCCTACACACACATATATTAAAGTTTATAAAATTTAATTTAAATTAAATTAATTTTGTATTGAGGAATTTTGGGAAAACTGGGACGACAAAATGCATCCGTAGGAAAAGTAAGGAAAAGTAAGGAAAAGCTGATTTGACGATGAAGTGTCACATTGGGAAATCCAGAGAGCGACCCACCCCCCTAGGAGCACCATCATTATAGATTTACTTTTTATTTTCGAATTGTATGTGGAATTTAGGTGGTGGATAGAGGGAGAAAAGAGAGCAAAAGATATCTGAAATTTCAGAAGAGCCATGATTAGGCCATGCAATGTGGGGATCGTCCCCGGGCTTGCGAGCTCCGGCTAGGGCCGGCTACACGTCCCTCAGGCCCGTCCCCTCCTCATCGTCCTCCTCCAGCTTGTTGCGACTGTCCTCCGATAACGTAAACATATACATACATACATACATACATACATACATATGTATATACAAAGGGGCTCATCTCCACACCCTAAACACCCTAAGTTCATCCCCTTAGACTTATCCTTCACATTTGCTGACGTAGACATTTCATTCTCAAAAGACTACCCTCCTCCAAACCCATTAGCCTTAATATTTGTGAAGGGACAAAGGAAAGAGAAAGAAGGGAAGGTAAGAGAGTTGACTTGTGGTTGGTGTGTCCCTGATAAAAGGAAAGTTGTAGATGCTCTAACATAACTAACCTTCTTTCAGGAGTTGTCATTGTATCATAAAGAGTGAGAGTGAGATGGTTTCAAATAAGATGCAAGCTCAAGAGTTATATATGAAAAATGTCCTGATTTCTTTGACTTTAACAGATTCAGTGCATGCGATTTTTGGAGAAAAAAATAATTATTCATGGGAAATATTTTATAAGAAATCAAATAATCATTTTCTTTAGTTTGTAAAAAGTGGAAACTGATGGGTACGTAAATAGAAATTTATCTATATCACTATATTATTGAATAAAAAATTCATTATCAAACTTCGAAAAAGTTATAATGGGAACAAATTTTATCACACCCTTTTATCACTAATCTCGTTCTTTCTTGTTATTTTTTTAACGGCAATTATTACTTGCTTTATATCAGATAATACAAAATGCTTCTCATATCCAGATTTGAACATAGGACAAAATGAGCTAGCTCTTAATTTTTATTTTGAGGGTAATCTCGTTCTTTCTCTTCTTTTTTAATCGCAATGTTACTCTACTTTACTTTGCACTAAGGGTATGTTTGGCAAAAGTAGCTGGTGGCTGAAAGCTGGTAGTTGGTAACTGTAGGTTTTTAGATATATTTAGGTGTTTAGCAAAGTAGCTGTAGTTTTTAATAAAATGTATAAAATGACCAAAATGGACATAACTAAAAAAACATAATACTAAAAAACTTCATTATCTTTAAAGGTTAAAAAAGTTATTTTCTCCCTAAAGCTTGTAGCTCCTTCTAAATGCTACTAGTATGAACGTTCAACAAAAAGCTTCAAACTCCTAACCTAAAAGTTTCAAGCTCCTTCAACGAAACAATACTTTTTATTGAGTATGAGTTTTTTCTTAAAAGATTAAAGTTAGAAGCTTTTAAAAGCTTCATATCTTAAATAATACAAAATGCTTTATTTCTAAGGTTTGAATCTAAGACATCTTCTTTTAAATGTGAGAAGTATCTTTGTTAAGTGAGATAGCCCTTAATTCATCTAATTGTATATCTTCCATTTTATTTATTTCTTTAGCAATATTCATTTGTACTAGTTTTTGTTATATTTATCATACTGTTGATATTGTATTTATGTGTATGAATGTTGTTCTTCTACAACAGTTTCATACATGCATCTTAAATTACATTCAAAAAATATAATATTTTTTAGGAGGTTGCATATGTATAGATAAAAGTGTTTTATTCAAAAATGAGAGTTAGTGATTTTTTTCGTATTGCTAGATTTATGTATGTTTCGTCTGAATAGTTGCTTGCTATTCGTTTTCTTTTTAAATTAAGCCGTTCAAGAAAGAAAAGATATATGTATCTTTGGAATGATGGTTACAATATTTTCGTGAGAACTATAAAAAAATGATTAGTATAATTACATAAATCATAAATGTGATAAACCGTACAATTGAAGTGCAAGTGTAATAGCATTGTATAAGATTTTTTAATTTCCTGCAACTTAGTTGTAATGATTTTGATAAATGTTATCTAATTAAGCTCATATGAAAAAAACCATTTGTTGTTTCGGTTAAATTAGGAAGGACCGAAGGAGCATAAGACGAGTTCTACCCAATTTGTATTCCAAATAAATAAATATAACTTCTTAATAACATTTGACAGATTAAGCAATTATATATTAAACACTTAGAAATATTGGTAAAAGTGTTTTAGTTCAACCTAACCAAGTCTTAAGCTCTTTTCATCGTGAACCTGAAACCAGTTTTGGTTAGAACTGATTTTACCCGTTAACTAACACGCCCACTTCGGCCACCTGTTTTAAAATATACCTTTGCCACAAGATAGACTTTCATACAAAGAAGGAGCGGCCAAGATATAGCTTTCAAGGTCAATTATTTAGCATCTCAGTCCATGCTAGAACAACTGAATCCGGAAACAATGTGTTGATAATGTTTACGTTAATAATTTACATTTTAATCAATTGGATTAAAACCAAAAGAAACATCCAAGAACTGATTACAGTAGCCTAACCAAGCTAGCTGCTAGCTTTAGCTCAGGTTCGAAGTTAAACAAGTCAGTTCAGTTTAACATGGGTTGAGGCTCGAAGTTAAAGAAGTCAACTTAATCTAGCTCGTTTATCTTAACGAGTTGAAGTTTGAGCCAGTCTCGGCTCTTCTGTAGCCGAACAAGCTCATTTCTTTATCTGAGTATTTTTGTAATTTAAAGTTTATTATTATATATTGAAGAATTATGTTCTTATTCATTATGTCATCTACTCTATTGATTTTTACATTTAAATCATTTCATTAATATGTTAAAAGCGCAAGTGCCACATAAAATAAGTCATCGGAGAGATTGGATACTGGATAGTGTAAGGTCATCACAAAAATAGGGCTACCATTTCAAAAAAAAATCATATACGGTAACTATTATTATTAGTGCAAACTTATTGTTTTATATTTCTTTAGTTTCTTATGCAAGACAAACACTCTCGGTTATAATTGCGTTAGATTTTAGCTTGGTTCCAAGCAGTCAAGCACACATAACTGAGTATCATTTATAATAATTAAAAAATGATAAATGCCCCAATGATTTATAATAATTAAAGAAGGATAAAGGGCCCCAAATTTTTATTTCGTCTTGGGCCTCCAAAAAGGTTGCACGGGTCCTGAAAACACTCCGTCACATGCAGCTGACGATCTTCATTTTAGACCCATAGCTATATAAAAAAAATCGGTTCGTAGCGGGTCGGATCGGGTCATGTTAAACAAGTAAACATAAACAAACAAAGTTTCATAGCGGGTCGGGTCGGGTCTGGTCATGTAAAACAAGTAAGCATAAACAAACAAAGTTTCAAGTAAAACAATCAAACCCTAGTTCCTAACTTCCTATCATATTAACAAACAAAGTTTCAAGTAAAATAAGTAAACATCATAAAAAGCCATCATAAGTAAGTAACGTAACAACAAAAATGCATCAAAGTTCAAAAAAACATACATTGGTCTTCAATTAGAAGAATCCGGCGAAAAAAAGTGGTTCAACCCCTATTTCCTCTTGAGAAATCACACCATAACTTCCCATTAAAACACATAAAATTTAAACTTTTTTTAACATATATATATATATATATATATATATATATATATATATATATATATATATATTATCTCTTGAAAAATCACATAAATATCAAAATAACTAAAAACAAATCAGGGTACCTCTATTAACTAAAAACTCATCCTATAAAGTCTAGACAACCCAAAATACCTCAAAACACAAAAGTTTAAACTTTTTAAACCCATCCTTATTGTCTTGAACAAAATCACATAACATCAAAATAACCAAAAAAACATGTACCTTTCTAATATTTGCGATTAGAGGCTGTTGGTGGCCGGAATTTTGTAGATGTTGTCGGGGATCGAATGGGGGTGCAGTGTCTGGTTAGTTTGTTGTGAATTCCGGTCACGTTGATGTCGGATTCTAGCTGATATCGGCTGCTGCAGTGTTGTTGTTGTGTTGACTGACGAAGATCGTTGGCAGGAGGCAGAGCACGCACGGTCGCACAGAGGGAGGGCGGGAGAGGAATTGAAAGGTTTTTGGGCTTATTTTAATTGTTTTAGTTTTAACTTAGGTGGGTTAATGGGCTAGATTATTAGTGGGCTATTGATAAGTTTATATAATGGGTTTGGTTTGGTTTCGGTTTAGGTAGTATAAGTTTATATAATATAGGTAGTTTTTTTTTTTAAATCAGATTTTACTAAGATTTTTTTAATAAAAATCCATAATATTTTTTTTACCTAAGGTGTGAGGACGAAAAATTACAAGGGGTGCACACGGGATTTTCGTCGGATAATAACACTAAAAAAAATTTCTCGGGGGTGCACCCGTCCGTCCACCCTGGGATGAGGGTGGGTCCGCCATTGGGTTTGTAGGCTTAAGAGGGTAGTGAGGAAATTCATAAAAAAACGCAGTTGTGTAGAAAAAATATTTTTGCTCTCGTAAGTGGCTTTGCCATGTATTTTAATCAGCATTGCAGGTAATTAGTAATTGTTTAAGAATTAATCTTATGTTAAATGTTTAAAAGTATTTATTTTAAATATAATTAACGAGGCTGATTAAAAATTAATTAAAAGATTGACACAGTCAAGATGTTTAAACTAAAACCCATGAGGATCCTTTTACACTGGCCCACGACAGATACTTTATTGATCATTAGCAATATTACAAACGTTTACAATTTCACTAGGAAATGCAGGAAAAAATAATTGTATGCAACTAAAGTAATCGATTGTTGATGACAATAAAAAGAAACTTTTTGCGGAAGGGGATATCCCACTCAAAAGATCATCACAAGATGGTAGAAATCTGAGCCTCCGCCGCAAGGAGGGTCATCGAGAGTAGCATGAGCGATCGCAGCTGAATGGTCTTGTTGTCAGCTATAACTAGTTATTGTTATTTGTGATCTTTAGGATTTTAACTAACTGATTGGAGAAGTGCATAAAGCTAGTGATCACCAATAGCAATGGCAATCTTTAGCCAACCTCAATCCATTCATAAGTGATAGTGAATGCTATTGACGATGACCTCTCTTGTGATGCAAGTCCAGTTCTCTACCCGTTTGTGATGATCTTTTGTGTGGGGTACCCTCTTCCAAAAAAAACAATTCATTGAAAAGGCAATACCGTAGGGATTTTTTAGAACGGCTAATTCACACTACTAATCCTATCTCTATGGGACCTGAACCCTCAACCACACGGGTAAAGACACATTTCATAACACCTTGGTACCGCTAGGGTACAAGCCCTTTGGTAGGTCGTATCATAGTTTTATGAGGAATCGTTTATTTCTTTCACGCTATTATGGGAGTTCCATCATACTAGACAATTATAGTCGTTGGTATGCATGATCAAAACCAATGGCAATTAACTTGCATGTGTAAAAATGTGCAAGGATTTTTTAATAGATCATCTAAGGTAGCTGGTTTGAAGTGTATATTTTGATTATCGCACTTGATAACTATGACATGATCCTTGGTATACAGTGGCTACAAGCGTTGAACATATGATATGGAACTTTGGCTAACTATGAGATTTAAGGTACGAGATCAAATCTTTAAATTAAAGGACTTAGAATCGCACACTATAACCCTTAGTAAGCTAAGACACTAAATGAAGTACAAAAATATGATATCCAACAAGTTAAAGGCCATCTGTTTAGTTTGCTGACAGACGTTCCTGAAAGAACATTTTCGACATGAAACTCATCCTACTGTGATCAATAAAAATGTAGCTTTAGAAAAATTGTTACAGAAATCTAAGGGCATTTTTTCGAGATCCCAATACCTTACCGCCTTCAAAACCTTGTGATAATAGGATGAGAGAGTCACATTTAATCAAATGCCATGCCGCTCCACAGCTACACGAAAGCATATAATAGAAAAATAACTCAAAATTGTTAGATAGGAAAGTCATAAAAGTATAAGCTCGTTTGCATCTTATGCGATGTTGATTATATATAGGGTTTATAACTGTAACACCCCAAAAACGGGTTTGTTAATCAAACCACGTTAATATTAAAAGACGGGTAAAGTGCCGTTAGTGGTAAAAGTTAACCCTGTGACTATTAGGATTTAAATAACTAAACCTAATGTCAAATAAAAGTTGAACGAAGGCTTTTGAGGAAATAAAGTTTATAGAAGGCCCGAGTTAACGGGACTTGAAATGAATTTAGTTGTAATCTCCCCGAACCCACTAAGTTAACTAGGAATGTTTAACTTAGTTAATAAGAGGGAATGTTGTTAGAAATAAGTAGGTTGTTGCCTACTTAATAACTAACCAAACTAGAGGGACCAAAGTTGGATAAATTGAAAGTTTAATAATAAAAATTAAAACTAAACACCACACACACTAAGTGTGTGCGTGTTCTGGAACGATCAGGAGAAAGCTCCAAGGAGCTAAAGCCTAGTTCATCAAATAACATCAAATTGAAGGGTTATTTGGGGCTCAAATTCATGATTAAACGTGAATTAACGATCACCAAAGCTAGGGGATCATAAGGTATGTCGAATTTTTGGTATTTATGAAGTTGTGAAATTTGATGAACATCACAAGATGCGATTTATGTATGAACCGTAGAGGCTATGGCCAAATTCGTGATGTATACTTGCTTAGGAACAAAACCCTAAGTGAAAATTCTACATAGGTTTCTATGATTTGGATATTTAGATAATACCACACTTAGACAAGTGGGTTTTAATATTATCATGAAATTTATGATATAAACATGATTAAAATCATCATGCATGTAGGTAATAAGAAAGTGTTTGAGTAATCTATGATTTCGAGTATATGTTCATACTTGCCATTGAGAGGGTTTTGTATGATATGAAGGAATGAACGTTATATTCATACTAAATGATGTTTGAGATCATCAAGTGTTATAAATGATTGATATTATGCTAAGTTAATGTTAACAATTTCGTAAACTTAGTTATGAAACGTAATTAAAATGGTGGCCTAAGAATAGTGCTTACCGGGTAATTCGTTGAACTTAATTGTGCAAAAACATAAGTAAATAGGCGATTGACTTTTTAAAGTCAAACGGACCTATGATAGAGTTCAATAAGTAAAAGTGGTATGAAGGTTCATAAGGTGTGAAGGTCATGATCTACAATGACTAATCTAATCACCTTGTGGACATTATATGATAGTTTGACGCTTGATAAGCTAGGTGGAAGCTTGGGAAGGAAGCGGGTCAAACGAATCTAGTATGAATGAGAAAGCGTAAATTGGATGCAAGGTAAGTAAAGCTTACACCCTTTTTATAGAATACATACTTGTGTGTATTGAATATGAATAAAGTAAATTTCGTAATTGAAATATGATGTTCCGATGTGAAATAATATGGGTCGGAACAAGTAAAAATGGTGAGAAACCATAATTTATGGTAAAAAGGGTAAAATGGTAAATTTAGTCATGTGATGAAGAACAAATAAAGAATTTTGAAACATTACGTTATGGTATAAACCGTGACGTATAAAAGTGGTAAAAATAGTAATCCGGACATGAGTTGACGGATAGATAAAGAGATTTGAAAAGACACCACGTGGCGTAAGTCATAACGGGTCAAACAAAATATAAAACAACTTTTAAATAAGATGAACTCACAGAGTAAACCGGAATAAAAGAAGTGGGATGGTAATTAAGACCACCTCATAAAGATAAATGGTTATTTCAAATAAACGGGTCGAATGGTGTTGTTAACACGATTTGACAATAACATTTGATGATCGCTTTTTGAGTTTTGTGATCACTAGAAAATAAGATATGGTTCGTGTTGCTATTATCTAGTAACTAATAGTAAAAAGGTACTAAAACGGGACAAAATGTTGACCCGAACCAGATACGCATAAATAAGATTATAGTTAAACGAGCGATTATGGTCAAATATTTAGTGAAAGTCCTTCGTTGTATAGTGAGGGACTAAAATTGACCAAAACGCCCTCGATGGGTAAATCGGGCGAACGGTCCTTATGGGTTGTTTAGAAACATATATTATGGTAATGGTAAACCTTAGATAAGCATAAAAGATATAGGCAAAATCCTTCACGGGTTAAACGCCTAAAATGAGTCTATTCCGTAAAATGACTAACCGAATGGTAATATTCGGGATAGTTGATTTATTATAGCAAATCCACCAAAATATTGGTTGTGGTGAAATATAAGTAGATATTTTAAAATGTAGAATTGTGAAGTTTGAAAAGAAAAGAACGAGATTTAGACTTAATTGTTTAAATTCCCTAAACGGGTCAAAAATCGGGAGAACAATCCTTATGGGTTGTTTAGAAACATATATTATGGTAATGGTAAACCTTAGATAAGCATAAAAGATATAGGCAAAATCCTTCACGGGTAAACGCCTAAAATGAGTCTATTCCGTAAAATGACTAACCGAATGGTAATATTCGGGATAGTTGGTTTATTATAGCAAATCCACCAAAATATTGGTTGTGGTGAAATATAAGTAGATATTTTAAAATGTAGAATTGTGAAGTTTGAAAAGAAAAGAACGAGATTTAGACTTAATTGTTTAAATTCCCTAAACGGGTCAAAAATCTTATAATTGAGTTTCAAGCCGAGAGCTTGAAATTTAGAATTTTGTGAATTCCAAAGTTGGGTTTTAACTCCATATGATGGGGAATTAAATTACGGTCACATAGGAAGAAACGGGTCGTAAAACGGATAAGAAACAAGAAAGTTATGGACGTTTTCGTAACAAAGATTGAAAGGGGTAAAAGCTGAAACTAGGCTGTAGCGTGACCTACGGTTCTGGCCGTGGCTCACAGTCCAGACCTGCTGTTTTGTACAGATCAGGTGAACCGTGACCCACGGTTACCAACCGTGGCTTACGGCAGACCTTTTTTTAAAAAAAAAATTGTTTCTTGTTCGTGTTGATATACAGACTTGATTTAAACATGTTATAAGTTTATATGAATAATCATTTCATGGTTTATGAAATGTAGGAATATCTCGAGATGCCGGATGACGATTAAGCTCAACGAAGAACCAAACACAATCAAGATACAAGCTTCCGCATTACGTTTCGTCGTCATTTTTAAATGACGAACTTTTTTACACTATGTTGTGTTGTTTCAATATAAAAATGTTTTAATGAGCCCGTATTTTCAAATGTATGTGTAAACGTAATTACACAATTATGATCGAAACATACGAAAATTGTTGAATATAAGTAAGGGTCTTACAAGTTGGTAATCAGAGCTCAAGGTTAAAGAGTAAAGTGTTCGGTTCGAGACTTGATCACAAATCCGGTAAGTATATTTATATTAACGGTTTAGTATGATTAAAGTGTTGTGAACAACACATAGGGTTATCGTGTAATACAAGTTACCTCAATCAAAGGAAAGATATAGTTAACGAAATTACGTGTGTTGACACGTATAGTAGAAAGCCTTGTATTATAATACGGGCGTTTATTGATGTTGACATTACTAATTTTTGTAAATGTTTTAGTTGAAGGACACTCGCCTATAAAGATAGCGAGAGTTGAACAAATTGCAGATATGACGGAGGAACGGTCCGAAGTATGACAAGTGGAGCATGCTCACCAAGGACCTAAGTCGTGTAACGATATCGAACAAAGATAATGGCAAGGAAAGCCCATTAGGGTGAGCATCTACCAGGTGCACGCTTTAAATTTATTGTAGAAATAGTAATATGCAACAAATACGTAGATATTGACTGTTACATATGTAAGATAAAAACTTGGAAAAACCTGGATAGAATACCTATCCAGGATGATGTTTCCAAAAGAAAATTTAATAGAAACATGTGTTGTTCACAGTTGTGAACAACAAAGCAATAACAGGATTAGTTTATGTAGAAACTTGGACAGAAGTAATCATCCAAGTAATAATTCTCAATATAATACTATTGAGAAAAGTAGTGATTACATTAACGAAAGTGATGGTATAACAGTTTGATAAAAGGAAAACATTATAGATGTGCGAGAATAAAACGGGTAAAACTAATAATTGTTAAATAACAATTAAATAAGTTTTACCGATTGAAACCATGAATATGGAAATTATTAGAGGAGTTACTTACATGGGGCGTGATGCGAAGCTTTTAAAAAGGTCATGTGTGTCATGTTTTGATCGCTTACTCTGGCCAAGTAAGTAGTAAACACGTGATACCATGAACTTCTTACAATGGACACATTTACGTCCGATGTGGTATGGATGGGCCGAATGGGACAAATTAAAAAGGTACCCAAAACGGATCAAATAAGTAAAATATTTGATAATAAATGTAAACGCAAGCCGGGTAACGGAAGCGTAATACATTATAATAACGAGCCCGAGAGAAGGGACAAGAATCAAAGTAAATGAAAATACAAACCGACTAATGGGAATGTTAAGACATTGGAATAAAGTTTGATTGTTCATAGGTGATGAAATTCACACAAACAAGTCAAACGGATTGAATAAAGAATAAAGGACTTGGTTGAATAAAAGCGATGGAATTCGCTAAGACGACCAAATAAATTAAAACGATGTCTAAAGGCATACTAGAATGGTTGATGACTTCGGTAAAATACCCGATAAATGGGTAGGATTTTGAGAATATGCGTAAACCAAGAGACGGGAACGCAAATTAGAAAGTCAATAGACTCGGATTATGAGTTATGACTAAAAGATGATAAAATTTCGCAAATAGAATTTCTGATAAATATGCTCAACTATTTCGAGATTAAATGAGTTGAATAAAGAATAAGGTTTGACTATCATAAGTGATGAATATCACACGAACTAGTCAATCGGGTCAAATAAATATAACGCTTGATAGTGTAAGAAAACGCAAACCGAATAATGGGAGCGCAAAATATTAACAAACCTATGCAATGGGTTATGAGAGAATAAAAAAAAAGAAAACGCAGACCAGGCAATGGGAGCGTTAAAGACAATAAGATAAAAGAACCCGGGTAACGGGTTGTAAAGAATAATAGGTATGAACCGGATAACGGTATGTGGAGAACAAACCGACGCGTAAATGATGTAAGAAGTCATAGAGTCGGAAGAATTGTCCAAAAAGAAAATGAATGTAGCCTTAGACTATGGTCGAGGTAAAATGAATTTCAAAAGCGAAAATAAGTGATTTTTAAACTTAATCGCCAATTTCTCGATGCGAGTGATTGACATAAGTTAAAGAGAAAACGTTAAATTAAAATCCAGTTTTAATAAGAAACAACCTTTTCACAAATATGAATATATTGAGAAGAATTGGAAAATGATTAATATTAAAAGATATAGGTGTTAATACCGATAGGTGCAAGACGATACATTCGAAAGGAATATTTTCGATAATGAAAAGTTAATATCAATTTAAACATGACATGACGCGATCACGGTCAAGAAAAGTAATGTGAAGTATAATCACGTTGTAGCCCGAACAATGGGTATAGAGTAACTGGACTAATAAGTCTAGTCAGTGAGACCGGTTAAGGTAAAAATTTAAATTTAGAGTTTGTTTAATACGCTATTCATTATAATATTAGCGTGGAGTAAACGAAATTGATAAAGTCATATGACCGAGTGACCCAATAGTGACTCGGTCAAGTAAAACAATAAAGGTAAATGAGTACAAGACGCAAATGATGGCCCATGAGGCGTTGCTAACAACGCGCATTGATCGCCTATACTAAGCGATCATAAGGCAACACAAACGAAGTGTCGGGAAGTCAAATCGAGCAAAAGCACGATTGAAGGATAAAACTATAAGGTATGTGATTATATGCTTTATAGAATTTCCGTTAATATCACCTCTTAAATTGTGTTAAATAATTAAGATAAAAATCCAGAAATTCGGCTTGTTCTTAAGCGGTGGATTCCGTATGAATGAACCGAATAAATTTGATAACAAAAGGGTTTGGTTGTTAAAGTGACGAATTACACTACAAAAATAACGAATTTATGAAGAGTTTGAAAGTATAAAAGCGATGGATTTCGATAAGTTAACCAAACTAGTTAAAATAACGAAATTATGTTATTTTGAGTTGCAATATTTCGCATGAAATACGTATATGTTTTGTAACCAAAAGGATATTACCACACCATCCCGGTAATACTAACAAATGGTAAAAGTATGAGCAAAGTTCAAGTAATTACCGAAATGACGTAAGAAAGGTTTCGGGGACGTAAGAAAGGTTTCGGGGACGAAACCTCTTTAAGAGGGGTAGACTTGTAACACCCCAAAAACGGGTTTGGTAAACAAACCACGTTAATACTAAAAGACGAGTAAAGTGCCGTTAGTGGTAAAAGTTAACCCTGTGACTATTAGGATTTAAATAACTAAACCTAATGTCAAATAAAAGTTGAACGAAGGCTTTTGAGGAAATAAAGTTTATAGAAGGCCCGAGTTAACGGGACTTAAAATGAATTTAGTTGTAATCTCCCCGAACCCACTAAGTTAACTAGGAATGTTTAACTTAATTAATAAGAGGGAATGTTGTTAGAAATAAGTAGGTTGTTGCCTACTTAATAACTAACCAAACAAGAGGGACCAAAGTTGGATAAATTGAAAGTTTAATACTAAAAATTAAAACTAAACACCACACACACTAAGTGTGTGCGTGTTCTGGAACGATCAGGAGAAAGCTCCAAGGAGCTAAAGCCTAGTTCATCAAATAACATCAAATTGAAGGGTTATTTGGGGCTCAAATTCATGAATAAACGTGAATTAACGATCACCCAAGCTAGGGGATCATAACGTATGTCGAATTTTTGATATTTATGAAGTTGTGAAATTTGATGAACATCACAAGATGCGATTTATGTATGAATCGTATAGGCTATGGCCAAATTCGTGATGTATACTTGGTTAGGAACAAAACGCTAAGTGAAAATTCTACATAGGTTTCTATGATTTGGATATTTAGATAATGCCACACTTAGACAAGTGGGTTTTAATATTATGATGAAATTGATGATATAAACATGATTAGAATCATCATGCATGAAGGTAATAAGAAAGTGTTTGAGTAATCTATGATTTTCAGTATATGTTCATACTTGCCATTGAGAGGGTTTTGTATGATATGAAGGAATGAACGTTATATTCATACTAAATGATGTTTGAGATCATCATGAGTTATAAATGATTGAAATTATGCTAAGTTAATGTTAACAATTTCGTAAACTTAGTTATGAAACGTAATTAAAATGGTGGCCTAAGAATAGTGCTTACCGGGTAATTCGTTGAACTTAATTGTGCAAAAACATAAGTAAATAGGCGATTGACTTTTTAAAGTCAAACGGACCTATGATAGAGTTCAATAAGTAAAAGTGGTATGAAGGTTCATAAGGTGTGAAGGTCATGATCTACAATGACTAATCTAATCACCTTGTGGACATTATATGATAGTTTGACGCTTGATAAGCTAGGTGGAAGCTTGGGAAGGAAGCGGGTCAAACGAATCAAGTATGAATGAGAAAGCGTAAATTGGATGCAAGGTAAGTAAAGCTTACACCCTTTTTATAGAATACATACTTGTGTGTATTGAATATGAATAAAGTAAATTTCGTAATTGAAATATGATGTTCCGATGTGAAATAATATGGGTCGGAACAAGTAAAAATGGTGAGAAACCATAATTTATGGTAAAAAGGGTAAAATGGTAAATTTAGTCATGTGATGAAGAACAAATAAAGAATTTTGAAACATTACGTTATGGTATAAACCGTGACGTGTAAAAGTGGTAAAAATAGTAATCCGGACATGAGTTGACGGATAGATAAAGAGATTTGAAAAGACACCACGTGGCGTAAGTCATAACGGGTCAAACAAAATATAAAACAACTTTTAAATAAGATGAACTCACAGAGTAAACCGGAATAAAAGAAGTGAGATGGTAATTAAGACCACCTCATAAAGATAAATGGTTATTTCAAATAAACGGGTCGAATGGTGTTGTTAACACGATTTGGCAATAACATTTGATGATCGCTTTTTGAGTTTTGTGATCACTAGAAAATAAGATATGGTTCGCGTTGCTATTATCTAGTAATTAATAGTAAAAAGGTACTAAAACGGGACAAAATGTTGACCCGAACTGTCACACCCCGACCCGCAGCGGAATAAGAGTCGGGGCATAATTGGGTTATCACCAAAGCTCATGATGTTTACTAAGATGTTTCATATTTATTAATTTCAAATTACAACTTAAATATCCAAATCAAAATTCATACAATTACAAGGAAATGAAACTACATAAATAATCCAAAGCTTAAACTGATTTATTCTTCTAGGCCTTCCTATGTGTTTCTTGCCTCAGCTGGATCACCTGTATCATGTTTAAAACGGGGGATATTGTGGGTCAACAAAAGTTGGCGAGTGAACCTTGATAAAACATTGTTATTAATTTCTTGTTTTATTTAATAAGGAAAATTTGTGCAATAATCACATGTGGGCAAACATATATAAATAAACAAACACAACCACTTTGGATAAGTATATGATATGAATGATGATGTATGTGAGATCAAGGCTCAATCAAACGGAGCCGATCTAATGAGGCACCTGATGCTCAACCCGTCTCCCACGGGGAACTGATGGGCCTAAAGAATGCGTGCACTGAAAATGATAAATCCAATCTACATATAATCCACACAACAATTGATACACATTTGATCACGGATATGATGAATGCACAAGTGTTTATATATATAATAAAAGAATTATACGACACATGATACACCCCAAAACATGATTAAAACGGGGAATTGATAGAGATTCACTCACATTGGGTGCGTTCTTTGATGACGTTGGATGCGCACGAATTTTAGGATTCGATCGACGAGGGAAAAACTAACCTAAAATAATAACGAAATGACTCGGTAAATAAATGGGTTTTATTTGAGATTAATATTTTTAATTAGTACTCTTAATGGGATTTTTAGATTTATTTTTGTGAGTTTAAGGAAATTTTCTAACTTTAAAAATCTTATTTTTAATTATTTTTAAATGATTTTTCAATTAAATAAATAAATAAAGAAAATAAAAAAAGTTGACTTTGACCGTTGACCGTTGACCGCTGACCGGGTCTTGACCGGTCAGACTGTGTTTTCTTATGCGCTGAGTGAGGTTCGAACTCGGGACCTCTCGTATACGTGCACGCAGCTCTACCAACTGAGCTACGTGTCTAACCCGAAATATCTCTGATTTTAATTATTTTTATATACTATTTAGATTATTCAGAAATCATTTATTTTTAAAAAGAATTTAAAATCCTTCGAACCAGTGTGTAGATTTGCCTCAAACCCGCGACCTTAAGGTTGCGCTGCACCCAGGCAGTATCGAACCCGCGTGCGTATGCTCACATTGCACACAGTCCACCATTGGACTGCGTGTCTAACCCGGGTTTAATACCAATTTATATTAATTTTATATACTTACTAAGGGTTGATCTGAGTAAGTTTTAAAAAGGCTGTTTTATTTTGGAAATCGGATGCGTGTGAGACTCGATCCCGGGTGCGCCTGTTTAACATTGCACACAGTCCACCGCTGGACTGTGTGTCTAACCCGGTTAAATACACAATTTTAATTATACTTGTATACTATAAAAAAAACTTCATCTTCTTCACAATGCAACTTACTGATAAAACCAACTGTTTAATTATAAAACCATTTGATTTCAATGATTAGTTTCTTTCAACAAAATGTATGACAACACAGGATATAAGGAATGGTTTTTGTACCGAAATGAAGATGGTTGTGATACTCTGGTAACACCTCTGGCGTCAATACAAGAACTCCGACGATTTGAAGCGACAACTTCAGAGAGTTTTCGAGAGTTTAAGAGAGAGTTTGAGAGAATGAGCGAGTTCATGCTGAGGGGTAAGGATTGATATTTATAGTGTAACCATTCAATCATAGATTTCGGTTTCAATTCTAAAAGACCAATGATTTCTTTCGGTTTTTAAATCAATTGATTCTGGTTTTTTTTCAATTATAACTGATGTTGGAAATCAGTTACACACGTTAAATCATAAGGAAAACGTCAATTGTGTTGATTGCAGAAATTTAGTTTTTGACAGTTACTGGTTTCTGCGAATTTGAACTTGCAAGTTTTGCGTTTGTTTCGATATAAAACTTAATTGATTTCTGGTTATTCCCAAATGTGTGTGTAGTGCAGTGGTGTGTGTTGTGTGTGGATTCGATGGGGACCCGGGTTCGAGACCCGGCTACCCTTATCCGTTTTATTATATTTTTTTTTATTCTTTGATTTACTTATCATTATTATTTATAAATTTTGGTTTTAAATTCCAACATATTTTATTAATTTGATATCATTTAAACTAACCAGCACAATAAATACGCAAGGAACATTTAACCGAATATTTGATTATTAAACGAAGCGGGTTTTGAAACCCGTTTTCGACGAATGTTACAGTATCCCCTACTTTTAGAAATGTCGTCCCGAAATTTAAGTAGTAGTGGTAACTGGAAAAAGATGCGGGTATTTTTCGCGCATTGAGTCTTCACGTTCCCAAGTAAACTCGGGTCCTCGTTTTGACTCCCAAAGTACCCTGACAATTGGAATACGACTTCGCCTTAAACGCTTCTCTCCGAAGTCCATGATTTCCACCGGTCTTTCAACGAAGTGCATCGATTCATCGACTTGAATGTCTTCTAGCGGAATATGGAGGTTTTCATCGGCAAGGCACTTTTTCAAGTTTGATACGTGGGATGAATTCTGTTAAACTCTTCTGGTAGGTCAAGCTTGTATGCTACAGGACCTACTCTTTCGAGTATCTTGAAAGGTCCTACGTAGCGTGGTGCTAGCTTGCCCTTCTGGCCAAAACGAATCACTCCCTTCCACGGTGATACTTTTAAAAGTACTTGATCACCAATGTCAAACTCTAAGGGCTTTCGTCTTTTGTCTGCATAACTCTTTTGACGACTTTGAGCTGCTAGAAGATTGTTTCAAATTTGAATGACCTTGTCGGTTGTTTCTTGAATTAATTCTGGACCGGTGATTTGTGATTCCCCAATTTCGTGCCAACATACTGGAGATCGGCACTTACGACCATATAAAGCTTCGAAAGGAGCCATGCCGATACTTGAATGATAGCTCTTGTTGTACGAAAATTCAACTAATGGTAGATGAGCGTCCCAATTCCCTTTGAAGTCTATGACACATGCTCGAAGCATGTCTTCAAGAGTTTGGATGGTGCGTTCAGATTGATCATCAGTTTGAGGATGAAAAGCGGTACTGAGGTCTAATCGTGTCCCCAAGGCGGTTTGTACGGCTCGCCATGTTCGTGAGATGAAACGACCATAACGGTCTGAAATGATGCTTAAAGGTATACCATGACGGCTTACGATCTCGCTGATGTAGATACGAGCTAACTTCTCGTTCTTGAAGTCCTCGCGAATCGGAATGAAATGAGATGACTTTGTAAGACGATCGATTATTACCCATATAGTGTCATACCCACTGGAGGTGCGAGGTAACCCGGTAATGAAATCCATGGTTATGTTTTCCCACTTCCATACAGGTATTTCGGGTTGGACTAGAAGTCCTGAAGGTCTTTGATGTTCAGCTTTTACTTTGGAACAGGTAAGGCACTTGGAAACAAAAACAGCGATATCCTTTTTCATGCCAGGCCACCAGTAGGTGTATCGTAGGTCTTGATACATCTTGTCGGCTCCTGGGTGTACAGAGTACCGTGTTTTGTGCGCCTCATTCATGAGGATATCACGAAGGTTATCGCGATCAGGAATCCATATGCGATTTAAATAGTATAGAATACCGTCGTATTTGGTTTCGATTTTGAGTTCAGCTCCACATGACAGCTCATCGCGTACGTCATTTTCTGTTACAGAAACATGTTGAGCTGCTCGGATTCGATCTTTGATGTCAGTTATGATTTGCGAACAGAGAAGACGAATGGAGTTCGCATAACCTTTTCGACTGAGTGCATCAGCCACCACGTTTGCCTTGCCAGGATGATACCGAATTTCACAATCGTAGTCGTTAAGAAGTTCGACCCATCTTCGTTGCCTCATATTCAACTCCTTTTGGTTGAAGATATGTTGGAGACTTTTGTGGTCAGTGTATATTTCACACTTGGTACCGTAGAGGTAATGTCTCCATATCTTGAGAGCGAACACAACGGCTCCAAGTTCCAGGTCGTGGGTGGTGTAATTCTTCTCATGAGCCTTGAGTTGCCTAGAAGCATAGGCTATCACTTTTCCTCTTTGCATTAATACACAGCCTAGCCCTAGCACTGATGCGTCGCAATATACCACAAAGTCATCGCAACCCTCGGGGAGGGTGAGGATAGGTGCGTCACAAAGTTTTTGCTTTAGAGTTTGGAAGGCTTCTTCTTGTTTAGGTCCCCATATGAAGGGTTTTCCTTTATCAGTCAGAGCCGTGAGTGGTACAGCAATACAGGAAAAATTGGCAATGAAGCGTCGATAGTAACCAGCCAAACCGAGAAATGACCTTACTTCGGTAGGGGTACGTGGCGCTTGCCATTCTTGCACTGCCTTAATTTTTGAAGGATCAACATGAATTCCCTTGTCATTGACGACATATCCAAGGAATTGTACTTCTCCTAACCAGAATTCACATTTTGAGAATTTAGCATAGAGCTTTTCAGTCCTTAAGAGTGTAAGGATAAGCCTAAGGTGTCGTTCATGATCGGATTTAGACTTGGAGTAGATAAGAATATCGTCGATGAAGACTATGACGAAACGGTCGAGGTAGGGTTTGCATACCCTATTCATTAGATCCATGAAGGCAGCGGGGGCGTTGGTTAAACCGAATGGCATGACCATGAATTCGTAATGACCATAACGAGTTCGGAAAGCGGTCTTTGGGATATCTTCTTCATGTACTCTGAGTTGATGATAACCAGAACGAAGGTCGATTTTTGAAAAGCAGGTGGCGCCTTGAAGTTGGTCTAGGAGGTCATCGATGCGAGGTAGTGGATAGCGATTTTTAACCGTTAGCTTGTTGAGTTCTCTATAATCAATGCACATGCGAAACGTTCCATCTTTCTTCTTCACAAAAAGAACAGGTGCACCCCAAGGCGAGGAGCTAGGACGTATGAATCCTTTGTCAGTCATCTCTTGCAGTTGACTGGCCAGCTCTTGCATTTCGGATGGGGCTAACCTATAAGGAGATTTTGCGGCTGGTGTAGCGCCAGGTACAAGATCGATGCGGAATTTGACTTCTCTCACAGGAGGGAGTCCTGAAATGTCGTCGGGAAAGACTTGTGGGAATTCTTTCACAACTGGAATATCTTCGAGTTTCCTTTCCTTGTTTCCCTTTTTGACGATGTGAGTTAGGAATGCGACATAGTTCTTGCGGAGATATCTTCGGGCTTGAAGGCAGGACATTAGTTTGAGTCCTTTCGAAGGGGTTTCCCCAAAAATACGTAGGGTCTGACCGTCTGCAAGAGGAATGCGAATGAACTTTTCGCGGCACACTACTTCAGCGTGATGCTGGCTGAGCCAGTCCATACCGATTATAACATCGAAACTTCCCAACTTCATAGGAATGAGGTCAACTGGGAAATCGTGATCGTTTAGAGTGAGGGTACAATCGCGTATAATAGAATTTAATGAAACAGGTTTTCCGTCAGCAACTTCCACCGTTAGAGATTCCATGAGATTAACACGAGTTTGGTTGAGGATAGGTTCAAATTCTAAGGACACAAAACTCTTATCCGCGCCAGTATCGAATAACATGTATGCATAACTACCATTGATGAGAAACGTACCGTTAACCACGTTGTTGTCAGCCCTAGCTTGGTTGGCATTGATGTTGAAAGCTCTTCCTCTTGTAGGTGGAGGAGCTTGGTTAGCTTGGTTTACCGGGTTTGCTTGAGCTTGGGCATGGATGATGTTCACCAAGCGTGGACATGTGTTCCTGAAGTGGTTTGGGTCCCCACAGTTGTAACAAGCTCGCATGGGTTGCATCATGGGGTAGTTGGGTTGGTAGTAAGTTTGGGCTGTGTGTGGTGCAGGTGGTAGAAGTAAGGGTTGTTGGGCTTGACCCACTATCTGATGGTGGGTTTGGATTGGGGGTTGATTGCGGTTCATTCGTTGAAGAGTACGACAGGTTTGGATGGTGTGACCTGCGCGGCCACAGCTTGTGCAATGTTGGCAAAGAGTTTCGGGAGGGTGGTGGTATTGACAACGGTTGCATTTTGGGTGTGGGCTGGTGTATGGCTTTTTAAATGGTGCAGCTGAGGGAGCAATTTGGGTGATTGGTGCAGCGGTGATAGGAGGGTTGGTTTGAGTGACGGCAAAATTCTTGCTGTTTCGTTTCCTCTTACCAGCAAACTTCGAGGATGAGACTGGGTGGTTTGGAGTTGGGGTCTCAATGGGTGATTTCTTCTTTTCATCTTTGAACTTGCCGTTTCGAATGCGATTTTCAATGAGTTCTGTAGCTAACTCCATCGCGGCTTCAAGTGTTGCAGGTGATGTGCTTAAAACCGAATCTTGAATTTTCGAGGGGAGGCCTCGAATGTAATGTTCAACCAAGCGGTACACGGGGGTGAACAAATTAGGGATCATCTGGTTTAGCTCGAGAAATCTCTTATTATAGGAAGTGTGATCTCCTTCCTTTTGTTTCAGTGAGTGGAATTCGTCTTCCAGCTTTTTGGTTTCGCTTCTTGGACAGAAGCGTCTTGTCATGAGTTCCCTTAACTCTTCCCATGTTAAGGCCATGGCATCTTCGACTCCTCGCTTACCTTTTTCCGTGTTCCACCAGGTAAGGGCTACCCCAAACAGTCTTCCAGTTGCATAACGTATCTTACGGTCCTCGGGACAATCGCAATTGAGGAAAGTGTTCTCCATTTCTTCAAACCAGTGAAGGAGGGCGGTAACACCTTCGGTCCCTTCATACTTTGGGGGATCGCAAGATTTGAAGTGTTTGTAGGAGCACTTTTTGGAAGGAGGGTTGGCGACGCTCTGGTCTTCTTGATTGGGAGGGTTGATGGGATTTGCGGTGAGAGCTTGTTGAACTTGAATCACGATGTCAGGAAGCACTGCGGCAATTTGTTTAGCAATTTGTGTGGCCAAGCGTTCATTTGATCTTCCTGACTTTCTACCTCCACGTAGTTGCCTAGCCGACATCTACAGGAACATACATAGGAAGATTGTGTGTTTAAGAATTTTTTTTTCTAGGTGTCATGTGTCGTAAAAAGAATGAAAAACAACATAATTGGCAGTAATCTAACTACATCCATAGGATGTCTTGGGTTTGCTCATGTTTGAGCCTCCAATGTCCCCCATACCATCGCCTGTGTAGTCATGTGGGCCCCCATGACTATTGCACACATTGCACACAGTCCACCATTGGACTGTGTGTCTAACCCGGGTTTAATACCAATTTATATTAATTTTATATACTTACTAAGGGTTGATCTGAGTAAGTTTTAAAAAGACTGTTTTATTTTGGAAATCGGATGCGTGTGAGACTCGATCCCGGGTGTGCCTGTTTAACATTGCACACAGTCCACCGCTGGACTGTGTGTCTAACCCGGTTAAATACACAATTTTAATTATACTTGTATACTATAAAAAAAACTTCATCTTCTTCACAATGAAACTTACTGATAAAACCAACTGTTTAATTATAAAACCATTTGATTTCAATGATTAGTTTCTTTCAACAAAATGTATGACAACACAGGATATAAGGAATGGTTTTTGTACCGAAATGAAGATGGTTGTGATACTCTGGTAACACCTCCGGCGTCAATACAAGAACTCCGACGATTTGAAGCGACAACTTCAGAGAGTTTTCGAGAGTTTGAGAGAATGAGCGAGTTCATGCTGAGGGGTAAGGATTGATATTTATAGTGTAACCATTCAATCATAGATTTCGGTTTCAATTCTTAAAGACCAATGATTTCTTTCGGTTTTCCAATCAATTGATTCTGGTTTTTTTTCAATTATAACTGATGTTGGAAATTAGTTACACACGTTAAATCATAAGGAAAACGTCAATTGTGTTGATTGCAGAAATTTAGTTTTTGACAGTTACTGGTTTCTGCGAATTTGAACTTGCAAGTTTTGCGTTTGTTTCGATATAAAACTTAATTGATTTCTGGTTATTCCCAAATGTGTGTTTAGTGAAGTGGTGTGTGTTGTGTGTGGATTCGATGGGGACCCGGGTTCGAGACCCGGCTACCCTTATCCGTTTTATTATATTTTTTTTATTCTTTGATTTACTTATCATTATTATTTATAAATTTTGGTTTTAAATTCCAACATATTTTATTAATTTGATATCATTTAAACTAACCGGCACAATAAATATGCAACGAACATTTAACCGAATATTTGATTATTAAACGAAGCGGGTTTTGAAACCCGTTTTTCGACGAATGTTACACGAACCAGGTACGCATAAATAAGATTATAGTTAAACGAGCGATTTTGGTCAAATATTTAGTGAAAGTCCTTCGTTGTAAAGTGAGGGACTAAAATTGACTAAAACGCCCTCGATGGGTAAATCGGGCGAACAATACTTATGGGTTGTTTAGAAACATATATTATGGTAATGGTAAACCTTAGATAAGCATAAAAGATATAGGCAAAATCCTTAACGGGTTAAACGCCTAAAATGAGTCTATTCCGTAAAATGGCTAACCGAATGGTAATATTCGGGATAGTTGGTTTATTATAGCAAATCCACCAAAATATTGGTTGTGGTGAAATATAAGTAGATATTTTAAAATGTAGAATTGTGAAGTTTGAAAAGAAAAGAACGAGATTTAGACTTAATTGTTTAAATTCCCTAAACGGGTCAAAAATCTTATAATTGAGTTTCAAGCCGAGAGCTTGAAATTTAGAATTTTGTGAATTCCAAAGTTGGGTTTTAACTCCATATGATGGGGAATTAAATTACGATCACGTAGAAAGAAACGGGTCGTAAAACGGATAAGAAACAAGAAAGTTATGGACGTTTTTGTAATAAAGATTGAAAGGAGTAAAAGCTGAAACTAGGCTGCAGCGTGACCTACGGTTCTGGACCGTGGCTCACAGTCCAGACCTGCTGTTTTGAACAGACCAGGTGAACCGTGACCCACGGTTACCAACCGTGTCTTACGGCAGACCTTTTTTTAAAAAAAATTGTTTCTTGTTCGTGTTGATATACGAACTTGATTTAAACATGTTATAAGTTTATATGATCATTTCATGGTTTATTAAATGTAGGAATATCTCGAGATGCCGGATGACGATTAAGCTCAACGAAGAACCGAACACAATCAAGATACAAACTTCCGCATTACATTTCGTCGTCATTTTTAAATGACGAACTTTTTTACACTATGTTGTGTTGTTTCAATAAAAAAATGTTTTAATGAGCCCGTATTTTCAAATGTATGTGTAAACATGATTACACAATTATGATCGAAACATACGAAAATTGTTGAATATAAGTAAGGGTCTTACAATAACAAACATAATGAAGCCATAGTTAACAATCATTTTCTGATCTCATTGATTGAAGAGTTACTAGATGAATAGGGTAGCTAGGTGTACTTTCCAAGCTCGATCTGAGATCAGGATACCATCAAAATGAGAATGGATGAAATGGCTATTCATAAAACCGCATTTTGCACGCATTGGGAAATTTGAATTCCCGGTAATGATATGTCCTTACAAACGCACAAAAACGTACAAATTTCTATAAATTATGCACAAAAAGACATTAATTTCTTTTTATTACACTATTTTGATTTCTCTGATGCATTACTTTAGTTTCTATAAATTAGTTTACTAAAGTATTTGTTTATTGTAATAAGTTGAATAGATTTTCTTATAAATAATCTGATTTTATGTAATATAAACTTTGGCCATAAAAATAAATGTAGAAGGTGCTAAAGATATGGAAATGTTTTTTTTTTTTTTTTTTTTTTTTTTTTGAGAAATTAGGGACTTTCGTGGAGCCTATGTGGATAAGAGAGAAAGAAAAGTCTGTGCGTGAGAAACAGGTGTGCATTTGTCCTTGTTCTTGTGATATGTCCGAACAACACCTATTTGTCATTTATATTCAAGTTTATAAACTAAGGATATTATTGCAAACTTACATCGATTCCAATGGTTGCTCATTTAAGGCAACTTTATTTTCATAGATTGCAAACTAACATAGATATATAATAAAAGAGCCATACGTTACCCTTCAAAACATATAACTATAACATACTTGTAGGGTTAAAATTACTTAGTGATGGATTAACAATGCTAAACCCACCATCAATAAAAAGGTTTTGCCCGCTAATGTACTTTGCCTCGTCACTCGCTAGAAAAAGAGCAGCATTCGCGATATCATCAGTTTTCAATTTAACACCCTTGAGGTTTCCTGTCAAGTGTATCACATTCTCTACAACCTCCTTAACATTCTCTATAGCGTCCGCTTCAAGCTTGATTTTATTTGTGGAAAATGGTGTCGCGATTCCATGAGGGGACAAACAGTTGACTCGAATTCCAAATTGTCCAAGCTCTACAGCCAAATTTTTGGTCAAACCGACTACAGCGTGCTTTGCACTACAATAAGCATGTGTCGAGATTCCACCAATATTTGATGCAACACTCGCAGTTGAGATTATTGAGCCTGTTTTTACAGGAACCATAACTCTAGCAGCATGTTTCATGCCTAGAAAGACACCAATGACATTAACACTAAGCACACGCTCGAAGTCGGACTTTTCATTATCAAAGATGTGTGGTTTGTTGGAATCCATAATTCCTGCATTATTGAACATGATGTCTAGTTTTCCATATGTGGTGATCGCAGTATCTATAGCGTTTTTGACATCTTCTTCTTTGGTTACATCACAATGGACATATATCGAGTTAGATGAGCCTATGGCATCACAAACCGCTTGACCAAGCTCATCTTGATATCTACAATTACAATTTTGGCTCCGTGTTTAGCAAAGAGTTTTGCAGTACACTCTCCAATGCCGCTTGCTGCTCCCGTTATCAAAGCAACTTTTCCTACCAACCTATCAGCAAGTAAGTTTCATATTGATCAAGAAAAATTAAGGTAAAAAGCCTTGTATTGATATTATAAATGAACACTTGAAAACTTGCTTTGAGTAATGCCACTAGAGGTGAACTATAAATCTTTTTAGCTAAAAACCCTTGTAAACAAATTATATTCGAATATAGAACGAAATCGTAAGTTGGTTGGACCAATGGGGAGGCAAATTTTATTTTAAACTCTGGGCAAATTGGTAATTTTAAGCTGAGGGCAAAATCGTAAGTTGATTGGACCAATGGGGAGGCAAATTCGTAATTTTTAGCCGGGGCAAAGCTATAATTTTATTGTCAAAAAAAAAATCTAAAACGATCGCATGACCGTAATTTTACACCGGGCGCAAAATCATAATTTGATGAGGGAAAAACCGATGGCAAAATTGTAAATTTAAACGAGGGTAGAATTGTAATTTAGCTGAGAGGAAAGAAAACAAAACCAATGGCGAAACTGTAAATTTAAACGGGGCAAAATCGTACTTTTGTTATACCAATGGGGAAGTGCTAGCCAGCTGCCTGGCACTATTGTTGCCGCCCATTTGAACCAATAGCGGGGAAACACTATTCCCGCCATTGTAAAGGTAAATATAGTAAATGCACAAGGTGCAAGGGGTGTGTAACTCGCTACCCCTGCGAGTTGACCAGATACACCGCCTAAACCTACCCGGGTTGTGGATAGTGGCGTACCTAGAAATTATCTTTCGGGAGTGCAAATGAGGGGTTTAACCAAATTCTCAAGGAGTGGATCGGAATTTTTTCCCTATAAAATACCCTAATTTTTTTTTTCAAGTGGTACACCCGCTCACTCAACTCTCAACCTAGGTCCGCCCCTGGTTGCGGAGCGAGAAACTTGAGCATATTAGTAACATCAGGACTCGGGAGATAAAGGCTGCTCACCCGTCCCTACCATTTTGGACCCTGGTTTCCAAGTTTTCAGTGGATGGACCTGTGTAGTGGGGCCATGAAAGCCCAACATTCATTTATCTAAGGAAGAGGACCCGGGCACTGGCGTTATAAGCCGTGATCGCTTGCCGACAACGCGTTATACACGGTGCCGGTCCCGCCCATCACGCGTGAAGAGGATAACTCGTGGCCAGGACAATGCGTGCTGAAATGAGAATGTGAGGGAAATTGTTGGGTATTGTTGAGTGTGGTGAGTGATGGGCATTTCCACTAAAATTCATCACTAGTGATGGAATAAAGCTCGATGAGGTGGAGGAACGTGATTGTATATTGTGAGTGATGGCGCCCCTAACCTCTAAGAGCCCAAAAGAAAATTTTAGTTATTATGACTTCTTGTTTTTATTATTTCAAGTATTGTAATTGTGTTTTATTTATTTAATGAAAGCGTCTTTTTTACTTAAATGATTAGTTTCTTTTAATTTATAAAAGAAAAGGTTTGGGTAATAGGTTGAGCTATATGGGTGTGTCATCCTATGTGGGTTGAAGTGGGTTTTAATGGATTAATTAAGGTAGCATACATCCTATTGGTCGATGGACTGGGTTGAATTGGGTTCTCGCGATGGCTTCCCCTGCACCCAATGTTGTAAATAGAGTCTCGGAGACTGAGTAATAGCTACAAGGTAGGCTATCGAGATGACTTTCTTCAACTCCATCTAATACCCGGATTCGATCAAATGGTGTCAACCTCGGTCAGAATCGGATCTAGTTGGTCAATTCGGGCCGAGTTTGACTTAAAAAATGAAACATAATTCCTATGTTTATCATATTGAACAATGAATATCATATTTCAAGGAATGAATAATACTTTTTGAAATATTTAACTATTTGAACATGTATTTTTTATTTATATTGATATTCACGTATTTTGTTATAAATATTGGTAAACTTATGATATCTAACGCATGTATATTTTTCCGAACACTAATTTCTTTAAAATTAAACATGTGAGTACTATCCGCCTAAACCGAGTACTCGCAACTCCCCAGTTGACCGACTTAAGAACGTCTAAAGACTTCTTCAACCATGCCTACACCCTTACAAAACAATACTTATTTCACTGCATATATCCTTTGTAAAAAAACATGCATTTACCATTGAATTCTCCGGTATGAATGAGAAAGAAATATATTTTTATATTTCTATTACCATAATACAAGAAATTGAAGAAAGAAAAATAATATAACTTTTCTCTCAATAAATAAAACGACCACAATCTAAAAGAAGTGACCTTTTTGTAGAAGTTTCCATTGTGTCTTAAAGAGTGAGAATATGAGAGTGAGAGATGGTTTCAAAACAAGGTTCAAGCTTAAGAGTTATATAGTGACAAAAGTTGACTTATAAAATCATTTCCTTAAGTTGATTAAAGCTATTCTGATGGTAATTATTTAGTTAAAAGTAACTAATAATATAATGTATTTATTTGCTATTCTGATGGTAAATATTTAGTTAAAAGTAACTAATAATCTAATGTTTTTATTTAATAAGAGGGTTACTTGCCATACTATCGGAACAGTTAAACTAATCTTATATATAGCTGTTAATTAATTTTGACTTTTAAGTTATAATTTTTTTGAAGTGATAATTAACTGGGTGTTTTACACTAAAAATGATATTTAACTATTTTGTACCATTTCGAAGTTTTGCTTTGTACGTACAAAGCAAGACCCACCTCACCAAAATTTTAAAAAAATACTCTTTTATTTTATTTTTTTAACGAATATGTCTTAAAATGCATAATAGTTAAATCAAACTTAGTTATAAAAAAAGTTAAATCAAACAAATTACATCAGAAACAATCGTTTTTTACCTGCAAACACAACACTTAGGTGTTGTTTTGTTAGAGGCAAAACGTGTGCAGTCTACTGACCACATCTGCAGACATCTGTAGCAGAAGAGGTGTACCAAATCTCTGCAGTCTGCAAAGGAAAGACTGTTTGTTTTCTAACTTCTGCAAGCTGATGAAATAATCAAACAAACAAAAAACTATAATTAACACGTTTTCATTCAAAAACACAGAACTCAGCCGACACCACCACAAATCAAAAACCCAAATTATCAAAACTCAGCCGACACCACCACCGTCTCCACTCGTCTTCATCGTAGCGAAAGCGACACCTCCATCGTCGAACCAGTCCACCCTTCCATCCCTAATCAACAATTGGCAATAGATCGATGTGGATGCAGCAGGGTTGACAGAGAAGGTGGTGGTGTCGGCTGGAGAGGTGTCGGCCGGAGAAGGTGGAGGAGGGAGGTGGGTGGCGGACTGTGGGAGGGTGAAGACGGTGGTGGAGGAGATGGAGTGGTGAAGACGGTGGTGGAGGAGATGAGATGGGTGAAGCAAAGAGGTGGGAGGAGAGTGAAGATGTGGGACTTGGGAGGAGAAGAAAGTGAAGAGGTGGGAGGAGAAGCTCTACAGACCCAAGAAGACATGGAACCATGTCTGCACCAAACAGAGGTCTCGCAGACCTTTTTTACTGAAAGGTCTTCGAAAAACCAAACAATCTTCAGATCCAAAGGTTTGCACGATCTGCGCGACGCAGACATAAGCTGCCAGAAGTGGTTTTCTTCACAAAAACAAACACCACCTTAATATATTTCTATTGGATTTTGTTTTACTGGATTATCAAAATATTAGTTTTCATGTAAACTAACAGTGTGTAAATACAACTAGGTTTTGAAGATTTACATTTTATTGAAGTTAATACTTAATAGAAATTCACATATAAACTATTATATATCGTTTTAATCAACATTAACTTTCTAAGTACTCTCGTGTTGATTACTTAAAAGAATCAATTATCATTCAACAAGGGACAACCGATTCCGAAAGGGTCTTAATAATCACACATGGTAAAAACTTATTCTCACATGGTGTATACTGGTCGTATAAGGTTATACAGCTCGTATAGAATAAAATGAACTGACAAAGTAGCCTTTGTCAGTTCGGCCCGTATACACCATGTGAGATAAGCTTTTAGGGTGATCATATATAATGCCCGTATAATGTTATACCGCCCACATACATTTGGTCATATAATATTATGTTGCTCGTATAATGTTATACGGCTCGTATACATTTGGTCGTATAACATTATATTGCTCGTATACAATTGTATACGGCTGGTATAATTTTATACTGCCCATATACATATAAAACAAAAAAAAAACATTCCACTGCATCTATTTCTGTGCAACACCATTCTATACGGGTCGTATAATGTTATATGGCCCGTATACACCTAGGGATATGAAAAATAAAGAAATAGGGGTGTGAAAATAGAAGGACCCTTACAAAATTAACTTCATTTTACGTGATCAATCTAGTAACATTATGTCATTTTACACAATGCCGTTTTTTCAAACCCTGCTACCGATGTTTAGATGATATAGTACGGTTTGCAATTGATCGAATAACTACCTTTACCTACCAAATTCTTAATTATCTTCATAATATATTAAAAGGAAATTGGCCTGTAATAATTTCACATAGACTTTATTAGCCATTAATAATCCCACCTTAGAATATTCCCCCACCAGTCCCACCTTTCACCTATTTTCCTACAATAGTCCCCCGTTAAAAAAACTTAACGGGGTTAAGCTTTTTTCCCAATTACAAACAGATTTTTTAGGGTTTTTTTATTAGAACGACGATACGAGTCCATTGATGTAAAACTTGCCTCGAAACGGAGCTCTAAACGATGAAAACGACGCTTCAATTCGGGTGTTAATTTTCCAATTAACCAAAATCAAGTCACTTGGAGCACCATTCGAAGTAACTTTTACATCAATGGACTCGTATCATCGTTCTGATCAAAAGCTCTAAAAAATCTGTTTGTAATTTGGAAAAAAACTTAACTCCGTTAAGGTTTTTTAACGGGAGACCATTGTAGGAAAAATAAGTGAAAGCCCTGGGACTAGTGTGGGGAATATTCTAAGGTGGGATTATTAATGGCCAATAAGGATTAGATGGGATTATTACAGGTCAATTCCCCTATATTAAATTGTACGCTTTTTCATTGATTTTTGTTGTTTTTTAAACCCTAAACTCACCCATCCACTAAATTAGCTTTTAAATTGTTACACAAACATCCATTACAAGACTAGAACCCACTCCATTTGTCGGGGTTATCTTATTAGTTACCACACTCGTTAATACTATCAGGCTATACAAGCCATGTGGTTACGTTCTAATTAAATGAAAATGAGAATGAAAAATCAATAACGCTTTCTCATTAAATTCTTGGTTATTTATGAATGTATTTTTAAAGTCCAATCCAATTTACTCTCTATTAGATTAAATGCAATTTACTCTTTGTTAAAGTCAAAATGACTTAAATGGGTTGCATAACTGCAGGGAGTCTAGGGCTGCAAGATGTAGTGCTTAAAAAAAATTAAAAAAAGAAAACGAAAAATTTACTCTTTGTTAAAGTCAAAATGACTTAAAATGGGTTGCATCAACTGCAGGGAGTCTAGGGCTGCAAGCTCAAAAAAAATTAAATAAAATAAAGAAAACAAAACTTAAAAAAAGGGGGTGATGTGTGATACGGTGATTTGTTAAAAAAATGTTTCTTCTCTCCCGCAACGTCCGTTACTAGGGGTGGCAAAAGTAATGTGTTGGGCTGGTTTGGCTCATGGGTTAGGATACATATAGATTAGGATGGGTTTTTTAAGAAAAGGTTAGGATTGTTTTGGCAAACATGAGTTTATTAAAGGTTAAGATAAGTTTTAGTAAATATTGGTTCGACTTTCGATTATTACAGGCAAAAAATAAAACTTAAAACATAAAAAATTAATAAAACAAAAAAATTGAAAAATTATAAAAATAAAAAAACAAATTTGAAAAACAAAAAAATCAAAAAACAAAAAAATTTTTTTAAAATGTTAAAAATAAGAAAATGGTAAAAAAATTTAAAAGATTCAGAAAACTAAAAAAATCAGAAATTAAAAAAAAACTAAAAATAAAAAAATGTAAAAATAAAAAAATGTTAAAAAAACTGAATTTTTATTTTTCAGATTTTTTTATTTTTGTGGATTTTTTTTAATTTTTTACTTTTGCTGATTTTTTTTTATTTTTTACATTTTTTTCTGAATTATTTTGAGGATTTTTAATTTTTTGGATCTTTTTGTTTTTAATTTTTTATTTTTTTGGATTTTTTATTTTTTTGTTTTTGTTTTTTTTCTTTGTGAAATCAACATTTACAAACACTCGAATAAACCGAAGAATCTGACTATGATACTCTTTTTAGAGTTATCTATTTACCCAGCTTAATACCTATCCTGACACACGAATTATTTAAATAGATATTTTACAACACGTCCTGACCCATACTTAATTATTTCCCAACCCATCCTGACTAGGGCTGCAAACGAACCGAAGAACACGAACAAGACATTGTTCGTGTCCGTTTGTTAAGAAACACACGTGTTCGTGAACCGTTCACGAACTCTTATCGAACGAGATTTTATGTTCATGTTCGTTTGTTAAGGAAATGAACTTGTTCTTGTTCGTTTGTGTTTGTTTGTTAATTTTAGGCAACAAACAAAAACGAACGTTGACGACCACAAATGAGCACAAACTAATGTTCATGAACACCAATGGCAACAAACAATCGTTCATGAACAGAATATATAATACAAACACTTATTAGATATTTAATTTGTCGGAATTTTGAAGTATATAAATAAATATAAAAACTAAAAACACTAATGAACTATCGAACACAAACGAACATGTTACCGAACGTTCACGAACATAAACGAACGAACACGACCTCTGTTCATGTTTGTTCATTTAACTAAACGAACGAAATTTCTTGTTCGTGTTCGTTTGTTTAATAAACGAACGAACACAAACGAACTTCCCGCCGAACGGTTCACAAATGTTCGCCGAACGTTTGGTTCGTTTGCAGCCCTAATCCTGACTCATCCTCATTTTTAGAAGGGGAATTGACCTGTAATAATCTCACCTAGACCTTATTGGCCATTAATAATCCCACCTCAGAATATTCCCCCACCAGTCCCACCTTTCACCTATTTTTCCTACAATGGTCCCCCGTTAAAAAAACTTAACGGAGTTAAGCTTTTTTTCCAAATTACAAACAGATTTTTTAGGGCATTTGATGAGAATGATGATACGAGTGCATTGATGTAAAACTTACTTCAAAATGGTGCTCCAAGTGACTTGATTTTGGTTAATTGGAAATTTAAACACCCGAATTGAAGCGTCGTTTTCATCGTATGGAGCACCGTTTTGAGGCAAGTTTTACATCAATGGACTCATATCATAGTTCTAATCAAAAGCCCTAAAAATATGTTTGTAATTTGGAAAAAATCTTAACTCCGTTAAGTTTTTTTTTAACGGGGGACCATTGTAGGAAAAATAGGTGAAAAGTGTCACACCCCGACCCGCAGCGGAAAAGGTGATCGGGGCATGATTGGGTTTTCATCAAAGCTCATGACATTTATTATAATGTTTCATATTTATTATTACAATTTAAAAGGAATCATACAATCAATTCAAAACAATACAACATGTTCTATACATCCTTCTAAACTTCATTATTTTTCTTCTAAGGCATTTTCCTATGTTTTCCTTGCTTCATCCTGTTCCCTGTATCATGTGTAAAAATGGTTTTTGGGTCAACAAAAAGTTGGCTAGTGAATCCTATGAAAAACATTTAAACAAGTTTATTGAATTGATTATTAAATAAAGTGCATAACCACATATGAGTAAATGTAAATGTAAATATATTCACAAAACACTTAATATTAGATATTGCACACACATACAACAATTGATCATTTTGAGGCACGCGTTGTTCAACTCGTCTCCCACGAGGAACTGATGGGCCTAATAAATGAGTTTTGAGGCACGCGTTGTTCTACGAACTGATGGGCCTAATGAATGAGTTTTAAGGCACGCGTTGTTCAACTCGTCTCCCACGAGGAACTGATTGGCCTAACAAATAATTTGCATACAACTTGACAATATGTAATACATAACTACAAACAATATTTACATTCTAAGTTTAGATCATAATATGGTATAGCACGAGTTGAATAAATGAATTAGTTTAAGCGACACATGATACACCCCAAAACGTGAATAAAAAGGGGAGTTTGTAAGAATTCACTCACAGTGGTTGCGTTTCTTGGATTGATGATGAATGCGCACGAAATTGGATTTAACCACGAGAGAAAACTAACCTAGATAATAACATAACGGTTCGGTAAATAAGCGGATTTTATTAATCAATTTTAGTAGGATTTTTGGATATATTTTTTGTGAGTTTAAGGCTATTTTCTAACTTTAAAAATGTTATTTTTAAGTATTTTTAATTGATTTTTAATTTAAATAAATAAATAAAAATAATAAAAAAATGTTGATTTTTGACCATTGACCGTTGACTTGTTGACCGTTGACCGTTGACTTGTTGACCGGTTCGGTCGGTTATATGTGTGCGCTGGGTGAGACTCGAACCCGTGACCTCCCGTACGCGTGCACGCAGCTCTACCAACTGAGCTACGTGTCTAACCCGAAATATTTCTGTTTTTAATTATATTTATACACTAATTAAGTTATTCCGAAAATCATTTATTTTAAAAAGGATTTAATGTATCGACTCGGTGCTCTCCACAGGTCTCGAACCCGGGACCTGTGGTTTAGTTTGGCACACAGTCCACCGCTGGACTGTGTGTCTAACTTGGTAAATATTTTGGTTTTTATTATACTTAATACCTTACTGTTGTGGATCCGGTTCAGTTAAAAAAAAAGAACATTTTATTACAGCGAAGGTGCGTGTGTCAAGGATCGAACTCGGGACGTATGCGTATTGTTTGCACACACTCCACCGCTGGACTGTGTGTCTAACCCGTTTATAATACCGATTTTAATTAATCTTATAATCACACTAGACTTCATCTTCTTCGTTCAAAACACGGACAACGGTTAACCATGCTGTTACTTGATTAATTCGGTTAACGAATAATATGAACAATTGAAAAGTATTGAACAGAAGGGTTTGGGGAAAGAAAGTACCGAACAGATTGTCTTCTTCAGAAATCTGGCAACGATTCGTCGGCTCTGTTTTGGTGACCTTCGGCTGTTAGGGTCAATTAACAGTTTGGAGGGATTAGATGTGAAATTGAACTACTGAGTAACGATTATCAGTAGGTTTGAATGATCATACCGGTTAACAGCGAGTTTCTGGAAATTCCAGAAGTTTTCCGGCGAAAACAGAAAATCCGGCAATGTCGTCTGGGGTTGATTCTGGGTGATGGAGTGATGTTAGAATTTGTCTAATAATGGAATGAAACAGAAAAGTCGAGGTAATTACCGTGTAGATGAAAGTCTCGGTTTTCCGGCGACTT
This sequence comes from Scalesia atractyloides, assembly GCA_947069175.1. Classification (NCBI taxonomy): domain Eukaryota; kingdom Viridiplantae; phylum Streptophyta; class Magnoliopsida; order Asterales; family Asteraceae; genus Scalesia; species Scalesia atractyloides. The sequence continues at coordinate 86,295,025 of CAMTDV010000021.1, forward strand.
GCAGAGAATTCCGGCGAGTGAAATTTCTTGCGACAGAGATTCTTCAGGGGTTTAAGGTGAGTGTGGGTGATGTCAGTATGAACTCTAAGATCTTATTTTTTGGGTAAGCAGGCGGGACGGAATGAACTCGGTTTTCCGGTGATAATTTCCGGTTGATTTACAGAGAAATCCGGCGACTTGCGGCGAAGTTTTCTGAGCAAAAATGGAGAGTGTAAGTTGGATAGATTCGTGAGCTCAACTGATGAACAAAGTATAACCCGGATTTGAATTATGTTTTCGGTTTCGACGGGAATTATGGTAATGAATGAAATTGATTGGATTTTTCGGTTATAACCGATGTTGTTGTAAATGCAACCGTTAAATCCAAAAGAAAACGGCAAAGTTTGACGAATTTGTCGGGATTTCCGGCGAGATTGATTTGGGGCGCGCTGAGTAGTTGGGTTTGATTTCCAATTTTATTTTAAGTATTAATTGTTTCAAATAATCAACAAGAAACACAAGTGGCGGAGTGGTTGGGCGAGTGTGAGTTAAATCGCTAAGCTTATATCTGGCTGACCCGGGTTTGAAACCCGGCTTCAGCATTTTATTTTTATTTCATTATTTTTAATAGATTTTCAATTATAAATTTTATATTCTAATATACTTATTAATTATGTATCGTTTAAAATTAATTTGAGCATTAAATATGCAACGAATTTTTTTAACTGGTTGTTCGGTTAATAAACGAAGCGGGTTTGGTTAATCCGGTTTTTGACGGAAGTTACAGTATCCCCTACTTTTAGAAATTTCGTCCCGAAATTTAAGTAGTGGCATGTTTGACTCAAAAAGGATGGTGTTTAATTTGACAGTTACATACTTAGAAAGAAGTAAGAGTTTAAATTTTGTTTGAGGCGGTAACGTTCCTTGTAAGGGTTGAGTACCCTGCTACAGGAATCGCTTTTTGTTGCCTACAATAAAGAATATTGATAAACAGAGTTGATTGACTAAGTATGATTTGATGCGCAAGAGTTTTGATACGTTTGGAAAGATAAAGTTATATCCTAAAACAAAACTTCTACTACTAATACCTACATGGAACTTCTCATATCCGCCTGACAATGCCTCTGATCCTTTGGCAAGAATACTTATATATGGGAAGTACCAGCGGCGTATCCACCATATTCTTGTCAAATTTTCATTGGTTTTATCAGTAAGTTATGATTGGTTCTATGATGTGACTCTAGAACATAAACAACACAACAACCAAGGCCTGAGTCCTAATTCTGATAGTATACATGTTTGAATGGTGACAATACCTCTCTCGTTTGTTATGATGGAGAGGTTAGTCTGTGTAGAAATGGAACACAATCCAATTTCTTTAAATGATGAGATGATATAAATGCTAAATCAGTGAGTATAGAACAAACTTCAATCAAGACAATACTAAATCCTACATGGAACTTCTCATAACCGCCTGACAATGCCTTTGATCCTTTGACAAGAATACTTATATATAGGAAGTACCAGCGGCGTATCCACCATATTCTTGTCAAATTTTCATTGGTTTTATCAGTAAGTTATGATTTGTCCTATGTGACTCTATAACATATACAAACACAACAACCAAAGCTTGAGTCTTAATTCTGATAGTATAAATGTTTGATTGACGACAGTACCTCTCTCGTTTGTTATGATGGAGAGGTTAGTCCTTGTGGAAGTGAGACATAGCTCAACTTCTTTAAATGATGAAATTGAAATACGTGGAGATGTATGATGATATAAATGCTAAATCAGTGAGTATAACACAAACTTCAACCAAGACATTACTAAATCCTACATGGAACTTCTCATAACCGCCTGACAATGCCTTTGATCCTTTGGCAAGAATACTTATATATAGGAAGTACCAGCGGCGTATCCACCATATTCTTGTCAAATTTTCATTGGCTTTATCCGCAAGTTATGATTAGTTCTATGTGACTCTAATACATAAATAAACACAACAACCAAAGCTTTAGTCTTAATTCTGATAGTATACATGTTCGAATGATGACAGTACCTCTCTCGTTTATTATGATGGAGAGGTTAGTCTATGTAGAAGTGAGACACAACCCAACTTCTTTAAATGATGAGACTGAAATATGTTGTTAAGTATGATGATATGAATGTTAAATCAACGAGTATAAAACAAAACTGAAATAGTAATTCGCATTAAGATTCTTGGATAAATTTCCAATTTATAATTGAGATACGTGAGAATTGAGATAACATAAAGAAAAAAAACACAAAAACTAAGCGGTTGGAGTTGAATCTTGATTTTTGGTGAAGAAGACTAGTTGGTTGGTTCGTTTGGGCCGTCATTAACTTCAACAGGATTGGCGTTGATGTTGTAGACTCTTCCTCTTGCTAGTGGCCTAGTGGTTAGGTTTTCTTGATTTGCTTGGTTAACTGGGTTTGCTTGAGCTTGGGCGTTTATGATGTTAACCAACCGAGGGCACGTGTTTCTATAATGGGTAGGGTCGCCACAATTAAAACAAGCTCGAACATAAGGTAACATGGGGTATTGGGGTTGTTGATATGTTTGGATCATGTTTTGAGTAGGGGGTGAGGTTTGGTTTTGAGGGACGCAGCAAGCTTGCTCAAATGACCATAGCGTCCACAGTTCGCACATAGTCGACAAGGTAAGGTAGATGGATGGTGATAAAAACAGGTGTTACATTGAGGGTGAGGCCCAAGGTAAGGTTTCTTATTTGGGTAAGTTGAGTTGGGTGCTACTTGGGTGATTGGGATAGCTTGGAGGGGTACGGCTTGTGAGACTGGTTGATTGCGTTGGGTGACAGCGAAAAGTTGCCCATCTCGTTTTTTCTTAGAAATGGATCGTGAAGGGGATTCGGTTTGGGTGGAGTTCGAGGTTTCAGTTGATGCTTTATCCTTCTTCTTCTCCTCCTTGAAGTCTTTATTCCGTATGCGGTTCTCGGTGAGCTCTGTAGCTAACTCCATTGCTGCTTCCAAAGTTGCAGGCGTGGTACTTATTACAGAGTCTTGAATTTTTGAAGGAAGACCTCGAATGTAGTGTTCGATCAAACGGTAGAGAGGAGTGAACAAGTTGGGAACCATTTGATTTAACTCGAGGAATCTCTTGTTGTACGTGGTGTGGTCGCCTTCCTTTTGTTTCAACGAATAGAACTCATCCTCTAATTTCTTGATTTCGCTCCTTGGGCAAAACCATCTTGTCATGATTTCCTTCAACTCTTCCCAAGTCAAAGTCATGGCATCTTCAACACCTCGTTTGGCCTTCTCTGTATTCCACCAAGTAAGTGCTATTCCAAGTAAACGACCAGTAGCATATCGCACTTTGCGATCATCGGGGCAATCGCAATTTAGAAAAGTGTTCTCCATTTCTTTAAACCAATGGAGGAGAGCGGTGACACCTTCAGTCCCTTCGTATTTTGGAGGGTCGCAGGATTTGAAATGCTTGTAGGTGCATTTAGTGGTATTTGGGAGAGGGTTGATAACATTTTGATCTTCTTGGTTGATGGGATTAGCGGTAAGGGCTTGTTGAACTTGAACTACAATGTTGGGTATTACGGCAGCCATTTGTTGAGCGATTTGGGCAGCCATACGCTCGCGAGCTTTTCCTGCTCTCATTTTCCTACGAGCGGAATTAGAAGACATCTACAAGGAATACATATCAAGAGTATGAGTTGGATGTTTTTGGGATCATGTGTCGTATTTAGGAATGAACATTCATAAAATAAACATAGCATAATAAATCTACTACATCCATAGGATGTCTTGGGCTTTGCTCGTAATTGGGCCTTGCATGCCGCCATACTTCACCTTCGTAATCATGTGGGCCCCCATGATTACCGGATTTTTCATATGGTTCGCATGTGTTAGCCTGGTTACGTACACTAAAACCCGTAGAAAATCGAGAAATATGTATGTAACGTATGATATTCGGAATGTATCCCTGTGTGGACACGGTGACACCTCAAAGTGGGGTTAGTTCGGACGACGTTTGGTGTGGCATGCTTTGGCCTAATAGGTCCTTCGTACTCTCAACGTTAGTCCCCAGGTAGGCAAACTGGTCCGTTATATTGGATTTATACGAATACCAACCTAGACAGGACGTTCCGACTACCGGTACTTGTACCCTTACAGTTACTACATGCCCGTCGCAGAACTCACTTTGATGAGATTTGAAAAATGAAAAATGCGACAAAATTTTGAATAACGGAAGTATGAAGATGATTTGAATATGTGAGCATTGAAATATGTATGATGAATGTGTATGAAATTATGTATGTTTGTCTGTAAGTATAATTCACTATGTATCACAAAATGTAATATCGGAAGTGTTTGCATACATTTGTGTATGTAATAAATATGAAAGAAATAAATATCATGAGTTTGCATATAACCACATAAACAATTAAAATCTAATCAACTATAGTATAGGCTCTAAGGGTCTAATAACCTATCCTATATCCCTATAGTCATGGCTCTGATACCAATCTGTCACACCCCGACCCGCAACGGAAAAGGTGATCGGGGCATGATTGGGTTTTCATCAAAGCTCATGACATTTATTATAATGTTTCATATTTATTATTACAATTTAAAAGGAATCATACAATCAATTCAAAACAATACAACATGTTCTATACATCCTTCTAAACTTCATTATTTTTCTTCTAAGGCATTTTCCTATGTTTTCCTTGCTTCATCCTGTTCCCTGTATCATGTGTAAAAATGGTTTTTGGGTCAACAAAAAGTTGGCGAGTGAATCCTATGAAAAACATTTAAACAAGTTTATTGAATTGATTATTAAATAAAGTGCATAACCACATATGAGTAAATGTAAATGTAAATATATTCACAAAACACTTAATATTAGATATTGCACACACATACAACAATTGATCGTTTTGAGGCACGCGTTGTTCAACTCGTCTCCCACGAGGAACTGATGGGCTTAATGAATGAGTTTTGAGGCACACGTTGTTCTACGAACTGATGGGCCTAATGAATGAGTTTTAAGGCACGCGTTGTTCAACTCGTCTCCCACGAGGAACTGATGGGCCTAACAAATAATTTGCATACAACTTGACAATATGTAATACATAACTACAAACAATATTTACATTCTAAGTTTAGATCATAATATGGTATAGCACGAGTTGAATAAATGAATTAGTTTAAGCGACACATGATACACCCCAAAACGTGAATAAAAATGGGAGTTTGTAAGAATTCACTCACAGTGGTTGCGTTTCTTGAATCGATGATGAATGCGCACGAAATTGGATTTAACCACGAGAGAAAACTAACCTAGATAATAACATAACGGTTCGATAAATAAGCGGATTTTATTAATCAATTTTAGTAGGATTTTTGGATATATTTTTTTGTGAGTTTAAGGCTATTTTCTAACTTTAAAAATGTTATTTTTAAGTATTTTTAATTGATTTTTAATTTAAATAAATAAATAAAAATAATAAAAAAATGTTGATTTTTGACCATTGACCGTTGACTTGTTGACCGGTTCGGTCGGTTATATGTGTGCGCTGGGTGAGACTCGAACCCGTGACCTCCCGTACGCGTGCACGCAGCTCTACCAACTGAGCTACGTGTCTAACCCGAAATATTTCTGTTTTTAATTATATTTATACACTAATTAAGTTATTCCGAAAATCATTTATTTTAAAAAGGATTTAATGTATCGACTCGGTGCTCTCCACAGGTCTCCAACCCGGGACCTGTGGTTTAGTTTGGCACACAGTCCACCGCTGGACTGTGTGTCTAACTTGGTAAATATTCTGGTTTTTATTATACTTAACACCTTACTGTTGTGGATCCGGTTAAGTAAAAAAAAGAACATTTTATTACAGCGAAGGTGCGTGTGTCAAGGATCGAACTCGGGACGTATGCGTATTGTTTGCACACAGTCCACCGCTGGACTGTGTGTCTAACCCGTTTATAATACCGATTTTAATTAATCTTATAATCACACTAGACTTCATCTTCTTCGTTCAAAACACAGACAACGGTTAACCATGCTGTTACCTGATTAATTCGGTTAACGAATAATATGAACAATTGAAAAGTATTGAACAGAAGCGTTTGGGGAAAGAAAGTACCGAACAGATTGTCTTCTTCAGAAATCCGGCAACGATTCGTCGGCTCTGTTTTGGTGACCTTCGGCTGTTAGGGTCAATTAACAGTTTGGAGGGATTAGATGTGAAATTGAACTACTGAGTAATGATTATCAGTAGGTTTGAATGACCATACCGGTTAACAGCGAGTTTCTGGAAATTCCAGAAGTTTTCCGGCGAAAACAGAAAATCCGGCAATGTCGTCTGGGGTTGATTCTGGGTGATGGAGTGATGTTAGAATTTGTCTAATAATGGAATGAAACAGTAAAGTCGAGGTAATTACCGTGTAGATGAAAGTCTCGGTTTTCCGGCGACTTGCAGAGAATTCCGGCGAGTGAAATTTCTTGCGACAAAGATTCTTCAGGGGTTTAAGGTGAGTGTGGGTGATGTCAGTATGAACTCTAAGATCTTATTTTTTGGGTAAGCAGGCGGGATGGAATGAACTCGGTTTTCCGGCGATAAATTCCGGTTGATTTACAGAGAAATCCGGCGACTTGCGGCGAAGTTTTCTGAGCAAAAATGGAGAGTGTAAGTTGGATAGATTCGTGAGCTCAACTGATGAACAAAGTATAACCCGGATTTGAATTATGTTTTCGGTTTCGACGGGAATTATGGTAATGAATGAAATTGATTGGATTTTTCTGTTATAACCGATTGTTGTTGTAAATGCAACTGTTAAATCAAAAGAAAACGGCAAAGTTTGACGAATTTGTCGGGATTTCCGGCGAGATTGATTTGGGGCGCGCTGAGTAGTTGGGTTTGATTTCCAATTTTATTTTAAGTATTAATTGTTTCAAATAATCAACAAGAAACACAAGTGGCGGAGTGGTTGGGCGAGTGTGAGTTAAATCGCTAAGCTTATATCTGGCTGACCCGGGTTCGAAACCCGGCTTCAGCATTTTATTTTTATTTCATTATTTTTAATAGATTTTCGATTATAAATCTTATATTCTAATATACTTATTAATTATGTATCGTTTAAAATTAATTTGAGCATTAAATATGCAACGAATTTTTTTAACTGGTTGTTCGGTTAATAAACGAAGCGGGTTTGGTTAATCCGATTTTTGACGGATGTTACAAAAAGTGGGACTGGTAGGGGGAATATTCTGAGGTGGGATTATTAATGGCCAATAAGGTTTAAGTGAGATTATTACATGCCAATTTCCCTTTTTAAAATGACTCAAAATAAACCAAAATATCCAAATGGATTTTTATTGCCAGACCTACCCGTTACCACCACAATGCCCTTTCTATTGGTGCCATTATAACAGTGGTGCAACGCGGTGTGTGGCGCGACGCCCCAAGGCGATGAGATGACAATGGGGTAACTCCGACTTCACATAGTCTAACAACTACAATTTATCTATATCCAACACATGTGAGGAGATCATGACGCTCAGAGTCTTTATGGATAAAAGATTGGGCAAGTCTTCGCTCGAATGAATGAAAAAATATTAGTGTCATTTCAATTTGTACTCTGCGTTCATCGACTTTCTCTTGTACACTTTCCTCTAGCTTCTTGCTAACTTTTACTATAAGTAGGGTTACAAATGAACCGAACGAACACGAACAAAATAAGTAGGGTTACAAATGAACCGAACGAACACGAACAAGACCTTGTTCGTGTTTGTTTGTTAAGAAATATATGTGTTCACGAACTGTTCATGAACACTTCCTGAATGAGATTTTATATTTGTGTTTGTTTGTTAATTTTAGGCAATGAACGAAAATGAACGTGATGAACACAAAGAGCACAAACTAATGTTCACCGAACACAAAACAGTGTTCATGAACATAATATATAATACACTTACACTTATTAAATATTTTATTTATCGGAATTTTTGAAGTATTTATATAAAATATAAAAATTAAAAACACTAATGAATTATCGAACACAAACGAACATATTATCAAACGTTCACGAACATAAACGGACAAACGCGACCTTTGTTCATGTTCGTTCATTTAATAAAACAAACGGAATTTCTTGTCCGTGTTCGTTTGTTTGATAAACGAACGAACACAAACGAACTTCCTGCCGAATGGTTTACGAACTGTTCGCCGGCCCTAACTATAAGGAGGGTAGGGGAGCCTATCACTCACCACTCACTCATCACTCACAACATCCAATCACCATGTGCCACGTCATAAGCTTTATTCCATCACTGACGGAATTTAGTGGAAATATCATCACTCACCACATCCAACAATTTCCCTCACAACCCAACAATTTTCCTTAAACAATCACGCGTGATAGTGGCCACACGTGCTCAAATCGATTGATGAGAAGAAGTGACAGTAATGTATCACTTGCTATAACTCGTGGTGACAATCTCACCACGAAGCGTCCCGAGTGTCCTAGTAAAATTCTCCGTCCTTGGAAAGCCTATTATCAATTTACTATTTTAGATAAAGTCGTTGTTTATGTTGAATGTATTTAGTAAGTCTTTAGGTTGAATTATTTATTATCTACAGTTAATTTTTAAAATTAAATCCAATTTACTCTTTCATTAACTCAAATGACCAAAAATCAAAATGAGTTAAAATGCTGTATAATCAATTTATTGTTTCATGTTAAAGTCTTTGTTTATCTTTTAAATGCATTTAGTAACTCTTTTAGATTAAAGCCTTTACCATTTGCAATTTACTCTTAATTAATTCAAAGTGGTAATTTCACCAAATTTTTAAAATGCCTATTTTTATTTTTATTTTTGAATGGTAATTACTCTTTTTAGCTTTCGAAATGTATGGTACAACTATTTTATACAATAGTACTTAATTTGTCCCTATTAATAAACTACAATAAGTTTATTTATTAGTATTGAAGGTGAAGGTTATTAAAAATAAAAGTCCAATTACTATTATAATTAAATCTATTATGTTTGTTATTTTTATATAATTTGTCTTTGTTATCTTTTTATATAATATAATATATAATAGTTAATAAATAGTTTTGTTATATTGCGTATAAAATTGAATTATAATTATTAGTGTAATAACGTTGTGAATTGCAGTTTATTTTATTTTATTTTATTTACATACAAATAGAACTACATTTACAGATAGATATTAATTAAATTATTTTAATTAGATCTTTGTTTTTTTTAAACCCATGTAGTGCTTAGCTTATAAACTTGATTTTTAATCAATAGTTTTTTAAGTTTATAACTTTATAAGCTAGGTTTCATTTTATTTGTAAACTACGTTTTGTTTTGTTTTTTTTTTATTTACTTTGAGTTTTATATATTAATAATAATATTTTATTAAAGTATTGTTTTATAAAAATCTATATAATACTTAACTTACAAACATGATTTATACTTAATAATTATAAGTCTTTAAAAACACCTTCAGTTTCACCTTCGCTAGTGAATACAACCATCTTCACTGTCACAATAACTACAGCCACCACCAGAAGCCGAATAACTATGTTAAAGAGTCGTTCAAAGTTTTTTTTTTAAATTGCTCATTTGTAAATAAAATATGAGTTTCAACTATATATGTGAACACTAACTCGACTACTGACTCATTTGTTAATAAAATTGGGATATTGGATTTAAATAAATCCAACTTTCACCAATTGGCTCTAACACTCTTAACTTTCGATTTGTACACCAGCACTCTCAACTTTCAACTTATTGGCTGATAACACTCTCTAACTGACTTAATCCTAAACCAGTTAGCTGATGTCACATCATTTTCCCTCATTTTCCATAGTTCTTTTCCCGTAATGCACGATGTCGTCTCAACTTTCCCCAAAATTCCCCAAAACAAATTTAACCAATTTTCCTGACTTTCCCTTTCTCCGTAAGGTTTGGTCAGCAATCACCAAATTTTGTTGACTTTTTCCCCAAAACAGAGACTGGTGTTCCCACCTAGGGCCTAAAGCTCCCTAGCTCTTCCCATACACTACTGCAACCCCCCCCCCCCCCTTCTTTTAGAAAGACGTTTCACACAAATTTCACAAACTGTTATAATTTTTTATCATCATATGTCTATTTAAAAAAAATCACCTACTCTGGAGCGCACTTGATTTCTATACGCCGTGTATATCTTAATTTGTGTTTTGCTTTTAAAAAGTCGCATGCTATGTGGAAACCTTCACATTATCGTGTATTAAATCTTAGTTATGAAGTCTTAATTTCTTAATAAAAACGCCTCGTTAAGTTATCGAGTATGTATCTAAATTCAATCACATTACCATGTAATTTAGTTTAGAAAATTTTCACTTTTAATCAAGTGACAAACAGGACTATTTAAAAGAAAACACATACACATCAGTTGGAGTTATTTGATGAAAGGCGATGAATGTCAATTAGGGATAGTGTTTTTAAAAGGTCAATGAGCGAATGAAAACTATTTGTTGCAAAATCTCCAAAACCTATAATTTCGGATTAGAATTGTCTTAAACCAACTTATCATTCCTCTTTTCATATTTCATTTATCTAATATGAATGTACAAAATAATTATTTGTAGTTGTATTTCTTATTAACATTATCTTTTTGACCACCCATGTATTACACGGGTTTTAAGTTAATGTGTAAAACGTTACATAATCGTATCCCAATACTTAATAAAAGTTCCATTTTTTTACCGAGGGTTGTGTATAAAGGATCATATATTTGTCCTTTTGACCTAAAATGGTGTATTCACCCTACATCACAAGAAAATCATAACTTAATTCTAGGCTTAGTCATAATGAAACTCATTTTAATTAACTATATAAACTAAATAAAGTGAGCTTATTTGATTTATGATTGATAACAACTTTTCATGTTTACTTTAGACTATTTCAGTTATTCTTAGTATTTTCTTATCAAACGTGCTAAACTACACAAATCTCACCAATTAGGAATTCCATCTAAATTAAATTAGACATGTTACCATGTACACGATTAGCCTATCGATATGCATTGTAGTATTTATCGTTTATAAGATGTGCTCATTATCGGATACATATATGCTTTTTGTAAACTTACATCGATCCAGTGGTAGATCATTTAGGGGAACTTTATTCGCAAACTCATTAGTTAAGCATACAATAAAACAACCATGTATCACTCTTGAAAACATAGAATAACATCAAACTTGTGGCTTAAGGATTCTCTGGAAACTTAAAGTTGGAGAGTGATGGATTAACAATACTATACCCACCATCAATTACTCGCTAATGTACTTTGCTTCATCACTCGCTAGAAAAAGTGCAGCCTTCGCAATATCATGTGTTCTAAGCGTCACCCCCTTTAGGTTTCCACTTAAATGCATCATATTCTCAAAAACCTCTTCTACATTCCCTATAGCCTTCGCCTCAAGCCCAAAGAAATTTGTGCCTAGTGGCGTGGCGATCCCGTATGGGGACAAACAATTGACTCGAATTCCAAATTGCCCAAGCTCTACTGCCAAATTCTTTGTCAAACCGACTACGGCGTGCTTTGAGCTACAATAAGCATGTGACCCAACTCCACCAACAGTTGAAGCAACACTAGCAGTTGAGATTATTGAGCCTGTTTTAACGGGAACCATAACTCTAGCAGCGTGTTTCATTCCTAGAAAGACACCAGTGACATTAACACTAAACACACGTTCGAAGTCGGTTTTTTCATTATCAAAGATGTGTGGTTTGTTGGGTTCTACAACCCCAGCATTATTGAACATGATGTCAAGTTTTCCGTACTTGGTAATCGCAGTGTCTATAGCGTTCTTGACATCATCTTCTTTGGTTACATCAGAATGGACATATATCGAGTTTGATGAGTCTATGTGATCACAAACAGCTTGACCAAGCTTGTCTTGTGCGTCTGCAATTACAATTTTGCCTCCGTGTTTAGCAAAAAGTTTTGCAGTACACTCTCCAATGCCGCTTGCTGCCCCCGTTATCAAAGCAACTTTTCCTACCAACCTATCGACAAGTAAGTTTCATATTAATCAAGCAAAAGCAATAGCAAAATTAGGGAGAAAAGCCTTGTAAATAATATCAAAAATAAACACAAAAAACTATTCATTGGTTAATCTTCTTTGCCCTCTCTATACATAACACGAAATAGGGTTGTTCAAAAAGCTTATGGCTCGGAGCTCGCTCGAAACTCACTTAAATTTAGTTTAGAAAAAGCTCGCTCGATATGGCTCGTGAACATCCCTAAAAACGAACCCAGTCTGAGAGAACTAACCTTCGTGTAGGAGTTGCCATTGTATCTTAAAAGGGTGAGAATATGAGAGTAAGAGATGGTTGCAAAAGAAGATACAAGCTCAACATTATATAGTGAAATTTTTTACTTTAATGGATTCATTATCCCAAGTAACCATGACGACTAATTATACCTAGAATTGACTTTAATGGATTCATTATCCTAAGTAACCATGACGGCAAATTATATGTAGAAGATACTTTTCAAGAAATTAAATAATCATTTCTGAAGTTTTAAGACAATTATTTCTCATGTAAAATCATTAGTAAAAAGTAACTAATTATTTTTTTTTTTAAAAGTAAACTTCATTCACAACAAGCCAGCTCAAACCAGGTTGACCCAAAAACAACTACCAGATTACATATTTACAAAGGAAACCCAATCTTCCTAGCTAATCCCTTTATGTTTAGATCTTTTTGAAAACCAAAGAAAACCTAAAACTTTAACTTCACTTAAAATCCTTTCAATCCTAACCGGTCTGTTAGCAAAAACCAACTTGTTCCTCGCACGCCAAAGGCTCCAGCAGACTATGATAACAATACCGTACACCGCCTCCTTCTTCTTAGCCGAGGCCGAAAGGGACTTATGAATTCCAAGAAGGTCTTTGATCGAGTAAGCGTAAATAAAAAGGATTTTGCACCATATGCTTATTCCGTTCCATACAACCGAAGATACTGAACAAGCAGTGAAGAGATGTTCGGCAGATTCGTCTGCAGAAAAACAGAGAGGGCATCTTGGCTCCTCACTAAGAATGTTCCTTTTCGATAATGCAAGCTTCGTCGGGATTTTTTCCATTTCCGCTCTCCACATATGGTTGTTACACTTATCAGGGACCCAACCACACCAATCCATCACAAAATTGTTTCCTGAGCCCATGTCTGAATTGAGCAAAACCTTGACAGACTTAACAGAAAAGTTGTCGTCGTCTGCGGAGTCCAAATCCATTTATCAGCTCTATCGTGTATCTGAACCGAAGCCAGGAGATCGGAGAGGTGCATAAGAGTCGCGGACATCCCCAAATCAGCCAAATTTTGTTTCCAGCTCCACACAAACTCAATTCCAGACCCATAAACTTTGATTCGGTTAGCAACTGCGCACTTTTTCTCAGCCTCCAAACGAAAGAGATCAGGAACTTTTACCTTGAGCGGTTCGTCGATTATCCAAGAGTCCAACCAAAACGAAATATTGATGATGTTCCCTATGGCTCCCTTTATATAATTCTTTAAGAAAAGACCACTCGCTTTAACATTAATCAGGACCTTAACAATATTATTCCAAACACCATTCAGCGATTTCTTAATTGGGAAGCCTTCCCACCCAACCCGACTCATGTGTAGCGCGTCAATAACTTTTCTCCATAAACTGTTGCTTTCCGTTTTATAACGCCATCCCCACTTAGTAAGGAGCGATAAATTAACATCGGAAAGCTTATTAAGACCCAAACCCCCCTCTTTTTTAAGGCTCGAAACCCGATCCCAATTAACCCAATTCACCTTTTTTTCCTCGATCGATCCTCCCCATAAATTTTTTTTATCATAGACTCCAAGTCCGAAATCACCTTCTTAGGGGCTTTGTAAAGGGAAAAATAATAGCACGGTAAACTCTCCAAAACAGATTTTATGATAACTGTCACACCCCGACCCGCAGCGGATAAGGTGATCGGGGCATGATTGGGTTATCATCAAAGCTCATGACATTTATTAAATGTTTCATATTCATTAATACAAATTAAATGAAAGTTTACAATGATTGCTACAACATGATCTAACTAACAATCTAACTCCTTTGTTCTCTTCTAAGGCATATCCTATGCTATCCTTGCTTCAACCTGTTCACCTGTATCATGTGTAAAAAGGTTTTTGGATCAACATAATGTTGGCGAGTGAATCCTATGGAAAACATTTGAACAATTTATTTAAATTGATTATGAAAAATGTGCACAACCAAACATGAGTAAAATTAGATGTAACTTGATCAATAATCATAAGATGTTAAATGAAAACACTCATGAACAATAATGGAACAATTAAAGGCACGCGATGCTCAACTCGTCTCTCACGAGGAACTGAGGGGCCTGATGAATGAATTGCATAAACATGATAATATGAATAACACAACTACAAACAATATAAACTCAATGAAAACACACATGAACAATAATGAATTTGAATTGAAGCACGCGATGTTCTACTCGTTTCCCACGAGGAACTGATGGGCTTATTGTATGAGTTTCATGTAATTTGACAAACGGAAAATAAATCACAACAATAAATCAATCTAAGATTAAGTCATGATGTGGTATGGCACAAGTTTAAATAAATAAATTAATTAATTCATAACACATGACACACCCCAAAACGTGTAATTTAAAAGGGGGAATTGTAAGATTCACTCACAGTGGGTGCGTTCGGTTGATGATGATGAATGCACGCGAAGTGGTTTTAACCACGAGTGAGATTTAACCTAGATAAATCGCATTATGGTTTGGTGAGTAAACGGATTTTATTAAACTATTTTAGTAGGATTGTTGGGTGTATTTTTGTGAGTTTGAAACTATTTTCTAATCTTAAAAATGTTATTTTTAAGTATTTATAATTGATTTTTAATTAAAATAATTAAATAAAAATAAATAAAAAATATTATTTTTCTGACCGTTGACCGGCCGGTTGACCGTTGACCTGACCGTTGACCGGTTCGTTGACAGTTTATTGTGCGCTGAGTGAGGCTCGAACCCGAGACCTCTCGTACGCGTGCACGCAGCTCTACCAACTGAGCTACGTGTCTAACCCGTTATATATCCGATTTTAATTATATATATACACTAATTAGATTAAACCGAAAATCATTTTTATTTTAAAAACAATTTAATCGAAACGGTCATGCACACCACAGGTCTCGAACCCGTGACCTGTGGTTTAATATAACACACAGTCCACCGCTGGACTGTGTGTTCAACATGTTATATAACTTGATTTTTATTATACTTAAAGACAAATTACTTATTTCCTTTTCTGCCTTATTTAAAAAGAAAAGATAATTGTCCGAGTCGGTGCTGATGACCGGACTCGAACTCTTGACCAGTGATGTAAACAAACGCACAGTCCACCGCTGGACTGTGTGTCTAACTTGGTTATTATTCTGGTTATCAATATACTTAACATATAACTAAGGCGATCCGGTTCAGTTAAACAAAACTTGATTTTTATTAAAGCAACGTGTGTGAAACGGGATCGAACTCGAGACGTTTTGCGTTTTATATGTGCACACAGTCCACCGCTGGACTGTGTGTCTAACCCGATTAATTTCATGATTTTAATTAAACTTATATGATAACAAGTCTTCATCTTCTTCACTGAACGAATAACCAGAAATCGGGTCTGACTGGTTCGAGCTTTTGATCAAGTTTCATTAGTGTTTTACAGTTTATTTCGGTAAGATAAAAGTGAAAAAGGAAAAGAAACTGAGCGGAGATTATACCGACTGGATCCTCTGTTTTCCGGCAGAACTCCGGCGACAGAATCCAACTCCGGCTACGGGTGTTTGGCAGCAACAAGTCTCCGGAAATCTTGGAAAGAGTATTGGTAACTTCGGTAAAGGTTTAGGGGATTCAGTGAAGTTCAGAAATAAGAAAGTCGGTTTTCCGGCGATGAGCAGGGAACTTCCGGCGAGAAAAATTACGCCATGAAAAGATGTGATTTTTTAGCGAAAAGGTTTGCAGACGATTGTGGGTCAATTTATAGGAGAAACAAGATGTATTTGGTCTGGTTTTGGGCTGGGTTCATCAATTCAAGTTTTCCGGCGGTTTTGAATTTGGTCGCGGACTTCAAACATCGGTTATAACCGATATGTGATTAAAGGTTTACGTTATAACGTAAATCGGTGTTAAGACTTCGCGAATAATCCGGGATTCCGACGACTGAATCGTTGGGCGCCGGTTTTGAGTTCGCAAAGACACTTTATGAATTAATTGAATCTATTATATCACAAACGGAACAAGTGGCGCAGTGGTTTGTGTGTGTGAAGATAAGTCACTGAGTGACTCGGTACAGACCCGGGTTCGAAACCCGGCAGATGTAATTTATTTTTATTTTGCGATTTTTGACGGTTTTTCAAAAACTAAATATATATTCACGTATAATAATTGATTACGGATCGTTTAAAAATGTTTTGGACATTTAATTCGAAACGAAAATTTTGACTGACTGTTCGGTTACTAAGCGGAGCGGGTTTGGTAAATCCGTTTTTGACGGATGTTACAGTATCCCCTGCTTTTTAGAAATTTCGTCCCGAAATTTAAATAATGATATATTTTGACTATAAGAATGATGATGTTTTGTTTGACAGTTGTATGCTTTAGCAAAAAATGAGGGTTTAGGTTTTTTTTTTTTTTTTTTTTTTTGTTCGAGGCGGTAACGTTCCTTGTAAAGGTTAAGTACCCTATTCAGGAATCGCTTTTTGTTGCCTACTGTATGAATATTGATAAAGAGGAATGATTCTCTAAAAAATGATATCATGCATAAGAGTTTAGATACGTTTGGGAAAAATATGGTTATATCCTAAGGCAAAACTTCTAACACTACAATCTACATGGAACATAAATAAAAACACAACAGCTGATATCCAAACATGAATGAACACATCAGCAAATATTTGAACATGAATAAACATAACAGCAAATATTCGAACATGAATGAACACATCAGCAAATATTTGAACATGAATAAACACAACAGCAAGTATTTGAACATGAATAAACACAACAGCAAAAATTCGAACATGAATAGACACATCAGCGAATGAATAAACACAATAGCCAATATTCGAACATGAATAGACACATCAGCGAATATTTGAACATGAATAAACACAACAGCAAATATTTGAATCCATATATGTTTGAATGATGGAAGTTCCTCTCTCGTTTGTTATGATGGAGAGGTTAATTTATGTAGAAATGGAACACAATCCAATCTCTTTAAATAATATGATGATATAAATGTATCACAAATTCCAACCAAGGCAAAAATAAATCCTACCTGGAACTTCTCATAACCGCCTGATAATGCCTCTGATCCTTTGGCAAGAATACTTATATATAGGAAGTACCAGCGGCGTATCCACCATATTCTTGCCAAATTTTCATTAGTTTTATCCACAAGTTATGATTGGTTACCAAGAAACTAATAAATCCTACATAGAACTTCTCATAACCATCCGTTAATGCCTCTGATCCTTTGACAAGAATACTTATATATAGGAAGTACCAGCGGCGTATCCACCATATTCTTGTCAAATTTTCATTGGTTTTAACAGTGAATTATGATTAGTCCTATAACTCTACAATCAATACAACAAACATAAATTACTGAAATGAAACATATCTGTGCAATCAAGGCTCAATCGAACGGAGCCGATCGTATTGCATGTACTGAAAATGAAATTGTGTGCTCAAGGCTCAATCAAACGGAGCCGAACATATTGAATGTACTGAAATTGAAATTGTGTGCTCAAGGCTCAATCAAACGGAGCCGAGCATATTGAATGTACTGAAATTGAAATTGTGTGCTCAAGGCTCAATCAAACGGAGCCGAACATATTGCATGTACTGAATATGAATAACTTAACCACACAAACAGCCTATGCATGGAACCTCTCATAACCGCCTGATAATGCCTCCGATCATTTGACAAGAATACTTATATATAGGAAGTACCATCGGCGTATCCACCATATCCTTGTCAAATTTTCGTTGACTTTATCCGAAAGTTATGGTTAGTTCGATGCGACTCTACTACAAACACCACAACCACAAGATACTGATAATGAAATTGTATGTGCGCTCAAGGCTCAATCAAACGGAGCCGAACGTATTGCATGAACTTGAAACGTAAATTGAACTGTGCACTCAAGGCTCAATCAAACGGAGCCGAGCGTATTGCATGAACTGGAAATGTAAATAAATCTGTGTACTCAAGGCTCAATCAAACGGAGCCGAGCATATTGCATGTACTGAAATGAGAATAAATATTACGTAACCGATCAAGGCTCAACAAACGGAGCCGATCGTGCGGGCACACCCTGATCAACCCATAATAAAATGGGGATCAAACTCAACCTCGATGGATGGGGAGCTGCGGCCTCGGCAAAATCGTATACTGAAAACAATATATAATATATAATATCCAATGATTTCTCTAACAGTCTACACATGTGATAAAGAAAGACTAAACAATAGGAGTTGAATCTGGATCTTCGGCGAACAGGACTAGCTGAGTATCTTCGTTTGGGCCGTCATTATCTTCGACAGGGTTGGCGTTGATATTGAAGACTCTTCCTCTTGCTGTCGGCATAGTGGTTGGGTTTTCTTGGTTTACTTGGTTAACTGGGTTTGATTGGGCTTGAGTGTTGATAACGTTTACCAATTGAGGGCATGTGTTTCTAAAGTGGGTAGGGTCGCCACAATTGAAGCAAGCTCGAGCATATGGGAATATGGGGTGTTGGGGTTGGTGATAAGTTTGGGCCATGTTTTGAGTAGGGGAAAAGGTTTGGTCTTGAAAGGTGCGACAAACATTGCTCAAATGACCATAACGTCCACAAGTTGTACATAGCCGGCAAGGTAAAGTAAAGGGATGGTGATAAAAACAGTTGTTGCATCGAGGGTGAGGTCCAAGATATGGTTTCTTATTTGGGTAAGCTGAGTTAGGTGCCTCTTGGGTGATTGGGACAGCTCGGATGGGTATAGCGTGAAAAACGGGTTGATTTCGTTGGGTCGCAGCGAAAAGTCGCCTGACTCTTCTTTTCTTAGGTTTGGGTTGAGAAGGGGATTCGGGTTGAGAAGGGGATTCGGTTTGAGAAGGGGATTCGGTTTGAGAAGGGGATTCGGGGGTTTCAGTCGATTCTTTATCCTTCTTCTTCTCCTCCTTGAAGTCTTTGTTTCGGATTCGGTTCTCGGTGAGCTCTGTTGCTAGCTCCATTGCTGCTTCCAAAGTTGCAGGCTTGGTACTTATCACAGGGTCTTGAATCTTTGACGGAAGACCACGAATGTAGTGCTCGATCAACGGTAGAGGGGAGTAAACATGTTGGGAACCATTTGATGTAATTCAAGGAACCTTTTGTTGTAGGTGGTGTGGTCTCCTTCCACTTGCTTCAATGAGTAAAATTCATCTTCTAGCTTCTTGATTTCGCTCCTTGGACAAAATCGTCTGGTCATGATTTCCTTCAATTCATTCCAAGTTAGGGACATAGCATCTTCAACACCTCGTTTTGCCTTCTCTGTGTTCCACCAAGTAAGTGCTATCCCATATAGTCGACCGGTAGCATAACGCACTTTGCGATCATCAGGGCAATCGCAATTTAGAAAAGTATTCTCCATTTCTTCAACCCAATGGAGGAGTGCGGTGACACCTTCAGTCCCTTTATATTTCGGAGGGTCGCATGATTTGAAATGCTTGTAGGTGCATTTAGTGGTATTTGGGAAAGAGTTAAAAATGTTTTGGTTTGCTTGATTGACAGGATTATTGGTAAGTGCTTGTTGAACTTGGATTACAATATTGGGTATTACAGCAGCCATTTGTTGAGCGATTAAGGTAGCCATGCGTTCGCGGGCTTTTCCTGCTCTCATCTTCCTACGGGCGAGGTTAGAAGACATCTACAATGAATACATGAAAAGGGTATGAGTTGGATGCTTTTGAGATCATGGGTCACATTAGGGATGAACATTCATAAAATAATCATACAAAAATACCACATCCATAGGATGTCTTTGGCTTTGCTCGCTGTTAGGCCCGTCATGCCGCCATACTTTACCTTATGTAATCATGTGGGCCCCCATGAATTACCGGTTTTTCATATGGTTCGCACGGTTTCTGCCTGGTTGCGTACACAAAACCCGGTGAAAATCGAGAAATATGTATACAACGTGTGATGTTTGGAATGTGTCCAGGTGTAGACACGGTGACACCTCAAAGTAGGGTTAGTTCGAACGACGTTTGGTGTGGCATGCTTTGGCCTAATAGGTCCTTCGTACTCTCATCGTTGGTCCCCAGGTAGGCAAACTGGTCCGTTATATTGGATTTATACGAATGCCAGCCTAGACAGGACGTTCCGACTACCGGTACTTGTACCCTTCCAGTTACTACATGCCCGTCGCAGAACTTACTTTGATGAGAATTGAAAATTGCATAAAATCTTTGGATAACGAGAGTATGAAAATAAATTGAACACATGAACATCGATATATGTATAATGAATATGTATATATGTATAATGAACATGTATATGAGCATGTATGTTTGACTGAAATGTAAACAAATATGAAACAAATAAATATCACAAGTTTGTATGTAACCACTTAATCAATTTAATATTTTAGGCAGACTATAGTATAGGCTCTAAGGGTCTAATAACCTATCCTATATCCCTATAGTCATGGCTCTGATACCAATCTGTCACACCCCGACCCGCAGCGGATAAGGTGATCGGGGCATGATTGGGTTATCATCAAAGCTCATGACATTTATTAAATGTTTCATATTCATTAATACAAATTAAATGAAAGTTTACAATGATTGCTACAACATGATCTAACTAACAATCTAACTCCTTTGTTCTCTTCTAAGGCATATCCTATGCTATCCTTGCTTCAACCTGTTCACCTGTATCATGTGTAAAAAGGTTTTTGGATCAACATAATGTTGGCGAGTGAATCCTATGGAAAACATTTGAACAATTTATTTAAATTGATTATGAAAAATGTGCACAACCAAACATGAGTAAAATTAGATGTAACTTGATCAATAATCATAAGATGTTAAATGAAAACACTCATGAACAATAATGGAACAATTAAAGGCACGCGATGCTCAACTCGTCTCTCACGAGGAACTGAGGGGCCTGATGAATGAATTGCATAAACATGATAATATGAATAACACAACTACAAACAATATAAACTCAATGAAAACACACATGAACAATAATGAATTTGAATTGAAGCACGCGATGTTCTACTCGTTTCCCACGAGGAACTGATGGGCTTATTGTATGAGTTTCATGTAATTTGACAAACGGAAAATAAATCACAACAATAAATCAATCTAAGATTAAGTCATGATGTGGTATGGCACAAGTTTAAATAAATAAATTAATTAATTCATAACACATGACACACCCCAAAACGTGTAATTTAAAAGGGGGAATTGTAAGATTCACTCACAGTGGGTGCGTTCGGTTGATGATGATGAATGCACGCGAAGTGGTTTTAACCACGAGTGAGATTTAACCTAGATAAATCGCATTATGGTTTGGTGAGTAAACGGATTTTATTAAACTATTTTAGTAGGATTGTTGGGTGTATTTTTGTGAGTTTGAAACTATTTTCTAATCTTAAAAATGTTATTTTTAAGTATTTATAATTGATTTTTAATTAAAATAATTAAATAAAAATAAATAAAAAATATTATTTTTCTGACCGTTGACCGGCCGGTTGACCGTTGACCTGACCGTTGACCGGTTCGTTGACAGTTTATTGTGCGCTGAGTGAGGCTCGAACCCGAGACCTCTCGTACGCGTGCACGCAGCTCTACCAACTGAGCTACGTGTCTAACCCGTTATATATCCGATTTTAATTATATATATACACTAATTAGATTAAACCGAAAATCATTTTTATTTTAAAAACAATTTAATCGAAACGGTCATGCACACCACAGGTCTCGAACCCGTGACCTGTGGTTTAATATAACACACAGTCCACCGCTGGACTGTGTGTTCAACATGTTATATAACTTGATTTTTATTATACTTAAAGACAAATTACTTATTTCCTTTTCTGCCTTATTTAAAAAGAAAAGATAATTGTCCGAGTCGGTGCTGATGACCGGACTCGAACTCTTGACCAGTGATGTAAACAAACGCACAGTCCACCGCTGGACTGTGTGTCTAACTTGGTTATTATTCTGGTTATCAATATACTTAACATATAACTAAGGCGATCCGGTTCAGTTAAACAAAACTTGATTTTTATTAAAGCAACGTGTGTGAAACGGGATCGAACTCGAGACGTTTTGCGTTTTATATGTGCACACAGTCCACCGCTGGACTGTGTGTCTAACCCGATTAATTTCATGATTTTAATTAAACTTATATGATAACAAGTCTTCATCTTCTTCACTGAACGAATAACCAGAAATCGGGTCTGACTGGTTCGAGCTTTTGATCAAGTTTCATTAGTGTTTTACAGTTTATTTCGGTAAGATAAAAGTGAAAAAGGAAAAGAAACTGAGCGGAGATTATACCGACTGGATCCTCTGTTTTCCGGCAGAACTCCGGCGACAGAATCCAACTCCGGCTACGGGTGTTTGGCAGCAACAAGTCTCCGGAAATCTTGGAAAGAGTATTGGTAACTTCGGTAAAGGTTTAGGGGATTCAGTGAAGTTCAGAAATAAGAAAGTCGGTTTTCCGGCGATGAGCAGGGAACTTCCGGCGAGAAAAATTACGCCGTGAAAAGATGTGATTTTTTAGCGAAAAGGTTTGCAGACGATTGTGGGTCAATTTATAGGAGAAACAAGATGTATTTGGTCTGGTTTTGGGCTGGGTTCATCAATTCAAGTTTTCCGGCGGTTTTGAATTTGGTCGCGGACTTCAAACATCGGTTATAACCGATATGTGATTAAAGGTTTACGTTATAACGTAAATCGGTGTTAAGACTTCGCGAATAATCCGGGATTCCGACGACTGAATCGTTGGGCGCCGGTTTTGAGTTCGCAAAGACACTTTATGAATTAATTGAATCTATTATATCACAAACGGAACAAGTGGCGCAGTGGTTTGTGTGTGTGAAGATAAGTCACTGAGTGACTCGGTACAGACCCGGGTTCGAAACCCGGCAGATGTAATTTATTTTTATTTTGCGATTTTTGACGGTTTTTCAAAAACTAAATATATATTCACGTATAATAATTGATTACGGATCGTTTAAAAATGTTTTGGACATTTAATTCGAAACGAAAATTTTGACTGACTGTTCGGTTACTAAGCGGAGCGGGTTTGGTAAATCCGTTTTTGACGGATGTTACAATAACAACCCTTCCACCAATCGAAAGCAATTGCGATTTCCACCTAGCCAACCGGTTCCGAAAAATATCATACACTGGTTGCCAGTTGTTGATCCGATTCATGTTTGCCCCTACCTTAAGGCCAAGGTATTTAAAAGGAAAAAAAATATGGTTTGCACCCCACCACGCTGGCCATATCGTTTATGTCTTCCGTTCCCACACCAATACCATATAAATTGGATTTATCTATATTGATTTTAAGGTCTGAACATAAGAAGAAACACCGAAGTACTCTCACTATGTTAACCACTTTCGGCTTGGACCACTCACCCATAACAATAGAATCATCCGCGTAAAGGAGATGCAAAATGGTCGGCCCATCGATTGGAGTAACAATACCTTTAATAAACTTAGCATCTTTAGCACTATTGATCATGCACGACAAAGCCTCCATAACAACTAGAAAAAGGAACGGCGAGAGCGGATCTCCCTGTCTCATACCTTTTTCACATCTGAATAAAAATGTAGGAGCACCGTTGACCAACACTGACGAAGATGCCGACTTGAGGATGCCCAAGGTCCATTTACACCACAGCTCAGGGAATCCCATTTGAGTTAACATACTGATCACAAAGTTTCAATTCACGTTGTCGGGGCTTTTTCAAAATCTATCTTAAGGAAAAAAGCTTTCTTTTTACTCTTCTTAATCCATGATATAAGCTCATTAACGATAAGAGGGCCGTCTAGAATGAATCTTCCTTTTAAGGAACGCCGATTGAGAGTCTGAGATAACTCCATCCAAAACCAATCTCATCTTATTCGCCATGGCTTTAGAAATCACCTTACTGATAACTCCGACCAAGTTAATTGGCATGTAGTTGTTAAGCGAAACCGGTTTCGGAATTTTAGCGATAAGAGCAATAAACGACGCCCCGCACCCATCGTTGATCACTCCATGATTGTGAAACCAAGCAAATAATCTAAAAAATCGTCTTTGAATATTTCCCAAAAGTGTTAGATAAATCTGAAGTTGAACCCATCCGGACCAAGGGCCCGATCATACCCGCAATCGAAAACCGCATTTTTAATTTCGATCTCAGAAAATGGCTCAACTAACCTCATACCGTCACCTTCGGATAGCCTTTTTAAGTTGTTGCACTGCAGACCCGGTCGAAGATTAATACTCTCGTTGAATTTGTCACGAAAAACGAAAAAATCTCTTTTTTAATTTTAACCGGCTTGGAGCACCATTCCCAATCAATAGAAAGGCCGTGAATGTTATTCGAGGCTTTCCTATTATTAACCATAGCATGAAAAAACTTAGAATTCTCGTCTCTGTCTAGAGCCCACCTTATACGCGCTCTTTGTTTGATATCCTCTCTTTTTCTATCGTCGATATCTTGAATAATTTTCTTGTTTTCCGACAGAACCCATTCTTCCTCTTCCGAGAGATCCCTCAATTCCATTTCTTCTTCCAGTATCTCCATCTCCAAAAGGGCCAAGGTTTCACTTTCTCTTTCCTTAGTCAAAAACTCATCCCTCCAAATTTTAAGACACTCCCTAATACGAGCAAATTTAGACTTGAGGAAGGAATCAGGAGGGTCAAAACCCTGCATACCATCAACAGCCGCCATAATCGTCTCCTCAAAACCCTGCTTCCCAATCCATGAGTTATACACTCTGAAAGGCCGGGGGCCAAAGTTAAGATCTGCCAACTCAAGAATAATTGGGTAGTGGTCGGAGTACCGATTCAACAGGGCTCTAACACACGCCGAAGGCCACTTATTGAAAAATTATGAGCACACTAGGAATCGGTCTAACTTGCTTAATTTTTTGCCATTTTCTCTTATACAAGTAAATTTCCTCCCCTGCATCGGGAACTCAATCAAACCAGTGTTAAAAATAAATTTGTTAAAATTTCGGCACAAACCGGTTTGAACTTAGAGTGCTTCCTTTCCTCACTAGATCTGATTGCACTGAAATCCCCAACAATAATCCACTGCCCCAGCGAGGAGTCAATAATATTAGAAAGCTCTCCCCAAAGGTTGAGTTTCGCCGCCGTGTTTTGAGGGGCATAAACATTAATTAAGTTAATCGGTTCCCCGCTACCAACTACTGAACCTTTTAACAAAAGAAAATACCTCTCCTGAATACTAGAATCGATTATAAAAAAGATTTAATTAAGTTAATAATCAGTCGGCCGATATCAGTGGCTTCAAGCTTTATTACCTTGGGGGTCTAAACATGATGATTTTCCAAGAATAACCTGTTTCTGTATTGATCCAATGGATTAATGTTTTTCCAAGAATTTAAATACCTGAATCTAACATTCGGCAGTTGGAATCAATGAGTTCCTAATATCGGCCAGCAACCCTCCTGAACCGAATTTGTTCTCGAAACAAAGCCGACCTCAAATTTTGTTACCCGAACACAACCCGAAGTTATTCCCAAAACACAACCTGAGATATAGGAAGGCAAAAAAAAACTGTCAACTTCTGGAAGTGTCTGATCATCTTTAAAATGGACATCCAAAGAAGAAATTGTCTTAGGTTGGTGTATCCGAGGATCACAAAACAAGTAATAGATACATGCTTTTGGAACCATTTTAATGAAAAATTTTACAACGTAACGGGACAAGAAGCATATTGTAACAACGGCATGATAACCTTCAGATATCGGGAGATAATGTTTTTAAATATTAATCTTTTGTATACTGATTAAAAATTTAATATTATTTTTTTATTTTTATGCTACAGAATAAGCATATGAACTGTTAGTGGATTTATTTATGAATAATTTACATTGAAGTATAGTTTTTATAGTTAATAAGGCAATACAAAATTTTCTTTATGTATGAAACACAATGAAGGAAATTGAAAATACAATGATCCATAAAAACAATACAATACTACGAACATAACTTAATAAAGTAATGGAACCATAAGTTTGATTAACACAATATTTTGAAGCTTTTGCAACCAACAGCTTTCTTTCACGTGTTAACCATTTGAAAACACAAATATCACCAATTAACATTCCTCGCTTTTCATCAAATAACTCCAATCGATGAGACAAACCTTAACAACAATTAATATAATATTATAAACACATAATTTTATTGTTTGAAACAAAATATTCATAAACTTTGTGACAATTACAAACCTTGTAACAGTACCAGATTCCTGTCTATTGGTTTTCAATTTCCATGAATAATCTTAATAATTAGTTGGGAATTATTGTTTAGTCCAACCAAGTTTGCAATTTCTTTAGGAATGAACTACAAAATTAAATAAAGATACTTATACAGTTTGTATGATGGGAAGGGTTCTTTTCATAACCTCACTTTTAAACAGAACCCGTAGAACCAATTTAGACCAATCATTAAATTTTAGTTTTAAAAATTAAAAAGTAATTAAAAAAGGTATATTAGTAATTATTATAATATTACACTTTTAATTAATTATTTATTCTTTCTTCTCTCAATTCTCTCTCATCTCTCTACTTTTTAATAATAAAAATATTTATGTTAACACATTATTGCTCATTATTTTATACGAATTATCTAATTACATATGTATAATTAATCATTTTTAAGTTTTACATACATGTAAATACATATTAACATATATGTAAATCTTCAAAATGCTTATAAATAACTACCTTTCATCTATATATATATATTTAATCATTAATTTGTTAAAAAACATATGTTTACACATGTGTAAAACAAAAAAAAATATATGTAATACATTTATATTAACTGAAACATAGTTCAAATCTATATTTACACATATGTCAATAGATGTTCTACATACGTGTAAATCAACTAATTACATATATATACTTGTTCGAAATATGTGTAAATAAATTATTTACATACATATACATTTAATCAAACACCAAGCATCCAATATTTTCAAGGCAGGGATCATTTTACTAATAAATTTAGCTTAGTTAAATAACTAAACAAGAAAATAAAAACACTAGGTAAACACAAGTTACCATGGCTCTCTATTCTTCTTCTGATTACACATGTAGACATTATCGACTTTGAATAATTGATTTATCAATATTCAATTTTAACTCAATCTTTGCTTGTATCATCCTGCCATAATGGAAATCAGCTTAATGGATTTTTTATGATTTCATCGCAAGATATCTCTTCGATCGTTCTTTTTTTTTTCTTTTCTTGAAAAGCCTTCAGTGGTTCTTCTTTAAGAGATAATTGTTAATAATACGAAATTCAAGTCCTTCTTGGTTCTTCTGTAAGAGATAATTGTTTAAAATATGAAAGTCAAGTCCTACAAATTAGGAGTTTAATTAGGCGTACACAAATGACAGTTTCAAAATTAGTTTTTGATCATCCGAAAATGCCCTATTATCTTTAGAAAAATGTCTCTTAGAGTTCTTTTAATTACAATAATGCCATTAATATCTTGAACCTTTGATTGAATGATCTAAGGGTTGTGATGAGTTCTGCAAGTTCTGAAAAATTTTATAGTTCTGAAATGATCTTGATCCTTTGTATGATAATTATAAACAGTGCCACAACATACTATAAAATATGTGTATGTATAAAATTTACCAGCTTAGCTTATCATGCAAAGCAATTTCAAATATATGATAATTCTAATCATTAATGACCTGTAAATTGTTGTACTTGTCTATGATATATTCGCATTAATACTCATCAGAAAGTAATTTTCTCAACAACATTAATAATTTGCGAACCATAATGTATCATATAAACATTAGATATTAATGAAAAAGAAAAACTTTAGTTAAAAGTAAAACATTCACAACTCAAATCACAAAATACAACTGGTTATATAAATACCATTTACAAAATGTTAACCATTAAACTTTTTTCTTTTTTTTTTAAACTACCAACCATCTTCAACTACCAGCAAACAAAGTTAAGTACTACCAAGTATTGTTAAAACCATAACCTCAAAAAACAACCATTTAGAATGGTTCAAAAGTTTGTCTTAAGGACCAACCAAAACACTACCTGAAAACTTCCATTAGGAACAGCGTACCTATATTTTCATGATAGATAAAAGTGCAGTCATCATCTATTGTAATCCCTTTTGCACCAACCCCTTACAGCATAGCTAACACGAGTCTTGGACTTCTCATTCCTAACATCCATTTCAGTTTCAACACCATCCAAATTATGGATTTTTAACTTGAGAGTATTAACAGCTCTAATGGCTTTTGCTACATGAATTTGTAGGCGCTGAAAAATGAAAAATAAAATTTGAATATCAATATTAACATTATGTATTTAAATAACGAATGATAGATTAAGAAGACGAAATAATAACATAAACACGTTTTAAGTTACGAAGGATATAAGAATTTACGAAACGTTTGTTGTACTTTAAGAAGATCATCTGAGGTGATTCTTTATTATAATAACTAGTCATTAGCCCCCGCGTTGCGGGAAGGTGGTGTAAAACCATGCTACCAGCATTGCGGAGAGATGACGTAAAACAATGCTAAGTAGCAAGCCAACAACAATTAACATAATATAAAAATACGAATTCTAACACCAAGTGACTCACGTAACGTAACACATAGACGAAGTAGAATTTATATGACACATATTAGAAAATCGAGGGGGTAAAAAACCCTTGACGGATCAAATGTGACCACTAAACGCCATACTAAATAACAACCAAACGACGATCATATCCGAGAAAAAAGCCTAAAGAAAAACTTATAAAAAAGACTAAACTCATTTTAACTTTTGTGGAAAAGTTATAAAAATCTAAAGTTTTATAATAGAAATGAAAAACATTAAAGTTTAAAAAAAAACCCACCAAACTCACAAAAGACAAAATTGACACTATTCCTCATACATGTTATGAATTAATACATATATATGAATAATACTCCTATGAACTGACATAGGAATCTTCAGTATCACTCAACACTACAACCTCCCCAAAAGCGTTCATTTTGTCAAGCACGAATAAGAACCTACAATACAAAATCTTCAAAAAAAATATAAATTCATCCAATACTTATGAAAGTATATATGGAAATGGTTATCAATAAGTAGAGGTCTTTATATAGGAACAAAGTGTGACAAATTTTTGTTTAGCAGTTATTCATTTAATTTAGGAAATTAGAAAATCATTTTTTAAACGTAATCAATTATTAAAATATAAACAAAAATTGCATAAAACAACCTTTATGTTTCACCTAAATTGCAGACTATATCTTTCACTTTAAAATCGGTCAAAAACAACCTTTGTGTTATGTTTTGTTACAGGGTCAACCTTTAACACAAACTTAGTTTAATTTCTTGGTTAAATTACCTCACATGCTTTGCATGTGAGGATATTAAGCATATGTGAGGGTATTACAGTCTTTTCACGAGCCTTTTATTTAATATATTTTTTAAACCAAATTCAACCGCTCTCTCTCTCTCTCCCATGGATTCAAAACTTAAACGTCCTATGGATCCCTATAGTCTCCTTTCTCTCTTATATACAAAACCAACAGCACAACTCCTTTCTCTCGCTATCCACAAAACTAAATCGATCACCAGAACACAAATCTCAGATCGAAACCGAAGAAAAACAAATCTTATTTCACCAAATCGATCATACCATTCATCTCAATTTTGTTACAACCTCTAACAGCGTTATGCGTCATCGTCTCCGTAATCGTCACCACCGACTTCCAACAAACGCCATCAAAACATTAACATTACCGTCACCAATAGTGCTTCGGGTACTACTGCAAGGTACCAGCAAAAATCTAACAAGGTATGGCAAGACTCGAGTTATGATTTCTCCGACAACAGAGATAAATTCGACTTCATAATCTCAAAATTGAGTTCGCCACAGTTGTCCCCGACGTTATCACGGATCTCCAAGATGCAGGGTTTAGGGTGGTGTAGGATTGATGGTTCAGTGCTAGTTAAGTGATGGGTTTAGGGTTGCGTGGCGGAGATACGGTGGTGAAAGGCGGAGTTGGTGTAACGTGTTTGCATGTTGTGCAGTGGTGATGGAAGGTGCATGGAAGATGTTGAAGATGGTTGTCACTATGCGTCAAACTCACATGCTTATTGTGTAATGGTGAAGGAAGGTGTATGGAAGATGTTAAAGATGGCCCCCCAAGGAAAAAGAACCGATAAGATATAGACAACTTACATACAGAGTTAAATGCCTGGTTGGTCCCTGTGGTTTGTCATTTTTGCAGACTTGGTCGCAAGGCTTCAATAATTACATAGTTGTCCCGGTGATGTAATTTTTATACTCGGGTGGTCCTTATCACTAACCTTTGTTAGATTTCTCAGTTAAGTATGTATGAAATCACTATATCACCCTTGACCAATTAAAAAATATAAAGATGATAGGGCCCACTACTCATCTTCTTCATCACCCCTCTCTCTCCCTTTCAAAAACTCAGCCACAACCACCTCCTCCTTCACAACCTGCAACTACCTCCACCACCACTACAATCGCCATCTGATCAACACCACTTTCACAAATCACCTCCACCTTCGGTTGGGGAGATTACGCATGGTGATGATAATCTGCTGTAAATAAACATTATGGGTCATTGGGTGCGTAAGTTATTCAGTTGGGGAGATCGGCTGTAACCAGGTCATAACTTAACGAAAACTGGATTTTCTTGAGTCTAAAACGTAGTATTTTGAAATACGCTTCTAATGGCGCTGGAATCATAATTTTTAGAGGTTGTTTGATATTTGAAACGAATTATTTCTTTTCAGTAGTTAAAGCTGTATTTTTCTGCAGATGTTATGTGTTGTGTTTCAAGTCATAACTTGGTTAATATTTAGAGTTAGATCATAAAATTTATACAGTAGATGATCTTGGGTGTATGTGCGAATCTCCAACTGGAATTACGTCAATCGGATAACCGAGGATTTTTAAATTATTTTTTCTGTAAGCTGCAGTCAGAAGGTGACGAATCTGATTGTTGCTAAGTAAATGATTTTTTATAAATTTTTTGGTAAAGAGTTAGACTCTAAAAACTTAACACGAGGCTAACCCCTCCGAGGGGCATGTCAAATAAAAAGATCATAATTTTTGCAACCTTGAAAGTATGCAAAAAACAAGCATCCCAAAACAACATATTTTCAGTTAATTTAGTTGTGCATGATTAGAAGTTTATAAAGTGTTGAACTTGCTACTTTTAGTGTCCGAATGTAACGCCTGGCCCTTTCATACTTCGCATAATTGGAAAGCATCCCTTGTACTTCTATTTTTAGAAACCTTGTACTCTCTTTGTAATCTACTTTCGTTTCTACTTGTAATTTGAGACTATTGATTATAATGAAAACGAAAGCATTTTAAATCCAAGATTTTTGATTCGTTATTACGCCGTGAAACTCGATGCTCGTTAAACTAAATTAATACAAGTCACTGCGAATTTGATTACTTGTTTATTATTTAAACTAATTAATTTAAATTAATTAAACTCTTTACAATTAAAAAATATTTCTTTTATATATAACAACTTAGTAGTTTAATGATATAAGATAATAAAGTCGAGGGTCTAATTGGTAATTTAACAAATTTAGAACTTGCAGGGACCATTTGTGTATATACTTATAAGTGGTGGGTGATTAAATTAAAAAAAATAAATAAATACATAAACCAGCGACTGCGGGACTCGAACCCGGGTCACCTGGTTCAACAAACAACACATCAACCACTCCACCACAAGCCCCTCATTGAGGAAAATCCAGCCCTCAATTCCTTTAAACCCTCGTTACAAAGAGCTGGCCAGCGCGACCAGACCCTCCCAGCTCACGAATTTGAGCGGGTTTTTGGGTTTATTTTGAGTTTTAAACTTGTTTTAACATTAATTACTTCACCAAACCCAACCCTAATCCTTCCCTATAAAACCCAAGCATAATCCAAACCTTTTTACACTTTTCTAATCTTTCAAATCTCTTTCCATTCAGCTGAGAATTAAGAATTCGAGTAGATTTACCACCTTTTACAAAAGTGAGCATATCTCACTCATTTCTTAACCTTTTTCATCCATTCTTTTTCGCACTTGCTTGGAACAACCTTAGGAACATTTCCAGAGGTTTTTCATGGAAAACCAAGCTCTGGAATGTTACAAAAAGGCTCCAAAGTGGACTGTATTACTTTATTTTCATCAAAACTTTGTTAAACTTGTTCAAACTTGAGTCTAACTCATCTCAAACCTATGTCTGAATGCTTACAACCTCACTTATGGTTGGTTACACTTAAAAACAAGGTTGAGACATGTCAAATTAGAGGTTAAAACCTCACAAACTTTCTGTTTTCGACTAGGGTTTACACCCACAAGTAGTGTTCAAGTTAAGCTTGATGAATGTGTGATATTTGGACTAGCTTGGGCTATCCATCATTGAATCCACACACTACTTGATGATTTCATAGCTTAGTTGTCTCATTCATTCTTTACTTGAAAGTTCATGACCCTCCTTGTGTCTAAGACACATGTGTAGTGGTGAATCCAAAGAGGTCTTAAGTGGATGGTAAATCCTCCCACCTTCTACTTGACTTATGTAAACTACAAAGAGGTTCCTAAATGAATGGTTCAACCTCCTACCTCATGCTTGACCTATATGACATAATGTACACTATATAATACTTATATATTATCAAGTAATCGAACTCTTGATGATGAACAAGTGGTCATTTGTCAAAATAGTATGTTATATCATATAAGGGCCATAATGCTTGTCAAGATTCTTGTGGGTTGCCCCACGAAAACACATAAACTCTCTTGAGTTTCAATAGTGTCAAGAACAAGTGTCATGTGTACAAGATGATTACTTTCATATGACTATTTGTCATGATATATAAATTCCAAAATCTATGATTCCCCATTATCATTCCATTACTCACACACCTTTGTTTACCCCATGTAGGGTAGTCTCGGTGTTCCATCCTCAACTCTCCAATTTTCACGAAATAACAAAGGAAAGCTTTTGCAAAACCGTGAGTATACTCGATCCCGTTTCCTTTTCACTTTTGGGTGTAACATGTATGCTTATAAACTTACACATCACATGAAAACTATTTTAATCTGTATCCATGCTTAACATGAAACTACTTGATGCTTGTTAGACTTGTATGTTATGTAGACTATTAGTGTCGATATATGCTTCATTAACTTTGCTAGCCTACCTTAACAATTATAGCGCTATAGGATTAACGCACCACCCACGAAACTTGGGGTATTGTTAAGTTAAACATGTTAACCTCCCGCTACTCTATTGGGATAGGCTATTTTAATGCGTTGGATTCTTGGGTTTGAACATATAGAACACCGTTTCAACATGCTAGTAAACTTGCATATCATGATTCATGTTGGATATGAGACTTTAAAAAATTTTATTCTATATTATGCTATGTAACAAAACTTGTATGCTCGCCAACCTTTGTTGATATATTTTAATACATGTTGCAGGTTGATTGATGAGACAATGTTGAGAAGAAATGCAATTTAGGTGGACTTAGATACACACCTAGATAAATTTTGTTATTATGTTATGAACAATGTTGCTTTTATTGGAATCTTTGTATGACATTTTAGTCTTAAAATGAAATTTGAATTCAAATTATATTGTCACACAGCGTTATGAAGTTTTGAGCAATTTGTTCGTCTCATCTTGATGTTTTCGCCAACAGTTGGGGTGTGACACCGAACATGCTTAATGATTGTATAACTGATGTATATCATGTCGTAGTGTATATTATGAACATATGCTTGAATATTACACGGTAAAATATTTGTGACAACTTGTACGCATTTTATTTGCTAGATACATGTAGGACTTGTGTGAATTACACAAACAACCACTAATATTCTTGGTAACCATAATAGAACGTGGTTGACCATCCTAGCTCGCATAACTTAAACTGTCGAGCTAATCTAAGATGAGTTCACATATTTACTAAAAGCACGCATTCTCGGGTTTGGGAACTACAATATCCCTGGATTTAGGACCACCTTATATTCCTGGATTAGAATACGTCTAATTAAATACTGTAGTTTACTTTTCATGTCTATAGTGTACTAAATGAAAATCTATCTGAAAGTCCGTACACATTATACCGATTAGTTTTCGGGTTTGGCAAACGGGGTATTAGTTGATAGCGCTATAAGGTTCGACAACCTCACACCGTCCTGGGAGCCGGGCGTGAACTATTGACCTTGATTTCTTATCAATGACGATAGACATTGATATGGGGCACAACAACTTACTACAGTCAAGTTTCGGTACCACACAGTTTAGTGGCTTAACCGTGGGTTAGCTACCCATGACATGTTTTACAACCTAATGTATTTAAACGAACTTACTTTTACAAGGAAACTGAAACTGAAACTGTGAACTAACCAACCTTTGTTGATACGCTTGTGCGTGCTTTGCATGTCGTTAGGTACAACTCGGGAGCTTGCTACGTTGGAGTGTCGTGGCTACGGAAAACTATTTGTTTTGGTTTTTATTAAACGACTATGGTTTTAACTATTGTCTAGATTTTTACATTTTGCTTCCGCTGTTGATTGAACTGTGTATTATACTTTTAAAAACCTAATCACTAATCATGTTGATTGTGATACATTTTGGTAACTTTAATAATTGTTCAGCATGATTAGTTAGTGGCTTGATCCTGGTCAGTCGCACGCATCGCGGTAAAACT
This sequence comes from Scalesia atractyloides, assembly GCA_947069175.1. NCBI lineage: Eukaryota > Viridiplantae > Streptophyta > Magnoliopsida > Asterales > Asteraceae > Scalesia > Scalesia atractyloides. The sequence continues at coordinate 86,330,095 of CAMTDV010000021.1, forward strand.
CCGCATGTGGATTTTGAGGGTGCGACACCATGACTTGGGTGGTGTAATTTAAACAACAAGACATTTGTTCTTCCACCTAGGATGGAACACTTGCTTACGGGTCCAGGGTTTTAGGTTGTATGGGTTGTGTTCTTCTGTCAGGTTTGGGGGGGGGGGGTTTGTTATATATATTTGTTTATGTAGGTTGGAATTGGATTATTCCAGTTTCATGCAATCCCGACGAGGACTCTTCATCCCAGGAAGAAAAGGTGACTTGCAGAATTGAGTTTTGTTATATAATGCATGGCACCAGTGCGAGTCAATGGTAAGTATCTAACAAATGTTCTTCTGAAGGTCATTGCTAAGCTAGGGTTCTCTATAGCCGTTGTTAGTGCTATTGGAATTGCAACATGAGTCGCCATCGGTACTGAAGACTATGTTAGTAGGGTCATCTAGTTCGAGTCATTGTGTTTGGGCTGGTTTAGAACCAAGAGGGTCGTGGATCGGGTCATATTCTAGACTTCTGGACGAATCTTTTTCAATCCCGTGGGAATGATACACAAGCATTAATGGGTTTAGTGGTGGTCTTGATTTTTAATGGGCCATTTGATCCAGGTATTTGCTTATTAACAAGTTGGGCTTCTAAAGGCGGTGTCTAATTAGTTGATGAAAAAAACATTGGTCGGCTGTACTATGGGTTAACGATTAGACCGGCAAATATCAAGGATCAAGATCTTCAAGATTTTATGTTTATATTTTATGTAACTTTTATTATTATTCACTTTCCTAGTTTATCTCTAATTTTTATATAAATGTTAGGCTTTATTATTGTTTAGTTGGTCTTTTGTTTATTTGATAAATATAATAAAGTTTTAAATTTGATAATTGAAACCTTTAGGTTCAAATTGTTTGAATATATTTTCAGTGTTTTGAACCATTTGAATTGCTTCCACTAAATGCATTAGAAACTCTGATTAAATTAAATTTCATTTCATTTAATAACCCTTTTATGTTAAAGTCTTATTTATTTATGATTCATTTTTAAAGTCAAATCCAATTTATTCTTTGTTAACTTAAATGGTTAAAGTCAAAATAACCAAAAATGAGTGATTGTGTAAAGTCTTTTTTAATGTTTAATGCATTTATACTCTTTTATGTTTAAGTCTATGACTTGCAATTTTCCGGCAATTTTACTGTTACATGTAAAAGACAAAATTGGTCCATCGGAAAAGAAAAAACAAGGTTTCAAACCATTTTTATGGTGGTTGCATGCTTGCATATTGCATTTCATATTCTCATATAGAGTTAAATGCAAGTTGACTCCACATGGTGTGGTGACAGGGGTAATTTGTCTCCCTGAAATTTTTATTTTGCACTTTGCCCTCTCATGATTTTTATCTTTCACAGTCTGCATGAAGATTATCTTTCATTTAAAAATCTAAAGAAAAGACCAAACTACCCTTTTATTGTTTCTGTATGCCTCCCCAATGGTTTTAGTATTCTAACACCCTTTAAACAAACTAATTTTTCCTTCCAAAATCTGAACCCATTAAACCTGCGTTACCCATTTTGCGACCCATCCTAACTCAATGACCCATTACCATATCTTAGCAAACCCGTTCCATACATCCTACCAAACCTGCAAACCATATTATACAAACCAGTTCCATGACCCATTACCATATCCTACAAATATGTTCCATGACTCATTACTATATCATACAAACATGTTCCATAACTCATTACCATGTCCAACAAACATGTTCCATGACCCATGTACTGCATCCTAAATCATTGACCAATATCATACTGTAAACCTATTCCAAATAACCCAAACTAGTCACAAGCATATGTATGCTTTTCTGTTCTAAACTAGTGATAAGCATGGAAGATACATACGTTAACAAATGAATGCAATGTCTTAATACTATCTTAGTGAATGCAAACCTATTCCTAGTGCATGTGTATGCATTCTTGTTCCAGACCAGTCACTATTATAACCATACGTATGCATTTTTGCATGCATTTATGTCGCATAACACATGAACAATGAACAAACCATAATGTATGCATTCTGAACCTACATATTTTGCATAATTGCATTATTAAACACATATACCATATGCTTTCTACCAAAGCATAACCTACATAAATTTATCATAATCAGACATAATCATTTAGTTATATTTGCAAAGAGCCTACCAAAACAACCCAAAGCATAACCTACATAATTATTTTAATTAGATTTTATTACTTACCATAATTAACTAACCATACTACTCTACTCTATCTTGCCTTCCTCGTACAAAATGTTAGAAGCGGAAATCAAAGGTCTAGACATTGAGGAACCGCAGAACTACCCTCACGTGGACTGCGGGATGGTAGGTGTCATTACCATTCATCCTAATCTCGACTACAAATCGAACAAATTACCATTAATGTAAGTGTGGTGGATTGAATAATTTACACTAACCAAAATCAACTCAAATGTAAGTGAAATCAAGTAAAATTGAATAGTTTTCCATTGACGCCGGTTATTCCATCATCATTTCAACCAAACCATTGAGTCGGTTTGGTGGATCGAAGTTTTAATGTGGTTGGATGATGGCAGGGGAGCCGATCAGAAAATTAATGTGGTTGGTTGGGTGGTCGGATGATGGCGGGGGACAGGTGCGGCAGTCGGATAATGACGGGGGAGTTATGTGTAGTGGTCTGATGGTGGTGGGAGATGGTGGAGGCTGAACGAAGTGACATATGTGGATACTAACTGTGATCGGGTGTATGTTGGGCGGGGGGTTAGGATTTTTTTCATGGTGAAATTACCTAATTACCCCTGGATCATTAACTTCATAAACAGAATATGCTTCAACCATTAGAAAGGGGTGTGCACTGTGAAAGATGGAAACCATGAAGGGGCATAGTGCAAAATACAAGTTTCAAGGGGGCAAATTGCTCCCGCCACCAAACCACTATTTCATATATGATTCGCCATTTATATATAAATTTGGAAAATTGGTTTCTAATAACTTAAACTATGGCATATGTCTCAACTTTCACTTTCATTGAATAACAAAAATAATGGTTATGAATGTCATTAGCTAGTGAAGAACCCATATATTTTTATTGCCAGGGGCAAAAGTAGGCCGATCATAAATGATTTGGGTCAAGTAAACAGCAAATGATGATAAAATGTGTTTTGATATATACGGAGTACGGAGATGCTCTTGCAAACTTAGATGTTCATTAGTAACATTAACCAGGGCAGGCCCAGAGGGTGAGCGAGCCGCACCCCCGGCCGAGGCCTGATTTTCCGAGGGACTTTTCAAAATTTTAAAGGTTGAATTCGGCTTGTTTTTCATTTGTCAATTAAAAATATATTATTTTATATATAATTTAGTTATTTTTTCATAATTTTATAAATAGTAATTATTATGTTATAATATATTTTTTGAAAAGCTATATAAACAGCAGGCTCGAGAGCCGACTCTAGCTCGGGCTCGTTTACTAAACGAGTTTGTTTCTCAGCCCGGGCTAGAGCTTGTTTGCTCGACTCGTTTCGAGTTTTTTCTCAATTCGAGCTCGAGTAGCTTAGCTCATTTCCACCCTTAGTGAGCGCGACATATGCAGTTAAGATAACCCTTTAGAGTATACCCGTCCAAGATTTATCTAGTAGAGATAAATTTGTTGAGAATCACATAAAAGATATAAGTTGGTTTCATTCAAAGAAAAACTTCATTCTTGCACCATATCTACAAAGGTAATGTATATTTTCACACCATACATACGCTTGCACAAACACAAATACATACCTAATTGTTCTATAATTTTTTTTGTAGTGGCCATTGGTCGCTAATAATTCTTCATCCTACTTTTTTATATGGTGATTAAGCATATGAAAGACACTTGGGAATGTGGCTATATGGTGATTAAGCATATGAAAGAATTTGTCGAGCATATTCAATATGATGTTGTTAACGAGGCAAGTTTTTGTATATACATTGTCTATTGCGCTAAATTATATGTATTTACAATCTCACTTTTTTATTAAGTTATGTTTCAGTTATGGAAAGAAGATGGGAAGCATCTACAATCAAAAATTGAAGAATTAGTCTTTTGTATATACATTGTCTATTGCGCTAAATTATATGTATTTACAATCTCACTTTTTTATTAAGTTATGTTTCAGTTATGGAAAGAAGATGGGAAGCATCCACAATCAAAAATTGAAGAATTAGTCTTAAAGTTAATGCCAGAATTGATTCGCACGGGTGTCCCGGAATGAAATCGCTAAAAACGTTTCAAGGTTAGCCCAAATTTTATCATCTAATAGTTATTTTATCTCTAACGGGTCAAATAAAAACTCTGTTTTGCTTGGTTGGTTGGCCAAAAATAAAATTAAGAACTCTCTTATATATATGTGTGTGTGTGTTAGTATAAGACTCGATAAAATGTAATCGGGTCAAACTTGGTAAACATGTACGTATAATCCCAAAGTGTATTAGCGCATTAATTTTATATTTTTTAAGGTTCATTTTGTTAATGTCATGTTATGTTTTGCTATTTGTTAGGTCATTTCTACGGATTAGGATGCATGGTTTGAAGTGATCGGTTGAGTCGCAAGGGGTATGAAGTCATCGGTTTGACATTTTTGGGTTGCAAACTTCTTTTAGCTTCATTTGGAAAACATGTCACTTTATCGGATTGTATACGTTTTGTGTTTGATTCAGGAAACATTATGTTTTGTGTTTGATTCGGGAAACCTTATGTTTTGTGTTTGATTCGGGAAACTGGCACTGGTTATTTTATATAAGTTAGAATCTTTTGTTTGTTATTTTTTATCATCCGTATATGTTTGTGTAGTTTAATGGTATTATTGGAAATTATATAAATGGAAAAACCTGGAATTTATACATTTAAGAATAATATATAATTTGGATTGAAGAAAACTGGTGCGGTTCTTATGTTTTATTGATGCTAATATGGCTTCGAGGTGGAGGGTTGCTGGTGGTCAAATTGAATTAGAAGGTTTTGCAAAATCAATTAGGAGGTGCGGGTGTGTTTATTATTTGTTGTGGTTCCATATAGCCGCAACCTCAAAGAAAACATTAACTGGTGCTCAAACTATTAATGCGGCTCCAGCACTGCATTTTCAATTAAATTTGACCGCATCTCTAAATGGTTTGTGTACTAGTGTTAGAAACTTTATATCTGGTTAGGTGGCTTAGGGACCAAGTTTGTTTTAGTATAAATTAGGTAATAGACCTGTGTATTACACGGCTTGAATAAAATAACGATGTAATTTATAAATCTCTTATGATTGAAATTAATAATTTCATATACTTTGCAGATACATTGTGTACATGACCTGTCAACCGTTTAGAGTGAAGAAAGTAAGAGACCTTTAAACCCGATTCTGAAACCTTTGAAGCAGTTTTCACCTATTTTTTTACTTTCACTTTCACTTTGAACCATTCTTGATGAGACCACTACCACAAGGATAAATCCATCGGTTTAGACTTGGTGTTTCTTCAACCTCATTCATGTCTTCTCTTCATATACACGGATACTGTCAGAAAGGATGATCGAAAAGTAAAATTGTTGTATTATTTTCTGTGTTCATTACAGGGAAAAATACATACAATTTATAGCTAAAGAAGAACAATCTAAACAAAGAAAATGAGCTGTTTACGGGCTGGAATTAAGGCTGGTTAATGGCTGTCTTTGACCCTCTAAAATGGAAATGATGTTTAACTGATCCCGCAGATTTCTTCCTAACTTATTCTTTGATATCTTTTTAATTTTAACACTCCCCATCAAGTTGAATAGTCGGATTTCCAAAATTCAACTTGACTAAACAATCGCTGAAGATTTTTCCGTTAACTGCCTTTGTTAGAATGTCAGCGAGCTGATCCTTTGATCGAACAAACGGTAGTTCAATCGTACCATCTTCCAATTTTTCTTTGATGAAGTTCCTATCAACTTCTACGTGTTTAGTTCGATCATGTTGTACTGGGTTTTCTGAAATCTGAATTGCAGCTTTATTATCACACATAATCTTGCTTGTTTCTTTTGAAGGAAAGCCAATCTCAGCTAAGAGTCTTCGCATCCACATGGCTTCTTTTAAACCTCGAGCTATGCCTCTAAATTCAGCTTCTGCACTTGAAAGGGCAACCACCTTTTGTTTTTTACTTCTCCAAGTGACAAGATTCCCACCAACTAAAGTGAAGTAGCCTGCTGTTGACCTCCGACTTCCCTTATCTCCTGCCCAGTCTGCATCAGTGTAGATTTGAACATTTAGGTGTCCACGTGATTGAAACAGGACTCCATGACCCACTGTTCCTTTGAGATATCTAATAATTCTCCAAACTGCTTCCATATGGGACTCTTGAGGTTGCTGACTTACCACCCCTACAGCATAAGCAATGTCTGGACGAGTATGTGAGAGATATATTAGTTTTCCCACCATCCGTTGGTATCTCTCTTTATTTGCTAACTTTGTTCCTTCCTCCATATAAAGCTTTTGATTTACACTCATAGGAGTGTCTGCTGGTTTGCAATCGATCATTCCGAATTCTGCCAACAAGTCTAAGAAATACTTCTTCTGACTGATGAAATTCCTTGTTTCGACCTTAGTACTTCAATTCCGAGGAAATACTTGAGCCTGCCCAAATCTTTCATTTCAAATTCAGCAAACAAGTTTTCTTTCAGTTTTACCATTTCTTCTTTATCGTTCCCTGTAATGATCATATCATCTACATAGATAATTAGGCAGGTTACGAATTTGCCTCTTTTTTGAGAAACAAAGTATGATCAGCATTACTTTGTTTATATCCAAACTTTTTCATAGCTACGGTAAATCTGCCAAACCAAGCCCGGGGAGATTGCTTCAAACCATAAAGAGACTTCTTCAGATGGCAAACCTCTCCAGTTTTGAAATCTTTTGTGAATCCTGGAGGAGCATCCATAAATACCTCTTCATCTAGGTCCCCGTGTAGAAAGGCATTTTTTTACATCAAACTGTTGAAGTGGCCACCCTTCATTTGCAGCTATCGAAAAAGGACCCGAATTCTGTTCATTTTGGCAACCGGGGAGAATGTTTCCGCATAATCAATCCCATATGTCTGGGTATACCCTTTCGCTACCAGTCGGGCTTTATATCTTTCAATTGTACCATCTGGTTTATACTTAACCGTATAGACCCAACGACACCCCACCGATTTCTTTCCCGACGGGAGAGTACACTTTTCCCAAGTATTGTTCTTGATTAGGGCTTCCATTTCTGTTTTCATTGCTTCCTTCCAATGTTTAGACTTTAAGGCTTGATCCACGTTTGTAGGAGTTTCTTCAGAATAAACAGATGAGATAAATGTTTTTGCTTCCTTAGTGAAATTTCCATTAGCCATATTAGCTATAGGATAACTGGATCTTTTTGGCTCTTTTTCAGGAGAATACCGTTTCGGAGGAACCCCTCTGTTTGTTCTAGGGGTAACACATATCTTGATGGTGGTTCTTCTTGTATGGATTTATCTGCCTGCAAAGTTTCAGCTTGTTCTGTGGCAGTTTCATGGTTAGAAGTATTGGTATCTTCGGAGTCATTAGAAACTTCAAAAGTATCACCAGACTGAATAGGGTGAGTATTACTTACCTCAGACACTAGGTTAGGAGGAACATTAGGGCCTTCAGTGGCACTGAAATTGGACTCTGGTGACTCTGTAGTTGGTACATAGGGAACATATTTCAACCAACTTAGTGTGTCTAAACATTCCTTCTCCCCCTGACCACTGAGTTGGGAATTGTAGTAATACTCGGTTTCAAGGAAGTCACAATTCATCATGGTGAACATATGACGTGTCTTTGGGTTATAACATCTGTATCCTTTTTTATTTATTCCATACCCAACAAAGACACATTTTTCAGCACAAGGGTCAAGTTTGGTTCGATTTGATTTAGGTATGTGAACAAAGACGGTACATCCAAAGATTTGTGGTTGAAGAGTAAGGACCGAGGGTAGTTTGGAAAATTCTGAAAGGGTTTGTAATGGAGTGTTAAGTTTGAGGGTATTTGTTGGAAGTCGGTTGAGAAGATAGGTAGCGGTAGCAAGGGCTTCAGGCCAAAAATATTTCGGGACTTGGGATTCAATTAGGAGGGCTCGTGTCATTTCCAGCAAAATGCGATTCTTTCTTTCGGCGACACCGTTTTGTTCTGGGGTGTTTGGGCATGTAGTTTGGTGAATTATTCCCTTGTTTTGGAAAAAAAAAATTTAAAAGGGGTATTAACAAACTCACCGCCATTATCGGATCGGAAAATCTGGATGTTTGTTTGAAATTGGGTTTGGATCATGGCGTAAAACATCGTGAATTTTTCAAAGACTTCGGATTTGTTTTTCAAAAAATAAACCCAGGTCATTCGGGTACAATCATCAACAAACATCACAAAGTAACGAAAGTTTTGCCCCCCAAGAACTGGGGCAGGACCCCATACGTCAGAATGGATTAATGAAAATGGCAAAGCAACCTTAGTGTTATTGGGTTTAAAAGTTTTTCTGTGGCTCTTTGCTAAAACGCATGTTTCACAATGTGACATAGCATTAACTGGAAATAGTTTTGGAAATAAAATATGCAAATAACTTGTAGAAGGATGACCTAATCTTCGGTGCCATAGCCAAGCTTCTCATTCCGATGTCCCATGAGCCAACATCACAGTACCACTTTGAGTCACCTCGTCCACATAATACAACCCTTGATTTTCAGTGCCACGCCCAATGATCACTCCCGTCCTGATATCCTGTAAAATACAAAACGTAGGGTGCATTAGGACGGTACAGTTGAGTTCTTTTGTGACGTGGCTAATGGAAAGCAACTTATGTGACAACGAGGGAACATAAAGACAATTAGAGATTTTTATTGTGGGTGAAATCTCAATAGTCCCTCCCGATTTTACATCCATTATCCCCCCATTCGCCGTTTGAATATGTGTTTTTTCTGGTTTGGTTGTTGAAATAATATCCGATAACTCATAAGTCATTGTGTCGGTCGCGCCACAATCAAAGATCCATAGTTTTTGTTTTTTATGATGTACTTGGGCCATATTAGCATTTCCACTATTTCCAGGGACTAAATGTGACACATTTATTTTGGAATTAGGGTTAAATAACAAAGGGTTTGAGGGAGCAGCCCCAAACCCGTTACCTGTCACTGGATCTTCTCCTTTTGCGTCTGCCATCCCGCCGAAACCAGTTCCTCCGGTCACTTGTTGGGCGGCGCCGGTAGAGCTACCTACGGCGGCAGCTGCCTGTCCCCGTTTGTGTCCATCGTTCCACCACTCTGGATATCCCACGATCTTGAAGCATTGCTCTTTAGTGTGTTTCAATATACCACAATGACTACACTTGAGGTGAGACTTGTCGGGCTTAGACACGGTTCCAGCAAGTCTTCCTGATGAGTGTCGTTGCCCTTTAGAGGCTAACCCGGCTCCGATGGGTTCTCTTGGTTCGACGGTAACAAGCCGGCCGCCACGTCCTGTTGCGGTGTATTGTCAGAAACTGCACCCAAAATTTTTTGGTGGGCGGCTTCTTTTCGGACAACGGCGTAGGCACCTTCCGGAGAGGGTAAGGGATCCATTCTTAAAACTTCTCGTTTTATATGGTCATATTTCCTGTCCAAAGCATTAAGAAATTGAAACAGCTTTTGTTCTGACCTTATTTTTGTGTAAGTGTTGATATCGGATGCACATGTCATGGGATTGGGGTCGATTCGTTCGATCTCTCCCCAAATACCCTGCATCACTATCCAGAATTCTTCAAGTGGTACTCCGTTTTGCTTGACTTCATTGGCTTTGACATGTAGGTTAAAGGTTTGAAGCTTGTCTTTACCACTGCTATACGTTATAACCAGGGCATCCCACAGCGATTTTGCTGTCGGAAACTCGGTTAGATTGCTGGCGAGGGTTGGTTCAATGTTTTGTATGAGCCATGAGAAGACGACTAGGTCGTCTTGTTCCCATTGTTCATACTCTTCACTGGTTTGGTTTGGTGGATTGGTTGATAAATGACCCAAAAGGGCTTTCGATTTACCGCCTATGGCGACCCGAATCATTCGAGTCCATAAGGCGTAATTCTGATTGTCGAGTTTGAGGCTGATCTTGAGGCTGTCGGAAAGATTTTGTTTTGTGTTTTGGGTATTGAGACCATTTCTCAACAGGTTGGCTATTTGGATTGAGAGGTCGTTTGTTGAGCTACCGTCTTCGGACATGGCAGCTCTCCAACAATAGACCCGGAGACAAAGGTAGATGATGGTAAGCAGGTCGGTTTAGAACCGTATAAGCTGCTCTGATACCATGTCAGAAAGGATGATTGAAAAGTAAAATTGTTGTATTATTTTATGTGTTCATTACAGGGAAAAATACATACAATTTATAGCTAAAGAAGAACAATCTAAACATAGAAAATGAGCCTGGAATTAAGGCTGGTTAATGGCTGTCTTTGACCCTCTAAAATGGGAATGATTTTTAACTGATCCCGCAGATTTCTTCCAAACTTATTCTTTGATATCTTTTTAATTTTAACAGATACTTCTTCGCTCATTTCATAACTCTCGCAATTTCGTCAAGGAGATTGCAAATTCATCATTTAATTAATAATTACATAAATAGTGTTTACTTATAATTATTTGTGTACAAGATTACAAAATTTCAATATCGATATTTATGCCTTTTTTTTCCCAATATATGTTCAATAAATACCTTTAACCAATAACAAGATCCTTAATGTGATCATTCCAATCTTATCACATGACATTGATCTGTATACTTTTCCATATATCATATTAAATACGAATCTTAATACTTTATTCATGTGCATTAATACTAACATCCAACTTAAAACAAACTAATATAGACATTATTGATTAATGTAGATGGATATCATCGGATGGTTGCACTAGTGACACGATGATACTCCAACGTAGTCCACAATTTATAAAATCACCATTTCTTCTACCCATTGTATTTATACAGTTTGCATATTATATAAACATAGTCCACATATAATAAAATCACCATTTCTTATACCCATTGTATTTCTACAGTTTGCATAAAAATCAGAATGCTAATGTTCAATAAGTTTGCAAATGATGTAAAGTCACCTCCTCCAAATGCATTACATTTAGGTTGAACAATACTTTTTCAAAGTAAACCCAATCGATCAAGGCATATTTATCGTTAATGGTAATTAAATTTAACATTTTGATTGAATATTTGGTAAACATTTTCAACTTTACAAACTTTGTATAAGCACAAATCGCAATTGACATAAATTTGTTTTGATATCTGATTATAAGTTCAAGATAATCGATAAATCTTATACATGTGTAGATTACAATAATGGAACCTTAAGCTCATCTAAAGTTCAAATCAAATAACAGAACAATAAGTTGCAAACTCATGGAATCTTACAAGATCTTGAAAGTTTATCTTATTAAAATTATATAGTAAGATGATATATATTCTTGATTTATAGATCCTCCGGATATTTAAACATGTTGAATGATGGATTAACAATGCTGAATCCACCATCAATAAACAAGTTATGTCCGCCAATATACTTTGCCTCGTCACTCACAAGAAAAAGGGCGGCCTTAGCGACATCATCTGTTCTAAGCGTCACTCCCTTCAGGTTGCCAAGGTGGTTCAACGCATTTTCTAGATCTTCTGGCTCCCGTCCAGTATAACTTGTGGTTAACGTTGTCACCGTTGCATATGGTGACAAACAATTGACTCGAATACCAAATTGTCCAAGTTCTACTGCTACATTCTTCGTCAAGCCCGCTACAGCATGCTTTGCACCACAATAAGCATGTGAGGCTCCACCACCAATATTTGAAGTCATGCTAGCCATAGATAGTATTGACCCCGCTCTTGCAGGAACCATAACTCGTGCAGCATGTTTCATGCTTAGAAAGACACCTGTGATATTGATATTAAGTACACGTTCAAAATCAGATTTTTCATTATCAATTATGCGTGCTTTTTTTGGATCCATGATTCCCGCGTTACAAAACATGATATCAAGCTTCCCATAAGTGGCAACTGCAATATCTACAGCGCTTTTGACATCGTCTTCATCAGTTACATTGCAATGGACATATATCGAGCTTGATGAGCCTATGGTCTCACAAACCACTTGACCAAGTTCATCTTGGATGCCTGCAATTACAACTTTTGCTCCATGTTGAGCAAAGAGTTTTGCGGTACACTCTCCAATCCACTTGCGGCTCCAGTTATTAATGCTACCTTTCCTTCAAGTCTACAAACAAACGCATTTTTAAAAAAATTTAAACATGAGTGTATTTTAATACATTATGCAAAATATAAAGGAAAACGACAGTGGCTACCGATGATATCATTATCATCATCATCATCATACTCAGTAAATTGTTCTAGACACAATCACTTTATTTATTTACATTCATATTCATATGCTATCATAATAACTCATTTCTAATAGGTTAAACTATAAATCCAAAATAAATCAGTGATTGTAAAAATAAACCTTTTTGTAGAGCTTGTCATCGTCTTTCAGTAACACAAAAGAGAGTTGGCTTCAATATATAAAACAAATACTTACGATTTATATAGGGGGGATTGATTGTCCAGATTTGAGCGGCACACGGAATGATCTTGCCGTCTTTGTGGTGAAAATCATTTTAAAAAATTGTGGCTATGGATTTTTTTTATTTTTTTGAAATTGTATAGTTTGATATAAAAGGTTTTATTTAAATGTTTGTTAATTAACTTCTAATCATACAACACGTAAAAAAACTATAAACCCGAGTGAAACCAAATAACTTCAGAAAATTCAAGAACTTCGAGAATTCTAACAATCAATCATCTAATTTATTTATTTGATACTAGTCTGTTTGTATATTTTATTTTTGCACTAATGTATCTATATACTCAATAACATTTAGATTGCACTATTTGTATCGATATGATATATATACTCGATAACATTTCGACATAAAGTTTAAAATGAAGTTACATTCAAAGATTAAAGATCAAATACAAATAAAATTAACATACAAAACGTACAAACTGAAGGAAAAGCAAAAAAATGCGGTGGCATTTTCGTAAATATTTGGTCTTCAAAATTACTCTACAGAATCATTTGTAGAGTGATTTTGGTCTTGTAGAGTAATTTTGTAAAATGTTCTTGTAGAGTAATTTTGTAAAATGATCCTGTAGAGTAATTTTGTTAGCATTTAGTTATGTGGTTTAACTTTATGGTTTAGATCTTTTGTAGAGTAATTTTGTAAATTGTTCTTGTAGAGTAATTTTGTAAAATGATCCTGTAGAGTAATTTTGTTAGCATTTAGTTATGTGGTTTAACTTTATGGTTTAGTTTTTAGCTTTTAGTTTTGGTAGGGGTTAGGTTTTTTTTAGGTTTTTGGGGGGTGGGAGAGGGGGGTTAGGTTTTTTTTAGGTTTTTGGGGGTGTGGTTGGGTTTTTTTAGGTTTTTAGGGAGGTGGAAGGGTTAAGTTTTTTTTATCAAAATTACTCTACAAGAATATTTTACAAAATTACTGTACATGATCAAAATTACTCTACAAGAACATTTTACAAAATTACTTTACAAGACCAAAATCACTCTACAAATGATTCTGTAGAGTAATTTTGATAATTACCCTACGACCAAATATTTACGAAAATGCCACCGCGTTTTTTTGTCTTTTCCTTCAGTTTGTACGTTTTGTATGTTAAGTTTATTTGTACCTGAACTTTACTCTACATTCAAAATAAAGTATTTTTTTGTATCATAAGCTAACTGAGAACCACTACCATACTAACCATTCCAATCATAGAACATCCGTACCAATATTCCTTTTATAGTTTCGATCAATATAAAATATGTCTCGATATATTTTAGGATGTGTCATGCCTTTATTTATTTTTTTAATTTTTTTTGTTACTTGAAATTACCTTTGTGTAATTAAGTCTAATCTTATTATAAATTAACTTTTTATGTTGTAATATATGCATGTTTTTTGTTTCGGCTTTCGACTACCTTAACGTATAAATAAATAATCGGAATCTTACAAAAAATTAATGGGCTAATGGCTAGAGGGAATCATTCTTCAATTTTATAACCATTAACCAATGGTAACAACGTAACATATTGATATCATTCCAACAACCAAATGAGTTTGCTTTTGATTTTGTTTTTTATTTTGATTTTACTTTTTAACTTGTTTGAGTTTGATCAACTTGAATTTTCATAAACTTTAGTTTGAATAAAAAATGAGTCAAGATTCAAGAACATTTATATATATTTAAGCTTGAATTATTATCTCTTACACAACCATCAACGAGCCGAGATCGAGTGTGTATATATTAACAAAAAAATCTCCATGACTATCAAATCAATTACAAGTTTATCTTATAAAACCATCCGTGACATACAATTCGAGCTCCATTAGCTTGTGCTTGAACAAGTGTCAAACTATTACAAGAAAAGTGTAACTTAGTAAAAAAATCATTAACATATATATATATAGGTGTTGTGACACATAAATAAAATAAAAAACGTTTACATTTTTCTTTTTTTGAAAAAATGTACATAGAGGTATCAACGTGACGCATTAGTGACACTTAGGAAGATACAATATATAACGATCATTCAACAACTGACGTAATTAGGTCATCACGGCTTAAGAAAGGTAACGACAAATTTGTGACAAACGAGTCCGCAGAAATTTCATGGCTGGGTGGGCGGTGGGCATTTGAGCAACAATCTGTCGCTAGTTTGATGCTGATGAAGATTTTAATAGCGACAATTTTGTCATTATTCTGTTGATGGAGATTTTTTTATAATTAAGCATAAAAGCAATACGGCACACTTGGGATATACGGTAAGATTAAATTCGGGAAGAAGATGCATCATTGTTTTAACAGGACTTAACTTTTTTCAATTTTAAAGTTTTAAATTGGTGATATTATTTATTGTCGTTTGACTTTTTTTATATTGAATTAAAAAAATGCATTATATTATTAGTCTAGTTCAAGAAAAACAAAGACCAACACAAAGTACATCTATCCTTAAAACCTATGCAATATGTTTTTGTGAGAGTTGAACCCTTAAACTGCCCGTATTAGGGGAGAGGGGCGCAACGTTGTGGCAGCGTGGTGGTCGGTGACCATGTGTGGAACACCGCCGCCACCCAAGGTGACAAGCGTGGTGGCCAAAACGCATTGTCCTGAGCACGCGTGAAGAAGAGGAGGTGAACGTCTGAATATGTATTTGTGTGGATGAGTTGGGTTGGGTGTGGTAAGTGATGGACATCTCTACTAAATCCATCACTAGTGATGGAATCAAGCTCGATGACGTGACGTTTGATAATGGGTGTGGTGAGTGCTGGCTAGTGGAGCACCCCACACCCTTAGGCGTTGTTTTTGGTGTGGGGTTTCCACCTAGGTATGGATAGCGTTGCACACCTGCCAGAAGGCGTAGAAAGGCATTGCCCAAAGGAGCGTGAGCGCAACCATAGAGAATAGGGCAATTTCAAATTTAAGGGTTTATTTTTATTTTTTTACTAAATAAAATACTCACATTAACTCCTTATTTCCACACTCATGATACACCATTCCCACTTCATGGACGAGTGTGGATACCTCTCTGCTTATGTGTTCATACACTTTTATTTACATTCACATTTACATGACATAAGTATGGTTACAATTTGATAAAATTAATACTAATAAAACCTTATACCATTGACTATAAGCTCTTTAGTAGTGTAAATAACTAAAACATTATACTTTTATGTTACTAGCAGCAAACCCTGCATGTTACAGCAGCAATTATCAATGCATATTCATGAATGACCGGCTTCACTACAAGAGTCACAAGCATGAAAATCAATATCATTAAACATCTAGTAATACTTCAAATCTCTACATTCCAAGTGTATGATCAGATCATTAGATCCTTTTGATATATCACTGCCATACCTCTATGCATATATAACGACCACCATCTTTTAGCTCTTGTGTACACAATCCTGGTATCGTCGTTAGTTATGCATAACACAGTGTTTTGTGCTCGTGTATGACTGAAATCTGCTCAATATAAACACACAATTTTGTTCTAACCTTCTCTCTTTAACACCACAGGGTTGTCGTGTTTGTTATGCATCTTTGGCTTTACTTTTAAATCACATTTTTTTTACAATTAATTATTACATTTTTTATTATAAATTAAATTAATATTTTTTTTGGAATTTCTTATACATTATTAAAACCGAATTAATTAGAGTTAAATGTTTGGTTGGTCCATGTGGTTTGCAAAAATTTCAGCGTTTGTCCCAATAGTTTACTATTTACACTCGTGGTACCAAAACTTGTAAAAAATGAACTCGCTTGGTCCCCTGCCCTAACTTCAGTTAAATAACTCTGTTAAACCACCCCACGTGCTTGGCACGTGAGGGCAATTTCATCCATTCAGGGACCAACCAAGCATCTTCTTCAACACAGAAACAAAATTAAAAGAAAAAGAGCAGCGGACTTTTTACTTTAGCGTGGCGTCACTCCCAATTCAACCGGCAACGCGCCGCTGCAAGCCATCGCACGTAGCCCCTGTCTCACTATGGTTGCTGGAACCCGCTGCTCTCATGCGTCTGAATGCAAGACGCCCACGCAGGATTATTGTCGGCCTGCTCATCCGACAACCCGCCACCATTGCCGATCACCGTCACCGACAAGCTTGTTATCAGGCGTCTCACGTCGTCTATAAATAGGGATGAGACTCAAACGTCGCATCCCACATCTCAACTCTCCATCTCTCTCTCTCTACACTGTTTCTTTCAAATTTTCTGGTGACGAACAAAATTCCGGCAGCAAGCAAACCGACACCATAAAACCCAACATCGACGACACCAGTCATCATCTCCACCACGCGCCACCTCTATCGACCACCGGAAGTACCACCGAAACCTCCAACCAAAGTTACGTGATTCTCCGGCCACACCAATTTCTCGTACCTGTGCATTTGGGCGGCTAAGGTACCAAACTGAAACCCAATGGTTAAGTTATGACTGTTTGTTTTATACATTTAGGTAGAGATTAATGCTTGGTTGGTCCCTGAATGGACGAAATTGCCCTCACGTGCCAAGCACGTGGGGTGTTTTAACAGAGTTATTTAACTAAAGTTAGGGCAGGGACCAAGCAAGTTCATTTTTTACAAGTTTTGGTACCACGAGTGTAAATAGTAAATCACTGGGACCAACGCTGAAATTTTTGCAAACCACAGAGACCAACCAAGCATTTAACTCAATTAGTTATACATCACAACAAGGGAAGACATACATATTAACTTGACAAAGCAATATTATACACATCATCAGAACAAGATACTTGAGAAATAACAAAAAATGACTTGCGAACGCAATAAATTTACAACGATGTGTTAATTCATACCCTCCTGTGGATTTTGATAACTAAAAAATAATCAGACATTATCCTCTTGTGGAGCTACAGCGGGAGTCACAGCAGCTGCCAGTGCTTGTGCCGATGTTGGCGGAGGCCCAACAAAGGCTATTGCATCTGTTAGGGTGTTTACTTGAACACGACCCAATTGACATAAAATTTATTTTTTTTATATTTTTTTTCAATTGTTAATACTTTAATTTATATCTTTAAAACCAAAAAAAATAGTACTAAAAAATAAATTAGTTAAACAGGTAAACCTGCGAACTCATCAACTTCAACTTAACCACGACCAATTTAGCTAAACGAGTTCGACCTAAAACCGGACCAAACTTGTTTATACCGGTCCCAAACCCAGGAACTTTCTTTTGTTTTGTTACTTATTTAGATTAAAATTAGGCAAGTGATACATAATTTCGTTCAAATATGTCAATGTAAAAAATTTGAATTTTCTTGTCACTTAACAAATATATTCATCTTCTTTTTTACTCATAGTTCTTATTTAAAAAATATCTAAAATTCTAGCATGAAAACATTTCTACTTTAACATTCTATATTATCATAGGATAAAATCATAGCATTTTAGATATAACCTGACGTGATTTTAAACACTAACCATTACACAAGTCTTCAGCAGTTAGTAGTTAGCATTATCACACTGGGAGGCCTCTTAAAAATAAGTAACAAATGTACTTTCGCCTCAGATGCATCCTTGGCATCCTCCTGTATATGAACAATTAAGTAACAAAAGTACTTATGTTTAGGACCAAAACCTTAACAAAAGTTCACACACGTCGTCCGAACTATCTGTTGGTCAGAACCCTTTAAGAACACGAACACAATGATAAACTGAGAACAATCGAATGAATAAGTATATTGAATGTGAAAGCATAAGAGATTCTGATTACACTGGAATTATTACAAATGAAATCTAAGGCCCTATTTATACTAATCTAACGGGTACGAGCGTAGAGACATGTCCCTTCGTGAACGGGTGTGTCTCTAGAACTTGCGGTTGTAAATTAACGTGAATGGGTGTGTCTTCTTGTCCAAGAGTCGCGTCCCTTGATTCTTTCTTGATGACCGGTCACGAATGGGTGTGTCCATGGAGACACATCTTTTCGATTTGGAGGGGAAGTTTCCAACTTCCAGTTTGTCAACTTTGGTCCCCATACTTTATAACCGCCAATTAAATACTTTATACTAATTACTAATCTACCCCTTGTACTTGAGGATGTGTAGAGATTAGAACTTCATTCATCCCCTAATCTCAAATATCCTTGAGTTGTTGCAAGTCTTCAACTTGCTTGACTTGCAATAGCATTGGTTCTTCTTCCAACACAAGATGCGCCTCTTCGTCCTTCTCCTTTTCTTTATCTTTTCGCTTGCTACACTCGTATGCGAAATGACCGAACTTGCCACATTCGTAACACTTAAGCTCGCTCTTGTCTCTATTTCCTCGATCAATATTTCGTCCACATCCTCTTCCTCCTCTAAACGAACTTCCTCCACGTCCTCTACCATGATTTTGATCGCCGCGTCCTTTTCCATGATGCCAATTTCCGGAATGATTGTCTGAACTTTCCGCTAACAGATTATTGTTCCCCGTTCGTTTTGGCTCTTGAGGCGTTCTTCAAATGTTGTAATCCTACCCACTGCTTCTTCAAACGTCATTTTATCTATCTATGAATATTGCTCGATGGAAGCCACAATCGGTATGAACTTCTTCGAGACAGAGATAATGTAATTTCCTTACAATCTTCTTATCTTAATGGTGGTATCGAGACTTTTAAATTTTAGATTTTATACCACCCAGCTTGCTTGCGAATCTACTTATTGTCTTGTTTTCTCTCATCTTCAATGCTTCTAACTCGCTTCTCAAAGTTTGCAGACGCGCTTTCTGAACCATATCGGCTCCAAGATATCGAACTTTGATTGCATCCCAAATTTCCTTTGCACTCTCGTATTGCGCAACTTGCATTAGAATATCTCCCAGTAACGTTTCGAAGATCATTGCTTTCGTTGTATGCACCTTTGTCTCCTCTACCCATCTTTTGAAACAACCGTATCTCAAAGACTATATGCCTTCAAGATTGTTTCCATCAGAATTGCCCACTGAGTGTAATTCGATTCAGTCAACTTTGGGCATTGAAGCGATATATTTCCTTGCTCACGAATTGACGTTGACGTGCTTTCTTTGTCGTCTCTTTTTGACATACTTCCTTTCTGATTTTCTTTCTTAGACTTTTTCTTTACTATCTTCCTTGCTTTACGTCAATCTATCTTTTTGCTTGCACCACACAGGTCTTTTTGCCACACATGTCTTCTTTGCCACACAGGCCTTTCTTTGCCACACAGGTCTTCTTTGCTACACAGGTCTTTCTTTCTTGCTTTGCCACACAGGTCTTGTCACCACGAAGGAGTTTTTACCATGAAGGTTTTGTACCACGAAGGTTTTGTACCACGAAGGTTGTACCACAAAGGTTTTGTACCACGAAGGTTGGACCACAAAGGTTTTGTACCACGAAGGTTGTACCAAGAAGGTTTTGTACCACACAGGATTTGTACCACGCAGGGTTTTGTACCACATAGGATTTTGTACCACACAGGATTTTCACGAATTTCTAACTTGCTATTCGTTTTGAATTTCGTTCTTTTCTAAAACATACATTATGTTCTTTTGAAAAACAAATTTGATTTGAGATTGAATTTCAAAAAGTTCTCAACGAACGAAATCTTTGATTGCAATAAATCAAATAATCAAACTGCAATTCAATTTTGAAACGAAATACAAAACTTAAAATAAATTTGAGAGAACCTGGTTATGATGATTCAAATCGGTTTCTTCTTCTTCCCAGACTTGAAACATGTGCTCTGGTACCACTGTTGGTCAGAACGCTTTACGAACATGAACACAATGATAAACTACGAACAATCGAATGAATAACTATATTGAATGTGAAAGCATAAGAGATTCTGATTACACTGGAATTATTACAAATGAAATCTAAGGTCCTATTTATACTAATCTAACGGGTACGAGTGTAGAGATATGTCCCTTCGTGAACGGGTGTGTCTCTAGAACTTGTGGTTGTAATTAAACGTGAATGGGTGTGTCTTCTTGTCCAAGAGTCGCGTCCCTTGATTCTTTCTTGATGACCGGTCGCGAATGGGTGTGTCCATCGAGACACATCTTTTCGATTTGGAGGGGAAGTTTCCAACTTCCAGTTTGTCAACTTTGGTCCCCATACTTTATAACCGCCAACTAAATACTTTATACTAATTACTAATCTAACCCTTGTACTTGAGGATGTGTAGAGATTAGAACTTCGCTATCACTATCATGTGATTCAGGCTTGGCGTTTGAATCAAATTCATTTTTAGCTGCAACATCATCATGGGAGGCCTCTTCTCTTACAAATATAAGTGCTTCCATTGAAGTAGAAAACAATATTGAATCAAAAGATGGTTTAACTCACCAGTTGCAAGCTTTCATTACGAATGGGTTAATTAGCTGATTAAAAAAATACATGATAAAAGTTGCATAACTTGTATTTATTAGGCGTCAAACATCCTCAACCATTTTAGTTTAAAAAATAGAATTATTATTGGAAATTATAACTTTTTACTCAAACTTAACACATCAAATATAAATCAAACATTTAATAATTAGAGCAGAAAGTATTTATGATCAACACAAGCCATTTTTTGTCCCCATCTAATACCCATCACCCAATCTGCACGGCATGGCCATTTTACATCTTTTATATACTTGGTCGTTAAAAGCTCGCGAAAGTAACCTTAATTGATATTCAAATTCGATAGTTTTGAACCTAGATAACTAAAGAACCAATAATAAAACTTGTAGGAAAAAAATAGATAGATTCTACCTTGAATCCAGAACGGGCTATAGCCCAGTTTAGAGATCGGTCAAAAATGCTAAAAAGCTGAACCTGAGAAAGAGACGACCCCAAAATAAAACTGTCCAAATGCACTTGTGGACTAATAATGGAATCATCAACACCATTCTCACTTTCATAAGCTTTCCAGTATGTCTCAGAAGTTGAGTGGGTTTGTGACTCCCTTACATCTCAAAGTTCTTTGCTAATCCATAAGTCAAAGCTGCCAAGCTTCTTTAGACCTTCCTTCATAAACCCTTCCAAAATGGTGGCTTCTTTAGACCTTCCTCCAGATTTGGGTTCCCACCATCTTCATCTATCATAAGGTTTTCTTGTGTAATAGGTCGGTGCTTCTGATCAATGGTCTCAAACAAACTGAAGATTTCTGCATAACCGACGTCTTCAGGAAACTTAGAGTTGCAGGTTAACAAACCGAGTTGCTCGTTACAGACTTTGTTTTATTAGATTATACTTTTTTAATTTACAAACATAATCTGGTCTGCTTATCTGCTTTTCGTTTCAACTGTCCACATTCCCATTTGGCTTCTGACAGACTCGGGTAGAGAAGATACAACAGAAGATGTGGCAGATAAGCTACAATCCTGGCATTTTAAATGAAATATGATAAGTTTTTTATAATTACTTGGTTTAAAAAGTGTAAAGTGTGAGGCATTCTACAAAATAAGCTCTATGTACAATCAGAACCTGCATCTCTCTCATCTTTTATATATTCAGCCTTTCTATAAAGTAGCATAATTACTTCATCCCTTTGGTTGCTTTTACATATTGACCTCCTACAAACCCTAACTTTGACGAGATTTGACATAAATTGCCACACACCTCTGCACGCTTTCTAAAACTAAGGTCAAACAACATTCTTACATTGCAATTTTGAGACCCTAAACAAACATGCGATATGTTTATTTGATGATGACCACATGCGGAGAGTCTTAAGAGTTGCTTAGTTGCTGCATATTCTTCAGTCAGAGGCTTGAACATATTTCTGAATAATTCAAACTAGCCCTTACTATCTTTTTTACCTGAAGCAAAAATAATAAGAGAAAACTTGAGAATGAAATAACCTAGGGGCTAGGGTTAGTCTCATACACTTACTCATTGTTTGTAGTAAAATACTCTTCTATCCGTTTTTAATAGAAAAAACATTCGACTCATTGATTGGAGTAAAATCTTTTAGCTTGACCCATCTTGAGGTAACACACAACACAAAATTACTCAGTTACAAAAGCTGATTTCTCAATAATGAAGTATATAGCGCTTAGATAATTAAATATAAAGAACGCATACCTCTTGTTCAGACCAATTTGATACAGCTAAAAGAGGTGTATTTTATTGCTATATCAGAAGGTTGACCAGAATTATCATGAGAGCTAATGCAAATAACTCAGGAAAATGAATAGCCAATGAAGTGAGGTTGTGCTTACTCTAACCAAGTGCTCACATATAGCCCAAAGCTAAACCTTCTCCCCATATAACAAATTAATGTAAAAAAACGAATAACATGAGACAAGGGGATTAGTGACCTTAATATTAACATACCACACATCCTTTTGCTCATTCACCATAGCAGGCCCTAAACACAGTCAAATAGAGCATCAGCAATAGCTATTTAATACAACTTTCTACAAACCTACTGACAGCAAGACCACCAAGAAGCTTACTTTGATCTTCTTCCTTTATCTCAAAAACGTCAAAAATCAAACGGTAAACAAAAGGTCGAATAAACCACTACCTTCAAGCCCCGTTCCTTCAATACCGGTTTATGTGACTATCTCTGGTGATGACCTGTTTTACCGCCACTGGAAACGCAAAAGCTATGATGGAAAAGCAAATATGTTTTCTACTTCTCTCTCTGAAAAGAATAACCTAGGAATGGGTGTATGAGAATGAGCAGGGATTCAAAAATGAAATGAAAAAATTGGTCACCCAAATTTTGAATGAAAGTGTTCTGCATATTGATGTATTTCAAGTGCTTTAAATAGTTATACCCTTTTTCTTTGTTTAAGCATATAAGGCTTGTACATATTGTATTAAATCAATTTTAAGGAAAGTGGCAAATTATCTAAGTTGTCCTTCGCTGTCCAAACTGCTCGACGATCGTTCGAAAAATGCCCGAAAAATGCTCGTTCGATTCCCGCTCGGTTTGTAAATGAGCCGCTCGGCTCGGTTCAATTTGAAAACGAGCCAAGCATGAGCAAAGGTCAGCTCGAATTATTTTTTTTAAATAATATATATATAGAGAGAGAGAGAGAGATACATATTAAGCTTTTATTACATTTATAATCCACTTATACTTTGTCGTTTATGCATTAACATTTGTATTTTATTTTTTTTAATGTGTAGCAAGTTGCAAAAGATGAAGAACAATTGGAAATTGATGTGTTGACTTCAGACGAGTCTGATAATAAATGAAATTTATTTTAATAATTAACAAACCATAAAAGTTGTTATGTAATGTGTAGAACTTAATGGTTTTGTTTAATGCTTGTGTTTATAGGTTATATATGTTGATTTGAAGTTGAAGGGTGGAGATGATCAAGCTTTAAGAAGAAGTTTATGGCTTTTGAGCTAAATTACAATTTGTATTTCGCACATTATTTTATGTTTCTTGATATTGTTAAAAACATTTTTAGAATCATGATTTTAGTTATGTGTTGCTTTTGTTAGTAAGGTGTTGGACACATTTTAATTAAGTTAGAATTTGTTTTTGTTGAATGCAACTTTGTAATAGTCTTGATTTTAGTTTTTTTTTATTGCTACACATGTTTTAATTTCGGTGCTGAGAAAAACCAAGCGAAAACGATCCGCTCGGATTGGATCGGTTGTAATTCAATCCAAGCACGAGCATCACTTTTGTGCTCGGTTTTGCACATTCGATCCGATCGGATCGGATCGGTTGTAATTCAATCCGAGCACGAGCAGACCCTCGCTCGGATCGGACCGGCTCATGAACACCCCTACCTTCCAATATGCATATTATATATAGCATGGTTGTAAAACAAGGTATCCAAGGCCAAGTACTCCCCGAGTAATCGCTACAAGGTAGGCTGCCGATGCGACTTCTTCAACTCCGCCTAATTACTTAGAATCGATTAAACGCGGTCAACTTTGGCCAAAATCGAATCTAGTAAGTCAACTCGGGCCGAGTTTGACTTAAAAAAATAAATCGTAATTTCTATGCCTATCGTATTAAAGAATGAATATCATTTTCACGTATGCCTATCATATTAAAGAATGAATATCATTCTCACGTATTTGTTATAAATATTAGTAATTTAATGTTATTTGACATATATTTAATTTCCGAAAACTAATTTATTTATAGTTAGTGTTCTCAACTCCTCGGTCGACCGACTAGGGAGCATCTTCTTTTTCATCCTTACAAAATTAATTTTTCTCATTTGAACCTTTCACTAGAGTATATTAACATTTTATAGATAATAAAAACAAATAAATAAATAAAAAATTAACAAAGGCAGTGATTTTTGTGACATGATAGTGCTGGTGGAGGTGGCGGAAATGTTGATTGTGGTAATGTCGTCTGAGAGGATAGGTGGTTGCAGCAACGATCGTGTTGGTGGCGGGTGGTAGGTTGTGACGGTTTCGCCTTGGCCATGGGAAGTTGTGGCAACGATTGCTGGTTGGTGGTCGTGTACCAAGTGTGTGCAATGGGCCAAGACTAGACCAGACCGAACTCAAAAAAACATTAGGACTGATGTCTGGACCAGAAGTAACTCGGCCGGGCTCGGTTCTCTACAGCCTGTTAGAGCACGAGTTTGGCCAGACCGAATAGGCGAATACAGGTGAGCCCGTATTTATTTTATAGGCTTTTTTTGTGATTGGGTTTTTAATCAGAAAGGAGAGCGGCGCAACTTGTTGCTTGCTTACCTGCGAATTTGATGTAACTTGGCCAGTTTTTATATTAATGAAAAAAAGGATGTTGGACGAGTTTTATTAAAAAAAAATATATATGTATTTGGGCCCGAATTTTCAAGGAATGTTGTCTTTTGGGCTTCAGCTATATTATATACCTAAATCTAAAAAGAAGTTCATGAATTGCTCATAAATAAAAGAATAATCAGTTGTTTATAATTCGTGAAAATATAATGTACTTACAAATCAAGTTTTAAATAATCAAGTTCACAACATAATGTATTCAGGTATGTTTCAATATAAAATAATCAAGAAGGATTTTCAAAGAAGAAGACGTTTGATGTTGGAGGATGATGATTTTGGTTGTATGACGGTGATGAGTCGCAATGTGAAGAAAACGATCGAAGCATCTTTTCCGTTTTTGTGAAGAACCAAACAGTCACATACCGGTCTCTAACCGACATACATAAGTCATATATTAGATTTGGGTCAGATACTCAGGTTATTTTTTCTAATCCATGTCAGGTTAATTAGGCTACTCTTAGGTGTAACAACTCGAAAATTCGATTGTTATCTTCTCTTTTGTTTTCTGTTTATCTATCCTTTGTAAATCCGAGATTCGGTTAATAATAAAGTTTATGTTAATTACTTATGGTGTTTTACGTTATTACCGCATCTAATCGCTTATTAAATCGCATCGCCTACCTCATCGTATCGCAAATCGCAGTTATTTATGTGGTTTTATGTTGTTTATGTATTATGTGTGTTTGTGGTTAGGTTTACGCTCGTTGTCGCATCGCTCTCGCACTCTCGAATTGCTAAATCGCACTATTATATCAACTATGACGCTTAACATTTTAATTTAACGCTTAATATAACTAATAAATGCGAATCGAATCGCCAAACGAACCCTTAACACGAAATCAGCAAACGGAACTTGGTCACCAGGCCAAGTTCGGCCGAACTTGACTACCACAAGTTCGCCCGAACTTGCCTGGCAACCAGGAACCCCTTTGTTTTATAAAGTTCGCGCGAACTTGCAGAAGTATATGCAAGTTCGGCCGAACTTATAATTCTTCCCAAGATCCATCAAGTTCGCGCGAACTTGCATGTTTCCATGCAAGTTCGGCCGAACTTGGTCCCACCAGCCTCACTTTTTGCCTTCGCCTATAAATACCAAGCTCATTTCTCTCATTTGAACTTGCTGTAAGTTCGCCCAGAGCTCTCTCAACCCGAAACCTTCGTGTTCTAAGTAAGAATCGACCCGATTTCCACTGCAACAACGTTTATCAACGATCTACAAAGGTTTACAACGATTTTGGCACAAGGCATAGCCTTCGTTTTCATCAAAACCCATTCTTTTACGAAAATCTTCATCTTTTTCTTCAAAACTTATGTTTTTAACTTAGATCTACACAATACGAGTTCGTTTGGTGTTAGCGGAGGCTTCCCAAACACGAGATCTGCAAGATCTCGGCTTGTAAGTTCTAGATCTGAGAAAACCTTTGATAAATATTGATTTTGACACAAAATACGGACTTTTGAGGATGTTTTGTTCATTTTCTGACATGAAACGAAGCATCTATCATTCAAGATCCCAGATCTGGAAGCACACGGACGTATGTGACGGTTTACACAAGCCGGACTAACCCGAACGAACCCTGAGTTCGTCCGGATTAGCCCACGCTTTTGTAAAACGGCTAAAACTACTCTGAAAAGACCTCTCTGACCTAAGTTCGCTCAGTAGCACAGGGTCAGCGGGATGAACACTCGATTTACTCAGCAAACGACACGAAAACGCAAGATTTTGGACTCGGAAAAAACCAAGTTCGCTTAAGATTTCAGTAGCTTCTGGTCATGTTCGACCGAACTTAGGCTAAATTTCATCGAATTCCTACCAAGTTCGACCGAACTTGCTTAGTTTCTTAAGAAACTACACGAGTTCGACCGAATTTGTCACCTCAGTAAGGTTTTCCTACAAGTTCGCCCGAACTTGACAAGTTTCTTAGGAAACTCATCAAGTTCGACCGAACTTGGCTATAAACTCACCAAATTCATACAAGTTCGCTCGAACTTGTGTGTTTACACACAAGTTCGCCTGAACTTGGCTGCCAACCAAGACTTAACCGTTTCAGCTTTTCGGAGACTGATGCACTTCCGTTCGCGTATGCAGGCTGATCCGGCGCTCTTCTCGACTCTTCTCAGATCTCTAATCTCAAACCTAACAAAACGCACCCACAGTGAGTATACTTGACCCATTTTCACTTTAATAACACTTTTGGGTGTTACATACGTTCGTATATCAAAATCACATCATAAATCAAACTGTTTATCACACGCGAATAATCTGATTGTATATGCTCGAATACGTGATACTAGAAACATGTGACTAGGACTTGTTTTTGTTAACTTGCCTCCTTAGCTAGTATGGTACTATAGTGTGGCTTACACCCAACAAGGTCTAGTTAGGATGGACGCGCAACCCTTCTCACGGTAGTTAGCATGAGAAATGAGCCTATGTTATGTTAAGTGATTTGGTGTATCATGATATGTAATTAGATTGTTTCGCAAAAGCTTTTCTCGATTATGCTAGTAGTATTCAAACCTGTATGCTCACGTTTACATAATTGTATTTACTTGTATTTTAACGTATGTAACAGGTTGAGGATTTAGCTATGGACGCTTGGATGATTGCATGCTTAGCTTAGGTTATTTTCTACTGTTTTGTTTAGTTGGAATGAAATAAATCTAGGGGAAATCGAACCGTTTTGTTTTTATGAGAAAACTTTGGATTTTGTAATGATTATTTAGAATATTATGTTTAATAGTATGGGATGTTAAACATTTAGTAATGTTGTGAATAATTGTTATGGAATTTCTCGTGAGACAATCTGGTCGCCTAGTACCACTAACCCCGGTGATTACGTTATCGGTCGGGGTGTGACAGATTGGTATCAGAGCGAGTTCCTTAGGATAATAGGTAGAAATGTCATGTTCGACCTAGTAGCATGTCTAAGTACCCGATTGACCATTCTTTGATCTAAATGCTAAACTACTTGACATAAATTCTTAAATATGCGTTTCCTAAGGCTAATACAAAATACACGCTTGGAAACGCCCGCATCACACCAACGAGTGATCAAGTCGAGAATAGGTGTGAAAACCAAGAACTCTCGACGAGATCATTCACTCTGCGCATTCTCTCACACGAGATACCTTCGTTGAGTTAGGAGTGACATCCAAACCTCGACGAAAATCTCCATTTCTATCTAGGAATGGAGTGCTAAGTTAGGGGTGAAACCTGCATCTTAGTAACTAATTCCGCAATTCGATTTTTAATCTCACCAAAGTCTCGATTATACCGATGGTTTGGAACACGTATTAACTGGAAGGGTAAACATCGTTAGCCGTTTGCGGTGAGAACATTTATCTATTAGGCCAAAGCGTGGGTCCAAATGCAAAGGGTAGTCGAATCACTTTGGCGTGTCAAATGTCTCAAAACCCCGGACAATTCTAATTGATTTAAGCCTATATTGTCGATTTACGCATCATCGAGTTTATTATTATTTATGTGTTTAAAATTTTGAGAATTTTCGCTTTATTCGATTTCTCGCTTAATTATTTATTTTTCGCATTATCGATTTCTCGATTTATCGCTTTACGCTCCATAAAACGTACGCACAACTCGCTCAGCTCTCGTAATCTAAAACGCTAATTAATACACCAACCAAACTAATCGCTTAACTCGCTTACGCCTATGAGGGCGTGTGCCTCATACGTGGTATTATCTCGCTTATCTCGCTATTATATATCGGATATATCTCGCTATTATATCGCATCTCATATCGCGCTTCGCATTGCTATTATTAGAATGGTGAATACATGCAAATATGTGCTTACGTGCTTATGTGCTTACGTGTTTAAGTGCTTACATGGATACGTGCTTACGTGTTTTGTGCTTGCTTGAATAATAATAATAATAAATATTTAAACATAACTCTATTATAATCGAATCTCGTCTAATCTAAATCCTTCGTGTAGATGTCTTCTATGGGATCGCACACCCGAAGGAATCTCCAGTGCAGCAACGCCGACAAGCGCATCGCCTCTATGGTAGCCAAGGAAATGGCTAAGGTGATCCCACAGATTGTCAGCGAAATTCAAGCAGTTAGCAGCACTCGTCTGTTGACTCCAAGAGTGATGCTCCGAAATCTCGCTTCAACTTCAAGCTGTTCAAGGCTTGCGCACTTCTAACGTTCTCTGGCACCGAAGGACCGAGTGCCATGTTCCATTGGTTTGATTCGATTGAGGTTACCTTCCGCCAAAGCGGATGCCCCGAGGCACTGCGCACTATCAACGCCACCGGCGTGTTTCAGTCGAGGGTTCTCGATTGGTGGACAGCCGAGCGCAACAGGCGCGGAAACGACGAAGCCTATGGGCTATCATGGGAGGAACTTAAGGAAATCATGATTAAGGAGTTATGTCCTCCGTACGAAATTCAGAAATTGGAGAACGAGTTCTGGAACATCAAACAAGACGGTCCTGACAATGCCGGTCTTACCGCTCGTTTCAAGCAGTTGAGCATCATTTGTCCCGGTCAGGTTGACACGACCGAGAAAGCAATCAAGAAGTACCTCAATGCTCTCCCCGATTGCGTCGCTGACTTTGTGCAAGCAGCACGCCCTGCTACCATCGAGGATACTTATCAGTTAGCAGCCGAAATCAACGACAAGCGTGTTCAGTCTGGTTACTTCAAGAACAACAAGGTCGCAAATCAAGCAATTACCGAATCAGCAGCTCCTCCTACCGATTAGCCTCGCGAGTCAAAGAACAGTCGCCGTGGTCGCAAGCGTGAGAACTCCAGCAAGAACTTCGCCCTCGCAGCTCCAGCGAACCCGCAGCCGCTCCAATCCGCAGCACCCAACGCACCTCCTGCCAAGCGTGCGTATACTGGTCCTCACCCGATGTGCCCTAAGTGCACATATCATCATGTAGTGGGTGGCAACTGCCGTTTTTGCACAAATTGCAATATCTACGGCCATTTCACAGTGAGTTGTCGTACTGGCCCTCGTCAGCCAGCTCCTCAGGCTCTAGCAGCTCTAGCTTTACCTGCTGCTCCTCCAGCCAATCAGCAAGCTCCAAAAGCACGTGTGTGCTATGTTTGTGGTGATCCTAACCATTTCGCCAATGCATGCCCGAATCGTCCAGTTAAGCAAGGGCAGCCAGCACCGCCGCCTCAGCAGCAGCCAGCACAGCCACCGCAGCAGCAGCAGCAACCACAAGCTGCGCGGGGTGGGGCTTTCAACCTCAACCACCGCCAGGCCCATAACGACAACAATGTTGTCAATGGTACGTTTCTCGTTAATGGTATTTATGCTTCATGCTTATTTGATACTGGTGCCGATAATTGCTTTGTATCGTTAGAATTCGAAAGGTTTTAAAATGTAAGCGCGCTAAACTCCCAAAGACTTTCGTTGTGGAAGTCGGCACCGGAAGAACCATTACCGTTAATTCCGTCTTATGTGGTTGTAATCTCGACCTCAACAACCATGTCTTCTCGATCAATCTCATACCTATGCAGTTAGATAGTTTCGATATCATAGTAGGCATGGATTTTCTTCGTGAAAATCATGCTGAAGTTGTATGCTTCGATAAAATGATTCGCTTCCCCCTTCCTAATGGTGATCAATTTCATGTTTACGGTGAAACTCCCTCAAAGAAGTTGATGCTTTTGTCATGTACTCGAGCACACAAATGCTTGCAAAAGCGATGTGTTGCTTCCTCGCCCATATCGTGAACCCGGAGAAAGAAAAGAAGACTTATAAAGACGTTCCCGTTGTTAGTTAATTTCCTAAAGTCTTTCCCGACGATTTACCTGGTTTACCCCCTACTCGAGATGTTGAATTCCGTATCGATTTAGTTCCCGGAGCTACTCCCGTTGCTAAAGCTCCTTATCGTCTCGCACCATCCGAAATGCGCGAGCTATCAAGCCAACTTCAAGAGCTTCTTGATAAAGGTTTCATACGTCCGAGCACTTCGCCATGGGGCGCTCCTGTCCTTTTCGTGAAAAAGATGGATGGATCGTTCCGTATGTGCATCGATGCTCGTGAACTTAACAAACTCACGATAAAGAACTGCTACCCTTTCCCTGTATTGACAACTTATTTGATCAGCTTCAAGGTGCTACTTGTTTTTCCAAGATCGATCTTCGTTCCGGTTATCATCAGTTACACGTGTTGGAAGAAGACATTCCTAAAACCGCCTTTCGTACTCGCTATGGCCATTTTGAATTCGTGGTCATGCCTTTTGGTCTTACCAATGCACCCTCGGTTTTCATGGATTTGATGAACCGTGTGTGTAAAGCTTTCTTAGATCGTTTCTTCATTGTTTTCATCGATGATATCCTTATCTATTCGAAGTCGAGAGACGAACGCGCGCGTCATCTCCGTTTAGTCCTCGAACTTCTCCAAGGTAATCGCCTTTATGCTAAGTTTTCAAAGTGTGAATTCTGGCTCGAAGAAGTCCAATTTCTCGGCCACATCGTTAATAGTCAAGGAATTCACGTCGACCCTGCAAAGATTGAAGCCGTCAAGAGTTGGATTACACCAAAGAATGCTTCCGAAATCCGTTCATTTCTTGGATTGGCGGGTTATTACCGTCGATTCATCGCCGACTTCTCAAAAATCGCCGTTCCGCTTACCGCTTTAACTCATAAAGATAAACCTTTTGTTTGGGATTCCCAGCAAGAGGAAGCTTTTCAAACTCTCAAGCGTATGATATGCAACGCTCCCGTTCTCGCTTTACCCGATGGAAACGACGATTTCGTTGTTTACTGCGATGCCTCTAATCTTGGTCTTGGTTGTGTGCTCATGCAACGAGACAAGGTTATCATGTATGCGTCTCGAAAACTCAAGATCCACGAGAAGAACTACACAACCCATGATCTCAAACTCGGTGCAGTTGGTTTTGCATTAAAGATATGGCGACACTACCTTTACGGTACTAAGTGTACGGTCTTCACCGACCATAAGAGCTTACAACATATCTTTAATCAAAAAGAACTAAACATGCGACAACGTCCATGGGTTGAACTTCTCAACGACTGCGATTGTGAGATACGCTACCATCCCGGCAAAGCAAACGTCGTCGCCGATGCTCTAAGTCGACAAAGCTATGTATATGGTATTCGTGACTCTCAAGCTTGTGCTAAACTTGAAACCCTCATCCGTTCCGCGCAATTCGCTTGTTTCAATGAGAATACTTTGGAAGACGAAATGAAATGTGGTGCCGAAACTCAGCTTGTATCTAAATCTGATGGTATTTACTACTATCTCAATCGCATTTGGATTCCCAGTCGTGATAATCTTCGTAAGTTGCTAATGGACGAAGCTCATAAATCTCGATATTCCATTCACCCCGGTGCCGACAAGATGTATCAGGACCTTCGTCCTAAGTACTGGTGGCCGGGCATGAAAAAGGATATCACTTTGTACGTCTCAAAATGCTTAACTTGTTCGAAAGTTAAAGCTGAACATCAAAGACCCTCTGGTTTACTCGAACAACCCGAAATCCCGATGTGGAAGTGGGAGAGTATAGCTATGGACTTCGTTACTAAACTCCCGCGTACTTCATCCGGTCACGATAGCATTTAGGTTATCGTTGATCGTCTCACTGAATCTGCGCACTTTATTACTATACGAGAAGACTTTAAGGTCGAACGGTTGGCCCGAATCTATACCGATGAAGTTATGTGTTGGCACGGGACGCCTCGTGACATCATTTCTGACCGCGACGGTCGTTTTACCTCGCGTCTCTGGGAGACATTTCAATCCGCTCTCTGTACTACTCTCAATCTCAGTACCTCTTTTCACCCTCAAACCGACGGTCAGACTGAGCGAACGATCTGCACCCTCGAAGACATGCTTTGTGCGTGCATCATAGATTTCGGTGGTAACTGGAATACGCATTTACCTTTGATTGAATTCTCCTACAATAATAGTTTTCATGCCAGCATTCAAATGGCTCCTTTTGAGGCACTGTATGGAAGAAAATGTAGATCGCCTATTGCATGGCACGAGATCGGAGAAGCACAAATCACCGGTCCCGAGCTAATTCAAGAAACGACAGACAAGATCCTCCAAATCATAGACAATCTCTTGAAAGCTCGGAGTCGCCAAAAGAGTTACGCTGATAAACGCCGCAAGCCCCTACAGTTCGAAGTGGGAGATCACGTTCTCCTAAAGGTTGCGCCTTGGAAGGGAGTGGTCCGCTTCGGCAAGAAAGGAAAGCTAGCGCCTCGATACGTTGGTCCCTTTAAGATTCTGGAAAGGATCGGTAAAGTAGCCTATCGTCTCGTATTATCGGAGGAACTTAATAATGTACATCCGACTTTCCACGTGTCTAACCTCAAGAAATGCCTCGCCGAAGAAAATCTGCATGTCCCTCTCGAAGATCTGCAAATCAACGAGACTCTCCATTTCGTGGAAAAGCCTATGGAAATCATGGACCGAGAGACTAAGAAACTACGACGCTCTTGCATCCCTATCGTGAAAGTCCGATGGGAGGGCAAACGTGGCGCCGAGTTTACTTGGGAATTGGAAAGTGATATGAAGGCCAAGTACCCACATCTATTTGTTACAGCTACTGTCTAATTTCGGGACGAAATTCCCTAAAGTAAGGGAGACTGTAACAACTCGAAAATTCGATTGTTATCTTCTCTTTTGTTTTCTGTTTATCTATCCTTTGTAAATCCGAGATTCAGTTAATAATAAAGTTTATGTTAATTACTTATGGTGTTTTACGTTAGTACCGCATCTAATCGCTTATTAAATCGCATCGCCTACTTCAACGTATTGCAAATGTAGTTATTTATGTGGTTTTATGTTGTTTATGTGTTACGTGTGTTTGTGGTTATGTTTACGCTCGCTATCGCATCGCTCTCGCACTCTCGAATCGCTAAATCGCACTATTATATCAATTATGACGCTTAACGCTGTAATTTAACGCTTAATATAACTAATAAATGCGAATCGAATCGCCAAACGAACCCTTAATGCGAAATCAGCAAACGGAACTTGGTCACTAGGCCAAGTTCGGCCGAACTTGACTACCACAAGTTCGCCCGAACTTGCCTGGCAACCAGGAACGCCTTTGTTTTATCAAGTCCGCGCGAACTTGCAGGAGTATATGCAAGTTCGGCCGAACTTACTCATAATTCTTCCCAAAATCCATCAAGTTCGCGCGAACTTGCATGTTTCCATGCAAGTTCGGCCGAACTTGGTCCCACCAGCCTCACTTTTTGCCTTCGCCTATAAATACGAAGCTCATTTCTCTCATTTGAACTTGCTGTAAGTTCGCCCAGAGCTCTCTCAACCCGAAACCTTCGTGTTCTAAGTAAGAATCGACCCAATTTTCACTGCAACAACGTTTATTAACGATCTACAAAGGTTTACAACGATTTTGGCACAAGGCATAGCCTTCGTTTTCATCAAAACCCATTCTTTTACGAAAATCTTCATCTTTTTCTTCGAAACTTCTGTTTTTAACTTAGATCTACACAATACGAGTTCGTTTGGTGTTAGCGGAGGCTTCCCAAACACGAGATCTGCAAGATCTCGGCTTGTAAGTTCTAGATCTGAGAAAACCTTTGATAAATATTGATTTTGACACAAAATACGGACTTTTGAGGATGTTTTGTTCATTTTCTGACATGAAACGAAGCATCTATCATTCAAGATCCCAGATCTGGAAGCACACGGACGTATGTGACGGTTTACACAAGCCGGACTAACCCGAACGAACCCTGAGTTCGTCCGGATTAGCCCACGCTTTTGTAAAACGGCTAAAACTGCTCTGAAAAGACCTCTCTGACCTAAGTTCGCTCAGTAGCACAGGGTCGGAGGAATGAACACTCGATTTACTCAGCAAACGACGCAAAAACGCAAGATTTTGGACTCGGAAACACCAAGTTCGCTCAAGATTTCAGCAGCTTCTGGTCATGTTCGACCGAACTTGT
Organism: Scalesia atractyloides; assembly: GCA_947069175.1. Taxonomy (NCBI): domain Eukaryota; kingdom Viridiplantae; phylum Streptophyta; class Magnoliopsida; order Asterales; family Asteraceae; genus Scalesia; species Scalesia atractyloides. The sequence continues at coordinate 86,365,354 of CAMTDV010000021.1, forward strand.
ACCCAAATGGGTCAAGTTCGACCGAACTTACGCTAAATTTCATCGAATTCCTACCAAGTTCGACCGAACTTACTTAGTTTCTTAAGAAACTAGACAAGTTCGCCCGAGCTTGTCACCTCAGTAAGGTTTTCCTACAAGTTCGCCCGAACTTGACAAGTTTCTTAGGAAACTCATCAAGTTCGAGCGAACTTGGCTCTAAACTCACCAAATTCATACAAGTTCGCTCGAACTTGTGTGTTTACACACAAGTTCGCCCGAACTTGGCTGCCAACCAAGACTTAACCGTTTCAGCTTTTCGGAGACTGATGCACTTCCGTTCGCGTATGCAGGCTGATCCGGCGCTCTTCTCGACTCTTCTCAGATCTCTAATCTCAAACCTAACAAAACGCACCCACAGTGAGTATACTTGACCAATTTTCACTTTAAACGCACTTTTTGGGTGTTACATACGTTCGTATATCAAAATCACATCATAAATCAAACTGTTTATCACACGCGAATAATCTGATTGTATATGCTCGAATACGTGATACTAGAAACATGTTACTAGGACTTGTTTTCGTTAACTTGCCTCCTTAGCTAGTATGGTACTATAGTGTGGCTTACACCCGACGAGGTCTAGTTAGGATGGACGCGCAAGCCTTCTCACGGTAGTTAGCATCAGAAATGAGCCTATGTTATGTTAAGTGTTTTGGTGTATCATGATATGTGATTAGATTGTTTCGCAAAAGCTTTTCTCAATTATGCTAGTAGTATTCAAACATGTATGCTCACCTTTACATAATTGTATTGACTTATATTTTAACGTATGTAACAGGTTGAGGATTTAGCTATGGACGCTTGGTTGATTGCATGCTTAGCTTAGTTTATTTTCTTCTGTTTTGTTTAGTTGGAATGAAATAAATCTAGGGGAAATCGAACCGTTTTGTTTTTTACGAGAAAACTTTGGATTTTGTAATGATTATTTAGAATATTATGTTTAATAGTATGGGATGTTAAATATTTAGTAATGTTGTGAATAATTGTTATGGAATTTCTCGTGAGAACAATCCGGTCGCCTAGTGCCACTAACCCCGGTGATTCCGCCATCGGTCGGGGTGTGACATTAGGTTTGGACCGAACCGGTCCAAACCGATTACACTTAGTTTATGGTATTGAGTAACACAACGAATTGGGCCTTGTCTGGATGGTCCAAGGTATTTTTTCGGGTTAGGTGGCTTTAGTCGGTTCTATTTACAAAAACCGACAAGTGGCATTTGTGGCGGTGTTGTGGCAACGACGGTGACTACCACATATGGTGGTGACGATGGTTGTGTCAACATCGACTGGTTGGCGGTTGAGGCCATTTGTGTTGGTAAGTGGTGGTGGCGTCATTTGGACCCGTTCTAATTTAGCAATTTTCATTATATTTGTCAACTTTGACCCTAAGAAGACTCATATTAACCCATTTAACAAACAAAAATAACTGTTAATGAGGTGGTGGTCCATTGGCAAAGGCAAAACTTTTAAACACCTTGAGAATGGGAGGTCTTGGGTTCAAGTCACACAGACACCGGGAATAAAAGAAATTTGCCGTTCAATAAAAAAACAAACAAAAATAACCGAACCAACTAATTTCTTGAAAAGTAACTCATGATTGACGTTACCACCCCTTAGACATGTCTTACTATTATAGCTATAATTGATACTTTACTCACTTAATCATTTATAGCTACCGTATAAGTGTATAACTCAACTCAATCCGTAATTTGCCTTGTCGAAACTTGTATTTTCGGATACGTAACAGTTGAATTTGTTAAATTTTGAAGGTGGCAATTTCACGTTTCTTACTTTAAATTTACAAAAAGATAGATATAAAATTAACTCTTAGAAAGTATGTGTTTGACCTTTAGTGTCTTTGATTAAAAAGATTTGCACCTAGATGTTTCCAATATTTAAATCATAATTAATAAATAGTTAAAGCATTAAAGAGTTGTTTAGTTAGCAAAACAATTAAATCATATTTAATAAACCAATTATCCTCATTTATAGCATAGTGATAGAAGGCTTGGATTTTCTAATAGGGATTTAAGTTCTATTTCCACTTATGTCATATGGAGTGAATATAGTCAATGAAGGATTTGAACTAGGCCTTGTGTGACGACAGTTCGATTCCGGAGTCCAACCAGGTTTTTGTCCCACCGTGTGTACGCCATAGAGTTATGTTCTTGTGGTGGCATAAAAACTGTCAAGTGTCGGCTGACGGTATGGTTTCTCCGGGAATGCTCAAAAAAGCCAAACTCTAAAGTCAGCGTCGGCTCGGTTAAAACAACATAGTCTGACCAGAGTGAGGCAAAATGGGGCTCTCCGATTTAAAAAGTATGGTAACCATATATACAAAGTTCACCGTTTAAAAAATCAATAATAATAATAATGGAACAATTAAAGCATTAAAGGGTGTTTGGTTAGCAAAACATCATATTCTATGTTTAACTGTATTGTATCACAACTAATGCAGGGTGTACAAGTCAGCGACACATGCATTATTAAAATCTTAACTTTTTCGATTACGTACATGTTAGCCCCACGTGTGACGTGTAGGATGTTGCTTAATTCTCACATGACATTTAAAGGAATTGAAACATGTTATGCCTTAGGTTGTTTACATATGCTGAAATTCAGTTTTTATGGTTGGTAAATATATAAAATGATTAGATTATGAATTTGTGATGTTCTTAACCACTATTTTTAACCACCACCAACAACTGAGTGTCTTGTTAGAACAATCGGATCCTTTGATCGAACACATAAACGTGATTTAAACGAGCACCGCTCAACTTTTTTTATTATTAACCAATGCACACTAAATTATAATAGACCTAACCATCTATTTATACTAGACTCAATTAAATTCTAACCCGACTAAAACTTCTATTTATATAAATAAATAAACTCCTAGATAAACCATATTGATTAAAACTAACGATCATCCTTAAAGAAATATAAAATACTTGATAAATAATTCATCAAAGCGCTCGAGAAATTTGGGAGTCTCTACAGGTCAGATTTTTGGGTGTTGATTGGGTGCAACAAGCTCGGTATCAAACTCTCAAAAGAGAGCTAGATACTTAAGAATAAAGGATAGTGAAACAGTTGAAGAGTTTGTCGGTAAACTATCTGAGTTGAGTTTATGAACAAGTTTAATAGTCTTAGCCATGAACTTGAGGATGCCACGATTGTCAAGAAACTACTCGATGCCATGCCACCCAGATTTATCATGATTGTGACAACGATTGAGCAGGTTGCAGATTTTTGAACACCATGAAATTCGACGATTGTGTTGGATGACTCAAAGCGTTTGAAGAAAGAATCAAAGGTCAAGAGGCAAACGTTGAAAGAAAGAGCAAACTAATGTATGCAAAAACCGATTCTGGAGATTGGGAAAATGGTGAACATAGAAGAAATCAAGGTTGTAAACGTGGTTCGAGTAGTTAGAACTCTAGAGGCCGGGGGCGAGGCCGAGGACGGGGTTATGGTCGTGGAAAAGGTAGAAACAATCATACTAACGACAATCAAGCCAATGAAAATTGTGGACGAGAAGGTAACTAAGGTAAGGGACGTGATAAGCCAACGATTAGGTGCTTTAGTTGCAACTCTTATGGGCACGTTGCTTGGGAATGCACAAGACTTGGTCAGCCTTAAGAAGCCAATCTAAAACAAGTGGAAAATCAAGGTTCTAATCAAGTTCCTACTTTAATGATGGCGATGGTAAAAAAGGGCATCGGATCGGTTATGTTAAAACGCCATGACTTGAACAGCAATACAATCATCCCAGACGTTAAAGCATTGTATCTTGAATCACAATACAATGTATTCTGATATTTAAAACACCTCGCCTTGAATGTTAATACGGTTCTTTCAGATGTAAAACACCATGACCCGAGTAGAAAATGCAATCATTCCAACTGTTAAACACCATGGCTTGAATCATAAATACAGTGTTTCCCGATTCCAGATGTTAAAACACCATGACTTGAAATACAATACAAATGTCTCCAGAAATTAAACACAATGCCTTGAATCTTGAAGTCCGAAGCAAGAAGTCGTGGATGTTGTTAGAAAGAGGTCTTGGGATTTTTTTTTTGTGTGGTTGTGTCACACCCCGACCCGCAGCGGAATAAGAGTCGGGGCATAATTGGGTTATCACCAAAGCTCATGATGTTTACTAAAATGTTTCATATTTATTAAATTCAAATTACAACTTAAATGTTCAAATCAAATTCATACAATTACAAGGAAATTAAACTAAGTAAAACAATCTAAAGCTTAAACTGATTTATTCTTCTAGGCCCTCCTATGTGTTTCTTGCCTCAACTGGATCACCTGTATCATGTGTAAAATGGGGGAAATTTCGGGTCAACAAAACTTGACGAGTGAACCTTGTTTAAAAACATTGTTATTGATTTCTTGTTATATTTAATATTGAAAAGTTGTGCAATATTCATATGTGAGCAAACATATATAAACAAACAATCACAAACCACCTTGAATGAGTATATGACATGAATGATAATGTATTGTGAGATCAGGCTCAATCAAACGGAGCCGATCGTATGAAATGTATGATGATGTATGGGAGATCAAGGCTCAATCAAACGGAGCCGATCGAATGAGGCACCTGTACTCAACCCGTCTCCCACGGGAGCTGATGGGCCTAATGAAATGCATGTACTGAAAATGATAACTTTAGTCTGAACATAATCCACACAACAATTGATACATACTGAATACACATTTGATCACGGATATGATGGATGCACAAGTGTTTACATATAATAAATAATTAAGCGACACATGATACACCCCAAAAATGTGATTAAAACGGGGAATTGGTAGAGATTCACTCACATTGGGTGCGTTCTTTTGATGATGTTGGATGCGCACGAGTTTTGGGATTTGATCGACGAGGAAGAACTAACCTAAAATAATAACGAAATGGTTCGGTAAATATTTGGATTTTATTTGAAACTAATACTTTTAATTAACAATTTTAATAGGATTTTTAGATTTATTTTTGTGAGTTTAAGGTCATTTTCTAACTTTAAAAACATTATTTTTAAGTATTTTTAATTGATTTTTAAATTAAATAAATAAATAAAAAAAATTTTGACTTTTGTTGACCATTGACCGGTCGGACTGTGGAAATATTGTGCGCTGAGTGAGGTTCGAACTCGTGACCTCTCGTACGCGTGCACGCAGCTCTACCAACTGAGCTACGTGTCTAACCCGAAACATTCTCTGTTTTAATTATATTTATATACTAATTAGATTAATTCATTTCTGTTTCTATTTAAAAAGCTTTGATAATTGCCAGTCTCGGTTACAGAAGCAGGATTCGAACTCGGGACCTACGGTTCGCGTGCACACAGCCCAACCAGTTGGGATGTGTGTCTAACCTGTTAGTTTTCTTGATCTTTATTTTATTTAAACACTTTCAGTGAAGCGATATGACTCGTTCTAAAAACAATGGATTTAATTTCAGTGGATCGGAACACAACAGACTCGAACCCGGTATCATGTATGTAAAATGCACACAGTCCACCGCTGGACTGTGTGTCTAACCCATTTAGCTTACTGATTTTAATTATATTTATAAACAACTTGCTGTTCATCTTCTTCGTTTTATGAGACCAGAGAATTATTCTGACTGTTTAATCAAATCTTATTGAATTAGTTGATTGATTATTACTGATAACTAAAATAATTTAAACAGAAAAGGATTTAAGGATGTTGTACCGAACAGGTGTGATCTCCGATGAAATTCCGGTGACTGAAAGAAATCCGGCGAAGTGTGAGATTTTCCGGCAGCGTCGTCTGGGACCGATTCTGGTTGAAGGATTGAAGTTAGTATATGTCTAACAATGGATTGAAAACGAAAGAGTCGAGAAATTTACCGATTTGGTGTAAGTCTCGGTTTTTCGGCGAAAGTCCGGCGAATGAAGGATATCTCCGGCGAGTGCTAAGACTTCGAGAAATTGTGCGATTTTGAGCGAAAATATTACAAGAGACTTGGGTGTGTATTTATAGGGAAGAAACAGAATGAATCGAGTCCGAATTTGATCTTGAATCGTGGTCAAAACTTTTCCGGCGGTTATGACTGGGATTGCGGGATTAGACATCGGTTATAACCGATGTCGAAGTTAATACACGCGTTCAGTCAAAGGAAACGGTCGAAGTCTCGCGAAATCGTCGGTAATTCCGGCGACTGCGGATTGGGCGCGCTGATTACTAAATTTGATTTCGAGTTTTATTATAAATATTATTTGTTTTAATAGTTATCACAAACGAGTCAAGTGGCGGAGTGGTGAGATGTTTGTTTGTTTGATCCGGCTGACCCGGGTTCGAAACCGGCAGCTTGATTTTATTTTTTTAGCACTTGTTTTTACCATTTAATGATTATAGTTTTTAAATTCTAAAATGTTTATTAATTATGTATTGTTTAAAATTAAAATGAACCATTTATACGCAACAAAAATTATAACTGACTACCTGATTAATAAACGAAGCGGGTTTTGGAAACCCGTTTTTCGACGGATGTTACAGTATCCCCTACTTTTAGAAATTTCGTCCCGAAATTTAAGTAGTAGTGGTAACAGGAAAAAGGTTCGGGTATTTCTCGCGCATTGAGTCTTCACGTTTCCAAGTAAACTCAGGTCCTCGTTTCGACTCCCAGCGTACCCTGACAATTGGAATACGACTTCGTCTTAAACGCTTCTCTCCGAAGTCCATAATTTTTACTAGTCTTTCAATGAAATGCATAGATTCATCGACTTGAATGTCTTCTAGAGGAATATGGAGGTTTTCATCGGCGAGGCACTTCTTCAAGTTTGATACATGGAATGTGGGATGAATTCTGTTGAGCTCTTCTGGTAGGTCAAGCTTGTATGCTACTGGTCCTACTCTTTCGAGTATCTTGAAAGGTCCTACGTAGCGTGGTGCTAGCTTGCCTTTCTGGCCAAAAACGAACCACTCCCTTCCACGGTGATACTTTTAAAAGTACTTGGTCACCAATGTAAACTCCAAGGGCTTTCGTCGTTTGTCTGCATAACTCTTTTGACGACTTTGCGCTGCTAGAAGATTGTTTCGAATTTGATGGATCTTGTCTGTTGTTTCTTGAATTAATTCTGGACCGGTGATTTGTGCTTCTCCAATTTCGTGCCAACATACTGGTGATCGGCACTTACGACCATATAAAGCTTCGAAAGGAGCCATGCCGATACTCGAATGATAGCTATTGTTGTACGAAAATTTAACTAATGGTAGATGAGCGTCCCAAATCCCTTTGAAGTCTATGACACATGCACGAAGCAAAGAGTTTGGATGGTGCGTTCAGATTGCCCATTAGTCTGAGGATGAAAAGCGGTACTGAGATCTAATCGTGTACCCAAAGCGGCTTGTACGGCTTGCCATGTTCGTGAAGTGAAACGACCATCACAGTGTGAAATGATGCTTAAAGGTACACCATGACGGCTTACGATCTCGCTGATGTAGATACGAGCTAACTTCTCGTTCTTGAAGTCCTCGCGAATCGGAATGAAGTGAGCTGATTTTGTAAGACGATCAAAGATTACCCATATAGTGTCATACCCACTTGAGGTGCGAGGTAACCCGGTAATGAAGTCCATGGTTATGTTTTCCCACTTCCATACAGGTATTTCAGGTTGGGTTAGAAGTCCTGAAGGTCTTTGATGTTCAGCTTTTACTTTGGAACAGGTAAGGCACTTGGAAACAAAAACAGCAATATCCTTTTTCATGCCAGGCCACCAGTAGGTGTATCGAAGGTCTTGATACATCTTGTCGGCTCCTGGGTGTACAGAGTACCGTGTTTTGTGCGCCTCATTCATAAGGAAATCTCGAAGGTTATTGCGATTGGGGATCCATATGCGATTTAGATAGTACAGAATACCGTCGGATTTGGTTTCGATTTTAAGTTCCGCTCCACAAGACAGCTCATCGCGTACGTCGTTTTCTGTTACAGAAACATGTTGAGCTTCTCGGATTCGATCTTTGATGTCGGTTATGATTTGCGAACGTAGAAGACGAATGGAGTTCGCATAACCTTTTCGACTGAGCGCATCGGCCACCACGTTTGCCTTGCCAGGATGATACCGAATTTCACAGTCGTAGTCGTTAAGAAGTTCGACCCATCTTCGTTGCCTCATATTCAACTCCTTTTGGTTAAAGATATGTTGGAGGCTCTTGTGGTCAGTGTATATTTCACACTTGGTACCGTAGAGGTAATGTCTCCATATCTTAAGAGCGAACACAACGGCTCCAAGTTCCAGGTCGTGGGTGGTGTAGTTCTTCTCATGAACTTTGAGTTGTCTAGAAGCATAGGCTATCACTTTTCCTCTTTGCATTAATACGCAGCCTAGCCCTTGCCCTGATGCGTCGCAATATACTACAAAGTCATCGCAACCTTCGGGGAGTGTGAGGATAGGTGCGTCACAAAGCTTTTGCTTAAGGGTTTGGAAGGCTTCTTCTTGTTAAGGTCCCCATATGAAAGGTTTTCCTTTATGAGTCAAAGCCGTGAGTGGTACAGCAATACGGGAGAAATTTGCAATGAAACGGCGATAGTAACCAGCCAAACCAAGAAATGATCTTACTTCGGTAGGGGTACGTGGCGCTTGCCATTCCTGTACTGCTTTGATCTTTGAGGGGTCAACATGTATTCCCTTGTCATTGACGACATGTCCAAGGAATTGTACTTCTCTTAACCAGAATTCGCATTTGGAGAATTTAGCGTAGAGTTTTCAGTTCTTAAGAGTGTAAGGATGAGTCGAAGGTGTCGTTCATGATCGGATTTAGACTTTGAGTAGATGAGGATGTCGTCGATGACGACTATGACAAAGCGGTCGAGGTAGGGTTTGCATACCCTATTCATTAGATCCATGAATACAGCTGGGGCGTTGGTTAATCCAAATGGCATGACCATGAATTCGTAATGACCGTAACGAGTTCGGAAGGCGGTCTTTGGGACGTCTTCTTCATGTACTCTGAGTTGATGATAACCAGAACGAAGGTCGATTTTTGAAAAACAGGTGGCGCCTTGAAGTTGGTCTAGGAGGTCATCGATGCGAGGTAATGGGTAGCAATTCTTAACCGTTAACTTGTTGAGTTCTCTGTAGTCGATACACATGCGAAACGTTCCATCTTCTTCTTCACGAAAAGAACAGGTGCACCCCAAGGCGATGAGCTAGGACGTATGAATCCTTTGTCAGTCAGCTCTTGCAGTTGACTGGCCAGCTCTTGCATTTCGGATGGGGCTAACCTATAAGGAGATTTTGCGACTGGTGTAGCGCCAGGTATAAGATCAATGCGGAATTCGACTTCTCACATGGGAGGAAGTCCTGAGATGTCGTCGGGAAAGACTTGTGGGAATTCTTTCACTACAGGTATATCTTCGAGTTTCTTCTCCTTGTTTCCCTTCTTGACGACGTGAGTTAGGAATGCGACATAGTTCTTACGAAGGTATTTTCGGGCTTGAAGGCAGGACATCAATTTGAGTCCTTTCGAAGGGGTTTCTCCAAAGATTCGTAGGGTCTGACCGTCTGCAAGAGGAATGCGAATGAACTTTTCGCGGCATACCACTTCAGCATGATGTTGGCTGAGCCAGTCCATACCGATTATAATGTCGAAACTTCCCAATTTCATAGGAATGAGGTCAACTGGAAAATCGTGATTGTTTGAGTGAGAGTACAATTTCGTATAATAGAGTTTAATGAGACCGGTTTTCCGTCAGCAACTTCCACCGTTATGGATTCCAAGAGGTTATCACGAGTTTGGTTGAGGATGGGTTCAAATTCTAAGGACACAAAACTCTTATCCGCGCCAGTATCAAATAACATGGATGCATAACTACCATTGATGAGAAACGTACCATTAACCACCTTGTTGTCAGCCCTAGCTTGATTGGCGTTGATGTTGAAAGCTCTTCCTCTAGCAGGTGGAGGAACTTGGTTAGCTTGGTTCACTGGATTTGCTTGAGCTTGGGCATGAATGATGTTCACCAAGCGTGGACAAGTGTTTCTAAAATGGTTTTGGTCTCCACAGTTGTAACAAGCTCGCATGGGTTGCATCATGGGGTAGTTGGGTTGGTAGTAGGATTGGATCGTATGTTGTGTAGATGGTAGAAGTAAGGGTTGTTGGGCTTGACCCACTATCTGATGGTGGGTTTGGGTTGAGGGTTGGTTGCGGTTCATTTGCTGAAGTGTGCGACAGGTTTGGATGGTGTGACCTGCACGGCCACAGCTGGTGCAATGTTGGCAGGGATGTTCGGGAAGGTGATGGTATTGGCAACGGTTGCATTTTGGGTATGGGCCGGAGTATGGCTTTTTATATGGTGCAGCTGAGGGGGCAACTTGGGTGATGGGTGCAGCAGTGATAGGGGGGTTTGTTTGTGTGACAGCAAAGTTCCTGTTGTTTCGCTTCCTCTTTCCAGCAAACTTCGAAGAGGAGACAGAATGGTTTGAAGTTTGGGCCTCAATGGGGGCTTTCTTTTTCTCCTCCTTGAATTTACCGTTTCGGATGCGATTCTCGGTAAGTTCGGTAGCTAGTTCCATTGCGACCTCAAGTGTTGCAGGTGAAGTGCTTAGAACCGAGTCTTGAATTTTCGAGGGGAGGCCTCGAATGTAGTGTTCAACCAAGCGGTACACTGGGGTGAACAAGTTGGGGATCATTTGGTTCAGCTCGAGAAATCTTTTGTTGTAGGAAGTATGATCTCCTTCCTTTTGTTTTAACGAATGGAATTCATCTTCCAACTTCTTGATTTCGCTTCTTGGACAGAAGCGTTTTGTCATTATTTCCCTTAACTCTTCCCATGTTAAGGCCATAGCATCTTCGAATCCTCTCTTACCCTTTTCTGTGTTCCACCAGGTAAGGGCTACCCCAAACAGTCTCCCGGTTGCGTAACGTACCTTGCGATCCTTGGGACAATCGCAATTGAGGAAGGTGTTCTCCATTTCCTCAAACCAGTGGAGGAGATCAGTGACACCTTCGGTCCCTTCATACTTTGGGGGATCGCAAGACTTGAAGTGTTTGTAGGAGCACTTTTTGGAGGGAGGGTTGTCGACGTTCTGGTCTTCTTGATTGGGAGGGTTGATGGGATTCGCGGTGAGAGCTTGTTGGACTTGAATTACGATGTTAGGAAGCACCGCGGCCATTTGTTTTGCAATTTGGGTGGCCAAGCGTTCGTTTGACCTTCCTGACTTTCTACCTCCACGTAGTTGCCTAGCCGACATCTACAGGAACATACATAGGAAGATTGTGAGTTTAAGGAGTCTTTTTAGGTGTCATGTGTCGTTAAGAAAAATAAAAAAAATAACATAATCATCAATAATGCAACTACATCCTTAGGATGTCTTGGGTTTGCTCATGTTTGGGCCTCCAATGTCCCCCATACCATCGCCTGTATAATCATGTGGGCCTCCATGACTATTGGCTTAGTAGGATTCACATTGGTGTTGGCGGTTTAACACTCGCATCACCCGAATGAAAACCATGAAATATGATTGCGAGATGTATGGTAGGAGGGTGTCCAGGTGTAGACACAATGACAACTCAAAGTGGGGTTAGCTCACACGATGTTTGGTATAGCATGCTTTGGCCTAATAGGTCCTTCGTACTCTCATCGTTAGTCCCCAGGTAGGCAAACTGGTCCTTTATTTTGGATTTATACGAATGCCAAGCCTAGACAGGACGTTCCGACTACCGGTACTCGTACCCTTCCAGTTACTACATGCCCGTCATGAGAACTCACTTTGATGTGATTTGAAAAATACAAAAATCGTTGTAAAAATCATGGAAATTGTGAGGTGTGTGCTCTCATGGATAAGGTATGTTATGAGGATATGATTCATGATGAGCATTGTATAATAATATGTACTTATGAACATGCTTGCATAACATTGAATGTAACAATAAACATAGAGCATATAAACATCATGAATTTTGTATGTAACACATAAACAATTTAAAAATTTTAATCAACTATAGTATAGGCTCTAAGGGTCTAATAACCTATCCTATATCCCTATAGTCATGGCTCTGATACAAATCTGTCACACCCCGACCCGCAGCGGAATAAGAGTCGGGGCATAATTGGGTTATCACCAAAGCTCATGATGTTTACTAAAATGTTTCATATTTATTAAATTCAAATTACAACTTAAATGTTCAAATCAAATTCATACAATTACAAGGAAATTAAACTAAGTAAAACAATCCAAAGCTTAAACGGATTTATTCTTCTAGGCCCTCCTATGTGGTTCTTGCCTCAACTGGATCACCTGTATCATGTGTAAAATGGGGGAAATTTCGGGTCAACAAAAGTTGGCGAGTGAACCTTGTTTAAAAACATTGTTATTGATTTCTTGTTATATTTAATATGAAAAGTTGTGCAATATTCATATGTGAGCAAACATATATAAACAAACAATCACAAACCACCTTGAATGAGTATATGACATGAATGATAATGTATTGTGAGATCAAGGCTCAATCAAACGGAGCCGATCGTATGAAATGTATGATGATGTATGTGAGATCAAGGCTCAATCAAACGGAGCCGATCGAATGAGGCACTTGTACTCAACCCGTCTCCCACGGGGAGCTGATGGGCCTAATGAAATGCATGTACTGAAAATGATAACTTTAGTCTGAACATAATCCACACAACAATTGATACATACTGAATACACATTTGATCACGGATATGATGGATGCACAAGTGTTTAAATATAATAAATAATTAAGCGGCACATGATACACCGCAAAAATGTGATTAAAACGGAGAATTGGTAGAGATTCACTCACATTGGGTGCGTTCTTTTGATGATGTTGGATGCGCACGAGTTTTGGGATTTGATCGACGAGGAAGAACTAACCTAAAATAATAACGAAATGGTTCGGTAAATATTTGGATTTTATTTGAAACTAATACTTTTAATTAACAATTTTAATAGGATTTTTAGATTTATTTTTGTGAGTTTAAGGTCATTTTCTAACTTTAAAAATATTATTTTTAAGTATTTTTAATTGATTTTTAAATTAAATAAATAAATAAATAAATTGACTTTTGTTGACCGTTGACCGTTGACCGGCCGTTGACCGGACCGTTAACCGGTCGGACTGTGGAAATATTGTGCGCTGAGTGACGTTCGAACTCGTGACATCTCGTACGCGTGCACGCAGCTCTACCAACTGAGCTACGTGTCTAACCCGAAACATTCTCTGTTTAATTATATTTATATACTAATTAGATTAATTCATTTCTGTTTCTATTTGAAAAGGTTTGATAATTGCCAGACCCGGTTACAGAAGCAGGATTCGAACTCGGGACCTACGGTTCGCGTGCACACAGCCCAACCAGTTGGGTTGTGTGTCTAACCTGTTAGTTTTATTGATCTTTATTTTAACACTTTCAGTGAAGCGATATGACTCGTTCTAAAAACAATGGATTTAATTTCAGTGGATCGGAACACAACAGACTCGAACCCGGTATCATGTATGTAAAATGCACATAGTCCACCGCTGGACTGTGTGTCTAACCCATTTAGCTTACTGATTTTAATTATATTTATAAACAACTTGCTGTTCATCATCTTCGTTTTATGAGACCAGAGAATCATTCCGACTGTTTAATCAAATCTTATTGAATTAGTTGATTGATTATTACTGATAACTAAAATAATTTAAACAGAAAAGGATTTAAGGATGTTGTACCGAACAGGTGTGATCTCCGATGAAATTCCGGTGACTGAAAGAAGTTCCAGCGAAGTGTGAGATTTTCCGGCAGCGTCGTCTGGGACCGATTCTCGTTGAAGGATTGAAGTTAGTATATGTCTAAGAATGGATTGAAAACGAAAGAGTCGAGAAATTTACCGATTTGGCGTAAGTCTCGGTTTTCCGGCGAATGCAGGATATCTCCGGCGAGTGCTAAGACTTCGAGAAATTGTGCGATTTTGAGCGAAAAGATTACAAGAGACTTGGGTGTGTATTTATAGGGAAGAAACAGAATGAATCGAGTCCGAATTTGATCTTGATTCGTGGTCAAAACTTTTCCGGCGGTTATGACTGGGATTGCGGGATTAGACATCGGTATTTAACGAATCTTTCCGTTATAACGTAAACAATTACTAAGACATCGGTTATAACCGACGTCTGAGTCCGCAACCAAAGTCATAACTGCCGGAGTTTTTATAACTTATGAATCCAGTCGGAAATCAGACCAAGTTCTTCGAAGATTTGCCCTATAAAAACCACCTCGAACTTCTGCAAACATTTTCACTCAAAACCGCACCTTTTCTCGGCGAAAACTCACTCGCCGGAATTATTCTGTTCGTCGCCGGAAAACCGGTTTCCCCATTTCTGAGCCTTACTAAACCCTTTGAACTTATACCGAAGTCACCCATACCTTTTTCGAACTTCCTGAAGACTCGCTGCTGCAAGACCCACGTCGCCGGAAGGGATTGCTGTCGCCGGAGTTCTGCCGGAAAACAGAGGAAAGCTAGTCGGTATACCTCACGCTTATTTTCCGTTCTTTTTACTTATACCTCATCTGTAATTAATCATAAAATGCTAAAGAACATGTTTTAATCATCGAACCAGTCGATTTCCGATTCTGGTTAAAACCAGTGAAGAAGACGATGACCGCTGTAATGTTTAAGTATAATTAAAAACAAGATATTACTCGGGTTAGACACACAGTCCAGCGGTGGACTGTGTGCACAATAAACACGCAAAGGTCTCGAGTTTGAATCTTGTTCCACACACGTCGCCTTAATAAAAATGGTTTTTTTTATTAACCGAACCGGAGTCATACTGGTATATGTTAAGTATATTAATAACCGGAATAATAACCAAGTTAGACACACAGTCCAGCGGTGGACTGTGTGTATGTTTATATCACAGGTCACGAGTTCGAATCCGGGCTACTGCACCGACTCGGACAATTATCTATTTTTTTTAAACTAAGACAGAAAAGAAAATAATTAATTTGTGTTTAAGTATAATAAAAATCAGTTAAATTAACAAGTTGTACACACAGTCCAGCGGTGGACTGTGTGTTACCTGGGTTCGAGACCTGTGGAGCGCACCGTCCGATTCGCTTAAATTGTTTTTAAAATAAAAGGATTTTCTGTTTAACATAATTAATATATAAATATAATTAAAATCGGATATATGACGGGTTAGACACGTAGCTCAGTTGGTAGAGCTGCGTGCACGCGTACGGGAGGTCTCGGGTTCGAGCCTCACTCAGCGCACAACAATACGCATTCGGACCGGTCAACAGTCAGTCAAAGTCAACGGTCAAAGTCAACGGTCAATGGTCAAAAAAAGTCAACTTTTTTTATAATTTTTATTTATTTATTTTAATTAAAAATCAATTAAAAATACTTAAAAATAACATTTTTTTAAGGTTAGAAAATAGCCTTAAACTCACAAAAATACACCCATCAATCCTACTAAAATAGATTAATAAAATTCGTTTACTTACCAAACCATAATGCGATTTATCTAGGTTAATCTCACTCGTGGTTAAAACCACTTCGCGTGCATTCAACATCATCAACCGAACGCACCCACTGTGAGTGAATCTTACAACTCCCCCTTTTAAATTACACGTTTTGGGGTGTGTCATGTGTCATAAAAATAATTAACTTGTTTATTTAAACTTGTGCTATACCACATCATGATCTAAACTTAGATTGTTTATATTGTTGTGATTAGTTATTTCCTTTTGTCAAATTATATGAAACTCATTCATTAAGCCTATCAGTTCCTCGTGGGAGACGAGTTGAACCACGCGTGCCTCAAATCAAATTCATTATTGTTCATGTGTGTATCATTGAGTTTATATTGTTTGTAGTTGTGTCATTCATATTATCATGTTTATGCAATTCATTCATTAGGCCCCTCAGTTCCTCGTGAGAGACGAGTTGAGCATCGCGTGCCTCTAAATGTTCCCTTATTGTCCATGTGTGTTTTATTTAATATCTTATGATTGTTGAATAAGTTTACATCTATTTTTACTCATGTTTGGTTGTGCACATATTTCATAATCAATTTAAATAAACTTGTTCAAATGTTTTCCATAGGATTCACTCGCCAACATTATGTTGATCCAAAACCTTTTTACACATGATACAGGTGAACAGGTTGAAGCAAAGAAACCATAGGAAATGCCTTAGAAGAGAACAAAGATGCTTAGATTGATAGCTAGAACATGTTGTAACATTTATTGTAAATTTCCATTAAATTGTATTTAATAAATATGAAACGCATAATAAATGTCATGAGCTTTGATGATAACCCAATCATGCCCCGATCACCTTTTCCGCTGCGGGTCGGGGTGTGACAGATTGGTATCAGAGCCATGACAATAGGGATATAGGATAGGTTATTAGACCCTTAGAGCCTATACTATAGTCTGCCTAAATTTTAATTGATTAGGTGGTTACATACAAACTTGTGATATTTATTTGTTTCATATTTGTTTACATTTACAGTCAAACATACATGCTTATATACATATTCATTATACATATATACATATTCATTATACATATATCGATGTTCATGTATTCTGTCACACCCCGACCCGCAGCGGAAAAGGTGACCGGGGCATGATTGGGTTATCATCAAAGCTCATGACATTTATTATACGTTTCATATTCATTAATATAATTTAATGGAAATCTACAATAAATGATACAACATGTTCTAACTATCAGTCTAAGCTTCTTGGTTCTCTTCTAAGGCATATCCTATGTTTTCCTTGCTTCAACCTGTTCACCTGTATAATGTGTAAAAAGGTTTTTGGATCAACATAATGTTGGCGAGTGAATCCTATGGAAAAACATTTGAACAAGTTTATCCAATTGATTATAAATAATGTGCATACCACATATGAGTTAATGTAGATGTAAATTTATTCACACAACACATAATATTGAATATTGAATACACATACACCAAATGATTGTTTTGAGGCACGCGTTGTTCGACTCGTCTCCCACGAGGAACTGATGGGCCTAATGAATGAGTTTTGAGGCACGCGTTGTTCCACGAACTGATGGGCCTAATGAATGAGTTTTGAGGCACGCGTTGTTCTTACGAACTGATGGGCCTAATGAATGAGTTTTGAGGCGCGCGTTGTTCTTACGAACTGATGGGCCTAATGCATGAGTTTTGAGGCACGCGTTGTTCTTACGAACTGATGGGCCTAATGAATGAGTTTTAAGGCACGCGTTGTTCAACTCGTCTCCCACGAGGAACTGATGGGCCTACATAAATTGCATACAACTTTGACAATATGTAATACATCACAAACAACAATAGTTACATTCTAGTTTAAATCATATAATGGTATAGCACGAGTTTGCATAAGAGAATTAGTTTAAGCGACACATGATACACCCCAAAACATGAATAAAAAGGGGAGTTTGTAAGAATTCACTCACATTGGGTGCGTTCGGTTGATGAGGTTGAGTGCACGCGTAATGGTTTTAACCGCGAGTGAAATTAACCTAGATAAATAGCATTTTGGTTCGGTAAGTAACCGGATTTTATTAATCTATTTTAGTAGGATTGTCGGGTGTATTTTTGTGAGTTTGAGGCTATTTTCTAACCTTAAAAATGTTATTTTTAATTAAAATAATTAAATAAAAATAAAAAAAAAATATTTGATTTTTGCTACAGTTGACTTTGACCGTTGACTTTGACTGAGCGTTGACCGGTTCGAAGGCATATTGTTGTGCGCCGGGTGAGGCTCGAACCCGAGACCTCCCGTACGCGTGCACGCAGCTCTACCAACTGAGCTACGTGCCTAACCCGTTATATATCTGATTTTAATTACATATATACATTAATTAGAATTAAACAGAAATCCTTTATTTTTAAAAAAACGATTTAAATCACAAAACCGGTGCGCTCCACAGGTCTCGAACCCGGGACCTGTGGGTTAGCGTACACACAGTCCACCGCTGGACTGTGTGTCTCACTTGGTTATAAACTCGGTTATCAATATACTTAACATATATCTAAAACAATCCGGTTCAGTTTTGCGGAAAAAGGAATTTTTATTAAGGCAGCGTGTGAGGGACAATACTCGAACCCGAGACCTTAGCTTCAAAGTGCACACAGTCCACCGCTGGACTGTGTGTCTAACCCGGTAAATAACTGGATTTTAATTATACTTAACTATTACTGAAACTTCGTCTTCTTCACTGGTTTTCACCGGAAGTGACGACTGTCTGATTCGAAGTGTTGATTCAGGTTTCTTTAGCGTTGTATGATCAATTACAGACGAGATAAAAGTAAAAAGGAAAGGAATTAGGCGTGAAAAGTACCGACTGTTTCTCCTCTGTTTTTCGGCAGAACTCCGGTGGCAGCAAGTTCTTCCGGCGACGAGTGTCTTGCAGCAGAGAGTCTTCCGAAAGCTTACAAAGGGTGTGGGTGACTTCGGTAAAAGTTTAGGGGGTTCAGTAAAGCTCAGAGGTTAATGATACGGTTTTCCGGCGATGTATCAAATATTTCGGGCGAGTGATTTTTCGCCAAGAAAGGGTGCGATTTGAGTGTGAAAGATTTCTGGTGAGTAGTGGGTGAATTTATAGGGTAGTATCGAGATGTATGGGGTCTGAATTCGGTCTAAATTCGAAGTCAGCCGTTCTCCGGCGGTTATGGCTGATGTCGCGGGTTCAGACGTCGGTTATAACCGTTGTGAGAGTTAAGTCTTCGGTTAAATTGAGCGAAAACGTAATTAAACGGCGAAGTCGTCGGGATTTCCGACGACTGCTAATTGGGCGCAATTTACTGAATTTGACTTCCTAACTTTATTATTTAATTTAATTGATTTCTGTTATTACCATAAAATCAAAGCGGCGGAGCGGTTGTTTGGCTAGGTGATAAGTTGTTTGTTTGAACCGGTACAGACCCGAGTTCGAAACCCGGCATGAGTAAAACATTTTTATTTTGCGATTTTTATCAGTTTTTCAAAAACTAAATATATACCCCCGCATAATAATTGATTACGTGTCGTTTAAAATTATTTTGGGCATTTAATTCGCAACGAAAATTTTAACTGACTGTTCGGTTGATAAACGGAGCGGGTTTGGTAAATCCGTTTTTGACGGATGTTACAGTATCCCCTGCTTTTTAGAAATTTCGTCCCGAAATTTAAATAGTGATATATTTGACTAAAAAAAATGATGGTGTTTAGTTTGACAGTTACACGCTTTAGAAGAAATAAGGGTTTAAGTTTTTGTTTGAGGCGGTAACGTTCCTTGTAAGGGTCTAGTACCCTATTACAGGAATCGCTTTTTGTTGCCTACTGTATAAGTATTGTTAAGCAGGAATGATTCGCTAAAATGATATCATGCATAAGAGTTTAGATATGTTTGGAGAAGTATGGTTATATCCTAAGGCAAAACTTCCAATACTACAATCTACACAAATAAACACAACAACTAATAATTGAATCCACATTCTGATAGTATATATGTTTGAATGGTGGCAGTTCCTCTCTCGTTTGTTATGATGGAGAGGTTAGTCTATGTAGAAATGGATCACAATCCAATTTCTTTAAATAGTGAGATGATATAAATGTAACACAAATTTCAACCAAGGCAACACTAAATCCTACATGGAACTTCTCATAACCGCCTGATAACGCCTCTGATCCTTTGGCAAGAATACTTATATATAGGAAGTACCAGCGGCGTATCCACCATATTCTTGTCAAATTTTCATTGGTTTTATCAGTGAATTATGATTAGTCCTATAACTCTACAACCAATACATCAAACATAAAAATACTGAAATGAAATATATCTGTGCGATCAAGGCTCAATCAAACGGAGCCGATCGTATTGTATGTACTGAAATTGAAATGTCTGTGCGCTCAAGGCTCAATTAAACAGAGCCGAACGTATTGAATGTATTGAAAATGAAATTGTCTGTGTGCTCAAGGCTCAATCAAACGGAGCCGAGCTTATTGTATGTACTGAAAATGAATAACTTAATCACACAAACAACCTATGTATGGAACCTCTCATGACCGCCTGATAATGCCTCCGATCATTTGACAAGAATACTTATATATAGGAAGTACCAGCGGCGTATCCACCATATTCTTGTCAAATTCTCATTGACTTTATCCGCAAGTTATGATTAGTTCTATGCGACTCTACAACATAAACATACACAACAACCAGCGCTTGAGTCTTAATTCTAATAGTATCCGTGTTTGACAATACCTCTCTCGTTTAATATGATGGAGAGGTTAGTCTATGTAGAAATGAGATACAACTCAACTTCTTTAAATGATGAAACTGAGATATGTCGTGAAGTATGATGATATGAATATTAAATCAATGAGTATAAAACAAACTGAACTAGTAATTTGCATAAAAATTCTTGGATAAAATTCCAATTGAGATACGTGAAAATTGAGATAACATAAAGAAAAACATAAAAACTAAGTGGTTGGAGTTGAATCTTGATTCTTGGTGAGAGAAGGCTAGTTAAGGGGTTGGTTTGGACCGTTAATATCTTCAACAGGATTGGTGTTGATGTTATAAACTCTTCCTCTTGCTGGCGGTGGAGCTGGGTTTGCTTGGTTGGCTTGGTTAACTGGGTTTGCTTGAGCTTGGGCGTTTATGATGTTAACCAAACGAGGGCACGTGTTTCTAAAATGGGTAGGGTCGCCACAATTGAAACAAGCTCGAACATATGGGTACATGGGGTATTGAGGTTGTTGATATGTTTGGATCATGGGTTGAGTAGGGGTTGAGGTTTGGTTTTGAGAGGTGCGGCAAACGTTGCTCAAATGACCGTAGCGTCCACAATTCGCACATAGTCGACAGGGTAAGGTAGATGGATGGTGATAGAAACAGGTGTTGCATTGAGGGTGAGGTCCAATGTAAGGTTTCTTATTTGGGTAAGTTGAGTTGGGTGCTACTTGAGCGTTTGGGATAGTTTGAGGAGGTACAACTTGTGAAGCTGGTTGGTTGCGTTGGGTGACGGCGAAAATTTGCCCATCTCGTTTTCTCTTAAGAATAGGTGGTGTAGAGGATTCGGTTCAGGTGGAGTTTGAGGTTTCGGTTGATGCTTTATCCTTCTTCTTCTCCTCTTTGAAATCTTTGTTTCGGATTCGGTTCTCGGTGAGCGCGGTTGCTAGCTCCATTGCTGCTTCCAAAGTTGCAGGCGATGTACTTATTACAGAGTCTTGAATCTTTGATGGAAGACCACGAATGTAGTGCTCGATCAAACGGTAGAGGGGAGTGAACAAGTTGGGAACCATTTGATTTAGCTCAAGGAATCTCTTGTTGTATGTGGTGTGGTCGCCTTCCTTTTGTTTCAAAGCATGGAACTCATCCTCCAATTTCTTGATTTCGCTTCTTGGGCAAAACCGTCTTGTCATGATTCCCTTCAACTCTTCCCAAGTCAAGATCATAGTTTCTTCAACACCTCGTTTGGTCTTCTCTGTATTCCACCATGTGAGTGCTGTTCCAAGTAAACGACCGGTGGCATAACGCACTTTGCGATCATCGGGGCAATCGCAATTTAGAAAAGTGTTCTCCATTTCTTCGAACCAGTGGAGGAGAGCGGTGACACCTTCAGTACCTTCGTATTTTGGAGGATCGCAGGATTTGAAATGTTTGTAGGTGCATTTAGTGACTGAAGGATTTATAGTGGTTTGATCTTCTTGTTGGGTTGGGTTAACGGAATTAGCGGTAAGGGCTTGTTGAACTTGAACTACGATGTTGGGTATTACGGTCGCCATTTGCTGAGCGATTTGGGCAGCCATGCGTTCACGGGCTTTTCCTGCTCTCATTTTCCTACGAGCGAGGCTAGAAGACATCTACAAGGAATACATATCAAGAGTATGAGTTGGATGCCTTTGGGATCGTGGGTCGAGTTTGGGAATGAACGTTCATAAAATAAATATAGAAAAATAAATCTACTACATCCATAGGATGTCTTGGGCTTTGCTCGTAATTGGGCCTTGCATGCCGCCATACTTCACCTTCGTAATCACGTGGGCCCCCATGATTACCGGGTTTTTCATATGGTTCGCATGTGTTAGCCTGGTTACGTACACTAAAACCCGGAGAAAATCGAGAAATATGTAACGTATGATATTCGGAATGTGCCCAGGCATGGACACGGTGACATCTCAAAGTGAGGTTAGTTCGAACGACGTTTGGTGTGGCATGCTTTGGCCTAATAGGTCCGTCGTACTCTCATCGTTAGTCCCCAGGTAGGCAAACTGGTCCGTTATTTTGGATTTATACGAATGCCAACCTAGACAGGACGTCCCGACTACCGGTACTTGTACCCTTCCGGTTACTACATGCCCGTCGCAGAACTTACTTTGATGGGATTTGAAAATTGCAACAAAATCCTTGAATAATGAGAGTATGAAAATGAATTGAATATATGAACATTGATATATGTATAACGAATATGTATATAAGCATGTATGTTTGACTGTAATATGAAACAAATAAATATCACAAGTTTGTACGTAACCACCTAATCAATTAAAATTTAGGCAGACTATAGTATAGGCTCTAAGGGTCTAATAACCTATCCTATATCCCTATAGTCATGGCTCTGATACCAATCTGTCACACCCCGACCCGCAGCGGAAAAGGTGACCGGGGCATGATTGGGTTATCATCAAAGCTCATGACATTTATCATACGTTTCATATTCATTAATACAATTTAATGGAAATCTACAATAAATGATACAACATGTTCTAACTATCAGTCTAAGCTTCTTGGTTCTCTTCTAAGGCATATCCTATGTTTTCCTTGCTTCAACCTGTTCACCTGTATCATGTGTAAAAAGGTTTTTGGATCAACATAATGTTGGCGAGTGAATCCTATGGAAAAACATTTGAACAAGTTTATCCAATTGATTATAAATAATGTGCATACCACATATGAGTTAATGTAGATGTAAATTTATTCACACAACACATAATATTGAATATTGAATACACATACACCAAATGATTGTTTTGAGGCACGCGTTGTTCGACTCGTCTCCCACGAGGAACTGATGGGCCTAATGAATGAGTTTTGAGGCACGCGTTGTTCCACGAACTGATGGGCCTAATGAATGAGTTTTGAGGCACGCGTTGTTCTTACGAACTGATGGGCCTAATGAATGAGTTTTGAGGCGCGCGTTGTTCTTACGAACTGATGGGCCTAATGCATGAGTTTTGAGGCACGCGTTGTTCTTACGAACTGATGGGCCTAATGAATGAGTTTTAAGGCACGCGTTGTTCAACTCGTCTCCCACGAGGAACTGATGGGCCTACATAAATTGCATACAACTTTGACAATATGTAATACATCACAAACAACAATAGTTACATTCTAGTTTAAATCATATAATGGTATAGCACGAGTTTGCATAAGAGAATTAGTTTAAGCGACACATGATACACCCCAAAACATGAATAAAAAGGGGAGTTTGTAAGAATTCACTCACATTGGGTGCGTTCGGTTGATGAGGTTGAGTGCACGCGTAATGGTTTTAACCGCGAGTGAAATTAACCTAGATAAATAGCATTTTGGTTCGGTAAGTAACCGGATTTTATTAATCTATTTTAGTAGGATTGTCGGGTGTATTTTTGTGAGTTTGAGGCTATTTTCTAACCTTAAAAATGTTATTTTTAATTAAAATAATTAAATAAAAATAAAAAAAAATATTTGATTTTTGCTACAGTTGACTTTGACCGTTGACTTTGACTGAGCGTTGACCGGTTCGAAGGCATATTGTTGTGCGCCGGGTGAGGCTCGAACCCGAGACCTCCCGTACGCGTGCACGCAGCTCTACCAACTGAGCTACGTGCCTAACCCGTTATATATCTGATTTTAATTACATATATACATTAATTAGAATTAAACAGAAATCCTTTATTTTTAAAAAAACGATTTAAATCACAAAACCGGTGCGCTCCACAGGTCTCGAACCCGGGACCTGTGGGTTAGCGTACACACAGTCCACCGCTGGACTGTGTGTCTCACTTGGTTATAAACTCGGTTATCAATATACTTAACATATATCTAAAACAATCCGGTTCAGTTTTGCGGAAAAAGGAATTTTTATTAAGGCAGCGTGTGAGGGACAATACTCGAACCCGAGACCTTAGCTTCAAAGTGCACACAGTCCACCGCTGGACTGTGTGTCTAACCCGGTAAATAACTGGATTTTAATTATACTTAACTATTACTGAAACTTCGTCTTCTTCACTGGTTTTCACCGGAAGTGACGACTGTCTGATTCGAAGTGTTGATTCAGGTTTCTTTAGCGTTGTATGATCAATTACAGACGAGATAAAAGTAAAAAGGAAAGGAATTAGGCGTGAAAAGTACCGACTGTTTCTCCTCTGTTTTTCGGCAGAACTCCGGTGGCAGCAAGTTCTTCCGGCGACGAGTGTCTTGCAGCAGAGAGTCTTCCGAAAGCTTACAAAGGGTGTGGGTGACTTCGGTAAAAGTTTAGGGGTTCAGTAAAGCTCAGAGGTTAATGATACGGTTTTCCGGCGATGTATCAAATATTTCGGGCGAGTGATTTTTCGCCAAGAAAGGGTGCGATTTGAGTGTGAAAGATTTCTGGTGAGTAGTGGGTGAATTTATAGGGTAGTATCGAGATGTATGGGGTCTGAATTCGGTCTAAATTCGAAGTCAGCCGTTCTCCGGCGGTTATGGCTGATGTCGCGGGTTCAGACGTCGGTTATAACCGTTGTGAGAGTTAAGTCTTCGGTTAAATTGAGCGAAAACGTAATTAAACGGCGAAGTCGTCGGGATTTCCGACGACTGCTAATTGGGCGCAATTTACTGAATTTGACTTCCTAACTTTATTATTTAATTTAATTGATTTCTGTTATTACCATAAAATCAAAGCGGCGGAGCGGTTGTTTGGCTAGGTGATAAGTTGTTTGTTTGAACCGGTACAGACCCGAGTTCGAAACCCGGCATGAGTAAAACATTTTTATTTTGCGATTTTTATCAGTTTTTCAAAAACTAAATATATACCCCCGCATAATAATTGATTACGTGTCGTTTAAAATTATTTTGGGCATTTAATTCGCAACGAAAATTTTAACTGACTGTTCGGTTGATAAACGGAGCGGGTTTGGTAAATCCGTTTTTGACGGATGTTACAGTATCCCCTGCTTTTTAGAAATTTCGTCCCGAAATTTAAATAGTGATATATTTGACTAAAAAAAATGATGGTGTTTAGTTTGACAGTTACACGCTTTAGAAGAAATAAGGGTTTAAGTTTTTGTTTGAGGCGGTAACGTTCCTTGTAAGGGTCTAGTACCCTATTACAGGAATCGCTTTTTGTTGCCTACTGTATAAGTATTGTTAAGCAGGAATGATTCGCTAAAATGATATCATGCATAAGAGTTTAGATATGTTTGGAGAAGTATGGTTATATCCTAAGGCAAAACTTCCAATACTACAATCTACACAAATAAACACAACAACTAATAATTGAATCCACATTCTGATAGTATATATGTTTGAATGGTGGCAGTTCCTCTCTCGTTTGTTATGATGGAGAGGTTAGTCTATGTAGAAATGGATCACAATCCAATTTCTTTAAATAGTGAGATGATATAAATGTAACACAAATTTCAACCAAGGCAACACTAAATCCTACATGGAACTTCTCATAACCGCCTGATAACGCCTCTGATCCTTTGGCAAGAATACTTATATATAGGAAGTACCAGCGGCGTATCCACCATATTCTTGTCAAATTTTCATTGGTTTTATCAGTGAATTATGATTAGTCCTATAACTCTACAACCAATACATCAAACATAAAAATACTGAAATGAAATATATCTGTGCGATCAAGGCTCAATCAAACGGAGCCGATCGTATTGTATGTACTGAAATTGAAATGTCTGTGCGCTCAAGGCTCAATTAAACAGAGCCGAACGTATTGAATGTATTGAAAATGAAATTGTCTGTGTGCTCAAGGCTCAATCAAACGGAGCCGAGCTTATTGTATGTACTGAAAATGAATAACTTAATCACACAAACAACCTATGTATGGAACCTCTCATGACCGCCTGATAATGCCTCCGATCATTTGACAAGAATACTTATATATAGGAAGTACCAGCGGCGTATCCACCATATTCTTGTCAAATTCTCATTGACTTTATCCGCAAGTTATGATTAGTTCTATGCGACTCTACAACATAAACATACACAACAACCAGCGCTTGAGTCTTAATTCTAATAGTATCCGTGTTTGACAATACCTCTCTCGTTTAATATGATGGAGAGGTTAGTCTATGTAGAAATGAGATACAACTCAACTTCTTTAAATGATGAAACTGAGATATGTCGTGAAGTATGATGATATGAATATTAAATCAATGAGTATAAAACAAACTGAACTAGTAATTTGCATAAAAATTCTTGGATAAAATTCCAATTGAGATACGTGAAAATTGAGATAACATAAAGAAAAACATAAAAACTAAGTGGTTGGAGTTGAATCTTGATTCTTGGTGAGAGAAGGCTAGTTAAGGGGTTGGTTTGGACCGTTAATATCTTCAACAGGATTGGTGTTGATGTTATAAACTCTTCCTCTTGCTGGCGGTGGAGCTGGGTTTGCTTGGTTGGCTTGGTTAACTGGGTTTGCTTGAGCTTGGGCGTTTATGATGTTAACCAAACGAGGGCACGTGTTTCTAAAATGGGTAGGGTCGCCACAATTGAAACAAGCTCGAACATATGGGTACATGGGGTATTGAGGTTGTTGATATGTTTGGATCATGGGTTGAGTAGGGGTTGAGGTTTGGTTTTGAGAGGTGCGGCAAACGTTGCTCAAATGACCGTAGCGTCCACAATTCGCACATAGTCGACAGGGTAAGGTAGATGGATGGTGATAGAAACAGGTGTTGCATTGAGGGTGAGGTCCAATGTAAGGTTTCTTATTTGGGTAAGTTGAGTTGGGTGCTACTTGAGCGTTTGGGATAGTTTGAGGAGGTACAACTTGTGAAGCTGGTTGGTTGCGTTGGGTGACGGCGAAAATTTGCCCATCTCGTTTTCTCTTAAGAATAGGTGGTGTAGAGGATTCGGTTCAGGTGGAGTTTGAGGTTTCGGTTGATGCTTTATCCTTCTTCTTCTCCTCTTTGAAATCTTTGTTTCGGATTCGGTTCTCGGTGAGCGCGGTTGCTAGCTCCATTGCTGCTTCCAAAGTTGCAGGCGATGTACTTATTACAGAGTCTTGAATCTTTGATGGAAGACCACGAATGTAGTGCTCGATCAAACGGTAGAGGGGAGTGAACAAGTTGGGAACCATTTGATTTAGCTCAAGGAATCTCTTGTTGTATGTGGTGTGGTCGCCTTCCTTTTGTTTCAAAGCATGGAACTCATCCTCCAATTTCTTGATTTCGCTTCTTGGGCAAAACCGTCTTGTCATGATTCCCTTCAACTCTTCCCAAGTCAAGATCATAGTTTCTTCAACACCTCGTTTGGTCTTCTCTGTATTCCACCATGTGAGTGCTGTTCCAAGTAAACGACCGGTGGCATAACGCACTTTGCGATCATCGGGGCAATCGCAATTTAGAAAAGTGTTCTCCATTTCTTCGAACCAGTGGAGGAGAGCGGTGACACCTTCAGTACCTTCGTATTTTGGAGGATCGCAGGATTTGAAATGTTTGTAGGTGCATTTAGTGACTGAAGGATTTATAGTGGTTTGATCTTCTTGTTGGGTTGGGTTAACGGAATTAGCGGTAAGGGCTTGTTGAACTTGAACTACGATGTTGGGTATTACGGTCGCCATTTGCTGAGCGATTTGGGCAGCCATGCGTTCACGGGCTTTTCCTGCTCTCATTTTCCTACGAGCGAGGCTAGAAGACATCTACAAGGAATACATATCAAGAGTATGAGTTGGATGCCTTTGGGATCGTGGGTCGAGTTTGGGAATGAACGTTCATAAAATAAATATAGAAAAATAAATCTACTACATCCATAGGATGTCTTGGGCTTTGCTCGTAATTGGGCCTTGCATGCCGCCATACTTCACCTTCGTAATCACGTGGGCCCCCATGATTACCGGGTTTTTCATATGGTTCGCATGTGTTAGCCTGGTTACGTACACTAAAACCCGGAGAAAATCGAGAAATATGTAACGTATGATATTCGGAATGTGCCCAGGCATGGACACGGTGACATCTCAAAGTGAGGTTAGTTCGAACGACGTTTGGTGTGGCATGCTTTGGCCTAATAGGTCCGTCGTACTCTCATCGTTAGTCCCCAGGTAGGCAAACTGGTCCGTTATTTTGGATTTATACGAATGCCAACCTAGACAGGACGTCCCGACTACCGGTACTTGTACCCTTCCGGTTACTACATGCCCGTCGCAGAACTTACTTTGATGGGATTTGAAAATTGCAACAAAATCCTTGAATAATGAGAGTATGAAAATGAATTGAATATATGAACATTGATATATGTATAACGAATATGTATATAAGCATGTATGTTTGACTGTAATATGAAACAAATAAATATCACAAGTTTGTACGTAACCACCTAATCAATTAAAATTTAGGCAGACTATAGTATAGGCTCTAAGGGTCTAATAACCTATCCTATATCCCTATAGTCATGGCTCTGATACCAATCTGTCACACCCCGACCCGCAGCGGAAAAGGTGACCGGGGCATGATTGGGTTATCATCAAAGCTCATGACATTTATCATACGTTTCATATTCATTAATACAATTTAATGGAAATCTACAATAAATGATACAACATGTTCTAACTATCAGTCTAAGCTTCTTGGTTCTCTTCTAAGGCATATCCTATGTTTTCCTTGCTTCAACCTGTTCACCTGTATCATGTGTAAAAAGGTTTTTGGATCAACATAATGTTGGCGAGTGAATCCTATGGAAAAACATTTGAACAAGTTTATCCAATTGATTATAAATAATGTGCATACCACATATGAGTTAATGTAGATGTAAATTTATTCACACAACACATAATATTGAATATTGAATACACATACACCAAATGATTGTTTTGAGGCACGCGTTGTTCGACTCGTCTCCCACGAGGAACTGATGGGCCTAATGAATGAGTTTTGAGGCACGCGTTGTTCCACGAACTGATGGGCCTAATGAATGAGTTTTGAGGCACGCGTTGTTCTTACGAACTGATGGGCCTAATGAATGAGTTTTGAGGCGCGCGTTGTTCTTACGAACTGATGGGCCTAATGCATGAGTTTTGAGGCACGCGTTGTTCTTACGAACTGATGGGCCTAATGAATGAGTTTTAAGGCACGCGTTGTTCAACTCGTCTCCCACGAGGAACTGATGGGCCTACATAAATTGCATACAACTTTGACAATATGTAATACATCACAAACAACAATAGTTACATTCTAGTTTAAATCATATAATGGTATAGCACGAGTTTGCATAAGAGAATTAGTTTAAGCGACACATGATACACCCCAAAACATGAATAAAAAGGGGAGTTTGTAAGAATTCACTCACATTGGGTGCGTTCGGTTGATGAGGTTGAGTGCACGCGTAATGGTTTTAACCGCGAGTGAAATTAACCTAGATAAATAGCATTTTGGTTCGGTAAGTAACCGGATTTTATTAATCTATTTTAGTAGGATTGTCGGGTGTATTTTTGTGAGTTTGAGGCTATTTTCTAACCTTAAAAATGTTATTTTTAATTAAAATAATTAAATAAAAATAAAAAAAAATATTTGATTTTTGCTACAGTTGACTTTGACCGTTGACTTTGACTGAGCGTTGACCGGTTCGAAGGCATATTGTTGTGCGCCGGGTGAGGCTCGAACCCGAGACCTCCCGTACGCGTGCACGCAGCTCTACCAACTGAGCTACGTGCCTAACCCGTTATATATCTGATTTTAATTACATATATACATTAATTAGAATTAAACAGAAATCCTTTATTTTTAAAAAAACGATTTAAATCACAAAACCGGTGCGCTCCACAGGTCTCGAACCCGGGACCTGTGGGTTAGCGTACACACAGTCCACCGCTGGACTGTGTGTCTCACTTGGTTATAAACTCGGTTATCAATATACTTAACATATATCTAAAACAATCCGGTTCAGTTTTGCGGAAAAAGGAATTTTTATTAAGGCAGCGTGTGAGGGACAATACTCGAACCCGAGACCTTAGCTTCAAAGTGCACACAGTCCACCGCTGGACTGTGTGTCTAACCCGGTAAATAACTGGATTTTAATTATACTTAACTATTACTGAAACTTCGTCTTCTTCACTGGTTTTCACCGGAAGTGACGACTGTCTGATTCGAAGTGTTGATTCAGGTTTCTTTAGCGTTGTATGATCAATTACAGACGAGATAAAAGTAAAAAGGAAAGGAATTAGGCGTGAAAAGTACCGACTGTTTCTCCTCTGTTTTTCGGCAGAACTCCGGTGGCAGCAAGTTCTTCCGGCGACGAGTGTCTTGCAGCAGAGAGTCTTCCGAAAGCTTACAAAGGGTGTGGGTGACTTCGGTAAAAGTTTAGGGGGTTCAGTAAAGCTCAGAGGTTAATGATACGGTTTTCCGGCGATGTATCAAATATTTCGGGCGAGTGATTTTTCGCCAAGAAAGGGTGCGATTTGAGTGTGAAAGATTTCTGGTGAGTAGTGGGTGAATTTATAGGGTAGTATCGAGATGTATGGGGTCTGAATTCGGTCTAAATTCGAAGTCAGCCGTTCTCCGGCGGTTATGGCTGATGTCGCGGGTTCAGACGTCGGTTATAACCGTTGTGAGAGTTAAGTCTTCGGTTAAATTGAGCGAAAACGTAATTAAACGGCGAAGTCGTCGGGATTTCCGACGACTGCTAATTGGGCGCAATTTACTGAATTTGACTTCCTAACTTTATTATTTAATTTAATTGATTTCTGTTATTACCATAAAATCAAAGCGGCGGAGCGGTTGTTTGGCTAGGTGATAAGTTGTTTGTTTGAACCGGTACAGACCCGAGTTCGAAACCCGGCATGAGTAAAACATTTTTATTTTGCGATTTTTATCAGTTTTTCAAAAACTAAATATATACCCCCGCATAATAATTGATTACGTGTCGTTTAAAATTATTTTGGGCATTTAATTCGCAACGAAAATTTTAACTGACTGTTCGGTTGATAAACGGAGCGGGTTTGGTAAATCCGTTTTTGACGGATGTTACAGTATCCCCTGCTTTTTAGAAATTTCGTCCCGAAATTTAAATAGTGATATATTTGACTAAAAAAAATGATGGTGTTTAGTTTGACAGTTACACGCTTTAGAAGAAATAAGGGTTTAAGTTTTTGTTTGAGGCGGTAACGTTCCTTGTAAGGGTCTAGTACCCTATTACAGGAATCGCTTTTTGTTGCCTACTGTATAAGTATTGTTAAGCAGGAATGATTCGCTAAAATGATATCATGCATAAGAGTTTAGATATGTTTGGAGAAGTATGGTTATATCCTAAGGCAAAACTTCCAATACTACAATCTACACAAATAAACACAACAACTAATAATTGAATCCACATTCTGATAGTATATATGTTTGAATGGTGGCAGTTCCTCTCTCGTTTGTTATGATGGAGAGGTTAGTCTATGTAGAAATGGATCACAATCCAATTTCTTTAAATAGTGAGATGATATAAATGTAACACAAATTTCAACCAAGGCAACACTAAATCCTACATGGAACTTCTCATAACCGCCTGATAACGCCTCTGATCCTTTGGCAAGAATACTTATATATAGGAAGTACCAGCGGCGTATCCACCATATTCTTGTCAAATTTTCATTGGTTTTATCAGTGAATTATGATTAGTCCTATAACTCTACAACCAATACATCAAACATAAAAATACTGAAATGAAATATATCTGTGCGATCAAGGCTCAATCAAACGGAGCCGATCGTATTGTATGTACTGAAATTGAAATGTCTGTGCGCTCAAGGCTCAATTAAACAGAGCCGAACGTATTGAATGTATTGAAAATGAAATTGTCTGTGTGCTCAAGGCTCAATCAAACGGAGCCGAGCTTATTGTATGTACTGAAAATGAATAACTTAATCACACAAACAACCTATGTATGGAACCTCTCATGACCGCCTGATAATGCCTCCGATCATTTGACAAGAATACTTATATATAGGAAGTACCAGCGGCGTATCCACCATATTCTTGTCAAATTCTCATTGACTTTATCCGCAAGTTATGATTAGTTCTATGCGACTCTACAACATAAACATACACAACAACCAGCGCTTGAGTCTTAATTCTAATAGTATCCGTGTTTGACAATACCTCTCTCGTTTAATATGATGGAGAGGTTAGTCTATGTAGAAATGAGATACAACTCAACTTCTTTAAATGATGAAACTGAGATATGTCGTGAAGTATGATGATATGAATATTAAATCAATGAGTATAAAACAAACTGAACTAGTAATTTGCATAAAAATTCTTGGATAAAATTCCAATTGAGATACGTGAAAATTGAGATAACATAAAGAAAAACATAAAAACTAAGTGGTTGGAGTTGAATCTTGATTCTTGGTGAGAGAAGGCTAGTTAAGGGGTTGGTTTGGACCGTTAATATCTTCAACAGGATTGGTGTTGATGTTATAAACTCTTCCTCTTGCTGGCGGTGGAGCTGGGTTTGCTTGGTTGGCTTGGTTAACTGGGTTTGCTTGAGCTTGGGCGTTTATGATGTTAACCAAACGAGGGCACGTGTTTCTAAAATGGGTAGGGTCGCCACAATTGAAACAAGCTCGAGCGGGTTTGGTAAATCCGTTTTTGACGGATGTTACATATTCAATTTATTTTCATACTCTCATTATCCAAAGATTTTGTTGCAATTTTCAAATCTCATGAAAGTAAGTTCTGCGACGGGCATGTAGTAACTTGAAGGGTACAAGTACCGGTAGTCGGAACGTCCTGTCTAGGTTGGCATTCGTATAAATCCAATATAACGGACCAGTTTGCCTACCTGGGGACCAACGATGAGAGTACGAAGGACCTATTAGGCCAAAGCATGCCACACCAAACGTCGTTCGAACTAACCTACTTTGAGGTGTCACCGTGTCTACACCTGGACACATTCCGAATATCACACGTTGTATACATATTTCTCGATTTTCTCCGGGTTTTTGTGTACGCAACCTGGCAAACCCGTGCGAACCATATGAAAAACCGGTATTCATGGGGGCCCACATGATTACACAGGTAAAGTATGGCGGCATGTAGGGCCTAACGGCGAGCAAAGCCCAAGACATCCTATGGATGTAGTAGATTTATTTTTCTATAATTATTTTATGAATGTTCATTCCTAATGCGACCCATGAACCCAAAAACATCCAACTCATACTCTTGTCATGTATTCCTTGTAGATGTCTTCTAACCTCGCTCGTAGGAAGATGAGAGCAGGAAAAGCCCGTGAACGCATGGCTGCCTTAATCGCTCAACAAATGGCTGCCGTAATACCCAACATTGTAATCCAAGTTCAACAAGCACTTACCGCTTATCTTCTCAATCAAGCAAACCAAAACGTTATCAACTCTCCATCAAATGTCACTAAATGCACCTACAAGCATTTCAAATCATGCGACCCTCCAAAGTACAAAGGGACTGAAGGCGTTACCGCTCTCCTCCATTGGTTTGAAGAAATGGAGAACACTTTTCTAAATTGCGATTGCCCTGACGATCTCAAAGTGCGATATGCTACCGGTCGATTATATGGGATAGCACTTACTTGATGGAATACAGAGAAGGCCAAACGAGGTGTGGAAGATGCTATGACCTTAACTTGGAACGAATTGAAGGAAATCATGACCAGACGATTTTGCCCAAGGAGCGAAATCAAGAAATTAGAAGATGAATTTTATTCGTTGAAGCAAAAAGAAGGAGACCACACCACATACAACAAAAGATTCCTCGAATTACATCAAATGGTTCCCAACATGTTCACTCCCCTCTACCGTTTGATCGAGCACTACATTCGTGGTCTTCCGTCAAAGATCCAAGACCCTGTAATAAGTACCAAGCCTGCCACTTTGGAAGCAGCAATGGAGCTAGCAACAGAGCTCACCGAGAACCGAATTCGAAACAAAGACTTCAAGGGGGAGAAGAAGAAGGATAAAGAATCGACTGAAACCTCCGACTCCACTCAAACCGAATCCCCTTCTCAACCCAATCCTAAGAGAAGAAGAGACGGGCAACTTTTCGCTGCTACCCAACGAAATCAACCAGTTTTACACGCCATACCCATCCAAGCTATCCCAATCACCCAAGTGGCACCCAACTCAACTTACCCAAATAAGAAGCCATATCTTGGACCTCACCCTCGATGCAACAACTGTTTTTATCACCATCCCCTTACCTTACCTTGTCGACTATGTACAACTTGTGGACGCTATGGACATTTGAGCAAGGTTTGTCGCACCTTCCAAAACCAAACCTTTTCCCCTACTCAAAACATGGCCCAAACTTATTATCAACCCCAATACCCCGTGTTCCCATATGCTCGAGCTTGTTTCAATTGTGGCGACCCTACCCACTTTAGAAACACATCCCCTCAATTGGTTAACGTCATCAACACTCAAGCCCAATCAAACCCAGTTAACCAAGTAAACCAAGAAAACCCAACCACTATGCCATCAGCAAGAGGAAGAGTCTTCAACATCAACGCCAATCCTGTCGAAGATAATGACGGCCCAAGCGAAGGTACTCAACTAGTCCTCTTCGCCGAAGATCCAGATTCAACTTCTATCGTTTAGTTTTATGTTTTTCTTTATCACATCAAACCAATCATAACTTAAGGATAAAGCCAATGAAACTTTGACAAGAGTACGGTGGATACGCCGCTGGTACTTCCTATATATAAGTATTCTTGTCAAATGATCGGAGGCATTATCAGGCGGTTATGAGAGGTTCCATGCATAGGCTGTTTGTGTGGTTGTTGTTTAGATTAAGTTGTTCATTTTCAGTACATGCAATACGTTCGGCTCCGTTTGATTGAGCCTTGAGCGCACATACAATTTCATTTTCAGTACATGCAATACGTTCGGCTCCGTTTGATTGAGCCTTGAGCGCACAGACATTTTCATTATCAGTATCTTGTGGTTGTGGTGTTTGTAGTAGAGTCGCATAGAACTAACCATAACTTGCGGATAAAGTCAATGAAAATTTGACAAGAATATGGTGGATACGCCGCTGGTACTTCCCATATATAAGTATTCTTGTCAAATGATCGGAGGCATTATCAGGCGGTTATGAGAGGTTCCATGCATAGGCTGTTTGTGTGGTTGTTGTTTAGATTAAGTTGTTCATTTTCAGTACATGCAATACGTTCGGCTCCGTTTGATTGAGCCTTGAGCGCACATACAATTTCATTTTCAGTACATGCAATACGTTCGGCTCCGTTTGATTGAGCCTTGAGCGCACAGACAATTTCATTATCAGTATCTTGTGGTTGTTGTGTTTATTGTAGAGTCGCATAGAACTAATCATAACTTGCGGATAAAGTCAATGAAAATTTGACAAGAATATGGTGGATACGCCGCTGGTACTTCCTATATATAAGTATTCTTGTCAAATGATCGGAGGCATTATCAGGCGGTCATGAGAGGTTCCATACATAGGTTGTTTGTGTGATTAAGTTATTCATTTTCAGTACATACAATAAGCTCGGCTCCGTTTGATTGAGCCTTGAGCACACAGACAATTTCATTTTCAATACATTCAATACGTTCGGCTCTGTTTAATTGAGCCTTGAGCGCACAGACATTTCAATTTCAGTACATACAATACGATCGGCTCCGTTTGATTGAGCCTTGATCGCACAGATATATTTCATTTCAGTATTTTTATGTTTGTTGTATTGGTTGTAGAGTTATAGGACTAATTATAATTCACTGATAAAACCAATGAAAATTTGACAAGAATATGGTGGATACGCCGCTGGTACTTCCTATATATAAGTATTCTTGCCAAAGGATCAGAGTCATTATCAGGCGGTTATGAGAAGTTCCACGTAGGATTTAGTATTGCCTTGGTTGGAATTTGTGTTACATTTATATCATCATGCTATTTAAAGAGATTGGATTGTGTTCCATTTCTACATAAACTAACCTCTCCATCATAACAAACGAGAGAGGAACTTCCACCATTCAAACATATATGCAATCAGAATGTGGATTCAAATATTAGCTGTTGTGCTTATTTATGTTCAAATATTAGTTGTTGTGTTTAATTATGTTCAAACTTTTATTTATGTTTCCATGTAGGTTGTAGTGTTAGAAGTTTTGCCTTAGGATATAACCATACTTTTCCAAACGTATCCAAACTCTTATGCATGATATCATTTTTAGCGAATCATTTCTGCTTATCAATACTTATACAGTAGGCAACAAAAAGCGATTCCTGTAATAGGGTACTTAACCTTTACAAGGAACGTTACCGCCTCAAACAAAAAAACTTAAACCCTTACTTTTTCTAAAGCAAGTAACTGACAAACTAAACACCATCATTCTTTTAGTCAAATATATCACTATTTAAATTTCGGGACGAAATTTCTAAAAAGCAGGGGATACTGTAACATCCGTCAAAAAACGGATTTACCAAACCCGCTCCGTTTATAAACCGAACAGTCAGTTAAAAATTTTCGTTGCGAATTAAATGCCCAAAATAATTTTAAACGATACATAATCAATTATTATACGGGAATATATATTTAGTTTTTGAAAACTGTTGAAAATCGCAAAATAAAAATAAAAAGTCCCTGCCGGGTTTCGAACCCGGGTCAGTCGCCGAGTCACGGATTCAGCAACTTAACTCACAACACACAAACCACTGCGCCACTTGTATTGTCTGTTAATTGTTAAGATCATTTAATTCATATCTTGACGTTCCGAATTCAAAACCGGCGCCCAAAGTTCAGTCGTCGGAAATCCCGGCAATCTCGCGAGTATTTAACGAATCTTTCCGTTATAACGTAAACAATTACTAAGACATCGGTTATAACCGACGTCTGAGTCCGCAACCAAAGTCATAACTGCCGGAGTTTTTATAACTTATGAATCCAGTCGGAAATCAGACCAAGTTCTTCGAAGATTTGCCCTATAAAAACCACCTCGAACTTTTGCAAACATTTTCACTCAAAACCGCACCTTTTCTCGGCGAAAACTCACTCGCCGGAATTATTCTGTTCGTCGCCGGAAAACCGGTTCCCCATTTCTGAGCCTTACTAAACCCTTTGAACTTATACCGAAGTCACCCATACCTTTTTCGAACTTCCTGAAGACTCGCTGCTGCAAGACCCACGTCGCCGGAAGGGATTGCTGTCGCCGGAGTTCTGCCGGAAAACAGAGGAAAGCTAGTCGGTATACCTCACGCTTATTTTCCGTTCTTTTTATTTATACCTCATCTGTAATTAATCATAAAACGCTAAAGAACATGTTTTAATCATCGAACCAGTCGATTTCCGATTCTGGTTAAAACCAGTGAAGAAGACGATGACCGCTGTAATGTTTAAGTATAATTAAAAACAAGATATTACTCGGGTTAGACACACAGTCCAGCGGTGGACTGTGTGCACAATAAACACGCAAAGGTCTCGAGTTCGAATCTTGTTCCACACACGTCGCCTTAATAAAAATGGTTTTTTTTTATTAACCGAACCGGAGTCATACTGGTATATGTTAAGTATATTAATAACCGGAATAATAACCAAGTTAGACACACAGTCCAGCGGTGGACTGTGTGTATGTTTATATCACAGGTCACGAGTTCGAGTCCGGGCCACTGCACCGACTCGGACAATTATCTATTTTTTTTAAACTAAGACAGAAAAGAAAATAATTAATTTGTGTTTAAGTATAATAAAAATCAGTTAAATTAACAAGTTGTACACACAGTCCAGCGGTGGACTGTGTGTTACCTGGGTTCGAGACCTGTGGAGCGCACCGTCCGATTCGCTTAAATTGTTTTTAAAATAAAATGATTTTCTGTTTAACATAATTAATATATAAATATAATTAAAATCGGATATATGACGGGTTAGACACGTAGCTCAGTTGGTAGAGCTGCGTGCACGCGTACGGGAGGTCTCGGGTTCGAGCCTCACTCAGCGCACAACAATACGCATTCGGACCGGTCAACAGTCAGTCAAAGTCAACGGTCAAAGTCAACGGTCAATGGTCAAAAAAAGTCAACTTTTTTTATAATTTTTATTTATTTATTTTAATTAAAAATCAATTAAAAATACTTAAAAATAACATTTTTTAAGGTTAGAAAATAGCCTTAAACTCACAAAAATACACCCATCAATCCTACTAAAATAGATTAATAAAATTCGTTTACTTACCAAACCATAATGCGATTTATCTAGGTTAATCTCACTCGTGGTTAAAACCACTTCGCGTGCATTCAACATCATCAACCGAACGCACCCACTGTGAGTGAATCTTACAACTCCCCCTTTTAAATTACACGTTTTGGGGTGTGTCATGTGTCATAAAAATAATTAACTTGTTTATTTAAACTTGTGCCATACCACATCATGATCTAAACTTAGATTGTTTATATTGTTGTGATTACTTATTTCCTTTTGTCAAATTATATGAAACTCATTCATTAAGCCCATCAGTTCCTCGTGGGAGACGAGTTGAACCACGCGTGCCTCAAATCAAATTCATTATTGTTCATGTGTGTATCATTGAGTTTATATTGTTTGTAGTTGTGTCATTCATATTATCATGTTTATGCAATTCATTCATTAGGCCCCTCAGTTCCTCGTGAGAGACGAGTTGAGCATCGCGTGCCTCTAAATGTTCCCTTATTGTCCATGTGTGTTTTATTTAATATCTTATGATTGTTGAATAAGTTTACATCTATTTTTACTCATGTTTGGTTGTGCACATATTTCATAATCAATTTAAATAAACTTGTTCAAATGTTTTCCATAGGATTCACTCGCCAACATTATGTTGATCCAAAACCTTTTTACACATGATACAGGTGAACAGGTTGAAGCAAAGAAACCATAGGAAATGCCTTAGAAGAGAACAAAGATGCTTAGATTGATAGCTAGAACATGTTGTAACATTTATTGTAAATTTCCATTAAATTGTATTTAATAAATATGAAACGCATAATAAATGTCATGAGCTTTGATGATAACCCAATCATGCCCCGATCACCTTTTCCGCTGCGGGTCGGGGTGTGACAATATATATATATATATATATATATATATATATATAGAGAGAGAGAGAGAGAGAGGTTCCTGCGCAAAGTGTGTTTTTCCTACAAAGTGTAGGAAGTGATCTATGCCATCCGATGGGTGTGTTTAATGGTTAAGATCAAGTCAGTGGCATTTTTGTAATATTTGTGTGTCATTAATTAATTGTTATAATAGGTTAAGGGCAATCTTGTCATTTTCTGTGTTTTAAATCAATCAAATAACTGTCATAAATAACAAACTCCCTACAATCTTGCGATTTCCCCCTCTCTCTCTCTAAAATCAATTATGGAAACCCTCTTTCATACAAATAATAACTAGAATCATGGATCAAGATACCATGTTTATCATTCCATTCGCAATTCATCATCTTCTTCAATTCGTATTTCATCTGGTTCGTCACATTGTGTTTTAACACTAAAACACACTACTCTGAAACACATCTAGTATCCAACTTCAAGTGTAGTAAAACACAACACTATGATAAAACAATGTGAAGAAACTAGAAACTGATAAAACACAGCGTCAAGACAATGTATTTCATCAGGTTCGTCACATTGTGTTTTATCTGGTAAAACACATCAATATCTCTCAGTGAACTGCGTTTATTAATTGCTAAAACACAATACCAATATCTCTTAATAAACTATGTATCGTTAACTAAAACAACATTTAATACCAAGGGAAACTGGAAACTGATAAAACACAATGTTAAGAAATAATTAGTGTTTGTATTTTGAACTTTGGATGAAGGATAGGATAAATTTGACATGAAGGATGATATCTTTTATAGTGAAACTATATAACACAATATGAAGAAACCGGAAACTGATAAAACACAATGTGAAGAAACTAGAAACTGATAAAACACAGCGTCAAGAAATAATTAATGTGATTATGTTTCGGACTTTGGATGAAGGATGAGATGAATATGACATGAAGGATGCTATGTTTTATTGTCAAACTTATGTACGCAATTTGAAGAACCCATAAACTAATGAAACACAACGTCAAGAACTAATTACAACGTTAAGAACTAGTTACTGTGTTTTACGTTTGCGAATCTCAGATGAAGGATGAGATGAATGTGAGAAGAAAGATGCTATTACGTGATGTGCATAGTTGAATCAATCGTGGGTTTAAAATACATAGTTTCCATAAATATCTCAATTACTTATTTATAATTATATCTACCATAAATAACTTATTTATTCAATTACAACCATACCCTTTTATTAAAATACTAGAGATGACACATGTCATCACCAAAACACTTCCTACACTTTGTAGGAAAAATTCACTTTGTAGCCAACTGCCACTATATATATATATATATATATATATATATATATATATATATATATATATATATATATATATATATATAACACTGGGGCGTAAAATTAACTTGCATCAGTCAAAACTAGCGCATCAACAATTTTTTTTACAAATGTGTTATATTTTTCATCTATGTAACAAGTTCTCGCAACTCGTGGTGGTTTTTATTTGAACCGAATCCTATATATATATATATATATATATATATATATTATATATATGGGTTGGGTTGGGTTGGTTAACGTATAATTTGTGTTAATGTACGGAACATACGAGATTGAGTTACAACATGTGAACTTCATTTTCACCATGCGATTTTTTTATAACATATTATTTTCTCATATTTACAACATACTATTTTTTCATCTTTCAACGTGTGACTTTTTCATCTTTCAACATGCGACTTTTTATATTTTACAACATGTGAGTTTTTAGTTATGAAGTTTATAACGTGCAAACTTTAAATCTCGTACACTCGTACGATTATTGTACATTACACTTTCACTATAAATATATATAGGGTTATGGTAAAATGAAAACCTATACGAGTTGTGATAATTTAGAGAACTCGGTCTTACGAACGGTTTTTTGAAAAAAAAAATTTACAAAAAATCGTAAAAAATCAAATTCTCCAAAAAAAACTTGTTTTTTTGTTTACGGCAGCCGTAAATGCTGTAAAAAGTGATGTTATGCCTATGTCTTCACATTTTTACAGCTGACGTAAGGTGCCGAAAAACACCACTTCGAA
The DNA here is from genome assembly GCA_947069175.1 of Scalesia atractyloides. NCBI lineage: Eukaryota > Viridiplantae > Streptophyta > Magnoliopsida > Asterales > Asteraceae > Scalesia > Scalesia atractyloides. The sequence goes on from CAMTDV010000021.1 coordinate 86,406,751, forward strand.
TTTTTATTTTATTTTTCTACGGTAGTTTTTCTAAACATTTTCATTTAGGGGTGTGAAAAATGGGGGCAAAACTCGTACGGGAAGGCCGGGTTCTCTAAGTTTTCACAACTCAAGGTGGTTTTCCCTTGATCTTGATCCTATATATATATATATGAAGGTTCATTGGGGAACACTAAAAATGTAGGGAACAGGGGAACACTCTAAAAAAATTATATTTAACATATTAAAAATTATTTTTATCTAAATTTTTTTTGACGTTTTTTCTTAAAAATACATGCAGATCATTTTAAATACCAAAAATAAAAATGTGAAAAAAATTTAAAAAACAGTTTTATTATATATATATATATATATATATATATATATATATATATATATATATATATCATATAAAATTAACTTAACATGTTAAAAATCAATTTTTTTTTTAAAAATTTTCAGCGATTTTCCTTATAAAAATGGGTAGAATCTAGTCGAAATGAAAAAATAAAATTTGTAAAAAAATACCCTTTTTTAGCCGTTTTCTTTTATATTTTTAGTTTTTGATTTTTTTATTAGAAATGCTTCTTACATTATTTATAAGAAGAAGCGCCGAAAAAAAATAAAAAATTGATTTTATCATGTTAAGTTAAATTTTTAAAAGAGTTCACCGGTTCCCCACTTTTTTAGCGTTCCCTAATGAACCCACACTATATAAGACCAACCGGTATGGGGGCCGGCCCATGCCCGGCGCCAGATGTAACGCCTCGTATTTCCAAGATTTATTATTTTTATAAAAATTCACGCTCGTTTTCTATTTCCTGAGTCGCAACCACAATCGGATCGAAAAACGGTTTGAAACGGAAACTACGCGTTGTTACGTGTTTTTAACGAAACAACAACCGAACGCGACCTTTTTTCGATGTCTTACATTTAATTCCTGTGTTTAAAACTTAAATAAAATTTTACGCTATTACATAACGTTCGGGCGCAGAAATGGGCTTCAGAATCGCGTTCGGGTCACTCTCAGGCTTTTAAACCCAACCTATCAAACCCTTACCACTTAAGCCTACCTATATATACCTCCCTAACCCTCATCTTCATCATTTAGCCAAACCCTAATGCACACTCTCAACACCAGCCGCCACCCCCCCTTCCCTGCGTTTTCCGGTGGCCGGAGCCGGGTTCCGGCGCTGACCTTTCTCTCCGGCGCTGACCTTTCTCTCCGACGCTGACCTTTCTTCTCCGGCGGACACTCCTCCTCTAGCTACGCACCACCTACCTCCCTTTCTCCTTGCAACAGAGCCGCCGGCCACCGCAACGGTGGCGGCGCACCAGCAACGAAGCCGCAGCAGTGGCAGTCCCTGCAGCGGACACCCATTCATCTCTCTCTCTCTCTCCCTCCCTCCTGATCAGCGGCGGCCGCAACACCTGTGGGTGGCGGTCGCGCCAGAGAAGACTTGGCAGCGGCAGAAGCAACAGATGCACCGGAGGTCGGCAGACAGACAGGCACGGCGGACAGGACTCGACTCCGGCGAGTCTCAGTTCGGCGCAGGTTTAGTTCAAATCTCGATTCGGTTCCAGTTAGTTATGTTTCAGTTTTGGTTACGTGTAATTTCGTTTCTAGTTTGGTTCAAATCCCGGTTGGTTTCAGGTCTCGTTCAATTCCGGTCATCGACGACAGGGGTCTCAGTTTAGGTTTCGGCTCATGTCCTGTTCAGGTGAATTTTGGTTCGGTCAAACTAGTCAAACCCGGGTCAACACGGGCCTAAGGCAGTCAACGAGTCAGCGGTCTTGGTCCGGGAGAGATTTGGGGATCAGTTTTGATTCAATTTCGGTTTCTTCGGCTCGGGTCATGAACGGTTCAACACGGCTCCGCACAGTTGGTTCGGGTCTCGGTCAAAGCAGGTTAGCGAGCAGATTCGGGTCAGCTTGGTCCATACACGTTTCGGTTCGAGTCAAACCTGGTCAAACAGTCAACGCCAGTCAAACCAGTCAGATTCGATGTTCGGTTCGGTGTTCGGGGCCAAGTTCAGTCAATGCTTTAGTCAACTCAATCAAAACACGACACGGTATACTATTAACGCCGCAAATTTTATTATGTTATTTATACGTTTTATGATTAATAGAAACCTAGCTCAAACCGATATACATATGGCTCATTTATGTTATAGAATTCGATAAGGATTACATGTTCATTGTGGTAATTGGTGGAATTGTGGAGTTTTGAAAACATCTAATCGACAACTAGATTGTCGGGATCGTCCAAAAACAAGGGGAAACTCTGCCCGTTTTCATTAAAACATACATAAACATATTTAACACACCTTACGACAATATATTTCTTTAACGACAAAATATATATATATATATATATATATATGCATTATTAAAATTTTCGACGAAATATATTTATTGAACTTTGACAAAATATACTTATTAAACTTTCGACAAAATATGTTTATTAAACTTTCGACAAAATATGTTTATTAAACTTTCGACAAAATGAACTTACTTATTATACTTCCGATAAAATAAATATACATCAATAATACCATTCGGCAATATGTATATATCTCTCATACCTTTCGTTCGAATATATATATATATATATATATATATATATATATATATATTTAATTATTATTTTTGACAACATAGCGTTGTATAAACTATGATATATATGTATTCGTACATTCAACTTCAATTCAAATCCTTCATTGTAATCCCGATTATTCAGACACATTCGTTTGTCATTTAAGGTGACCTCGGTGTCTCATTCTCCAACTCATCAACTCGTCGCGGATTAACAAAGAAGACTTAGCAATCTTGTGAGTACACTCGACCCACTTTTGTTTATATCACTTTTTGGGTGTAACATGTTTCCATATACAAAAATCGCAAACACTTAAACTTTATGAAACGCACAAACAATCCTATACACATGACTACTTGAATCGTATACTTGTTGCTTGTCTGGGATAGACGTTATGCTATGCTTTAGTCATTAACTATTTTTAGCCTTTGTTTGATATGCTTAGCGCTATAGGAATTCACGCATCCACCTCCATCGTGTTATTCGTGAGGTCATGTTAAAACATCGTGATTGCGTTACGGGTTTGATTATTAGTATTGAATGCCATGATTTTGCTCTTGTATAGATTTGGTTGCCATGAGGATTGTTAAAACCTTATTCGTATACGTATGCTATGCTTAAACTTGTGTACTCGCCTTTGCTTTTGCATTGACTTTATTTTAAAACATGTTACAGGTTGAAGGAGATGACACTATGAAAACAATATAGCAAGGACTAGATACACACAAATTAGACGTTAGGGTTAATGTCGACGTATCAATTTTGTTATGACTTTGCAAATGTTAGGTTGTTCTTGTTTTGTTACATTGATGTATTTGACAATTCTTATGAAATGAAATATGGTTTAATTAATTATTGTCACTTAATAATGTTGTGAGCAATGAGCAATCTCGTTTTCGTCTCATCCCGATGTTTCCGCCATCGGTTGGGGTGTTACAGATTGGTTTCAGAGCCATAACTATAGGGAATTAGGTAAATTGCTACGCTTTTGACCTAGTCTATAGTTAAGTACCATACTTGACCATACGTGATTCACATGCTAAATTCTTAAAACGTCTCTTATATGTTAAATTTATGAAATGCTTTACGTGTTCATACTCGTTACATTATTTCAATCATACGCCTTCCCTAATGCATTTTACTCGATTATACTAAACTCGAAAACACTCGTATTACACAAGTGAGACGAATTCACCAAAATAGGCGTGATATCCACAATTTGGTGAACGATTCTCATTACGCTTATTCTTTATTTATTTTTTTTTTCACGAAGTTACACCATCAAGTTAGGAGTGACATCCACACCTTGATGGAAAACTTCCCATTCAAACTCTAGTGGACTCTCGTCAAAGTGTCGAAATTAATTTTGACCCGAAGAGTGCCAACCACACTTAGGGTACGAAATCGTCGAGTTAGGGGTGAAACCCGCACCTTGTCGATTAAGTCCCATTCCTCGATTTTCAATCTCGCCAAAGTTTCGATTTTCTAATCGATTAGAAACGTGTAATAACTGGAAGGGTAAAATGCCGTTAATCGCTTCTCGACGAGAGCGTTTTACCTATAGGCCAAAGCACGTTTCTCTAATTCGAAAGGATCTTCGATTCACTTTGGAATAGTCGACGTTTCTCTACCCGAAACAGTCTAATGTTTTCTGAGACTCTCTTTTATACCATTTCAATTTATACATGACTTTTTATATACTTGTTACCATTCCTTTCGAGTTTCTAATTTATTTTAAGGGTTTTTATGCAATTCATATTAAACCTTTTCATCCACTTATACATTATTTGCATACATGATTTCAAAACGTCATCAACTAGACTTATATTTCTCGAAAAGTCCGAAATGGAGACCGTCGTCGAGATAGGAGTGAATTCCTTACCTAGACGATCAAACTTCGTTTCCTTCCTTCCTTAGAACGACCTCACCAACGGATTAGGGGTGATTCCCATACCTCGGTGATCGTTACCAACCCTCCTTCTTGGAGACTTTATTACACAAACCACATGTTTAAATTGTATACCTAAATCTTTTACCATGTTGTCAAAATTCTTACTTAGACGAATTTCAAAACGTACTATTTTATCAAACGTATTTCCCATCCGGTAATCTATTTCATATAAATCCCATACGCATATACTTGGTCACCACATGAAACGTTTTGTTTTACGATTTTCAGAGCTCGACAGAATGCTACCTACCAACTTAATCGGTCCAAGGAATACCTTGCCCACAAGTCTTATGTTTAACTTAATCACTAAAACACGCTCCCGCAATAACTTTATGTTAAAAATTTTCGTTTATAAAAAAAAAAATCAAACCAATATCTTATAGGCATTATGGGATCGTTGTACTAAAGGTGTGTTTGGGATTGTTTTTGCAACCTAATATATTTTTTTTTGTGTTTGAAGGCGCAAATATTAAATAAATAAATAAATAAAAATCTATTTTTAGTGTTTGGTAAAAAAATTAAAAAAATATAATAATAATATATAAAAAAAACTGATTTGTTTTACGTATTTTAGAGATCAAAGCTCATCTATTTATAACTTTATATATACATGTATATATATTTTCAAACACTCAAATAGTTGATTACGTGATTATTGTGATATCAAATAACATAATCAAATCCAATCCTACAGTATGTTTTGTTACAACTAATTATCTGATTTTGATTATTCAGAACGCATAATCTATTTTCAAAACTCAACCCAAAACACCCTCTAAATCTCTCATCGCAATTAAGAAAACATTTTGCTAAACGTTTTTCAACGGTCATTAAATCAATTAACACGGATTTCCTCTCAAGGGTCAACGTTTCACAAGCACCACTAAATTTCAAATCTCTTATATCCTCTTAAAACAATGCGAACTTACTATTTTAAGACCATATCATACACCTCCCGAAATGTCACATGAGTTTCAAAACACGTGGGCAAGAAAACTTTATGAAGACCAACCATTTTCGACCTACTTAAATTCTTTTAAAACAAATGGTAGCACTCCCGTCCTTTACAAAATACGTAACACATAATCGATAAGTACTTTATATTCCTTTATATTCACACACTAGATCCTATATAAGTTAAACTTAAGCCTATTTTAGAAGCGATAACCTCAAAGTTTTGCTCAAACAACAATACATGCGTATCCTCGTACATGGTTTAGTCAACTGTTGCATGACAGTTTAATCATGTCATTCGCTTTACACACCCTGATCTCTCGACTATTTTATTTAAATAAATTCGTAGCATTCAATTCATATCATACGCACAATTATCGTCTGTTACACTTGTTGACGTTCATAATTATACACATATTCATGTTCATGAAAATACGTGTCATCTTTCATGCTTATTATAACACCTAATGGCATACCTCCCAACATCGTCCGTGGACAGGAGAGATTCCTGGCTCATAAGTAATGCCCTACCTCAAAAATCACCAACGCGTTTTGGGCAAAATGCTAGTGGATGAGAGGAGAACTTCACAGTTAAGCGTGCTCAAGTGGGAGTAGTACTAGGATGGGTGACCTCCTGGGAAGTCTCCACCAGGGCAACAAAAAACAAAGCCGTGAGTTTCTGGATGGGCCACCCATCAAGGGAAAAGCGGACAATATTGGTGATAACGAGGGGCAGGGGTATTACACTTATACTTATCATCACATTCATGCATATACGTCTTATATCCATGCTTATACTTATTTTCCATACTTATGCTTATACTCATACACATACCTATACTTGTACTCGTATTCATATTCATGCCTATGCGCGAGCGGAACCCGAGGGATTCGCTTACGTGGGCCACAAGCTAATTACACGCTACGCGCTACATTCTTACACACACGCGAACTTATTTTCAGAATTTATGTACACCTTTATTCATGCGCTGCTAGTACAAGCTATGCGGATCATGTGATGATCGGTATAATCGCGGGTGCACACGGGATTATAGCGATAAGCGTATGAGAACCATAGAGTGTACTACCGCGTATGGTAACACACGGAACGTAACATTGCATCGAGTAACGAAACGGTCGCAACATGGTCAAAACATGGTGGATACGCCACTGGTACTCCCTATACATAAGTGTTTTCACCATGCTGCCAAACTTTCGTAATACATGCCATGAGAAATTCGGTGATTTACAGACCATAATATGACCTAACACGCCAGCTTTAAACAACTCACAACTGCATTGCTAAGTGCGCGCTACCCGATTATCCACGACGAGTCTTAATCCCTAATGTAACGTTTTCGTTTGTTCATATACATATGCCATCCTTACACGAGTATTCGTTGATCGAATCAATCGTCCGCTCTTATGGCTCCGTTACCCCCGTTAACCTTGTCTTTTTATGCAACCTCGTTTACAATCAATCGTGTAAGCATTCAAACCCTAAATGCCTTCTTACTCTAAAGTTATCTCCCATTCTCGTAGATAGCAACACGCTTGATCGACCGCTACCTCGATAACTAGCTTATTTTAAATACCTAACCTTCTCGTTTTCCATCATTACGCAACTCTCTGCAAAATCGAGATTTATTAACGCTCTTCAAAGTCGATTGAACTTTCTAACAACCTATGGTTCGACCACACTCACCATTAAACTGCATACCACTTCTTACGAGAGCTTTTCTGCTTAGATGGCATATCATTGAGTTATTCAAGCTCGTTTAAACCACACTCCTATACGCATACTTACGCGCTTTACTTACGCTTGATGGCTTTAATCTTTCTAGTCAAGCAACTTCTTCTTGCAAACCTAACTCTTCGATGCTCTAAACTTCATGCTCTCCCTCATGTGTCCAAACATCCAAGTCTCAATTTTAGACGATCATTCTATAGCCAAATCTTTCTAAAGTCTTCCTTTTGAATAAATTTCGGGACGAAATTTCCTAAAGGAGGGGAGACTGTAATGCCTCGTATTTCCAAGATTTATTATTTTTATAAAAATTCACGCTCGTTTTCTATTTCCTGAGTCGCAACTACAATCGGATCGAAAAACGGTTTGAAACGGAAACTACGCGTTGTTACGTGTTTTTAACGAAACAACAACCGAACGCGACCTTTTTTTGATGTCTTACATTTAATTCCTGTGTTTATAACTTAAATAAAATTATACGCTATTTCATAACGTTCGGGCGCAGAAATGGGCTTCAGAATCGCGTTCGGGCCACTCTCAGGCTTTTAAACCCAACCTATCAAACCCTTACCACTTAAGCCTACCTATATATACCTCCCCTAACCCTCATCTTCATCATTTAGCCAAACCCTAATGCACACTCTCAACACCAGCCGCCACCCCCCCTTCCCTGCGTTTCCGGCGCTGACCTTTCTCTCTGGCGCTGACCTTTCTCTCCGGCGCTGACCTTTCTTCTCCGGCGGACACTCCTCCTCTAGCTACGCACCACCTACCTCCCTCTCTCCTTGCAACAGAGCCGCCGGCCACCGCAACGGTGGCGGCGCACCAGCAACAAAGCCGCAGCAGTGGCAGTCCCTGCAGCGGACACCCATTCATCTCTCTCTCTCTCTCCCTCCCTCCTGATCAGCGGCGGCCGCAACACCTGTGGGTGGCAGCGGCGCCAGAGAAGACTTGGCAGCGGCAGAAGCAGCAGATGCACCGGAGGTCGGCAGACAGACAGGCACGGCGAAAAGGAATCGACTCCGGCGAGTCTCAGTTCGGCGCAGGTTTAGTTTAAATCTCGATTCGGTTCCAGTTAGTTATGTTTCAGTTTTGGTTACGTGTAATTTCGTTTCTAGTTTGGTTCAAATCCCGGTTTGTTTCAGGTCTCGTTCGATTACGGTCATCGACGACAGGGGTCTCAGTTTAGGTTTCGGCTCATGTCTTGTTCAGGTGAATTTTGGTTCGGTCAAACTAGTCAAACCCGGGTCAACACGGGCCTAAGGCAGTCAACGAGTTAGCTGTCTTGGTCCGGGAGAGATTTGGGGATCAGTTTTGATTCAATTTCGGTTTCTTCGGCTCGGGTCATGAACGGTTCAACACGGCTCCGCACAGTTGGTTCGGGTCTCGGTCAAAGCAGGTTAGCGAGCAGATTCGGGTCAGCTTGGTCCATACACGTTTCGGTTCGAGTCAAACCTGGTCAAACAGTCAACGCCAGTCAAACCAGTCAGATTCGATGTTCGGTTCGGTGTTCGGGGCCAAGTTCAGTCAATGCTTTAGTCAACTCAATCAAAACACGACACGGTATACTATTAACGCCGCAAATTTTATTATGTTATTTATACGTTTTATGATTAATAGAAACCTAGCTCAAACCGATATACATATGGCTCATTTATGTTATAGAATTCGATAAGGATTACATGTTCATTGTGGTAATTGGTGGAATTGTGGAGTTTTGAAAACATCTAATCGACAACTAGATTGTCGGGATCGTCCAAAAACAAGGGGAAACTTTGCCCGTTTTCATTAAAACATACGTAAACATATTTAACACACCTTACGACAATATATTTCTTTAACGACAAAATATATATATATATATATATATATATGCATTATTAAAATTTTCGACGAAATATATTTATTGAACTTCGACAAAATATACTTATTAAACTTTCGACAAAATATGTTTATTAAACTTTCGACAAAATATGTTTATTAAACTTTCGACAAAATGAACTTACTTATTATACTTCCGATAAAATAAATATACATCAATAATACCATTCGGCAATATGTATATATCTTTCATACCTTTCGTTAGAATATATATATATATATTTAATTATTATTTTTGACAACATAGCGTTCTATAAACTATGATATATATGTATTCGTACATTCAACTTCAATTCAAATCCTTCATTGTAATCCCGATTATTCAGACACATTCGTTTGTCATTTAAGGTGACCTCGGTGTCTCATTCTCCAACTCAACTCGTCGTGGATTAACAAAGAAGACTTAGCAATCTTGTGAGTACACTCGACCCACTTTTGTTTATATCACTTTTTGGGTGTAACATGTTTCCATATACAAAAATCACAAACACTTAAACTTTATGAAACGCACAAACAATCCTATACACATGACTACTTGAATCGTATACTTGTTGCTTGTCTGGGATAGACGTTATGCTATGCTTTAGTCATTAACTATTTTTAGCCTTTGTTTGATATGCTTAGCGCTATAGGAATTCACGCATCCACCTCCATCGTGTTATTCGCGAGGTCATGTTAAAACATCGTGATTGCGTTACGGGTTTGATTATTAGTATTGAATGCCATGATTTTGCTCTTGTATAGATTTGGTTGCCATGAGGATTGTTTAAACCTTATTCGTATACGTATGCTATGCTTAAACTTGTGTACTCGCCTTTGCTTTTGCATTGACTTTATTTTAAAACATGTTACAGGTTGAAGGAGATGACGCTATGAAAACAATATAGCAAGGACTAGATACACACAAATTAGACGTTAGGGTTAATGTCGACGTATCAATTTTGTTATGACTTTGCAAATGTTAGGTTGTTCTTGTTTTGTTACATTGATGTATTTGACAATTCTTATGAAATGAAATATGGTTTAATTAATTATTGTCACTAAATAATGTTGTGAGCAATGAGCAATCTCGTTTTCGTCTCATCCCGATGTTTCCGCCATCGGTTGGGGTGTTACACCGGACCTCCACACTGCCCCCTTTGGCCCGGCCGCGGCACTCTCGGCTCATTCCTGCCGCCCTTGCCGCTCCAATTTTGCACGTGGATCGATATGTGACCGTTGGTAACGGTCGAATTTATTAAAAAATATTTTTTTCAAATTTAATACACACTATCTCCCCTATTTTATACCACTTTTCACCATTTTCTTCCCACTTTTAACCCAAAACACTCTCTTTTTATATCCAACTTTTAAAAAAAAATAATTTTTCACTCACAGTGAATTCTTGGTGGTCCTCGTCTTCGGGGGAAGGAGAGATGTTTTTCGCAAACTGTGTGATGCGGGCGGCTCAGATTATTGCTGAAGAACAGGAGGAAGAGGATGAGGTCTCGTCTGAAAGACGAACTAGGCAACAACAGATTAACAGAGACCGTGAAGGTATATCTTTAATAACCTTTTTAAACTTATTTGTTATTTCATCATTTAATATTTTTTACGATAGGAGCGCACGAAAAATTGGTGAACGATTATTTTTCGGATGCACCCTATACGATGGCGAGATTTTCAGGCGTAGGTTCCGGATGAGTTGCCGGTTATTCACACGGATTGCCGATGATTTGGCGGCGTTCGACCCTTTTTTCACGTTATGATACGATGCTCGTGGCAAACAGGGGTTCACCACTTTACAAAAGTGTATTGCGGTCATTCGGCAACTTGCGTACGGGACAGTGGCCGACGCTTTGGACGAGTACTTACAAATGTCGGAAAGAACAGCAAGGGAATGCTTGTACAAGTTTTGCTGACGGAATATACCCGTCTTACTCTACAATAGTCAAGACTCTTCCATACTCGGAAGACGAAAAAAGGAAAAAATTTTCCAAGCGGCAAGAAAAGACATCGAGCATTGTTTTGGTGTTCTACAAAAAAAATGGGGCATCATTCAACAACCGACACGTGCATTCACACCAAAGAGGTTGCGCCTTTGTATGTACGCTTGCATTTTGCTCCATAACATGATTATCGAACGAAGGTCGGGCAATTTGTGAGTATAACGAGAATGCATCTATCGGCAATATTGTCCCGGTTGATCAGGGGCAACAGGATTTAAACTCGTTCTCGCTAACCAACGAATACGTCCATGCAAACCTTCAAGCCGACTTGATAGAACAACGTAAACGACGAGGGCGGTGACGAAGACAATAACAAGTAGTATTATGTTTGTGTTTTTTTTTTCATAACGAGTAGTATTTATCTTTTTTTATATAAATTTTAGGTATTGTAATTTTTTTCCAGGTTATGTAATTTTTTTTGTCAGTGTAATGCTTTTTATTTTTTTAATTTAATAAAATATTTTATTTAAAAATCTTTTTTAAATTAGATAACAAAAACATAAAATAAATAAAATATTTAATTTTAGGTAGGGTAGGTCCATCTCTCAACCCCCTCATTTTGCTAGGAGGGTCATACTCCAAAGGATGAGGATGTGGCATCCTATGTGGTGGTCCATCCCTTTGGGGATGACCCTTCCCATACCCTTTATCCAAATATATATATATAACACATTCTACTTTAATATTTAACTTATTTATGGTGAAGAAGAACAAAACGTCACCATTAAAAAAGATGGCTTTGTCAACAACGAAGGACCTAGTTTTATTCGGTTACCATTGATCATAAGCATCTATTTGTTTTTTTAAAAAGAGTTTTCTGGCCTCTTATGTCTGCGTCGTGCAGAGCACGCACAGAACTTTGAGTCTGAAGATTGTTTGTTTTCTCGAAGACCTTTCATTAAAAAGGTCTGCGCATGTGGGTCAAGCTCTTCCTTTTTTTTTGCTAGATATCACAACAAACACCATCTATGGCAGCGTGTACCCTTTTACTCTTCACATCTGATACCCCCATCTTCACAATCTGTTATTACCAACTATCGGTGTTTCGACGAGGACAGATCGACTTGTTTCAGACTTTTTCTTATTTTCTCTGCTGGTTTTGTACGTAACAACAAGAGGAGAACAACTGAGTGGCTTTTGATTCTCTCTTTTAATTAGTGAACCCACAACATAGAAGATATCTATTCCAAATAAGTTTATTTTGGGTGGTACATTTAAACCCAAAGACATGACACAAAAGGATAATTTAATAAGATATTAAACTATTTAATTTTACCGGTTTATTTAATTTGTATTAATCCAGACCACTTTTCTCTAATCATTTTAGAGTATCTTTACTCCTATTATTTGAGCTAATGAAACAAATATATCTAGCAGTAGATGTGAAAGAAATTTACCGTCTCTCTAACCGTAAATTTCTGGTTTCGAACCATAGGTTACAAGAGAAAATTACATAAAAAAGATAGAACTCGTTCTTTAGAGAAATGATAGAGCTGAAAGAGAAATCCAAGAAGTTAAAAAACAAACAGTCTTCTTCTTACAGACTGTAGAGTTTGGTCACCCCCTCTTTTACTACAGATGTGGCCCGCAGACTACAGACGTTTTTACCTCTGAAAAACAAACAACACCTTATTATACCTGCTTTCCTAACAGTTTAGTTAAGAGGGTATGGAGTATGTCCTCGTATAACATTGATGTATATTTAAATCCTTGCAAATACAATATTATGTGATATTTATGTATGAAAAAAGTTTAAAAACACACATCTTTCAATCCTATTTCTAATAGTATACTCCTAAATACTTATATAATTTTACTTTGGATAATTTAAACCTTCCACCTTAAGATAGATGACAAGACCTTTATCACACACCGTGTATAGTGTTCTAAATAGTTAACGGCTTTGGTTTTGTTTTCACTCTTAATTAGAAAATTCCCGACTAAGATTATGTGTAGTGGGCGTTTAAGGATGTGTCACCTCACCCTCATGGGGCGCCACTCTACTGCATCGTGGAGTCAAGAAGGGGCATCATGGCTATATCGGGTGTGAAGAAGAGTTGTGTAATCAACTTTTTTTGGTCAATCACACATCATGACCATCACATTTATTATTTAATTATTCTTTTTTTCTTTATTTAATTTATTTTAGTTAAAGCATTACTTACTTTTAAGGATTTAGTTCGTAAAAAGTTCTGCGTGACAATAAACTGCTCATAGTCTAAACCAAAAAAAAAATTAAAATACTATATATACTCATCAATAACTTGATTATTTTTAAGATTTACTATTTTATTAGATTTTGCCCTTGCCCATTTTAAACGAAGTTTTTACTATTTCCCCTCTTCTTTATACTCAAATATATTATATTTGTAAATTTATAACTTAAAGAGTAAACTTTCGTTTTGCTTCCTTTGGTTTGGTCACTTTAATGGTTTTGTCCCAAACCTTTAAAAATAGCCATTTTCCTCCAATAGTTTGCTATGGTTTTTCCATTTTGCTCCATGTGGAGAGCAAAATGGAAAAACATATAATTTGGATGGAGTTAGAGACGGGGAGCAAAATGGAAAAACCATAACAAACTATTGAGGGAAAATGACTATTTTTAAAGGTTTAGGGCAAAACCGTTAAAGTGACCAAATCACAGGGAGCAAAACAGAAGTTTACTCAAAACTAAATTCCAAACTATATCCTTCATCTGCTACGTACCAATTGAATTAACTACTTCAAAACCATCAAACAACTATATATACTCCAATTCTCACTTTCATCGACACCATTATAGTTCAAAACCACTAAAACCAAAAATGTCACACACCACCACACACCCTCCACCATCCGCACCTAGTGGATTGACATCAATACCCACAGATATACCCGATACCCACATACAAACTCATCTCGATGGCCCAAATTTAGCACAACCACCATCATACACCACCAGTGGACTCTCATCAATACCCGCAGATATACTCGATACCCACATACAAACTCATCTCGATTGGCCAACTTTAACACATCCAACACTGTCCACCACCACCGGACTCTCATCAGTACCCGCAGATATACTCGATACCCAAATCCTAACTCGCCTTGACGGCCCAAGTTTAGCTTCCGCCACATGCGCCTCAACCCTATTCTCCACCACCCACCACAACCACCATCTTTGGTCCACCATCTGCCACTCAACATGGCCCTCCACCGCCACCGGCCATATCGCCGACATCATATCGACTTTCCCCGATAACCGAACCCGAACCGGATACCGCTCTTTCTTCTCCCAATCCTTCCCTCTACCCACCCCAGACCCCACCACCCTCCCCCCACCATCACCACCACCCCCACCATCATCATCTCTGGCACCGGAACTAATCTCCACCGTCGATATCCACTACCGGAACATCCCAATTTTCACAAAAACCGAAACAACAACCACCACCGGTGACTGGTTCCAATTTTCTCCATTCAGAATCGATCTGATTAACCCGAAGAACGTTTTCACAACACCGGTGATTCTCTCCGGTGATGCCACGTGTCCGGCGATGATGGAAGATGTAACATTAAGTTGGATATTAATCGACCGGTTTAATAAACGATCGGTTAATCTATCGTCTATTAAACCGGTCTCGGTGGATCGCCACTGGCTGTCCGGCGAGGTACAGCTCCGGTTCGGGTCAATTCTCGCCGGAGATGACGTGGCGGCGGTGGAGTGCCGGATAGTGGTGGTTTCCGGTGTGTCGGAAAATGGGAATATGCAGTTGAGGGAGGTGGTGATGGAGATTGAGGGTATGGATGGAAAATGTTTGGATGGGAGGGGTAGTTTGGGGATTTTACATACGGTTTTGGAGGGTAAAAGGGGAAATGGAGTGAATAGAGTGGAGGAAGGGAGGAGGAGATATAGGAGGTATGAGGAGATGAAGAGAGAGAGTAGAGAGAGTAGAGAGAGAAAGTCAAGAGTAGAAGGGACATTAGATGTTTTGTGTTTGGTTTTCTGGTTGTGTGTTTCGATTGGTTTGTTTTTTGTTTTGATTGTCAAAAAGTTTATATTGAAAAGAGATTAAATGAAAAAAATAATAGTTCATAGTTGTATTGGATGTTTAAGGGTTGTTCGTTTAGTTTTTAATGGACTTTTAATAGTTTAGATTTTTTGTATATTCAGTAATTAATGGTTCAGACTGTTTATTTTGTGAGCAAATGTCTGAATGGTTCAGATATTTGTATCTGAATGGTCAAATAGTATATTGTTCTTAATAGTTCAGTCATGTTACTAGTTCAACACCTAATGATTCAGACATCTTAGTAGTTCAACACTTAACTATTCAGCTTTTACCAAACAGCCCCATGGTTAGTTTATCTTCTTCTAGAACAAGTAAATTTCAGATATTTTTGTTTATAAAAGTATATTTTATTTTAATTATAGATAAGCAAAATAACAATTTAGATAAATGACAGATCTAAAAACAATCATTTATATG
Source organism: Scalesia atractyloides (assembly GCA_947069175.1). Classification (NCBI taxonomy): domain Eukaryota; kingdom Viridiplantae; phylum Streptophyta; class Magnoliopsida; order Asterales; family Asteraceae; genus Scalesia; species Scalesia atractyloides. Next base: position 86,422,319 of record CAMTDV010000021.1, read on the forward strand.
TTGTATTAACAAATAAAATAAGCATATATTGAAGTAAATTAGTGACACCCATTAATTGATAAGTTGCACCAATTGTCAAAAGGTTGGCAACTTGGTATACGATTTCCCTTTCAAATGTCATCATACACCGTCCAATCATGGTTTTCTTTCTTTCATTTTCATTTTTTTTTTCTTTTTTGTATTTTAGTATGAAAACGGACAAGTATTAGGGCACATTCTCTCTCTTCATGCTTCACCATCTCGCATGTCAAATTTCTTTATTTCTAGCTTTTCTAAATTAGGATGATCTCGACGTTGGCCCCATTTCATCCGGCATCACTTCCACCTCAACCTACTCCATATTCGCCGTGCCTACTCATGCTTTCATTCTGTACTCACTTACTACTATGACATGCTGAGGGCGAAGTGAAACATGTAAAAAAGAGTGTAGAAGTAAGCTTAGCATAATCCGTTATTAATAGTTGTAACATGGAGGTAAATTGTTGCAAGAATACTTACGAACACACCAATATATATATATATCTCAGGATTATAATTGATATATAAACGGTGAAAAGTAAACAAATAATAGTGTTTACACTAAATGATATAGGTCAAAAGAGTAAACGAAAGACGTGTGGAAACTCATTGACATTTTACAGGATATTGAACATGGATATAATATCACTTGTAGTTTTGTTTTAGTTCAAAGTTTATGCTCAAGAAAATCTAACCGACACCTAAGACTTGATGTTGACAATAATGTTAACTATATCATTAGTTGATCAAGTACGAAGCAAAACCTTAAATGATATATGTTGTGGCTACAATCGAGGAAAATAACAAAAATGACATGTGCATACATGGGTTAACGTAAACTCTTAGACAATTGGAATTTAATACTCCAACTATTATTTATTGGAGGATAATAATCGATATCGACAATGTAACCAACATCACATATAACTTTTACATCCGTTGTCAATGAAAATCTCACTCTAGCATAATACTAAATTAGTGTGCTTCTAATAGACCGATAACTGTTTTTTTTTTAATTCTTAATCAGGATATTGTAATTTGTTTTGAAAATGAAAGTTAGTAGTAGGCGGAATTACTACTCCACTAAAGTGATATTGCTTGGAAGTCATCAATTCCAAGTATGAATTATCATCAATCTCAACAGGCCATAATATGAATTATTAGAATTTATTTTTCCTATTTAATAAAATAGATAAAATAGTAGGAAAATTACAAATATGAAAATGGAAAAAATAGATAAAATAGTAGGAAAATTACAAATATGAAAATGGAAATTATTATTTTTCTTGAATTTCACGTGTTTCATGATAAACATATTGCCCATGTTTCACAGCACATTGCAAGCATATCGGACCAATCCCAAGTTCCCAACCATCATACACTAGCACTAGCATATATTAAGTATAGACTTATTACACTAGCATATATTAAGTATAATTTAAAAAAAAAATAAGAGATGAGAATGTTAAGAAAATGTAACATTATGATAGTTTTGTTATTAATTGAGAAGAAAAGTATAAAGATTAATTAAACGTTTATACATATCTCTAATCATTTATTGAACAATGATTTTATCACTATGATGTTTAAGTTATTTTGAAAAATGTTTTGATGTACACAAGCAATTCTTTTTAATATTTTCAGTACATTTCATATCACAAAAGTTTAATCATAATTTATGTCATGTTAGAATTTACAAAACATTTTAAAAAAGTTCATGTCAAATATCTTTGACTAAATTCGGTGTTGCGTTTGATTCTTGTTACTGAGTTTATTTTAGGTTTTGAGTATTCTTTCATTTCGACTGATATTTTAGCATATATATACAGAGATAGTAATGACATCAATTCGGAAATCATATGTATATCCAAAATTCATTACCTCATTTATAACATATGTGTTATCCATGTTAGTTTCTTCTAGCTCTAATATCATCGCTACATCCAAATTCTATAGTATAAATAAAAGGAACCATGAGAATTGCATAAGCATTTATACTGTAGTGTTCGAAAAGTACGTTTACAAATTATCATGGTAACTGACACATTGTAAATTAAACGATTATTCGTGTAATCATGAGTGAAACTATATATCATGATCGGTGTGGGTGGTGAGGTAGAGAAGAGGATGAGAGACGATGGTGTGTGATGGTGTTGGGAGGTGTCAGGCTAAGGGGGTGTGGGGCTCATGGGGGGTCATGCAAGGCCACGTGGGAAATGGAATGCATGGTACACCACCACCTTCATTTTCTATGCGTGGTGAGCATGGAAATATCCAAGCCGACCACGAGCCAAGATTCCAAACATTATGTTTTATTTAATTTGATTGGTGGAAGAGAATGGTTAATGTTATCATATAGGGTGGTGAATGAGGACAGAAGATGAATGAGTGATATGGCACAGTGGCATAACGTGAAGGATGGTGATGATGATTAGAAACATCATCACCACACCACATATATAGCTTTAGCCAAAAGGAGATGGTGATACACACTTAGCTTAAAATTCGTGTGAATTGTATGAATTTAATATCAATCATTGAATTAGTTGAAGAAAAAAAATCTAAGATATTATAGTTATTAAATAAAAGTAAAAGAAAAAAATTACTTAAAGTATTGGTATTCTATCTTTCCACACAATCTGATAGGTAATGTTAAGTCAACCGGTGTTATATAATTGTATCCATAGATGTCATAATCCATATATCCAAATAATGACACATATGGATACATATTAAATTGTTTGGAAACGTGGCCTAGCATACTTATGATAAAGGTGATTATCAACATTGTCCTTTTACAAATTCTTTGGAATATATCAACCATTATTTTTATTTGTATAATAATTGGTGCTATAATGATTCAAACGTAAGTAATTATCAGCTTTGAGTGAATCAGAAAATACCGGTGAGGCTAGTGACGGATATGGAATCGTTTTGTAGGGGACACAATACGAGTTAACGAAATATCAGATAAAAGATTAAAAAAAGAGATCATACAATAAGATAGTTTATTAAATCTTTAAATATAATATAAACATACATCAATTACAGTTGTCATCTAGGTGTTTTATCTATTGGAAATGCTCGATTACATCTTCACTAGTAACATTAAGATTGAGAAGTTCATCTACATCTACCACACAAATTACGCAAGCAATCAAGAATTATCATCAAAATGGTTGAGCTGAGCAAACTTGCTTTTTCTTTTTAAGAAATTGTTAAGAGTTCCTAGATGAAAAACAAATATATCTTAACATATACAAATGAAACAATCAACAAACTACACACTCAAACAAAACAAATAACCTTATGTCTTTATATAACTATATAAAACTATAAGAGGCAAAAGATAGACACCTTGTTTAAGGTTATATGAAGATATCGCCAAATTAGGTTCAATAACTTCGATCGTCGAATTAGGTTCAACAACTATTTGCCTATGAAATCATAACTCAAGGGAAAACATAGGGGCAATCACGAATATGAAAACATAGGGTCAAAACTCAAGGGATGAGCGCACACCTTGGTTCAGTTCAGCACATTGCCGGACCTAGTCAGGGGCTTGGATGGGCGGGCGAGCGCACCCCTTGTTTTATTTTTTTTTTCTTTTTTTATGATGTTGGGAAAATTCGGGCCGTTCAAGTGAAAACTGGTTGGGCACTTGGCGTTTTGAGTTTTGAAAATAAATAGCTTGGGCCTTGGGCACTTAGCCATTCAAAAACAATTGTTTGGGCACTTGGGCTTTTCTTACAGAAAAATATAAATATATGCATAGGCATTGGACTGGACTTAATGGCGGGCCTATGAATAAATCCATCAGTATAGAGGTGCACAAACCGGGTTTTTATAATATCCGGGTTTGGGTATATACCCGGTACAGGTATGACCGGGTTTTGATTTTTCAGGTATTGGTCATACCAGGGTCGGGTTCGGGTCCGGGTATTGACCAGAAAATCTATACCCTGTGTACCCGAGTTCGGGTTTTCAATACCCAGCATTAAAATACCCTCTCTCCGGGTCCGGGTAAGGTTCGGGTATTGGTCGGGTATGGTTCGGTTCAGATATAGATCGGGTTTTTTCGATTCATTTTTTGGGCATAAAACATAAAAATATAATGGAAACTTTTATTTATACATATTGTATGCCTTGAGATCTGCCCAAAAAACCCTTACACAAGCTCTAAACGTTCAAAAAAATTTGTTTTACACAACGGGTCATATATGACGAAAACTCGAGCACAAAAAAACCCGAGTTCTGGTATTGAACAAATTATGAGTACCCGGTCCCTATATTATGGGTAGGGTAGGGTTCGGGTTTAAAAACTAGGTTTAATACCCGAGTTCGAGTTATTTTTTCCGGGTTCAGGTTTTTTGTGCACCTCTACATCAATATCGTGAGCCGTGATTGTTACCTATTTAAAAAAATAAATATTATTAATATGAAGATAAAAAAATACATAATTTTTTAACCATGTCTATACTTTTAACAATAAATATAATATAAAATAAAATATACCTTAGACCGAGTTCTCTCCGAAATAGAAAACCAAGCTTTTGTTAACACCACTTCTTCCTCCTTTGTCTATGGAATAACGTCTCGTTCCTCTTTGGCTTTTCCTTCTCCTCGCCGATTTTTCTTCCTATGGCTTCTTTTTTTCGTGTGGAGGGTTCAACAATATTTTGAGGTTGCTTTTCGGGTACGGATTCGGGTGTCGGGGCGTGTGGATATAGGAACGAGTGGTTGTCGTTGAGGGAGGTTAGGCATTTGTGGCGGAAAAAAAACTTGGGTAGTTCGCAAGAAGATGCGCATAAGCCGATATGTCGGGTAAGTTACCCGGAACTTGAAGAGGGGGTAGTTTTGAGGCGAAGTAGTATTCGGCATTTCGCCTCGACCATACGGGTTGCTCGAATTGAAAGAATGGTTGTGGGGATGCATTTTTTATTAAACTTAAGAGAGTTTATAAAATTTGAAGTGTGGTAGAAGAGTATTTGGTTAAAAAAATGTGAAATTGATTGAATTTAAATAGAGTGAGTTATTATTATTTTTTTAATTTAAAAAACCTTTTTTAAAGGATTGTTGGGGTCAAATGGCTATAAGCCACCACCGATCACAATTGGCCACGCCGTATATCTTTGCCTCTCCATGCCGGTAAAAAATGGAGCGCCCCTCCCCACACCAACATCAACGCCATTGACATAGGGGGTAGCGGCGTGGTTGAGGCCTCCACGTCTCTTTCACATCACCCACACCGTATGATCTTACTGAGCAACTTAAGTCATGTTCCATTTATATCAAATCATGATAAAAAAAAGGTTAGTGAAAAATTAATCAAATTTTTCAAAACATAAAAAATGCTCTTAGTTGAATGAATAGAAAACGAGATTTTCATAGGTAAACTTGTTTTGTTTTTTTTGTTTTTTTTTTTAAATTTGATACAAACTAGAACTAGTACATATATGAGTAACCTATAAATTAGTTTTCGTAGAACTAAGAGCAGTTTGAAACCGATCCGAAACTGATTTGAATAGAACCCAGTTTGAAACCTATCTAACTGGCCCGATCTTAAGAAGTCGTGTACCCTGCTCGAAAAAACGTGCCCTTAGGCCTTAACGAAATTGGGTATTGAGTTCACTAAAGGTCTTAACCTAATGCCAATGGGCTAATAACTAATCTAAACCATAACAATAGTTTTATAAGTAGGCCTATTTTTTGTGTTTGTATAGGTATACCCTATTAATTTTTTTTTACAAATACATATCGGGTTTTTTTTAAAAAACGTGCCTTTCGAAATATCGGGCCCTAGCCGATGGTCTTCCCCACCCACCCCAGGGCCGCCCCTGCGATCCAAAACGTGAGTTTAAATCTGGCTGAACCTATACTCTGAAGCTGGTCAAACCCGAACCGATCCAGTCAAAACTCGGTGTTGGAACTAAACACGAATCAAATCAATCTTTCCCCCTCGAAAATATGTTCCAGCCTGAACCGGTAGAAAAAACCGGTTTTGACTTTTGTTAACTTAAACCGAAACCGGTTTGGAGAAAACCCGGTATAGGCACCTCTAGATGGCACGGGTCAAGTGAGGGTACCTGGTATAAAATACCAAAACATAACAAAAAATCTTGATGCTAGGGGAAAAAAAGTGTTTTTTTTTCTTTTTTTTTTCAAATTGTAAAACAGTTACATGCTATAAAATGCATTAAATTAAAAAAAAAAGTTGTATACCAAACATTACAAACAGAAACTAGATCAAGTAAACAACTTTACAACCATTTTAATTCACACTTCAGTTCAATCAATGTCGAAACACAAATCCGGAAAATGAAAACTAAACAAACACGAAGAATTATATGTTTTCAAAGAGAAAATGCCGATAAGACGACCAAGACCATGAGAACGACGACGGTTAGAAAAGACGCCACCACTGCCCCGCTAACTTGTTGACAAAAATCGGTGAATTGTTGACAAATCGCTGGCCAGTTTGCATCCGAGTTACCATTATGCGCCAAGTAGACTATGGATGCAGACCCAGCGGCTGCGGCTGTGGTCAAAGCAACCATAACCTGTAGTTAAAACAATAGAGATTATGAACATTTAGTAGTGAGACAACATATCCGATCTCTAAAAAGAAATATAGGTGCAAGATTGCGATATTAAAGTCTTGTAACCATGTCAAGGAAAATGAGTATGATCCGCGGGGCCACCAAATGTGGACGAACAATGCATACGATGGAAATAGGGATTGAGAGGGCAAGGTATGCGGCGGTGATGGAGTTGGCGATCACAAAAAACCTATCATACAATTTAATATAACGTTATATTTATTATAGGGTTGTGTAATATAATATTTTACTGAATATACCCCTCTTTTTACTAAATAAATCATTTCATCTTTCTACTTTTACTGAGAAGAGATACACACAACAACCTTTTTGATATATAAAATAAAAAGATTATATAATTTTGATTATGACTTACGTAAAAGCCGGTAAATCATCAAATTCGGCTTTGAACTGGAAGAACTGAGTGAAGAAAGGGAGCGTTTCTTCTGTGGAAGCCATGGCTATTGCGGCTCCTAGAGCCGCGGCAATGCCAGCTATCCTTAGAACAACATCTAATATGGCTAATCCTCTTTTGTACCCTCTCTTTGGAGCTTTTTGAACCACGGGTTTGATGCTACTAGAGGCCGGTGGAGTAGCCAAAAGCGGCGCTTTTCCCTTCCTTTCCTTGGGTGTCTCGGTGATGTTGATTATGGTTGAGTCACCTTCCATTTTTTAACGAAAAATAGACGGAAGAGGAAAGCGTAAAGCGTGGTCTAGAGAGGGAGAGATCAAGAGAGAGATGCTGAGAGGTGGTGAGGAAATTGGTTGATGAAAGAAGGTATACATAGATTTTGAAATGAACATAGATTTGGTTAAACAATTTGCAAAGAATGTAATATGAAGTTGATGGAGGAATAGAGTTGTTGGCACCTTCTTCTGTTTCTTAATGCTCAATAGGAGAATATCAATAATCATGAGTTGTTTTAAACATGTGTATTTTAAAAAAAAGCAGCTTTTATTTTGTATGATTTAAACAAAAAGGCCGATGACCCACAGACCAATTGGTTTGTGGAGAGGTAGGAAGGTTTCTTTTCGGGCTTCATGCCCGGGTGACGCCGGTTTGAATCACGGGGTATGCAAATTTATGCAAAGCCTTCGGGCGAAGGGTCGAAACAGCCCGCATGCGCGTGGATTCAAACTCGGGGGGCTAGGTCGCTGGCCATGGTCTTAGTCAGGTGAGCTTTTGCCGTCCAAAAAAAATTGTACGATTTGTTTTTCTAGAGTTATGTTTTATCTTCGGTAACTAAAACAAAAGACTTTATTAAACACCTGGTCGAAAAGAGACTAAATAAGTTCTACTATCACATCTATTACATTATTATTTAAATTTAAATAAAGTATTACGAAGATGAAAATTGGTGAGAGATTATCTTAATAATGTTTATGAATATGAATTATGTTAAATAATTATCGTCTTGAGTTGCACAACACACTATTCTATCATCTTTAATTATAGGGAAAATGTCACAGAATAGTAACCAAGTTTCAAAAGTGTTCTAATTAGGTCACTCATATCGTTTTTGTTCCAATTAGATAACTTAACATTCAAATCGAGTCATGTCCTTTTTTCCATGGGTCAAGAGAAAAATTGAGCATAAGATGATATGGTCAGATTATTTTAATATATGAAATTTAATTTATTAAAATAAAAACACTTTAATTACATTAAAAATTAAAAAAATAAGTTAAAATCCACGTCATCAATCGACGTTAGCATCAAATGAAAGGGAAAAAATAAACAAAAATCTGCATCACCACGGTTACCTATGAAATGGATGATAAAACCCTTAATTTTAATAAAAAATGAATGTTGAGTGACCTGATTGAAACACTTTTGAAACTTGAGTGACCTAATTAGAATACTTTTAAAACTTGGTTACTATTCTATAAAGTTACCCCTTAATTATACTTAAATTAATTATTTAAACCGATAAAACTATCGATTACATTCTAAGTTATCTATTATTGTCCAAATAATATGTTATATGTTTGTAGTCTTATTAGTAAAAGTCCTAAGAATTTTCATTTTTGTATGTATACATGCTACAGTTTAACGTAATAGTTTTTATCTGGCCGTCTCATAAAATAACAGTTTTGCTAAAAGTTTACTACAGTTTATATTGTTAATGATTTTTTATTTTTTTTGCAATTCAAACATTCATTATATTTACATCGAGATAGATGATAAACGGACAACAAGCTGCGTAATAGTTAATGATCTATGTTAAAAAGATTAATTGGACTTAGGAATATATAATGCAAGTGCTATAGCTATAAGTAATTTAAGTATATAATTCTTAAAAGGTTAAAACGTGACTATTTTTACCGTAACAAAAGGAATGTATGTGATTAATTAATTTATTATTTTCCCTAACAAAAGTAATGTTTGGGATTAATTAATTTATTTAAATAAGCATCCCAAACACCCACAAAGTGAATACGCATGTACAACTAGAAAGTCAAATAAATAACAAAGCTTATTCCCGTATTCGGTCAACTAAACAATTAGATCTTCCCTACTCCACTAGGGCCCAAAAGGGGATACAACTTACGTATTGTATTATAGGTTTAAAGATAGGGGTTTAGTTTACGAAAGTTTGAGGTGTATCCAGGAGTTTAAATAATTGAAGTATAGGGTTTAGTTGATATTATATCTACTTGTGGTCTAATGGGATTCTTCAATGAAGACCCAAGTTCAATCCATATTTGTGTTACTTTGGTGGATAAAACAATGATAGATAGAGCCTAGCCTCCTTACAGAAGTGTCAGGCTCTATTCTGAGCCCACCCGAGTTTTCGTCCCATCGTATGTTACGCCAGAGAATTCTGCTCTTGTGGTGGCACAACGACTGTCAAGTGGCAACCGGTGGTATTCGGGGGAAAACCCAAACCAAACTCTGAAGCCTGTGTGGGTCCGGTTAAGACAACATAGTCTGGCCGGAGTGGGGCAACGAGACTCTCTAATTTGAAGAGTACGTTAGCCTAATACAAAACGAGTCATGTCCTTTTTTCCATGTGTCAAGAGAAAAATGGAGCATAAGATGCTAGGGTCGGATTATATTAATATATGAAATTTTATTTATTAAAAACTAAAATCTTTAATTACATAAAAAATTGAAAAAACAAGTTAAAATCCACGTCATCACTGGACGTTAGCATCAAATGAAAGGGAAAAAAAATAAAAATTCTTATCACCACGGTTACCTATGAAATGGATGAAAAATCCTTAATTTTCATAAAAAATGAATGTTGAGTGATGTGATTAGAACATTTTTAAAACTTGAGTGACCTAATTGGAACACTTTTAAAACTTGGTTACTATTCTACAAAGTTACCCCAGTTTATTAACTACACTGGACGTCCTTAAACTATGGGGTTTGCAACAAATAACGTCATTTATTATCGATGGACGATAGATTTTATGTAAAAGTCTAGTAATGAACGGTAATTTGATAATTTTAAATTTTTAACACAATAAAGGGTAATTTGATAATTTTAAAATTTTAACACAAAAGAACTATGTATGTATCTTACTTAAACAACTAACTACTAAAAAAAAACCTAAAACTAAAATGCCACGAGCCATTGAGAACGTTAGCTCAAATATTACAAGGGAAGAGCACAACATATAACTAGGCCTGTAAACGAATCGAACGAACACAAACATTGGCATGTTCGTGTTTGTGTTCGTTCATTTAACTTAAACCGAACACGAACACAAACACGAACATATAATCGAACACATTTATTTTGTTCGTGTTCGTTCATTAAGAAATCGGTCATGTTCGTGTTCGTTTATGTTTGTTCGTTTAAAGCCTAAACGAAGAGTTCATGAAAATAAACGAACACAAACGAACATAAACAATAAAAGTTTAAATGAACATAGTTGAATAACTATAAATTAACATGATTGAATAAATATAAACGAACACAAATGAACGTAGTTAACAAATATAAACAAACACAATTTAGCATTACTGAACACAAACAAAAATGTCTAATATGTTACATTTCATCTGAAAACACATCTAAATTAGGGTTTATAGATACTAAAATTAAGAAGTTTTTTATATAAATATTAATTAAGTGAAGAAAAAATTTAAAATTTCATTTTTTATTACTGGAAAACTCAATTACTAATTAGTTCTATTAATATAAGTAGTTAGAAAACCTAATATTTATATAATTATAACTATTTATGTATTTACTAAAACATAGAACGTTCATGAACATAAATGAACGGCGTTCACGAACATAAATGAACGAACATAAACGAACGTTCACGGACATAAATGAACGAACACAAGGTGTGTTCATGTTCGTGCATTTAATTAAACGAACACAATTTTTTGATCGTGTTCGTTCATTTATTAAATAAACGAACATAAACTAACTTCCCGCGGAACAAGTTCACGAACAGTTCATGAACGTTCGGTTCGTTTACAGGCCTATATATAACATTAACAAGCTATGAAAATACTATAATACCCCTAATTAATCTATACTATTAAGTGATAGGATCAAAAAAAATTTGATTTTGCCTAAATAAGTTAAAAAGACATCTTAACCTTTCATTTTTAAAATCAATGACTAAGATCAAAATGTATAAAAATGGAGAATAGCCACTTATATAGGGATGACAAAAATACACAAGCTTGACGGGTATGCCTGAAACCCGACACAAATGGGACGGGTATACCCGATACCCGACGGGTATTGGGCCGGATATGAGATTAGTTTTAAAAAATTTCGTGGGTATGAGTCAGGTACGGGATTAGGTGATACCAGAAACCACATACCCCTTTAACCGAACTATATATACCCAAATTTTTTAATTTTTATTTTTATTTTTCATTAACCCTTGTTTATTAGTGATTTATTTTAGTATGTTCATAATGTGGAAAAAAAAATTTCTTTTAGTATATATATTTGATAATAATATTCATATTTTGTATATTGGGAAGTATATACGTATAAGTTATAAGTATTATAAAGTTATTATTAATTCATGATAAAACATATATGTATGTAATGTACATTTTTAATTTATAATAGTTGTTGTATAAATAAAATTATATAATAACTATAATAGTAAAAGAATGTATTTGGAAATCCCAACGTATATCTTTTAACAAACTAATGGGTATGCCCGATACCCGTGGGTATGAGATTACAAATACATGACCCGAACCCGACCCATTGCTATCCCTACACTTATAGTGAGAGTTTGTGTTTTATGACCAAAATGCCCTTTAATCCTAGACATAAGGAGTGTCACATATCGTCTCTACAATCTTTTTTAGGCTATTTAGATAAAACCTAATCTTTAAAGGATCTTCCCCTAACGTTAATACTTTAACATGCCCCTCAAGCTAAACATTGGTACTTGGTATGAGATTTAGCTTGAAACAAACTAATAGAAAACACATATTCTTTTGCGAATATCGAAACAAAAAACACTTGGTCCAATTAGGGACAGAACCCAAAATAGAACTAGATAAATGGCCCAAATTGGATAATGTCAAGCCATGGCCCATCTATCGTTGAAGAAGAAGCGAGTCATGAGACTCATGAGTCATGACTAATGAGAATAATGGGTATAAACCACTTCCAAAATAGTCGTGGATATCTGGTGAATTGTCTCACTTCGTTTTGTTTTTCACCATCAGGGATCAATTCACAATAATTTTCGGGTTAATGCTTAACCTATAATGCATTTGATGCGGGTGTGTGTTAAATATCGATCGATCAATTTCTTCCATGATGGTATTCGCGTCTAAATATTCTTTTGAACAAATCTCAAAAGTTAACATTTACTGATCATGTAACATATAGAACTAACACAAAATTACATGGATGACTTATGACAAATAACATCCACCACCTTTTAATTCCTATTTCTAGAAATCTACCGGACCCCTATGTCAATTCAATCTCTATTCTCTCCCTTCTTCAACTCTTCAAACCATTTTCCTTTTGAATTCTCCTTAGCCGTCTTTGCATGGACCACATCTCACCACCATAGTACCCGGCCTTCCACTTTTTCGACAAGCAACCGATTCTCTTCTCTAAATCTTCAATGAAATCGGAGACGTCAAAGCCATAGGGTTTTAATTTTTTTATGTGTTTTTGCTACTAGAAAACAAGGTTTTTATGACCTCATTTTCGGTTTCAAAACTGTAGCAATTGTCATGTTGCCATCGTTTTGCAACCGAAAATGCAGTGGCTGTGATGGTTTTTTTGCCACCATTCGGTACCATTAGCCACCACTTGCATCGGAAACTTGCTACTATTTAGAGACCATAGTATTAAATATTTGCTACCATTTAGCTAGCACTTGCATTGAATATTTGCTACCATACTTGTTTCTAGAACTCCCATTTTCCATACTTCATTTCAATAAAATTACAAATTTATATAAAACATTCTAATAAAATTACAAAATTCCAAAATCATATAAAACATCTCTATTTCAGCTATTCCTGTTTCAAAATCATATAAAACATTCTCATAAAACTACCAACTAAAACATCAAATAACCAGAATTATCCTAACATGTTAAACATTCAAAACGTAGTGTTTATAGCCTATCTTCGAATCGTAACTATTAACGTAGTTTTAACTTGTGACATCCTATTGAGCATACCATCTTTATCTACCTTATCTTTTTTCCTTTTCAACTAACAGCCCCGCAATAACTAATTCAACCTTTCTTTTCTTCATCCTTTTCCGTAACGAGCTCCTTGATAACCAAGTTGAACTTTTCAATCTACAAACCAGACTCAAGAAGTTAGAATTAAAGCAAACTAGTTGATGGCCCCAGGCTTTCCTACCGGTCATGTCGTCAACGAAAAGGATAAGCAAAGGGTTGTTATGTTATGTTTACTTGATTCATACAAAACATGATCAATTACATTGTCCAAGTGTGTTCCAAGTTAACAAACTATGTGGAATGACGTTTACAAAAGATAAGCTCTATGTAAATCTTTGACAGCTACATTTGTTCTTTGCAAAAAAAAAATGTGTTTATTCTTGTTGTGTTTGTTTATCTGAAGGCTATGGTTAAGTCACAAAAGAGCAGGGCCGGTCTAGAGCAAGTGTCAGGTGGGCGACCACTCTGGACCCAAATTGAAATAGGGCCAGAAAAAAAAAAAAAAAAAAATATATATATATATATATATATATATATATATATTTATATGTTTTAAAGAAAAAAACTTAAAGGCCTGGATTTATAAACTAAAAACGTTAAAGCCCAACTGTTTCGAAGCCCAACTATTTTTGTCAATCAAATTCAGAAGCCCAACTGTTTTAGTGTGTAATGGATTAATGACTTGGCCCAAATCATTAAACAAACATAATGTATTAATGAATAGGGCTCAAATTTTTTATTTCGCACAAGGCCAAAAATTTTTTGTGATTTTCAGAGACGCCCTGCAAAAAGGTAGCGATTCCATAAGTCATTGTGCTTCCTAATCTGCATATTAGATTAGTGATATATGTTAGGAACATGAAAATAAAGTCTTTGATAGTATTAGGCAAAGATTGTAAAAAAGGTGTAGGTCACTTCTGGTTGTGAGACAAATGTAGGCTCGCAGTACAGCTAAAAGGTCAAATGCAGTTTCATGGCCTTGATTATTATTAGCAGTTCTCCTTCATCATAATGCTAAGCCATATTATTAGGGCTGCAAACGAATGAAACGTTCGGCGAACAGTTCGTGAACCGTTCTGCGGGAAGTTTGTTTGTGTTCGTTCGTTTATTAAACAAACGAATACGAACAAGAAATTTCGTTCGTTTAGTTAAATGAACAAACATGAATGGAGGTTGAGTTCGTTCATTTATGTTCGTGAACGTTCGATAACGTGTTCGTTTGTGTTCGATAGTTGATTAGTGTTTTTAGTTTTTGTATTTATTTAAATACTTCAAAATTCCAACAAATTAAATATCTAATAAGTGTCAGTGTATTATATATTCTGTTGATGAATGATTGTTTGTGTTCGTTTATTTTCATTTGTGTTCATGAACATTAGTTTGTGCTCATTTGTGTTCGTCAACGTTCGTTTTTGTCCGTTGTCTAAAATTAACAAACAAACACAAACGGACAAGTTCATTTATTCAACAAACGAACACGGATATAAAATCTCGTTCAATAATTGTTCATAAACAGTTCGCGCACAAATAAATTTCTTAACAAACAAACACGAACAAGGGTCTTGTTCATGTTTGTTCGATGCGTTTGCAACCCTACTCGTTATTAGAGTTGCAATGACCAACACTCTATATCTTACCTATTGCCTAAAGTCATTTTGTTACTCAAGCGTGAGGTAATTATGACCATTAAAGAGAATCTCTAAAAACTCACAGGCAGTTTAACTCTTGGGTTTCTCATATACTCAGCCTCAAGGCCGCTATGATGTTGTGTTGGAAGAACCTCTGCACGGCGCCGTAATTTCGAGGGGCACACGTTTTTCTTTTTAAATCAATATATATTTATATATGTTAATTTTTTTTAATACTAAACCCATACCAATTCCAATATAGGCCCATTTACAAATCATTTTTATGATTTAGAATTTAGCCTATTTGGCATTAGGTTTATTGAGTCCATTACTAATTTGATTAAAAAATAACAATAATAAGGACACATTTTCCAGCTCGAAGCCTCGAACATGGTACATGAATTCTCAGAGACGCCACTCAGCCTTAGCCCTTAGCATTACTAAACTAATTTTTCTATATATTATTGTGTATATATGCAATTTACAAGGTTGAAAGCCATGTACCTTTGTATTCTCATTCACTACTTTTTGTACAAATGGATCTGAGTGCAACATAACATGTAAGGCAACACAAAGGGTAAATTTGGCTTACATGGACGTCTATAAACTCACAACAAAATTTTGTATTCTCTAAGTATGTAATCCTTTTTTTGATAACTCTTATTTGTATTGGTTCCGCCTCTCCTTGACAATAGAGATCGGCTATATGGCAAGGCACGTAGTAAGTAGTAACATAGACGAAGCAAATGTCTTACTAAACAACGAACACAATAATTAGGCAAAAACAAGTAACCAAAACAGAAATATGCAGCAATTTGTGTTGGTTCAAGTGAGGCTATAAAGAAACTACATATTGTAATAAAAGTCTATCTTATGAAAGGAAGGATGAACAAATTACCTTGTGAGCATGTGTTCCTTGTACTAGTGAATCTTGAAATACTTCTAGATGACCATAGGATATGAGAAAACAAACATAATAATTATGCACATAAGGACTCTAATTATCTGAGAAAATTTAATAGTACAGATAAAAAAATAATAAGTCTAATAAAAGGAAAACATTAATCATTATGAGCTTATAACCCACTTAAAAGAAAATAAATAAAAGAATATCACAATGTTGTAAACGATAGGCCATAAAAAACCAAGAAATAATAACTAGAGGGCTACCAAAGAATTCTAAATCACTATGCAAAAATCTCTCTCTCTCTCTCTCTATATATATATAACGACCCAAGAATGAGAGACCAGAGAGTGCGAGGAAAATAATATGAAATGTAGGCACTCGTACCTTATATCCCCTTGTCGATCTGTCGTACCAAACATCAATACCATCCATCTCTTCTGTCGTACCAAACATCATTAATTTTTATATTTAAAGGTAAAAAAGAAAATTTTAAAAAATAAGTGTTCGTATATATAAATGTGTGGTTATGTATACATATTATATTTATAATTGTAATTATTGTTTTTTTATTTAAAGACATCAAAAAGAAAAATTAAAAAACAATAGAATTAATGGGTAAATTGCCAAAATCGTTCCTAAGGTTTGCGAATTGCTAAAATCATTCATGAGTTAACGATACATTTTAACTGAGTTAGTGATTTGAATGTAAATAATAACAAAAACGAAATGCTAGGGGTCTAATTACAAAAAAAATCTTATTATGGATGAAACAAGCAAAATCACCCAAACCTCAAGGACGAGACATTTTACTAAACTTAAAACAACTATGCATTGAACTTTTCACATATCTTTTAAGGCCGGACAGTTCTGAGCGGCGCCCCCAACCACATCGAATTGTCGGCGCCCCCTACACCTTTTCTTAGGGGGCAATATGGTCAACTTCGTTGCCCACATCGCGCGCGCCGATGGATGTTTGGTTGAATAATTACTTTTTGACCTTTAAACGGTCATATGTATTAAAAAAAAGATTCATTTTCCATTTAAATCCCAACTCTCTTCTATATAAATCCCCTATCTGTACCATTTTTTTTTTACAATAGCTCTCTAAACTTCATACTACAAAATTAATCATCTCTTTCACATTTTCAACCATTTTATTGCGAATAGATGGACCAACGAAGAGGACATCGTTTTGGCTACGAGTTGAGTACAAGTTGCGGAGCAAGGGCAGCTTCCAGATTCTGCTTCGACTTGGAACTCAATGTTGACACACTTTCATCAACAAGTGGATGCAAACAATCATAATTTGAATCACATTAATGGTAGGTTTATTATGATACGAACAATGTGCGGGAAATTGGAGAGACTCTTTATCAACACCATGAACTGCGAAGGCTTAAATGAAGATCAAACGATTGAGGCGGCGCGTGTCGAGTTCCAACAAGTTCAAAACAAAAGCTTATGTTGTCTTGCGGGTTGTAGAATTTTGTGAGGCCATTTTAACAATTAAGCCGTTTATTTTAATTAGTTAAGTTTTTATGTATTCTTTTTAATTAAGTTGGGTTGTAATTTTTTTATTCTAGTTTAATGAAGTTTTTTATGTTATATCTTGTTTTGAAACTTATGTTTTTAAATAATGTTTATTAATTTAAACCACGAAAAAAATTGAGTGATGATGGCATGGTTTTATGGGGTTTTATCCCACTACTAGCCAGTTAACAATGTAGCCCTTGTCTAGTTGGTGCTTGTATAACGTGATAAAGCCCCTAGAAGCTTTATTCCATACCACTCGACCTAAATATCAACAAAACAATAATAAAAGGTTGAGAAGAAGTTGAACTATTAGAAAAGTCAATTTTTGATAATCTGACCTTGCATATATCAATATTGATTGATAGAAAGAAGTGACTAATTTACGATAACGAACGTAATTTTTTTTATTACAACCCTCATAATGAAAAGTTTTAGTTTCACCAGTGTGATTATGCTTCGTCCCTTCTAACCTTCCTTAAAGTTTTTGAAGTCTTCCTTAGGGTGTCTAAGCGCAGCCATGTTGGAACCTTAAATTTTCAACCCTTGAACCTAGCCAAAGGATGAGGCCACCTCTTTTGAACCAACTTAAACACAATAAGCATAAGGGGTGGGGGCATCCATCTTAGAAGACAACTGCTAGGAAGACACATAAGTGGCAGGTTCGGAAACCCAAGAGTGAGGCCGCCAGGGAACTTGCATCGCTTGCGGTGGTGTTCCTTGGCCTACCCGCATGAACCCAGGCTTGAACCCGTGGGTGCCCCCACCCCCTTTACAATCCAGAATGTCTCAATGAAGACTTAATTGATTGAAAATCGTAACCACTGAGAAAGATATTTTCGAGCAAATGATTATGTTGAGTTAATCAACAACTTTGCTTCTAAAAATATATTAGAAAAGTTTCACAAATCATTAATTTGACTACGTAATATAAGTCATTTTGTTATAGTAATTTTGTTTTGTTTATTGTTATAACAAGTTGTACTAATTACTTTTGTTTACATATATGAGTTTTTAAATTTAGAACCTTTTTTATACAAATTCTTAAGGAAGGCAATGTCGGCATCTTTCTTAATTAATAAACGGAGTATACTGAGAAGCACCTCAAGTTTGCTACTGTTCGAAGAAAGAACCATGCAGACTGGGAGGAGAACGTCTTCCTGTTGAAATCGATGAAGAAAAGAATGGAGGTTCAATTTTGAATTAGATGGTCAAACATGAGGCTGATTTAGAAAAAAAAAGTGGCCAAAAACACGGTCGTTTAATTTTTCTTTTGTACGGCAACACGTTTTTTGGAATTTAAAAAAAGAGTTAAATGCTTGGTTGGTCCCTGTGGTTTGCAAAAATTGCAGACTTGGTCCTAGTGGTTTACTAATTACACGTATGGTACCAAAACTTGTCAAAAATGAACTCGCTTGGTCCCGAACCCTAACATCAGTTAAATATCTATGTTAAAACACCCCATGTGTTTGGCACATGAGGGTAATATTGTGTAGATTTACTTATTTACCCTTGAAGATAAAAAAGAATATAAATTATTATATTATAAAATCCTTTTATGACCCACACCTTCTTCTTCTTCTTCAGGCCAACAACCATCCCCATCATCCTCCCCAACCCTTCTCCGGAAATCTTTTGAACCGACCAGCCAAGAACTCAGGTCACCACCAAACCTACAAACCTACACCTTTACCATCAAATAGATCAAATTCTATATCTCAATCCCTACAAACTATAGATCGATTAACTATCAAACAACAGACCTAAAATCCAACATATCGATCAACAATTAGCGAATTACCTCGTCATCCCCGGTTTATTTCTTCTGAAACCGACCGACATTCAAAATCTCCCCTAATCCTCGTAAATCAAACAAGAACTATTATCGTTATAACGAATTGATAAGGGGTGTTTATTCGGAACGACAAACTAGACACAATGCTCAAAAGAATCTTACCGATTAGCGATGTGTGGATGAAAGAGACGGTGGTCGGAGTTCATGAATCTCCGATGATGTTTCGATGTGATGCAAAAGAAGACATATGAGATTGAGAGTGAGTACGAGTTCGAAATAGGTTCAAGGAGTGTTTGAGTTTGTTTATTTTGATGATTTCTTCATGTTTGAGTTTGTTTATTTTGATGATTTCATGAAAATATCATTTGTGTTGTGATGAATACTTGTTTACTGATTTGGGGTTCTTAGATTTTGTTCTTCTGACTCCTCAATCATGGTGAAATCTGTTTCTGTTTGTATTGTATTTCAATCGCGGTGAACTGTCAAAGGTTTAGGTTTTCCTGTTACGTAATCCATTTTCCTAAACTTAATAATCTTATGATCACTAAGAATTCTGAAACAACTTAATACTGATTCATCTATGGTTGAGTGAGGGAATATTAATGTTTAATATGATGTGTTGTTTATTTTCAATTTTCGAAATTTTTTCCTTTTTGGTGTTGTATCATTTAGACATTCCATGTGCTAATAACTTCATCTTGAATAATGGCAAGAACGGGAATTCTGTGGGCCCAATTCCATATCATCATGTCCTCGAATAATGGCAAGAATAGGAATTGTGAGTTTCTCCGGTGAAGGCGGCGGTGTGGTGGTCGGCTTGTTTTTTCGGCAGCAATGGCGGAGGTGAGTGGGAGTTCAGTGGTGGTGGGTATTTGGTGGAGGAGATGAGATGGTGGTGGTGGTGGTTTGGGGAAGAAGAAGGGGGTAGGGTGGGACCAACCAGGTAATTAACTCTTTTTATAATGGGTTGGACTGAAATGACCAAATTACCCTCATGCGACATGCACATAGGGTGTGTTAACTGAGAAATCTAACTGATGTTAGGGCAGAGGACCAAGCGAGTTCATTTTTGACAAGTTTTGGTACCACTCGTGTAATTAGTAAACCACTGAGACCAAATCTGCAATTTTTGTAAACCACAGAGACCAACCAAGCATTTAACTCTTAAAAAATGAATATTGGAGTACATGTTGATTCACGTGGGCAGTGGACTGGAGAGTTTCGTCCAATGATAATTTCATGAGAAAAGTGACAACTCTTCGGTGTAAACTGTTAAGATGGGTGTAAGTTAAACAGTAGCAACTAATGTTTGATTTGTATTATTAGATTTTATCACTTCAAAAAGGTACGGGCGTTCATCACTCACCACTCAATCATCACTCACAACATCCAATCATTATACGTAACGTCATCGAGCCAAATTTCATCACTAGTGATGGATTTTACTAGGGGTGCACATCACTCCATCACTAGTGATGATTTTTTTTAAATTATAAATTAACAATACAATTTAAATTTATAAATTATAAATTATAAATTAATAATAAAACAATAAAATTATAAATTATAATTTCATTTAAATAAAAAACAATATTTCTAAAAATACAACTTAAAAATAAACATATAAAATTAAAAAGATACATAAACAAAGTCTACTCTTAGTCCGAATCCGGAAACTCAAAAACTAAAGAACCTAAAAGTTCAATTAAATCATATCTCAACCAAAAGTGAAGTTCTTCACTGAGCAAGTCTTGTTGGACATTTTCTGGAACATGATTTTGTGTTGGAGGATCCGACAACCAATCTGGAGATATTGCACGTCGGTCTTCTTTAATTAGCATATTGTGCAATATGATACATGCATATACTATGCTATGGATTGTTTTTTATTCATCACACAAACCGGTCGGCCTAGTATCCCCCATCTACCATTTAAAACACCAAAAGCCCTCTCATCATCTTTTCTTGCCGATTCTTGCAACTTCTTGAACGCATTTTCTTTAGGCTCGGTAGGAAATGAAAGGGTTTTCACAAAAACAGACTATGATGGGTAGATACCATCCACAAGTAGAAAGCCCCGTCTGTAATATTTTCCGTTAACCATAAACGGACAGAAAGGTGTGGTACCATCTGTTACGGTTTGAAACAACGACGATGTGTACAAAACACTGATGTTGTTGTTTGAACCAGGAACACCAAAATACGAATGCCAAATCCATAAATCATTTGAGGCCATCGCTTCAAGTAAGATGGTCGGTCTTTTAACGTGACCCCTAACATACGCCCTCGTAACTCTCTTGGACAATTTCTCCATTCGATATGTGTACAATCGATGCTACCGAGCATCCCTGGAAAATGCCATCTAGCCTCGTGTGCGGCGTAAATACGTGTGATGTCGTGTCTCGTCGGTCTACGTAGAAACTCTTTGGCATACAACTTAATGATCGCGTTACAAAAAAATGCAAACATTCACGCGAAGTTCTTTCCGACATTGCTAAGTATTCATCAAATTGATCGGGAGGGTTACTTGTCGCTAGTTGGCGAATGGCGGACGTGCATTTTTGTATCGGCGTGAAACTACGTTTGCCCCTCCCGTCGTAACGTTCTTGAAACCATTGTTCGCTTGCTTTGATGTTTCCTACAATCTTTAAAAATAAATCCTTTGGCAAACGAAACCGATCCCTAATAGTTGTGAATATTTAAACTATAAACAATTTAAACTATTTAATTCAGATTTCTAATTAATTTAAACAAATTTTTGTACTCTTGTTATTGAGTTCAAATCATGCCAACAAAGCAAAGGTTTGAAGATGGTATCACACGGTGTTGAAAACCAAACACATATAAAAAGTCACTTATATGATGTTGAAAACAATTTAATCAAACAGAAAATTAGTATTAATTTTATTAATTATCAAGTTGTTGGCCAAACCAATTTTTTCCAACGTGAACAAACTGATTGAAGAAAGGTAGAAGGAGACTGTCCCTTTATCGGACGAATTAAAATAAAACGCAAAATTAAAACCAACCTGGTGATTATGAAACGAGATCCCTTGAACTGCACGGATGATTCCTGACCTTAAAGGATTTTACGCGCTCGTATTGCTGTGAGCTGCAGCGTAAAATCCCAGGATTTAATGTAGAACTGATCTGGTATTCCAACAGCAATGGAAACCAAAAAACGCAGAAGCTGGAGAAGAAACAGAAGCACAGAGATAACAGGCTATGAAATTAAGTGTGTAGAATGGGTAGCAGGAGGCTTTTATTTATAGGTTGGGATCTGTACAGAGAATGAGAAAAACGGGGAATAGGATAACCATTATCCAGCAGATTCGAATTCGAATTCCTAGATCTATCCCACATGGATTCCAACTCCTAGCGATAACCCCCACTGTTTCGAATTCATCTCCATCCCAATCTTTATCTCATTCGATCCACAGGTCTGACCCATTTGAACCTGACCCTAGCTAAAAATAAAAGCTCCTCAGCTCCTAGCGACGATGCGTACGTGCGAAGTGCAAAGTGCGCCTCAAACGCGCCCATTCGCGAGCTCGCGGCTCGGCTCGGTGCGCGTGTGGGCTTCACCCACTTCTCAACCCACTTAACACTTTGATGGCCCATAAGGGGCAATCCCTTATAAGGCACCCAAATTTCACTACCCCCACCAATGTGGGATGGAGGAAACATACCAACTTGTATGTTCCTCATTTATATTTCTAACAATCCCCCACCAAGTTGGAATGTTTCCTCTCACTTAGACAGATGATGTCACTAGGTGTCACGAAGATTAAACCCAGTTTATGTTGATAAACAAGAAGAGACAGATTCGATGGTGTCCTATGGAATTAATCCATTAACCTGATAGCCCCCTTCGGTTTACCCCCACACATCACCGGCCGACTTTTGCGTTCTCACTGAGCGCGAATATGGCCGTGCGCTATAAACCCTTTTCATGATCCTTTAGAAGACAAACCACTTATCTTCACTCGAGGCGGCACCACCCCTAGATCATATAGGCAAAGTTTTACATCATCCACGTTGCTTGGATGCCTCCAAAACTTTGTTAAGAGCATTAGCTCACCCTTGTTCTCGGCAACGACGTACTATCATACCTCACATGGATCTATCAAAAAAATTGATAGTACCTTCTATCTTTAAGTGACTTCGTTTTACCCATTAAACTTGAGAAATAGGAGCACTAAG
This sequence comes from Scalesia atractyloides, assembly GCA_947069175.1. Lineage (NCBI taxonomy): Eukaryota > Viridiplantae > Streptophyta > Magnoliopsida > Asterales > Asteraceae > Scalesia > Scalesia atractyloides. Next base: position 86,445,650 of record CAMTDV010000021.1, read on the forward strand.
TTCAAGTTGGGTTTCCATCACTAACGATTCTATTGTGGTTTTAAACCCATGTCTCTCGCGGTATTCACTACTAAATCTCTTGTCAGAGGTTTAGTAAACGGATCAGACAAGTTCTTACTCGTCTTGACATAGACAACCTGGATGGTACCACTTTCAAGAAGTTGTCTCACATAATTGTGCCGTAGACCTATGTGTCTTGACCTCCCATTATACACTACGTTGTATACTTTAGATAGTGTGGCCTCACTATCACAATATATGGGAATAGACGGCATTGGAACATCCCCCAAACGGATGTCCGTAAGTAGATCTCTAATCCACTCTGCTTCCTTACCAGCCGCAGCTAGTGCTATGAACTCAGCTTCCATAGTTAAGTGGGCAATACACATCTGTTTCTTGCTCGCCCAAGAAATTGTTCCTCCTGCTAGAGTGTAAATCCACCCACTTGTAGATTTTGAATCACTAGTCTGATCAATCCAGCTCGCATCAGAATAACCTTCGAGTATTCTGGAATTAGACGTGTATGTCAGTTCTAAGTTACTGGTCATTTTTAGGTATCCAAGTACTCTACCCACTGCTGTCACACCCCGACCCGCAGCGGAAAAGGTGATCGGGGCATGATTGGGTTTTCATCAAAGCTCATGACATTTATTATAATGTTTCATATTTATCATTACAATTTAACGGAGATCATACAATCATAATTACAACATGTTCTAAACATCTTTCTAGACTTCACTATTTTCTTCTAAGGCATTTTCCTATGAGTTCCTTGCTTCATCCTGTCCATCTGTATCATGTGTAAAATGGTTTTTGGATCAACAAAAAGTTGGCGAGTGAATCCTATGAAAAACATTTACACAAGTTTATTGAATTGATTATAAAATAAAGTGCATAACCACATATGAGTAAATGTAGATGTAAATTTATTCACAAAACACTTAATATTAAATAATGCACACACATACAGTAATAGATTGTTTTGAGGCACGCGTTGTTCAACTCGTCTCCCACGAGGAACTGATGGGCCTAATGAATGAGTTCTGAGGCACGCGTTCTTCTACGAACTGATGGGCCTAATGAATGAGTTTTAAGGCACGCGTTGTTCAACTCGTCTCCCACGAGGAACTGATGGGCCTAACAAATAATTTGCATACAACTTGACAATATGTAATACATAACAACAAAAAATATTTACATTCTAAGTTTAGATCATAATATGGTATAGCACGAGTTTGAATAAGCGAATTAGTTTAAGCGACACATGATACACCCCAAAACATGAATAAAAGGGGAATTTGTAAGAATTCACTCACAGTGGTTGCGTTTCTTGGATTGATGATGAATGCGCACGAATTTGGAATTAACTACGAGAGAAACTAACCTAGATATTAACATAACGGTTCGGTAAATAAGCGGATTTTATTAATCAATTTTAATAGGATTTTTGGATATATTTTTGTGAGTTTAAGGCTATTTTCTAACTTTGAAAACGTTTATTTTTAAGTATTTTTAATTGATTTTTAAATTAAATAAATAAAAATAATAAAAAAATGTTGACTTTGACCGTTGACCATGACCGTTGACCGGTTCGGTCGGTTATATTGTTGCACTGAGTGAGATTCGAACCGGTGACCTCCCGTACGCGTGCACGCAGCTCTACCAACTGAGCTACGTGTCTAACCCGAAATATTTCTGTTTTTAATTATATTTATACACTATTTAAGTTAATCCGAAAATCATTTATTTTTTAAAAAGGATTTAATTGTATCGAATAGGTGATCTCCACAGGTCTCGAACCCAGGACCTGTGGTTTAGTTTGGCACACAGTCCACCGCTGGACTGTGGTCTAACCTGGTAAATATTCCGGTTTTTATTATACTTAACATCTTACTGTGAGTTAACCCGGTTCGGTTTTGAAAAAAAAAACATTTTTATTTCTGAGGATAGGGTCGTGATAGGAATCGAACTCGAGACGTATGCGTAATGTTTGCACACAGTCCACCGCTGGACTGTGTGTCTAACCCGTTTATAATACCGATTTTAATTAATCTTATAATCATGCTTGACTTCATCTTCTTCGTTCAAAACACAGACAACGGTTAAACCAACTGTTTCTTGTTTAATTCGGTTAATGAATATTATAAGCAATTGAAAGGTATTGAACATAAAGGTTTTGAGGAAAGAACGTACCGAACAAGTGTCTTTCTCAGAACTCCGGCAAGGATTCGTCGGCTCTGTTTTCTGAGCTTCGTCTGTCCGGATCAATTAACATTTTTTATTGATTAGATGCGAAATTGAGTTACTAAACAATGATTAACAGGAGGTTTAGTTGATCATACCGATTAACAGCGTGAGTTCGGAAATTCCAGCGATTTTTCCGGCGAGTACAGAAATCCGGCAACGTCGTCTGGGATCGATTCTGGGTGATGGATTGATGTTAGTAATGGTCTAACAATGGAATGGAGCAGAAAGAGTCGAGGTATTTACCGTGTTGATGAAAGTCTCGGTTTTCCGGCGACTTACAGAGAATTCCAACGAGTGAAATTGATTCAAGAATCGGTGCGATTTTGAGCGAAAAGATTACCAGAGGCTAGGGTGTGCATTTATAGGGAAAAATCAAGTTGAATTGGGTCTGTTTCTAGTCTCGATTCATTGGTCAATTGTTCTCCGGCGGTTATGACTGATGTCGCGGGACTGGACATCGGTTATAACCGATGGCGACGTTAATACGCACGTTAAGTCAAAAGTAACCGACGATAATTGGCGAAATCGTCGGATTTTCCGGCGTCTGCGGATTTGGGCGCGCTGTTGACTGGGTTTGATTTCCAGTTTTATTATATGTATTAATTGTTTCAATAATTCAACAAGTATCACAAGTGGCGGAGTGGTTTGGATGTGTGTGTGTTAAGTCTTTGATGATTCTCGGCTGACCCGGGTTCCAAACCCGGCATCAGCATTTAATTTTTATTTCATTATTTTAATAAATTTTCAAATATAAATTTTATATTCTAATATCTTTATTAATTATGTATCGTATAAAATTAATTTGAGCATTAAATACGCAACGAAATTTTTAACTGGATGTTCGGTTAATAAACGAAGCGGGTTTTGAAAACCCGTTTTTCGACGGATGTTACAGTATCCCCTACTTTTAGAAATTTCGTCCCGAAATTTAAGTAGTGGCATGTTTGTCTCAAAAGGATGGCATTTTAATTTGACAGTTACATACTTAGAAGGGAGTAAGAGTTTAAATTTTGTTTGAGGCGGTAACGTTCCTTGTAAGGATTGAGTACCCTGCTACAGGAATCGCTTTTTGATGCCTACGATAAAAATATTGATAAACAGAGTTGATTGACTAAGTATGATTTTATGCATAGGAGTTTGGATACGTTTGGAAAGATAAGGTTATATCCTAAAACAAAACTTTTACAACTAAACCCTACATGGAACCTCTCATAACCGCCTGACAATGCCTCTGATCCTTTGGCAAGAATACTTATATATAGGAAGTACCAGTGGCGTATCCACCATATTCTTGTCAAATTTTCATTGGTTTTATCAGTAAGTCATGATTGGTTCTATGATATGACTCTAGAACATAAACAAACATAACAACCAAAGCCTGAGTCCTAATTCTGATAGTATACATGTTTGAATGGTGACAGTACCTCTCTCGTTTGTTATGATGGAGAGGTTAGTCTATGTAGAAATGGAACACAATCCAATTTCTTTAAATGATGAGATGATATGAATGTTAAATCAGTGAGTGTAAAACAAATTTCAACCAAGACATTACTAAATCCTACATGGAACTTCTCATAACCGCCTGACAATGCCTCTGATCCTTTGACAAGAATACTTATATATAGGAAGTACCAGCGGCGTATCCACCATATTCTTGTCAAATTTTCATAGGCTTTATCAGTAAGTTATGATTAGTCCTATGTGACTCTAAAACATAAACAAACACAACAACCAAAGCTTGAGTCTTAATTCTGATAGTATACATGTTTGAATGATGACAGTACCTTTCTCGTTTGTTATGATGGAGAGGTTAGTCTATGTAGAAGTGAGACATAACCCAACTTTTTTAAATGATGAGATTGAAATACGTTGAGATGTATGATGATATGAATGTCAAATCAATGAGTATAAAACAAACTGAAATAGTAATTCGCATTAAAATTCTTGGATAAATTTCCAATTTGTAATTGAGATACGTGAAAATTGAGATAACATAAAGAAAAACATAAAAAACTAAGCGGTTGGAGTTGAATCTTGATGTTTGGTGAAGGAGACTAGTTGGGTGGTTCATTTGGGCCGTCATTATCTTCAACAGGATTGGCGTTGATGTTGAAAACTCTTCCTCTTGCTGGTGGCCTAGTGGTTAGGTTTCCTTGATTTGCTTGGTTAACTGGGTTTGCTTGAGCTTGGGCGTTTATGATGTTAACCAATCGAGGGCACGTGTTTCTAAAGTGAGTAGGGTCGCCACAATTAAAACAAGCTCGAACATAAGGAAACATGGGGTATTGAGGTTGTTGATATGTTTGGATCATGTTTTGAGTAGGGGGTGAGGTTTGGTTTTGAGAGGTGCGGCAAACCTTGCTCAAATGACCATAGTGTCCAGAATTCGCACATAGTCGACAAGGTAAGGTAGATGGATGGTGATAAAAACAGGTGTTACATTGAGGGTGAGGTCCAAGGTAAGGTTTCTTATTTGGGTAAGTTGAGTTGGGTGCTACTTGAGTGATGGGGATAGCTTGGAGGGGTACGGCTTGTGAGACTGGTTGATTGCGTTGGGTGACAGCGAAAAGTTGTCCATCTCGTTTTCTCTTAGAAATGGGTTGAGAAGGGGATTCGGTTTGGGTGGAGTTTGAGGTTTCACTTGATGCTTTATCCTTCTTCTTCTCCTCCTTGAATTCCTTATTCCGTATACAGTTCTCGGTGAGCTCTGTAGCTAACTCCATTGCTGCTTCCAAAGTTGCAGGTGTGGTACTTATTACAGAGTCTTGAATTTTTGAAGGAAGACCTCGAATGTAGTGCTCGATCAAATGGTAAAGAGGAGTGAACAAGTTGGGAACCATTTGATTTAACTCGAGGAATCTCTTGTTGTATGTGGTGTGGTCGCCTTCCTTTTGTTTCAAAGAATAGAACTCATCCTCCAATTTCTTGATTTCGCTTCTTGGGCAAAACCGTCTTGTCATGATTTCCTTCAACTCTTCCCAAGTCAAAGTCATAGCATCTTCAACACCTCGTTTGGCTTTCTCTGTATTCCACCATGTAAGTGCTATTCCAAGTAAACGACCAGTAGCATATCGCACTTTGCGATTATCGGGGCAATCACAATTTAGAAAAGTGTTTTCCATTTCTTCAAACCAATGGAGGAGAGCGGTGACACCTTCAGTCCCTTCGTATTTTGGAGGGTCGCAGGATTTGAAATGCTTGAAGGTGCATTTAGTGGTAATTGGGGGAGGGTTGACAACGTTTTGACCTTCTTGATTGACGGAATTAGCGGTAAGGGCTTGTTGAACTTGAACTACAATGTTGGGTATTACGGCAGCCATTTGTTGAGCGATTTGGGCAGCCATGCGCTCGCGGGCTTTTCCTGATCTCATCTTCCTACGAGAGAGACTAGAAGACATCTACAAGGAATACATATCAAGAGTATGAGTTGGATGTTTTAGGGATCATGTGTCGTATTTAGGAATGAACATTTATAAAATAAATATAGAATAATAAATCTACTACATCCATAGGATGTCTTGGGCTTTGCTCGTTATTGGGCCTTGCATGCCGCCATACTTCACCTTCGTAATCATGTGGGCCCCCATGATTACCGGGTTTTTCATATGGTTCGCATGTGTTAGCCTGGTTACGTACACTAAAACCCGGAGAAAATCGAGAAATATGTATGTAACTATAATATTCGGAATGTATCCAGGTGTGGACACGGTGACACCTCAAAGTGGGGTTAGTTCGAACGACGTTTGGTGTGGCATGCTTTGGCCTAATAGGTCCTTCGTACTCTCATCGTTAGTCCCCAGGTAGGCAAACTGGTCCGTTATATTGGATTTATACGAATGCCAACCTAGACAGGACGTTCCGACTACCGGTACTTGTACCCTTACAGTTACTACATGCCCGTCGCAGAACTCACTTTGATGAGATTTGAAAAAAAAATGAAAAATGCGACCAAATCTTGAATAACGGAAGTATGAAGATGATTTGAATATGTGAGCATTGAAATATGTATAATGAATGTGTATGTAATTATGTATGTTTGACTGTAAGTATAATTCACTATGTATCACAAAATGTAGTATTGGAAGTGTTTGCATGCATTTGTGTATGTAATAAATATGAAAGAAATAAACATCATGAGTTTGCATGTAACCACATAAACAATTAAAATCTAATCAACTATAGTATAGGCTCTAAGGGTCTAATAACCTATCCTATATTCCTATAGTCAAAAGCTCTGATACCAATATGTCACACCCCGACCCGCAGCGGAAAAGGTGATCGGGGCATGATTGGGTTTTCATCAAAGCTCATGACATTTATTATAATGTTTCATATTTATCATTACAATTTAAAGGAGATCATACAATCATAATTACAACATGTTCTATACATCTTTCTAGACTTCATTATTTTCTTCTAAGGCATTTTCCTATGTGTTCCTTGCTTCATCCTGTCCACCTGTATCATGTGTAAAAATGGTTTTTGGATCAACAAAAAGTTTGCGAGTGAATCCTATGAAAAACATTTACACAAGTTTATTGAATTGATTATAAAATAAAGTGCATAACCACATATGAGTAAATGTAGATGTAAATTTATTCACAAAACACTTAATATTAAATAATGCACACACATACAGTAATAGATTGTTTTGAGGCACGCGTTGTTCAACTCGTCTCCCACGAGGAACTGATGGGCCTAATGAATGAGTTTTGAGGCACGCGTTCTTCTACGAACTGATGGGCCTAGTGAATGAGTTTTAAGGCACGCGTTGTTCAACTCGTCTCCCACGAGGAACTGATGGGCCTAACAAATAATTTGCATACAACTTGACAATATGTAATACATAACAACAAACAATATTTACATTCTAAGTTTAGATCATAATATGGTATAGCACGAGTTTGAATAAGCGAATTAGTTTAAGCGACACATGATACACCCCAAAACATGAATAAAATGGGAATTTGTAAGAATTCACTCACAGTGGTTACGTTTCTTGGATTGATAATGAATGCGCACGTATTTGGAATTAACCACGAGAGAAACTAACCTAGATATTAACATAACGGTTGGTAAATAAGCGGATTTTATTAATCAATTTTAATAGGATTTTTGGATATATTTTTGTGAGTTTAAGGCTATTTTCTAACTTTAAAAACGTTTATTTTTAAGTATTTTTAAATTAAATAAATAAATAAAAATAATAAAAAAATGTTGACTTTGACCGTTGACCATGACCGTTGACCGGTTCGGTCGGTTATATTGTTGCACTGAGTGAGATTCGAACCGGTGACCTCCCGTACGCGTGCACGCAGCTCTACCAACTAAGCTACGTGTCTAACCCGAAATATTTCTGTTTTTAATTATATTTATACACTATTTAAGTTAATCCGAAAATCATTTATTTTTTAAAAAGGATTTAATTGTATCGAATCGGTGATCTCCACAGGTCTCGAACCCGGGACCTATGGTTTAGTTTGGCACACAGTCCACCGCTGGACTGTGTGTCTAACCTGGTAAATATTCCGGTTTTTATTATACTTAACATCTTACTGTGAGTTAACCCGGTTCGGTTTTGAAAAAAACATTTTTATTTCTGAGGATAGGGTCGTGATAGGAATCGAACTCGAGACGTATGCGTATTGTTTGCACACAGTCCACCGCTGGACTGTGTGTCTAACCCGTTTATAATACCGATTTTAATTAATCTTATAATCATACTTGACTTCATCTTCTTCGTTCAAAACACAGACAACGGTTAAACCAACTGTATCTTGTTTAATTCGGTTAATGAATATTATAAGCAATTGAAAGGTATTGAACAGAAAGGTTTTGAGGAAAGAACGTACCGAACAGGTGTCTTTCTCAGAACTCCGGCAAGGATTCGTCGGCTCTGTTTTCTGAGCTTCGTTTGTCCGGATCAATTAACAATTTTTATTGATTAGATGCGAAATTGAGTTACTAAACAATGATTAACAGGAGTTTTAGTTGATCATACCGATTAACAGCGTGAGTTCGGAAATTCCAGCGATTTTTCCGGCGAGTACAGAAATCCGGCAACGTCGTCTGGGATCAATTCTGGGTGATGGATTGATGTTAGTAATGGTCTAACAATGGAATGAAACAGAAAGAGTCGAGGTATTTACCATGTTGATGAAAGTCTCGGTTTTCCGGCGACTTGCAGAGAATTCCGACGAGTGAAATTGATTCAAGAATCGGTGCGATTTTGAGCGAAAAGATTACCAGAGGCTAGGGTGTGCATTTATAGGGAAAAATCAAGTTGAATTGGGTCTGTTTCTAGTCTCGATTCATTGGTAAATTGTTCTCCGGCGGTTATGACTGATGTTGCGGGACTGGACATCGGTTATAACCGATGGCGACGTTAATACGCACGTTAAGTCAAAAGTAACCGACGATAATTGGCGAAATCGTCGGATTTTCCGGCGTTTGCGGATTTTGGCGCGCTGTTGACTGGGTTTGATTTCCAGTTTTATTATATGTATTAATTGTTTCAATAATTCAACAACTATCACAAGTGGCGGAGTGGTTTGGATGTGTGTGTGTTAAGTCTTTGATGATTCCCGGCTGACCCGGGTTCGAAACCCGGCATCAGCATTTAATTTTTATTTCATTATTTTTAATAAATTTTCAAATATAAATTTTATATTCTAATATCTTTATTAATTATGTATCGTATAAAATTAATTTGAGCATTAAATACGCAACGGAATTTTTAACTGGATGTTCGGTTAATAAACGAAGCGGGTTTTGAAAACCCGTTTTTCGACGGATGTTACAACTGTTATCCAGTGTTCTGTCCTTGGATTGATAGTATACTGACTCAGTTTGCTTACAACAAAAGCAATATTAGGACGAGTGCAATGTGTTGCATACATCATACTTCCAATAGCACTCGCATACTCCAGTTGAGCCACTGCTCTCTCTGAGTTCACATTAAGTTTCACACTTGGATCAAATGGGGTATTAAACTCTTTAATGTTCAAGTGTTGAAACTTAGTCAGAATTTTCTCTATGTAATGAGATTGACTTAGAGAAATCTGACTTTCAGTTCTTTTCACCTTGATCCCAAGAATGGTATCAACTTCTCCTAGATCTTTCATCTTAAAGTTCGAGGACATATATTTCTTAGTTTTAGAAATACCTTCAAGGTGAGTGCCAATGATCAACATATCATCAACATAGAGACATATCACGACTGTATAACCGGGTTCGCATTTAGTATAGATACACCTATCAGCACTATTGTGTCGAAACCCGAAAGCAGTCACAGTGGTGTCAAATCTCTCATGCCACTGTTTAGGAGCTTGCTTCAAACCATAAAGAGATTTAATAAGTCTACACACTTTGTTCTCTTGTCCAGGCATCACAAACCCTTCTGGTTGCTCCAAATATATCTCCTCATTTAGATCCCCATTTAGAAACGCAGTCTTTACATCCATTTGATGGATGTACAACCCTTTCAAAGCAGACACCGCTATTAGAGTTCTAATAGAGCTAATTCTAGCCACATGTGCATAGGTATCAAAATAGTCGATCCCTTCTCTCTGCCTATACCCTTTAGCAACTAATCTCGCTTTATAGGCAAAGATGGATCCATCTGGATGATACTTCCTTTTGAAAATCCATTTGGATCCAATAGGTTTCTTTCCCTTGGATAGATCAGCTAACTCCCAAGTTCCATTTCCCATAATGGAATCCATTTCATCATTGACTGCTTCCTTCCACAAAGGAGCATCTCTTGATGACATTGCTTCGCTGAAAGTTTTTGGATCATCATCCAAATTAACAGCGAAAGTGACCTCTCTCGTCACTTTCTTTTGAGTTCCCTCAACCAGGTAAGAAAAGAAATCATAACTTTCTCTTTTCTAAATCTAGTACTTTTCCTCGGTTCTTCAACTATTGGTGAAGGTTGAACTCGTTTTTCAGAAGTACTAGAAGATGTGGTGTAATTTGAGTTTTCATCATCTCTAGAAAACTTGTTCTCAAAGATTTCTACATCTCTGGATTCTACAACTATACCTGATTCGTCATCCAACAACCGGTAAGACTTACTTTGTAGAGCATATCCAATGAATAGACTCTTGTAAGCTCGTTCTCCCAGTTTGAGTGTCTTTGGATCAGGTACGCGATAATAGGCAAGACACCCCCAAACCCTCAAATACTCTAGGTTAGGTTTTCTCCCTTTCCACAACTCATATGGGCTCATAGGTATCACACAACTAGTGATCCTATTGTGAACATAACAGGCGGTTAACACAGCTTCCCCCACATATTACAAGATAGACCCAATTGATTTAACATACAATTAGCGATCTCTACCAAGGTTCGGTTCTTTCTCTCAGCCAAACCATTTTGTTGGGAGTATATGATGCAGTGCTCTCATGTATGATGCCTTCCTCTTCGCAGAATGCATCAAATCTTCGGTTAAAGTATTCTGCATTTGTCCGAGCGAAGAATTTTAATGCGTTTCTCCTTTTGTTTTTCAACCTCAACCTTATATATTTTAAATGCCTCAAAAACTTCGTCTTTTGAATGCAATAAATAAACATATAAGTATCGGCTGAAGTCATCGCAAAAAGTGATAAAGTATCTCTTACCCCCACGAGTAAGGACTCCATTCAGTTCACAAATATCTGAATGAATTAGTTCTAGTAGTTATGTATTGCGTTTATGGACACTTGGAAAAGGTTTCTTTGTGAATTTCAATTTCACACAAGTTTCGCATTTTTCAAAGTCTTTATCTTTTAATTTCAATAAACCTTTAGTTTGCATTTTCTCAATGTTTTTAATATTTGTATGAGCTAAACGTTTATGCCATAAAGAAATTGAACAAGCGATATAATCAGAAGACATAATTTCATTCAAATCAAAACCAATTGCATTACATTGATAAAAACTATCACTACCACTATCACCACTATCACTATCACTTTCATTCCCAAACCCATCAATCACTGAAACGCCACCTTCATCTGAGTCTTCTTCTTCATCAATTCCATCTTCAGCTAGGTCAAGGCGATACATTCCACCCGTGTTCTTTTCTTGACCCACATAGATGTTTAAAGAAAACTTCACATGAAGATTCTTGATAGCCAGCTTGTAACCATTGCGATCAAACTTATCAGCAGAAACAAGACCCTTGGTGATACCAGGAACATGCAACACATCCTGAAGGGTAACCATTTGACCATCTCTAAAGTTTAGTCGCGCCGTGCGTTTACCACGAACTTCTACACGATGTCCATCAGCACATACCACCACTGTTCCTTGAGGAACATAATCATAAGTAAGAAACGAGCCACGATTCCCACAAACATGAACAGTGGCTCCCGAATCCAAGAACCATCCTCTACATGCCACAACACGTGTATATTGAGAAAGCATGTTAACGTCTCCAAGACCCACATTGGCCACTAGATTGGTGACTTTCTCAATATCAACAACACTTGTAGAACCAACTGTAAAACCAGATTTCCTTTGTGAGCACTCTCGTGCATAATTCCCGGTTTCTCCACAAACATGACACTTACCCGATCTCTTTGGTTGATGGTTGGTCGTTTGATGTGACTTCTTGAATTCCTTTTTCTTTGGTGCTGTAAACTTTTTACTCTTTGATGCCCCCTTTCCCTTTTGCCCAGATCCCCCAACAATATGATTCACACTCGATCCAACTTTACCTCTTTTGTCCCTGTTGCGCGTTTCCTCCTCAATTCGAAGGTGCTTCAACAGTTCATCCAAAGAGTAGTCCTCAGATTTGTGCATCATTCTCTTTTAGAAATCTTTCCAAGTAGGAGGTAGTTTTGCAATAATGACCCCTACTTGAAAGATTTCTGGCAGCAGAATAGAAAGCGCGGTCAATTTGTTAACAAGAACTTGGAGTTCATGCACTTGCTCCAAGATTGACTTGTCATCAACCATTTGAAAGTCTAAGTACTTGGAAATAAGGTATTTGTTAGTACCTTCTTCATAAGCCTTATACTTATCTTCCAAAGCTTCCCATAATTCTCTAGCACTTGTTACCGGCGCGTACAAGTCACAGAGACGATCCGAAAGAGATTTTTTGATATGGCCAAGGCAAAGATCTTCAGCTTCCTTACGGACAAGTATTTGCTTTGCCAAGTTTTGATCCGGGTCCTCTCCAGCCTTAAGAGGAGGGTCTTCAGGGATTTCAGGAAAGTTTGGATCAAGGATATAGTAGAGTTTCAGCACAACTAGCATGAACTTAACCTTGTCCGCCCAACGAGTATAATTCTGGCCATCGAATCTGTCCAACTTGACAAACTCTTGATTCATGAATCTTAGATTAGTTGTTGGTAGTTCAGAGTCCATTAATATTCTGTTTGATTAAACACAAAAAATAAAATCCTTTAAGATTGTTGAAAACAATTTCATCAAACAGAAAATTAGTATTAATTTTATTAATTACCAAGTTGTTGGCCAAACCAGTTTATTCCAGCGTGAACAAACTGATTGAAGAAAGGTAGAAGGAGACTGTCCCGTTATCGGACGAATTTAAATAACACGCAAAATTAAAACCAACCTGGTGATTATGAAATGAGATCCCTTGAACTGCACGGATGATTCCTGTACTTAAAGGATTTTACGCGCTCGTATTGCTGTGAGCTACAGCGTAAACTCCCAGGATTTAATTTCCTCTTCCTCTATCCCATAGGTACAATGTTTGAATCAATCGAGAATCTTTTCCAGAACTGATCTGGTATTCCAACAGCAATGGAAACCAGAAAACGCAGAAGCTGGAGAAGAAACAGAAGCACAGAGATACCAAGTTGCGAAATTAAGTGTGTAGAATGGGTAGCAGGAGGCTTTTATTTATAGGTTGGGATCTCAACAGAGAATGAGAAAAACGGGGAATGGAATAACCATTATCCAGCAGATTCGAATTCGAATTCCTAGATCTATCCCACACGAATTCGAACTCCTAGATCTATCCCACACGATAACCCCCACTATTTCGAATTCATCTCTATCCCAATCTTTATCTCATCCGATCCACAGGTCTGACCCACCTGAACCGGACCCTAGCTAAAAATAAAAGCTCCTCAGCTCCTATCGACGATGCGTACGTGAAGTGCAAAGTGCGCCTCAAACGCGCCCTTTCGTGCTTCAAACGCGCCCATTCGCGAGCTCGCGGCTCGACGCGCGTGTGGGCTTCACCCACTTCTCAACCCACTTAACACTTTGATGGCCCATAAGGGGCAATCCCTTATAAGGCACCCAAATTTCACTACCCCCACCAATGTGGGATGGAGGAAACATAGCAACTTGTATGTTCCTCATTAATATTTCCAACATATCACATGGTCATTAAATTAATTTTTCTGTCTTAAACAAATACAATTATTACTAAATTTTCCGGTCTTTATAAACAGGAAACAACACCATCAACCTTCAACACATCTCTCACTTTCTCTCCACAATGGCCCAAAATTTCCAAAACCAAAAGCATACCATTATGACCATTTTCTTGTTAACACTTATTATTCAAGCACAATCAAATGAGTTTTCAAAACAGTTATCACCAAAATCACGTGGTTTAAAGAAACAAAAACTAACCCACCTTCACTTCTACTATCATGACATACGCAGCACCAGTCAGCCTGACATTGTCCAGGTGACGCAAACCGCCACGACCAACAGTTCAAGAACTGGGTTTGGAGGGATGTCCGTGCTGGATGGCCCATTGACAGTGGGCCCAGAACTAACCTCAAAGATTGTGGGAAGAGCACAAGGGATGGTTGCGTCTGCTGACTTAAATGACTTTGGGTTTTTATACGTTGTAAATTATGTTTTTACAGATGGTAAATACAATGGTAGTACTTTGAGTGTCTTAGGGAGGAATCTAGTGTTGTTGCCGGTGAGAGAGATGCCGATCATTGGAGGGACCGGGGTTTTCCGATTTGCTAGTGGTTACTTGACCACAAATACTCGTTTCTTCAATGTTAGCAATGGTGATGGAGCATTTGAGTATGATGTTTACGTCTTTCACTATTGATTGAAGGTTTAACAACTTTATTTACTGTGTGTTTAGAGTGTGATCATGTTCAAGAAACTGTTGTTCATAAGTTATTTGGTTTTTGTTGGTTGTGCTTGTTTATTAACTAAAAATTTGTGTGTTACAAAGGAACAATTCTGGAACAAAATAAACCTTGATTAAATGCTATTTGTTTCAAGGTTTTGTTGGGCAGTTCACTACTTATTGGAGGAAAAAGAAAAGGACTTCACATTTTGATTTGTGTTATTTGTTTCAAGTTCTTAAAGAAAAGAAAAAATATTGGTTTTGATGAACCACGTTATTTGTTTTAAGTTGTATAAGATTAAATATATAACTATAAGTATTTAATCATTTAGCCATTATAATCATTTATATTATATAGATCAAAATATAATTATAACATTATACTATGTTAGTTGGTAATTGTTGATAGACCGATTTACCTTTATTAACTAATAAGGTTTCCCCTTTGGTGTATTTACAGAGATGATTGCAGAGGGTTTTAGGTTAGAAAATAATCATAACATCACACATCTCGACCTCCTCTCTCTCAATTACTACAAATTCTTTACCCTTAAGAATTCGGTACTAGCATCATTGACATATATCCTAAATGGGAATCAGATCAAGCTAGCTATCATGTCTACATGGGAATCAGATCAAGCTAGCTATCATGTCTACATTGATGTCTGCATCAATCGCTGGATTATCTGTTAGCCTGAATCTTATAGAAGGTAGTATTTACATGTTTTCCATTATATATTAACAGAACTGATCAACATGTGGTATCAGCGCATATGTTGCACATATCAGTTCGTAGTTTTCCCTAAATCTGGAATTAAAACTGAAAAACTAAAATATTGATGAACTTACTGTTCACATTTTCTGCCGAAATCTGAAAAAGAATTGATGTTTTAACCTTGTTAATCTTTATGAGAAATCCAAATTATTGTTTATACTCGAAATCTATACGCAAAAAATTAGTATATGCTTTCGATACCAGATGAAAGTTCATAAAATTCTTCAATGATGTTCTTCATGTTCATCATAAAACTCGAAGAATCATTAAGATTTAGGATGAATCGATACGTTTTCCTAGTTTTGATTATATTTTATCCATAATTTTTCGAAATAAATGATATAGCATATCAGTTAATAGATTTTGAAACAAAGGATAATAATTGTCAAGGCATAACTTTAGGAAACTGAATAATCTATAATATTTTCGAAATCATTCACAATAATCACAAAACAATAAGAGACAATTAGTAGTTTTCAAAATTGATTCACGGGTCTTCGAGATCTCATCATAGAATTCGAAATCTCATGAAGAACCGGAATTCACAACAGGAGTCGAAATCTCATAAGATTTCTAGGTTCCATAAATCAACTCGAAATCTCACAAGACAAGTCGAAACCTCATAAGTTTTCAAGATTTCATAAATAAATTCGAGATGTCACTAAGAGAACTCAAAATCTCAATAGGAGGTCGAAATCATTAGAGAGCTCGAATTCTCACTTAGACTCGAAAACAATAGAGAACTCGAAATCTCATAAGATTTCGAGAACTCATGAGAATTCAATATTTTAATAAAGAACTCGAAGTCTCCTCTTATCTCGAAATATGACTTAAACTTGAGATCTCATTAGAGAAGTCGAAATATCATAGAACTCGAAAACTTATTAATTCACGAAAACTCATTATCTTATGAACTATTAATGTGAACTAAAATTAACTTAATGGTTTTGTAAACGCCTAAATTAAATTAAACAATTTTATAAAACCAAATAGCTTAACTTGAATGGGTTTTTGATATTTCACTTCTGCCCAAAGGTGACTGATACATCTATCTTATTATTCAAGTATAATGATAAACTATGTTATTTATGCCATACAAACATGAATGTCTCACTTCTGCCCAAAGGTGATTTGATTCATTCATGTCTTGCATATTTAACCGTGCATAACTAAGGTAATTATCACACTTCTACCCAAAGGTGACCTATCACAATTACTTTGCGCACATGCTTAAATGATTTTTGTTTCTGCCCAAAGATGATTTGTCTTCATTTAAGTAGAATTTTCAAATAAACATAGTCCATTATTTTGATGTTGGTTTTAGACATATCACAAATTCATAATTAAAATGGTCATTACTTATGCATGCCTTAGTATAACATGCCCTTAGATCACATTAAGACTTCTAGGTTTAGTATCTTAACTCCTTCATCTAAATTTCCACTTGTAGCTTCTAGCTGTGGCATTCTACCATTTACTGGTGATAACTTTGCTACCTAGAAAGACAAACTCATTCTTACTCTTGCTCTGCTAGACTTCAACTATGCTTTAACTGAGGAACAACCTGCAGCACTTACTCCTGCATCCACGCCTTAAGAACAGATAGTTTTTGAAAATTGGACTCGGTGCAATCGCATGTCTCTCATGTTTATGAAGAATTCTATTAGCACTGCAATCAAAGGAGCCATTCCAGACTCTAATGATGCTAAAACCTACTTGGCTTCTGTGGAGGAGCAATTCAAATGGACATCAAAGGCGCACGCCAGTACTTTGATTCTCAAGCTGGTGACTACTAAGTATGATGGGAGGCACGGTATTCATGAGCACATCATGATGATGAACGACATGGCCCATAAGCTTAAGGTATTAGACATGGAGATCAGTGATGGTTTTCTCATACACTTCATCATGACATCTCTTCCATCATCCTATGAAGTATTCAAGATCAATTACAACACTCAGAAGGACAAATGGATGATGAGTGAGTTGATCACCATGTTCGTGCAGGAAGAAGAGCGTATGAAGATGGACATAATTGTTGATATTGCTTATCTATCCATTGCAAATTCCAAGAAGATGAAGAATACTATTTAACAAAGGAAGCTTCTAAAGTCCAAAAGCCTAATTGAAGTGCACCTTCCAGCTCTAAGACCTCCTTAGGCAAGCCTTACTGCAAGTTTTGTAAAAAGACATGATATAAGCCGAAGGAGTGCCCTGAGTTTAAGGAGTGGTTGGCTAAGAAAGGTAATAATCGTTTCATGATACTCTTGCCCTATAACTTAAATGTTCCTGCTAATTCTTGGTGGTTTGATTTTGTTGCTATGGTTCATGTGACGAATTCTATTAAGGGATTCCTTACAATCTGGAGGCTGGGAAGAAACCA
Organism: Scalesia atractyloides; assembly: GCA_947069175.1. Taxonomy (NCBI): domain Eukaryota; kingdom Viridiplantae; phylum Streptophyta; class Magnoliopsida; order Asterales; family Asteraceae; genus Scalesia; species Scalesia atractyloides. Next base: position 86,463,116 of record CAMTDV010000021.1, read on the forward strand.
AAGAACACTAAAAGTGGGGAATAATAAGGAACTAGAAGTGAAGGCTGTGGGAACCTTACAATTATTAATGAAAACATGTTTATGCGTTAAAATTTTTTGATACCTTATATGTTCCTAAGGTTACTCGAAACCTTGTATCGTGACCAAAGTTAGACATAGACAGTTTGATGTTTCTCATGGTCATCACAAACTCACAAGTCTTTATGATTTTGTAGTGTATAGTATTGACATTCTGGATGGTGGTCTCTGTAGATTAGAACTAGATGATGACTTTTCCAAATCTTTGTTGTCATATAATATTAATGAATCAATCACAAAGATGAAACATAAATGAGACTTAGAGACTTCATCCATGTTGTGGCATCAACATTTAGGCCACATCTCACGAGAACGATTAACTCGACTCGTAAAAGATGAAGTCTTACCACCTCTCGATTTCACTGACTTTGGAACATGTGTCAAATGCCTTAAAGGTAAAATGACATCAGCGGATAAGAAATGTGCTACTAGGAGCTCTAATTTATTAGAAATCCTCCACACTGATATTAGTGGTCCTTACCCCATTGCTGACATTACTGGACATACTTCATTTATCACTTTCATTGAGAATTATTTCCGTTACATGTACTTGTATCTCATTAAGGAAAAATCTAAATCACTTATAACTTTAAAAGATTATAAAGGTGAAGTTGAAAAACAACTAGATCGTCAAATTAAAGTTGTGAGATCAGATAGAGGCGGTGAATATTATGGAAGACATACTGATATGGGTCAAGCTCCTAGTCCATTTTATGAGTTTTGTAAGGGCCAGGGGATCATGAACCAATAAACCATGCTAAGTACTCCTCAGCAGAACAGTATCACCAAACGCAGAAACCGTCCCTGATGAACATGGTGTGCAGTTGTTAGCCAATACTAATTTACCATTATTTCTTTAGACTGGTGCATTTAAAGCAGTTGTCCATATACTCAATAGAGTTCCTTCTAAATTTGTCCCTAAAACTCCTTATGAACTTTGGACAGGAAGGAAACCGAGTCTTAAATATATGAAAGTATGAGGCTGCATTGCTGAAACATAACTTTACAATCCTTTCCTAAGGAAACTTGACCCTAAAATAGTTACCTTTTTTTATCGGGTATCCTGATCATTGAAAGGTGTATCGTTTCTATTATCCTTCCCACGTCACGCGTATTGTATAAAACAAGCGTGTCGCGTTCCCAGAGGATTTTAAGGTCAGTGGGAGCAGTACCAACCCTTACAAAAAATTCTAAGAAGTACAAGATGCGGGGGGGGGGGGGGAGACTCGTCTCCATAACTCTGTTTGCTCCTCCTATACCCAATCCAACAACTGCACCTGAAGTTACTACGCCAACTCCAAATCCACCTCCACAATCAGAACCCATATACTTCATAATAAAGGCACATCAAACGCTCAAAACCAAGACGACACTGAACCAGATAATCAACTCAGGAGGTCATCTAGGCCCAAAAGGCCTACTAATTGAGATGATTATGCTACCTACCTGACTGAAGCTTAAATGGATACTGGAAAGCTCAATGATCCTATCTTATATATTAAAGCCATTAATAGTGATCAGTCTTCCGAATTGAAAAAATAAATGAACGATGAGCTTAAATCCATAAAGAAAAATGATGTTTGAGATTCGGTAAAAATATCCAACTGTATCAAACCCGTAGGATGTAAATGGTTATTTAAAACAAAACTGGATCCAAATGGGAACGCTGAATGCTACAAAGTGAGATTGGTTGCAAAGGGCTTCACTCAGAAAGAGGGAATTGATTATCAAGGGACCTTTTCACTTGTCTCTCGTAAAGATTCATTAAGGATCATTATGGCTCTAATAGCTCACTTTTTTTGGAGATACATCAGATGGACGTTAAACCGATTTCCTCAACGGAGACTTAGACGAAGATGTGTACATGAGACAACCTGAAAATTTTAAATTGTAAGTTGAAAAAATTCATATACAGGTTAAAACAAGCTTCACGACAATTGTATCTCAAGTTTCATGAAGTCATGAAGAAACAAGGTTTTGCAAAGAATCAAGTGGATCAATGCACCTACCTCAAGATGTGTGGGAGCAACTTTACTATACTTGTCCTTTATGTAGATGATATTCTATTAACAAGTAATAGTTTAGACATGTTGCATGAGTCAAAGCAGTTACTCTCGCATAACTTCGACATGAAGGATCTCAGAGATGCTTCTTACGTCATTGGCATCAAAATTCACCAAGATAGACACAAAGGGATCTTAGGATTATCTCAAAGGGCCTACATAGATCATGTCCTAACGCGCTACAAAATGCAACAGTGCAAACCCTCAGTCACTCCAGTAGTTAAGGGAAATGTTTTCGGTTCATTACAATGTCCAAAAATAAAGGTTGAAAACGAGCAAATGAGCCAGATACCTTATGCGTCAGTAGTCGGGAGCCTGATGTATGATCAGGTCTGTATTCACCAAATATTGCTTATATTGCTAGAATGCTAGGCCATTATCAAACTAATCTTGGCCTAGATCACTAGAAAGCAACTAAGAAAGTACTTCGATATCTACAAGGGACGAAAGACTATAAACTAACTTATAGAACAAGTGATCATTTAGAAGTGGTAGGCTATTCTGATTCTAACTTTACCAAATGCTAATATGACAAGAAATCCACTTATGACTATATCTTTATGTTAGCAGGTGGATCCATTTCATGGAAGGGTCCTAAACAATAGTTAACCACAACTTTCACAATAATGGCAGAATACATTGTTGTTTATAATGCAACCTGTCGTGCAATGTTGCTTAGGAATCTGATCATTGGACTCAAAAATGTTAATTCCCTTTGTACACCATTGAAGCTTTTATTGCGATAACTCCGTTGCTGTTAGTTTCTTGAACTGTGATAGATCGATTGGAGCTAGTTTATATCTCGATACAAAGTACTTGTCCGTACGTGAGGGAGTTAAGGAAAATAATCTTTGTATTAACTAAATTTCGAAGAACATGTTTCTAAATATGGGATTTACTAAAGACCTTATTTAATTGCATATTGTACTTACTTATATCTTAACTAATGAAATTTCATCAGTTGATTTTGTATGTCTCTAACATATTATGCCGGTGTAATGACACATAGACAAATATAAATACAAATAAAATGTTTAAAGGGATTACTTAGTTTGATCATAACTGTTAGGTTTTAAATTGAGACTGCAGTATCTCTAATGGGGGTCCTGAGTTGAATGATGACTCAATGGCTTTATTTCTCTGCTACGGTTCTTGGTTTAAAGCTAAAATGAGTATTAACTTCTGATCATAGTTATCTAATACTCATAATGAATGATTACTCGGCTAACTGGGAGAATGTAAGATTAAATATATAAGTATAAGTATTTAATCATGTAGCCATTGTAATCATTTATATTATATAGATCAAAATATAATTATAACCTTATAATATGTTAGTTGGTAATAGTTGATGGACCGATTTACCATTATTAACTAATAAGCTTTCTCCTTGGGTGTATTTAAGAAGATAACTAGAGAGGGTTTTAGGTTAGACAATTAATCATAACATGACACACCTTGACCTCCTCTCTCTCCATTACTATGATGTCCGCATTAAGAGTAAATTACAAAAATCATCCTTTATGTTGACAATTGATTGCAAGCTCTATCCGTTACCTTCAAAATTACAAAAAGCATACCTCATGTTTGCAAACCCTTGCACGTTATATCCTTTAGCCATAACTCAGTTAATTTCCATAGTTAAATCTAACCAAGTGGGTCCCACATGAGGGTATTTTGGTCATTTTGCCATTTATTATATAAAACAGTTTTATTAAAAACTTAAAAAACATTTCAGATCTATCTCTCTCTCTCTCTCTCTCTTTAAAGCACAAACACACATACACGTTATCCTCTCTCCGGCCACCAAGATCTCCGATCACCACCACCACCTACCTCCGGTGACCACAAATCCCCACTCGTTCCTCTTTTTCCCGTGACGCACCCATATCCTACAACCACCACCACCACCTATCTCAAGACCTGCAACATTTGTCAAATCCCACAATCACCTACTTTCAGTTTGAACAGTGGTTTTCTCAATTCCCAACCCAATTGGCTGCTCCTACATCCTGAGTGTAACAACTCTCTAAAACACCCCGAAATTAGCCGAAACGTAAACCGGACATGAAAATCGAGACGCCACACGCAAAACGAGACATGTCCACCTGGACAGTCCAGGCGCCACGCGCCAGAGACACCAGTCTCTGTCGGGACGCACGGGATGTATCCAGGTGACGTGTCACTGTTTTGCGCCATCTGGAAACCATACACTTGTGACCAGGCTGACCTAGCCTAGCTAGGCACCTCAGGTGCCACATGAGAGGGAACCCAGATCCCCGCACGACACGCGGGGGAGGTCAAAATCGGGTATAAATAGAGCAGCGTGGGACTGAAGTCTCTGCTCATTTGCGATCGAAAATATCGTTCGTATCTTGCCACACCCCCCTAAAACCCTAAACCCCTAAACCTGCGAAGCGCTGCCCGCTGTAAGTAACTTAACCCCCGATCACTAATTCACTATCCTACCCGAGATTAGGACTAACGCATGTCAAGGCCCTGCCCGACTACGTTTGTTGAAATCCTATCTCGTGTTGTATGGACACCCTACCCAATCGATCTAGAATCGCCAACGCATGTCTAGGCTCTGCCCGACTACGTTCGTTGGAGTTTTGTCGAGTGATGTATGGTTAAAGTGACTTGGGTTAACTTACTAACACATGTGCATTGTATGTTTTAATAGAAATCCCAGGAAGTAATCAAGAACCATCACCAGGAACTCCGTAGGAATACTTAAAGTGTTCAAGGCGAGTGCATTCTCTTTTTATAAATCTTTTTGTGAGTCAAAATGTGTTACCAAAACCTCAAATGTTTTAATTATGCTTAACAGTGATTGAGTATATGTATTCTACAATTACTGCCGGTATGTTGGGGTTTTGTATACATTGCTAGTCCAAAGTCACGGGAAGGTGACAGGAACCGTTACTGTTGGGTGACAGGACCCAAAGTAATATGACCCACAAGTCAGGATTGACAGTACTGATTGAGTAATTATGTAGATATAAACATTGTAAATGCGGATGATTCTCAATACTGTAAAGTATAATCACTTGTTTTGATAAAAATTGAGAGGGATTCGCTAGTATTTCTTGCTGATAAAATGTTTTTAAAACGCGTTTCAGGTAACTTAATGTGAAGCTAACAGAAGCCAGCTCGAGAGCACTGAAGGCTTAGAAAAGTGGCTATAAAAGTTACCTAAATAAAAAGGAGTTTCTGTTTTCCATAAATTAGGATTTGTCCCTAAAAATATGTATTGTATTGGAAACATGTGTTTTACCCCATTTGTTTAATATAAAAGTTTGGTGTTTTGAAACTCTGATATTTATTTTCTACTACGATCCTGATGTCGTAATTCCGCTGCCAAGTTAATAAACACCGGTACCACCAGCTCTGTGTCTCGCGGCCCCGGGGTCGGGGGTTGCGACACTAAGTGACAACGAAAAGGTCAAGCCTTTGAGATCTAAACCGGAGGGGTTTTCTCTAAGCAGCTGTTTTCATATCTAGCTTTTGAGATCTATGCAGGAGTAGGGACGATACTATTTTCGAGCTAGGTGGGGGTGGAAGTTTGTTACAGCTTGTTGTTGGATGTTTCAGAATTCATGATTTGTGATATTTGATTGAAATTCTTTGTGAAATGTGAAGAAATGATGTTGAGATGCTTAGTGTAGTCATGATTTGTGATATTTGATTTTGCAGAGATTAATGAGAATCGGCTGGATATCGGTGTTTTCGTTTTGGTCAGATTCGTAGCTAGTTTTGAGTTTAAATTATTTTGGTTTGTGGAGAAATGTTGTTGAGTTGCCTACTATAGTCATTTCCGATTTGTTTTGATACAGTTGGATGGTTTATTAATTTTAAAGGCGCGTGATGTAATTTGTATATCTGGATGTTTTGAAAAGTATGTGAATTTGATGTATAAAAGTGACTAAAACTTTCGCAAAGGTTAATGTGAAACGGATCGGTGGTTTTCATCGGAGCAGAAGACCAGATGGTGGTGGTGGGGGTGGTTGTAGGGTAGTTAGAGAGAGAGAGAGAGAAAGAAGGATGAGATAGCGATGGGGTTATCTATGTGCGTCTGTGTATATATTTAAGGTAAGGTGACCAAAATACCCTAATGTGGGGTCCATTTGGTTAGATTTAACTATAAAAATTAATTGAGTTAGGGCTAAAGGATATACCGTGCAAGGTTTTCAAATATCGAGTACGTTTTTTGTACTTTTTGAAGGTAAAGGATACAGTTTGCAATCTAGTGTCAACATAAAGGACGATTTTTGTAATTTACTCCTGCATCAATAACTGGATTATTTATTGGCTTAAATGCTATAACAGATATTATTTACAATATTATTTACATGTTTCCGGGTATATGAAACTGAATGAAGTTGACGTTTAGATTGAGTTGGCATATTAAAGTATTTTTGTTGGAAAAGAATGTGATTTTTCATATCCACAACTCCATATATTATAAATTTAACTTTATTGTCTTTTTATAATAACAAGTAAAGTTGATATCATTGTTTAGACAACTCATTTAGGGATGTCTTAACTGATAAAAACTAATAAGTTTCAATTATCTACATACATTGCCATTAGTTTGCTTTATATCTACGTTCCAAGGCACGGTTTATTGTTGTTTTACATTCATTTACACGGTCAAGCTGCAACATGTGTCGGGTCAGGTGCGATTTACACTTATTTTGCGAACCATATTTCAGGAATAACTCGCGATAGGTCATGTATCTTCTCCAAAGCATAATCTGCTCCATGTGTTACCATTGTCTTTCCAACCTGTCGAAAAATTAACAAGTAAGCATCTAGAAAAATTAAGAAATAATTATTAACTAAATCACCACTTTTTAACCTCAAAAGAAAACATATTACAAAATGTAGATGTCAACTACTTATTGAAATATCATCTAGCAATAGAAAATGACTCATCCAGATTGGATTTTAATAAAATTCATTGGTCAAAATATACCAACGATAATCATCATAAATAAATCGCATATGAATTCGCTTTTATGGATGATTTTGAGCGAAATCGAATGGAATAAAGTAGAACTTTATAATATTATGCGAGTGACAAAGGATCTGAAAATTACAAGTGACTCTTATTGTTAGTAACTAGCTTTTTACCCGCCGCGCGTTAAAGCGGCGTCATACGCGACATGAAAATTTCTAGACTACAATCAACCTGACTCGTATCCGAACTAAATTTACGTTGAAACATAAAGTAATCCGAGTTGATGATGTTGAATGAAAATATATTATATTTGACCTAACTTGTTTCCAAACAAAATTTACGTGGAAATGTAGACCAATCCAAAACGTACATAAAATAAAAATGTGTGATGGCATTGTACACAGCGTGATAAATTGTAAACTCAAATCGACCCAACTCATTCCTGAACTCAATTTACGTCAAAACATTAGTAACTCAAATTTATCTTGTCGAATGAAACTTATTATATTTGACCCGATTGTTTCTAAACAAACTTTACGTCAAAACGTACATAAAAATAAAACATTTTGTAATTGACCAGACTCAATTTAAAAAAAAATACGTTAAAGCGTAGACAAACTCGAATTTATACCGACACGTACATTAAAATAACAACGTAGGAAATTAATTTTAGGATAAACTCGAAACTTTGGCAACTTAAGGGGTCAAAATGACATATATAAAATTAGAGGTTAGTTTTGTTGTTATAGCAAAGTTTAGAGGTAGAAGGGGTTGGTGGCTTTTGCCACCTGCCTTCTTCTTTAAGGTAATTATTATAAATAGTTAAAGTTGTTAGTATCTAATTTATTAAAACAAATTTACCACAGCGGTATGAAGTCCAATAACTTTGGCTGCTGCAATATTTCCAGCATTGTCATCAAAAAATAGCTGTGAAATTAAACACAAACAGGTGATTAAAATTAAAATATGTTGAAAAATAAATAATTATTGAGAGTTGATTGGAAGGGTGGTAATACCGTTCTGGTAGGATCAACCTCAGCAACATCAATAGCAATATTGAAGGCCTCTAATGAAGGCTTCAGAACCACAGGAACCTCCTCCGACTTGGAATTGAATAGATTCGGATTCATGGTCTCAAAACAAATGATCTGCTCAAAGCAGTCGGCGATTCCAAGAAGATTCAATGCCTTGATCGCATGGGCTCGATCCGAATTTGTGAATATCTGAAACTAACTTACTTGAGAATTCCTTCCTAAGTTAAAAAAAAAAAAAAAAAAGTAAGTGTAGCTTACGATTTTGCGTTGAGTGATGGTGAGCAAAAGGTGTCTTAATTGATGATCTGGCTTGATTAGATGGTAAGGCAACCTTCCGTGCACGATGCTATGGTATTCATCTGCGTCCACATCATAACCTAACGCCTGCAATCAAACGCAAAGATTGTAAATGGTGATCTACAGCGGCAGACCCAGGAATTATTTTCTGGGCGTGAAAACAAGTGGTCAACTAAAATTTCAAAACTATAAAAAACATTAAAATTTTATTTTAAGGGGTGCGCGCCAGCACACCCAGGCTCTCAACTCTCAAGTAAGTCCGCCCCTGATGATCTAACTGATTAGACATGGAAACAATTCGAGAGTGACTTACTCGTAAGCCAGCGAGAGTGCTTCCGTAGGTTTTGAAGAGTTGAACACGAAGAGCAGAAGCTTTCCTCGGTTCAAATCCGCATTTTTCAACTAAAAAATCTGCTAGAAACGAATTAACTGATTAGAATCTTATTTTTCTTCACTGAATAAATGATTTGGTTTCTGTGTTGTATGTACCATCTATGTTACCCTTGGTGGCGTCACCGAATCCGATGCTTGAAGAGTACAGAGTATCATCCAAATCTGCGATTAATGTCCATAAGCAAAGCAATCACACCTTGAAGACAGGGATGACAATGGGTCGGATACAGGGCCGGCATGACTAATCTCATACCCATAACTGGTTGTAAAATATTATTTCACACCCGGCTTATTACCCATAGAATATTTACCCATCGGGTATCGGTATACCCGTTGGTGTTTTAAAAAATTCCCTTTAGGATATTTATGTATATATATTTTCTATTTTCCTTTATAGTTTTATGTTTTTAAAATATATACAATATACTAAACAGTGATAAATAACATACATATTATCATCACCATATAATCTTTGTAATATTTTAATATGTTAACATATTATGTTATTTATCTAAATTTTCTTTTGTAATTGTAGCATATAATATAAATAACGTCATCAAAACACACATCACAAAAGAAAATTTTATTTTTGAAGTTTTGAACCCGCTAGAATGAAAAACTATAAAATATACTTTCAGGTAATCTTGTCAAGTATCACCTAATTTCTTACCCCTCCCGTACTCGCCAAATATTTTTTTTCCATACCCATACCCATACCCGGTCTTATACCCGTCGGTTATCGGGTATACCCGTCCCAAATACTTCGGGTTTCGAGTATACCCATTAGACTCGGGTTTTTTTGCCATCCCTACTTAAAAGTTTGTCAAACATAACATAGAATATATAAGAAGGAATGCATACCGAAGATGAGAGAATCAAAAGGCGAGTATGAATCCATGATGGAGAGATTGAAATTTGTAAGCAAGTAGAAGAGAAGAGAGCAGAGGATTGGAGGGGGAAGAAAGTAATGGTATTTATAAGGGAAAGGATTTGATTGATGACTCATTTTCATTATTATTCTAATGCGTAACGTGATAAATGAGTGTATATTTCACCGCGTTGGTCCCCACCATCTCTCCATTTATCTATAAAATAATATTTTAATCCTTCAGCCACATAGCCTGGTAGCATCACCAAGCTATTTTTTATTCCATAAATGAGTTTTATAATATCAACCCATTCGTTCCTATCTGTATGTCTATAATTTATGAGATTCTCATAATTGTATTTTTTTTCTAACTTATGTGTATACTTTTAAATATATAGTTAGTGGGATTATTCACGCTTCATAGTTAGCTTTCGGTCATTATCTGTTTAGTTTGGATTCATCACTTGTGGCTTAGTGGTAGAGAGGTTTGGGTTCTTCGATTGAGATTTAAGTTCAATTTGTATTTGTGTTATTTTGGTGGATTAGGCAATGATAGATAGAGTCTATTCTCCTTGCAGAGGTATCAGAGAATTCTGCTCTTGTGGTGGCACAACGACTGTTAAGTGGCAGCCGGCGTATGGTTTCTCGGGGGAACGCCCAAGCCAAACTCTGAAGCAAACGTGGACCCGGTTAAGACAATATAGTCTGGCTAGAGTAGGACAACAAGACTCTCCAATTTGAGAAGTGCGGTAGCCTAACATAAGAAATTTTTTGTTCCAAAAAAAAAATCTATTTAGTCATGGTAAAAGTTCCATTTGTCTTTCCTTTTGACCTTTAGCAAAACTCAAAACCAACACCTGCCATTCAAATAGAACCGGTCAATGTATTAGGTATATGAAAGAATAATGCATAAATTATGCTTTTTTAGTAAACATTTTTTTTTGTAAACATAAAACATTCTGAAACTTTAAAATCTTTTCAAGAAATTAATTTGGTTTGCCAAAATGAAATTCGTTTCTCCATGAGAAAGCTTGTTAAAGAGATTTTGAAGCATTAAAATGTTTCATGTATAAACATTCAAAGCTACAAATTAGTAAGATCACAATAACCGTAAGATATTTTTGACGGTAGTTTGTAGGATGCAGGTAGCGGAGGCCATTGGGTTAGGACGAATGTGGGTAGATTTAAATGGTTGTCGTGGGTTCCGAAAAAGGTTTCTAATTTTGCGTGGAGGCTTATTCAAGGATGTATTCCGACTAAAATGGCTCTGGCGCATCGAGGTATAGGTGTTGGGGATTTAACATGTGTTTTATGTGGTTATGGGGATGAAAATGTAGACCATTTAATTGCTTCTTGTGTTACTGTGAAGACTATATGGTGGCTTATCTGCATTTGGTTCATGTTAAATAATAATGCACAAGATATTTTGAGAGAAGTTGACAAGCTTAAAGGCTCTTCAAAGTGGAAGAAAGTTATTTTCGTCATATGCTATGCAACTTTTTGGAGAATTTGGAGGGCTCGGAATGCAATTATCTTTGACAATGCCCATTGGTTGATTATGAAAGTGGTGGAGGACGTAAAAGAAGATTCTTTTATGTGGCTTAAAAATAAGTCTCTCTTCTTGAATTTGGATTGGGAGAGGTGGAGCGACTTTAACGTGAGGGATGTCGTTATGTAATATGTTTTTTGTTGGGACTTCTAGTTTCTAGTTGGCCCCGTTTTTCTATTTTAATAAAATAGCCGCCGTTCGAAAAAATTTTTTGGTGGTGACAATAATTATGATGGCAATTAATCTATGTGTGTATATTAAGAAGGGGGTAGGGGTTTGTCTTTGGAAGATTATAGTTTGCAATTCAGAAGGGGTGACAGCGCAGCTTCTTGCCCGTCTACCTTCTGTTTTGATGTAATTTGACAAGTTTTTATTAGAACTTATTATTAATAAAAAGAAAAGGATTTGGTATTAAAAAAAAGATTTTTCATGTCATATTATATATATATATATTAAGCCCATTAAGTCTAACCACCTTCCAAATCAATCTCCACCGTTGGATCATGCTGAAATTAAATCTCAGCCACTTAAACTCACAAAAATAACCGCTATAGTGGGGGTTCAGAGCGGTTCATGACGGTTTTCTTAGGAGTTGGGTACCTCCTATTTTTTTCTACCTCCACTTCTTGCAAGTTATCTTCTTATTTTAGGCCCATTATCTCCAAACCACCTCCTACAAATCTGGGTCATGTATTGATATATAATGGCATGACGGGTCTTAAACTACTGGACAATTTTATCTCAATGTTTTAAATTTGCTCGGCGAGAACAACAAGAGCCCACCGCCTGCTGTCACAAACCTAAGTCACAATCACAGGAAACCAACATCGTCATTTCGCAGGCAGGTTTGATTGGGAGCATTCAAAAGTATTAACGGCCTACAATCAATGTGCAAGCTTGACCAGAGAACTTTGATGGGGAGATAAAGCAGGTTTTTTTCTTTCACATACTTATATGCTTATTAAATCATCAACTATAAATCATGGCCGTTCAAATTCATATTTTCTTCTAGAAGGGTGGTTTTCTTCTTTCCTATTTTCCTGTTGTATGCATAAGTTTTCTTAACCCATCGTTTCTTCATCTCTTCGTTCTCATAAATCGGCACCTTATACACGGGGGGCTAATTGAAATTCATCGCTGCAATTGTTACATCCAATTACCATTCTTTGTATCTTCTTTTATCTATTTTTTGTTATTGTTTTACCATTCTCTAAGTGTGCAGATTGTCATCAACATGAGGCTGCTAAAAGGGCTGTTGGCAATTCTATTGTTAATTCTACAAACAAGATTAATAGGATTTTCACTGAAGTCAGAGACTCCCAAGGATTAACATATGACGTATCTTGTGAATTAAATCTTGGGTGGTATGTTATTTGGTGAGTTATAGGGTTGTTGATGTTTGCTTGAATGTATTAAGAGAGTTGCATAGTAAAAAGATAGCTGACTATGAACCGGAACGAGATCGTTATTTTGTCAGTTATAATATTTTTTCCAGCCATGCTTATTCAAATTTTAGATTTTTATTTTGTTTGGCATATGGATTATTTTTTCTTTGGAATTACTCAATTAGCAACGTCCTTGCATCTAATATGGTCTTTTTCTGCTAGGATTGAGCTATTGGTTTGTTGATCCTCATGCCTCGTATCTCTTATAAAGTGAAACATTTTTTTTTTTTTAGACTGGCCTGTACGTGATTGCTGAAGCTCTTGGATTGGCTGTTTTAAAGGCCCTTTGTGGCTATCGGTGCGGGACTTGATTAAGATGCATAGCTTTACGTCGTTGGATAGGAAGAAAAAAGGGGTGCAGGCGATTATCTTTAAGGCGGCTTGGTGCATCTGGAGAGCGCAGAATGATTGTATTTTTCTGCTAAGACGATGAGCATTCAAAAGATCAAGGAGACCATAGTTCAGATCGTTAGGAGACTTGTGGTTAAAGAACATGTCACCTTTCAAAATGTTAGCCTGGATACACTGGATAACGTTCGCTTTGTAATAGTTCTCCTCTGTTTTTGGCCAAGCGGCTTGCTATCCAAAGGCGGTTTAAGAAACATGTATACAACGTATACGTCATATGTAGGATACACATTAAATTAAACCATATGACTTTCCAAGAATCTTAAGGGTAAACATGTTTGAATAATTATAATTGTAGATGACTGGACTTAAGATTTATAGATAACAATTCAATAAAGAAATTCTAGATAAGGTTTCTATTTAAAATTTTAAATTTAAAACACTTTTTTATTTTATATTTAACAAATAATGATGCAAAGAGAAAAAATTACTTATATTAGTACTACATTAAAATATCTGTCTATTGGACGGGTATTAATAGGGGTGAATCTATGCCTAAGTGACATCATTTCATGTTTACTTTTGCATTAAAATGACACTATTTCATGTTTTACCACACATCAATTTTATTTTATATCGTTTTATGATTGTAAACTGTTCACGTTCGTTTTGCTTTTATAAATTAAATAATGATGCTTTTGTTTGTAATGTTATTTAGATTTGTGTCCGCTTAATATAGATTATCTTTGTTTGTTACATTGTATGCGTAACCCGTCCACCGGACGGGTATTAAACTAGTTTCAAAAGAAGGAAACCTTTGGTCAATGCGACTACGATATGATTTCTACTAGAGATTCACAAAATTTATTCACGGTAAAGGTTAGCAAGAAATGTAGCCTTGTATTTTATCAATGCCTGGAATGTAAGGATCACATAATAGTGTTTACCATGAATGAAACGATCCATCTTTTAACGGTTTTCGTCTATGTGGTTTATCAAAAATCACTATTTTTAGTCTATTTGTTAAAAAATTTGAGAAAACAGCCCTCGTGGTTTCACTTTCGTAACTATTACAGTCCACCTTCGTTAACTCCATCCACTTATTCTGTTAAGTATGCGTGAAATGACCAAATTGCCCCATTAAAAAAAGATGTTGGTCACCGGATTCGAACTTGCGACCTTTGTTTTGAAATGTAGATGTTAAACCGTTAAGACATGTAGATGTTAAAAAAGGGATGACTGCGTCCGCTGATTTAAATGACTTTGGGTATTTATTTGTCGTAAACTACATTTTTACTGACGATAAATACAATGGTAGCTCTTTGAGTGTTTTAGGGAGGAATCAAGTGTTGCATCCGGTGAGAGAGATGCCGATCGTTGGAGGGACTGGGCTTTTTTCGATTTGCGAGTGGTTATGTGCTTACAAATACTCGGTTCTTCAATGTAAGCAGTGGTGATGGAGCATTTGAGTATAATGTTCACGTCCTTCACTATTGATTATCGTCTTCGAATGGTTTGAAGGTTTAAACAAACGTACATTTATTGTTTATCATGAAGTTAATTATTGCTTGTTTATCAACCAAAAATATGTGTGTTACAAAGGAATAATTGTTATATAGTATGTGATATTCGTTATTAAGATGTTTTATTTTACTATTCACTCTATATATCGAATCTTGAAAAGCTTCCTGAATAGTAAATTGATGAGATGCAAGACATGAAGTAAATTGATTATTTTATTATATTTTTCCATGTCTCATTTGATAAGATAATTAGGGGCACGTGTATTATATTTTTTAAAGCTGAATACGTCACTGTTTTTAATATTTTTTTCTTGGCATTTATATATAAACTTCGTTGAATTTTTTTTATTCAAAATAGTATTGTGAGGAACCGAACCAATCCCAATATCACTATCAGTATTGTTATAATCGGAACCGGTATCAGTATTCATGTTTTATGACCCGTACTGGTATTTGTTTTTATGGATTTCAATATAAAACACATTCTTTTGTGCATATGAAGACTTTAACTGTTACGAACCAAACCGAATCAATATTGACCGGGTTTCTACCTCATCACGTGAGGAATTCCTGCTAGTACTAATAAATAATAAAATACAAAGAACTTGGAAAAAGTCCATTAAACCCTTACGTTGGGTTAAGGGGATGTGCCTCGGCAAGACATTATTGATAGAACCAGTGACGGATCTAGAAAATCTTCGTAGGGGTAACGTTCGAAAAAACGTCAAAAAAGGTCAATTTTTTCCAAAATTTACACTACCCCGGAGCGCCAAGGGGTAACGCAGACTAGCCCTTCCCCTAAGGTAGGTCCGCCCCTAGAGAGAATGAATAAACAATACAAAATTGTAGGCAATTAGTGCCTTCCATGACATTTCTAAAATGGTCGACTAAACCCCTGAATTACCAATGGGCCTGACGAGCGGGCTTAAACGTTCGAAGTAGGAATGTAATCTCGGCCGAATTTCGTCTAAGTCATAAACGGCCCATTTGGTTAAACCAATCTAAACACCTACTCAAATTGTGCCCGTCACTAACTAGCCCAATTGAGAATATAATCCAAAACAATTATTAAACTAAATGTCTAAGCCTTCCAGGCATCCAACTTTGACCAACTTTACTTCTGCCCTGGTTTATTTTGACCATGACTATAATGGACTTTGGCCAAGCTGACTTTGACCAAGGATGAAATAACAACTGATTTGTATAAAAGAATATTGGGTAGGACATCTGAAAAGCCAAAAAAAATAGAAAAAAGAAAGTTTATTTCTATGTATCAAATTTAAACAATATGTATACACGTATTTATGCACTTCACCCAAGTGAACTTTTTTTTAAGGGTGACTTTCAACATGTACATGATTATTGGTCACCGGGTTCCCGTCAAGGACAGTTACCCTTCAGCCCAACCTTGGCAGACGCGATGTTCTATCGGGCCCCGGCTGCTGCTCTGACTAACCTTCGCCCGGAAACCATACTGCCTTCACACGAGAACCTCGCTGGGGTAACAGCTGGGTAAAACCGGGTTGCCCTCTGGATCAAACCATGCCTCGGTAGGCAACGATCCATCATTGGGACGTCCCGCACCTTTCGCCACAGCCGGGAGTCGAACCGGCGTCTCCAAGGAGAACAACCGGCCCAACAACCAAGTGGGCTAGGGTGGGGGATTTCACCCAAGTGAACTTGATTTCACATAATCAGGGGCGGAGGTCAATGGAGGCTCGGGAGTGCCCCGGCCCCCACTGAATTTTCACTCGTAGTGTCATATATTGGACTTTTAAGAGTCGTATCAAGTTTTTGTTTAAGCTCCGCCACTCTTCATGTTTAAGTTCTTGAGATCTATTGTTCGATCCTATTTGTTTCTTCTTAGGCCCTCACACACGCAAACAATCACATATTGGCCCTCTAGGATTAGTTAATTTGGTTTTGGCTACAAAACTTATATTTACAATTTAACCCAAATTTTGATATTATATGACATATTCGTCCAAGAAATCACAATTATTGAAATGAACATATGCTAATATGAAACATAAGAGAATTTGTCATTTTGATATGGAATTGAAGTATATCAAATATGTTCCATTGAAATTTGGGATTTTACACCAACTTTTATCTTTCATTTGGATTTTCGACTTCGACTGAAGTGTTTAAGGAAGCCTATCCTTTTTTAGAGCATCTAACTCATACACCCACTAATCCTACTTCTAAATCTACAACCTATGAAGTTTTGTTCACTATGAGCCTAGAACCCTCAACCTCATGGAAAGGGACATATACTGTCCATTGTTGTTGAAGATCTTACTTGTGGTGTGGATTACTTGTGGTCATGAGCAACTTTGGTCCATAGCATTCGACCCCAAGAGGATTTCAAACTAATATATCAACCAGAGTGCTTCAAAGTTCAAAGGTCGATTTCTCAACCTCTTATGGTTTGTGCAATTTCACTTTTGTTTCCTAAACGCCCACAAATATTTATATTACACATTACACTATATACAAAACGTCAAAACCTATCAAATAAATATATAAAATCAACCCAATAACGTTAAACAATATAAAGGAATATTTCATCAGATCCAAAATTATGCCAACAAAGCAAATGTTTAAAATAGATTTCACATGGTGATGAAAACCGGAAAATATATAAAATGTCATATGTTGATTAAACTAATTTTTCTGTCTTAAACCAATACATATTTATACAATTAGTATGTCTATATAAACAGGATGCACCACCAATCCTCAATACCCCCCCCCCCCCCCCCTTCTTCTAAAAATGGCACTATTTCTCCATACCATTATCACCATTCTCTTATTCACACTTGTTATTCAAGCACAATATTCTGAACAATTTTAAAAAAGTTATCACCAAAATCACTTGGTTTAAAGCAAGAAAAACTAACACAACTCCACTTCTACTATCATGACATAATGACCACAAGTGAGCCTACCATGGTCAGGGTGGCTGAGGCTGCCACAAGCAAGACCTCAAAAACCGACTTTGGTGGGACGGTCGTGATCGATGGCCCGTTGACAGTGGGTCCAGAACTAACCTCAAAGAATGTGGGAAGAGCACAAGGGATGGTTGCGTGACTTTGGGTTTTTATATGTTGTAAATTATGTTTTCACAGATGGTAAATACAATGGTAGCACTTTGAGTGTCTTAGCAAGGAATCAACTGTCGTTGCCGGTTAGAGAGTTGCCAATCGTTGGAGGGACTGGGGTTTTCCGATTGGCTTGTGGTTATGTGCTTACAGATACTCGTTTTTCAATGCAAGCAGTGGTGATGGAGCATTTGAGTACAATGTTTACGTCCTTCACTATTGATTATCGTCTTCGAAAGGAGTTTGAAGGTTTAACAACCTTATTTTTACTGTGTGTTTATAGAAGTTATATGGTTTTTGTTGGCTGTTGCTTGTTTATCAACTAAATGTATGTATTTGTGTTGCAAAGGAATAATTCTGGAACAAAAATAAACCTTGATTTATGTTATTTTTTTCAAGTTCTTAAGAAAAAAATTGGGTTATTCACATACCACATTTCCATTATTTCTTTCAAGCTGAACACCAAATTGAAGTTCACGTTTAGATTATTGAGTTGAAATATTAAAGTATATTTTGTTTAAGAGAATGTAATTTTTCATATCCATAACCTCATATAAACTACGTTATATTCTTATGTATTACACGTGTTGAATTATGAACATTGCATGTTCGCAGACCATAATAAGACAAGTAGGTGTAAGTGTTAATCATCCTACAAGCTTGCAATCTCTTGTTCATGTTAATCAATAGTTCAATACCCAACCTGGTTCTAAAGTACTTAACAACTTTTGTCGCAAATAAAAACAATTTACGTATAAATGATTTATATAATAAAAAAAATCATGGTTTGAGTTTAAAGAAATTTATGTAATTAAAGGCTTAAAACTAGATTATATGTTAAGTAAGGGCCATTTTTTTGCAATGTACGTAATTCAAATATATCATTATCATTATAACTCTACTATAAAAAAACCGAAAAAATTGTTTTTTGGTGATTAGATCTAATTTAAAAAAAAATATTTATCAATTTAAAAATAGATTTGATGTAAGCGCAGATATTAAGCTAAGGATTTTAAAATAAGCAATGTTGTCATTCTATGATATTTACCCAATTAAAAAATAATAAAAAATCCATTAGAAGTAGGATTAAACTTCATTGTCTTTTTATAAGAATACAAAAAGTAAATATCTATTCATCATCATTGTCGGGTAACCGAAGTGCGTATATAAAAAGTAAATCTCTTGTATTCATTGTCGTCATCTGGTAGCCTAAGTTGTAAAACACAAAAAGAAATAAAAGAATCCTTATTCTTCATTGTCGTCGGGTGGTGGAAGTGCTTATTCAGTTATTTGTATTTTGCTTAAGTTATTGATACAAGTACATATGATATAGCCTTTTACGATAGAGAGAAATAGTTTCTTTTGAATACAACTCCGTCTAAAGTTTAAACCCTAAACATAAAATACAAAAAATAAAACCTAGTCTTTATCGTGCTGGGTAGGCAAGGTACGTAATTATATTTCACCGAAGTTATCTATCAAAACACGCTCGAAGGTTGTTTATGATACCAAAATATATTTTAATATTAAGAAAAAAATTAAACATAACTATATAATTAGAAAATAAAAAAAAACTTAATAAAAATATTATTAGAAAAAATAAAATTATATAGTACATAAAGTTCGTATTAAAAAAACTAGTTAGATGAGTCCCTAGAGAAGTATGCAGTGACACTTGAATGAGTTGATTTACAGATTGAGTGCTATTCATCAATGTTGGTTTTTAATATTTATAGTTATAATTATAATAGTCGTTGGGCCTTTGTTTTGCGGTGAGAGGGCGTAAAATCATGTTACCAATGTTGCAAGGAGGGTGTAAGACCATGCTAAATAACAACTGAACGGCAATCAAAACCGGGAAAACATAAAATAAAAGAGGTAACTTTATAGAAATGTAACCAAGTTTTTTATGTGTTTCAATTAAGTCACTCAAACTTATTTTGTCTCATAAAAGTCATTGAAGTTTAATTTGATGTTTTAATGGTATGTAATTATTAGGTTAACATGTCATAAAGATGATGTATTAGGTTTCACTATCTGTGTTCCGCCGCCACCACCAATGACGGTTCTTCCACAATTCCACCACTGATTATGCCGCCGCCGATATCATGCCACAAGTTTGAAAAAAAAATATTTTTCTCACCTTGACGGGAGTTCGACCGGTCACACCCGATTCCGGCGAGGACCTGTTTCAAAGCCGACGGTGGCGGCGGAGATGGGGTATCATGTGTCGACGGTTCAGAACCGGATGCCGCCAGTGTGGTTCCTCCGGCGGCTCGTTTTCTCATCGTTGACCGAGATACTTACAATTTCCGGCAAACAATGTCTTATGGTTTCAGATCACGAATCCTTCGTAGATTTCTTCAGTCGGTAAGCTGAGAATGCTGAATATAGATGATTGAGGCGGTTGAATGGTTGATGCAAGCTTATCGGCCGGCGTGAAGTTGATTGCAAACGGAGGGTTGCAGCGGTGGTTGTCAAACGTAAAGTCTTGTTTCAAAATGAACGTACAACATATATAAATAAACATTATATTTTATATTATTATTATTATGTTTACATTATATTCATCCACAATTTCTATATTGCAAAAAGATAATAAAATATTAGTTTTAGAAAATAGTAACCTGATGACCTGATAATTACATAGTATTAAAACATTAAATAAAAGTTTAGTTATTTTAGAGAGATAAAAAAAGTTTGGATGAGTTAATCGTAACAATGGACAAACTTGATTACATTTCTGTGGCATTTCCCCTAAAATAAAACATAAATTTCAAAAACCAAGTGGCTCACGTGACGTAAAACATAGATGGAGTTGAATTTATATTAACACGTATTAGAAAGTAGAGGGTAACAAAAACTTAATGGGCCAAATGTGACCATTAAATACCATGCTAAGTAGCAACCGAACGACGATCAAATTAAAGAAACTAAAACAAAACTAACAAAAAGATAAACTCATTTAACTTGGTGGCAAAACTAAAAAACAAATTTAATATTATAAAATAATAAACCTTAAAGTTTAATACGAAAAAAAAGTAAAAAAAAAATCACTATTTATCCTAGTGTTGTAAATTAGTATATATAGATAATTTTAATAAACCTTAAAGTTTAATAAGAAAAAAAAAATCACTATTCTTTGGCCTTCGATCTCTTCGTCCCCATAATAGTCCAAACTCTCACCATGTTTACCCTCTTCATACTTTCATCTCTCCTTCAAGAAAGCTTTCCAGAATCACTTGTAAATGGAACTTAATATGTTGGTCCCTAGCATAACACCTATCATTTATATACAGTGGCGGACCCAGGAAAATTTTCATGGGGTGCGGAATATTTTTAAAGATTTTAGACCCATAGTATATAAAAAAATTTGGTTAATTTCGGATCCGGTCGGTTCGGTTCGAGTCGAGTCATGTAAAACAAAAAAACATTAAGCTAAAATTTATATAACCATCAAAAACACGTCAAATGTCGTTACAAACATATTTAAAATGTCGCCCTAGGGGTTTTCAATTTTTGAAATTTATCCAAAATATCATTTAGTGCTACTTTTCAATTATAAATCCACCGAAACATATAAATCGATCCATTAGTTCATAAAACAACACTAAAGTACTAAACATACGAATCTCTCCATTATTTTCATTTTTACTTTTGAAACCCTACTAATTGTTGATTACTTTGTAAGTTAAACAACAAAATCATCATATTAAAATCTAGAACAACCAATAAAACATCAAAATACATAATAGGAAGGAGCGGTTTGGGTTAGGTTATTTTATTTTATTTTTTTGAACGGTAAATTTGGATAACTGACGGACCATTGGATTACCAGCATGCCACCAACGGAACCACATGATATCTATCTCCACTAGCCAATAATGCATATGCACCAATTCAGGGAAACCCAATAAATTTGGGAAAACCTCTTTGTGGGAATTGAATCCAGGACCTAATGATTCTTAAGTCTTATCACACCCTAAGATGTCACAAGGTTATAATGTCATGGGTTGAGTTATTTTATATAGTTCAAATTTTGTTGGGTTGGGTTGGGTTAAGTGAGCTTGGGTTAATGAGTGGGTTACAAACTAATAAATAATGTTATATCTTTATAAAAATCAGCGTTTAGGTTATATTTTTGTAAAAAACAGTGTTTATTACAATTTTTTTATAAATTAAAAATATGATCTTTTAAGGAGGGCAGTTGAAATTTTCCAAGGGGTGCCAGTGAAAAATTCCAAGGATGCGGTCGAGATTTTACCGGAAAATTAACACTAAAATTTATTTTTTTAAGGGGTGCGGCCGCCCGCCGCCCACCCACAGATGTGAGTAGGTCCGCCCCTGTCTATATACTAAAGGGATTGCAATCCTATATCAAAAAATATAAAAAATAAAAGATAATCTAAATATCTAATAATAATTTAGTTAGCAAAAAGATGGAGAAGATGTAATTTACTCATTTTGAAAAACTATTCCAGGAAACATGGTCACGCGTTTTGGGAAAACATGTAAAAAAGTCAAGATAGTTTTAATTGATATGGGATTAGGGAAAACATGTAAAAAAGTCAGATAGTTTTAATTGCTATGGGATTGAACTAAATTCTTCTGTGTTGAACAAATACAATATGAGTCCATTTGAATTGTTATGAAAGCAAGTGTTTCTTACAACATGTTAATAGAAATTATTTTATCACATAGTATTTTGTTATTGATGCAACTTGAGACACAACAAGTTGGATTATGATATTTAGGGTACTGATTAGTTTATCTGTGGGTATTATGATTATCATATAAGGCCACGCGTAATGGGCATTATAGGGACGCTATTTTTTTAAAGGTGTGAATTATTCGTAAATGTCGGGAGTCTAGCATACGTTGTCTTAACCGGCTCCGCGCTAGAGAGCTCCCTCGCACAATAGATCCCCAATAGGGACGTTAAATGGTTTGATAACGCCTACATTTCTAGAATAATGCCCAACGAGGAGAAATAAATAGAAAATAATGAATTAAAGGGCATTAAAGGGCCCTAACCATTACATGGGCCGTTATAATGTTGATATGATGAAAAATGCCCTTTACGGAGCCTTAACCATTACGAATGGTCAAATAGTTAAGTGGTTTCTTGATGCACTATATAAAGAGGTGACACCACCATCTTTTGATACATCCAACTCTCTATAAACACACACATATCGCCCAAATTCTCCAAAAACAAATGCATAACATTATTACCACTCTTATTCACACTTATTATTCAAGTACAATCCTATGAATTTTCAAAGCTGTTATCACCAAAATCACTTGGTTTGAAAAAACAAAAACTAACACACCTTCTACTATCATGACATACGGAGCACCACGCCTGACATCGTCCAGGTAGCTGAGGCCGCCACAACCAACACCTCCAAAACCGGGTTTGGGTCAGTGTCCGTGCTTGACGGCCCATTGACAGTGGGTCCCGAACTAACCTCAAAGGTTGTGGGAAGAGCACAAGGAATGGTTGCGTCTGCTGACTTAAATGACTTTGGGTTTTTATTTGTCGTGAATTACATTTTTATGGACGGTAAATATAATGGTAGTAGTTTGAGTATCTTAGGGAGGAATCAAGTATTGTTGCCGGTGAGAGAGTTGCCGATCGTTGGAGGAACTGGGATTTTTCGATTTGCGCGTTGTTACGCGCTTACGAATACTCAGTTCTTTAATGTTAGCACGGGTGATGGAGCATTTGAGTACAATGTTTACGTCTTTCACTATTGATTATTGTCTTCCAATGGGGCTTGAAGGTTTAAGAAGCTTACATTTACTGTATGTTTAGTTGTTTAGTGTTATTATATTTACGAAATCATTTTTCATGAAGTACGTGTGTGTTTTTTTTAATGGAAAGCTGTGATGTAGGAAGTAATATTTATTTATGAGTTAAAATCTCTCACAAACTTTGTCTTATTTAAAAATAGTAAGACAGATGTTGAACGTTGATTAATTGAATTAAAGGTTAAGATTGATTACATCATTACTAACAATAACCATACTATTTAATAAGATTCAAATGTGAGAGTGCTGGTGTACAAACCGAAAGTTGAGAGTGTTATCGGTCAATGGGTGAAAGTTGGGTTTATTTAAATCCAATATCCCTATTAAAAAACAATATCATAAAATCAGACATTTTTTTATCTTTAATATGAGTATAACATTGCTATATTTTTTTAAATGACATTTTTTTTAAAAAAGTTGAAAATAGTGTTTATAATTGTGCTATAAGTATAACCAACACATATATAAGCAACACATCAGTTTTTATAATCAACACATACCTATATAATTATAACCAGCACATACGTACACGATTAAAACAATCACATAGTTTATATAGGCAACATATGAATAGAACCAGCACTTACGTATATAATCATAATCAACACATATACAAGCAACACATGACTTTGTATAATCAACACTTGAATTTGAAACCACTTCTATAATTTTGAAAATTTTTAGAAACCAACTTTAAAATAAAATACAAAAATGCCCTTTATACATTAATGAACGGGATGACACGTGACATGTTATAAATGGTTCTTAGGGTGAAGGGAGTGGGAGGCAAACCCACTCGGCAAACGTGTTTACCGCGCGGTAACACCGCTGCCGGTGGGTGTTGCCGCTCGGTAAACTTAGGCAGTCGGCAAAGGTTTGTCGATTCGGTAAAGATGATGGGTTGTTGCTGCTGCTATTCAAATTAAAAAAAAAACATTTTTTGTTAAAACCTGCTATTCAAAATAATAAAAAAAACCTGCTATTCAAAATAAATAAATAAACATTTTTATTTAAAAGCTGAAGCTGCTATTTATTTTTTTAAAATGCAAAACGATGGCACACGCGGATCATTTTTTGTAATTAATTTTGATGTTTTAGTCGTTTTTATTTTACACATAATTTAAAAAAAAACGAAAACAAATAAAAGTTTGCCACTCTCAAGTGTTTAAGGGTGAAAGAAATGCTTCCCATGTGGGGAGTGGTGACTTTTTAACCCTACCAATCTCCTCATGCCATGTCAACTCCCCACTTTTACTTCCCATTTTACATTAAACACTGGCATTGCTCCGCACATAATAAACCTATTTATCTTAAAAACTAAAAAAAATTGTGATTGATTGAAAATGAGTGGGGTCCCCCATTAACCCACTCTCTTTCTCCTCCCTCTCTTCTCTTCCCGCTCGTGAGTAGTCACCGCCTTTTACCATCACCACTCACCGCAAAGGGGGTGGCAACCCCTTACCGATCGGCAAAGTAACTCCCCGCAGGGAGTCACCGATCACATACCGTCCACCCTAACCATGCCAATACTTTTCAGCATAGTTTAAACTTTTTTGGTTAAATGATATGGCACACTCTGATTGTTCGATTTTAAAGTTTGTCACTTTTAAGTGTTTAACCACTCCTTCACCCTTATTGATTTTACACCATATGAAATCTGTATATGATCCTTCCAGATCTATTCATTAGTGTTTACTAATTTTACCATTCACTCTATTAATTAATATAAATTAAAGAAAGTACATAAATACCACAGCAATCGGTTTTGTGCATGGCGAAATATACAAATATATATTAAGGACTTTGACAAACAAAAAAAAACTTTTGAAGCGCAAGGTTTCACATTGAAACAGATTAATTTTATTAATTGAAAGTTTAAACACCTAAATGTTTCTGGATAAAATGTAGTATCAATGACGGGTTTTTTTTATTACAAAAGAATAAGAGAATAAAGAACATCACTACAACCCAAAACATGCTATTACAAATTTACAATAACCGGCAGTGTTGCGAAAATCGGGACTAGTCGGCGATTGATCACTAATTGGCTAAGCACTGAGTAATTTTTCGTTAATAATCCATTAATCATAGTCGGATCTAATCGGCCCTAGTTAGCCTAGTCGGACCTAATCGACGTTTGTCGTGCGGCCAAAAATCGACGATTTTGGCCAGATTCCAGCCAAAACATGTAAATTCCGACTAGCTTATAACCAGGCTATGTAGATTTTTGCGATTAATATATTTACCTATAAATCTATATCTCTATACTTATAAATAAAAATGATTTACACTTGTCTTGCTTTCATCCCTTCATTTTTAAGTTTCTCCTTAATTATTCCATTATATGCTGCCACAACAGATTTTTGTCAACGTGTCGCTTTTTTTGTTTTCTCCTCCTATTCTCCTCCCAAATCTTCTGTATTATTAGGTTTACACATTTACAAATCCTCCCAAATCCAAACCTTCTCCTTCCTTCAGCCGGCTCTACTACGTAGCCGCCGTCCGCCCTCCAACCTTCAGCCGCCTCTCCTATCTTCAGCTGACGTTGGCCGTCCGCCGTTCACCGTTCGCCTCTCCTACCTTCGGTCTGTCTTGTTTTACAATCGCACCAAAATGAGATCTAATATCGATTTTTTATGACATGATCTGTTAGTGCTACTACATTTGCTTGTGGAGTTTTTTTAATAATTTAAATGGAAAAACTAAATAGTGGCTGAGGCTCATCTATACACTACTATAAAGGTTAATACTTTATAAAATGCTATATGTTTAATAGTTTTGATCAACCTAATGTATATTTTGACATTGAATAGGTTGCTCGTGATGCTGATCTATTACAACAGATAGGAAAAGATTTGTAATTTGATCTTATTGATCATGAAAAAGTTCACAGTTTTTAAATACAGAAACAAATGTCGTTTAACAATTTCAATGTACATATACACTTACATTTTCTGTATATAATGTTGTTTTTATGGGTGTGAATTTCTAACACGGCATGAATCTAACACGAAATTCGCTGGTTTGCGTTTAGTCTAAACGGTTTGGGTCGGGTTCAGGTCAACCCGGACGGGTTGACCCGTTTAATCCATTTATCTTATATTATATTTTTTTGTAATATGTTTTATGTCATAAATTAACTAATTTTAAACGTTTAATGTGCCATTTCATGTACAGATACGTGTTAGTCCTACGTCGTTTGAGATAAAAAATCATGAAGATGCCACCAACCTTACATATGACTATACGGACGTAATGGTAAGTTTTTCTAAACTTAAACTTTTTTTCTCACTGACCTTCGAATAACTGTGACTTAAATTTAATAAATATAAATATGAAATATGGATATTGTTTTATAATTTAGTTAGGTCAATAGACAAAAAAAATCTTATAAATCTTTAAATATTTGAACATTTTTCGTCCCTTGAAAGCTTATAAAATCTGTTATTTTTAGAAACTTTTTAAATTTCAATCAAGCTATTTATATGAATGATATTTGCATTTGTGAAGTATATAAGTAAGGAATAGATTAAACTTTTAAATGTAAATAACATTTACTTTTAGAACCTTTTTAAATCCAATCAATCATCTTTTAAATTTTGGTCAATCGAATTCTACATTCCTTTTTTCTAATTCGTAATGTAAAAGGAAATGATTGTTGTTTATATATAACTACTTTGTAAGTTTAAATATAAATGGTTAACTAATCTTTCATTACAACACAGTACACTTTCATTGTGCATCACATTCTCAAACATCATCAAGTAACACAACATAGCTTTTTGTAGACATGTTTATACTTCCATTTACTCATTCCAAACTTTCTCTTTCCAAAGAAGTGGTTTATGTAATGGGACAAGACTACAAATACTATCACTTCACAAGCGGGTTATAGAAGCTAAAATCATATCTGGATGTAATATTGGAACTCGGACTTTCATTCCAAGAATTAGTTTGATACCTTCAGACAGAAGGATTCCTTTCAAGTTCCAGAGAAGACAATTTCCATTATCAGTATGTTTTGCAATGACTATTAATAAAAGCCAGGGACAATCATTATCTAGAGTTGGGTTGTTTCTAAAAGATCCGCTTTTCATGCATGGACAATTGTATATGTCGTTATCAAGAGTTAAAAGCAGAGACAGAGTTAAACTACTTATATTAGATGAAGATGGTAGTTTCATGAATAAAACAACAAATGTTGTATACAAAGAAGTATTTAGAAATTTATGAATTATTATTACATTTGTTCTATTTGGAAGTATTAATTTTAATTACGAGTCTGTATTATTTTAATCAATATGCCATAGATGTATTCAAAATGTCTATTAAAATAACATACACGGGTAACTAACCTAGTATATAATAAAAAAAACTATTGGAGAACACATGTCACCCCCTGGTTTCACCTCATATTGATTTTCCCGCCTAAATCAACCACAAATACGGATGACCCGATACTAAATGGATAGATCCGAATTGAATTAATAACTTACCTAAAATACAGAAGCTTACACTGTAGGCCTCCTTCTAACCCTAATTATTCCCTCCCCCTCTCTCTCTCTCTCTAACGAACACAAGCGACAGACTCCATCAAAGCTTTGAATCAACATTCATCGGATTTCAAGACTCTAAACTCAACGGTAATCTCTATTTTGTGGTATGATTATTCTATTTTGTTCTTTGATTCGTCTGATTTCGTTAATGGTTCAAATCTTCTCTCGCAATCTTCTTCTCAGACGGATCTTGAAGATGTGATCATTTAATCGACGGTGTGTTTTTTCAACTATTAGGAATTTTTTTTCAAAGTTGTTCACGATTTTGTTGTTTTCTTTTCTGATTACAAACCCTAAATCCATTGTTCTTTATTGAAGCCTGAAGATCTGCCATATTTTTCAGTTAAAGACTTTGATAGGTTAGTAATCTTATATTTCTTTTTCCTTTTTTTCAATCTATTTACGGTTTACCAAGTTCCGATTTCTCTTTTCCTGTTGGGATTGTAGATGGTGGTGTCATGGTCTTCTTGCTGGCATTGGCTCTGACCTGGTCTTTTGGAGTCGGTTCCCGATGGTGCCATAGGCGGTTTTATCATAATTGTTCTGGTTTGATCTAAATGGGTTTTGAACCAACATTTTCATTTTCTTATGTTTACTGATGATTAGATTGGATATTTCCTTCGCCTATTTTTTTTCTTGAGGAATTAGTTTCTCTTTACTTATTTTGTTATTTGTTCAGAAAAGTAGATCATAATTCCATTTTGTTTATCTATTTAATATGAATTTATTAGTTTTATATGTGCCTGAGTTATTGATTGAATATTTGGTTGTGTGAATAAACTGAATGTAAATACTAGGGGTGTGAATTTTTGACACGAACCTAACACGAAATTCACGGGTTTAAGTTTAGTCTAAACGGGTTCGGGTCAGTTTCAGGTTGAACCCGTGAACCCGTTTAGCTTAACGGGTCGGGTTCGGGTCAACCTGGTCGGGTTGGCGGGTTGACCCGTTTAACACATATATACTATATTATTTTTTTTATAATATATTTTATGTCATAAATTAAATTGGGCGTGTATTTTATATCATAATTATAACTTAAAAGGATAAATTAACATAAATTTTATAATTTAAATATGATATTATTATATACATTTGTGTTTTTTAAGTAAATTTTAATTTTAATATATTACTTTTAGGAAAGAAATTAAAAATTCGGGTTAAACGGGTCGTGTTCGGGTTCGTATGTATGACACGATTTTCGGGTTCGGGTCGGGTTCGTGTAAAATTTTCGGGTTCGGGTCGGGTTGAACCCACAAACCCGCGAACACGACCCGTTTGGCACCCCTAGTGTAACACCTCGAAAATTCCGTCCAATAAAATTCCGACACGTGTCCCAAAATTCTTAGTTGCCACGTGTAGCCAAGAGGGACCAACGACGCCGTCATGTTATTTTAATAACCTCTGAACGAGCATCGAGGAAAGTTGGGGACCAAAGTGGTGAAAAATGCCAAATTTCAAATTTCTGAAGGTCCTTACGGATCGTAACCACTCCTAGTTACGGACCGTAAGCCTAAGCAAATATGGTTTACAGTAAGGCGGTTACAGACCGCAAGCCTTATTGGTTACGGTCCGTAACTATTCAAATCCTGTGGGCGCCAGAGGTCCTTACGGACCGCAAGCCATAACCCTTACGGTCCGTAAGGGACTGCCAACGACAGAATGCATGGCAGCCTGCTGCCCTGCCACCTTGCTCGCCATGCCACCCTTCTCCTTGGTTGTGCCACGACTAAAAATACTTGTCTTCATCTAGGATCATCACCCACACCTGTCTTGATCCTATGTCTTCCCCTTTGCTATAAATAGCAACCTTGAGTGAGCTCCCAACTTGCTCATTCATCTCTTTCACCTTTCTTGCTCACTTGGAAAGCTCCTGCTTATCTTGGAGTATTCCCTTGAGTTCTAAGTCTTTCTTTGGTTCACTAGTAAGTGTTCCAACTCAATTCTTTCCTTTTTAGTAGGCTTTAAGCCGATGTCAAAGCGTTGACGTAAAAACGCTGTGAATTTGTGCTAAGACCATTATGGTCTAGCCAATGTTCGTAACATGGCTACCTGTTTTGACACTCTAATAACTTGGTAATAATCATAAGGACATGTAGGAACATGTTCGGCTTGTCAATTCCAGGTCCAAGGTCGGTTCGCAACCGAAAGTCGCAAAGTTTGACTTCTGCATTGACTTTCAATTCTGACCCGATTTAGCCACATTACCTATTGTCCCTAAGTTGCATTATGACCATGTTATAATGTACTATAACCCTCTGGAGTTATGAGACATGGTCATGTGGAAATCCGAGTCATTATGCAAGTATCCGTTAAATATGCCTAAAACGCCCTTTTAACACATAAAATGATTTAAACATAATTTTGACATCAAAACTCGATTCCTACTGATGTAATATCATTATTAAGGTTATTTGGGATATTTATTCAGGTTGCAAACTGAGTTTAATCTCTAGTTTACGCATTACGTCCTTAAATGACGATACCGCCCTATCGGCACTTAAAATGAGTTTTAAACGTTTTCATGAACCAAAACCTTATGCTTACTGATATAATATATGTATTAACATATTTTGGTTATACAAACCTGGTCTAAACAACAGTTTTACCTAAATACCGTTTAAATCGTCATTTAGCGACTTAATCGCGGTTTCGGCGCATAATGTGGTTTAAAACCATATTGGAGCATTGAGACTTGATACCTATTGATTTCAAAACATATTTTCAAATTATTAACAGTAGGTACATGTCCCAAACTCAGGTTCCCAAATAAGTTATCAATTATATGTGAAATGACTAAATTACCCTTTCGGGACATAGTTTGGTCTTAAACTATAAACCACGATTGTAATTGATGTCCTATTGATATAACACCATAATAGTTATTTTTACAGAATGATTATATTAATAACATCAGTTTACATATAAGCTCGTTTACTACATTTCAAAATGTCCAAAATGCCCTTTAAGGCATAATTTACTTTTAAAACCATAACGGGCCATCATATCAATAACCTACTGTTATAATAACCTATTTTAAACTTAATGGCATATGGAACTTGTATAGGACTCACCCGGTTACCCAGTTTCGCTTATATGCATACGGTTAAGCCTACGTGACTAGTTTACGCAACTTAATCGAAAACGGGTTTAACCATATCAAAATATTCTCAAATTCCAGAATGTAAAATAATAACCCATACTATACAAGTCCTAGTACTTGTCGGGTCCAAAATACATTCTTTTTCGGTCACCGCTTAATCTAGCGTTTCGTACCGTTATTTTTATTTTAAGTAAAGCCGGTCTAAGTCAATGACTAAATAAAGACCCGCAAACTAACTAATCGGTTAATAATACCATCCATTCCAGACTAGAGACTTCCGGTAGATTGTCGCCAAGCTAGTTATTTTGATTACGGCTGAGCTTTGCTTATTTTTCTTATTATTAAAGATTTTGCAAGCCAGGTAAATACTTTAACTTATTTTCCCTTATACGGGCTTGGGATACGGTATACTAATACCGCATGGTTGGATATGGGATCAAAGACCAATGAGTCAGGAATTCAAATAATCCATTTTAATTCGTATTGCTTAATATTAAACATTTGGGGGTTAAAACGACCGTGTCCTGGATATCCACGGCTCATTTAATTGCAAATGGCCACGACCAAACACGGGGTGTAGGCATACACCCGTCAGATGCTAAAATAAAGTATGACCCATTAAGGGTGCACCTATTAAAGGTGTTTTAAGTGGCGTGTCGATTAATCAGGATCCCGACATAGTTTTCGGGCTCTAAATGTATTATTAGCATGTAAAACTGATAACATGAAATTATTTATCCCAAGTTATTTATAAAACAAAGTACCATTGTGTACACTAAACGTTTTCAAAATGTTTTCAAAATGAGTCGGTTAAATGTATTTACCATTGAAAACTGACGTATTTTCAAAAGGCTAAGCGCAGGTGACAAGTATACGTAATTAGGCTGGAAGTGCTCGGCGAAGCTTAAGAGGAATTGCAGCCCTTTGCTTAGAAGGCCTTAATCTGTCAAGTTTCATTTTGTATTCACATTTCGATCCGCATGTGGATCTAGTTACAAGCGTTGTATTTATTATTTTTGAACTTTGAACATTCAAACGTTTGTAATAGTAACTATCCAGACTTCCGCTGTGTATTATTGTATTGTTTGGTAATGATGATATCAACTTACGTCAAGAGATTCCCCAACCGGGCCCACCGGGTTACACGTGGAAATTAGGGGTGTGACAGGTTGGTATCAGAGCCAACTCTCGAGTGAATTAAGCACTAGCCTTTTGTGTTTAATCTCGGGAATACATAATAACACACATCTCTTAGACTTTCGAGTCTAGACTTTGACCTAGGTTTAATCATTTCCATCTTATTATTCTAGCTTTGTATTTTGTTTAACTTGTTTTTGAAACAGGAACAATGCCGCCTAAGTTTAGACGTGGAGGAAAGGGTAAAAGACCCATGAGGGGTGGACCCTCAATGACTGGACCATCTTTCACTGGACCATCCTTTAGACCACCATACAGACCCTCTTTAGCTGGAGCAGCCAACTTACCTGAATACAACCCTTACGAAGGATCCGGAGATTCTTCATCCCCCATTGAACCTTACCGACATTCGATCTCACATGAATACTCCCCACCTCATTCACATTCTCAGCATTCCTACCATTCACACCATTCCCATCAATTCCACCATTCGCACTCCCATTCCCAACAAGAATACTTCAACTCCTATTTCGATAACCCAGTCAACCAACCCTCACCCGAAACCCTTCCAGTTGACTCACCGACCCAAATGGAGGAGGATTCCGACCCGGAGGAATTTCCGCAAACCGGATCGTACGGTCACCCTATCGAGCTGTCTAGTGGCTCGAACTCCTTGGCAGGATCTCCGTTCCGAGGTCCTGATAATTATGAGCAACGATGGGCGCAATATGTGTTTGTAAACACACCCTCCTACCACAGCACTCCCCATCACCCATCACCACATCCTCAAGCCGAGGATGTAGAAATGCAACAGGTGGACCAACCTCAGCCACCACCTGAAATGCGACAACAAGTCAAGAAGTCGGAGAAGAAAACAACGAGATTTATCAAGAAGCTTTACAAGCCGTAAAAGGAAGGAAGGATGACTAGTATTGTATTTTCATATATGTAATTTAAATTCCAAAGGTCCCTGCATGGACAATTATGATGATCTAATTGTGCTTGCTTATTACAAATTTATGAAAAAGTATTGGAAAGGAGATTGCCTAATCAAGGTAAATGTTGGATTTTTTTTTCATAAATTCGGTTCTTCATATGATTATTATTCCCAATGGTTCTTGTTATTTACAATTTTGAATCTTAATCTTTTGAATGAAATTGATTTTCGGATCTCTACTTGAAAATACATGGCATAACTCTGCTTTTGAAGGTTCTGGGATTGTGACACTCCCATCCTACAAACATAGTTAATGTGGATTTCTATTCACAGTGATTTATACTTTTACAATTCCTTTCTTTTTACGATTATAAAAATTAAGACAAATTATATGTTTTTTAAGATGCCATCTCTTGAACATTAACAACGATTATGTCCATGAATTCATTTCGGACTAAATGGTGTTTTTAGTGTGGTGAAATAACATATGTTATAGTATCCGATACAGTTAGATTTTGATCCCTTCTTTTACAGGTATAGCAGAGAGCGAGTACAATACGGTTGAGTGGGTCAGGTATATTATTAAAGTCGACGTTTCTTGAGGTTGTGTAGTGTGTGCTATATTAAAATTTATAGAAATAATTGGATTGAGAATGATATTTGGTTTGGTATTACAAAGGCATGTTATTTGATTGCAGGAAAGTATACGCTTTGATAGTTATTTTTAGAGAATCTGACTTAGGGTTTCTAACCTCATTGAGCGAGTCGAAGCAGCATTTATAAAGCATTTTTGCAACGGAACTGGCATCAAGGAATGTAATGTTGATATCATCTGATTTCGGTTTTTGACTAAATGGCGGAGGAATTCTGATTTTTCTTTCAAGTCCTTTTCTTTATAATCTGATAATAATAATAATGGTGTCGAGGTTGTGAATGAATCGCCACCGAAAAAGGATAGCCAGGAGGTAAGAGATGGTGTTTTTTCATGATTTTAGCAATATAGAGTTTTTATGATTCTCAACTTTCACTTTATATAGTTTTTGCTTTACATGGTAGAATCGAAGTTTAGTTAGGGTTGGAAAAATTGACTATCTCTTCAACGCCAACAATTTTGAGGTATTAATTAAATATTTGAAGTTGCATTATTTATCTATTTTTTTAAGAAAATTTAGAATTTTTATCACTGGCGTAGATCAAGATCATCTATTGCTAATTCAATACGATTTGGTGTAATTTCAATTCATCCAGTATTGTTAGGTATAATACAACGTGTTTCGGTGCCATCAAGATTCAGCTCCCGTAAACAAAAAGTAAGAAGTTGTTTTGGCACTTCGAATTGTGACTTAAGTAATTCACAAACTTTGATGTCAGTATTGTTAACAGCAAACCCGCGAGGCATAGGATGGCAAGAGCCATCAGAAAAGAAAGAGAGGAAGACAACCAAAGTTAGCGGTTAAAAAACCAATTACTTTACTACCTTAGGGAGAAAGTCTACAAAATTTGTGTAACTAACAGCAACCTCTTTTAAATATAATATTGTTTCAACAGGCCTACAACCTCTCATCAAAATCTGGATGTTTTAAACTACATAAGTAAAAAGTTGGTTTTAATGCAAAGTTTCAGTTTTTGTGTTCAAATACACCCCTTGCTGGGTGTATCTAACTCATTTGATGGTCAATTTTTTTTACCTTTTTGCTTTCCTTTTAGAATACTAATTTTAAGGTTTTAAGTTTATATAAGGGAATGTTATGTGTTCTAGCGGATCAATATAGATTCAGAGAAAACTACTATAGTACTATGCAATGTGTTCCATCGTTGTAAGCTCATGACAAATACATAGTTGCTGAACATAGAATAATATAAAATATCAAATAATATAAAACATTTTTTTGGATTGCTATTTATATTAATGTTTAAAGTTATGCATTTTGATGCTGAAATAGAGGGTGATGCTGTTAGTGATGGTAAGATGAAAAAGTCAACTGAGAAAGAAAAAGTCAATTGGAGCGAAGAAGACAACGGATGGAAAGTTAGTCGTAGTTTTGTATCGGGTATCTCATGTTTATTAAGGTTGTTGTGTGGCAAAATTTATAGTGCTAGATTCTTTACTGTGGATTTTTATCTTCTTATTAAAATGTTGTTTTTTATTGTCAGATGTTAGTAGGGATGAACATGGTACCAGATCAGGTACGAAACGAACCATTACCAGTCTTGAAAAACGAAAAAAAGGGTATCGGTACCGGTTTTGAAAATGATCGGAACCGTGCGGTACCGGTTCAGTAACGGTACCCGGTACCAAGTGCTCATCCCTAATCTTTATAGGTGACACATTTTGTAGTTTATTCAGTTTTTTTTACACGAACGTAGGATCAAAATAGTTAAGTTGATTTCATTTGTTGATGAAATTATAACAATAAGAGAGTAACACTAATGATCTCTTTGGGCATTTTTATTAAAATGTTAAGTAGTCTGTTACTTTTGTATTTGTTTCAAAATGATCAGATATGTTGATTTAAATGGATCGTTAGCGATAAGATATGGTATTTTTTTCCAAAAAGACCCAAAATTTGAATTCTCCTTACGCCTCCAAAATGGTTGGAGTCGCCCCTGCTCTTCTTTAAACCAACATGTTGCTGGTAATTTATCATGCTAATTCATGTCAACTTTGCTATGATACAGGTTGGAACAAAATCTATTAGAACTAGAAGCAGAGTTATTGAGCTAAAAAGCTTAAAAATCAGTCCTTCGTGTTTTTATTATTTCATGTAATAAAACTTCAGATTCATAAAAATAATATTTACAGACTTATAAATTAAAGGTTTAGAGTATTTTTATTTTTTAAACCGCGTGTAACGCGGGCAATAACCTAGTATTTGTATATATAGATAGAAAAAACGTAATATTACATATTAAAAACCCAATCCGAATATAACTGACTAATGCTAGTCGGTACTCCACCGACCAACTAGCGCCTAGCGACTTTTACAACCATAATAACCTCGCATAAGGTCGAAGGCAAGCCCACTGGATGGCAATGGGTCGGGTTTAGGTAATCCTAACCCCAAACCCGGTTAGATAAGCTTATCCCAAACCCGTCCCAAAACCCATCGGGTTTCTAGCGGGTAAATACCCACCGGGTATCGGGTAAACCCGTTAATTTAAGAAGCTTACCCTTTGGGTATACTCGACCTAAAACCCATCATGTATCTGTCGGGTAACATTACTAATCGATTACATTTAGTATCATTACTATAAAATTATATCAAATAACTACTATGTATGCGAAATAAAATACCTACACGTATAAAAAATGAATGCATCATATATATGCGTATTTAATAACACTGGAGAAATTATATCAGGAATACAATCGGGTAAATGGGTACACTTTATCGGGTAATTGGGTCGAGTAAACGGGTGTATCACCAAATCCCTAACCCGTGAAAAAAGATAAAAGCTATTCCCAACCCTGTCCCAGACCCGATTAACCGACTTCAAACCCGTCCCAAATGTGTCAGGTATACCCATCGGGTTCTGGTGCGATTGTTATCCCTAGCTACAAGTAGACAAACAAAAATTACATAAGTTATTCTCCATTTGGGCTAGTAGAACCCCTACAAAGATATCCACGGCTCAAATCAGAAAGCCTAAATTTGATTCGGCCTCTACATCATGAGGCCCAAAAAACTCGAGATCCACCAAAACCAGCAACGAAGCACTTGTACTAAAAATTAACGGACTTCCAAAAACATAAGAAGTTAATATTGAAATAGAGAAATTGTACATCACTATAACACGTAAATGGATAGTATTCTTTACTCGGGTTTGGGACCAAAGATAATGAAATAAGAAGTTTATAGTAGGCAGAGTTAAAAAATAAATAAATAAAAGAAAAACAAACAAACAAACAATCTCTGGGGAGAGAGAGAGAGAGATATGAACAAGTTGCTTCCTAGCTTCATTTGATTTTTACATCATATTATACGTTGCGTTAGTGTTTTTATCGTCAATAAAACATTTTAGTTAGGGAGGAACCAATAATCCCTGACAGGTAGAGTCAGGTATGAAACCGAATAAAAAGGAACTTGTTTTCTAATACTCGGTTTCGGGTCTTTTTTTCACATGTCTATGCATGTATAGTTAGGTTTATCAATGTTGTATTTGTTTGTTTATCAATGCACAGAAGACGCAAAGGACAAGCATTCTCGTGCTTTAGACTGCACGGTATGGGGGTCGACTTGGGCCCAGCATGGCTCGTCGCCGCCCCCAACACCATTTCGCCCCCCTCCGGCGTCGTCGTATTCGGCAGTTCCAGACGTTGAAGACGCCCCACTACAAGACAAAACCCCCCACACACACAACATATACATACATATACATATATTTTAGGCTCATCCCTTATTTCCTTACCTCCATCCTCTTTGCCTCATCCTCACACCCGATCTACGTGGCGCTTACGTAACGGATCATCCTCCAAGAATAGACCATCACCATACCGCATAGCCTTATAATTTACTTACAAGATCTTAATATATTTAAGTTTTGAGAAAAGATGATTTCAATCAAGCTTTATATTATTAAAAATATATAATCATAGATTTCATATTATAATAAAGTGACGAAACACGTTGTAGTAGATATCCCGAATATAGTATAGTAAAGTATGGGCTATTAACTATTGACATAATAAATAATTTCCCACACATAACACTTTTACCCCCTTTATATGACCAAACACCACCACTTTCCCACAACCCTCTCTTCATTTCCATCATGGCCCAAACTCTCCCAAACCACAAATTCATCATATTTTCATATCTCCTTCAAGCACAAGCCCATCAATTTGCTAGAAAACTATCAACAAAATCACAAGGTTTCAAGAAAGAAAAGCTAAGTCACCTTCGCTTCTACTTCCATGACATAGTGACCGCGATCCGTGTGGCTGAGGCTCCCACAACCAACACCTCCCGTACCGGGTTTGGTGCCACGGTCATGATTGATGACCCATTGACCGTGGGCCCAGAACGGACCTCCAAGAAGATTGTGGGAAGGGCTCAAGGGATATATGCATCCGCATGTTTAAGTGACACGCGATTGCTAATGGCTTTGAATTATGTGTTTTTGGAAGGGAAGTATAATGGTAGCACTTTGAGTATACTTGGGACGAATCATGTGCTCTCACCGGTGAGAGAGATGCCAATCGTTGGTGGAAGTGGGCTTTTCCGGTTTGCGCGTGGTTATGCGCTAGCAAAGACTCGTATGTTCAATATTAGCACTGGTGATGCAGTTGTTGAGTACAATGTCTACGTGCGACATTATTGATTGATTGTTGTGTTTGAAAATGATGTTATGAAACTTTTGTTTTATTTCTAGTTTGTTAAAAAAGAATGATTGAGTACACTTGATGTAAGAAAGGCAATTATGATGTGACCTAATGTAGTATGATTTCCTTGAATAATTTTTTTGCTATTTTGTTTATAATATCATGCAGTGTAACACATTTTGTATAACGCTACACAGTTGCGGTTTGACATCTCATGCAACATCACCTTTATGGGGCGCTTAACACCATGTCGTCGGCACCAAAGAGGGGGCGTCAACACCTCTCTTGTGAGTGGGGTAACATGCGCAAGAGTGGAGGTGAGTGTGTGGACCTATGTGGAGTCACAATAACCACAACGTGTAAGCCAAATATATAAAAAAACAAATAAGCAGTACAACAAATTCATATTGTCGTATTGAGTTATAAAAAAACGTGAACATGCCTATTAGTAAATATTTATATTTGTTTTTAAGCTTGGAGTGAGTTTTTCATAAAGTTTGAAACTAGTTTTTATACAAATAAAATCTGAGGGTTGTTTGATCCGAACTACACTGAACCGTCGCCCCAAACATATAACCCGAAACATAGGAATAGGAAAAAAAAAATTGGTTCCCATGTCTTTCAGCCCCCATGAAACTTTTAGTAAGGCTCCGCCACTGATTGCAGGGTTTGCGAACGTGAAGGGGCGTGCTAACACCCAAAGAACTCACCCCCTTTTAAGCTTGGGTAACAACCTGTTGGAGGTGTTTAACCCCTTTAACAGCCACGTAGACTAGGGCGTGAGCTCCAAAACGGATGGTCTTAATGAAATATCATAGATTTGTGAGTCAAATAATGGGTATCATTGATTTGATGTTGGATTACTGGTTGTTATGATGCATGTGTAGAGGTCATAAATCGGGTTTTTTTTGGATCTTGCTATTCATACACGGACCAACTTATTTTCACACCCCAAAGCGCCCTGCTTTAGGCAAAGCGGGGCGTTTAGGGTTACTTTACCAGACAAAAGGTGAAGTGACCGGTGTCTGAGTGACATAAAGGTGATACGAGGTTTGACCTGGTACGATGTTGTCCCGTGACCCCTAAGCGCCGCGCTTTGGCCAAAGCGCGGCGCTTCGGCCCCAAATATTTGCCTTTAAAGCTTGCCCGGGAGAAGAGTTAACGCATTCGATTTCTAAAACTCATTATATTGTTTCTAGACATACGTGGGGTTTTTCTGTGTTACTTGTGTTTCTTCAAAATAACGCACGGTTACGATGTCGTGGTTAAGCAACTATCTTTTCGGTGAATATTCTAACGAGTCAGTTGTTCCTGATTCTTACGAGGGGACCGCTATTTCCGACACGTATGAGAAACCGGTCTTGTCCAACTTGAGGGAGAAGGAGGAGGTTGTATCTGGCATTCGTTATCGGGATAACACGGTGGAGCTGGATTTGAATATCCCCGTGGAGGACCCGTACGCACAACAAGGGTATTCGAATTACGGATACGGAGGCGAAGCTATCCTCAGGCTGAATATTCGTACGGTCTTCCAAACTATCCCGACTTTGGTCACAGTTGTGAGCAGAGCTTTGAACATCAAGTCTATTCGGAACTCGGTAACGATGGAGAGCAGGAGGATGTGTCAGTTGACGAGGAAGGTTGTTACCCGGTTACATTTTCATTTGATACAACGCAGAAGTTTTCGTCACATAAAGAGCTGGTGCGTTGGGTACAAGACACGGCAAAAGACAATGGTTACCTTATTGTGATCAAGAGGTCGAATAAAAGAGGAGAGAATTACAAGATTTGGTTTCAATGCACTCTTGGTGGGGAGCATAAGAGCATAGCTACACAGAGGAAAACGGGTAGCAAGAAAATAGGATGCCCGTTCGAGATGATCGGGTTTTCGGAATCAAACGGTAAGGTTTGGAAGATCGAGGTGACGAAGGCGAAGCACAACCACACTCCCATCGAAAACCTAGAAGGTCACGCGTATGCGAGGAGGCTTTCTTAGGATGATAAATTAGTGGTTGAGCATCTGGCCGAGCAAGATATTCCCAACCGCTGTATATGGCGAACGCTGACGAAAAACAAACCGGATAGAAAGTTTATTCCGAAAGATATACACAACGCTGTTCAGAAGATCAATGTCAGAAAAAATGTCGGTGAGTCTCCGATGCAAAAACTTGAAAACATTCTTCGTGAAAAAGATTACACTTATTACATGCGCACGAATGAGATATCAAACGCAGTTGAAGATGTCTTCTTTGTTCACAAAAAATCATTCACTATGTGGTGTGCCTTCCCGCATGTGCTAATGATTGACGCCACCTACAAAACGAACATGTACAACCTACCGTTTGTTCGGGTCGTAGGAATGACGTCGACAAACAAATCGTTTACGGCTGCTGGTGCGGTAATTTCCGCTGAAAGTTAGAGAACTACCTATGGGTGCTGCAGAGGATCAAGTCTATGTTGGCAAGCAGTATGGAGCCGCGCGTGATTTTAATATATAGGGAGTTTGCGCTAACTAACGTGTGTGAACAAGATTTTCCAAAAGCGCAGAAGTATCTTTGTCGTTTCCATATTCAATAAAATATTAACAAGAATAGCAAGAAGAAATTCTCTGACAAGCAGTGGAAAGAATTCGTACGTTCATTTTGGACATTGTGCAAGTCTACGACCGTGGAAAGGACAACAAGGGGGACCTTTTTTCCTGTACTGCCTGTTGCGGCCTCACCCGTGCGCGCTGGCTTACTGCTTGGCCGACTACTATGCTTCTGCTTATCATAAGCAGGAGCGCGGCAGGCTTTTTGACGGCTGCTACGTCACCGTTATCGCCCGATCTTTAGGGCTTGTGCCCGAGAGTGATCCGCTTTTGGCCCCGCCCATTCCGTCGACTTCATTAGGCTGGGCGTCAGCGTCGTCCATGGGCATACTGCACCAGGTTGACGTTGGCTACCAGTTTCGAGGCCGCGATAAGGGTGTTTGGGTGCCGGAGCCGTCGTTGCCGGAGGTGATCCCCGTAGTTGTCGAGATCACGGACGGTATACGGCGCCTCCGGAGTTCAGGCGGCGGCTTAGCTGGCTCATCGAGGCTCTTGGTCTGCCACTGCCTCAGGATGACCAGCCACCGCCACCGCCTCACGATCAGGAGCAGCAGTCGCAGGGTAACCCGCCACCACCGCCGCCAAACCCGCCACAACACCCGCCACAGTACACACAGCACGTCATTGACGACCTGGCTCCTGCTGCGCAGGCGGTGGCACGGGACATCTACAGAGAGCTCCGACGTACTCAGCGGCAGCAGACGTGGATTATCCAGACTCTCACGGCTATCAGTGCTCATTTGGGACTGCCTGAGATTCCACTGCCACAGTCTCCACTGCCGGAGGATCAGCCAGAGGATCAGTAGCTTTACTTTGTATTGTTTTTTTCTGTATTAGACATTGCGTTTTGTTTTCTATGTACAAACCGACTTTTTTTATGTATATATGCAGTTGATCTTTTTAGATATGCTTGTATGGATTGTTTGCGCTTATTTCATACGTCTCATTCGCGACATATCGTACAGTGTTTTGTAAACATAAAAAAAAATCTACAACTTTTCAAAAAAATGGGACAACATTTATTCAAACGATTTTAAATAATATACGCTTATAACATAAAAAAAACTACAACTTTTAAAAAAAATAACACAACCAAATACAACAAAAACAATCAATCAACAACTATTTTTACACCAAAACCTAACCCATTCCACCAAAACCAACAACCATTTTTTCACCAAAACCTAACCCATTCCACCAAATTAAGTCTGGCAGCCCAAAGCGCCCCGCTTTGCCCATAGCGGGGCGTTTCAGTCCAAAGTCCACAGACAAGGAATGAGCCTGTCAGTCCTTGTCTGTTGACTTCACATTGAAA
This sequence comes from Scalesia atractyloides, assembly GCA_947069175.1. Lineage (NCBI taxonomy): Eukaryota > Viridiplantae > Streptophyta > Magnoliopsida > Asterales > Asteraceae > Scalesia > Scalesia atractyloides. The sequence goes on from CAMTDV010000021.1 coordinate 86,505,556, forward strand.
CGCCCCGCTTTACCCATAGCGGGGCGCTTTGGAGTGTGTAAGTAGATTTGTGCGTGTGTGAATAGACCAGACCTTTTTTTCCCCAAAAGTGGTTCCAAGAATGGTCAATAGGGTTAAAACCAGGCACTACAATAACCAGGTCAGATATGGAACATGGTTTTTGAGAGAGAGTAATCGGACTTTTCGTTTTTGGTTACATATTTGTTCCGGGTTTTCATTGGTTTGGGTCATTTATAACATGGTTGTAACTAGTTTCAAATCATAGGGTATGAAACCGATGAATACCCGATAGGTGGGGTCGGGTATGGAATCGAATACCAATAAAACAACAGTTACTTTAATACCCAATTTCAGTTTTTTTTCTAGATAGGGTGATACCCGGGTTTTTTGCATCTCTAATTACATATGCATGTATGGTTAAGGCCGGTGTAGGGATAGCGATTGTTGTTTGATTGATTATTTTATGAGTCCAACCGAAACATGGCGAATCCAAAGGCTCTTGAAACACGTTTGATCGGGACGATAACTAGAAGGGTTATCGGTGCAAGGTGTACGAGTATTTATTTTACTTTTTTACATTAAAAGTAAGAAAAAGTAAATTATATTTTACATCAACTTAATACCTTTTTTAACTTTTACTAGTTTATAAACAAAATGCGTTATAACTTCACAAATAATAAAATTTGTAGCTTAAAATCTAATACGTATCAATCTTAAACCCATGCCACGTACCCATGACATCATGCAATCAATCTAATACATCCATGCAATCATCGTGGGTTGTTTACTGCATTTATTTATTACCATGTTTTCCTTTGTTTTGGTCTTTATTGGTAGTTAAATACTAGGTTACGTTAGTGGATTAGTGGCAATGTTCTAGTCGGTTTACCTTTCCATTTTGTATTATACCTGTCTTGAATAAATGAAAGGTAAGAAGAAAATCGGTCTAAAAAGTTGTCTATTTTGTTCTTTAGAGTCTAACCCACTTACTCAGTCTATAATATTTGATGCTTTATCAAGATCACTATGTATGAATCTATTCTTAATAAATAAGTAACTTGTTCTTTTTCTCGTTTCACTTATTTACTCATTCGTATTCGGTTTCTTAACTTTAAAAAATTAACTGAAGAAAATTAAAGTTGTATGTTTTGTTCTTTGGAGTCTAACCCACTTAACCAGTCTATAATCTTTGGTGCTTTATGAAAATCACTATGTATGAATCTATTCTTAATAAATGACTCGTTCTTTTTCTCGTTTCACTTATTTTACTCATTCGTATTCGGTTTCTATACTTTAAAAAGTTAATTGAAAAAATAATAGTAACTAAAACAATTTATTAAAATTTAATATTTCCTATATGTAATTTCAATCATATTTTATCTTAATATATTGTTTTATAATTTATAAATCTTCTTTACTGGTCTTTATTCGACCCACAATTTCAATCAAATTTCGAGAAAAACATATTCCACTCAAGCATGATATTATAAAAAAGATAACAATATATCATTGCTAACATTTTATTATAACAAAGTGACTAAACACATTGGCAGTTGTATGGTATAGCAAAGTATGAGCAAGGTATGGCCAATAAAGTATTGATATAATTAATAATTTCCCCCACACATAACACTTTTACCATCTATATATGACCAAACACCACCAATATCCCACAACCCTATCTTCATCTCTATCATGGCCCAAACTCTCAAAATTTTTACCATCATAATATTTTCATATCTCCTTCAATCACAAGCCCATCAATTTTCTAGAAAACTATCAAAAAAATCACTTGGTTTCAAGAAAGAAAAGCTAAGTCACCTTCACTTCTACTTCCATGACATAGTCTCCGGTGACCACCCGACCGCTATGCGGGTGGCTGAGGCCGCCACGACAAACACCTCCCGTACCGGGTTTGGTGCGACGGTCATGATCGATGACCCGTTGACCGTGGGCCCAGAACGAACCTCCAAGATTGTGGGAAGGGCTCAAGGGATATATGCATCCGCGTGTTTAAGTAACACGCGATTGCTAATGGCTTTGAATTATGTGTTTTTGGAAGGGAAGTATAATGGTAGCACTTTGAGTATACTCGGGACGAATTCGGTGTTCTCGCCAGTTAGAGAGATGCCGATCGTTGGTGGAAGTGGGCTTTTCCGGTTTGCGCGTGGTTATGCGCTCGCAAAGACGCATATGTTCAATATTAGCAATGGTGATGCGGTTGTTGAGTATAATGTCTACGTACTACATTATTGATTGATTGATGTGTTTAAGAATATGATGTTATGAGACATTTGTTTTGTTTCTAGTTTGTTAAATAAGAATGATTGAGTACACTTGACGTAAGAAAAGCAATTATGGGACCTAATGTAGTATGACTTCCTTGAATAATTTTTTTGCTATTTTGTTTATAATATCATGCAATGTATCGCATTTTGTATCACGCTACACGTTTGTGGTTTTGCGTCACGTGCCACATCATCTTTATGGGGCGCCTAACACCGTGCCGTCAGCACCAAAGAGGGGCGTCAACAGCTCTCTTGTGAGCGGGGTAACATGCGCAAGAGTGGAGGTGAGTGTGTAGATCTATGTGTCATCCTGCTCGACCAATGAGAACCCTCCGAATAAGAAAAAAATAGATTAGTACAACAAATTCATTCAATTTGGTTTTCAGAATTATATATTTTTCTTGGACGATAATAATATATTAAATCCAATCTTTTTGCTATTATATTTATTATTATTGTGTTTTATAGAACATACATGTAACAGCATATATGCTTCTTCATTTAAAAAAAAAGCTAATAAAATGGCCATAACTTTTTTTGATGTTTGTGGAATAGATACTTACGGTTCTTAGTGACTCAAGAATCCAAAGTGGTCCAAGTTAAGAATAATACAATATTCTGTAAAACCCTTTTCATGTATAGGACAAAGATTATTTTGTTATACATTTTTTGTATATTATATTCGTTTTTTACAACTGGAGAACTATTGTATCTTTATCTATTAACAAGTGGACAACTACTATATAAATTATATAAATATAAATAATTCACTAAACAATCTTATATAAATAGTTCGCTAGGCCATCTTAAATTTGTTGATGGCTTAAAAACGGATAACAAATATAGAGTACTTTTTGTTATAAAAACTGTTTCAATTCTATAATTTACATATTATATTTGGGTATACATATAATTTTTTGTTTAGATTTGGAACACTAGAGAATAGGGGCCCAAAGCTATTACTTTTTTTTACTCTTCCTTAAACCATCTCTAATCGTTTATATCGTATCTAATATCTTAATAATTATATTGCCAGTTCTTGAACTACTTGCAAAAAAAAAGTTTATTTTATATAAATCATTATTTTTTTCAATGTAAACTTATTTGATTAAAAATAAGTTAACAAAAAAGTGATGAATTCCAAGAGGATACAACATGAAAAAAGGACGGTAACAAGCATTAATAGATGTGAGGTTGATCACCTACCACTTTTGACCACATGAAAATAACCTACCCACTCACATTATATGCCCAAGAATCACTACCCAAATCTTTACACTCCACCGTCACCAAATTTATATTTTTCTATTACTATATAAAACAATATCAAATACTAAGATAAAAAATTACACTGAAACTTTAAGAGTTTAAGATATATGTGTTCTTGAGTTTCATTTAACGAACGAATCACACTGATGACGGATCGACCGTCTACCAATTCTTAAGCTCTATTGATAAATTCATTCAAAAAGGTCAAACGGTTGATGCACGAATAGGCGACAAATCAACCTCGTCCAATGTTGGTTGGCTTTTAAGTTTTCAAGACGCTAAAGATATAGTCAGCCAACGGGTTCAACCACAAATTAGTTGTGGATCAAAACCGCAAAACACACAAGGATTTTATGATCAACTGGATCACACCTCTTTCTTCTTTATTAATATCGAACCAAAACAAAAACAACCAAAGAATTACATACCCTAACATATCTATTTATACTAAAATAATTACTAGCTAAACAAACTATCCTAAACCAATACCAACTCTAATACTTGTTTAACCTATTAATAAAATAACTAGATAAACATATTACTTCAAACTAATAATTATCTCTATACAATTATTTATTATTTATTCTTTTCTTCTCTTTATCGGCTCACCATTTTTATCTTTTATTCCGCTTTATCTTATCACACAATTTTATCCCAACCATTAGGATTAACTCTTCATTAGTCGCTTCAAATATTAGTTAACTTTCAAAGTTAGAAGTTTAAGAATCACCTTTAATTATCACCCAACCGCAAGTCAACCTTAGTCCAAATGGACACCGGTTCCTTCTCGTAGTTTCAAGGGTATGAACTATATATGGTCAAATGAGTATGACGACTTAGTCGTAGATTGAATGCACATAATGTAGATTGAATGCACATAATGAAGAGTAGATCTTAAAGTTACAAAAGTTGATAAGCTACGGTCGATCTACAACTCGATTGTAGATTGGTCGCACGGTTTTTGGGCAGTTTTTTTGCGAAGAACAATTTCAAAGATTTAAGTCGACATGAAAGTTGTTCACAACGTACTCAAGAAAAAATCAAAATAAATTTAAAGATAATTGAAATGCGCAAATGAAATTATATTAAGTGGTTGTCTCTTGACTCTTCAACAGTTAGACTCGTCTCTTGAGTTTAAAAAAAATTGCAAAGATATAGAAAAAATCAACCTTTGTCATTCTATTAAAGTGATATTTCAGAAAAAAAGGAAGAAAATGAGAGAAGTTTTTGTGGTCATTGTCATCTTATGACGTTTATTAAATGATGATAGCTATTGATTTGGAACATAGTTAAAAACTACCGGTTATGCTCGCGCATCACGGAAAGATAATGCTTTTTTAGTTGTGTGTTATGGTTGGTTGTTTATAAAATTTAAATGTAGAAAAAACGCACTTAATAATTATATATTTGAAAATCACAAAAATGTATGTCATTGTAAAAGTATATGCACAAAATACCAAAATATAAATTCAAAGGAAGAATGGTACGACGCGTTGTGGCGGTGTCGAAACGTAAAGTAACTCGAATTTATACCATTATTTGACCTGATTCGTTTCCAAACATAGTTTACGTCAAAGCGACGGACAATTGAAAACGTACATAAAAACAAGCACGGAAACGTATTATATTTAACCCGACTCATTTACGGGAAAAATATAGATAATTTACGTCAAAACGTAGACCAACTGAAAACATAATAATAATAATAATAATAATAATAATAATAATAACAATAATATTAATAATAATAATAACAATAATATTAATAATAATAATAATAATAAATTATTAACTTGAATTTATACTGACACGTACATAAAAATAAACACTTGAATTTATTACAAAGTTTTAAAAAAGTTAAAGGGTTGTAAGTGCCAATGCTAAAAGTTAGAAGGTAAAAATATAAAACATAAAAAATAAGAAAAATCAATGAGAAGCACTATTCACCCTACCCTAAGTTGCTAAATGTATTATAGTTAATTATAGTTAACTAGGTTAGAACCTCATGTATTACACGAGTTGATTAAATATATTTTATATACTAACTAATACAAAAGTTACATCTTTAAAAACTCATGTATTGCATGATCGAATAAACACATGTTTTACACGACTTGAATGAATATAATGTAATCAATTAACACGCACAGTCATCAAAATACATTTTTGGAAAAAATAATGTTTGATGTACTATTTAAATATAATATCATTTTACTTTCTTTTTTATTCTTTATTAAAATGTGTGTGTTACACGTGGTTGGATCAATAAAATATAAAATAGTTTATAATTAATAACCGGAAAAACAAAAGAAATAGTTGAGAAAAAAAATAAATAAAGAGTAAATTACAAGTTTTGTCTTTTATGTTTACACCAAATTACAGGCGCTGTCCTTTAGCACAAAAGTTGACAGGCGGTGTCCTTAATGTTTCAAAATCTTGCACGTCATGACCAGATTTAACAAAAAAATCTAACTGGGTTTGGCTCAAAGGACATAACGTGTAAGATTTTGAAACATTAAGGACACCGCCTGTCAACTTTTGCGCTAACGGACAGCGTCTGCAATTTGGTGTAAACATAAAGGACAAAACTTGTAATTTACTCTTAAATTAAATAAGAGATAAGGATAAGATAAAACAAAAAGATAAAAATTATATGTATAGATAAACGATTTATGAAGTTTTAGATTTATTAATTAAAAAATAATTATTTGTATTAAGTACGATAGAAAGGCGAGAAAAACAAAAAAATAGAAAACTCTAGTGAATAACACGTGTTTCTTATTAGTTACTTTATTATTTAGATACATAGATAGAGAGAAAGGATTAAATACAAAGAACTTTAATTGTAAGAATGGTAAGAAAGAATATTCTCTAATGTGAACACAACCAAAAATACTTAAAAAAACACAGTTTTTCTGTGACGCTAAAGTAGCGTTTTTTTATAAACAATATTAAAAAAATTGTGTTTTTTAGATTTTTGGGGGGTTTAGATTTTAGCATTTAGCTTGGGGGGTGTGTGGGGGGGGGTTAGGTTTTTTGGGGAGGGTGGGTGGTGGGTTTGGTGAGATATAGTTTTTTTTTCCGAGAGGGGGGGTTAGGTTTGGGTTTTTGCATATGTATATTCTTTTTCTTTTACGGACAAAATTATAAACACTTATCAGTCTATAATTCTTTTTTACATTTCTTATTTTTATAGTATTTGTACAACTCAACTCTAGAAATAGATATAGATTAATGATAGTTTTGTGAGTAAACTATAAAGGATGCGTGAGATGGACTGACAAATGCATTCATGTTTTGCTTTATGCCTCACTCATGATGGGGATGTTACAGAAAAAGAAAAAATTAGCAGGCCTAAATAAAAGAGATCTCCATCGAGCCCAAAACACTAGTGTTTCTTGTCTTCATTAAAACCAGACCCAAATCAAGACTCCACCAAAAACCCAACAAAAGACTTATGAAAAGCACGTTCGACTCTTTTACTTTCCTATAAATTATTGTGCAAGCTCTAAAGTTTATAACTTCAACTAAAGACGTTATAAAATAATAACTAAAACTAATACCATCAATCTATTTTCTAACGCACAACCTCTAAATTTTACTATTAAATCCACACATCTATCCACAATGGGACTAGAACCCTAACCTCATGAGGAGGGTCATAGAAAAAACTAAATAACAAGAGGATATATGTTATGGGTTGGAGATAGATGTTTGAGCCCATCGCTCACATAATATAGCAACATGGCTCAATGATGCCCCTTCTCTTAATGGACCTGTTGATTTCGATGGATTTTCACATCGGGTACCATCGAAGTTTGCCACCCTTCTCCTCCATATCGATCAATATCATAAAAACTAACATATTTACTCATTTATCTACTCGAAAAAGTCCCCCACAACATAGTTGTCATGTAAAAGTCCATGTGCATGTCAAAAAAAAAAAATCTCAGCCCAATTTTATTATATTAAAATCCCTACACTTCTCTCATTTACGCCTGTTTATGGAAAAGATAATTACAAAATAGACTCTTTACTCCTTAAATTCGTCAAAATAAATTTCATTACAAAAATATTAGTTTTGAATTTGTGTAATAAGAAAGTCATTTCATAAATGATCTTTTTAAACACAAATGTTACTCTTACTATAAATTACATCAATAAAAATTAATTAGCCGAAGTTATAAAGAGAAACATGTCATGTAGTGGAGGGCCCATTGTAGCGGACATGGCCTCTCTGTGGAGCCCAATACAGAATCTACAAATTATGACAAAACAATCTGGGTCCTTAAGACCAAAGGTAATTAATATAGCCGATGTAATATTAAACGTATATAGAAAAAAGAATATTGTCCGGAATATTGGTGGCTGTAACTATGGGTTAACAAGTTGTTAACCTTGTATAATGAAAGGTTTTCCTTGTTGTTCGTTCAAAAAAATGTACATTCACGCTTGTTAGTAGGTGAGTCTTAATTGTGAATCAAAATATGTATGTCCTCCTTAATCACCTTCGGTTCAAATGGATTTAGTCTTGCTTTTAATGTTTGAGTGGCGATGATACGTTATTGAGTAACTTCAATCGAGTTTCAAAAACACCATCCGTCGCTCGAAGTTCGCTCGAAAAAAGCTTGGTTCGAAGTCAGCTCGGTTTTAAACGAGCTAACTCGGCGTGGCTCGGTTTGTAAACGAGCCGAGTCCGAACCAAGGTAGGTTCGATTCGTGGCCCGCTCGTTCGTTCGTTGGCTCGTTGGCTCGCTCGTTTGGCTCGTTTAAATTAAACCCATAATTATATATGTGTGTATTCTAATATATTTAAGAAATGTTATTTACTTAGTACCATGATTATTATTTTTATAGAAAGAAATAGATTGTTAAGCAATAGTCTTAATTAGTAATATTGATTTAAGTGAATATATATTAGGTAAGTAACATAGAATCTTTTTTTTGTTCGTTTTGTTTATGGTATGCCCAAAATTACTATTTTATTAGCGTACACAATGTCTTATTTAGTGTTTTTTGGTTTTATGTATATCATTATGTGTACAAAAATATAAACTTTTTTATACAAATGAGTCGGCTCGAGCTTTTGACGAGCCGAGCCCGAGCCCAACTTTCCAGCTCGTTAAGAAAAATGAGTCGGCTCGGCTCGATTCGATTTTTAAATAAGTCGAGTCTTACTCTACCCTGATTCGTTTCGGCTCGGCTCGTTTATAGCCCTACGTATAATTCACTCATCTACACAATTCATTTTATTTCGTATCTTATATAAAACTAGTAAATTTCACCGCACGATGCGGCGGGTCCAAATATAAAGTAACTCGGATTTGTGCAGTAAAAACTTGAACGGTTTCCGAACAAAATTTACATCAAACGTAGATAAACCGAAGATGTACATAGAACTAAGCACAGAAATGTATTATACATGGCTCGACTTTTTTGCAAATGAAATTTACGTCGAAAACCAACCTAAACTTATACCAACACGAAAAAGTATAAAATGATGTTTTTTAAGTTAAAATGGTACCGCTCGTTGTGGTGGAACCGAAACGTAAAGTAAGCTGAACTTATAAAGTCTAATGAAAATATATTTTATTTAATCCGACTTGTTTAAAAACAAAATTTATGCCAAAACGTAGATCAACTAAAATAGTAAAACAAAAAAAAAAGAAAAAAACGTATTATATCTGAACCTACCCATTCTCAAAGAACCGTACTCAACTTAAATTTATACCGATGCGTACATAAATATAAACACATTAAAATGATTATAAAGTTTTTAGAAAGTTGAGGGTTGTAACTGACAATACTAATTGTTGAAGGGTAAAGGCTAAAATATAGAAAAACTTACTAAATAACAAAAAATAGGTAATTAACTTGAATTTATACTGACACGTATTGTTATGGGTGGAAATTCTGACCTATATCCTGAAAACATATATTGACATTATATGTTGCGACCAGGATAATGATCCAGGATATTGGTAACATCCTGTGGAGGTATCCTCGCTACTAACGTTTTTCTTTAGCTGCAAGGTAGTAACGGATATGAGGGCTTGGTCTACCTGAAGACTCGCTCAAGACAGTTAGTAGATGAACGTTGGTAGCTGGAGAAGGAGTCCACAACGGTCATAAGGGAATATTCGCAGCATCCCTAGAATGTATGATAGTTAGTTATTTTTGTTTACAATATATAGGGAGGCTGGATTAGCAGTAAGACACACAATTTCGTACATTTTCACTCTCTAGTTGCAGCAGCAATCACAAACACTCACAACACTAACACTATTCGATCATTGTAACACTTATAGCTGATCCAAGCAGTATCCCGAAGTTGTATCCTGCTGTTTGATCAATAAGAAGAACAAGGCAGTTGGCGATTATCAGCTCCCGAGGTTTTATGCCGGCGATCTAGATTGATCAACGGCTTTCCTCGTACATCCTGTGTCAATTTCTACTTTTATTGCATTTACTTGTTATTTTGATATAGTCCATTATCCTGAGACTATATCCTGAAACTGTTTTCATAAGCAACCAACTTAGCATATTCTTACTAATCACAACAGCACGCTACCTCACATACTAAGTATGATCACTTAATTGCTTTGGTAATTTTTGACCAAAACAATTTGGCACCCACCGTGGGGCAAGTGGTGCTATTTTTAATCAAAACTTTTCTAAGAGCACTAAACGGTTCTTTATTCTCTAATGTTTTTGCAAGATTATTTTTGATGGCTTCTCAGTCAGGTTTGAGCTCTCTTTGGTGCCGCATAGATCTCTGCTGTAACTGGTTCATTACCTCTTCCACCTCCACCAGTCCAGACTTCTCAAAGGATGAATGAAAGCCAAATAGCTCGAGACACTAATGCTGCTCAAAATGCTTCCAGATCCGGAGTCTCATGAAGAACCCCGATTTTTGCTTCTAATGATGAAATCTTATCTTTGTTTGGTAGTATACAGGATCAAATGAAGAAACAACAGGAAACTAACCAGCTCATGATGAAGGAGATACAACTCTTGAAGTCCAACTCCAAGAGACCTGCTGAGGATATTGTTACCCCTTTGCAGCCAAGAATGTTGAACTTCAGTTCGGCAACATATGCTGAGGATAATCAGGGCAACGTCGTACCAAGTCACTCGCGGAGCAATATCCCAGAAGTCCCCTTATCCGCCAGTATATCGATTGTCAGGGATCCAGGATATGCTCCAGGATATGGCCACAATCGCCAAGCTGGTAACTTGTCCATTAATACTAATATACCGACTGCTAACAACTTCGAATCTTCGCAGGATACAAGTGCAACATCGGCGTTATCCAGAGAACTCCAGAAATTAAGGATATGATATCAAGTGTGCCTGGGGTAGTGCAACCAATACCGGAAGTATCCCAGGATAGTCACAACATATCCCGCTTTGCTCGCCATATTTGTGATGCTGAAATCCCCAAGAGATTCCAAACTCTCAACATGAAGCTTTACGATGGCACGACGAATCCTGAAGAACATATTGCTCAATACAAGGAAAGGATGGAAGTAATCCCCATCCCACCGGACCTTAAGGAAGCATGCCTATGCAAAGACTTCGGTTCCACTTTGACAGGATCGGCCTTGAAATGGCTTCTAAATGTTCCACCTTATTCCATTACGTCTTTTGCACATTTAGTTAACTTATTTAATAGTCAATTTTCTTGTAGCAGGAGCTTTGAGAAACAGGATCACACAGGGACCACAAGAACCCCTAAGGGATTATGTTAACAAATTCAGTAGGGAATCCCTGGATATCCCGAATCTTGATGTTGCTACGGCAGTGCAAGCATTCAAGATGGGATTACTGAAGGATTCCCAATTTTATCAGTGAAGGGGTATGGTCCCAAAAACCTTGCGCCAATCAAGGAAACCATACCATTAAATACTTCTAAGAAAACTGCGCAGACTTCTTTGCCAAAATAAGATTTATTAGAACTTTGCGCCAAATATCCAAGAGAGGAAAGCGTCATTTAACTATCTTGCGCGGGCTCGCACAAGGTTCAAAGTTAACCTTGAACATTCTCTTTGGATAAATGCTTCATTTAACTACCTTGCGCGGGCTCGCGCAAGGTTCAAAGTTAACCTTGAACACTCTTGTTTGATAATGCTTCATTTAACTACCTTGTGCGGGCTCGCGCAAGGTTCAAATTTAACCTTGAACATTCTCGTTTGATAATGCTCCATTTAACTACCTTGCGTGGGCTCACGCAAGGTTCAAAGTTAACCTTTAACATTCTCGTTCGATAATGCTTCATGCACAAACCTTGCGCAGATATTTATATCAAAGCAAGCATCCACCAAACGTTGCGCTAAGCAGCAAGGAGAAGAAGGAAGATCAGTTAACTAACTTGCGCTTCTCGCGCAAGGAAACAATAAATCCTGAGAAACTTTCCCTTAGCAAAATCCTTGACTTGGTGCAGAAGCAAAAGGAATCTTTTCTGTTGTAACAGAATGTACACGTGGCGAATAATAGATGGGTAACAGCTGTGAAACCTTCTAGAAGCTATTAACACCCAATCGTGCAAGCATCTTTTTGGTTATAACCAATTTCCACATGGCAGCATCTGGACGGCTGAGGAAGATCACGGTGATGGCAAGCTCACATTTATAAGATGTAATGATCTCATGTCGACACGTGGCACCTCCCTAACCGCTGATGAACTCACGATTCGTGTGCACTAACGGATTGCCAACAAACGTTAACGGAATAACCAAAGATTCCGTTAAAGTTAACAATCTCTCTTTTGGCGCCAAACACCGGCTATAAATAAGTAACTTGGAGTTCAAGGAAAGGTATTCACTCTCAACTACTCTCTCTCTTACAATACTTACTTCTGACTACCTGTACTTATTCTCACGCCGGAGGGTGATCACGGAGAGAACCCCCCTTCTCCCCGTGGCGAGCTAACGGTGTTCCGTTTTGCAGGATCAGCCCGAATATTGCTCTATTCATCATCCATCGTGAAACCAAACGGTGGGTTAACCCTTTTATGCAGAGCCCATTCCATAGATCTACTTAGATTCCGGTCTAGTTGATCTAGGGGTTTCTTCATTGGCGCCCACCGATTTCAATTATTTCTCACCTTTCGTTTCGTTTCACTTAGATCTATAGCATCATGGGCTGACGGATCATCTTTTCAAGGTCCTCGATCAGGGATTCGACGCGTTGTTGTCGGACCTCAGGTCGATGGACAAATAGTTGAGGATTCTTTTGACGAAGCTAATGCTCAGTATGATCCTGATCATGCGAGTATTATTGTAACGCCAACGACTCCTTAGGTTGATGTTACGTCGATTTATCACCTGGAGAGACTCCATATCGTGGTTAATCAAATCTCAAGCGACTCTAAACGCTATGTATGCTCAGTTATGTGCCCAAACCAGAACTCCGGCTTTTCAAGCTCCGGTTAACGCTCCTCAGGTCCGTGCTTCGCCGGCACCTCGAGTTTTGAGTTATAATACTCAAAGTCATGCTCGTTCCCCTTCGCGCATGCCTGAAGATGGAACAGAAATGTATTCTAAAACCAGGAATGATCCTGTTCATTCTGGTAATAGAAGGCAAGAAGACAACGTTCTGCGTCGCGCATCTGTCCACTCTCGTTTGGGTCCGCGGTCTTCGCAGAAACGGGACACCCAACACGATGAGCTCGATAGAACCTATGAGGAAGGGGATAGTGTAAGTATTTTTAATCGATTATCTGCAGATCATGCTAGTTACAGGCCAAAAGTACACGCAGTATACAATCCAGAAGCTGAGCATGATTACAATTTGGTGTGTCGCCCAACCGAAGCAGCTGAACAATCAAATTTTACCAGAGAGATAGCACTGGCTCCGTTGGAGCGAGCAAAATTACCATCCAACATTGGAAAGTTTAACGGTTTGACCGATCCTGATGATCACATGCGCCTCTTTACCGGTGCAGGGTTACTTGGGTGCTGGACATTGCCAATGTGGTGTCACTTATTTGTACAAACCCTTACCGGCGTTGCGCGCCTTTGGTTTGATAATTTACCGGCAGGTAAACTTTCCTCTTGGAATGACTTGAAAGAGAAATTTCTTACACAGTTTAGTCAGCAACGGCGATACGTGCGCGACTCCTCAGATGCAATGAACATCTGGCGGAGGGACGATGAAAGCCTCGAAGATTTTATAACGCATTACAATAAAGAGGTGTTGGAGATTGGAGATGTCCATGAAGACCTTATACGCGCGCAGTTCAAGTATGCGGTAAGGTGCGATGAAATGATTAAAGTGTTGTCCGGTACAACTGGCCTTCCAAAAAGCTGGGATAAACTCATGGCGGCAGCCAAGGTCTACGCCCAGACTGAGCGCAACTTAAGTTCTAACAAGCCACCTCTACCTCAGAATCGTCCGCAGGACCTGAGTAGAGGTAGTCGCAGGTATAAGAGAAATTGGAAAGAATCAAGTCAGAATTCGTATTCTCCTTATTCACCAATTGATGCGCGAGCAACAATCAACAAGATAACAACTCAAAAAGCGATTAAGTAAAAGGGAATGTCAGTGGACTCCCTTAACGAAATCTCCGGCTGAGGTTCTCAGCACTGAGAATTATCAGTTCAAACAGCCGCAACCAATGAAAAACAAAAAAGGGCAAGATCCAAATTTGTTCTGTGAATATCATAGAGACACAGGCCACACAACAGATAACTGCATCAGTCTGCGCACGGAGATTGAAAAAGCATTAAAGAGTGGGAAGGTTACACATCTAGTCCAGAATGTGCGCAAAGAGATTAAGCAGATTACGCGCGAAGACGAAGGGCCTAGCAACAAGAAAATGAAACAACACATTTCCATGATTCAAGGTGGATCATCGCGTAAGCGTAACTTTCAACATTTTCAAACCAACACTTGGCGCGAACAGCAAGTCATTTTCCTATCGTTCCAGGAGGTCCTCCAGAAGACCGGCCAGTAGTTATCACCGGTATCTTTGGGCACTACCCAACAGACTATATGTTTATAGATCCGGGTAGTTCCATGGATATTATGTATGAGCAGTGCTTTAAACAACTAGATCCTGAGGATAAGGCACGCTTGGAACCAGTTGATTTTCCATTAACTGGGTTCTGCAATGAGGCTGTCTTTCCTCTAGGACAAATCCTTTTTCCTGTTCCTTTATCTGATGGGAAGTGTTCTCGAACGAGTAACGTCAACTTCATGGTGATGCCGGCAAATTCCCGTCACGATGTACTATTGGGACGCCGCGCGCAACGTGATTTTAGTATGATTACTTCTGCTCCGCATGCCGCTTGTGGTTTTCCGACACCAAATGGTATAGCTATACTTTACGCGCGAAAAGAAATCATGTCAATTGAAGAACCAGTTATGAAAGCTGTCAAGGCAGTGCCAAGTAACGAACCAGAAAAGTGGGTACTCAACAATAAGTATCCTGAGCAAACAATCTTATTAGGGCCTGCAATCAGTATTGAAATTCGCGCAAAGCTTAAACTACTGTTGTTTCGCAACAAAGACATTTTTTCCTGGACAATTGCCAACATGGTCGGTGTCCCGCGCAACGTTGCGGAACATTATCTGAATGTATTTCCGTCAGCAGAACCAGTTGTGCAGAAAAAGCGCAGCCTCGGCTCAGAAAAGACAGAGGCGATGAATGAACAAGTCAATGAGTTATTAAATGTTGGTATTCGGCACGAAGTCAAATACCAGACCTGGGTGGCAAACCCAGTCATGGTAAAGAAACATAATGGCGGATGGCGGATGTGCGTAGATTTTAAAGATCAACAAGGCGTGTCCAAAAGATTGTTATTCTCTTCCTGAGATTGACAAAAAGGTTAACTCGTTAGCTTCCTTTCGCTGGAAATGTTTTCTAGATTGTTATAAAGGTTATCATCAAGTCTTGATGAAGAAAGAGGACGAAGATAAAACCGCTTTTCCCACGGAGAAGGGCATTTTTTGTTATACCAAAATGCCTTTTGGTCTCCACAATGCGGGAGCTACTTATCAAAGATTGATGGATACAGTGTTTTGAGATGACAACGGGAAAACTGTGGAAGTCTACATTGATGATTTGGTCATTATGAGTAATTCAGAAGACGTTATGTTAGACAACATCCAACGAACTTTTGATTCTCTGCGCGAGGTAAATCTAAAGTTAAATCCCAGCAAATGCTCCTTCGGCATGGAAGAGAGCAAATTTTTGGGTTTTATCGTCACCAAAGACGGTTTCAAAGTTAATCCTGAGAAGGTCGAGGAAATACAAAAAATGTCTTCTCCTACTACCATCAAAGAGATGCAACGTTTGGCTGGAAGGTTAGCTGTGCTAAACCGCTTCCTTGCCAATCATGCTGCAAAGTCTTATCCATTCATTCGAACCTTGCGCAATTGTACGAAAAGCAAAGAGTTCGCATGGACTCCTGAAGCTGATCAAGCTTTCCAGCAGATGAAAGATTGTTTAGTTCAACTTCCCACACTTATTGCTCCTCGTGAAAAAGAACCCATGGTCTTATTACTTGCAGCACCTGAGGTAGCAGTAGGTGTCGTCTTGTTGGTAGAATGCGCAGGGGTCCAGTCTCCAATTTATTATATCAGCAAGATGTTGAACGATCCAGAGACAAGGTATTCAATCATGGAGAAGTTAGTTTTAGCATTGGTCCATGCTTCGCGTAGGCTGCGAATATACTTTTCAGGACATGTTATTACAGTTTTAACAAATTTCACATTAGCCAAGTCCTGGCCAAACCAGACGCTTCGGGACGACTTGCGAAATGGGCAATAGAATTAGGAGGTTATAACATCTGTTATAAACCTAGACCAGCTATCAAAGGCCAAGTTTTGGCAGATTTCATCGCTGAAATTCCCGCTGATAACTTGAAGAATGCCAAGCAATTCAAAACCCTGTCCCAGTCATAGACAATAGAGCATGGACACTGTTTACAGATAACGCATCAAAGTGATGGGGCTGGAGCAGGTCTTCGATTAATGAGTCCAGAGGGAGCAGAATTCACATATGCAATTCGGTTGGATTTTAAAAGCACCAACAACGAGGCCGAATATGAAGCTTTCCTAGCAGGCTTACGCCTCGCTATCAAAATGGGTGCAACAATTTTAGAAGCCCATGTTGATTCATTACTAGTTGCTGAGCAAGTAATTGGAACGTACGATGCTAAGGGAGATATCGTGGCTCTATACTTGGCGCAAGCCAAGGCTCTTATAGCACAGTTCCAACAATTTAAAATCACACACGTCAAGCGAAGCGAAAACAAACATGCTGACGCTCTAAGCAAACTCGCTGCAACTAGTTTCAAGCATTTGGAAAAGGAAGTTCGCATCGAGGTTTTAAGTAATCCACCAGTCCCTCTCAGACAAGTGACAATGGTCGAAGTAGGAGATCCATCATCGATGTCTCCAATAATGATGTATTTGTTACATGGTTCTTTACCAGAAGATAAAGCGCAAGCACGTAAGTTACGATGCAAAGCCCTCAATTACGAAATGATTGACGGTATTCTGTACCGACGCTCTTACATGGGTCTGCAAAGCCCTCAATTACGAAATGATTGACGGTATTCTGTACCGACGCTCTTACATGGGTCCTTCGCTCCGCTGTGTTAACAAACATGATGCGCAATACCTGATCAGGGAAATTCACGAGGGGCTATGTGGTATACATTCTGGGCCGCGCATGGTGGTAGCCAAAGTGAAAAACGCAAGGTATTATTGGCCCGGAATGTACGTTGACGCGGTAGAGATCTTGCACAAATGCATGTCCTGCCAAAGGCATGCCCCTAAAACGTTGTGCCCAAAGAATCGTTTGGTACCCGTCACAACAGCTTGGCCATTTCATCAATGGGCCATTGATTTAGTGGGACCATTTCCGGATGCGCCCGGTGCAGTAAAGTTTATCATTGTTGCGGTCGATTACTTCACCAAATGGGTTGAAGCCAAACCTTTAGCTTCTACTACAGCGATGGTAATTCTCAAATTCATCTGGGAATATATTATTTGCCGTTTTGGTCTGCCCATGCGCATTATTACAAACAACGTTCCAAATTTAACGGCTCAAGAGTTGCAAGCATGGATGACCGAAATGGGAATCCAGCATGTTTTCGCTTCTGTTGCGCACCCACAAGCAAATGGTCAAGTTGAAATCATAAACAAACAGTTGGTCGACGGTATCAAGGCCCGCCTTGGCACGGCGCGGCTGGGTGGGTTGATGAATTGCCTAGCATCTTGTGGGTACATCGAACTATACCCAAGACTAGTACTGGAGAAACTCCTTTTAGCCTTGTGTACGGCACGGAGGCTGTAATTCCTGCCGAAATTGGGTTACCATCCCTAAGAATGCTAGCTTTGGAAAAACAAGATAACGAAGAACAAAGGCACATCGACCTAGACTTATTGGAAGAACGACGAGAACATGCAGCGATTCGCGAAGCTAAATACAAGTCCCAGCTTGAAAAATATTACAACAAAAGGGTGCGCATCTATTTCTTTTTGCCTGGTGACTTTGTTCTTCGCGATAATGAAGCGTCGAATGCCAAAAAACCGGGGAAGTTAGTCCCGCGATGGGAAGGTCCGTACGTGATAAATGAAGTATTGGGAAAAGGCGTGTACACTCTAAAGCGTATGGACGGTTCCAGCGTTCCTCGAACCTAGAATGCCCAACAACTACGTCGATGTTATATGTAATCTCAGTCCTCTAAGCAACTTCTGAGCGTTGTGTAACGAGACTGCTTACTTTATTTTGTTATGTAATCTTAGTGGCAGCCATGGCTTTGCGCTTTATCAGTATGAATAAAATACTTTGCCACTACTTACAGTCTTGTATATGTTCATTTACAAATGCATGCAATTCCTTTGGATAAACAAAAACACAAACTCATGAGCCATAAGCTAACTTAATACTTAGGCTCATACATGAGAAAAGAAATTGTTCATTTGTCTATCCTACACAAGTAATTGGTCCCATGCAAACATTGTAAAGCTGAAATATATTATATTCACATCCACAATACTTGCGCAGCAGCGCAACGTTACAAGTTATCACAAAATAAAAATTACAAAATTCCTATTCTATGGATCTGGTTCCCGCCTGCTTCTCTGTTGAAGGAAAGATCTCCTTTAGTTTGTCAACAAAGTCATCTTGCTGCAGCGTGGCATCCACAAGGTCCATAATAGGAATCTGCAATTGATCATATTTTTCTTTGGCAGCAGAATAAATGGTGGCAGTATTTAGCCCATGCGTGGCAGCACGGCTTGTATCTCATTCGATCTTCAGCGCATGGGCCACGTGCTAAGTGCACTCTCTATAACCCTCGGCATGCTCGTCATTGCGTGCCGCCATCATCAATTCTGCCACTCTCTCATCCAACTCCGTAGAGTTAAGGATGACATTTGCAATCTGTATACAAATACAATCAGTATATGTTGCGACAATCAAACCAGACATATATAAAGAAAGGGGAATATTACCTCCACAATCCCGTACTCCCGCAACCAGGTGAGCTGGTTCATGAGGGATTCGGTCAGGCTTTCTGCTGTAGCGCGAGCGACCTCCGTGTCGTTAATTTTTTGTTCGCCTTCAGTCAAACGGCGGATCAACTCGGCTTTCTCTGTTCAGTGAAGATTGATATCTTTTTTCAAACTATCAACCTCATCTTGCAGCCGCGCCTGGTCAAATAGCATAGCAGTTAGATCATCAATTTCTTTATTCTTAAGAAAGAGAGTCATTTTGGTCGATACCTCATTCTGCTCGCTCCTTTCTCTATATGAGCGCGCCTCTTCTGCTGCCGCAACAGCATCAGCTTTCTCTTTCTTGAGTTTCTCAATTTCGTTGCGCAGAGAAATTTTTTCTTTGTTGTCACGATCACAAGCCTCCACAAAGCGCTTGCGCTCGTCCGCATATTACACAGCAGAGGCCTCACACTTGCGCTTCCACGACAGCGCATCCCATTCTTCAGTCTTCTTCTCTTCCTCAAACTAGGCCTTTTCCGCCTCAAAATCAACCAAGCATCTTCAATGTCTTCTCTTTCTCAAGTTTGGCCTTCGCCTTTTCAAGCTCAACCTCATCCCACTCCTTGTTCATGCTGCGCCATTCGCGCACAATTCTATTCATTGTGGAAGAGGCAAGGGCAGACTCTTGAAGATATGACTCGTAAGTAGCCTCGTGGTCTTTTTCTTCCTGGCGCTTCACCTCCGCCGGCGGGAAGATGCCCTTATACCACTCCCTACAGGAGTGCCAATCCGTCAAAACATCACCCTGTTTAACTTTCCACACGGGCTGATGAATCGCGGAGGCCCGCCTCTCAGAATAAGAACGATAATAATAGTCCCCATGCGTCTCCTCAGGGCGAATAGGCGACTCCTCCTCCGAATCCTCAACAAACACAAAGCCTTCGCTTTGTGTCGAAGGTCCGGCTCCCTTGGATATCAACTTTGACGGTTCCCCACCATCTGTAGCCGTATCTTTAACCTGCTCGCCAGCAGGATTCTCAGCATCAAAATTTTGGGCTCTTCTTCCGGAGCCACTTTCTCAATATTTTCCGGGACGATGGGGTCTGCATCAAGAACAGGAGTTTCTTGCCCCGCATCTCCCTCCTCAACGTTCTCAGGCCTGCGCGGCAATGGTATAGCAGATGAGGTGGCCAGCGCAGCCTTCACCATTTTCTCTGCAAAGCATATTAACAAATAACAAGTAAAAGATTATGTGCAACTTTTGTGACAGAAATGCGCAACAAACTAAACGTACCAGGTGAGAATTTCTTTGCAAAGGCATCCAGATTGCCCTTCTTGCCAATGCGCGGGCGCCTAACTTTTGTTGGCGCAGGGGTTTTAGTTTCCGCCTCCTTCCTCTTCTTGGAAGTGCGCTTCAACGCCTCTTCCGGGCTAGAAGGTACTTCCAAGGGATCATCTGGGTTCGCAGCTGGAAGAGAGGAGGTGTCAATGGGTTCGGGCTTCGGTTTCTTCAAACCTACAGGCGCAAGACCCTCCAGTGAGTCCGACACCACCACATAATTGCACCAAGAGTCAGATACGAGACGCGTACCTTTCTTGCCCTCAGCTTTCGCAGCAGCTGATGGCTTGGTTTTTTGCTCTGGGTTGGAAGGGGAGGCGCAGCATCTGCAGCAGCAGTTGGTTTCTTCTTCTTCTTCGAATCAGGGCCTACGCCCAAGTTTAGCAAATCACCTACATAATCAATCATATTGAGCAAAGGTTGCGCCATTAGTTATATTGCAATATTACTTAGAAAAAGGTTCAAGAGTAATATTGCAATATCAACTTAGGCTTTGTAAGAACTTATTTACCAGTCTTCGAAGATGGTTGCGCCTCAAGATCCTCCTTCTTGGGCAACTCAAAGTTCCCCAAGATTTGTGAGAACCAAATTTCCTCACCATCAGCAATAGGCATGACGGCCATTTTTCCTTTCTCTCTCTTGAAAGAGACCAAGTAGAGAGGCGCAGCTACATAACAAACATTTTTGCATTAGTACATATCTATTGAGAGATATTGTAGGAAGATAAAAGGTTACGTACCAGTTGCATCTTCGGTATACACCGGTTTTTCCCGGCGTTCCTTCTTCCAGAAAATACTCATCCCGGCAGCGAGGAGGGCCCTCTCCGGCAAAACAATATTGGGCACATCTTTAATATCTTGATACCATGCCTCGTCGGCAGGTATGGGAAGGGTCTCCAGCTCGATCTCATCATCGGCCTGGAATGTCATCTTCATCGGGATCACCGCCGCCTTGATAAAGAAGAACTTCTGCTTCCAGTCGTGGTAAGACTTCGGCAGCACTAGCAGCAATCATTTGGCTTGCACACGTTGTTGGAACGAATAAAAACCCAACGAATAGTGCAACTGGTAGAAGACTCTAAACTTCTTGACCGACGGCACGATCTGCATCGACCGGCAAACAAACTCAAAATGCTGGATCCTCATCATTCCCATCGGGCTCAACTGAGAAATATGAATCTTGTAAAAACCAAGAATTTCCAGCAAGAAATGGGTCACCGGAAGACGGAAGTTCCCTTCGGCAAAATAATCGTAAAATAATGTAATGTAGCCGGCCGGCGCATCGGCCGCCGTTGCATTCGCCACCGGAAAAAACGCTTTCCAGGACGGAGCAAAAAGAAAGTTGGTGGCAAGATTATCAAAATCTTTCTTCGACCACTTCAACGGTGGCAAACTTGACGATGACATCTCAGCAGAACTTGCACCGGTGGCCATAACTCAAGCTTTGAAGAATACTTAGAAAACTTTGAAGGTCGCCGGAATTTTTGAACACAAATTTCTCTCAAGTTATAATCTGGTGAGGAAGCAAATGGATCGTTGATCCCTTTATATACTAACCGCAATTAATGCACGATTTGACTGCAGCGACTTTTGCGACCGTCACGTATCCCCAAGTAACCGCAGGGGCAGTGGGGAACAGTAACCGCCCCACGCGCGCGAGTGTCACCAAAAAGCATTAAATACGGTAAGACATGTACTGTTGACAAGCTGTCAACAGTACCACCACGTCTCAAGAACGTGCTTCGTCACCAACTACACCATCCAGATACGTGACACGTGTCTAAGTATATTTGAAATTCAAAGACTTTTTCAAAATTCACTTACGACACGTCACCAAGATGCATAAAGCAACAAAAAGCTAGTCCTTACCTAGCGCAACACATTTATCTTAAGTCCAGTGCTCCACCTGCTTTTTACTCTTACAGAGGAGCAACACTGGACTGGGGGACTTGAAGGGGTATGGTCCCAAAAACCTTGCGCCAATCAAGGAAACCATACCCATTAAATACTTCTAAGAAAACTGCGCGCAGACTTCTTTGCCAAAATAAGATTTATTAGAACTCTACGCCAAATATCCAAGAGAGGAAAGCGTCATTTAACTATCTTGCGCGGGCTCGCGCAAGGTTCAAAGTTTACCATGAACATTCTCTTTGGATAAATGCTTCATTTAACTACCTTGCGCGTGCTCGCTCAAGGTTCAAAGTTAACCTTGAACACTCTTGTTTAATAATGCTTCATTTAACTACCTTGCGCGCGCTCGCGCAAGGTTCAAAGTTAACCTTGAACATTCTCGTTTGATAATGCTTCATTTAACTACCTTGCGCGGGCTCGCGCAAGGTTCAAAGTTAACCTTGAACAATCTCGTTGGAAAATGCTTCATGCACAAACCTTGCACAGATATTTATTCAAAGCAAGCATCCACCAAACGTTGCGCTAAGCAGCAAGGAGAAGAAGGAAGATCAGTTAACTAACTTGCGCTTCTCGCACAAGGAAACAATAAATCCTGAGAAACTTTCCCTTAGCAAAATCCTTGACTTGGTGCAGAAGCAAAGGGAATATTTTCTGTTGTAACAGAATGTACACGTGGCGAATAATAGATGGGTAACAGCTGTGAAACCTTCTAGATGCCATTAACACCCAATCGTGCAAGCATCTTTTCGGTTATAACCAATTGCCACATGGCAGCATCTTGACGGCTGAGGAGGATCACTGTGATGGCATGCTCACATTTTGTAAGATGTAGTGATCTCATGTCGACACGTGGCACCTCCCTAACCGCTGATGAACTCACGATCCGTGTGCACTAACGGATTGCCAACAAACGTTAACGGAATAACAAAAGATTCTGTTAAAGTTAACAATCTCCTTTTTGGCGCCAAACACCAGTTATAAATAAGTAACTTGTTGTTTAAGGAAAGGTATTCACTCTCAACTACTCTCTCTCTTATAATACTTACTTCCGACTACCTATACTTATTCTCATGCCGGAGGGTGGTCACGGAGAGAACTCCCTTCTCCCCGTGGCGAGCTAACGGTGTTATGTTTTGCAGGATCAGCCGGAATATTGCTCAATTCATTATCCATCGTGAAACCAAACGGAGGGTTAACCCTTTTATGCAGAGCCCATTCCATAGATCTACTTAGATTCCGGTCTAGTTGATCTAGGGTTTCTTCAATCAGGATCTTGTGATGAATCCTTGCAGGAATCTCGACAAAGCTCGAAATAGGGCTCTGAAATATATCAGGCTTGAAGATGACAAGAAAATGGAAGAGAGAATGAATGCATCCTCAACATATGAACCAACGAATAGGAATCGGGATCCTCTTATAAACCATACCGCTATAAGCCATATGCTAAAAATGACAACAAAAGAGTGAATGTTGTTGAGGACGAAGACGCTGAAGAATATCATGAATTGTCACATTATTTTTTTCAGTAAATTTCCCTGAACTAATATATGCCATGCAGGGAATAGGGGATAAAGCAAGGTGGCCAAGAAAGAACCAGCAGAAAGCTGATTGGAAGGATAAGTCCAAGTGGTGTGCCTTCCATAAAGATTTTGGACATGTAACAGAAGATTGCATAGCCCTGAGGAAGGAGATAAGCTACTTGCTGAGCAAAGGCTACTTAAAAGATCTTCTTGGCAGAAAGAAGAATAAGGGTCAGGATACTGAGAAGGATCCTGAACGAGCAGCATCACCTCCTCCAGACGCCAAGATAATCAATTTCATATCCGGAGGATCTGATATATGCGGGACCTCATACTCTACCGCTAAGAGGCATGCCAAGGAGGCTAAGGCAGAAAGGGGAGACAAGCTAACAAGGATGACAACGCTTATGACTGACAAAGTGATAACGTTCGATAATGATGACCGGGATAGCATTCAGGATCCTCATCATGATGGTCTGGTGATTACTTTATATATTGCTAATCATTTTGTATGCAGGATACTGGTAGACAATGGGAGCTCGGTCAACATCATCCAGTTGGAAACCCTGAAGAGAATGAACATTCCCGAAATGGAGATTACCTCGAAATCCACTGTGCTCGTAGGATTCAATGGAGAAGCAAAGAACATTGTTAGAGAGATAAAGTTGCCTGTATATGTTGAAGGAGTGAAGTCAATGCAACGGTTTTGTGTTATGGATTCATTATCCTGCTATAATATTATATTAGGCAGGCCATGGATTCATGATATTAAGGCTGTACCTTCCACCTATCATCAGTGTATCAAGATCCCTAATCCTTGCGGGGTAGTCAAAGTGGAAAGCGACCAACAGGAGGCGAATGAATGCTACTCCTCTTCGATGAAGGCGTCAACAAAATCCAGAGCAGGATAGCAATTAAAGATACAAGCTGTTTTGGTCAAAAATCTGATTAAGGATAATGTAACCAAACTTTGAATTTGAGGTTGAGTGCTTGAATGACGAATGAATGTTTGAACAAACTAGAAATGTAAATGGTGATGAACACAAAGATTTTTGTACGAGGAAAAAGCCCTTGATCAGCAATTGATCTCCGGCATAAAAAACCTCGGATAGTGAAAACTATCACTATCAACTATATTGAACAAATAAGATTACAACTTTGGAGATATTGAGCTTATTACAATGATTCCTAGTGTGTGTGTGTTCGAGAGAGAGTAGCAGAAGTGTTGTATATCGAAAAAAGGTTTGTTCTATCAAGCTCAAAATCCCATTAAATATCTAGCTCATCTCAATGAACTAACTATCCGAAATTTCAGCCATGCACCCACATTTTCCACCAACGGTCATGACGCTCTTTGCACTTGCTGGAATTATAAGCATATTCCCCGCGATTCCCGGTTAGAACAAGTCTTTCCTCATCCAAGGCCTGCATTCAGATGTTAAACAAACAAGGAAACAATTGTTAGTAAGCATACATATAGATAAGGATCCTTGATCCTCAGACTCCCTGCTTCGTATGCTAAGGATAAATGATTCAGGTTAAGCCTCAGGATAAATGATCCAGACATGCTAAAAATCAGCCGCTAACAATTGCCCCCAAATATGACGGATATGACATCAATCAGATTCGTCATATTTCCATTCAATGCGGACTAGCCGTTGTGATGCAGAACTAGCCGTTACACCCTCTGACGTCACCGATGGGATAGGCTATAACCATCATTGCGATATATAGGATAGAGATAAGGTCTAAGATTTATTTAAAGATCATTCATCTCCTTTTAAAATCCTCATCTCGGAAGCATAACAGGTATTCTTTCTCTCTTTCAACTTCCATCTCTTTATTCTTCATGTTTGCTATTATGGCCAAGATGGCTACACGATCCTCTCCTGGTAAAAACTTAAGTGACGATGCAACCCTAAGAGTCAAGACCTGCTAGCCAATCCATCCTTGGAGCTTTGCAAATTTACCGACCAAGAAATCGACGGCCTGCGCCCCTGTTTCCCTCCGACGGCGGTTTTCAGGCCGTATGATGCCACCATGAAGAGTGACGCCATGTCCCCTGTCTGGGCATGCTTTCATGTTCTACATTTCCTTCTTGGTTACACATACCCATTCCCTAGCTTTACCCAAGGGTTTTTCACCCTTATCGGCATGAGTTATTGTCAAGCCATGCCGATGTTGTGGAGGGTACTATTCACCATAGAGCAGCTTATTAAACATGAAGGAATCCATTTCACCTTATCCGAGCTTTCCTATCTTTACAGCCTCGTTACCCACGGTTCTAACCGATACTTGTTGAAGGCCAAACCTCACCAACAGGTTCCCACCCTCAAGACCACTCAAAACGGTTCCACATGGAAGAAACAGTTCTTCTTTGTGCGAAGGGACTCTATTCCAGAAGGGAAGAGTCTGCCCAAGAAGTGGGTCTTGAAGGGTAGGATATAGGATCCTCGTATTAGATTTGTAGAAAGTTTATTTTCCATCGCTAACTTGTTTTATTTTATTTGCATGCAGTGAGTAATTTTGCCTGCCTTGCCAATTCTCCTGGAACTGAAGAAAAGGTTGCTCTGTTCTGGAGTTTGGATCCAACAATCAGAACATTCAAGCCACAGATAAAGGATCCTGAAACCAATACTTCATCTCCTACACAATGTCAAGTAAGTTTTCTATTTGCAAACAATAAGTTTTGTTTAAAGCGAGAGTTATATGTATGTATATATATATATATATATCTATATAAGAAAATGAATGGAAAACGTATCTCTTTCTTGTAATGTAGGCGCTCAGAAATCCACCAGCAAGTCCATCAGCAAGTTTGCCTTGGAAGATGTGGACAACATCAACTCTCCCCGGTCCGTCAAAAAAGAATCAGGCAAAGGATCCAGCTTCCCAGAGCCTAAACCCGTCGCTGCTAAGGCTCGAGCCGGGTCCAAGAGGAAGAAGCCTACTAAGCCTTCTGATGACATTCCTCAGCTTGAGCAGCAGATCTATGATTTTGCCTTTGAGGTAAGGATCACTTATGCTCAGGTTAAAACGTTCATATCGAGGATCACTTATCCTTCCCACTGTTCTTGCAGAAAATAGCCCAAATCCAAATTGTGCTGACCAAGCGCTTATCCGATGCTGAGGACACAATTGCAGACCTCCGTACCTTCCTGACCGCCAAAGATAAGAAGATCTCCCAGCTGGAGAAGGAGGTCAATAGCTTGGAGAAGCGGATCATGATTACGACATCCAGGCTAACAAAGTCAGGATGGAGGATGTTGATGAGGCTAACGTGCAGCAAGCCTTGGATCCTCCATTTAACAGGTCTGAATGGGATCTTCCCGGCTGGAAGGTGAGGCTAGTGGAGCTTGGAGGAGAGCTGGAGCCTTAGCTTGACGAGGTGCCAATACCGGAAGCCGGTACTAGCGGTGCTAAGGAAGCTAAGGAGGGTGAAGGTGGCGAGGCTGGTGAAGGCAAGGATGATGAAGCAGCGAAGGAGTAGGCTGCACCAATGGGCGATGATGGAAATTTCTAGACGTGGCCGGAGCCCATTTTTTATGTCTTTTGGTTGTTGGTGTTTTGATTTCAAACAATGATGGTCTGTAACTAAACAATAGTTTCTTAGGTTTAAGGATCACTGATCCTTTGAACAATAGGGGTAACAAAGGTGGATGCGTCCTTCTGTTTGTGGAGGATGAAGCACTTGATGCCCCCCGCCTTTTATTTCCCTGCACTTAATGAACCGTTAGTATGGACACCCTTTGCTAACCCAAGTGGACGGGCCACGTTTTGCTGGTAGAAGCTTGGGTTAGCAATTTTGACAACCTTTAAAAAGGGTTTATATAAATAAATAAAACTTTAAGCTTTTGACTATCTTTGTTGTTGTCCCTTTTCTTTTTGGGTATGTTTATCGCTATATATTTTGGAAAAATTTATGGATACTTAACTGAAAAATCCATAAGGTGTTAAAAAGAATACAAAGTATTTATGAAAACATATTGCTCCAGAATTGAACGTCTCATGATCAAGGATCATACATCCTGTTGTCAAAGGATTAGGGTAACATAGATAAGCCAGAAATAAAGCAAATGCAAAAGAAAGATCATACCAGTGAATCCAAGTTAGGATTCTTTATCCTTAAATTTTACAATCGAAACAATATGGAATAGAAATCAGTAGAACTGCAGGATCTAGGATCCTTACTTATTAAGCTTCAAGGACTTGTTATAACACACAACTTGGGACTAAGCCAAACATCAATTGAATGACTCATCAGTAACTGGGGACAAGCCCAAATAGCTGGGGACAAGCCCAATAACTGGGGACAAGCCCAAATAACTGGTGTAAGCTGGAGTATGGCCCGAACTGGCATCTATCCAATCGTGAACGACATGAAAATGTCGAAACCTTAGCTAACATGAACACGTTAGAAACATTAGGAACGGATGTATGGTACGTCTACCATTATACTTAGGATCCTAAATATAGCCAACAACAATGAAATTGTCAGCCCCTAAAGCGGGTACTGGTCCCATTGCCTCGAACTATACTTGGATAGCGTGCGCTACTGGCGGGGTGTCAAAACCCAATTCGTGTGAAAGTGAAAACCTTTAAACCGTAGAAGGTATTGGATACCTTAAGCTGGGGACACGCCCAAAGTCTTGGAGAGGTGGCCAACCTCTTGATCCTTTGTAATAACTTCTGCAAAACTTAAAGCTTGATAAGGTTGAATGTTGAAAATTCAACATCCTTACTTTATAAGAAGTATAATAAAAATGAAAGCATTAGTTAAATGTTACCGAATCAAGAATCTCATATCCTTTGAGGATCCTTCGACCTGAATTGATCACTAGGATACTTAAGGATCCCTGATCCTTTACATAAAATACTTTTTTAGGTGGATAGCATTCCAAGCTCTTGGAAGAAGGTCACCATCCATAGTCAGTAATCGATATGCCCCCTTTCCTGCCTCGGCTTTAATTAGATAGGGGCCTTCCCATTTTGGTGCTAATTTACCATCGGAAGGATTCATGGTATTCTGGAACGCCTTCTTTAATACCATGTCTCCAACTTGAAACCTTCTGACCCTTACATTTCTATTGTAAGCACCAGCCATTCTTTGTTGATAGCTAGCCATCCTTATTCTTGCCATATCCCTAAGCTCTTCCACAGTGTCCAAGTCTTGAGTTAGAGTCTTGATATTTGCTTCAGGATTTCTATAGGGATCACTGCTTCAGCTCCAAAGACTAAGGAAAAAGGAGTTTGATCCGTAGCATTCTTGGGAGTTGTTCCATCTGCCCATAGGACATATGGTAGTTCTTCAGCCCACTTTCCTTTCTTTGATCCAAGCTTTTTCTTCAAATTGTTGATGATGATCTTGTTGGATGATTCTGCCTGACCATTAGCTTGTGGGTGGACTGGTGTTGATGTTATC
Source organism: Scalesia atractyloides (assembly GCA_947069175.1). Classification (NCBI taxonomy): domain Eukaryota; kingdom Viridiplantae; phylum Streptophyta; class Magnoliopsida; order Asterales; family Asteraceae; genus Scalesia; species Scalesia atractyloides. The sequence continues at coordinate 86,534,757 of CAMTDV010000021.1, forward strand.
ATCCTAATCCCCTAGCTGTCACAAAAGTTAGTAGTACGATTCCCAATAAACTGGGATCTGTTATCACAAACAATCTCAGAAGGAATACAAAATCTAGTAATGATATTTCTTTTAATAAAGGATATAACTTCCTTTTCTCTGACTTGAGCAAAGGCTTCAGCTTCTATCCACTAGGAGAAATAGTCAGTCATAGCTAACATGAACACTTTTCCTCCTGGTGCCTTGGGAAGCTTGCCTACTATATCCATTCCCCATCTCATAAATGGCCAAGAGGAGGATATAGGATGCAGAGGCTCTGCGGGCTGATGAAGGATATTGTTGTGTCTTTGGCAAGCATCACATTTCCTTGCATATTCCACAGCATCCTTCTTCATTGTAGGCCAATAATATCCTGTTCTAAGGATCCTTGAAAATAGTGCTCTGCCCCAGTATGATTTCCACAATCTCCTTCATGAAAGTCCTTCAAGACTTCTTGGATCTCAGGATCCTCAATACATCGTAGATAGGGTCCTGCAAGAGATCTCTTATATAACATGTTCTTAATGATAGTAAATTGGGATACCTTTATCTTGAAGGCTCTAGGATTTTCCCCAATGGGAACTTCCCCATTTTGGATATAATTCAGGATTGGAAGAATCCATGATCCTGGAGTTGATTGTGTATCATCCCTAGGTACGATTGCAGCATTGTGCACTATTTCCATTGTCTCACTCTCCTCGATTGCAGGAGTTAGAACATGGATAATGGGTATCTTCACATCATCAGGCATCTTCAATGAGGATCCCAGATTAGCCAAGGCATTTGCTTCTGCATTTCTTCCCTGGGTACCTGTGTTAGACTGAAAAAGCAAAAGAATCCGCCAATTTCTTGACTATCTCCAAATATTTAATTAGCTTTTCACCTTTGACAGCATAGGATCCTTTATAATGATTAGTGATCAATAAAGAATCTACAAATACTTGAAGTACCTAATCCTCATGTGCTTAGCTAATTGCAAACCTGCTATTAAGGCCTCATACTTTGCCTCGTTATTAGTGGTTTGGAATTCACATGCTATTGATTGGGGTATAATGTCCCCCTGTGGCGATTTTAGTAGTAAGCCTATTCCAGTTCCTTTGACATTCGAGGCTCCATCTGTGAAGAGTGTCCAAGGATCCTTGGTCTCCTCAAGTTGTTGTACCTCCAACTCAGCTTCTCTTTGTAGATCACTACTGAAATCAGCCACAAAGTCAGCCAAAGCTTGGGATTTAATAGCAGTTCTAGGCTCATACTTAATGTCATATGCACTAAGTTTAACAGCCCATTTTGCCATTCTCCCCGACATCTCTGGTTTCCTGAGAACATTCTTGATAGGAAAGTTAGTTTTAACAACAATAGTATGAGTTTCAAAATAATGTCTTAACTTAGTCGAAGCCATGATTAGAGCAAGAAAAAGTTTTTCTAAATGAGAATACCTGGCCTCAGCATCAAGTAAACTTTTACTTACATAATATACTGGATGTTGTTGGCCTTCATGATCCTTAACAAGGACTGCACTTACTGCTTTACCTGAAACAGCTAGGTATAAGGATAATGGTTCCCCATTTTCAGGTTTCATTAAAGCCGGTGCTGAGGATAGGTAATCCTTGAGAGCCTGTAGAGCAGCTTCATGCTTCTCCGTCCACTCGAACTTCTTATACTTCCTCAGAATATCATAGAAATCCTTGCATCTTTCTGAGGATTTTGAAATGAATCTGTTCAGGGCGGCGATTCTTCCTGTCAATTTTTGCACATCCTTAGCGTTGGCAGGAGACTTGATGTTGATTAAAGCCTTTATCTGCTCCGGACTTGCTTCGATCCCTCTCTTGGTCACCATATATCCTAAGAACTTTCCAGCTTTAACTCCGAAATGGCATTTGGAAGGATTCAGTTTCATATTGTATCGATCAAGGATATTGAATGCTTCTTCGAGATCCTTAAGGTGATCCTCAGCTCTTTTATACTTGACCACCATATCATCTATGTATACTTCCATTGTATGCCCAAGTTGCTCTTTGAACATCATATTCACCAGCCTCTGGTACGTAGCACCTGCATTTCTTAAACCAAAGGGCATATCAATGTAACAATATATGCCGGTGGGTGTCATGAACGTTGTATCCTCTTGATCAGATGGTTCCATCTGAATTTGCTGAAATCCAGACGAAGCATCCATAAAAGTTAACAACTCATGACCCGCCGTGGCATCCACCATGGAGTCAATGTGGGGTAAAGGGAAAGGATCCTTAGGACATGCCTTGTTTAAGTCAGTAAGTGACACATACCCTCCACTTTCCATTTTTCTTTTGAACAACAACCACATTGGCTAATCATCTTGGATACTTGACTTCTCTAATCATACCTGCCCTTAGCAATTTATCTACCTCCTCTTGGATGATTGCATTTCTTTCAGGAGCAAACTTTCTTCTCTTTTGGTGAATTGGCCTGAAAGACCTGTCAATGCCAAGTTTATGAGCAATAACATCCTTAGATATACCTGTCATATCTTCATGCTTCCAGGCGAAGGTAGATTTTCTTCGTTTAAGGAAGGATACTAGATCCTGCTCTATGCTCTCCTGGATCCCGGATCCTATATACACCTTGGATTCAGGATCCTCAGGATCTAAGAGTATATCCTTGACGTTCTGTTCTCTTGCCTCCAAGACGTCTCTTGGAGGATGCTTTGATTGCTATGCTTCCCTAGACTTGGAAGCAGGTCTCATTGAGGAAGTGTAGCAATTCTTAGCCTCTTGCTGATCACTTTCTATCTTGACTATTCCCCATGGACTTGGAAGCTTGACACATTGCTGGTATGTTGATGGGACCGCCTTCATGTCATGTATCCATGGCCTCCCAAGGATAACATTATAGCAAGATAAGCTATCTGTTACACAAAATTTTTTGATAGAATTCACTCCCTCTATGTAAATTGGAAGTTTGATGTCCCCCAATGTATTCTTGGTTTCCCCACTGAATCCCACGAGCACCGATGATCTTGGTATGACCTCAGATTCAGGGATGTTCATCTTTTTGAGGACATCCAACTGGATTATGTTCACTGAACTCCCTCCATCAATAAGAATCTTGCAAACAAAATGATTAAAGATAAACAAGGTAATGACAAGACCATCATGATGAGGATCCTGAATGTCTACGCGATCCTCCTCATCAAAGGATATCACTTTTTGCTGTGTGAGGGTAGATGTTCGAACTGGTCTCTCCCCATTCTCCATCTTCGTCTCCTTAGCATGCCTTTTAGCCGCTGAAAACGAAGTTCCACAGATATCAGAGCCCCCGGAAATAAAGTTTATGATTTGAGCGTCTGCTGGAGGAGGAGGAGCCCTTTCAGGCACTTTTTCAGTATCCTGAGTCCTTGAACGCTTCCTTCCTAGCAGTTCCTTCAAATATCCTTTGCTGAGAAGATAACCAATCTCCTTCCTCAACGCTATACATTCATCAGTAAGATGGGCAAAATCCTCATGGTAAGCACACCATTTGGATTTATCCTTAGTAGCTCCATGTTTATCAGTTTTCCTTGGCCATCTAGCCTTGTCACCTAAATTTTGCATAGCGAGTATTATTCATGATTATCCACAGAAAAACAATATTCAGATATTGGAGGATAATCCTCATCGTCTTCGTCTTGTTCAACTGCATTCACATTGTGATTGTCATGTTTAGAATATGGCTTGGATCGATTATTCTTAAAGAATGATCCTTGCTTTTCCTGTTTTGAGGATCATGAGAGTCTCTCCTGGATCCTTTTGTCATCTTCTAAACGAATGAACCTCAATGCCCTGTTTCTTACTTCATCTAAATTCCTGCAAGGTGTCATAACAAGGTCAACATAAAAAGAGGAATCCTTAAGCAAGCCCATTTTGAATGCCTCTACAACAATGGCAATATCCAAATTAGGAATTTCTAAGGATTCTCGACTAAACTTAGCGATGTAATCTCTCAATGATTCATCACGACCCTGTGTTACCCTATATAAATCACTAGTTAACCGTTCAAAGGTTCTACTACATGAAAACTGATTATTGAATAAATTAACTAAATGAGAAAATGAAGTAATTGATTAGGGAGGAAGACTAAGCAGCCATTTGAGTGCTGATCCAGTGAGTGTGGATCCGAAGCCCTTACAAAGACAGGCTTCCTTTAACCTTTCTGGAATGGGATTGATCTCCATTCTTTCACGGTATTGTGCCACATGCTCCTCCGGATCAGTCGTGCCATCGTACAGCTTCATGTTGGGGGTTTGAAAGCGTTTTGGTATCTCAGCATTGCATATAGGAGGTGCGAAACGAGACACCCTGTGACTTCCATCTGGGACCTCAGGAATGGGCTTAACCACTCTTGGGACGCTGGATATCATATCCTTAAGCTTCCGAAGTTCCCGTGACATAGCCTAATTGATACCTGAATCCTGCATGGAACCATAATTAGTACCAAAAGATGTATTGAAATTGTTACCTCCTGATTGGTTTGGAATCGGTATCGCAGAAGTGTATCCAAAAGTAGACACTTCAGGTGCAATAGTTGGACCATATGAAGCAATAGTCTGCATAGGGATGGAGTCCCCTTTGTGAACTTCAGAATCCTTGAATATCTGACTTCCTGAGATCCTTGATCCTGAAAAGCATTGGGTCCAGGATACACGGGTGCTGAAGGCCTTGAAGGATACTGCATGGATCCTTGACCATGTGAGGGGGATCCTTGACCCTTGTCCCAAACAGAGGATCCTTGGTTCTGAGGAAAGGATCCTTGATTTTGAGGAAAGGGTCCTTGATGCTGGAAATAGGATTCCTTTGGTGCTACTGTCTCCAAATATCCTCCTGAACTGAGATAGCCTCCTTGATGTTGACACGATGATCCTGAAGATTGTGATGAGGATCCATAAGGCTGTAATGAGATGCATGTGGCTGCGTCATTGCCAATGATCCATGCTGCAATCCTAAGGATCCTTGAGCCTGTGTGATCGCCATTGATCCCTGCTGGTAAATAGAGGGCTCTTGGACTTCAGCACCAGGTCCCCTAGAATGTTGGATTGCTGATGCTGGAGAAGTGAAATCCAATGATTTGGGTATCAGCGGAGAGTGATCCTCCATTGATATCTTTTGCTTTTTGATTTCATCAATCTCCCTGAGGATCCTTTGTTGGTTTTGTCCTGCTTCTCCATGTAATTCTTCATCTGCAAAATCAAGGTAGAAACATCATTGTTAGTAACTGTAGATGGAGAAATAATAGAGGTTTTTGATCCTGTGTAAATAGGAGTAGTTTTCTTCTGAGGATTCTCAGTATTCTTCTGATATGCAGGAGGAATAGGTGGCAATGATGCACTAGGCTGAGATGTGGTAGCCCTTGATATGGCACTTGAACTGGATTTTCCCTGAGAAACCATGTGATTGATAGAAATGAATAGAAATGAATGAAATGAATGAGTTTTTAGAATTGAAGCACCGATTGCCCCACGGTGGGCGCCAAACTGTTTTGGTCAAAAATCTGATTAAGGATAATGTAACCAAACTTTGAATGTGAGGTTGAGTGCTTGAATGACGAATGAATGTTTGAACAAACTAGAAATGTAAATGGTGATGAACACAAAAATTTTTGTACGAGGAAAAATCCCTTGATCAGCAATTGATCTCCGGCATAAAAAACCTCGGATAGTGAAAACTATCACTATCAACTATATTGAACAAATAAGATTACAACTTTGGAGATATTGAGCTTGTTACAATGATTCCTAGTGTGTGTGTGTGTTCGAGAGAGAGTAGCAGAAGTGTTGTATATCGAAAAAAGGTGTGTTCTATCAAGCTCAAAATCCCATTAAATATCTAGCTCATCTCAATGAACTAACTATCCGAAATTTCAGCCATGCACCCACGTTTTCCACCAACGGTCATGACGCTCTTTGCACGTGCTGGAATTGTAAGCACATTCCCCGCGATTCCCGGTTAGAACAAGTCTTTCCTCGTCCAAGGCCTGCATTCAGATGTTAAACAAACAAGGAAACAATTGTTAGTAAGCATACATATAGATAAGGATCCTTGATCCTCAGACTCCCTGCTTCATATGCTAAGGATAAATGATTCAGGTTAAGCCTCAGGATAAATGATCCAGACATGCTAAAAATCAGCCCCTAACACAAGCCCAGGATATCTTGGAAACTTCGCAGCAGGATGTTAAGAAAGTTATTCTGGATCAGGATAATCCAGATATATCGGTGCTCATAGGGGCCAATATCCCTCAGGATATTGAGAATCAACTTACTAAATTTTTTAAATGCAGGATGTCTACGTTTGCATGGAAACTCGAAGACATGACAGGTATATCAAAAGATGTTATAATTCACAAACTTGGAATTGATAAATCTTTCAGGCCAGTTCAACAAAAGAGAAAGAAATTCACTCCTGAAAGAAATGCAATTATACAAGAGGAGGTTGAAAGGTTGCTCAAGTCCAAGATGATTAGAGAAGTCAAGTTTCCCAAATGGTTAGCAAACGTGGTGGTGGTTCAAAAGAAGAATGGGAAGTGGAGAGTTTGTGTAGACTACACAGACCTCAACAAAGCTTGTCCAAAAGATCCATTTCCACTGCCCCATATAGATTCCATGGTGGATGCAACCGCTGGACATGAAATGCTGACTTTCATGGATGCATCCTCAGGATTTCAATAAATCCAAATGGAACCATCCGACCAGGAGGATACAACATTCATGACACCCACAGGTATATACTGTTATACTGCCATGCCCTTTGGTTTAAAAAATGCAGGTGCAACGTACCAGAGGCTGGTTAATATGATGTTTAAAGACAAACTAGGGGACACCATGGAGGTATATATTGATGATATGGTGGTGAAATCCAAGAAATCGGAGGATCACCTCCAGGATTTAGAGTGTGCCTTCAATATCCTGGACCAGTATAATATGAAGCTGAATCCTGCTAAGTGCCATTTTGGAGTGGGGGCAGGAAAGTTTTTAAGATACTTGGTGACCAAGAGGGGGATAGAAGCAAGTCCAGAACAGATCAAAGCTATCCTGGATCTTAAATCACCATCCAACAGAAGGATGTTCAGAGATTAACAGGAAGAGTAGCGGCATTAAACAGGTTCATATCAAGATCCTCAGAAAATGCAACGAATTCTATGATATCCTGAAGAGAAACAAAGAGTTTGAATGGGGTGAAAGACATGAAGCTGCCCAGCAAGAAGTGAAGCGATACCTTTCTAGTGCACCTCTGCTGATGAAACCCGAGGATGGTGAACCTTTATCCCTATATCTTGCAGTATCAAGGAGTGCAGTAAGTGCTGTTTTGGTAAAGGATCACGAAGGTCAGCAGTATCCTGTTTATTATGTTAGTAAAAGTTTGTTAGATGCTGAAACTAAATACTCACACTTAAAACTTAATTTTCCTGTGAAAAATGTGCTTAGGAAACCCGAAATGTCTGGTAGAATGGTTGAACGGTCTGTTAAACTAAGTGCATATGATTTAGTATATGAGCCTAGAAATACTATAAAGTCTCAGGCCTTAGCAGACTTTGTGGCTGATTTTAGTAATGATATTCAAAATGAAGCTGATTTGGAAGTACAACAACTAGGTGAGAACTCAGGATCTTGGATATTGCATACTGATGGTGCATCTAACATAAGAGCTGTAGGATTAGGTATACTACTAAAATCTCCACAGGGGGACATATTACCCCAGGCCATTAGATGTGAATTTCCTGCTACTAATAATGAAGCTGAGTATGAAGCTCTGATAGAAGGATTAGAATTAGCTAAGAATATGAATGTTAATTGTTTACAAGTGTATGTTGATTCCCTGTTGATTACTAACCATTTCAATGGATCTTATACAGTCAAAGGTGAAAAGTTAGATGAATATCTTGAAATTGTTAAAAAATTAGCAGGATACTTCGAAAATTTTACACTTGAACAGGTACCAAGAGAAGAAAATGTTGAAGCCGACGCTTTAGCAAATCTAGGATCTACTGTTAGGATACCGGAGGGAACTCAGATACCAATACTACATATCATGTATCCTGTGATGGAACTTTTCAAGCCTCGGGATAAGGAAGTAGTGAGTATCCAGGATCCTGATGATGGATGTCATGAAAAGGATCCTGAATCCTGGATGGCTCCAATCATGAAGTATCTACAAGAAGGAGATGTTCCAAAGGATGAGAATCCTAGAGCTTTCAGGATGAATGTATCTCATTTTACAATAATAAATAATATCGTGTACAGGAAATCTCTTGCAGGTCCATACCTAAGATGCTTAGAGGGTCCTGAAACCAAGGATGTGCTTCAGGATATACACGAAGGAGATTGTGGCAACCATACTGGGGCAGGTCTTTATTCTCGAAGGTTTAAGAACAGGGTGTTACTGGCCAACCATGAGAAAGGATGCTATGGAGTATGCTCAGAAATGTGATGCCTGCCAAAGACATAGCAGTATACTGCATCAGCCTGCAGAACCATTATATTCTATCATATCTCATTGGCCATTTATGAAATGGAGGATGAATATAGTAGGAAAACTCCCAAGACTCCTGGAGGGAAGGTTTTCATGCTAGCAATGACGGATTATTTCTCCAAGTGGGTTGAAGCAGAAGCCTTTGTCCAAGTAAGGGATCAAGAAGTGGTATATTTCATCAAGAGGAATATCCTAACAAGATTCGGGATACCGGCGGAGATAATTTGTGATAATGGTTCACAATTTGTCAGCAAAAGAACTACTGATTTTTGCAAAAGTTGGGGAATTAAGATGATCACGTCAACACCGGTGCATCCTCAAGCTAATGGACAGGCAGAATCCCCGAACAAGATAATTGTCAATAATCTGAAGAAGAGATTAGGTGCTAAAAAAGGAAAATGGTCAAAAGAATTACCATTTGTCTTATGGGCTGATAGAATAACTGTGAAGAATGCTACTGGGCAAACCCCATTTTCTTTGGTGTTTGGGGCAGAAGCAGTGATTCCAACGGAGATGGTAATACCCACAGCTAGGTCAAGCCTACGGGATCCTGAAGCGAATCCCCAAGTCTTATGTCAAGAGTTGGACACTGTTGATGAAACAAGGAATGCGGCAAAGCTTAGATGGCAACATACCAACAAAGGATAGCCAAGTCGTACAACAAGAATTTAAGAACCAGAAGATTCCAAGTTGGAGATTGGGTATTGAGAAAAGCGTTTCAGGATACAACTAATCCTGCTGATGGGAAGTTAGCTCCAAAATGGGAAGGACCATACGAGATTGAGTCAGAATCAGGAAAAGGAGCATACCGGCTCAAGACTATGGAGGGAGATATGATACCAAGATCCTAGAATGCTATATATCTTAAGGCTTATTTCAAGTGAGTTTAGAATTTGATTTCTAACTCAAGACGGTATAAATTCTATATCTTTTAAATATGTATTTTTAATTTAAGTTATTATTCTTTGAAACCCAATACTGACTTAAGCATCGGAGGGGTGTTAGCTGCTAACACCCACCTTAGTTTAAAGGTGTTTTGTAGGATATGTTTCAAGATACTTGCTCAAGATGGATCGAAAGATTAGAGGATTGGCCCCCTCTCTCACGTTTAAGGGATTCAGGTCCCTTCACAGGTTTAAAGGTATTCACCTTTCTTCTGAATTGGGTTTAAACACCCCGCCTGTAGCGCAAGTATCCGAGTATAGTTCAAGATGGCGGGACCAGTTCATGTAAAAGTGGCTGACAATTTCGTTATTGTTGGCTATATCCCGGATCCTTAAGGTATATGAGGATTGATCACCCTCTCTCGCGAAAGGGTATTTTCATACTCTCTAAGGTTTAAAGGTTTTTATCTTTCTAAGTCTTGGAGTTTATACACTCCCGCCTGTAGCGCACGAAAAACAAGGGTTTATCCCCAGGATACTAAGGAACTATCCCCAGGATACTAAGGGATTATCCCCAGGGTACTATGGTTTTATCCCCAGCAAAATTAAAATCTTCAGATAATTTCTAAATTGTGATTGTGTTTACACACATTCTTTTATGAATAAAGTATTACGAAGTTCAATCACTAAGTAAAGAAATCTTCGAGAATGTCGTACATTAATGCAATATCCTGCACAGACAGGGGACATCCATGCTGGGGACATTGCAAAGGATTCAAAGGTTGGAATCGAAAGTTTTTGCCTAAGTATTCCTGGTATGATTTCTTATTTATCGAATTTTGGAAATCTTATTTTGGTAACCTAAGTTTTCTATAAAAGATTATATTCAACCAAGTTTTGTCTAACAGTTTTTCATTAAAGATGACATAAACTTATCAGTATCCTGAGCAGGATATTTGATCAGGATGTTTTAAAACATATCTTTCAAAATAAAATATAACAACAGATAAAGCAGAAAGGTTAGTTTATTATTAACAAACCAAAATGTCACATTATTGGCTTTGTCTTAAACCAAGACCCATCCACCAAGAATGTGATAAGTTCTAAAGCATATAAACATTGATGACCAAAGGCTTCGTCTTGAAACTCAGGATCCCTCCACCTCAGGTCATCACAAAATACTGATGTTTAAAGTGCAGGAAATATAAATTGTTCAAGTGCAGGAAAAGTAAAATTGTTTAGGGGATTACAGACCATTCAAATTAAAAAAGTGGGCTCCGGCCTAAGAAATGATATCCGTCATTGCCCACTTTGATGCCCTCACACAGCGGCATCTTCACCAACCTTCTTCACTTCTTCAGCATCCCGACCAACATCACCACTAGCATCCGCTCCAGCCTTAGCCCCAGAATCCTCACCAGCTTCACCACCAGCCTCTGCTGCTACCTCGACCGCCTTAGAAGACTCTGCAACCATTGCCTAAGCAGGATGCTCCACGGGATTAGCACCAAGATCCTTAAGTTTCACTTCCCAAGCTCCAATCGGCCAGGTTGGGCATTCAAAACCCATAGCTCTGGCTTCATAGGCCATTTTCAACCTAGCCTGGATAAGGGAAATAACGACGGAACTCTTGAGGCCCTCCCTGTAGGTGATCATATCCTGCTCGTGTTGAGTCCGAACAGCGTCCAGCGTGGCCTGAGCTTCTTGGGCAGCCTTCTTCATAGCAGCTTGAGACTCCTGGGTCATCGCCTTGAATTTGTCTTCGTAATGCTAAGACTTGGCGGCAGCAATCTTTTCCTGGTCCACGATTGTGACTTCAGCCTTCTTTAGCTTGGCCTCTAGCATCTTGTTGACCCCACAAGCTTCCTCGTAAAGATGCGTCAGGCGGCCAAGACCCTACAATAGGGGTGTGAATTTCTGACACGACCCGGAAACCCGACACGAACCTAACACGAAATTTGTGGGTTTAGGTTTCGTCTAAATGGGTTCGGGTCAGTTTCGGGTTGAAAACGCGAACCCGTTTAGGTTTACGGGTCAGGTTCGGGTCAACCTGGTCGGGTTGGCGGGTTGACCTGTTTAACACATTTATACTATATTATATTTTTTTACAATATATTTTATCTCATAAATTAAATGGGGCGTGTATTTTATGCCATGATTATAACTTAAAATGAGAAATTAATATAGCTTTTATAATTTAAATATGATATTATTATATACATTTGTGTTTTTTAAGTAATTTTTAATTTTAATATATTAGTTTTAGAAAAAAATTAAAAATTTCGGATTAAACGGGTCGTGTTCGGGTCAACCCACAAAACTTCGGGTCGTGTTCGGGTTCATATATATGATACGATTTTCGGGTTCGGTTCGGTTCGGTTCGGTTCGGGTTCGGGTTCGTGTAAAATTTTCGGGTTCGGGTCGGGTTGAACCCGCCAACCCGCGAACACGACCCGTTTAGCACCCCTACCCTACAATTAGAAACACAGGTATCAGTATAACTAAATCGGGATATCTATTCAGCATATATGTGCAGGATACAGGATAAAGATATTTACCTGGTTAAGGAAAGAAGTCATCAAGCCACTAGACTAAGAGAACCCCTGGTTCACATAAGAAAAGGCTTCAGCAGAAGTGGCTGGGGAGTCGGTCTCTTTCCTCTTACGGGAGCTGGAGACACGAGCCTTAGTTGCTGAGGAAGGCTTGGGGGTGACTGTGGGCTTGGAACTGACAGGCGGCTTAGACGTGGTGGAAGGTTTGGAACTTGGCTCTATCTTTACCGGAGCAGGCCCGGAATAGCTGTCGAGTTCGTCAAGGTCAAACACTTCAGGGATCTTGGCTGGGTCTACACGAAAGGAAAGAAATTTCAACTTTCAATATCCTGATATCTTAACTAACCAAATATATGCAAAGATATGTAGAACATGTATTCTTACCAGACATGTTGGAGCTTGAATGTTGGCTTAAACTTGTGGGGAGTGGAGAAAAGCTTCTTTCATTTTCTAATAGCCGGTAGATGGCACTGATCCTTTCTTCTGATTCTGCGGATGGAGGGGCTAGCTCTTTCAGATTCGCTGCAAAAGAAGTAAACAAGGATGTCAGTTCGGGTTGTAAGTTCAGGATACATTTGGGGATATTCCCAAAACCCTAAATCCTACCAGTAGTCAACCATTTCACAGGAAGATCAACACCCTTGTCAATGGAGTCCCTTTTTACAAAGAAGAACTTCCGTTTCCACTCATCCTCATTTTTTGTTGCCTTAAGAATGAGGGGGTGTTTGGAGGTTGAGAAAAGATGGAATCGGCTAGAACCATGGGATCATAAATGGTAGGCGATGGCTATATCCCAACACATAGCTCAAGAATGTGATGAGTCTTGATCCGGTCCAGCACCGCTAGCCCCCTCCAAACCATGGGCATGGTTTGGGTGAAACTAAGACCGGTAAGGTGAAAAAAGCGCATGATGAAGTCTGAGAAAGGGTATCGAAGTCCGATGGAAAAGGGATAATACAAGAAACAGATCCACTCTGAAGAAGACGCGTCAGACGGGAGGTTCCGGTCAAACGGTCGAATGATTGCTCCAGTGGGAAAGGTGCCGGAGGCCCTAAGAGCGGCGATATCAGCATTATCGAAAGAACAAGCTTCTTTCGTAGGCTCCTTCATGAGGTTTTGCTCGACGAAGGTTGGAACGGAGTCGCCGGTGTGCGATCGTGTTCGAGTAGCCATTGGGGAATCGAGAGCAGAACAGAGAAAAAAGAGAGAAGGGAGAGAAGAAGTTACCTGAATTCCTGAGATTATTGTGATAAGTATTCGGGAAAGAAGGGAAGATATAGGCAAGAGATAGATAGCAATTAGTAAAAATCGCATGGGAAGTTGGGCCGTGTCACATCACATCTACATCCAATAAGTGCCTTGATCGACGCAAGGAAAAATACAACCGTTTGGACCCCGAGATCCCAACAGTTATATTTTTGGGGACAATTGTTATGGGTGGAAATTCTGACCTATATCCTGAAAATATATCTTGACATTATATGCTGCGACCAGGGTACTGATCCAGGATATTGGTAACATCCTGTGGAGGTATCCTATTCGCTACTAACGTTTTTCTTTAGCTGCAAGGTAGCAACAGATATGAGGGCTTGGTCTCCCTGAAGACTCGCTTAAGACAGTTAGTAGATGAACGTTGGAAGCTGGAGAAGGAGTCCACAACGGTCATAAGAGAATATTCGCAGCATCCCTAGAATGTAGGATAGTTAGTTATTTTTGTTTACTATATATGGGGAGGCTGGATCAGCAATTTCATACACTTTCACTCTCTAGTTGCAGCAGCAATCACAAACACTGACAACATTAACACTATTCGATCATTGTAACACTTAGAAATGATCCAAGCAGTATTCCGAAGTTGTATCCTGCTGTTTGATCAATAAGAAGAACAAGGCAGCTGGCGATTGTCAGCTCCCGAGGTTTTATGCCGACGATCTAGATTGATCAAGGGCTTTCATCGTACATCCTGTGTCAATTTCTACTTTTATTGCATTTACTTGTTATTTTGATATAGTCCATTATCCTGAGACTATATCCTGAAACTATTTTCATAATCAACCAACTTAGCATATTCTTACAAATCACAATAGCACGCTACCTCACATACTAAGTTTGATCACTTAATTGCTTCGGTAATTTTTGACCAAAACACGTACATAAACATAAGCACGTAAAAAATGATTATATAGTTTTTAAAAAGCCGAAGGGTTGTAAGTGTCAATACTAAATGTTGAAGGGTAAAAGCTAAAATAAACAAAAACTTACCTTAAAAAAAGTGATAGTATAGTTTTTAAAAAGCCTAAGGTTTGTAAGTGTCAATATTAAATTTTGAAGGGTAAAAGCTAAAATAAATAAAAACTTACTTTAAGAAAAGTGATTATATAGTTTTTAAAAAGCCGAAGGGTTGTAAATGTGAATATTAAATGTTGAAGGGTAATAGTTAAAAAACTTACTTTATAAAAAATATTGACCAATGGGACGCTGACATGCAGCAACCTGCAACTGTTGAGTAAATTTCCCTGGGCGATGCAGCAGGTTCAAATGTAAAGTAACTATGATTTTTGCAGTAGAAACTTGAAGGGTCAACTTTTTTGCGATTAAGTTTACATCGAAGACCAACCTGAACTTATACCGACACGTACGTAAAAAATATGTTTTTTAAGTTGAAATGGTACCACACGTTGTTGTGGAACCGAAACGTAAAGTAAGCTAAATTTATAAAGTCTAATGAATACATATTATATTTGATTCGACTTATTTTAAAATAAAATTAATGCAAAAACGTCGATCAACTAAACCGTAAGAAAAACAAAGAAACATATTATATTTGAGCCTACCAATATTTAAAGAAACGTAACTTGAATTTATACTGGCTTGTACATAAATATAAACACATATAAATGATTAGAAAGTTTGAGGGTTGTAACGGCCAATACTAAATGTTGAAGGCTAAATGATAAAATAAACAAAAACTTACTAAATGATAAAAAAGTAATTAACTTGAATTTATACTGACACGTAAATAGATATAAACATGTAAAAATGATTATATAGTTTTTAAAAAGCCAAAGGGTTGTAAGTGCTAATACTAAATCTTAAAGAGTAAAAGCTATAATAAACAAAAACTTACTTAAAGATAGATTATATAGTTTTTAAAAAGGTGAAGGGTTGTAAGTTTCAATACTAAATGTTGAAGGGTAAAAGCTAAAAATACACAAAAACTGACTTCAAAAAAGTGATTATATAGTTTTTAAAAAGCCGAAGGGCTGTAAATGTCAATGTAAAATGTTGAAGGGTAAAAGAATTGATCAATCTGTAGGTTATATAAATTTCATAACGAAAAGTCAAGAATTAACATGTTATGTTTCACATTCAACTTGATTTTCTTATATAAGACCCAAGTCAATAAACCAGCTCCGTAATAATTAAAAAAAAACACTTGGACAACCTTTTTTAATGTTATTAAAAGAACATCGCATTTAAAAAAAAATGAAAACATAAATAATTACTTATATTAATTGCTCTTGGTTATATATTGATAGCATAATGCAGTTGATATGTTCATGTTTGTTGTTGTAGTCTTCATTTATTTTTTTGGCCCCCGACATTTACACTTCAGCCACTCAAGTGTATTTCCACAAATTTCATCACTTCATTGAAAATGTTTAGTCCTTTTTACTTATAATTTAGGATGTTAAGAATTCTTGTACGTGAAAAGAAATACTCGTCACCTATCGGGTATGAGTCGCGTACTTCTCACGGATTGAATCCTGAACACGTATGGTTTGGACTGGTCAATCGATCGTACAAAATAAAATGTTGTTAGCGTAAGGCTAGCCATCGAATGAGAAGTTTATCATTGTTTAAAGATACGTTAATCATCTATGTTGGATCATCAATATTTTAAGAATATGTATTTTGTAATCTTTAAACTAAAGACGTAATTTTGGCATCATCCTTTATTTATAGATTTGTCCGGACCCAGTAATATTTTATGGAGGTGAGAATGAGGGTTTAACTAAATTTTCAAGGGTTGCGATCAGAATTTTGCCCTATAAAATAAAACAATTTTTTTTCAAGGGGTGTGCCTGCCGCCCACCCAAGCCTCTACCTAGGTCTGCCCCTGGCTTGGACCATTGAACTGATTCGACATCTAGACCAATTTCCAAAACATGTCACATAGCCAGTTTGATTGAGATATTTTTCGCTAAATGCGTGTGGTGGTCAACTTTTACTTGGTTGAAAAGGAATAATAGATTTTAATAATCATAACTATTCGCGTTGGCCGCCAACAATCCTAACTTAAAAAATAACCACTAACAGTTCTAACTATTGACATATTGGTCACCAATAGACCCTGACTAGCAGAAGCCTAACGTTGTTAGTCTCCGGTGGCCGGAAAATCGTTTTTAGCCAGAAAAAGGTTTCTAAAGGTCCGATTTAAGGTTACAAAGAGGTTTGGGATGAAGATGTTAAGTCTTCCGGCCAAAAAGTTGAGTTTTCTAGCCAAAAAGAAGTTTCCCGGCAAAAAAATAAGGTTTTCGGCGACTTCAATAGTTGAGGCTTTTACTAGAAAAAGGTTCCTAGAAGTCCGTAATAATGTTGCAAAGAGGTTTGGGACGAAAATGTTGAGTATTCCGGCCAAAAATGAGTTTTCAGCCAAAAACGTTTTTCCGACGACCGGAGACTAATGGCGTTAGGGTTCTGTTAGTCAGGATCCATTGGAGGCCAATATGTTAATAGTTGGGACTGCTCAGTGGCGCAGGATTATAGGGGTGGGAGGGGGCGCCCCCCCTCCCCCCGAACTTTTCGCTATGTAGTTTTCGTATAGAAATTTTTGGGTATATACGTTTTCGCCCCCCCCCCCTCCGGTTTTCGACGGCAAGCTTCGTCACTGGGACTGCTAGTGGTTATTTTTAAAGTTTGGACTGTTGGCGGCCAATGGTGAATAATTAGGATTATTAAAATCAAATATTCCGGTTGGTAATCCCATTCCCAACCCAAATTTCTAGCATCCAACAACTGTTAGAGAAAGCCGAGGAAATGAATGGCTCTAGAGACTGGAAGAAAATTGTGGGTGTAGTCCTACAAGTCGCGGCGTAAAAATATGGGAAGCTAGAAACGAAAGCACTTTTAACGGTCTTCATATCCCTTTAACCAAACGGCGAACCTAGTCGAGGAAAATTCTTTTCTTTGGATTAGTAACAGATCTAAATTTTGTAACCTCAATTGGGAGAGATGGTTTGATTTCAATATTCGAAATGTAATTTTGTAAATGTCAGGTGTTCAGTTTCTTGCTGGCCTGTCTCAATATTTATATGGAAGTTTCACCATTCAAAAGAAAATTAAATATTGTTGCTAAAAAAAATCCACTACGGCTCCAAAGAATATCCAAAACAACCTATTTGAATTGGATGTGATCTTGAACACCTGATTAAAAAAATAAAGAAAATGTAACGACTTTACATGGTTATTATAACTATGGTGGCTTGTAGAAAAGTAGTGTACAGAAGATACCTCAACATAGACATGATTTTGTTACTTGTAGAGTTATAAACATATACTATGTTTCTAGAAAATTATCTTTATAAACCATTTTGTGTTTACGCGAACATGTTGATTCGAGTCATAGATTGTTTCAGAATGAAAATTATGTTTTTATAAACCATTTTGTGTTGACGCGAACATGTCCTCTGCATAATGCTTGTGGACTAGTTCTATAAAAATAATAGGGTGTGTTGGAAATGTGATACTAAAATAATAATAAAAGTAGAAGGAAACATTAATTTTCTATAAAAATCGCATAGTAAACTTCCGACGAAATTGCTTTATCGCAAATGTGTTGGAAAACTTTTCCCCTGAGCTTTCATCCGACAAACCATTTTTGTCGAAAATATGTCATAAATAGTGATTTCTTACCACTTCCGATGAAATAGGCATAAAAAATTGTTTAGATTTCCGAAGTAAGGTGATTTGAAAGCCCTAACAAACTTTGGAACTTGTACAAAGAGGGTTTTATTAAATACTAATTTTTAATAATACAACTTAAAATTAAAGTGTAAATGTATACAAACACATAATTACATAAACCAAACTTCGACCATGCGTAGTGGTAAGTTTTTTGGAGGTTTTATCTTTGAAAAACGCCCCTAAAGGCTTAATCCACCGCCCCGGGGCGTTTTTCTCGAATATTTGCTCCGAGGCGTCTTTTCTTCCACGCCGAAGAAGTGAAGGAAGTGACCAATGACCGGCTGGAACTTTATTCTTGGCCAATAGGATTTTTTTATAGTTTTTATTTTTATTTTTTTATTAGAATATAGTGCCCTACAAGATTTCAACCCCACTACACCCCTTTTAATATAATGCCTCATAATATCTATATGCTGACTAGACCGTCACATGACACAAAACACCCAAAGGTCTTCCCCTTACCACTATATATGGTGGTGTTAAAATTAAAGTGTAAATATATTAGAGACGCGTAATGACATAAACCGGGAGTATGGATTAGGTAGACTATCAATCAGGGCCGGCTCTTGAGTAGTTCATTTATTCAAATGAAGCATTTAAAGTAAGAAAATATTGTTTGCTATTTACTTATTCTTTATATTATTGCTGGAAGATAACTATTTTAATGGTTGTGGAAATAAATAGACGGTAGTAATATCATATTTAGTTATCAGCTATCAATAGCAGAATAAAAAAAGGGATGTTTGATTTAAACAATTCTGACTTTCATTAATTGGTTGATAACACTTCAATTTTTAGTTTGTATAACACCACTTCCAATTTTTCAACTTATTTTACGATATCACTCTCAAACTAACTCAATACTAACTCAGTTTGCTGATGTCAGATGCTACGTCACCAAACCATTGCCACATCAGCTACCATGTCATAAAAAAGCAAAGTCATATGCCACGACATCAAAAAGTTGAATCAGATGCCACGCCGGCTGCCACGTCATCAACAAATGCCACGTTACCACACATGTGTCAGTGTCACATCAACAAAAAACTAGGTTAGTGTTGGATTAATTTGAGAGTGATATCGAAAAATAAGTTGAAAGTTGGGAGTGGTACTGTACAAATCAAAAATTGAGAGTGTTATCAGTCAATTGATAAAAGTTGAGATTATTTAAATTTAATATCCCTAAAAAAACAGGATTTTATTACATCACTTTTGTGAACGATAATCATATAAGTATATCACTAAACCACTAGGTGATACCGTCATAGGTGTTAAGATACCTAATTAGTGTTGAGTATAATTAACTCACTTATTATTATCATGTTTTTATGAAATGAAACTTAGGTTGAAATATTTTACTTTTATATATTGCTCTAACAATTTATTTTCTATTGTAACATATGTTAGTAGTGTTTCTCCTAAATTGATTTATGCTTTCTTGATGTGTTCGTGAATGACAGTATTTTTACACGCCAATAATAACCGACATCTTATTAAAAACATGTTAATAAATATATAACTAAAGTATTTTTCACTAACTTTTGTTCATAGTTCAATGATAACAACGTATCATGTGAAATCATAAAATCATCGTTTTAACTTTTATTTTATTTTTACAATAGTTTAATAAACAATTTTAACAAATTTACTTAAGAAAGTTGGTATAAAACTTAGGAGGCTAAATGGGTCACATTCGAGAGTTAGAACTCGTATGCGAACCGAAATTTATGTCAATAACATGAATAAGACACGGCATAAGGTTTCATATATTGAAATTTGTTTTCTTTTCTTTACATATTAACTTTGAAATTGACTACCAATGCATATATAATAATCATTTTTGAATCATGTCGTAAAACACGATCTTTTAACACGTATCCGAAAATACATAACCAATTTAAATTCAAATCTATGAGATAAACACATTTTCTAAAAAAAGTGTAAAGTTAAATGGGTCAACCTATAAGTATGTTTGGTCAACTCGAATAAGAGACGTCATTCATGGATTCAATAAGAAACTGAGAGTTCATGTTAAATTTGTATCGTATCATATATTCTGTTAACTCTAAAATAACCAAAAATGACATGCGATATTAAATGTAGTCTAAGTTTCGTAGATTTAACCAGATACTGACCATATTAATTTATCTATTTAATTTATCTATTGTATCATAAATTCAATCATGTGTTATGTCTAAAAAAATAACCAAAAATGACATGCAATTTTAAATGTAGTCTATGTTTACAACCTTTTAACTTATTTTATTTAAAAATACTATATTATTTTTAGTACTAGGGATGTTGACAATTCAACCGATCAAACTTATTTCGACTCAAATATCATAATTAATAATGACTCGTAATGGAATCATTGATTCATTATTACTTACAAAACATACTAGAAACAGTGGCAGATCTAGAAATATTTTCTATAGGGGGGCGAAATTTTTAGGGATCAATTGTCTATGTTAAATACTTAAAAATTCCGTCCCGATTTAAGTTGGGTCAAGTAACAAAAGGATAAAACTAAGTACAATTCAAAAGAAAAAAAACATTATAAAAGAAGGTCTACCATCATTTGAAATTTTATAATAATAATACAATATCGATGCACTTGCTTTCTATACATATGTGTGTTCAAGCACGCTAAAAATTAAACATAGATAAATCAAATATAATGATCCAGGAAAATAATTTACTTATTAAATTAACTTTTATTATTATTATTATTAATATCGTACTAAAATAGAGACAACTAAATATCAAATATGACTAGTAAAATAGGTAATGTTGCACTATTTAATTTAATTATATTTCAAATAGGTAAGATATTAGTAAAATAGAAACAATTGAATTATAGTTAATATTCACAATGAATTCCCTATCCATATCCATATATTTCACTAAAAGCAACTATATTTTTCTTTCTTTTTCAATTAAATAATATATTTTATACCTTTATTATTATTTTTTCTCCCTCCTTCACTCACAACCATTTCTAAAAATATTAAAAAATTTATACAGTTTTCTCTCTACAGATTTTTTTCCCATATATTTACAGATGAACAATAACTTTCTCATATATTTTCTCTCTCCTCCACTCAAAACCATTCCTTATAATATAACTACACTCCCTCACATATTTTTAAGAATTTCATTGTGAATGCTCTTACTAAAATAGAAACAACTGAATTATACTTAAGAGTTAAAATGAAAAAAAAGGGAAAAGAAAACTATAAAAAGTAAATAGAAGAGTCAATTTAGTTCAAGACTGAATAGCACGTGTGTATTTTAAAAGAGACTTTTTAGTGGACTTGTTTAGTTACCAATTTACCCCTATTTAGTCATCTTCTTCAGCATACATTTGCTGCAATTGTTGGAAAAGTTTTACGATGAAACAGTTATTATTTTTGTTTTCTTTTTAGTTTAAATATTCTTTGCTTCAATCATTTGCTATTTCATAGAGTGCGATGTCAAAATTTCATGGGATGCTCTCGGGATTTACACGAACGTATAGCACTAAAACTTTTTTTTTCAGGGGGCGGCAACACCCCACGGCTAGCAGTGGGTCCGCCCCTGACTAGAAATGCTAATATTTGTGTATATCGATGGGATAAAGGGAATAGTTTATAGGTTAATAATGATTTTATTTTCTAATTTCTAGTATTAATCTTTAGCTTCTTTTTTTTTCTCATATAAATTTTAAACTTGTGAACTGAATATTTTAACAAAATTTGTTACGTAGTGATTGTACCCCTTTATAATGTTTTAATCATACATTTGTAATGTCTTCTGTTAACTCAATATTTTTACCAGACATTTTCAACTCCTTAAACTTTTCTAATGGTTTAACCCATTAAAGTTTTTTTTATCGTTATGATTTTACATAATAATAATTGTTGCTGTTGTTATAATAGTTTAAACACTAGTTCACTTCATTAAACAAAAAATCTCTAGTAACCAGAAACATTTTTTAATATTTAAAACGTTAGTATCTTTGGTTAGCATAGTAAGACTTGTATATAATTACCATGTATAAATTTGTTTACCACAAGAACGCACATATGCATAGTTTCACACGAACGGAGGAGGATGTCTGACATAACAAAGGATGACGGTTTAACATCAACACACAGCAGAAGAAGGTTAACAAGAAATTAAGAACTCTTTGGGAATGAAAAGAAAATACAATGTGCATGGTATCATACATGTAAAGAGATTGATGATGAGATATGCAATAAGAATTTGATGATTTTAGGTTCTATATCTTTTTATAGTAAAATGGTTCATTAAAGATAGGTAAGTTCATCAAAGATAGGTAATGTAGACAATGATTGATCATGGACCATTACAAACAAGGTAATACGTGACATGACTAAAAATGTGTGAAAAAGATATTTAGGGTATTGTGGGCCAAGAAGATAGAGTTATCTACCATTTTAAAAGTTTTAATCCCTTGTAGTTAACCAGTAGAGAGGTTTAAATGGGTATAACTTTTCTCACTCTATTAATCATTAATAACTTAAGAGTCAAATTATTGAAAACAACAACATTAGATACCCTTGTTAACATAAAATATAGTCGGCCAAAGGCTAACTCACGATGTGTCGTGGTTCGACACATGGACACTTGCAACAGGCTTGTCTAAAACAATTATATCAGGATAAGTATTTTCAAGAAGCACTTACCTACGATGGTACCACCCAACATCCGCATGCATTCAATGGCAATATAATAGGGCATGATTGGTCTATAGGTGCATTTTAAAGATTATTGTCAACGCTTAGAGTTTGTATTTGTATTCAGAATTTTTTTCTTATAATTTTAAAATCTATTTAGATCCGGTTTGGTTACGGTTTCAATTTATGTTTTGTATTTGATTATGAGTTTAAATTTGTGTTCTTGCATTTAGGGGTGAAATTGTATTGTCATATTAGAATTGGGTTAGTGTTCATCAACTTCAAGTTTTTTTTAACATCTCATCATCATTGATTTGGTGGTGTTGGTGTCTGATAGTGTCGTTTACGGCGGTTGTAGTATGTTCTTGTGATGGTGAGACAATGGTGTTGACGATGAAGGACGTGGTATTTGTAACAACTCGAAAAATTCGTTGTTATCTTTTTCCTTGATTTTATCGCTGTACTTCTTTTGTAATCCTGAGATTCGGTTGATAATAAAGTTTATGTTAATCAATCATGGTATTGTACGTCATTATCGCATCTAGTCGCTTATTAAATCGCATCGCTAATCTCTTCGCATCGCAAATCGCAATTGTTTACGTGGTTTTATATTATTATTTATGTGTTATGTGTGTTTGTGGTTATGTTTACGCTCGATATCGCATCGCTCTCGCACTCTCGAATCGCTAAATCGCACTATTATATCAAATATAACGCTTAAAACTCTATTATAGCGCTTAATATAACTAACTAATATGAACCGAATAACCAAACGAACTCTTAACGCGAAATCGGCAAACGAAACTTGGTCACCAGGCCAAGTTCGGCCGAACTTGGCTACCACAAGTTCGCCCAAACTTGTCTAATGACACAAGAATCCCTCTCTCGCCCCCAAGTTCGCTCGAACTTGCCTGATTCTTCACAGAATCAGCAAGTTCGGCCGAACTTGACCGATATTCCTCAAACATCAAGCAAGTTCGCCCGAACTTGCATGAAATTCATGCAAGTTCTCCCGAACTTGCATGAAATTCATGCAAGTTCTCCCGAACTTGACTCACCAGCCTCACTTTCTTGCCTTCCCCTATAAATACCCGGCTCATTCCTCTCATTTGAACTTGCTGTAAGTTCGCCCAGAGCTCTCAAAACCCGAAACCTTCGTGTTTTAAGTAAGAATCAACCCGATTTCAACTGCAACAACGTTTATCAACGATCTACAAAGGTTTACAACGATTTTGGCACAAGGCATAGCCTTTGTTTTCATCAAAACTCATTCTTTTACGAAAATCTTCATCTTTTTCTTCCAAAACTTCTGTTTTAAGCTTAGATCTACACAATACGAGTTCGTTTGGTGTTAGCAGAGGCTTCCCAAACACGAGGTCTGATAGATCTCGGCTTGTAAGTTATAGATCTGAGAAAAAACTTTGATAAACGTTGATTTCTACACAAAATACGGACTTTGATGATGTTTTGTTCATCTTCTGATATGAAACGAAGCATCTATCATTCAAGATCCCAGATCTGGAAGCACAAGGACGTTTATGTTGGTTTACACAAGCCGGACTAATCCGAACGAACCCCGAGTTCGCCCGGATTAGCCCACGCTTTTGTAAAACGGCTAAAACAGCTCTAAAAGACCTCTCCGACCAAAGTTTGCTCAGTAGCACAGGGTTGGAGGGATGAACACTCGATTTCCTCAACAAACGACGTGAAAACGCAAGATTTTGGACCCGAAAACACCAAGTTCGCTCAAGATTGCACTGACTTTTTGGCAGCATGGATGTCACGTTCGCTCGAACTTGCCCTCTAGGGGTCAAGTTCGGCCGAACTTGAGTGAAAATGTGCAAATTTCTCTTCAGAAACCCCCAAGTTCGCTCGAACTTGTCAAGTTTCTCAGGAAACTTCACAAGTTCGGCGCAACTTGTCTCACCTATAAAGGTTACCTACAAGTTCGCCCGAACTTGACTCACCACTCAGCATACTTGTACAAGTTCGCTCGAACTTGTATGTTTACATACAAGTTCGCCTGAACTTAGCTACTGCCCAACCAAAACTTAACCGTTTCAGCTTTTCGGAGACTGATGCACTTCCGTTCGCGTATGCAGGCTGATCCGGCGCTCTTCTCGATTCTCCTCAGATCCCGAACTCTTACCTAAATGCAACCACAGTGAGTATACTTGACCCATTATCGCTTTAACGCACTTTTTGAGTGTTACATACATTCCTATATTAAAATCACATCACAAACCAAATTGTTTATCACACGCGAATAATCTGATTGTGTATGCTCAATACGTGATAGTAGAAACATGTGACTAGGACTTATTTTCGTTAACTTGCTTCCTTAGCTAGTATGGTACTATAGTGTGGCTTACACCCGAGGGGGTCTAGTTATGTCACACCACGACCGATGGCGAAATCACCGGGGTTGGTGGCACTAGGCGACCAGATTGTTCTCTCGAGAAATTCCATAACAATTATTCACAACATTACTAAACGTTTAACATCCCATATTAAACATAATATTCTAAATAATCATTAAAAATCCAAAGTTTTCTCATAAAAACAAAACGGTTCAATTTCCCCTAGATTTATTACATTCCAACTAAACAAAACAAAAGAAAATAAACTAAGCTAAGCATGCATTCATCCAAGCATCCATAGCTAAATCCTCAACCTGTTACATACGTTAAAATACAAGTCAATACAGTTATGTAAATGTGAGCATACATGTTTGAATACTACTAGCATAATCGAGAAAAGCTTTTGCGAAACAATCTAATTACATATCATGATACACCAAAAACACTTAACATAACATAGGCTCATTTCTCATGCTAACTACCGTGAGAAGGCTTGCGCGTTCATCCTAACTAGATCCCGTCGGGTGTAAGCCACACTATAGTACCATACTAGCTAAGGAGGCAAGTTAACGAAAATAAGTCCTAGTCACATGTTTCTAGTATCACGTATTGAGCATATACAATCAGATTATTCACATGTGATAAACAGTTTGGTTTGTGAGGTGATTTTGATACACGAACGTATGTAACACCCAAAAGTGCGTTTAAAGTGAAAATGGGTCGAGTATACTCACTGCGGG
This sequence comes from Scalesia atractyloides, assembly GCA_947069175.1. Taxonomy (NCBI): domain Eukaryota; kingdom Viridiplantae; phylum Streptophyta; class Magnoliopsida; order Asterales; family Asteraceae; genus Scalesia; species Scalesia atractyloides. The sequence goes on from CAMTDV010000021.1 coordinate 86,560,437, forward strand.
TCTGTTTTAGTTAGCTTAGAGATTCTGAGGAGAGTTGCGGAGGATCGCCGGATCAGCCTATAAACGAACAGAAGTGCATCAGTCTTCCGAAAAGCCGAAACGGTGAAGTTTGGGTTAAACATACAAGTTCGAGCGAACTTGTATAGTATTGCTGAGGTTAGGGTCAAGTTCGGGCGAACTTGTAAGTTTCTCAAGGAAACATGACAAGTTCGGTCGAACTTGTGGGGTTTTGATAAGAGAAGAGACAAGTTCGGCCGAACTTGTGAAGTTTCCTGAGAAACTTTGCAAGTTCGAGCGAACTTGAGGGTTACTGAAGTAAAATGTGAGTGTTTCCACTCAAGTTCGGCCGAACGTGACCCCTTGAGGGCAAGTTCGAGCGAACTTGACTTCCTGTGCTGTCAAAATCAGTGCAATCTCGAGCGAACTTGATGTTTTCGGGTCCAAAATCTTACGTTTTCGCGTCATTCGCTGAGGAAATCGAGTGCCCATCCCTCCAACCTTAAGCCACTGAGTAATGCTTAGGCCGGTGAGGTCTTTTGGAGCGAACTTAGCCATTTTACAGAAACTCGGGCTAATCCGGGCGAACTTGAAGGTTCGTACGGGTTAGTCCAGCTTGTGTAAAGTGACGATTTCGGCCTTGTGCTTCCGGATCTGAGATCTAGCTTCGACAACACCTCGTTCCACTCAAAAGTGAACGAAACATACGTCATTAGTTCGAAAATGGTGTAAAAATCAATGCTTTAAAGGGTTTGCTCAGATCTAGTATAGATCTGGGTGAAAACATAAGTTTTGATGGAAAAAGATGAAGATTTTCGTAAACAGAAAAGGTTTGATGAAAACGAAGGCAAGGCCTTGTGCAAAATCGTTGTAAATCGTTGTTGAACATCATTATGGTTGAAATCGGGTTGATTCTTACTTAGAAAAACAGAGGGTTTCGGGAGCTCAGAGCGAAGTTGCAGCAAGTTCAAATGAGAGAATAGAGCTGGGTATTTATAGGAGAAGGGGCTGAGGGAGGCAAGTTCGGCCGAACTTGCATGTTTTCATGCAAGTTCGCGCGAACTTGAGAGATTTTGAGTGAACAATAGCTAAGTTCGGCCGAACTTGTACATTTATGTACAAGTTCGAGCGGACTTGAGGAAAGCATGGAATGGTTGTGCCTCAGGCAAGTTCGGGCGAACTTGTGGTAGACAAGTTCGGCCGAACTTGGCCTGGTGACCAAGATTCGTTTGATGATTTCACATTAAGGGTTCGTTTGGTTATTCGGTTCGCATTAGTTAGTTATATTAAGCGTTAAATTAAAGCGTTAAGCGTTATAGTTGATATAATAGTGTGATTTAGCGATTCGAGAGTGCGAGAGCGATGCGATAGCGAGTGTAAACATAACCACAAACACCATAACACATAAGTAATATAAAACCACATAAATAACTGTGATTTCCAATGCGATAAGATTAGCGATGCGATTTAATAAGCGATTAGATGCGATAATAACATAAAACACCATAAGTAATTAACATAAACTTTATTATTAACCGAATCTCAGATTTATAAAAGGATAGATAAACAGAGAACAAAAGAAGAGATAACAATCGAATTTTCGAGTTGTTACAGTCTCCCCTACTTTAGGGAATTTCATCCCGAAATTAGGCAGCGGCCGTAACAAAGAGATGCAGATATTTCATTTTCATATCACTTTCGAGTTCCCAAGTGAACTCGGCGCTGCGTTTTCCTTCCCATCGGACCTTCACGATAGGTATGCGAGAGCGTCGGAGTTTATGGTTTCCCGATCCATGATTTCAATGGGGTTTTCCACAAAATTGAGAGTCTCGTTGATTTGCAGATATTCGAGAGGAACATGCAGATTTTATTCGGCGAGGCATTTCTTGAGGTTAGACCCGTGGAAAGTCGGATGTACATTATTGAGTTCCTCGGTGATTCGAGACGATAGGCTACTTTACCGATTCTTTCCAGAATCTTAAAAGGACCAACGTATCGAGGCGCTAGCTTTCCTTTCTTGCCGAAGCGGACCACTCCCTTCCAAGGTGCAACCTTTAGGAGTACATGATCTCCCATTTTGAACTGTAGGGGCTTGCGGGGTTTATCGGCGTAACTCTTTTGACGACTCCGAGCTTTCAAGAGATTGTCTCTGATTTGGAGGATCTTGTCGGTTGTTTCTTGAATTAGCTCGGGACCGGTGATTTGTGCTTCTCCGATCTCGTGCCATGCAATAGGCGATCGACATTTTCTTCCATACAGTGCCTCAAAAGGAGCCATTTGAATGCTGGCATGATAACTATTATTGTACGAGAATTCAATCAAAGGTAAATGCGTATCCCAGTTACCACCGAAATCTATGATGCACGCACGAAGCATGTCTTCGAGGGTGCGGATTGTACGCTTAGTCTGACCGTCGGTTTGAGGGTGAAAAGCAGTACTTAGGTTAAGCGTAGTACCGAGAGCGGATTGAAAGGTCTCCCAGAGACGCGAGGTAAATCGACCGTCGCGGTCAGAAATGATGTCACGAGGCGTCCCGTGTCCACATATAACTTCGTCGGTATAGATTCGGGCTAACCGTTCGACCTTAAAGTCTTCTCGTAAAGCAATAAAGTGCGCAGATTTAGTGAGACGATCAACGATAACCCAAATGATATCGTGACCGGATGAAGTACGCGGGAGTTTAGTAACGAAGTCCATAGCTATACTCTCCCACTTCCACATCGGGATTTCGGGTTGCTCGAGTAAACCAGAGGGCCTTTGATGTTCGGCTTTAACTTTCGAAAAAGTTAAGCATTTAGAGACGTACAAGGCGATATCCTTTTTTATGCCCGACCACCAGTACTCAGGACGAAGGTCCTGGTACATCTTGTCGGCTCCGGGGTGAATGGAATATCGAGATTTATGAGCTTCGTCCATTAGCAACTTACGAAGATTATCACGACTGGGAATCCAAATGCGATTGAGATAGTAGTAAATACCATCAGATTTAGATACAAGCTGAGTTTCGGCACCACATTTCATTTCGTCTTCCAAGGTATTCTCGTTGAAACAGGCGAATTGAGCGGCACGGATGAGGGTTTCAAGCTTAGCACAAGCTTGAGAGTCACGAATACCATATACATAGCTTCGTCGACTTAGAGTATCGGCGACGACGTTTGCTTTGCCGGGATGGTATCGTATCTCACAATCGTAGTCGTTGAGAAGTTCAACACATTGTCGTATGTTTAGTTATTTTTGATTAAAGATATGTTGTAAGCTATTATGGTCGGTGAAGACCGTACACTTAGTACCGTAAAGGTAGTGTCGCCATATCTTTAATGCAAAAATAACTGCACCGAGTTCGAGATCGTGGGTTGTGTAGTTCTTCTCATGGATCTTGAGTTGTCGAGACGCATACGCGATAACCTTGTCTCGTTGCATGAGAACACAACCAAGACCAAGATTAGAGGCATCACAATAAACAACGAAATCGTCGTTTGTCGGAAAGAGCGAGGATAGGAGTGTTGCATAGCATACGCTTGAAAGTTTGAAAGGCTTCCTCTTGTTTGAAATTCCAAACAAAAGGTTTATCCTTATGAGTTAAAGCGGTAAGTGGAACGGCGATTTTCGAAAAGTCGATGATGAATCGACGGTAATAACCCGCCAATCCAAGGAATGAACGGATTTCGGAAGCATTCTTCGGCGTAATCCAGCTCTTGACACCTTCAATCTTTGCGGGATCGAAGTGAATTCCTTGACTATTAACGATGTGGCCGAGAAATTGGACTTCTTCAAGCCAGAATTCACATTTAGAGAACTTAGCATAAAGGCGATTTCCTTGAAGGAGTTCGAGGACTAAACGGAGATGACGCGCGTGTTCGTCCCTCGACTTCGAATAGATAAGGATATCATCGATGAAACAATGATGAAACGATCCAAGAAAGCTTTACACACACGGTTCATTAAATCCATGAAGACCGCGGGTGCATTTGTAAGACCAAAGGGCATGACCACGAATTCAAAATGGCCATAGCGAGTACGAAAGGCGGTTTTCGGAATGTCTTCTTCCAACACGTGCAATTGATGATAACCGGAACGAAGATCGATCTTGGAAAAAAAAGTAGCACCTTGAAAGTGATCAAATAAATCGTCAATACGGGGAAGAGGGTAGTGGTTCTTTATCGTAAGTTTGTTAAGCTCACGATAATCGATGCACATCCGGAATGATCCACCCTTCTTTTTCGTGAAGAGAACGGGAGCGCCCCATGGCGAAGTGCTCGGGCGTATGAAACCTTTATCAAGAAGCTCTTGAAGTTGGCTTGATAGCTCGCGCATTTCGGATGGTGCGAGACGATAAGGAGCTTTAGCAACTGGAGTAGCTCCGGGAACTAAATCGATACGGAATTCAACATCTCGAGTAGGGGGTAAACCGGGTAAATCGTCGGGAAAGACTTTAGGAAATTCACAAAGAACGGGAACGTCCTTATAACTTTTCTTTCTCCGGGTTCACGATATGAGCGAGGAAAGCAACATATCGCTTTTGCAAGCATTTGTGTGCTCGAGTACATGACAAAAGCATCAACTTCTTTGAGGGAGTTTCACCGTAAACATGAAGTTGATCACCGTTAGGAAGGGGGAAACGAATCATTCTATCGAAGCATATAACTTCAGCATGATTTTCGCGAAGAAAATCCATGCCTACTATGATATCGAAACTACCTAACTGCATAGGTATGAGATTGATCGCGAAGACATGGTTGTTGTGATTGAGTTTACAACCACGTAAAACGGAGTTAACGGTAACGGATTTTCCGGTGGCGACTTCCACATCGAAAGTCTTTGGGAGATTGGCGCGCTTACATTTTAAAACCTTTTCAAATTCTAACGATACAAAACAATTATCGGCGCCAGTATCAAATAAACATGAACCATAAATACCGTTAACGAGAAACATACCGTTGACAACATTGTTTTCATTCTGAGCCTGGCGATGGTTGAGGTTGAAAGCCCTACCCCGCGCAGCTTGTGGTTGCTGCTGCTGCTGCTGTGGCTGTGCTGGCTGCTGCTGAGGCGGCGGTGTTGGCTACTCTTGCTTAACTGGACGATTCGGGCAGGCATTGGCGAAATGGTTAGGATCACCACAAATATAGCACACACGTGCTTTTGGAGCTTGCTGATTGGCTTGAGGAGGAACAGGTAAAACTGGAGCTGCTAGAGCCTGAGGAGCTGGCTGACCAGGGCCGGTACGACAACTCACTGTGAAATGGCTGTAGATATTGCAATTTATGCAAAAACGGCAGTTTCCACCCACTACATGATGATATGTGCACTTAGGGCACATCGGATGAGGACCAGTATACGCACGCTTGGCAGGAGGTGCGTTGGGTGATGCGGATTGGAGCGGCTGCGGGTTCGCTGGAGCTGCGAGGGCGAAGTTCTTGCTGGAGTTCTCACGCTTGCGACCACGGCGACTGTTCTTTGACTCGCGGGGCTGATCGGTAGGAGGAGCTGCTGATTCGGTAACTGCTTGATTTGCGACCTTGGCGTTCTTGAAGTAACCAGACTGAACACGCTTGTCGTTGATTTCGACTGCTAACTGATAAGTCTCCTCGATGGTAGCAGGGCGTGCTGCTTGCACAAAGTCAGCGACGCAATCGGGGAGAGCATTGAGGTACTGCTTGATTGCCTTTTCGGTCGTGTCAACCTGACCGGGACAAATGATACTCAACTGCTTGAAACGAGCGGTAAGAATGGCATTGTCAGGACCGTCTTGTTTGATGTTCCGGAACTCGTTCTCCAATTTCTGAATTTCGTACGGAGGACAGAACTCCTTGATCATGATCTCCTTAAGTTCCTCCTATGAGAGCCCATAGGCTTCGTCGTTTCCGCGCCTATTGCGCTCGGCTATCCACCAATCGAGAGCCCTCGACTGAAACACGCCGGTGGCGTTTATAGTGCGCAGTGCCTCGGGGCATCCGCTTTGGCGGAAGGTAACCTCAATCGAATCAAACCAATGGAACATGGCACTCGGTCCTTCGGTGCCAGAGAACGTTAGAGTGTGCAAGCCTTGAACTGCTTGAAGTTGAAGCGGGATTTCGGAGCATCACTCTTGGAGTCAACAGATGAGTTGCTGCTAACCGCTTGAATTTCGCTAACAATTTGCGGGATCACCTTAGCCATTTCCTTGGCTACGAGAGAGGCGATGCGTTTGTCAGCGTTGTTGCGCTGAGCGGTGCGGCGAGTGTGAGATCCCATTGATGCCATCTACATAAAGGATTTAGATTAGACGAGATTCAATTATAATAGAGTTATGTTTTAACTATTTATTATTATTACTCAAGCAAGCACAAAACACGTAAGCACGTATCCACATAAGCACTTAAACACGTAAGCACATAAGCACGTAAGCACATAGTCACTTAAGCACATATTTTGCATGTATTCACCTTTCTAATAATAACAATGCGAAGCATGATATGAGATGTGATATAATAGCGAGATATATGCGATATATAATAGCGAGATAAGCGAGATAATACCGCGTACGAGGCACACGTCCTCATTGGCGTAAGCGAGTTAAGAGATTAGTTTGGTTGGTGTATTAATTTAGCGTTTTAGATTACGAGAGCTGTGCGAGTTGTGCATGCGTTTTATGGAGCGTAAATGCGATAAATCGAGAAATCGATGATATGATAAATCGTTAAAGCGAGAAATCGAATAAAGCGAAAATTCTCAAAATTTTAAATACATAAATAATAATAAACTCGATGATGCGTAAATCGACGATATAGGCTTAAATAAATTGGGAGTGTCCTGGGTTTTGAGACGTTCGACACGCTAAAGTGATTTGACCACCCTTTGCATTTGGACCCACGCTTTGACCTAATAGATAAACGTTCTAACCGCAAGCGGCTAACGACGTTTACCCTTCTAGTTAATACGTGTTCCAAACCATCGGTATAACCGAGACTTTGGTGAGGTTGAAAATCGAGAAGCGGATTTCATCATTAAGGTACGGGTTTCACCCCTGACTTAACAACTAGTTCCAAATTGTGGTTACGCTCACCGACTACGTCGGGCATTCCACTAGATAGAAATGGAGATTTTCGTCGAGGTTCGGGTATCACCCCTAACTCAACGGAGATATCTCGTGATGAGAGAATATGCGCGGAGTGAATGATCTCATCGAGAGTTCTCGGTTTTCACACCTATTCTCGACTTGATCACTCGTTTGGTGTGTTGCGAGCGTTTCCAAGCGTGTATTTTGTATTAGCCTTAGGAAAAGCATATTTAAGCATTTGTGTCAAGTAGGTTAGCATTTAGATCAAAGAATGGTCAATCGGGTACTTAGACATGCTACTAGGTCGAAAATGGCAATTCTACCTATTATCCTAAGGAACTCGCTCTGATACCAATCTGTCACACCCCGACCGATGGATGAATCACCGGGGTTGGTGGAACTAAGCGACCAGATTGTTCTCACGAGAAATTCCATAACAATTATTCACAACATTACTAAACGTTTAACATCCCATACTATTAAACATAATATTCTAAATAATCATTACAAAATCCAAAGTTTTCTCATAAAAACAAAATGGTTCGATTTCCCCTAGATTTATTACATTCCAACTAAACAAAACAAAAGAAAATAAACTAAGCTAAGCATGCATCATCCAAGCATCCATAGCTAAATCCTCAACCTGTTACATACGTTAAAATACAAGTCAATACAATTATGTAAAGGTGAGCATACAGGTTTGAATACTACTAGCATAATCGAGAAAAGCTTTTGCGAAACAATCTAATTACTATCATGATACACCAAAACACTTAACATAACATAGGCTCATTTCTCATGCTAACTACCGTGAGAAGGCTTGCGCGTCCATCCTAACTAGACCCCGTCGGGTGTAAACCACACTATAGTACCATACTAGCTAAGGAGGCAAGTTAACGAAAATAAGTCCTAGTCACATGTTTCTAGTATCACGTATTGAGCATATACAATCAGATTATTCGCATGTGATAAACAGTTTGGTTTATGAGGTGATTTTGATATACGAACGTATGTAACACCCAAAAGTGCGTTTAAAGCGAAAATGGGTCGAGTATACTCACTGCGGGTGCGTTTTAGTTAGCTTAGAGATTCTGAGGAGAGTTGCGGAGGATCGCCGGATCAGCCTATAAACGAACAGAAGTGCATCAGTCTTCCGAAAAGCCAAAACGGTGAAGTTTGGGTTGAACAGTAGACAAGTTCGGCCGAACTTGTATGTAAACATACAAGTTTGAGCGAACTTGTATAGTATTGCTGAGGTTAGGGTCAAGTTCGGGCGAACTTGTAAGTTTCTCAAGGAAACATGACAAGTTCGGTCGAACTTGTGGGGTTTTGATAAGAGAAGAGACAAGTTCGGCCGAACTTGTGAAGTTTCCTGAGAAACTTTGCAAGTTCGAGCTTACTTGAGGGTTACTGAAGTAAAATGTGAGTGTTTCCACTCAAGTTCGGTCGAACTTGACCCCTTGAGGGCAAGTTCGAGCGAACTTGACTTCCTGTGCTGTCAAAATCAGTGCAATCTCGAGCGAACTTGATGTTTTCGGGTCCAAAATCTTGCGTTTTCGCGTCGTTTGCTGAGGAAATCGAGTGCCCATCCCTCCAACCTTAAGCCACTGAGTAAAGCTTAGGCCGGAGAGGTCTTTTGGAGCGAACTTAGCCATTTTACAGAAACTCGGGCTAATCCGGGAGAACTTGAAGGTTCGTACGGGTTAGTCCAGCTTGTGTAAAGTGACGATTTCGTCCTTGTGCTTCCGGATCTGAGATCTAGCTTCGACAACGCCTCGTTCCACTCAAAAGTGAACGAAACATACGTCATTAGTCCGAAAATGGTGTAAAAATCAATGCTTTAAAGGGTTTTGCTCAGATCTAGTATAGATTTGGGTGAAAACAGAAGTTTTGATGGAAAAAGATGAAGATTTTCGTAAACAGAAAAGGTTTGATGAAAACGAAGGCAAGCCTTGTGCAAAATCGTTGTAAATCGTTGTTGAACATCATTGCGGTTGAAATCGGGTTGATTCTTACTTAGAAAAACAGAGGGTTTCGGGAGCTCAGAGCGAAGTTGCAGCAAGTTCAAATGAGAGAATAGAGCTGGGTATTTATAGGAGAAGGGGCTGAGGGAGGCAAGTTCGGCCGAACTTGCATGTTTTCATGCAAGTTCGCGCGAACCTGAGAGATTTTGAGTGAACAATAGATAAGTTCGGCCGAACTTGTACATTTTTGTACAAGTTCGAGCGGACTTGAGGAAAGCATGGAATGGTTGTGCCTCAGGCAAGTTCGGCGAACTTGTGGTAGACAAGTTGGCCTGGTGACCAAGATTCGTTTGATGATTTCACGTTAAGGGTTCGTTTGGTTATTCGGTTCGCATTAATTAGTTATATTAAGCGTTAAATTAAAGCGTTAAGCGTTATAGTTGATATAATAGTGCGATTTAGCGATTCGAGAGTGCGAGAGCGATGCGATAGCGAGTGTAAACATAACCACAAACACCATAACACATAAGTAATATAAAACCACATAAATAACTGGATTTGCGATGCGATGAGATTAGCGATGCGATTTAATAAGCGATTAGATGCGATAATAACGTAAAACACCATAAGTAATTAACATAAACTTTATTATTAATCGAATCTCAGATTTACAAAAAGATAGATAAACAGAGAACAAAAGAAGAGATAACAATCGATTTTTCGAGTTGTTACAAGTTAGGATGGACGCGCAAGCATTCTCACGGTAGTTAGCATGAGAAATAAGCCTATTTTCATATGTGTGAATTGGTTTGGTGTATCATGATATGTAGTTAGATTATTTCGCGAACGCTTTCTCGATTATGCTAGTAGTACTTAAACCTGTATGCTCATCTTTACTTAATTGTATTGACTTGTATTTTAACGTATGTAACAGGTTGAGGATTTAGCGTGGATGCTTGGATGTTGCTTAGTTTAGTTGTTTTGTTTAGTTAGTTTGTTGATGTATTTCAGATTTGGAACTTATGTATTAAATCTAGGGGAAATCGAACCCGATTGAATTTTATGAGAAATCTCCGTTTTGTAATAATTGTTTAAATGTTACGTTTAATAGTATGAGATATTAAGCAGGTTGTGATATGTTAAATGATTGTTATGGAACATCTCGTGAAACCAATCTTGTCGCCTAGTGCCACTAACCCCGATGTTTCCGCCATCGGTTGGGGTGTGACAGTATTGGTGCCAGTTGTAGTAACAATGGTGGTTATTGTTGTTTCAGGTTCGATGCGATTAGACGACTTACAATCACGAATATGTATTTTATATAGTAGTGATAATAATAATAGAAAATGTCTTTAAATTTCTATTTAAATGTGGCTTTAGTAATTTATTAATTGATTTAAATTATGTTAAATACAAGAAAGTAATCTAAATTTTAAAGTACCAAATATTAAGTTCATATATTTGTTTAATTATTGTTTACTTTATCTCGTTATTTCTTTATTTCTTTTAATAGGATGAATACAGAGTGAACTACCAATACGGAATATGGACCCATTAGACACTGACACATGGATGTCCGCATCGTACGTTCGGGCCATCTTTCTCACAAGGCTACGAGATGCTTATGAATTCTTTGTTTTCAAATTTTCAATGTTATTGATTATCATTGATTTATATTTTTCGTAAAATACATTTATAAGGCCTAAACTTCTTGTTTATTTAAAATTTACTATTTTAACTACCACTGATTAATTCTGACTGTCACCACTCACCACCCCTCATTCATCATGGTAATAAATGACAATGTAGATTGTAATCATTTTTTTCATCAACAACCCCTTTCATGTTATGTCATTGATATCGTCGTTGTCGACTTTTATTGTCGTCCATCTATATCATTGTCCATTGGCGCTCGATCCTCTCCTATTTTACTAGTATCCTTTCCACCCCCATTTCCTCTTTCTCTTCCATCATCTTCCAATCCCACGCCACCATATCCTTGTCACGATTGTAATCTTGTTTGTCACATACGGAGAAATCTTGCATGTCCCCTTAGAGGTTTTATTGGTTTGATTACCATATTTGGAGTTTGGTGGTTTGATTCCAAGATTTAGGATTCAGGAATATATATATATATATATATATATATATATATATATATATGTTTGTGTGTGTGTTAATATTAAAGTCCCATGTTATGACAACAAGTATTCATTTTGACGTGTTAGTATGAATTATGTTAGTGGTAATGTCGGGTCCAAAAAGGAACAAAAAGCTAGGTTAAATGTATAACATGGTAAAACAAGTTTATCAAACAAATTGGAGGGAGTAAATGCGAAATGGGCGTGATTTTCCCCAAATGGATGTAAGTGGTGGCTGACGATGGTGACTGAAGGGACTATCCGAGTAACAACAAGGAACAAGGATGTGATTTTTGAAAGTAGGGACTAAAGATGAAATACGAGAAAACTACATGGACTATCCTAATATTTTTCATGTTTGGGAATACAAATGTAGGTATGGGTGTCAAAAAGAAATGTATGTGCGTTTGGGGTGAATGGGAATAAGGGATGAGCAAAGAGTATAGTTTTTTTTATTTTTAACAAATGATTTATATCATGTATTAGAACAACAAATAACTCTCATGTGAAAAAAACCCCATTTGTGTGTTTTATAAGTTTAATATCCTAGTTGTAGAGATTTTGATGGATTTACCATAAACCTTTTTATGAACCATTGTATGTTTTTTTTTTTAAATTATATAGTAAAAATGATACTAAGGGGTTCAAAACATCTCATATAAGAATTTAAACTAGCTAACAATCACTAAAATCAAATAGAGCACGTAAACTTGGATTTTGGGGAAAACAAAAATATTGGTGTTTTGACAGAAATATCCTTACGTCCTGTAATTAGCGTATTTTTCACACTATTTACGAAATTGGCACCCATTTCTTTTCACCCGTGGATTAAGTGAAAAGGGAAATTTCAGTGAGATCTACACTTGACAACAGCTTTGCACACCCTTTTACCTTCTATGAAAATCACCCTCTTAATATACACATACTAAGGCCTAGTATTTATCACCATAGATATTTTGCAATTTCAAAATAGTTGGCCATTTTCTTTATGTAAGTTTTTAAAGCGAGTTTTACAAATAATAGGGAATCAAAAGGTGGTGTGATGCATACAACTGTTACCATTCATTTGAGGACATCTTAGGTATAATTTGATTTTTAAGAGAAAAAATGTATGCAGTCTGCGAAACAGATCTTCAGACATTTATAGAAGAAGAGGTGGACCAAAACTCTGCAGTCTGCAAGAAGAAAGATGTTTGTTTTTAGACGTATGTAGATGGACGGTGGTGGTGGTGGGTGGTGGTAGGTGGTGGTATTTAACCATTAGAAGATCTTAAAAGTGGTATGACCAAGTCTGCACCAAGAAGAGCTCGCGCAGACGTTTATTAATGAAACGATTTCGAAAAAACAAATAGCATGCAGATGACAATGTCTGCGCGTGGTCTGCACGATCTTCTAATATCTCTTTCCATACTTTCAAAATGTCATATTTTGTTGATAGAGAAAACACATGGGATCACAACAAAAAATATATATACATATAAAACAAAAGATAAAACAAATTTTATACAAACATTAAAAACTAAATCACTTTCTTCAATACCTATGAAAACAAAAGATAAAACAAATTTCATGCTAATGTAAACAAACATCTTACAAAAATTGGTCGACAACAAGTGTGTAATAACAACCAAACAAGTTTGAAACCTCAAAGGCACAACAAGGCGACATGATATGGACCACTAAGTATAACATATAACAAATCCACTCATTACATACGGAGTTCAGACTTATCTATCATCTATAAAACGCTAAATGTTTTATAAAAAGAATTGAGAACATGATATTTTACCATGCAACCTCACACAAAGACCACTTTTAAGTGATATCTAAAACTTGACTACACTTAAAGAAATTCTGAATGCGTTTCTTGTTATTTAATCAAAACGTGTCAACTAATTGTTTTTATTAAAATAAAGTTAACTATTTCAGTGTATGCTCGTTATTATAAAAAGTGAGCTTGTAAATTTAGTTATTATTTTCATGAAAATATACTTAGAGCATATCTATTGGATATGCGTGGAGGGCATCCGTGAGCTTGCATGAAGGAGAGAAGGAAAGTAAGAGAGAAGTGATGGCCGATATGGAGGAAAGAATGTGGCAATGGCCTTCACGAGCGATGGTGTGAGAAAGAGGAGATAGAGGGAAGCTAGGAGGAAGGATGGAAAGGGGGAGGAACCCATACAGAATAGTGGAAAATGGGGACAGAGGGGTTGGGTATGACGAACAACAAGCCAACGTTAAGAAAACAGGAAGTGCCCATTAGTGATAGTCTTATCTTTCTTTTAAATCATGACCTAAACATTCAATTTAAAAGTATAAATCAACTTAAATACATTTAGACCTGTAAATGAACCGAATACGAACAAAGGAATGTTCGTGTTCGTTCATTTAACTTTAACCGAACACGAACATATAATCAAACACATTTTTTTATTCATGTTCGTTTTTTAATAAAATGGCCATGTTCGTGTTTCATTATATAAATTAGTGATTAATTACGATAAATTTTATTGGAAACCCCATTTTTATTATTAGAAAGCTCAAAGCCCAATTACTAGTAATATTTTAGTATGCTATGAAGTTTATTTTATGTTTAGTATATATATTAATACAACTACTTATGTATTTAAATTGAAACAAACATAAACGAACAAATATAAACGAACGAACATAAACATATGTAAAGAAACGAACATAAGTGTACATAAATGAACGAACATAAACGGGCGTTCACGAACATAAACGAACAAACAAAACGTGTGTTCATGTTCTTTCGTTTTATTAAATGAATAAAAAATTGTGTTCATGTTCGTTCGTTTATTAAATAAACTAACTTCCCACTAAACAAGTTCACAAATGATTCATAAACTTTCAGTTCATTTACCGACCTAAATACATTCAATAAGAGAATTGAAAATAAACAATGTAATAAAAAGCCAAATCCTTTAACACCAAGGATAACAGAAAAAACCCAAAATATTATCTACTTGAAAACCAATGTTCTCGTAATCGGACCCAACCAACCTATCATACTATGAACCATCTACACAACTACTTCGATCGATTTTTTCTTAACCAAATTCGGTTGTAGCGCACACCACTTTACCAACAAACCATAATTTTCAATATTTTATAATATATATATATATATATATATATATATATTTTTTTTTTAATTTTTTACTTTTCAAAACATCTTCTAAAACCAATCATCACATACCCCCAAAATGATCGAGTGGAGTTTAGAGTATCTACTCTGAACAGTCAAATGCAGTAGACAATACCTTTTTCCCTTTTTAACTCACTCTCATCTGCTTTCATGTAACAAAACAAGCTCATCACTTCCAAATTCTCCATTTCATCACTCTCAATTCATCATCTTCTTCAGATCTAATCAATTCCTAACTCAGATTCACCACAAAAACTTTAACAAAACGAGATTACGTTCACATTCACGTGATTACTGATTCAATCGCAATAATCCAAACCTAAATTCACCAATGGAGATGACGCCAGCACGAAAATCGACCTCGAAATACGCGAATTCACCTTCTTCTTCAACAACTTCTTCATCCAAACAGTTTCCAGAAGCTTCGGTTGATAACCTCAGCTCTCCGGCTTCATCGAGTATTCCGTTGAGTGTTGAGAGATCGAAGGAGAATGTGACGGTTACTGTTCGGTTTCGGCCTCTCAGGTGATCATATTCGGTACATAATTCTGGTTTATGTGTTGTATATATAGTTTTATACGTATAGTTTATGATTATACATATTGCGGTTGAGTTTTGATATGAGAAATGATAATAAGTTTGTGTGGAATAGTCCTAGGGAGATACGAAGAGGAGAGGAGATTGCGTGGTATGCGGATGGAGAAACAATTTTACGGAATGAGGAGACTCCGTCGATTGCTTATGCGTATGGTATGATTAGGTTTTGTTTATGCTAGTGTTCTAACATGCTTTTGTTTCAAACAACTGCCACACTTACATTTTGTTTATGATATCTGTGGATTCTGTATTTCCTAGAATGCATTTGATTGATAGAATCGAGCTTGAAAGGCTAATACAATCAAACTAGACCGAGAGCAATTGCACAATCCATAACTGACACAAAGAGATTAAACTAGGCAATTAGCTGCTTTTGTATTGATGGGAAACTATGTGTTACAATGGTGAAATATGGCAAAAGTTACAAAATGAATAACACACATTTGTCACACACGCGAAATGTTGTATCCACACGAAAAGTAAGTGCTAGTGTTATTTGATATTATTGTATGCAGGTCTAGACAACTACTTAGACATCTGATCACTGAAAAATTATTTATTGAGGTCATATAACATGCTTTTTTTTTTCTTTCAAATAACTGCCACACTTACATTTTGTTTATGATATCTTTTAATATTTAAGAATTAGTTTTGTTGATTATCATGTGCATTAACATTATAGACATCGAATTCTGACATTATGTATTCTCGAAGCGCTATTTTTATTTGATATTATTAGAGTCTACGGGACTGGAGACAACTAGTTGCACAATTGATCACTGAGAAATGATTTATTGAGGTCTCATAACATAACATGCTTTTATTTCAAACAACTACCACATTTGCACAAACGAGTGATATTGGATAAACAATTGCCTAATTTCATAGTCTTAATCAGGGAAATTATGATAGTACAGGGAGACAGAAATACTGTAAAGTATAGCTGAGTTTATATTATCCCCATTTTGTTTATATTGTCTTATCATAATTTGTATTTAGATTGGGCGTGTGGGTCTATAGTGTTAACATTATTAAGAATCTTTATTATTTAGATTAATTGAGGTTCATGTATCTTGTCTGACGTTGTAAGTCTCATTTTTTTCTCCTGTCATAATTTTTATCCAGATCGGGTATTTGGGCCTACAACCACAACACGCCACGTATATGATATTGCAGCCCAACATGTTGTTAGCAGTGCAATGGAAGGTGTTAATGGTAATATTTCTCTGTCTTTTATGTAGCCTTCTCTTTGTTTCGTATTTATATAAAATTTCAAATTGTTGCATGCTATCTGCAGAAATCACATATTGCATTTCTTAGTTAAAACACAATAGTTTCTGTAGCTGTGTTAAAATGTTCTTGTTATTCTTTTTTCTACTTGACTGATAATCAAGATCTTGTGGCAATGGAGATGGCTATGGCATGTGAGATAATGTTTGTCCTTAAATGTAAGTGTTTGCCGTTTGGACAGCATTGCATCTAAAGATACGAATCATTATGTTAGATTCTTACAGAGCCAAAAAAGATTGTTTTAAATGATGATCGCAATTACTTCATAAGTTAATAAGCCATGTATGAAAACTATACATTATATCTAAATACCATTAATTCTCATAAACCACATCCCACACCTGGTTCGATTTTGATAACTTGGCTAATCCATCCTGATATGACTATTAGTGTGTGTTATCATCATAAGACATTGTTATTATCATATGACATTGTTTGCAAATTTGCATATAAATGTTGCGCGATCTGTTTCAATTACAGGAACTATTTTTGCCTATGGTGTGACAAGTAGCGGAAAGACTCACACCATGCATGTAAGTATATCAACTTTTTGCTGTCAATTTATTCCTCGAGTATTTTATGCTGTTATGTGTAGTAGATATCTGTTTCAGCTAGCTTTTAGCATATATTACATGGAACTAGTAAGATATGCAGTTAATATTAGTGATATATCACCGATATATCGGTTATCGGTCCCCATGTAAAATGTTGGTCAGAATATCGGTACCAATATTATCGGCGATATTGACCGATATATGACTGATTTTCCCGATATTTATACCTTTCTTCTTAGTTCTAGCATTCGTCTTTCTTCTTATTGCTGCTATTAGTGTTTTAAGTCTTAATCATTAATTGTTAGTCAGTTCCTATTTGCTACAATTGTTAGTGTGTTACAAGTTGCAAAAGGTTAATTTGTTAATGGTAAGAAAGTATACTGAATTGTTAGTGTTAAATTGCTATACAATATATATAAATTCTGCATGATATTAAAATTACCGGTATCCCACCGCGATAACCTATATCTCAAATATCGGTGGTTGACCAATATCCGATTTTTTACCAAACACTTGAACATCTGATTGTTACAAGTAACAGAAGCACATCCAAACACTATTCTTGACAACCCCTTTACTTTTGCATATGTTAAGTTTTACATCATGTCAAGATTCTTCAGTGTATTTATCTTGGTATTTTGATCATACACACAAGACAGGGTGATCAGAGGTCCCCGGGAATTATTCCCTTCGCTGTAAAAGATGCTTTTAGTATTATTCAAGAGGTATGCTTTGTTGTGAGTTCTGATTTCATCTAATAAGTTAAGTTTTTATTAAGGAGGAAGATGAGAACCTTATTATTTATTTTTGCAGACTCCAAATCGTGAATTTCTTCTTCGTGTCTCTTATTTGGAAATTTACAATGAGGTGAGGAATCTCTTCTCTGATTCTATTCGTAGACATTTTCTGTTTTTTTTCTTCCTGTTTTAAATGTGTATTTTCTCAGGTTGTTAATGATTTGTTAAATCCAGCAGGACAGAATTTAAGAATACGAGAGGATAGTCAGGTAATACATGTAAATCATCTTCTGACTCTTGTTTTCATATGCTATCTCGATACGTATGACATATCACTTCCAACATTTTTAGTACCTGTATTGTGTTATGGGTGTTTTTTTCTTTGGATATTGGATCAATCAAACTGTACTCCTGACCAACACGTACTACTGGGGTGTGCTAAACGGGTCATGTTCGCGGGTTGGCGGGTCCAACCTCACTCGAACCCGAAAATTGTGTCATACATATGAACTCGAACACGATCCAAATATTCGCCGGTTGACACGAACACGACCCGTTCAACCCGAATTATTCTATTTTTTAATTTCTTTTCGCAAATTAATATATTAAAATTAAAATTTTACTAAAAAAACACAAATGTATATATAATACAATTACATTTTATTTATAAAATCTTATGTTAATTTTCTTTTTAAGTTATTATTATGACATAAAATACTCACCCAGTTCAAATTATGACATAAAACATATCGTAAAATAATAAAATATAATATAAATGGTTAAACGGGTCGACCTGCCAACCCGACCGTTTAGCTAAACGGATTCGCAGGTTCAACCTGAAACTGACCCGACCTGTTTATACAAAACCCAAACCCGCGAATTTTGTGTTAGGTTTGTTTCATGTTTTCGGGTCGTGTAAGTTGCTATTTAAGTACTCCGACCACATAATTTTAGAGGATCTGAGTTTTCTTTGAGTACTCTATTAGTTTGACCGTTTCTTTTGTAGTTTCTGTATGACTTAGTATTCACTGGAAGGTTAGAAACTTCCTGAATTATCTCGATTACGTCTTTGGTGGTCTAATTTGGTTCATACATTAAAAATCTCAATACAACATTTTGATGCAAAACATGGAATGCTGAATCCTTGTTTGCATTTTAAGTTGAACTATAATTACTGATAAAGAAAGAATTACAAAATCTGTTAATCACTTACAGTTATTAGAAGCGGTTGCAAGTTATAGAAATTTAGAATAATCTGATAATCAAACTAAATTGAGTCAAACAAAGGAGGGTTAACCGTTTAGCATCTAAATTTAGTACTATTCCGCACCTCATTTTGTTAGATGAAAAACATGTTTTTTTTAACCCTGCAGTATAATTCTACTATAAAAGGGCAAACCCAGTGCACTAGGCTTTGGCATGCATGCAGTATAGTTCTACTATAATGGTGTCATAATAATTGTCAATCTAATTCGTTTGTGGAATCATTGTTGCTTGCAGGGAGCCTTTGTTGAAGGAATAACTGAGGAAGTTGTGTTATCTCCTGCCCATGTTCTTTCTCTTATTGCAGCTGGAGAAGGTATTCTTTTTTGGGCCTTAGCTAAGTTCTTAATGTTTTTCATTGAGCATTAGGGGTGCAAATGAGCTCTGAGCCGAGCCCGAGCTTGATTAATTATGAGAGCTCGAGCTCGGCTAGATTTGAGCTTTGTTCTCAAAGCTTGAGCTCGGCTCGTAGGTAGTTTCTCAAACTTGAGCTCGACTCGGGCTTGGCTCGTTTGTTATCTATTAATTTATATATCAAATAAAAATAATATAAATAATAGACTCATTTAGGCTCGCGAGCTTGATAAGTGAAGCTCGGGCTCGTTTAATAAACAAGCTTATTTTTAGGTTCAGGCTTGACTCATAAACAAGTTTAAATAAGCTTGGTTCGGCTCGTTTACTAGACGACTATAAGGAGTAAATATTATTAAATATTAATATAAACTAATATTACACTAAGGCTCGATAAGGCTCGGCGAGCCTGACGAGCTTCACATGGCAGGCTCGAGCTTGGGCTCGATAAATAAACGAGCTTTATTTTAGGCTCAAGCTCGGTCGGCTTGGCGCGGGCTCGATAAGGCTCGGCTCGTTTCGAGCTTTTTCTTGAGCTGATCTTGAGCAGTTCGCAAGCTGTTCGGCTCGTTTACACCCCTACTGAGCATGTATACACATAATTTTGGAATTCTTACAGTTACAATAAAAACACATATATTACTCCCATTTCCCCTTTGCACCTTTTCCAATATCAGCTTTCAACCAGTTCATGTGTAGTATTATGTTTATTTGCTACTATTATGTTTACATTTGTGGGAATGGAATTGACCCTTTGGTATTTCGTCCTTTGTTATTCCAGAGCACAGACATGTTGGTTCAACAAATTATAATTTGCTCAGCAGCAGAAGTCACACAATATTTACTCTGGTAACAGTTTGTCTACTGCAAAACAAATTAGCTATTTCAAATGTCACAGAATTTCCGAGAGACATGTCTCTGCTTATCATCATCATCATACTCAGTAAATCCCACCAATAGCAAAGCTACGGTATGGTCTGAGGAGGGTAAGATGTAGACAGCCTTACCTCTACCCCGTAGGATAGAGAGGCTGCTTCCGGTGAGACCCCCGGCTCAATTGTAGTTTTGCATCGGGACATAAGGCACGTAACACATAGCAATCGGGACAAAGACCGATTGGTGCATGTACCCCCTTGTCTTTCGGCTATCAACGCCACTACATGATGCATGATTAACCGTCCGTTGCTTTTAACGTTATTTTCACGAAATTAGTAAAATAACGTTAAAGTTAGTGCAATTTCACTTTTGCCCCCTAAGCGCCCACACATATATACATTATATGTGCACACCGCAAGCGGGCGTATATTAGAAAGTGAATAGTTATAAATCTTATTTTATTCTTTTTCTTCTTCAATATAAAGCCTGAAAATCTTTAGAAAGTGAAAATTCTCTTTCTTCTTTTGTAAATGTTTTACGTGTATCCGGATCACCATATGTTTTTTTTACCTTTTAACAGACAATAGAGAGCAGCCCATGTGGTGAAAATGGTGGAGATGGCACTGTTAGCTTTTCACAGCTGGTATGTGTTTGAACCTCATCTTAGACTTGTTAACTGACTCAAACTTGCTTCAACTTAATTGGTTTTTAGTATCTTTTATTTTTTTTTATTGATTTATTTTAACCGCCTGTAATTATTTCACTTTGAAATGCAGAACCTTGTAGATCTGGCAGGTTCTGAGAGCTCCAAAGCAGAAACCACTGGTGTCCATAGAAAAGAAGGATCTTATATTAACAAAAGTCTGCTATCTCTTGGAACCGTAAGATCTCAATAATTGAAAATATTTTATCAGTGCAATAGATTATTATTATTATTATTGTTATTATTATTATTATTATTATTATTATTATTATTATTATTGTTGTTGTTATTATTATATATAACATGGTGCTTATGAATAGTGTTTCTTTTGTCTTTTAGTGCCTAATTTTTGTTTTCACCCCTTGGTCTTTAATAAGTTCAACATTTGGCCCCTCAACTTTAATGAAGTTATATTTTCCTTTTTTTTCTTTAACCGATTTCAAGTACAACCCCTGAACTTTAATAAAGTTGTCATTTTGAGTTTTTAATGAATTTCCTGTTATGTGATTTTTTATGGATTTCGTTTTATATATCAACACTCCACGTGAGTTATTATCCGTTCGACATGAATTTCCATAATGTTCTTTCTAAACCAACTAGTTGTTTTAAAGTTTTTTTAAATCGTTCGTTTTTTAAGCCGCTTGGCGCTCATCTCTAAATACACCATTGCGCCATGTTTTTTTTGTGAATTTTCCAAAAGTTGTTTTAAACCAACCGTTTTTTAAACCGTTTTGTTTTTCAAACCGCCTGAAGCTCATCTCTAAATACACCATTACGACGTGTTTTTATCTACGTTTAAACCGACTCGCTGTAATGCATGGTCGTCATGTTTATTTTTATATATGTTTTGTTGTAAATTTTGTTCAAATAACTTGGCTTTCGTATACAAGACGTAACTTTTCCGTGACTTTCAGATATGCACGTGATTTTTTTTATCGTTACATTCGCAATTTGCTTATTTTTTTCTACGTTTCGAACCCGCTGCGAAGCGCGGGTGATAACTCCCTAGTTGCTCTATAAATGTTGACATGTAGAATTTTAGAATTATAGTTGTAGGCGGTCCTTAAAATCATTTTTATATTTCATTTGCTCTATTAAATTATTTGTTAACCAACTTTTGGAACTATCACAGGTCATATCAAAATTAACAGACGGGAAATCTTCCCACATACCATACAGGGATTCAAAGTTGACTAAGCTTCTTAAATCTTCATTAAGCGGTCATGAGAGAGTATCAGTAAGTCAATTTATGTAAATATATACATACAACCATAGTGGGAGGTTCAATGGGGAACACTAAAAAAATGGGAACCGACTCAAACGAACTTCGATTGGACTCATTCCAGCGGCATTGGAACCGGCTCGTCGAACCCTATACTATATATATTAGGCTTTAGCTTTTAGGTTTAGGGTTTTGCTTTTGGATTTAGCTTTAGGGTTTAGCTTTAGGGTTTATCATTAAGATATAGGGTTTAGCTTTAGGTTTTAGCCTTTAGGATTTAGCTTTTAGGGTTTATAATTTAGATTTTATGGTTTAGCTTAGGTTTTAATCTTATGGTTTAGGTTTAGGGTTTATAGTTTCTAGTTAGGGTTTCGATGAGCCGGTTCCAATGCCGCTGGAATGTGTCCAATCGGAGTTCGTTTTGAGTCGGTTCCCCACTTTTTTAGTGTTTCCTATTGAACCCAACCCTACAACCATATTACTATTTGCTTATGGATGATTATTTGTTTCCCTCCCCAGCTCATTTGCACTGTTACTCCTTCATCAAGCAATTCGGAAGAAACACATAACACGCTAAAATTTGCCCACCGTGCAAAATACATTGAAATACAGGCTGCTCAAAACAAGGTATTTCATATTTTCATTTAATTTCTCTGCACTTAAAAATAAGTATTTCGAAACAGTTGCTGGAAGTAACCCTTTAAATTTTGCAGATCATTGATGAGAAGTCCCTTATCAAGAAATATCAAAATGAAATTCGATCTTTAAAGGAAGAGTTGGAACAATTAAAGGGGGTGTTTTAACAGTTCCTCAACTGAAGCGTAGTGGAGGAGATGATCTTGTTATCCTTAAACAAAAGGTACCCCCATCAGTTCAATTAGGTCAAGGTGGAAATTTTGTCGTTTACTTATAAATGGGTCAATTTGGGTTGTTTTTCATAAACATCAACTTAAAAAAATCAGCTATAATTTATAAAGGGAACATGTTAAACAAGTTAAAAGTCGAGTAAAGTACACGGATGGTCCCTGTGAATGAACAAAACTGTTTTGGTCCCTAGCTTTCCGAAAGTACATGGATAGTCCATGTGTTTTGCATTTTGTAACGCATTTAGTCCCTAACTTTTGCCATTTGTACATGGATGGTCCCTTTGGTTTGCACTTTGTAACACGTTTAGCCTCTAACTTGGACCTGCTAAAACCTTTTGATTTGTTAGCCGGGACTAAATGCATTACCATCCGTGTACTTTTGAAAATCTAGGGACCAAATACAAAATTTTGGTTAACCACAAGGACCATCCGTAACTTTACTCTTGAAAGTTGCTCAAAGTCTGTTTTTAATGCATACAAATATACAATCTCCTGAATTGTTTTATTCAATAAATCAGATAATCTTGTTTCTAATCATATTTACTATAGCAATTATGTATAAAAAATGGAAAAAAGGTATTTGTGGGTCAACCCAACCTGACTCAGACAGCATTTCAACCCTTGCAAATATTGACCTGTTTTGACCCATTTTCTGACCCACCTATTAATCTTGAATATTAACTACTGGAATCAAGTGAGTCAGTTAAGTTGGTGGGAGCTTCTAAATCTCAAATGTCTACTTTGTTAATTATACCAAAAATTATATCACCACCATCATATGACCATACCTTGACAATAATTAGTTTCCCTTCTTTCTGTTTATATAGAGGTTTATAATTATTCATCTGATTCTTTTGCATTCATGTGATGTGTGTAAAGCTAGAAGACGGTGAAGTCGAGTTGCAATCTAGACTGGAGCAAGAAGAAGAAGAAGCTAAAGAAGCTTTGTTAAGCCGAATACAAAGACTGACAAAATTAATTCTAGTTTCCAACAAATCGTCACATGCATCTAGATTTTCTCATCGCCCTCTTAGGAGAGGACATTCCTTTGGGGAAGAAGAGGTCAGATTGCATCAACCGTTATTGTTTTTTTTTAATTATAGGTGGCAAGAGCAAGATTGGAGGGTTGGATAACAGTTCATAACAGGTGTAGTTGAAACCGGTCAGTTTTTAGTACGGGTCAAAAGGGTAGAGTCAGGTTGGGCTGACCCATAAACACTGTTTTGTCCATTTTTTCTAATTCCTTTTATGAATATTCAAATAGAAATAAGAAAATAATGCCAAAATCGTCCTGAGGTTTGGTCATATTTGCTTGTTCCATCCAAAATGACTTTTTTTTTTTGCATTTGGGTCCCTGAGGTTTGCGTTTTATTGCCATTTCCATCCAATTCGTAACGCTGCTGATTTTTTCTGTTAAGGTGAGGGGCGTTTTTTTTCCTTTTAGCTAAGGTACAACATATTAAAGCTGGAAAAACAAAAGATAGTTGTATGCATTAACAACTTGTACCAAGCTTTAATATGTTGTACCTTAGCAAAAGGACAAAAATACCCCTCACCTTAACAGAAAAAATCAACAACGTTAGCGAACTGGATGGAAATGGCAATAAAACGCAAACCTTAGGGACCCAGATGCAAAAAAAGTCATTTTCGATGGAACAAGCAAATATGACCAAACCTCAGGGACAATTTTGGCATTTTACTCTAAAAATAATTATAAACAGTTGGGCAACTTTCAACCTGTTCAAATTCTTTTTTAGTTAAATATTTTATTTTGACCAATTTGAGATAAAACACAACCCATGCATAAATAACCATCAAATCTGTTACCTCTACTTATTTTATCCTCACAAAACATAGCCGTAATAGTTCTTCGAGTCAGAAGATTTCATTAATTTGAACATGCAACTTGCAAGCATATATCTGAAACATACTAATGCAACAGAAATGATCTCTTTAAATGGGCAGCTTGCGTATCTCCCTCACAAAAGGCGTGACTCAAGTTTGGATGAGGAAAACATCGAGCTATATGTTTCTCTTGATGGAAATGTGGAAACTAACAATGATGTACTCAAGGATGAGAAAAAGATCAAGAAGCCTGGATTGCTTAACTGGTTAAAACTGCGGGTTAGTCTCCTATTGCAGTTAAATTTTTTTTCGTGTTGAGTTTGAGGTTGCAATTTTGGCCCATTTGCATATGAATGGGTCAATTTGGATAGCTTATAACTTTGAATTTCTTTGACTAGAAACGAGATAATCTCTCTAGGGCTTTGACCAGTACAAGTGATAAATCAAGTGGAGTCAAATCTATTAGTCCACTTTCAACTCCTCCACCGGGTAACCATAATCCTCCTATCGAATCCATACATTCACACTCTGCTGAGTTCTTATTGGAGACCAAACTAGATCAACAGACTGATGATGATAATAGTTTGTCACAAGAGACTCCTCCGGTATGCCGTTTTATATATGTAATGGAATGTTTTTATGATTGTTGGGGATGTTTGGTTTGAGGGTTTGGTTTTGGTGTTATAGGTTTGTGTTTATAAATTCATACTCATCCCCATTCCCATTCCTTCCTGTTATCAAACCCATACCTATCTAAATGTTTACTCTAAACTTAAGTTAATGTCGTATGCAGTCTGTTAACGAGCAAGAAGCACAATTAAACGAGAAAGCCTTTGAACTTGAGGTATTTTATCTTGCAATATTTATTTGTTTATTATTATTGTTGTTCTTGTTGTTGGTGTTATTATTACTAGGTTACAATCCCGTGTATTACACGGGTTCATAAATATAATGTTATACAAGTAGTAATAAAAAGTTATGTTAAAAAAAACATATGCGTTGTACAATTGAATAAATCCGTGTATTATACTAATAGAATAAAATATAATGTAATTTGTTAACATATACAATCGTCAAGATATGTATTTAAAAAAATGAACATTGGCGTGACAATTATAAATTTTGCTAAGCTAATTTTTAAAATATCATTTATTTCAACTGTGTATTAACTTTGATTTTTTAATACCACCTGTTTTTTTTATTATTTAACATATTGTATGTTATCATTCTTACCATGCAACCACTTTTATATATGTCAAATTTTTTAGAACTCCCTTGTAAAAACAACTATCACCATTATTCTTTTTTTAAAAGAAACATTTTAACCAACATAATTTTGTACTTGGTGAAGCTTTTAAGTAAAAAAATATAAGTTTCTTTAAAAAAACAATAATTAACTTCATATTAAGTTCATTTGGTTAATGATATAGATATAGATATAGATATAGATATAGATATAGATACAGTTTATTATTATCATTATAGTTATAACTATTATTGTTGTTATAGGGTAGCATGAAGACGATTGACCAAGTTGATTCCTTAAGGGAGCAAGAAAATGTTTTGTCTGGTGAGGTGGCAATCCATTTAAGTACTGTAAGACGGTTATCAGACGAAGCTACACGAGACGCCAACAACGAATTCCCGAGCGTAATAATTTAAATATTTAGTAACCATTAATCGCTGTTGGTATACTACTTATAGTGTTTCCTTATTTACTATGTTTTCTCTAAGCTAAACGTAATGTCGTATGCAGTCTGTTACCGAGCTAGAAGCACAATTAAACGAGAAATCCTTTGAACTTGAGGTACTTCATCTTGCAATACTTATTTGTTTATTATTACTATTACTATTATTATTGCATATATCATATATGTTATATCATTTTTATTAACAGGTGAAAACCACAGAGAATCGAGTAATACAAGAACAGCTCAACCAAAAGGTATAACTGTGCAAGAACTTCTGTTGCTTCTCGATCTTCCGTGTGCTCTGATCTAATAGTATTTTAAATTTTCTACCAGATAAATGAATGTGAAGGACTACAAGAAACAATTGCATCCTTGAAACAACTTCTTTCAGATGCACAGTATAAACCTCACACGGAAAACGAGGTTGCAAAAACAGAAGAAACAGATGATGTTTTGCTTCGGCAAGCTCAGGTTCGTTAATCTTTCACATGTAACCATTTCTTGTAGAGGTTTTATTTTCTTTAATTTGTTTTAAAAAGTAGTCAATGCATATAAATAGAGTAAAATGCCATTTTCGTCCCTGAGGTTTGACCACTTTTGTGACTTTTGTCCAAATGTTTGTTTTTTCGCATATGGATTCAAAAGGTTTGAAATCTTGCCATTTTCATCCGACTCGTTAACTCCATCCATTTCGTAACGAAAGTCGGGGGCATTTCTGTCATTCAATCTTGCCATTTTGATATAAATTAACAAAACAAATAGCTAAAATGAAGAAATGCCCCTGACTTGACGTAAAAAAATGGATGGAGTTAACAAGTCGGATGAAAACGGAAAGATTTTAAATCTTTTGGATCCAGATGCGGAAAAACAAACCTTTGGACGAAAGTCACAAAAGTGGCCAAAACTCAGGGATGAAAATGGCATTTTACTCTTATAAATACATAATAAGCTTATAAGAACAATATTATTATAAGTTGACAAATGCAAACTTTAAGCTAATAACCCTTCCCTAAAACCAGGCATACAAGATCGAAGAACTCAAACAAAAAGTAACCGAGCTGACCGAATCAAAAGACCAGTTAGAAGCACGAAACCGAAAACTAGCCGACGACAGCTCATATGCTAAAGGATTAGCTTCAGCTGCTGCCGTCGAGCTCACGGCTCTAGCGGAAGAACTTGCAAAACTAATGAACCAAAACGAGAGACTCACGGCCGAGTTAGCCGCCGCCACACCCAAACACTCGCCAACCCAACGTAAAACACCCACGGGTCCCACCAAAAATGGACGAAACACGAGACCCAAAGAGCAAAGTCCGACTCAAATGGAATTAAAAAGAGAACTTGCATTGAGTAGAGAAAGGGAGATGTCTTATGAAGCAATGATATCCAAAAAGGATAAAAAGGAAACCGAATTACAACAACGGTTAGACCAATCGAGACAGAGAGAAGCGTATCTCGAAAACGAGCTTGCGAACATGTGGGTGATGGTGGCTAAGCTTAAGAGACCACAAGGAGAGGAAAGCGAGCCGTCAGAGTGGAGTAGAGAGAGCCAAAGAGTTGATGGTTGGGACCTCATATCGTGCCGGTCACCAACAGGGCTTTAGCCATGTGTGAGTTAGCTCAAATATTAAAAAGGAATGAACATGTATATCTTTGACCGGTGTTTAGTTCGAGAGTTTGGGGGGAATGTAAGAGGATCATTTGTTCATCGGCTTTTTTTAACGTTAATGTTAGATTAATAAAAGGACTATCTAACACGCTCTATTTTGAAAGGATCGTAAATGGGATGTTAAACGGGTGGACCTGTTGAATTAAACGGGTTAAACAAGTCAAGCTAAACAGGAACCCATTAGTTAAACGCTTTAGATAGATTATTTTCATGTTGTACAGGTGTCTTGTTTGAAAGTGGAAACTGCACTAAAATATTGCAATTCAGTTAGGGGCTGTTTGGCAACTTTTGAATGTTTAGTGTTGAATCCGTAAGAGGTCTGAACCATTAAGTGCTGAACCAGTAAGATGTCTGAACCATTAAGAGCCAGTATAATGTTTAACCGTTCAGAGGCAAATGTCTGACCAATTCAGATTAGAGGTCTTAATTATTCAGACTCAGTATAATGCTTGGCAAATGTTTGAACCACTCAGACATCTGCTCGTGAAACAAACAATCTGAATAATTAAGTGCTAAACCAGGAAAAAAAAACGTAACAAACAGTTTCAATAGAATTCGTCATTGTCATAGCAATACACCACCTTTCTCATAACCAATCTTTGTCTCAATTTCAACGTCTCCCCGCCCCTCCCTCGCCTATGACTCAAAAGTCTCAAAGCAACACACCACCTTTCTCATTACTCCTACACCAAACTCTTCTCAACCTCATGCAACCGCCATCAAGCTTCGCCATCGCTTATAAACACGACCATGACCACTGCCTACGAACACCTCCGTGCGCTTGTAAACACCTTCACTACACCTAGAACACACTACTAGAAAGTTGCGCATTTGTAACAGCCTTTGTAGTCGCAAATTGGTTGTAAATGTTATTTGCGACTAAAAAGGCGGTGGTAAAACCGTTGTAGGCAATCTTGTTTTGCGATCGATGGCGCGATCGGTGGTTCTTCTTGGCCAAATTCCCTGTCACAAATAATAGATCTGTAAGATAATTCTTCTATAGATTTCATTAATATTGGAGGCCACTAGTTTATCCTCATTTATCAGGAGGAAGAACTGGTAATAGACACAAAACCATCCATTTTGGTTGTATATTTATTAGAATAAAATGCTTAGCCAATTCCATACGTCTAAGCAAAATATCTTTTCTTCTTCCAACTTTGCGACTGATCCCTAGTTGTGAGAGGAATGCGACCAACACTCTACACTAGCGAATTAAACAAGTTACCAATTGGTTGGGTTGGATTGGTTTAGGTCCTCGGTTTCATTTAGGATAATTGTTTATGGAACCGGCTTACATGTTTGCATCGATATGTTTTCCACCCGTATATATTGTTTCACATTGGCGGTCAAGTGACCAAAAGGTTGCCCAAGGCATTATGATATAGTGGCAGTGAATATAGTGTGAGTTTAAATCACTGCAAGTACAAGTAAAAAAAACGACTAGAAGTTTCGACATCAACACAGCACCTTACCTTTATATGAACAATTATCCGGATAAGTATTTGATTTTACAATGAAAATGACCACACTTACCTTCCTAACAACATATAATAATAATATTATATAAAAATTTAATCTACTTTTTCCATATAACCAAATGGCAAAGGAAGTAAAAGAAAAGTCACGTCACTTTGGAATACAATTATGTGAATGCACGTGAATTAGCGGTCCAAAATCACATGTTTACTTTGTTAAAACAAAAGTCATCAATCAATAAATTAATTTAGAAAGGTATTTAACACCTATACGACTCTAAGACCATAACTTTGGCTTCTTCCCCTCACAACATTATTCCTTAATTAACATCAATTTATAGAAAACTAGTTATCAGAAATACTTTCTTTGTGGTTATTTACATAAAAACATTCGCTTAAACACCATTAGCTTTTTCTAAGTGAGCCCATACTATATATAAGTAAACACCGTATAAAACCCGCCAATAAGATGTGATCTAAAATCGCAACACCCGCGATAACCCATACCCCAGGGGCAGAGGATAATGGAGGCCCAGTGGTGCTCTAACCATTTATTCTTATTTAACCAGACTTTTTGCCCTGTTACTTTAACCATTTTAACACAAAGGTTGCAAAATTCATATTAAATTACTTCCAATTGCATTCTTATAGAAGTTTAAACACATTGAAATAGCTATAGGGGGCATTTAAAACCAAGATTAACCATCTAAACTTGCCAATTCAATAATTTAACATTTTGAATTTTGAGTGCAAATTAGCTAAAACCTCTATTGATCTAACAATCACCATTTTGATCATGTAACCTCATATATTGTGTCAAACTCGTTTCGGTAGCCTTATTGGTTAATTCTCAACAATAAGAGATGATTAAAACACACGTTTGCTTACAATTGCCTTTTGGTCAAATTTGGTCAAAAGCATAAAAAATACATAACCAACTTTTGAAGTTAGCTATGTATTTACGATTGATGGGTCCCTACTACTTATAAACATAATTTGTGATGCTTCTAAATCACCAATTTCTTGATTGTGGAACATAAATGAACTCATTGGATTCTACTAAACTTTAGCAATGATTTTAAAACTAAACCCAATGCACCGCATTTAGCGATGTATTTGGATGACATGCCACAACAAGCACTAAATATTGTATTGGAGTTGATTGAAACGCACTATGGATGACGCACAAATGAACCTGCGCTGCATTTAGGAAACAGGTGCATTAATTTTGAATAACCTAATATCCATCAAAATTCAATAATGGAGATTCGGGTCATCAATGGAAATAGTCTAACCAAGTATTTCGTGAAATTTAAGTTGTTGGATTATAATTCATACCGTTTGATATTTACACTTTTGATCCAACATTCATCATCATCATCATACTCAGTAAATCTCACTCATAGCAAAGCTAAGGTAGGGTCTCAGGAGAGTAAGATATAGACAACCTTACCTCTACCCGTATGAATAGAGATGCTGTTTTCGGTGAGACCCCCGGCTCGATAGTCGTTTTCCATCAAGCCTTGGACATAAGGCACATAACACTCAACAATTGAGACAAATGCCGACCAATGCATGTACCCCTATGTCTTTCTGCTATCAACGCCACCACATGATGCATGATTAACCATCCCCCTCTTTTAACGTTATTTTCACGAAACTAATAAAATAACTTTAAAATTAGTGCACTTTCACTTTTGCCAAATTAATAAAATAACTTTAAAATTAGTGCACTTTCACTTTTGCCCCTCGAGCGCCTATATACATTATATGCGCATACCGCAGGCGGGCGACTTTTGATCCAACATTATTTTACTCAATGTTTTAAAATCCGGTTTTTATGCTGTACCAGATTTGGCTCAGTAACGGCTTAACCAGGTGTATAGAACGGTTTAACCGATTCTACCGGAGGGTTCAACCGACCAGTTTAAATCGGTTTTTAAAACGTTGATTTTACAAACATTTTAGTCAAATTTATTGATGAACGTCCACATGCCACCAAGGAATATTTGTCATTAAAATATGAGATTAAAGTATCAAAATTAAGTAGTGATTTTATTTAATCTCACGTTAGAACAAAATTAATCAAAATTAACATAGTAGACTATAATATTCTAAGTCAATTAATTCCAACAAGTTATAACTTACAAGCATCATATGTGATATTTATATCACACACATGGATACCTTAGGTAAACGATTAATCTTTTGATTTTGATCTTAAACGATTAATCTTTTGATTTTGCATCATAATTGAATGGTGAAATTGTCCTATAAAGTCTCTTAAAAATGATAAGGATACAAAGACACAACACAATAGATCGCAGAAAGTAACACAATCTCGAACAAAATATAAAATAATGCCGAGAAATATAACACACAAGGTCGAGTAAAAGAGACACAATGAGTCGCAAAAAAAACACAATAACACAAATATAGAAAAGTCACAATGCTAAATAAAAAGATACAATGATTTAATTAAATATTTCAAAATTTACAAGCTGAAAATCCAAAAGTAAAAACCTAAAATCTCATATCGTAGAGTTCGATTAGACGATTCCATTGCTGCTTGAATGAGGTCAATCGAAGTCCGTTTGATACACTTCCTACGACTTCGTATTTCTAAAAGAGTATGCATTCGATCCTAACCCCATAATCGAAACCAATCGATTTTAACAACCTTTAATCATCCATTTTAATGACTACAATATTAGACCCAAGAATTAACAGTGATTTTCCAGACTTTTACAATTTTTGTATTTCATTAGAAACTTTTAAAATAAAGGATTTGAATGGATGAAGTGTTTAGCAAGAATGTTTAGTTGATTCTAAACACTTTGGAAGATTAGAAATGAATTTGGGCCTTCATATTGCATATGAAAGCTTTGAAATTATTTGGTTTGTTCTTCTCGTCAAGAAAATTCTTAAGGATTGTTATATTACTTTTCGAGTAAGGATCAATTACAAAGGGTGGAATAAGTAAGAAGGGTACTAAGAATTTTAGTCCATTGATCTTAGATTTAAAGGGTTGTGATTAATTGTAGGAAAAGAAGATAATAGAAGGGTATAAAGGGAATTATATATTTATAGATTTTCTCTCTCCACATGCAAGGCACATGCCAATTCTCCTCATCGATTTAAAATGTCCATAACTTTTCATACGATATTTAAAAAAAATCACCATAATAACGAGCATTTTTTTATCTTTAATATGAACACCATATTGTCATAGAAAAATAAAATAAAAAAATTATTTTTACTGGGTTTTTTTTTTTGCATTGTGTTAAAGGTTCAGGTTATTGTGTCTTTTAACTGGGTCTTGGTCATTACGTTTTAGTAGGGTTTATATACATTGTGTTATTATCAAAACCTATAACACAATATTAAATTCGGTTCTACCCATTGCGTTTTTATAAGAATCTATAACACAATATATGACATAATGAAGATCGTGTTGTATATGAGTTTTCTATAAATTGCGTTATTAGTTCAGGTCATTGTGTTTAATCTGTTATCCATTGTATTTTAATATGTTGTCCATTGTGTTTTAATTTCTTGTTCATTGTGTTTAGTTTGTTGTGTATTGTATTTTTAGTTTATTTTCCATTGTGTCTTTGTCTGCTCTCCGTTGTGTCTCTGTTGTCAATTGTGTATTTTATATGTTGTCATCAATTGTGTTTTTATTTAGTTTGATGCTTATTGTGTTATATATTATGGCTATTGTGTTATACGTCAAGGTCATGGTCATTGTGTTTTAGTCTGTTGTCCATTGTTTCTTTATCTGTTGTCATTGATTGTGTTTTTAATCTACTTTACATTGTGTTTTACGTCATGTCCATTGTGTCATACACAATTGGGTTTTTGATTTTTTTAAAAAAATATAACAATATGGTACTCATATTAAAGAGAAAAAACGCTTGATTTTATGGTATAGTTGTTTTTTAAAACAAATGATGTATAAAAAAATTACGGACGTTCAAAATTGGAGGGGAAATAGCATGTGAGTTGCATGTGCATATTCTCTTTCCTCTTGTAGACAAAATTCTCCTTCTCACTTGAATCCTCCTAAAACACTTGTCACTCTCTAATGGCTTCTTACACTTCTTATTTTTATACTCCTTTATAAAATAACTGAACTCATTCCTTTTCTATTACCTTGCAATCTCTAGCTATAGGTAATTATATAGTTGAATTTAATTTTTTTTATTTTGTTAGTTTATAAGATTAAAGTTCATATACTAATTCTATTAATAAGTATGGGTGTTCATCAGGTTTTGTTTTCGGGTTTTTAGCTAGGAAAAAGTGAACTGATAACCTACTCATTTAAAGTTTGAGTTGGTCGGGTTTGGGTTATTTGGGTTCGTTTGGGTCGGTTTGTTCAGTTTTCAACTTAGATGTAAAATAAAAATAAATGTTTTTTTTTTTGTTTTTTGTTTTACAAAATATCATCATAATTCTTATTGCTACTGAAAAAATATCATCAAAATTCAAACATCATTTGATAGTATGGTATTATAATGTTAAGACTCCAAACCAAAACACATATATAAAAAACAATGCTACTGGAAAAATATCATCAAAATTCAAACATCATTTGATAGTATGGTATTATAATGTTGAGACTCCAA
Organism: Scalesia atractyloides; assembly: GCA_947069175.1. Lineage (NCBI taxonomy): Eukaryota > Viridiplantae > Streptophyta > Magnoliopsida > Asterales > Asteraceae > Scalesia > Scalesia atractyloides. The sequence goes on from CAMTDV010000021.1 coordinate 86,594,517, forward strand.
ACCAAAACACATGTGTAAAAAACAATAAATGTTCAATTTTTTTCGGGGTTTTCGGCTTGGGTTGTTCGGGTTGTTAGTTGGAAAAAAGTCACCAAATAACCGAACCATTTAAAGTTCGGGTTGACCGGATTCCGTTTTTTGAGTATTCTCTAATTTGGGTTCGGATGCCTTTGAATATATAAGGTTTTAAGTATAGATAAAAATGGACAGCCTGGTTAATAAAAAAACTAATACAAAAATAGAAAAGTTATATCTCTGAATATATATCAAATAAATATAAATTTTTATAATATATATGAACTATTTGATTAGAATAAAAACTAGTAGAAGATATAACAATAAAAAACCAGGAGAAGATATAACAAAACAATAATTTATGTATTGTTGAGATAATACCCAATCAACATGACTACCAACCCAACTGAGGCTCACAAACCTTGAAAACCAACCCAATATTATATGGTCAAAGGAAAGAACTATAAGTTTCAAAACTATGATTAATGACAACTTTTTTGGTATTGTTGGAGGTATCCCCTTGATGCCAAAGAGTGGAATTTTTGTGAATTTAGAAGTATGTATCATGTCTAAAAAAAATATAACTTCAAAAGATAATTACTATCCTCCTATTATAGAAAAAAAAACTATAAAACCTTAAAAACCAACACGTGCTTTTTACAAGATTCACAAGCAACCATCAATAACGAACGTGTCTATACATTCACCCACCCATTCCTACAAACCCGGAGATATTGAATATTCGTAAAATTTAATGAAGTGACATTGATATTCCACTTTCATTTATATTAAAATATCGTCTATTGCTCCAACATCTTAAAAACCTAGATCCGCATCACTAACTCAAAGCTTAACTTATGTTTAGTCAAACTACTCGCATCACTAACTCAAAGCTTATATTAGGTTTAGTCTAACTACAAATACATCAAACAGTCCAATTCATACCATCATTTTTTTACCGTCTTAATCTTGTTTAATCAAAACCCAATCAAACTTCAACGCTGGTACAAACGAATACATGGTGTATTCATCCTTACAATTCATGAATTCACACTAACCCAAACAAAAAATAATTTCTCAAAAAGAAATTCAATCATTTATTATTTTCACCAATAGGGTTACAACTTATATAGTAACCAATAGTAAAAAATAAAAACACACATAAAAATAGTAATAACCAAATAACCATAACAAATACACAAATATGATGAAAACCTATACATACAATATAAATACACGCACACAACCAAATCTCATCGAAAACCCTTATATGTTCTTCCTCTTCGACTCTATCGCTCTCTAAATCCTCAAAGATCATCAGGTATATAAACACAATTCACCGTCTCCGATTCGTTATTATCATCATCTCAACTCAATCGATCATCCGTAACGACGATCTAAACCTAATTCTGTATCGTTTCGTTTTTTTTTTTGCTTTTTTTGATCAGATTCAATAAGATTATTAGGTTTTTGTGAGATTACGATTAAGGAATTGTGTTTGGATTGGAATCGGGATTGAATCATGGTGAAATCGATGAGAGATTGAGGAAAACGATGCCGGAATTAACGGTTGATTGTCGAACGACGTCGTATGGAGCAGTTACGTCTAGTGGATTTTGGTCGAAGCATTGTGGTGATGTTAGTTATAATCAGCTTCAGAAGGTAGTTTGATTAGATGTGTTTTTTTTGTGTTTTTTAGTTGTTTGATTGTTTAGTTGATGGTTTTATGATGCTAGGGTTTGTAATTGTGTGTGTTTTTTTTTGTGATTGATTGGAGTGTATATCGGTTGAATGTTGACAGTTGGTGAAATTAGATTCAGTTTAAGATAAATAAGTGAAGATGAATCATTGAACAATGCCGATGCTACTGGCTGAAGTATAACGGTTACGTTATCTGTGAGTTGTGTTCGTTTATTCGTGTGTGACCTACATGTGCTTACGTTATAGAAGTTACAATGCTAGGCGTGTAGTTGTGTTTTTTTCATGATTAATCGGACTGCATATTGGTTGAATGTTAACTGTTGGTGAAAGTAGATATTGGTGGTTGTAAGTTGTAATGGGCCGTGTTGCATATCAGAACTGTGATACATTATTCGTTAAAGCATGCGGTAACATCTTTGAGTTGAATTCGTTTATTCGTGTGTGGAAATGCAATGGAAGCAAACGGTTCCGTTTTATGTGTTACTTTAACTCTTTCAATGCAATGTTATACCACATTGCGTTCGTATCATTAATTGACACTAGTCATATCTGTAGTAATAAGTGTTAAGTATCAGTTTTATGTGTTTATTGTAGTTCTGGAGCGAGTTATCACTACAAGCAAGGCAAGAACTCTTAAGGATCGACAAACAAACTTTATTCGAACAAGCGCGTAAGAACATGTACTGCTCGCGATGCAACGGGCTACTTCTAGAAGGTTTTATGCAGATCGTCATGTACGGAAAGTCATTGCAGCAGGACGGGATATTTAATCACGCTTCCGTGAATAAACTCGTAACCTCAAAATCTCAAACTGTTGAGAACGGTTGTACGACAGTTACGGGCAATGATGATGTTATTCAAGATCCATCTGTCCACCCGTGGGGCGGTTTAACTACTACTCGAGATGGAACACTCACCCTCCTGGATTGCTATATATGTTCGAAATATTTAAAGGGGCTACAAAATGTACATAACTGATGTCTGTATTATTGTCGTATACTCATATCACTGTCATATACTCGTATCATCGTCGTATCACTGATTGTTGTTACATACTTTTATTCCATCTCATGTTAATACGTTATGATCAAATCAGGTGTTTGACAGTGCTAGAGCACGGGAGCGTGAACGTGAATTATTATATCCCGACGCGTGCGGCGGAGGAGGTCGCGGGTGGATTAGTCAAGGGATGGTGGGGTACGGTAGAGGTCACGGAACACGAGAGACGTGCGCTTTACATACTGCGAGACTTTCCGTTGACACTTTGGTTGACTTTTGGTCAGCACTAGGAGAAGAGACGCGTTATTCTCTTTTAAGGATGAAGGAAGAAGATTTTATGGAACGGCTAATGTATAGGTAGGTTTTCGTTTATAAAATTCGCAAGTAGTTTAATGGGATATTTCTATCGTGAACTGTAGCATCACTTCATCAAGGGTTGGATAATATTTCCATGTATTTGGATACGGTTTTAGATATCGTAACGTTTGTTCCCTTATATATTATACAGGTTTGACAGCAAGAGGTTTTGTAGAGATTGCAGAAAAAATGTAATACGCGAGTTCAAGGAGCTAAAAGAACTCAAGCGCATGAAAAGAGAAACCCGTTGCACGAGCTGGTTTTGTGTGGCTGATACAAGCTTCCAATACGAGGTATGTCATTTGATCTCATTTGAACAGGTTGGTTCAGGTTATATTTTATCTATGTAGGGGCAAATACGTAAAATAGAAATTAGCTTAATAGGAAAACTATCAATTAAGTTGAATAGGTTAAAAGTTGTGAAAATGTGTTTAAAAATGCATAAAATATCCAAACTCATTTTATTCAATAACTTAGATTAGAGTTAATAACGTTTTTTTGTCCCTGTGGAATGTTGAAAATAACCATTATAGTCCATTAGTTAAAAATTGCGAAAACAAGACCAGCACTTTCACTTTTGTAACAATTACAGTCCACCTCACTTAACACCATCCATTTAACCCGTTAGTCAGACAACGTGCGGCAGGGGCATTTTTGTCCATTCTTTTTAAAAAGAAACCCTTGTAATATATTAGGGTTTCAGAATATTTTATATGAATTATATGATCACCAGTTTTTGTGAACTGAGTGATGCAATGTTATAATTATATTGTTATTCTTGCAGGTGACTCATGACACAATTCATGCTGAGTGGCATCAAACTTATGCGGACTCTAAAGGAATATACGAGCATTACGAATGGGCTGTGGGAACTGGTGAAGGCAAATCGGATATATTAGATTTTGAAAACGTGGGCTCAAATTCAAGGGTTAAAGCGAATGGTCTAGATCTCACTGGTTTAAACTCATGTTACATCACTCTACGTGCGTGGAGAACTGATGGACGTTGTAATGAAGTTTCCGTCAAAGCTCATGCTTTGAAAGGTCAACATTGTGTTCATGGTAGACTTGTAGTTGGTGACGGTGTTGTTACGATCACAAGAGGTGAAAGCATTAGACGGTTCTTTGAGCATGCAGAAGAGGCTGAGGAAGAAGAGGTGGTTTATCTTTTCATTTTATTTCAAGTAAATTTTAGAGTAAAATGCCATTTTCGTCCCTGAGGTCTGGTCAGTTTTGCGACTTTTGTCCAAAGGTTTGTTTTTCCGCATCTGGATCTTTGCCATTTTCATTCGGCTTGTTAACTCCATCCATTTTCTCCATTAAGTCAGGGGTATATCTGTCTTTCCGCCAACTTAAAGGGCAGTTCGGTCTTTTTCACTTTATGTAAAAAGACCGAATGGCCCCTTAAGTTAACAAAAAGACGGAAATACTCCTGACTTAACGGAGAAAAATGGATGGAGTTAACGAGCCGGATGAAAATGGCAAGGATCCAGATGTGGAAAAACAAACATTTGGACAAAAATGACAGTTCTCATTTTTTAATTTACATGAATTTTATTTGTGTGAAATGATTTCAGGATGATGATTCCGTGGATAAGGATGGGAATGAATCAGACGGAGAATGTTCTCGTCCACAAAAACATGCGAAGAGTCCGGAACTTGCTCGCGAGTTTCTTTTAGATGCTGCCACAGTTATATTCAAAGAACAGGTATATTGTAATTATAATATATGATGAAGTAAATTATATTTCTTCTTTTAGCTCTTATCATATAGTGATTTGCTTCTTTAACCATTCTACTTGCCTTTTTGCTGCAAGTAAACCGTCAATCATGCGTAAAAGGAAAAAAAATACTCTGACCAAAATGTCAATAATTTAATACTGTAAAACCTCAATAAATGAATTCCCTTAGAACCAGAAAAAAATTCGTTTAGCGAGGTTATAATTTTATATATATTCCAACTAGTATTAAGCCCTGCGTTGCAGCGGTTGTCATAAAACCGTGTCAAGTAGTCACAATGTTATACCACTGTCAGCGACCACCAACACCAGAAAAGCTCGTAAAAACAAAATAAATAAAAATGGAAAAAAAATAATGCCGAGCGAAAAGCAGACGTAAATTTTTGAATCACGCACGCTCGTTGCAGAGAAATTAAACCGAAACGTAAAATATAGAAAAAAATAACTAAATCAATCTAGGACCCGTGCGTTTGACGAACTTGTCAAACCGAGAAAATAGATGTGTTGCGATGGGCCAATCAAACGGGAAAAAAGATACGACATTTTTTTTGACTCCGCAGCACGTTGTGGACCAAAATTGAAAATAAAAAAGAGTTGGGATTAAATTACAAAAAGATGAAAAACTTGGAATTAAAAGTAAAAAACAAAGGGTCTAAATTGTACAATTGAAGTTATTTATTAATCATGGATAAAGATATGGATAAAAAAATAAGTGATACCTATAAATTAGTTATTAATATTAATATATTAATATTAAAAGGTAATTATTAAACAAATATAAATAATTTTATAAGGTTGAAGGAGAGAATGCCATGTGGCATTATTTGGAGTCTTTTATTATAAGTTAGATTATTTTAGTAATAACATTGACATTTCCGGATCAAAGAATATTATTCATTTGGCGAGATCATTCATTTATTCAGGTTATACTGTACCATAAATCATATCTTTAAGTTTTCTTTATAACACTTATCATATCTATTGTTTTATTATAGGTTGAAAAGGCTTTTAGAGAAGGGACTGCACGTCAAAATGCACATAGCATGTTTGTATCTCTTGCGTTAAAATTATTGGAACAGCGTGTAATAGTCGCGTGCAAGGACATCATTACTTTAGAAAAACAGGTAAGTGACCCGTTTACTTATATATGAATCAAATTGGGTCGTGTTTTTATCTTGAACGGGTCATATTAAAAAAATTAAAGATGAACGGGTCGAAAGTTGTGTAATCATAATTAACATTAACTATTTAGAAACAAAATTAAGAGAAGTCTTTGTTGGTCAACACCACCCGACCCCCACATGCTTCTAAAAAGATTCAACCCACACTAGTTTGACCCGTTACCCGATCTGACCACACAAATTTTTGAAACTTTATTCTTCCTCAGTTTAAACTTCTTGAAGAAGAAGAGAAGGAGAAAAGAGACGAAGAAGAACGAAAAGAACGCCGAAGGGCAAAAGAAAAAGAAAAAAAACTTCGTAGGAAAGAGAGACTAAGGATCAAGGAACAAGAAAAAGAGAAAAAATGTGGTCAACTAAGTCAAACTTCCATTCCTGATACCAATAAAGAGGAATTAACTACAGTTAATAACGAGCCCGACGTCAACGACAACAACTACTGTGAAGAACTAGAACACACTCCATCATCCATGCCTGCATCAGACGATTATATAGAAGAACAGATATTAGACTATGATGAAAACGAAAATGAAAACGAATACGTGGAGTTCGATTACCGAAAAGACGGTAATCAGTTGATTGGTAACGATCAGTCGAAACACAGTCGTAGGAGACTGAAACCGTGGAAAGATTATCAACATGATCAACCCTCGAAATGGTCTGATAGACGGCGGTTTGAATACGGGTCAACGGTCAACAAACCGGTCCCGCGATATCACAGTGACGGGTATGAAACTGCATCCAGGAACGGAAACGTAAATGGAGTAAATAAGTCTGTTAGCAGGTCAAACGGGTCAAGGTACACTGATAGATCACATTGTTGCCAACACACTTATTACCGACCCAAATCAGGTGTACCCGAACCCGATATCGATGCGTCAAAACCGTATTTTCGCAGAAACAAGTATAAGAATAGTAATCAAACCGAATCTGTTCGAGAACGACCTAAGACCAAAATTATTTCAGGAAACAATGGTTTAGGTTATGTAAAGAAGGTATGGGAGCCTAGAAGCAATATAGATTCCGATGATGTCACTAATCGGTCTGCTGATGTCATCAGCCCCGTCAAGGTTGTTAATTCACCAAACGGAATCAAGGATGACGATTTGAAGGAATCAAAAAGTAGTGTTCATGTAGAACCCGAACCTGAAAGCGGGACAACCGATTTGTGTACTAGCAGTACGAACTCGAATTCCGATAGTTGCTCATCGTGTCTTAGCGAAGGAGACGGAAACGCTTCATTGTCGTCAACCCCGCAAAATACTGAGTCGTCGTCTACGTCAGATTCTGAGTGCGCGAATCATCGTTCTGAAGTGATTAAAGAAACATCACCGTGTCGTGAGAATGCGGTTGAAATGTTGTCGAAAACGAGTGAAAGTGTTACGGGAAATAATGTTGTTCCACCACCATTGCAAGCTAAAAGCATACACTTTCCGGTGTTTCAAGCTCCTTCCATGGGTTATTACCACCAGGGCCCAGTTCCATGGGCCTCAGGCCCAGCCAGCGTGCTCATGCCGTTAGGCCCATTACCCCATCCGAACCACTATCTTTTTCCTAGCCCGTTTGGGTATGGGAATTCACCTTACGTTCCGTATAGTGTTGGTGGGCTCCAGTCGCCACTACTTAACCATGGTCAACTCCCTATGTACCCAGCGGCTCCACCGGTCAGCGGTGTTAAAGACCACCGCACTAAGTCCATCCCTATAAAAAACGAACAGCATGTGAATTCTGAAAAGGCGCAGAACAGGCAAAATGAAAATTCTGAGAAAATGCAAAAGGGTAATACGGGGTTTTCTCTGTTTCATTTCGGTGGGCCCGTTGATGTTTCGAACGGGTTTAGTCCCGATGCTGATGCTGGGGATTGTGTGAAAGAAGAGGTTGATGTGGATGTTGATAGGAGTGTTGTGAAGGATGTGGAGGAATATAACTTATTTGCAGCAAGCAATGGGATACAATTTTCCATCTTTTAAATACAGTTTTTGAGATTTTGAATATTTGAGTTTGAGTCTGAGTCTGAGTTGAGTTGAGTTGAGGCAATTCAAATTTTTATTTGACATGCAAATGCAATAAACTTGTGATACATATTCATCCAGCATGTTTTTTGTTTTGGTAATTTCTGTCCTTGTCTTACTTTACATTATTATTATTATTATTATATTATTATTATTATTATTATTATTATTATTATTATTATTATTATTATTATTATTATTATTATTATTATTATTATTATTATTATTATTATTATTATTATTATTATTATTATTTATTATTATTATTATTATTATTATTATTATTATTATTATTATTATTATTATTATTATTATTATTATTATTTATTATTATTATTATTATTATTATTATTATTATTATTATTATTATTATTATTATTATTATTATTATTATTATTATTATTATTATTATTATTATTATTATTATTATTATTATTATTATTATTATTATTATTATTATTATTATTATTATTATTATTATTATTATTATTATTATTATTATTATTATTATTATTATTATTATTATTATTATTATTATTATTATTATTATTATTATTATTATTATTATTATTATTATTATTATTATTATTATTATTATTATTATTATTATTATTATTATTTATTATTATTATTATTATTATTATTATTATTATTATTATTATTATTATTATTATTATTATTATTATTATTATTATTATTATTATTATTATATTATTATTATTATATATTATTATTATTATTATTATTATTATTATATTTTATTATTATTATTATTATTATTATTATTATTATTATTATTATTATTATTATTATTATTATTATTATTATTATTATTATTATTATTATTATTATTATTATTATTATTATTATTATATTATTATTATTATTATTTTATTATTATTATTATATTATTATTATTATTATTATTATTATTATTATTATTATTATTATTATTATTATTATTATTATTATTATTATTATTATTATTATTATTATTATTATTATTATTATTATTATTATTATTATTATTTATTATTATTATTATTATTATTATTATTATTATTATTATTATTATTATTATTATTATTATATTATTATTATTATTATTATTATTATTATTATTATTATTATTATTATTATTATTATTATTATTATTATTATTATTATTATTATTATTATTATTATTATTATTATTATATTATTTTTATTATTATTATTATTATTATTATTATTATTATTATTATTATTATTATTATTATTATTATTATTATTATTATTATATATTATTATTATTATTTATTATTATTATTATTATTATTATTATTATTATTATTATTATTATTATTATTATTATTATTATTATTATTATTATTATTCTTTGTTGTTTTTTTTGGTTAATGTTGTGTTTTATCTCAAACGGGTCAATTTAAAATTTTGACGAAAAAGTCAAAATTTTGCAAGTTTTAGTGACAAACCTATAGGGTCGGGTTGGAACTTTAGCAAAATTGTGAAGTTACAGTGAAAACCCATTCTGCAATTATATGATCTAGAGGATGTCCATTGTTTAAATCATGAACTTTGGATTGATTTTGGTTATGGTGGGAGTGAAGGAAATCCGAGCATGGTACATTGACTTCGAGGTAGCTTCTGTCAACGACCTTTTGATCAGATTATATCCATTAACTTCTTCGTCCGATTAGATGTCTATAAAACAGAACATTGTGGGTCTCGCCAGAGGAACATGGGTCTCCCTATGGCGAAAAAGTAGTTGACCAGAGTCAAAATAAGTACATAAAATGCAAGTAACGTCTAAGCATGAGAGACAGAGTAAAGCAATGAATGTTACCTTGAGTCTGGCTATTTATAAGAAGGAATTATGGTTGATGTCGTTATCACGTGATGTGGTCCCTGTTGTTGAGCATAACAATTTAATAGTGACACCTCACATTCTATTTTTCAGGAATTAATATTCTTTTTGTCATGATTGTACCTTCTTGGCCACGTAGGCATAACAAAATTGTGCATAAGTCAATCCGTGTTATTCTAGTGAAGTGGATAGTGTTTACGGGTTGGATTTTGGGTCATACCTCTTCAGGGAGGATTCGGCCATAAGGCCTACATTATGCAACTATGCAATAGTAATTCGATATTTATAAAATTATTGATTGACCATAAGTAATGAGGTGAATCATGGTAAGAAAGCGTGCCTATAGGTATTTAGAGTTAGGTTCATTTGTGAATAACCACATTGATATTGAGCTAATCCTAGCCCTTGATTATCAATACACAAGTGTAAATCATTGACCAGGAGTCGATGATGAAAATACACTAGTGCATGATGAAAATACACTAGTGTATTTTACGATTTGATGATTGATGATGTAAATCAATGGTCAAGATTTGTTCACTCAGTTCACAAATAAACTAGTATTCACTCTAGAACCTTACCCTAGCTATTCATGCTAAATTATAGTCGGAGTGAGTGCATAGAGTTTAATGAACACGATATACATGAAAATGTATTTTATTGTAAATATTTGCTAATTTGTTCAAACACTTCCACCATGTGCCAATAAGTCTACACTTAATAGTGTGGCTAAATGTTTACAAGATTGTTAGTATATATACTGAACTTAACTAAGAAAAAAATTATGAACTTGTGAGTTCCATATGTTGTTGAACGTAAAGCATGTAAATTTTGTAAGTTTTTTATTTAAATTTTGTTAGTTTTTTTATTACCATTTCACACCTAGTGTTGATGAGGGCATGTGTTGTTGAACGTAAAGCATGTAATGTGTGATAATTCGATAATTTAGAGGACGAAATAAATTGGCCATAGGTCCTTAGCCAGGGTGTGTTCGTTTACTTGCCGTTATTATGTAATATTCTTTATATTAATTTAAGTTTTTATGATAAATGAAAATAAAAAGAATTTTACTAGCCAAGTTGTGGGCATCTTGTGCTGACCTGATCATTCCCAAAGAAGCGTTGAGCTTGAATCCAAGTTTGGCATGAATTTTGTGTTATGAGCAAATTTTCAACACTTCAATTAATTTGAGGCGTTTTAAAATGAGTTCTGAATTTTTTTTAACAAACAATCTTTTTATTCCTAAATAAAACTTAATCAACTTGTACTTATAACGATTTAAACTCACCCCATATTTATCGGGCAAACATCATACGACTAGACCACAAGGCCATGGACATTTAGACTATGTGTAGTGTAATAATTAAAAAGTGCAATAAGGCTGGTGAGTATGGTATCATGCCACGTAGATTTTAGGATAAATATGGTGCCCCCTTTAACAATGAGGGTGTAAGATAAAGCCCCCACTAAGTTTATAGCGTCCCCACTAAGCAAAATTTGATTGGTTGAAAACATTAGGCCCCACCAGCAATGTCATTGGCGCTCGTTAGCACCGTGGCGGACAAGTGATAGCGCCCCCTTTTAACACGTGGGGGGTGGTCGATGGCGCCCCGAGGCGCTATAGATGCGGACGTGGCGGGGTGGCGCTAAGCCACACCCTGTAGCCTAACTACAGGTCACTACCACATAGGCAAAGACACAATAACTAAATCATACAATAACTAAGTGTAGTGGTTTAACTAAAAATTAAATTAACGAAAAAAAAAAAGAAAAAGTCTGATTGGTTGAAGCACTCCTTGGCCCCGCACCATCTCCTTTGGCACTCTGCATTTCAATGGCGGAAGCAACATTAGCGACCCCATCTCATTTGCCTGTAGTCGCTTACCAAAAGGCATGGTGGTGACGTGGAGGCTTTAACGCCTCAACTATACCAAGTCCTATGAAAATGAAACCTAGGAACATACATTTTCAGTCACATCGATTTATGCAATGTTATACTATAAAGAGTGGGGTTTCGTTTGAAAATATAATCGATACGTGGGCCGATCGTAGATAGTTTGTGCTATCCCAAAACCGTACCATACCACCTAAATTATCCTGTAATTATTTTTATATACATATATTAAATATTAATGTATACAGAACTAATATTTCAATATCTCAAGTAATTTTGAAACATATCAAGAACATCTCTTTAATAATGTAATTAGTCAAAACTACCACTTATATGTTATTATTGTTTTCCACATAAATAAAGGTAAAGACTAAACCAAGGAAAATAGGAGTTGAGTTATTCTACAAATGAGTATAAAAATAGAATCATAAGAAGAAATCATAGAGTGACAAATGTTCATAATCTTGTCTATAAGAGAAAAAAAAACATGTACATGCAAAAACCCAAAACCCCTCACCCTCACCACCACCCAAAAACTTAACCCCCCCCCCCCCCCCCCCAAAAAAAAAAAAAAAAACTATACCTCACCAAAAAACCCCCAAAAAACCTGAAAAAACCTAACCCCCACCCCCACCACCAACCCAAGCTAAATGCTAAAACCTAAACCTCAAAAAACCTAAAAAAAACTAAAAAGCAAAAAAAAAAATAGTATTGTTTATAAAAAAATGCTACTTTATCGTCAATTAAAAAAAAATATTTTTTATTTTTAGTGACGATAAAGTAGCGATTATTTTAACAGAATATTGATTTTTTTTGTGTTTGTTTTTTTATGTATTTTTTGTTGTGTTCATATTGGAGAATATTCCTTCTTACCCTTTTTACAACAAGAGTCCTTTGTATTTGATCATTTCTCCGGAAAATAGATATATTTACAAACTGTATAATTAATTTGACTAGGTTTATCATCGTCGCCGCATTGCGGCGAACTTCTTTTGTTATTTAGTCTGTGTTTAAATGTGTTTGAAATCAATACGAGCGCGTTGCGGGCGGAACCGCTGACAAAAATAAAAAGAAAATTTAGAAAAAAAAACACTAGATAACCGGAATAAAATTAACCAAAAAAGTTGTATGGTAATAATGTTGTTCGTATGAAACCGTGGTCAGATATGAGCATATGATACTGGGTACCAGTACCGAATTTCCCGAACCGAAAGATCTTAAGTACCAATTTGGTACTGACTTTTGGCATTCATGGTATCGGTTCACTACCGGTTTTTATATTCATATATCAGTACCATAATCGGTATTTTTTGGTACAAGTACCGATTCGGTATCGGTTGGCACCGAGCTCATCCCTACCTCTTAAACTAAAAAAAATCATTAGAAGTTGAATCAAAATCAACAAAAAAAAGTTGTATATCCAAACCGACGCGTTGCGCCGGTGGATTCCACATGCTATGCGACAGGACTTTGATTGGTATCGCTTCATCTTGTAATGTTACAGTACCGACGCTCGTTATAGCAACTGAAAAAGGAAAAACAAGTAAATAAAATCATGATATGGCCAAAAGAATATCAACATGTGATTTACATCGATTGAAAACAATTGTTTGGTAGGAATCGGTTTGGTTTGTCAAGGTACCACCACGATACTGGCATGCACTCGTATAGCATATATAAAAAACAAAATGTACACTCTATTTTGACTGCAACTCCGTTCTCAACAAAATTTGCAACGAAACGCCTGAAAAAAATTAAGCAAAGTAACGAATTTAGTTTTTTTAAGTTAACAAACGTGAGTTTGGAAACACTTTGTTATCTCAGCATTGCTTATGTGAGGTGCAAAGCGAGACACTATGTGACTTCCATCCAGGATCTCAAGGATGGGTTTGACCACTCCGGGGACACTGGATATCATATCCTTGAGTTTCTGTAACTCCCTGGCCATAGCTTGGTTGATACCTGCATCTTGCGTGTAAGTAAAGTTAGTATCAAAAGATGTATTGAAGTTGTTACCTCCCGATTGGTTTGGAACTGGTATCCCAGAAGTTTGTCTAGGATAAGATGTGTTTGTTGTAATAATAAGGCCTAATGAAGCAATGGTCTGCATAGGAATGAAGTCCCCTTCATGAACTTTAGAGCTTCTCCATGATTGTTTCCCTAAGGATCCTTGATCCTGGAAAATGTTGGATCCTGGTTACATAGGCGCTGATGGTCTCAATAAATAGTCTACGGATCATTGAACTTGAGATGAGGATCCTTGGTGCTGAATGTAGGATCCTCGGGACTGGTACATTCCCTGTGATCCTCCAGATTCATAGAAGAATCCTTAAGGCTCAGTGGTTTCCCGTGATCCTCGCCTAAGACTAGATGATCTTTGAGGTTGGAAGTATGATCCTTGAGCCCGCGTCATTGCTAGTGATCCTTGCTGAACGTTGGAGGATCCTTGAGGCTGAGTTGTTGATGACAGGGTAGCAAAATCCAATGCTCTGGCATCAGTGGGGACTGATTTTCCACTGGTCTCTTTCGTTTCTTTATTATAACAACCCGACCTTTCGGATTGTTATCTGAATTCCGTTATTTCCGTTTATTCCTGTTTCAAACCCGTTTTGTACTCTGAGTTTTGTTGTAATGGTTAAAACTATTTTGAAACGCATATTATATCGCTTATTTATCGCATTTAAATCGCTTAGTACTCGCAACTCTCAACGCAAACTCAAATCGCAGTTAATTATGTTACCTCATGTTACTTATGTGTTATGTGTGCTTTATGATTTATGGTTATACTCGCTATCGCAATGCTCTCGCTCACACAAATCGCTCAATCGTATTATTTTATTAACGCAACGCTTAACACTTCGCCAAAACGCTTAACATAACTATCTAATACGAACGAATCACCGAACAATAGCCAACGAACGAAGTTGGGAACAATTCCTAGCCAAAAGGGCAAGTTCACACGAAGTAGGCTACCACTTCGCACGAACTTGACCAAAGCAGGAATTGGCCAAGTTCGTGCGAAGTAGTGGTCTACTTCGTGCGAACTTGCAGACCTGCCACACATTTCTCCCTCACCTATAAATATCCAGCACCTCCAAACACACTCCTCTTGCTGCCACTTCGCACCAGAACTCTCCAACCCGTATTTCTCTGAGAACCGACCTAAGTTTCGTTCACTAAAGCAGTGGAGTGAAGCGGAGTAAAAAACAGCCTGAAATGGATTCGAATCACGTCCGTTACAAGCGAAAACCCTGTCCCTGATGCACAAGACGCAAGACAGCCAGTTCGTACGAACTGGGTTGCTTCGTGCGAACTGCCAGTTCGCATGAATCAGCCCAAGTTCCTATGAACCGACTAAACTCACTCAAAAGACCTCTCCGACACTAGGTTTGATCAGTAACTTGAGGCTGGAGGGATGACCACTCGATTTCCCGAAGATACGACGCGAAAACACACGATTTTAACAACAAGACAGCCCAACTTCATACCAAAAAGGGCAACTTCGCACGAACTAGGCACCTAGTTCGCACGAAGTGCACTTCTGGTGAACACCAGGTACAACTTCGCACGAAGTGTACCCTTGTGAGAACTTGGTGCTACTTCGCACGAAGTAGCCTGTTACCCTCCTACACTTCGCTTTGACCGTTTCAGCACTTCGTAAGACTGATACACTTTTCTTCTCGCTTACAGGTTGTTCCGGCGCTCCCTTCAATCCATAGCAGATTGTGTTTACTTGCTAAGCACGAACTGTGAGTATACTTGAACTCTTTTTCGCTTTAACGCACTTTTGGGTGTTACATACGTTCTCCATATAAAAACATGCTATACAGAATACTAAACTCTTTAAACACTAATCGCTCTTGCATGTTATACGTGAATCGCTGAATATTTGCTTGCTAAGTGTGAATAATGAGGACTCGCAGACCACCCTTAGCAACGATAGTACTATAGTTTGGACTCAGCACCTGATTGGTTCAGGGGTTGTTAAGGCTCGCATATAAACTTTACGTGCGTGTTCGCTGTTGTGAACACGTATCACGCATACTCCACCTCGCAGTCGTGTTGGTTAGCTTGTATCATTGTTGTTAGCATACTTAGATTCGCCTCTCTACGTGTCACATGCTGGTTATGCGTGAACGCTTTAACTCTATTATTATGCTATTAAACATGTATGCTCACCTTTACATTATTGTATTGATTTGTATTTTAACGTATATGACAGGTTGATGGTATAACACCTAATGGCATACCTCCCAACATCGTCCGTGGACATGAGAGATTCCTGGTTCATAAGTAATGCCCTACCTCTAAAATCACCAACGCGTTTTGGGCTTAATGGTAGTGGATGAGAGGAGAACTCCACAGTTAAGCGTGCTCAAGTGGGAGTAGTACCAGGATGGGTGACCTCCTGGGAAGTCTCCACCAGGGCAACAAAAAACAAAGCCGTGTGTTCTTGGATGGGCCACCCATCGGGGCAAAGCGGACAATATTGGTGATTACGAGGGGCATGGGTGTTATAGAGTGGTATCAGAGCCACTCCTGTGCCGTTCGGGATGTTGGGGCAAAACCTCATCGAGGACGATGAGTCCCTTAGGGGGGGTGATTGTAACACCTAATGGCAACCTCCCAAATGTGGGGCAAAAAAACCTCATCGAGGATAATGGCAACCTCCTACATGTTGGGGCAAAACCTCATCGAGGACGATGAGTCCTTAGGGGGGGTGATTATAACACCTAATGACATACCTCTCAACATCGTCCGTGGACAGAAGAGATTCCTGGTTCATAAGTAATGCCCTACCTCTAAAATCACCAACGCGTTTTGGCTTTAATGCTACCTAATGACATACCTCTCAACATCGTCCGTGGACAGAAGAGATTCCTGGTTCATAAGTAATGCCCTACCTCTAAAATCACCAATGCGTTTTGGCTTTAATGCTAGTGGATGAGAGGAGAACTCCACAGTTAAGCGTGCTCAGGTGGGAGTAGTACTAGGATGGGTGACCTCCTGGGAAGTCTCCACCAGGGCAACCAAAAACAAATCCGTGAGTTCTTGGATGGGCCACTCATTGGGGGCAAAGCGGACAATATTGGTGATAACGAGGGGCAGGGTGTTACAGATGGATTACGCTGCAATTGGACTTAGGATTTCTTTAGAAACTTGTAATAAAAACCTAGTTGCCGAATGGTATTGTTTAAGAATGATGTAATCCGTATGACTTTTGATGTGAATGTTTAGTTCGATTGTATGGGAAATTGGATGTTATTAAATATGGTCATATTAATAGTCGTTGTGAAAATTCTTGAGCAATCTGTTCGCTTAGTGCCGCGCCCCGATGATTCCGCCATCGGTTGGGGTGTGACATTTATTTCATCAATTTCCCAAAGGATCCTTCGGTTAGTTTTGTCCTACTGCTCCATGTAACTCTTCATCTACAAAATCAAAGTAGAAACATGTAACAACTCTCCAACACACCCAAAACCGGACATCTGGTAAACCACGAAGGAATTCATGTGGATCCCACAAAGATCGAAGCAATTACCAAATGGAAGGTCCCAGAATCACCAACGGAAGTAAGAAGTTTTCTGGGATTGATAGGATATTATAGACGTTTTATTCAAGATTTTTCTAGAATAACCATCCCGTTAACTAAGCTAACTTGCAAATCGGTTAAGTTTGAATGAGGACCAAAGCAGGAAGAAGCATTCAGGATTTTGAAGCAAAAGTTAACCAACACACCAATACTCGTTTTGCCAGAAGGAACTGAAGACTTCGTAGTTTGTTGTGATGCATCTAAGTTAGGATATGGATGTGTACTGATGCAACGTAAAAAAGTAATTGCTTATGCCTCTAGACAACTTAAAAAGCATGAAGAGAATTATACAACCCATGATCTAGAGTTAGGAGCAATAGTTTTTGCCCTTAAGATTTGGAGACACTATCTTTACAGTAGTAAGTTCATAGTATTCACAGATCATAAGAGTTTAAGATGTATCTTTGGACAAAAGGAATTAAACATGAGATAGAGGCGATGTTTGGAAATCCTTAGTGATTACGATTGTAACATCCGTCGAAAAACGGGTTTCCAAACCCGCTTCGGTTATTAATCGAATATCAAGTTATAAAATTTCGTTGAGTATTTATGGTTAATTTTAATTTTAAACAATACATAATTAATAAACATTTTAGAATTTAAAAACTATAATTATTAAAAAGTAAAAATAAATTAAATAAAAAAGAAAGAAGGCTGCCGGGTTTAGAACCCGGGTCAGCCGGATGAAACCAACAAAGACTTAACCACTCCGCCACTTGACTCCTTTGTGACATCTATCAAAACAAATAACATTTATAATAAAACTCGAAATTGAATTCGGTCAACAGCGCGCCCAAATCGCTCTCGCCGGAAATACCGACGATTTCGCCAATCATCGACGGTTTCCTTTGACTTAACGCATGTATTAACATCGACATCAGTTATAACCGATGTCTAATCCCGCGACATCAGTCATAACCGCCGGAGAAAGGCTGACCGCGAATCAAGACTAAATTCAGACCCAATTCATCTTGATTCTTCCCTATAAATACACACCCAAGTCTCTGGTAATCTTTTCGCTCAAAATCGCACAAAT
The DNA here is from genome assembly GCA_947069175.1 of Scalesia atractyloides. NCBI lineage: Eukaryota > Viridiplantae > Streptophyta > Magnoliopsida > Asterales > Asteraceae > Scalesia > Scalesia atractyloides. The sequence continues at coordinate 86,612,907 of CAMTDV010000021.1, forward strand.
TCTCGAAGCAATTACACTCGCCGGAGATATCTGCAACTGCCGGAACATTCGCCGGAAAACCGAGACTTACATAAATTCGGTAAATTTCTCGACTCTTTCGTTTTCAATCCATTGTTAGACTTATACTAACTTCAATCCATCAACCAGAATCAATCCCAGACGACGTTGCCGGATAATCTGCACTCGCCGGAAAATCTCTGGAAATTTCCGAAATCACACTGTGAATCGGTACAATCATCTAAACCTTCTGATAATCCTTGTTTAGTAACTCAATTTCACAACTAATCGATCAAAACTGATAATTGATTCAATCAGACGGAATTCACAAATCAGAGCCGACGACCATTGCCGGAATTCTGAGAAATACAGTCTGATCGGTACATTCGATTCCTTAACTCATTTTAATCATTACATTTCAATCAATATTATGTTCGACGAACGATTTAAACAAGAACAGTCGAATATCGGTCGTCTGAGTCTTTGAATGAAGAAGACGAAGTCGACGATGTTTATAAGAATAATTAAAACAAGATATTAAACCGGGTTAGACACACAGTCCAGCGGTGGACTGTGTGCAAACACTTAGCGCACGTCACGAGGTCGAATCCTTACAAACGCACCGACTTTCCGAATTAAAACCAATTTTTTTGAACTAAATCAGAACAGGTTCCAGTTTGTTTATAAGATTAATATAAATCGTAAATTAAACAGATAAGACACACAGCCCAACTGGTTGGGCTGTGCGCTTACAAACCAAAGAACTCGAGTTCGATCCGGCTTCCTGACACCGGTTCAACCATTTAAATTCTTTTAATATAAACCAAATATATTAACATTTAATCAGTATATAAATATAACTAAAACATAGAATATTATGGGTTAGACACGTAGCTCAGTTGGTAGAGCTGCGTGCACGCGTACGAGAGGTCCCGGGTTCGAGTCTCACCCAGCGCACACATAAGCCACTGTCTGACCGGTCAACGGTCAACCCAAAAAGTCAACATTTTTTTATATTTTTATTTATTTATTTAATTTAAAAATCAATTAAAAATACTTAAAAATAATATTTTTAAAGTTAGAAAATGACCTTAAACTCACAAAAATAAATCTAAAAATCCTATTAAAATTGTTAATAAAATCCACTTATTTACCGTACCTTTTCGTTATTATTTAGGTTAGTTATTCCTCGTCGATCAACTCTCTAAACTCGTGCGCATTCAACATCATCAAACGAACGCACCCAATGTGAGTGAATCTACCAATTCCCCGTTTTAATCACATTTTGGGGTGTATCATGTGTCGCTTATTATTTATTACATTTAAACACTTGTGCATCCATCATATCCATGATCTAATGTATATCCAATATGTATCAATTGTTTGTGTGGTTAATGTTTAGATTAAATTTATCATTTTCAGTACATACATCATCATAGGCTCGTCTGTTCCCCATTACCTATGAGCGGAACCGTTCCCCATTACCTATGAGCGGAACGTGGCGTTGCCAACATATGATCGGCTCCGTTTGATTGAGCCTTGATCACACATACATCATCATAGGCCGTCCGTTCCCCATTACCTATGAGCGGAACGTGACGTTGCTAACATATACATAATCATTCATGTCATATACTCATGCAAGGTGGTTTGTTATTGTTTGTTTGATTATATACGTTTGCTCACATATGATTATTGCACAATTTTTCCATATTAAATACAATAAGAAATCAATATCAAATGTTTTTAACAAGGTTCACTCGCCAACTTTTGTTGACCCAAAATCCCCCATTTTTACACATGATACAGGTGATCCAGTTGAAGCAAGAAACATATAGGACGGCCTAGAAGAATAAATCAGTTTAGGCTTTGGATTGTTTATTTAGTTACTTTTTCCTTGTAATTGTATGAACTTGTTTGGAATATTGAAGTTGTAATTTGAATTTAATAAATATGAAATATTTTAGTAAACATCATGAGCTTTGGTGATAACCCAATTATGCCCCGACTCTTATTCCGTTGCGGGTCGGGGTGTGACAACGATTGTGATATCCAGTATCATGTAGGAAAATCTAACATAGTAGCAGACGCTTTAAGTTGAAAGTACCATGAAAAGCCGAAAAGAATACGCTCTCTTAGACTAAACTTGCAGATAGATTTGAATGAGAAAATTAAACAGACACAGGAAACAGCAATCAAGGACGATGCTGAAGGATTAAAAGGGATGACTCAGGAATTAGAGAAAGGAACAGATGGAATTTGGAGATTCGATAAGGAAAGGATTTAGATTCCTATCCAAGGAGACCTACAAAATCGAATTTTAGAAGAAGCCCATAAGACTAAGTATACAATGCATCCTGGAAGTGATAAGATGTATAAAGATTTAAGAAAGAATTTCTGGTGGATAGGAATGAAGAAGGATGTAGCAAGCTACGTTGCTAAATGTCTAACATGTTCACAGGTTAAAGCTGAACATCAGAAACCCTCTGGCTTGTTACAACAATTTGAAATGCCAATTTGGAAATGGGAATCTAAAACGCAAAAGATTAGTTCTGCTCAAAGTTAAATGGGATTCAAAGAGAGGACCAGAATATACATGGGAACTAGAGTCAGAAATGCAAAGAAAGTATCCATACCTATTCCAGTGAATCTCGAGGATGAGATTTAAAGCAAGGTGGGGAGGATGTAACAACTCTCCAAAACACCCAAAACCGGACCGTTAACGAAGAACCAGACACGTGAATCGAGACGCGGCACGTAAAACGTAGCAGGCCCACCTGGGCATCCTAGGCGCCACGCGCCAGAGACTGGTGTATCTGTCGCGATGCGCGGGAGACGTCCAGGTGACGTGTCACCGTTTCGCGCCATGTGGCAACCCTACACTTGTGACCAGGCTGACCTAGCCTAGCTAGGTATCTCTGGCACCACGCGAGAGGGAACCCGGCATCCCGCACGACGCGTGGGGAAGCCAAAATCGGGTATAAATAGAACAGCGTGGGACTTGGTTCGTTGCTCAGTTTCGAACTGAAAAATCGAACGTATACTCCCTGTACTCTCTGAATCTCTGTTTCTCCATGCAACACCCCCTAAACCCCTAAACATGCGAAGCGCTGCCCGCTGTAAGTATCTTAACCCCTGATCACTAATTCGTTACCCTACCCGATTGATTTAGGACCCACTGACGCATGTCGAGGCTCTGCCTGACTAAGTTCGTTGGGGTTCTGTCTCGTGTTGTATGGGCATCCTACCCGATTGATTTAGGACCCACCGACGCATGTCGAGGCTTTGCCTGACTAAGTTCGTTGGGGTTCTGTCTCGTGTTGTATGGCTAAAGTGACTTGGGTTAATTTACTAACACATGTGCATTGTATGTTTTAAATAGAAATTCCAGGAAGTAATCAGGAATTGTTACAAGGAAGCCTGTAGGAATACCTAAGTTTTTAAGGCGAGTACATTCTCCTTTTGTAAACCTTTTTGTGAGTCAAAATGTGTTACCAAAACCTCAAATGTTTTAATTATGCTTAACAGTAATTGAGTATATGTATTCTACAATTACTGCCGATATGTTGGGGTTTTGTATACGTTGCTAGTCCATAGTCACGGGAACGTGACAAGAACCGTTACTGTTGGGTGACAGGGCCCAAAGTAATATGACCCACAAGTCAGGATTGACAGTACTGATTGAGTAATTATGTAGATATAAACATTGTAAATGCGGATGCCCTCAATAACTGTAAAGTATAATCACTTGTTTTGATAAAACTGAGATGGATTTGCCAGTATTTCTTGCTGATAAAATGTTTTAAAACGCGTTTCAGGTAACTTAATGTGAAGCTAATAGAAGCTAGCTGGAGAGCACTGAGAAAAGTGGCTATAAAGTTACCTAAATAAAAAGGAGTTTATGTTTTCCATAAAGTAGGGTTTGTCCATACAAATATGTTGTAATGGAAACTTGGGTTCTACCCCATTTGTTTAATATAAACGTTTGGTGTTTTGAAACTCTAATATTTATTTCCTAACTACGATCCTGATGTTTTAATTCTGCTGTCAAATTAACAAACACTGATACCACTTGACTGGTTCATGGCTCCCGCCCCCGGGATGGGGTCGGGGGCTGTGACAAAACATCACTGTTAGTAGTTGTAGACGAAGAAACAGTAGAGGCTTTTGATCCTGTGTAAACAGGTGTTGTTTTCTTCTGTGGATTTTCTGCATTCTTCTGGTATGCAGGGGGAATTGGAGGCAACGATGAACTGGTTTGGGACGAAGTAACTGCCGGCATGGCACTTGAAATGGGTTTTCCTGAGAAGCCATGTGATTGATGGAAATGAACAGAAATGAATGAATATGAATGATTTTTAGAACTGAAGCACCAATTGCCCCACGGTGGACGCCAAACTGTTTTGTTCAAAAATCAATCTAAGGATAATGTAACCAAATTTGATTTTGTGAGGTAGTGTGCTTGAATATCAAATGATCGAATATGAGATGTAAAGAACAATTAATATGAGAATTTGTACGAGGAAAAACCCTTGATCACTAATAGATCGCCGACATAAAAACCTCGGATGGTGAAAACTAACACTATCGACTATATTAAACAATAAAGGTTACAACTTTCAAAGATGATGAAGCTCAGTACAAATAATTGCTATGGTGTTGCAGAGAGTATCCGAGAGTAATTAGTTGTGCCAGTGTGTGTTCTAAATGAGCTTTTCATCATATAAAAATAGAAACCTATACTAAACAAACTAACCGAAATTCATGCAACCATCCCACGTTCTTCTTAACGGCTACATGGCTCCAAGCTCGTGCGAATAGAGAGCATATTCCTCGAGATTCCAGCTTGACTAAGTCTATCTCGTTTAGGACATGCATACAAATGTTAACAACATAACATATATTATATCGTCTCGTTTGCGGCATGCACATATAAGATATATGTGTACGTCCTCGGGGAGAAAAGTGAAAGTGCACTTATTTTAACGTTATTTTACTAATTTCGTGAAAATAACGTTAAAATCAGGCAACAGTTAACCATGTATCATGTGGTGGCGTTGATAGCCGAAAGACAAAAGGGAACTTGCAGTGGCGGACCCAGGATTTTTTTTCCATGGGGTGCGGAAATTTTTTAAGGATTTTAGACCCGTAAATATATAAAAAAAATATGGTTCGTAGCGGGTCAGGTCATGTTAAACAAGTAAACATAAACAAACAAAGTTTCATAGCGTCGGGTCGGGTCATGTAAAACAAGTTAACATAAACAAACAAAGTTTCATAGCGGGTCAAGCCGGTTCAATTTCAATTTTCAAACAATCAAACCCAAGTTCCTAACTTCCTATCATATTAACAAACAAAGTTTCAAGTAAAACAAGTAAACATCATAAAAAACCATTCATATGTAAGTAATGTGACAACAAAAAGGCATCAAAGTTAAAAAAAACATACATTGGTCTTTAATTAGAAGAATCCGGCGAAAAAAGAGTGGTTCAAACCCAAGTTCCTAACTTCCTAAGGGGTGCGGACGAAAATTTCCAAGGGGTGCGGTCAGAATTTTCCAAGGGGTGCGGTCGGGATTTTTCGCGGAAAATTACACTAATTTTTTTTCAAGGGGTGCGGCCGCCCACCCACGGTATAAGGTGGCTCCGCCCCTGGGTACTTGCATTAATCGGTGTTTCTCCCGATTGCTTAGTGTTATGTGCCTTATGTCCAAGACTTGATGCAAAACTACTATGAATCCGGGGGTCTCACTAGAAGCAACCTCTCTATTTCTACGGGGTGGAGGTAAGGTTATCTACATTTTACACTTCTTAGACCCTATCTTAGCTTTGCTATTGATAAAATTTGTTGGTAAGATTTACTAAGTTCGATAATAATGATAGGTATTTCACTTGTTGTACAAGTGGATTCTGGCATGTGGTCGAGGTGAATTCAAAAGGAAAAACGGAAATTTGTATTTTAAACACCGAGACCGACACCTTGATGGTCTTCTGCTTGTTCCCGTTCTCTTCAAGTACAATTCAGACAAGCAGAATTAATTTTGTCCACAATGTGAAAGACTCCAAAAAATCACAATTTCAATGTTTTGCATAATGGAGTCACATGGAGCCTTTATTTATTTATTTTTTTTAACGGTGACTTTTTACGACAGGCAATAACGCACCCACCACATCGGTAGGCCCTTCACCCTACTCTGGCCAAGACTATGTTGTTTTAACCGGGCCCATGCTTTGCATCAGAATTTGGCTTGGCGCTCTCCGAGAAAATTTCCAGCCTACTGTCCACCCGAATAACCAGAAGTGTGTAATTGCACCCTTCATAAAAATCTAAGACTCTCTAGAGTTAATACACTATAATATAAAAGTAAGGTGTGCTTCGGAAGTCAAACCTAAGACCAGACCTTTACTCCCATCTTTGCATGACCACTGGGCCAAAGCCCAGGATCACATGGAGTCTTTACTTATATTAAAAGAAAAACATGGAGTCTTTAATAATGATATTAAATAAATTGGACTAAAGATGGTGAATATTAAATAAATGGGGTTATCAGATGTCATGTTTTATACAAAATACATCCATTTTATACATACCACCGTCCTCTTCTATATATAAAACTTTTTTGGGTTTTACTAGTAATATAACTATCGTGTTCATGAGCGGGTGAGTTACCGGGTTTTTACCGGAATTGAAGTGAACTTGGTTAGTCTCGGAATACTCCGTTTGGCCGGTGCCTCAAGAGTATTCAGGATTGATTATGTTGGCCGTTAAAAAGAAAAGAAAGAAAACAAAATGTTAGCCTAATGTGTTGGTGGTGTCTAAACTTAAACAAGAGACCAAGGGTTTGACTCTTGCTGTTGTCTTCGTTTTTTTTAACTTCATATCCTTTGTAAGGCTATCATGACCCTCATGACTATCATGACCCTCTACGTAGGCATTATGTTATCCATCTCTAATCCACTATCCAAAACCACTACCATAAGGATGTGGTCATGCCCCAAACCACTATATATTTTAATATATTTTTGTCTTAAAATCTTCAAATAAGAGGGTCGTGGTTGCCGTGGTTTAATCCACGCGAACCACCACGATTTAATGAGGGGGTGGTGTAGTGCATGATAACGGTCCTATGTGGCAAATTATGACCCAATCATGACCCTCGTTTCCTTTAGCCCTAAGAATATGTAATAATGACGCACATATGGATTGGTCCATACTTTATTTAGTAAAATTAAATATTTACACATAATTATTAATTAATACATTATAATCGAGTCATTACTTCTTCTTTTTTTTACCATTCAACTATTATTTAACTTGAGTATTTATTTTATTTTTTCTTATTATTTTACTAGTGCTTTTTTTAATTTTTCTTTAACTTTCACTAATGCTTTTTAAGATTTTATACACTGAATCTAACACCGAACTTCCATCTAATTTACATTTACAAATATTTGAATTCATACTACTTTTATGATGAGTAAAATAGTATATCACTAGACCACTCACTCATTAAAGTTTTTTTATTTTTTAATTATTTAGCCAAATAAAATACAAAAAATCATATAGTTTTTTCATTAATTAATATAAAACCAACGAAGAGAACATGTGCCAATTTTTTTATATATTACGATTTTATATTGTCGGTTTTTACCGGTTGCAGTCGCGATTGGTGGTACCATACCGGTACCTTACAAGTCCCGTAACAAATAGAATCAGTATCGACTAAGTTCTAGCAGAGTCCCCCGCCGCAACACACAGATTAAATAACTGGTATATCTTAAAGGCATGGTCGGTGATTCTAGCCATGCCTTTTTAACGTGAGCCCTAATATTTACCTAAGAAAAAGGTATCTTATATGTGTTATTGAACTATGAGTACCATATGCTAGCATGTACCATATCATGCTTTTTATGTAAATTTTGTTAGTTTTTTTCATTATATTACAACTAGTGTCAATGAGGGCCATATGTTGTTTCGATTGAACGTGTAGTTGTGATATATGTTGTTGAACGGAAAGCATGTAATTTGTGAAAATTCTGTAACTATACTAAGGATGGAATCAATGGGAACATTGATTTTTTAAACATTCGAATTTGTGCAATGTAATGTGAATCAGCTCCCTAACCGTAAAAAGGTGGGTTAGTGGTCGGACCGAAGATAGATTGTTAAAGGTTGTTTGTTTAGTTGGGGCTCTCAATTGTTCAGACCTCTTACTGGTTCAACACTTAATAGTTAAGACTGTTTGTTTCGCGAATAGATGTCTGAATGGTTCTGACATTTGCCTCTGAATGGTTAAACATTATACTGAGTCTGAATGGTTAAAACCTCTAATCTGAATCGGTTAGACATTAGCCTCTAAACGGTTAAGCATTATACTGGCTTTTCATAGTTTAGACCTCTTATTAGTTTAGTACTTAATGGTTTAGATGTCTAGTGAAAATTTTCTTCAATGTTTTTAACAAACTATAATAAATGTTGTAGTTCATAACATTTCACTATGCACTAAGTGTCTTAGTGTTGCTAGTGTGTGGTTTCATGTGACACATCTATGAAAGACCAAGTCTAGAAATAAAGAGATACAAGCTATGCTAGTCTAGAATAGTTGTTTTTAGTTTAATGAAATCGTATCACACACTACTTTTGAATGATGTCTTTGAGAACAACTTGCATCCTTCAACTTATCTTTTTAGTAGATGATCAATGTCGAAGATTCTAATGTCTAATTCTAACCAATAGATTGTAATATCAATATAGGGAAATTCTAAAAGTTTTATATCCAAATATGTTATGAAAATGTTTAGTGTTACAAGTTACAACCTACTTATAGTTATCAACTTAGTTACACGGATAGTCCTTTATGGTACGCCAATGTTTAGAGTTTCGTCCCTATCTATCTTAAATTATGCCTTTAGTCTGAATACTTCGTTATATTGTAAGGGTTTTAGTCCTTAACACTAAAAGTGGATTTTCAATATTCGCCAAACTAACTCCAACCCCTCCCCAAACCCCGAGAATCCCCTCACCAGTCATCTCTCTCCATGCTACCACCTACCCATTGATGACCCCTTCCCTCTTTGCTTTTACATCGCCCCTACAACTTTCTTGGTTGAACCCCATTGCTTTCATTCCTCGTTTTGTGACGTCAAAATTTGTGGCAGCGGGTTTAAAGTAGAAACAGAAAACCAAGAGTATCATCAAAAAGAACGTTACTACAAATATCATATATGTAATTTGCTAAGTGAAACCAAAACTTTTGGTCCATATCATATGTTGTTACTCTTTTAAGGAAAAACGAAACGTTGCGCGTTTGAAACCTTGATACATGAAAATTCAATATTCAAATAAGATTTTGGTCATAAAATATATATTATTATTGTAAATAGTCCAAATACATGAAATTACACACTTCCCTTTATGAAGTGTACCAACAATAGAAAATAAGAAACCAAAAGTTCATAACACGAAATGTCGATATGTACCTGGCGAACAGACCTGATACTAAATTCACAAAAAAAACCAAAAAAAAGGGTTTAGCTTGTATTAATGGAAAATCTAAGAGGAACGGTACGTTCAGTAAAAAATGGGTTGCATTTAGCAGTACCCTTTTTGGAAACTTAAAAAAGTTAATTATTGTTTTGATTTGTTTTTTATATCTTCTTAGACCATCCCAATGCAAAGTATTTAGAATGCATTTGATGTAAGTGATTGCAGCCCAGCTGGTTGATGCACTGGAAATGATGGGGAAGGACTTCGGTTCGATCTTTGATCCCACCCAAGTTTTCTATTACAGTGCATTTACTCCAGAGGGTCGGCTTTTGTAGAGGGTGCAACTCATGTGATGTGGCAGAGGACTGGAAATTTTCTTGGGGACAGTGTAACGCCTCTCTCAACCAGGCGTGGGCCCGGTTAAGACAACATAGTCCTGGTAATGAGTGAAGGCGGGCTTGCGTCTTGCGGGTGTGAATTAGCCGTCTGTTGTGAAGTTCACCTGTAAAAATAAATGCATTTGATGAGTTGAAGATGATGTGAAGGTGAGAGGAGATAGAAAGAGAGTATAAATGTTCTTGGCTAAGAACATGTATTTGTGGAAAGAGAATGTAATTTGTGAGTAATAGTGTCAAATGAAGAAATAGAATGAAAAAAGAGAGTCAATAATGAGATAAATGAGATGATGTGGCAATTTTTTTTAAAAAAATTGATATTGTATTGAAGATGGTCTTACTAATGTTAATATTCATTTACTAAATTAATGAACACCGCGAAGTTGAGATAATATGATAAATGAAGAAACAGTGAGAACGTTTAATACAAAACTAATTCTAACTCTGAGATCCACAACTAATTCTAACTCTGAGATCCACATAACCATTTGTATATATTGTTTTAAATATGATACATAAGAGAGTTATGTAACTATCTAACAGCCTTATTTTCTCTCGTTTAATACGTCTAATTATCAACACTACGTACAAGTGCTTATTATGATTCTTACGATTCCCTATTTAGATTATTTAACTTCCATTTGATTTTTTAACGGGTGAAGAACACGTCAAAGTTGTGGCATTGACCGATGATTTTACGCACTTGTTGTGATTGGTAGAGGTAGAGGTAATTGGTCTTCCAACCATTGTAGATGCTTTGATTGTAAGTCTCTTAGATGCTTATTGAATTTTGGAACATGAGCTTTTGTGAAGAACACAATTAATAAATAAATAATTATAACTTAAGAACTTAATCAAAATTGAATATCTTGAGATTTTCAAGGTATCTTGCAATTTTAATGGACATGTATGCTTACAATTCCCATTATGCTAGGTAGTCATTTTAGTATATATATGGATCAAAAACTTTTTTATGCATTTCAAAGACTTTTGTTTTAAACCTTAATTAGCCACACCTTTTTTAACTGAATAACCTGATAAACTAACCAATTCATGACTAGAATATAAGATAAGGCATAATGATAAAGTAGTTTTCAATTACCACTGTGTGTCTTCTTTTTCTATTTCAAATTTATAGTTTGGGGATGTGAGAGGAATGAGACCATAACGAAAATGTAAGTTTACAACTTATTGGGTCTAAATACTTTTAATTTTTATTTATATCGAAAATCTTATAACGTATTAGGCCTATTAGTCTTATTTTGACCCACATCCATTATCCAAACATCTAATCTAATTAATAATAAAAAGTAGTAAAATGAAAAAAAAAAAAAACTAAACAAAGTAAAAAGTTGTAAATGAAAAAAACTAAAAAAAAACATGTTGCACATTACTGCTACGCTGTTCGACTTCCAGGCTTCCGGTTCCCGCGACTGACCCCCACCAGTCCACCACCGTTACATCGTCAGTGACCACCACAACCTAGTCGGGGACCACCGCAGACCACTAGAACTGACGACAGCGACCACCACAGTTTGAAAATAGTTTATATAATTTGTTAGGCCAAAGGGCCTTTTATATCATTCGTTTAAAATAGTTTAAAAAATGTCTCATTCCTATATGTTTGCTATGTTTATTGCTATAAAGTTAATCATCGTTTGAAAAATGTTCTTTATCTAATTTGTTAGGCCAAACCAAAGGGCATTTTCTATGACCCGACAAAGGCACTTGAATTCTGAGGGACAGCTATGCATAACACAACCTTACGACATTCATGAAGAGTCAGTTACAACCACTAACATCTTTTTAACTGAAAAACATTACACACTTGCACTTATGATAGTCATGTTTCTCTTGTAATTGTTAGATTATGTGTAGTGGTTTGTAGTTAAATGCCTAGTTAAAGTTACACCTCAACCACATGGTGATTTTAACTAGTTTCTCATAGGTGTAGTGGTTTTAACTAAACTTTCAATTAATTTTTGACTTTTTTTTAAAGATGAGAGTAAAATAAATTTGGTTGGTTACTTCTCATTTGGCCCAACACCCAAAGCTTTCACCGTAGTTAATACACAAACGAAGGAGGGTTTGGCGTGAGCCAATGGCGACGGTGTAACGGTTTAACAAAGGTTGGCTGGTGACGTGGAGGCCCATTGGCGCCCCACTGCACCAATACATCACATCTTTCTCTTATAATTGTTATGTTGAAGTACATCACATCTAAATATTTCACAAGTGCCTAACATATATGCAAATGTTAGTGTAAGAGTTAGTCGGTTAGCGTAAAATTGTCACGGAAATGTGAAAGGTTAGTTACACTAAATATGTCACAAGTACCTAACAAGGAGCGTATTAAGGTGTTCCTCCATAAGGGTTGAGAGTTCTAGTCTTATGGTGGACATTAGTGTAGATTAAGCAGTAGATTTAGTAGGTGTGTGAGTTGAGCATTAAAAAAAACCTAAGATATTTAAATACTAACCTACCTTTTTATTCAGACTCACCAACAAATTTGTGTAACGTTCATTGTTTAACACACTTGATGTTGACCTAAAGGTTTATGTTGCTCCAATCTAAGAATTAGTATGCCTGAATAGGTTGTGTTCGTTTCACAGAAGGGAATGGAATCTTGATGGAATTGAAATGTTGATTTCACTCCTTATTTTGTTGGTTTCGATTAAAGTACAATCATGTACTCCACTTATCCTAAGTTGAATAATAACTTAACTAGAATTCCCATAATCTTATTCCATTTGATCTTATTCCTTTGTTAATAGCACAAAATCATTCACATATCAACATTATTACAAAATAAGTATTCAAATGTCAACTTTCCAATGCTTATCAATCAATTAGAATTCCACAAACATCAACTCCCAAAAAACGGAATTTTGATGCCTTATTATTGCAATCAAGTGGCTTGTGATTATAGCATATTTAGGCCTAGCTTATGTTCCATTTGTTTAAAAACTTTATACACAAAGGTGGCACAAGATTCTTTTGCAACAAAAGCCCACCATTCCACATCTAACCCCTTTTTGGTTCATAACAAATATTTCCTTATATTCTTTTATAAATAAAGATTCGGAAAACCATACCATTTTATGACGTATCGAGTTTAAAAATGTTTGGACACACAAATGATACTTCAAGTTCATGTTAGATTGTAAAAGTCGAAAGTCAAAACACTTTTTAATCACACTTCGGTATACCATTTCGCTATGACTAAAAGGCGAATAAACTTCTCGTTTTCAGGCTAAACTAAGTGATCATGAAATTTGTATTAGCAAAATACAATCGTTAATAAAGAAACGTGTAACTGAATAAAAAACATTTAATATACACTCTAGTGAAATCGTACATCAACGTTGTGGACATGAGACATGTTAAGGCTCGTAAGGCATGCTCAACCTCAAATATCTTAACATGTTTTGGACGTTTTGGTTGTAAATAGTGGAGAACTACACAGCTAAGGGGTTTTTTGGCAACTTCTGAATGAGTAAGTGTTGAACCAGTAAGAGGTGAGGTCTGAACCATTAAGTGATGAACTAGTAAGAGAGGTCTAAATCATTAAGAGCCAGTATAATGCTTAATCATTCAAAGACAAATGTCTGACCAATTCAGATAAGAGGTTTTAACCATTCAGACTCAGTATAATGTTTAACTATTTAGAGGCAAATGTCTGAACCATTCAGACATCTGCTCGCGAAACAAACAGTTTGAACCATTAAATGTTGAACCAGTAAGAGGTTTGAACCATTAAGAGCTAAAACAAACAACCCCTAAGTGTGCTTGGATGAAAATGATTCCACAATAGGTGGCCTTGTGTGAAGTCTCCACTTGACAACCAATAACAATCGTGTAGCTCTTCATGGGCAAAGCGAACAATATGGTTGGCACGACGGATGAATTTTACATTCAAATTCGATTTCCAATGCTTTCATCCTCTTAAATTGTTGTATACATATAAAGAATAGACAACACAACCCGTTTCAACAACCCAAGAACCCGTTTCTCTAACTCCACATGGTAACATATACATACCGAAGGAAAGAAAAAAAAACCCAATTTCGTAAGATGTCCTAGAATAAACAAGGTGTCGATTTCGATGAAATGGATGGAGTATAATCTTAACCGAAAATAGTAAAAGGTATGATGGGTGTGGGTGGGAATCCATTTTGTGTGGTCTTGAGTAGAAAGGAACAAGACTTAACATAACATTCTTGACTTGAGAATAAGACCTATTGGCTTCACTTCAAATAAAAAGATTCCAAGATTCTATTCTTAAAGAATCTCTCTATCTATTCTATTCTTTCTTTTCATGTTACTATCTTTGAGCTGGAGAATAACATTCCATAGGGTGAGGGTACGTGCCAAGCACGTGCGGTTTAAATCACAACCAATAAGGTTTAGATACGTGTCTTGAAGTTAATAGCTTGATATAGTCCAAGAGGAACATGATTCTTGACTATGATACGTTGATATGTTCGTTTATGTGAGCTTCAAATAGAACTTAAAGAATAAGAGCCTTAAAAAAAGGAAATACAAGTACAAAAAAAGAACATGTTCTAGATTCTAAAGTTAGGATATAATATGACATTCGGTTCTCATCTACTAACCAATGTCGCCCGTTTTGCGCACTAGGAACCCAATATTTGTTTTTATCGTCTAATTTGACACTATCCATAAAGTCACCCATTCTTTGGTAACTTAACACTCGGCTCTTAGGGTGGTAGGTGCGCCCATCACTCACCACCCACCCATCACTCACAACATCCAATCACCATACGCCACGTCATCAAACCAAATTCCATCACTAGTGATAGATTTTACTAGGGGTGCCTATCGCTCCATCACTAGTGATGGGTTGTTTTTTCCTTTCTTCTTTTTTTTCTTTTTTCTTTTTTTTTAAGTTATAAATTAACAATACAATTTAGTTTATAAATTATAAATTAACAATAAAACAATAAAATTGTAAATTTCATTTAAATAAAAAATAATATTTCTAAAGATACAACTAAAAAATAAAACATATAAAATTAAAAAGATATATAAACAAAGTCTACTCTTCGTCCGAATCCGGAAATTCCAAACCTAAAGAACCTACATATTCAATTAGATCATATCTCAACCGAAAGTGAAGTTCTTCACTGCGCAAGTCTTGGTGGACATTTTTTGGAACGGGATTTTGTGTTGAAGGATCCGACACCCAATCTGGAGAAATTGCACGTCCGTCTTCTTTGATTAGCATATTGGCAATATGATACATGCATATACTATGCTATGGATTGTTTTTTTATTCATCGCACGAACCGGCCGTCCTAGTATCCCCCATCTACTCTTTAAAACTCCAAAAGCCCGCTCAACATCTTTTCTTGCCGATTCTTGCAACTTCTTGAACGCCTTTTCTTTAGGCTCGGTAGGAAATGAAAGGGCTTTCACAAAAACAGACCATGATGGGTAGATACCATCCACAAGTAGAAAGCCTCGTCCGTAATATTTTCCGTTAACCATAAACGGACAGAAATGTGCGGTACCATCTGTTACGTTTTGAAACAACGGCGATGTATACAAAACATTGATGTCATTGTTTGAACCGGGAACACCAAGATACGAATGCCAAATCCATAAATCATTCAAGGCCACCGCTTCAAGTAAGATGGTCGGCCTTTTAACGTCACCCCTAACATACGCCCCTCGCAACTCTCTTGGACAATTTCTCCACTCGATATGTGTACAGTCGATGCTACCGAGCATCCCAGGAAAATGCCATCTAGCCTCATGTGCGGCGCAAAGACGTGAGATGCCGTGTCTCGGGCCGGTCTACGTAGAAACTCTTTGGCATACAACTTAATGATGGCGTTACAAAAAAATTGCAAACACTCTCGCGAGGTTCTTTCCGACATTTGTAAGTATTCATCAAATTGATCGGGAGGGTTACCTGTCGCAAGTTGGCGAATGGCGGACGTGCATTTTTGTATCGGTGTGAAACTACGTTTGCCCCCCCCGGTCGTAACGTTCTTGAAACCATTATTCGCTCGCTTCAGTGTCTCCGAAAATCTTTAAAATAATTCCTTTGGCAAACGAAACCGCTCTCTAAACGTTTCGGCATTGTAGACCGGATTCTTCACAAAGTAATCATTCATTAACACCTCGTTGGCATGTATTCGATCACGACCAACCATTTTCTTCTTCAGACGGCTCGAGCCTTCAAGCACGTTGTACACCTTCTCAAAAAATTCAAGCGTGTCGTTGTCTGAAGACGTATCGCTTTCGCTATCCATCGGAAACGAATCGGAAGAAGATGCCATTAAAGAAATATAGAAATTTAAAAATTTGGGTTTAAGAGATTGTATGTAAAGGTTTTGGGTGAGAATTGTATATAAATAGATTTGTATATATATAATCAAAAACGAAAAAAAATCATCACATCAAACGGTCAAGAGCCAACGGTCAAAAGTCCAACGGATAGATTTTTGATTTTACAACGCGTTGCCGACACCACTTGTTAAACTCACGACTCGTTGTGGTGGTGACCGGCGGTGGTGTTCCACGCTACATAACGTGTGATGGAACATCCATCACGCAGCGCCCGGGAATTATTTATAATTTAAGGAAAATGATTTTTATTAAAATAATAATAAGGATAACAACAAATATCTCTTTTTTTCGTGTGGAAAATATGTAGTACACTACCTTTAACGAAACAAAATTACATAAAGGTAAACGTGATTTAATCCGGTGTCTACGACAAGAACTTTTTTTTAACGGCTAACAAATCAATCTCGAGTACTCTCGGGGCACCCACTGGACAAACGGAGTACTCCGAGAGTAACCCGAGTCGTCCACCACCACTTCCGGGGAAAACCCGGTAACCCACCCGCCCGTAGGCACGACGGTGAAATTACCGGTAAAACCCGTTTGGCTCAAGGATCGAACCCAGGTTGCCTTGGGTCTCCTGTCATTGCCCACCAATCCTTCACTCCTTTTTGCAGCAAGTGAGAATTGAACTTGAGTCTTCATGGAAGAATTCAAGCTCCCCTACCACTTGAGCTAGAGGTCATTGGCACGACAAGAAGTTTAAAAGTGTTCTTGGCTACCACATAATGGAGTATACTAAATAGCTAGATGACAGTTGATACTTTGTATTCAGTATGTCTTTTTTTTAAAAAGATTTCAAGTATCCTATAAGAAAACTCGTTTATCTCCTAAAATACAATTGTTGAAGCAATATATACCGGTGGAGAAGACTCGCAAAAGGGATAGCAGTAGGCCTTTTTTGGTGTTTATTATTTAGCGAAACGGAAAAATTTGAGATATCGTGAATTGATTTCCCAAAAATTCTCCTCATCTTATGTGCTTGTGAGTTCATGGGTTTTACTTTTCCCTTTATCCCAAAGATAAGCTTATAAGTCAACTTCTATACTCACACAAAAAAACGACAAGCACATTAATCTTGTAAACAAACTAAATTTAATTGCATTGAAATTCAATTTAAAAGTAAAAGTGAAAATGTCATTTCAGTTTATGATAGATAAGTTACTGTTGCTCTCGAGTTGTGTCCTATCAAGGGTAACCACCGCAGGCTCACGGTGATGTGAGTGTGCAAAACGCAAGTTGCACCACACTTGCATGTACAAATTAGGGTTTTATCCACTTGTTACTTATTGTTCCTTAGGCTAGGAAAACAATATCCAAGGAATAACCCCGGTTATATTTAAATTTTCGCATTTTTGATTATTCCAACCACACAATTTCAACTATCGATATCTCATTCATTTTAACTCTGTTTTGGACACGCTTTGATTTGTTGTGAAGTTTTCACATAGTAGAACACAAAACTATTAATAATTACTTATATAACACATACATGAATATAATATTTGTGTCCAATATATTAGTGAAAAAATCACATTATAACTAATTTGCCAACACACACATATACATATATACACATATAGGGAGAGGAGTTTTCTATATATGTATATAGTAGTGTTAAGTTCAAGTACAAATGGAATTATGTACAAGTGGTACAAAGTGAAGAAATCTCAAAAAAAAAAAAGTATTCTAACAGTTGTACAATATCTAGAGTAATTATATAACTAACGTAATTATATAATTACTCTAGATTACTCACACATATATCTATAAAAATACCACCGTGCATTTTTTGAGTTTCCTTCACTTACAAATTGTATGATAATTAATTTATTTGATCTTCAATATGTATAGTATGTGTGTGTGCGCGTGTGCGCGTGCATACGTGTGTGTATGTTTTTTTTCTTTTTTAAGTGGTTTGCAATTTGTATCCATCATAACTAGAAATATGATTTTTTTTATCCTTCAAGAATGAGTACTTGAAGTGAAAGTTGTGACAGGAGATGAGAAATGGTGTTGGTGTATAATGTTTTATGAATCCCTTATGATATATGTGTCAGTGTGTTTAAAGATTCATAATTCATATCAGATGTGCTTCTACTCATCAAATGCAAGTATGGAGTGAAGTACAACCGGTTATTCGTTCGTTCATTCTTTTCAAAGGGTCCCGCCTCGGGTTAAATTCATGAAGGCCAGCCAGCCAGCCGGCCGTTGTATACTAACCGAAGAACTCAAAGATCTTGGTTGAGGCCCACAAGATTTAAAATACTGTTTAGGCTGAATAAGTACCAAACATATTGAAGGGGACAAAAGGGAATGAGTTCTTGTTCCATGCCTGCCCTCCAAGAAGAGGAATCTTTTCATTTTTTATATATATTTTTGTGTATATATATTTATTCCAAGTTGCAGATGCTTTAGTCAACATAATCTTCTTGTTCCATTTCTTCTAATTAACTCAAGATCTCCTTTATGTCATCATCTATATCCTGAATACAGAAAAATGAAAGATATGTGTCATTAGTACTCTAATGTTATGAGGATTAAGACGCGTTTGAAGATAGTGGATACGCCGTATAGAAAATCTTGGAATAAGGTTCTTTTCACTTTACAATATTTGTGGATCTATTCTAGGTACCCATTGTAAGGTGTTAAGAGTTTTATAGTGCAACGGAATTCTAATTTCGGTCTGAGAATAATAGAAAGTAGCGATGCAAAGCAAAGTAGTTGATGTAAACAGAAGAAAATGAGTTTATTTACATGTCGCCATGAAGATTGGATTAGAGTTTAGTGTTATTCCTTCATTAGATTTGTCCAAGATTCTATGCTTCACTTAGAAAGCACCCCCCTCCTACCCCCCACCTCCATCCACCCGTTGTCCGTTTTCTTTATAAAGCGAGGCTGGGCGCGCAAACATTCAGTATGTGGATAACAAGTTGTAGATAAGAGGTTTTATAGTATCAAGACACATATTTGAGAATACCCAAGAATCAAGTTTCATAGTTTGAAGTGTGAGAAGAACAAGACTCAAAGAGATAATACAGTATGCAGGTATCAAACCGAGTATTATTTGTGTTCATGGGTCGTTTTACACGTAAATCATTAAATAAATTACGAAATTTTCCTAACGCGCAAAAAATTTTGTAATATGATTATCTTTTTTTTAGAATTAATCTCTTTAGTTTATTATATGCAAGAATTTACATAGAGATAGATGGTAAACGGGCAACAAGCTGCGCCGCTACCCCTTTTTGAATAGCAAAACTAAGTCTTTTAAAAACTACGTCCATAGATCTCGGGTCATAGCATTTCTATGCATGACCCTTTGAACTCAACTAAGTAGGTCCACAGCCTCTGGCGCCAGGAAACCAAAAGTATCAAAAGCAAATGGGATAAACAAGTGCTGGTTGTCAAAAGCGAATCTGATTTAATTATTTCATGCATGATCGCTTCCAAAATGTATTGATATATTATATTGTATGTTGCTAATATGAAACTAACAAAAAATGTTTTTTTGGTTTGGGTATAAAGATGTATCATCATCTTCATGAAGGAAAGAACATTCATTCGACATCAAGAATGCCAATTACGCCGGAAAGGCATCTGTTTTTGCAAGGTGGACATAATGGAGGGATTCGGGACTTGTTCTTTCGACTGATGCCAAACCTAGACTCAAATGGACACCGGATCTCCATGAACGGTTCATAGAAGCCGTCAACCAACTTGGAGGAGCAGATAGTAAGAGCGCATCCTTCGAAATTTTCTAAAAAAAAAAAAAAAAAAAAAAAAACTTATTGCTTATTGTTCTTTTCTTCTTCTTTTTTTTTTTTTTGCTATAGAGGCTACTCCAAAATCAGTTTTGAAGCTAATGGGAATTCAAGGGCTTACTTTATATCATTTAAAAAGTCATCTCCAGGTAAACATACCAATCATAATTCTTGTTAGTTAGAGGTCGTAAGCTGGACAGGTTGGGTAACGGGTAGGGTCAGGCTGGGTTGGGTTGGCCCGGAAGACTTTTAATCCGACCTTTATGTATTTTTAACGAACAGTTAGTGTACAAGGTAAGATTTCAAAATCATATAATAAAATGATATCGGACGTTTTATGCAATAAAAATAGACTTCGGACAACTTTTGGCCCGTTTCCATTTTACGCATATGTAATGACTTAAAACAGGCAAACAAACTAATTTGCGTTTTCGGTTGGCAGAAATACAGGCTGAGTAAGAATCAATATAGACAAACTAACAGTGGTGGCACAAACAAAGTTGGTGAGAACTCATAAGAATCCATTTAAAGTTTTTAATATATTTTCAAACTATATAAAACAAAAAAGGATAATTCATGATAACAAACATTTGGGCTGTAGATATGGTGGCGGGAGATGCGGTTAGTGAAACAAATGGAAGTCGCATGAGCAACTCGAGCGTTTGCCCTCAAACAAACAAGTAAGATTTAAGGAACAGTTATTCCGCTGCACAATTGTAAGTTATCGTTCATGTTCATTCTAACGATATAAATATCCGTTCAGAAACCCGCAGATAAGTGAAGCCATACAGATGCAAATTGAAGCTCAAAGAAGGCTGCATGAGCAGCTTGAGGTATGATATCATTACATGTACACAAAAAATAATTTATAATTGTTTAATACATCAAAAAATAATCTATAAAATATTATTTAATATGTAATAGGTACAAAGACACTTACAGCTTCGAATCGAAGCACAAGGGAAATACTTGCAATCGGTTCTTGAAAAAGCGCAAGAAACGCTTGGACGACAAAACTTAGGTTCAGTAGGACTAGAGGCTGCAAAGGTTCAGTTATCGGACTTAGTGTCTAAAGTGTCTACTCACTGCATAAACTCTACGTTAATCAACGATGTATCAATGCGAACGAACCAGCCAACAGATTGTTCGGTTGACAGTTGTTTGACTTACGGTGAAGGTCAACAAACCGAACAAGAAATGATTGGTTTGACCCTTTTGAAGTCGAAGAAGGTTGAGAATGAGCCGGAAAATATCAAGAGGTGTGATCTGTCAATGAGTGTTGGAGGACTTAAGAGCAGTGCATGGAACACAAGATTTACAGATAGGGGCGAAGACGTCATTTTAACGGAGCAAACGAAACAAAGCAACACGGATTATGTGAAGGAAGAGAACACTGAGATGCCACAGAAGTTGCAACTTCCATATTTTGGACAAAGTTTGGACCTTAATGCCCATGATGGAAACGATGCGGCTTCGAGTCGCAAGCATTTCGATTTGAATGGACTTGGTTGGTAATAGATGTTACGGAATCATGTTTCTGATTAATGCTTGGGGATTAAAGATCTTGTATTGGTTTTTTAGATTTTTTTGTAGCATAAAATAATTGGAAAAATATGAGATAATTACTAATTTGTGGGCATCGTATAATACATATTGACTCTAGCCCATACACATTTAAAACCATGTAACCCGTTTATGTAAACGGGCCAAAGAGGTTGGTAGGTTAAAATGGGTTGTAAACAGGTTAAACGGGTCATATATGGGTTGAAGTTGTAGATTATATATTTAAAAGAATATATCTAATTTTAAATAGGTTGGCGGTCGGCCCATTTATTTACAACCCAACTGATTTAAAACCAGATTATTTTCGTGTCAAGTTTGCATGTGTTGTGTTACATGTCATGTCAGGGATTCTAGTGTATTTGTATGTATGTTTAGAAAGAACTTAAGTAGTTGGTTTTATATACAAGAATAATGCTAGAAGTAGATTACATGAAGATAGTTTCGATATCTGATTTCTATTCTACTCGTTTACTTAACCACCTTGCTTACATGAATGTAATGTCGATCAACTATAATCATGTTGACTCTATATTCGTTGGTGGTGGATATAATGTTTCCACAATGCGTGGTGGCCTTAACGCGTGGCCCGGAGAACGTGTTTTGAAAACCAATATTTCGAATGTTGGGGCTTGTTGACCGTTGATAATGATGGGTTTTTTATATACACCGTTGATGTTGGGTGTGGTGAGTGATGGACATTTCCACTAAAATTCATCACTAGTGATGGAATAAAGCTCGATGACGTGACGGAACTTGATTGGAAGTTGTGAGTGATAGGTGGGTGGTGAGTGATGGACGCCCAGCATACCCTAAGTGTCTCACATCTTAAACAGTGTAATGTATAACAACCGTTGATCTTACGTCAGAAACGACTAATAAATATTTGACCATTGACAAGCCAAGTTATTTCTCAATAAAGTGATATAAAGATAAAATCATACCTACCATCATTCCTATAAGTAGTTGATTTAGATAATATAATCCAACCAGAGTGATTAATTTTGTTATTTAAAAGACCTTTGATTTGGTTTTATATATATAGGTATAAAAATATGTATAACACTAGAAACACGTGTTTGCCAAAAAGTGACAACACTTTTTATGTTTCTTTTCACATTTTTTAACTTTTAACCGTCTCCTGCTCACTGCTTACATGTCCTCTGCTCCTATAACCCTTTTTAAGTCCCCTGTTCCCATGTTCCTTTTTATAATATTTATATTTATATTATTTAAACATTTATTTCGTTGTTTACGTGACTTGGGTTTTATCAAAGCCGTTTACACATGTGAAAACCATAAAAGTTTATAATAGAGCAAAGATTTTTCCTTGATTTTTCATTTTACTTTAGTGACATTATTATGCATATGGGTTCTTTTCAACATTGGAAGGATAGTATCCTAAGAACATTAGAAGTATTCATCACACCATTATATTATCACACACAGGACCGTTTTAATGTTTTTTAAAGCCTTTAAGCGAAATACATAGTGGAGGCCTATAAACTTGTATAATTTTACAAAAAAAAGGAACATGCATCTAAGAGTATAAATTAAAATCACCGTAAGTCGTAACGATCAACGATTCGTTGGCAGGAGACAGATGGAAAATAACAACGATAATGGCGCTCTAATTGAGGGATTTTATAATAAATAAGTGTAACTAATACATGCAATTATGTATATTAGCTTAGCTGGAATTTTTAATTAAAAAGTGAGCCCTTTTGTGCAATTATGTATATTAGCTTAGTTGGAATTTTTAATTAAAAAGTGAGTCCTTTTTAAAATAGAAAACTGGTTTTATTTTGCAATTAATTTGTTAATTTGGGCCTTAATACACATACTGTATATAATAACTTACTAAATAAATAGAGGCCCCTATTCTTCGGTGGCCCTAGGCCCATGCCTAAGGTGGAAAGCCTAACGGGCTGGCCCTGATCACACCTAATCACAATCTTATTAAAACACTTACACAACACTCATCGCATTTCATCACACCGCTACATATAAACCCACACCCAAACATGTGGTGACACACATCATACTAAAAGAATATGTTTTATTTCAAGGTACATAAATTTAATACTCTCCCATTTGATTATTGGTGATTAAGTTTTTTTTTTATTGTTATTTTTTCTAAAGAGAACATTATATTTTTTATTTATTTTAATGTAACAAATATAACAATTTAATTGGTTTCTAGATTTATATTTTCTCTATTTGAATAGCTATTTACGTGTTAAACTTTCTACTAACATAGTATTTAATTTTTATTCAATCTAACTATGATGTCGTCCGCTTTCTAAGACCGGTTCAACCAAACAGGTGTACGACTGGCTTAATTACCGTTTCCAGTGTCATCTATATAAAGTCGATTCCCTTGTTCCAGATATCATCTCACTTTGGAACGCATATCACACAACTTCACATACCAAATCATTTACACATGTTAATAACTTGAATCATCAACGTTAATACTAAATTAGCATTGACAAACAAGTAAACAAAGGTAAACATTTCTAGTCTCTAAAACATCAATAATTAAGAGTTAGAATCTACAAGCCATTAGATGTATCTATTCTTGTAAACAATAAAATCACAACTTGTTAGCTTCCTTAACCAGGGATGCTTAATCTAATCCATGGTACGACTCATAATGATCAATTGTTTTCAACAAATAGTCCTATATATAACCACCAATGAATATTAACATATTGATGCCACCAACTATACAGATTGAAAGTTGCTTTTAGTCTATTTTGAACTTAAACAATCTTCTAATTCAATTTGTGTAAAATTTAGATTATTATCATAATAATAATCAACATATTGATTATTCAAATTATAAAATGGTTGAGAGCGTGTTTGCAGATCAATATGACCCATACAATAAAAAGACATGTTTCAACCCAAATCATTTTTGACATGTTACTACTCTACTAGCTCGCCCGTCCCTTTAGTCAACAACAAACTTTAGCCAAACTGCATCAGGATGTCTAGCCATATATTTTGTACAAACAACATCTCTCTCATTTTTAGGAACAGTAACAACACCACCATGTAGATTTATAATTAAATTTGTTCTGTCTTGTGGATCTTTAGCATCATCATGTGCTTGCATTTGGGGTCGCTTTTCTGGGTCGGTTTTAATGTTGTCTCGTACCGGCTAGTTTCTTACGAGATGGGTTGTTTTTTTATAAAATCTTATCGTTCGAAAAAAAAATAACACCAACAACTATTAACATAGTATTAAAGGGATATGCTAGTATATATAAGGAATTTTGTTTCTTAAAAGTTTACTTTCTATTAGAAACTAAATTTTGATATGTGATATAAAAATGTATATTCACTTGAATATCTTGTTTTTATTATGTTAGAAAGCTAGATTTCTTTAAAGTCAAAAGGCAAATGCCTTTTAACGGTGTTTGTTTTGTTTTTTTTATAGCGCATAATCATTTGACAATCTTCGTTTTATCTTTTAAAAATTAAAACAAAATATTGCCAAACTATATTCAAGTTTAAAGTATTAAAATATCATGTTATAATACAACTGGTCTTTAATATAAATATTACATAGACATATTTATATAGACACATTTATGTTTATATTCTTATGAATTGTCATGGTTACACAAAAAGCCACACTACACTATAGTTTTCACCAAACCAAGGATTGTAATGTCAACTATTAAAAGTCAACCTTCATATAGCACACATAATCGAATCATGCCCAAATGAAATTTCATTCCTATATCCTACCCAAAGTCAAACATCATAACAAAAATGCAACCACCAAACCGGTCAAAATCATTTTGTGTTTTGATTAATCCTTACCACTATCACATTAATTACAACTATAAACTCAAAGTACAACTAGCATTGATTAAAAAAAATTTCCACACCATACACATAAATTTCTATAGAATAATCAATAAAAAGCGTTTTTATATAGCTAACTAGTTTGATTAATAAGCGTTGACTATAACTATTACTATTATCATTTTTTTTTCAGAGCGCCTTAAATTACATTAAATTCGTCTACGGAGAGACACGAATCCCTGACCTTAATGGGGATAACACCACACTAACACCTAACTCCAATGATTTACCAATTGCACCAAGTATTTTATATATATTATGTCAACCAGAGATATTAATTACTCCGCTCAACATTTAACCTTGTTATATAATGCACTCCGTGGGACAACACTTAACCTCAAATTGTATAACAATGAAAATTGGTATTATGATAAACCCTTTTAAGGCTTTAACTTTAAACAAGTTCTATTTAAACAATTTTGATATCCAAGTTCTACCATCTAGTCCACAAAATTACTCTTAACAAAATGACTATACTAGCAAAAATTATAGAATAATGGATTTTTAATAATCCCATCTATTAGCCGTTGGCCGGAAACATTCCCAACTTAAAAAATCCAATGGTGATCCCATATTTTCACATATTGTAAACTAATAGATCGTTGCTAACAGAAAAGGAAATTAAGACAAAAAGAAATTAAGGTTCTGTTAGTAAAAGTTCATTTGTTTACAATATGTGAAAAGGTGGAACCACCACTGGTTATTTTTGAAGTTGGGACCGTTGTCGGCCAACAACTGATAGTTGGGATTATTAAAATCCATTATTCCAAAATAATAATATCAAGTTCAAACTATATCTTCAGAGTTACTCCAACGATATATACTAAAAAAAGTATTTCTTACACTTTTGCTCGTACCAAATTAGAAACACCACTACCATTTAACTACTTTTATGGAGTGTAATTAGAAATACCACTACCATTTAACTACTTTTATGGAGTGTAAAATGGCATTTGCTTTATGTTGAAGCAATTATCACTAACTAGTATGTGAAAAAGGAGCCATTATGCATTTCTAGGAAGATGAAATTTTCAAAATATACTCCTCACTGGTTATCAAGAACAAGAAAACCACCCCATAATATATATACAAACACATTGTAAAAATAGAAAAATAGGTATAAATCGATAACGACGGTTGCTTCAATCAAAATACATTCTTATACTACTAATGGTAACTATATCAACCTATACACAAACAAATTAACATTAAAAGTATGTTATAAAAATCAAGAACAATGTCATAAGTGTTTAGGGCTTGAAACAAAACAATACCTTGAAAGTTTATAGGCTTGATCGAAGGGCTCCCGCTTCGAAGCCCTAACAACAACGTCAAAGCCAATAAAAAAACTAAATCAATTCAACAACGTTATAGCCAATAAAAATAAATAAATCAATTAGATGATTAATTACTATGAGAACTGAGAAGAGATGTAGAAATTAATGTAATTGTCCCAAATGAATTTTAAGGAGAAACTGACGAAGAAACCGATTAACATATTAAGAGGTTGATTTAGTGTTGGTGGTTTGTCGACCGTAGACAGTTTAGTTGATAGGTTGATTAGGGTTTGTGTGTTTTAAAAAGTCGATTCAATGGCAAAATTAGAGACGGGTAGAGATAGGAGGTAGGGAAAAAAACACAAAAAATATGCTCTAAGAACTTCGAACCTCTAACCAATCATTTAAGTAAAGTCGGGTTATTCGCCATGCCATTGAGCAGATTTTATTCTATTCGCCAGTGGTTTTCTCTTGGAGTCCTCTGTAGAAATTTGTTGGGTCAATCGACTTTGGATAACATATACTATATATAAAAATAGTTCTAGTTGGGTCCACAGTGCTTACATTTGTTATATATTATTACTATAATTTACATTAATTCTAGAACAATACATGCATAAATGTAGAATTGTAGGACCAAAACATGGCAAGGGAGCCTATTTTTATGATAGGTATAAAACATATAAACAATAATCTTTTTCTGTTGATGTTAACATGACATGAGTCATGACACTACATGTTAGTTATTGCACATCATGTTAGAGTTACCCACCACCATGTAGTTTTATCTATTAATAAATAATATTTATATGTATATATAATATTTACAAATGTAGAAAAAATATTATATGCATGAATTACCATTGCAATATTTATCTTTGCTATAGCTTTTCTAACAAAATCAAATTAGTATAATGAATTAAAGATGTTGTCAGAGCATTAATAAGCATGTTAAATTCCTATACAAAACCACGATTCTATTTTGACTGGGATGATGATGTTGAATACAAAAGTATGTTTAGAAGAGACAACTGTGATTTTTTTTTTAACGGTAAACTTCATTAAAAAACGGACAGAACCTCAACAAAGGCCCGTCAAAAAAAACCTTACAATAAATACAACGGATATTTTATCCAACTATTCCACTCATCAGACTTGAACCTAGAACGATGTTTAAACCAAAAAAACGACATACACTTTATAGTCGCTACCACCTCTATAACTCTAGGCGTAATCCCTTGAAAGACCTTATTATTCCGCTCCTTCCAAAGCGCCCAACATGAAATCATTATAATGCCCCGTATAAGCTTCGTGGCCCACTTGGAATCGTACTTCACATCTTGAACCTGCAACAACTCTTCCATACTCATCAAACTAACAAAATCAACCTTGACCCATTTGAAAATCGAAGCCCACATGCCATATGCGAAACCACAATCAATAAATAGATGACTAACAGACTCATCATAAACTTCACACAACGGACATAAGGTATCTGGAATATCAATTCGCCTCTTGACCAAAGCCAAACGGGTCGGAATCCGATCTTTCTCTATCCTCCACATCAGAATATTAACTTTTGCCGGAACCCGCGATTCCCACTGCATACACTGGGATAGAACAAATGAACTTTAACATCAACAACAGTAAAACTCTAGGAGGTATCGATCCCCCAAACCCACCGATCTTTCAAGCCCGAAAAACACACCTGGGATAGAACAAAAATCAAGTCCTGCATCTCGGATATAGACTCCACTATACACGTATTTATCCCCAAGTATTGGCCAGCACCACCTTTCCATCACTCGATGTGATCCTATCCCCAACGAAGCAGTTCTTGTTCTTCTCCTATAAAATGACAAGTAATACACCGGTATACTAGCAAGCACCGATTTAATAAGAGTAAGCCTCCCCCTATAGACAACAACAACTTAGATTTCCAAGATTGAAGGCGATTTCGAACCGTATCCAAAACTGACTCCCAATGAGATGTCCGTTTCATGTTCGCACCCACTTTTATTCCAAGGTAATTAGAAGGAAGCACGCCAACCTTACATCCCAAGAAAGCGGCCATATCACCAACTAAATCTTCATTAACACCCAACCCAAAGATAAGCGATTTATGTATGTTAATCCTTAGCCCGGAACACACGTAGAACACCCGCAACAACCTATTAGTTTTCATAACATTTTCTTTACTCCAAACCCCCATAATCAGAGCATCATCAGCATACTACATATTTCTTTAGTTGTCACTCTTTTCTACTTAAAATGATTTCATATTGAACGTGTCTATGTAAACAAAAAAAAAGTATAGGTCTATTCAAACCAAATCTAGAAAAACTATACGAAGTTATTTAAAAATTATATTGGTAAGTGAGAATAATTGTAAAAATACTCAAAACAACATTTAAAATAAGAGGCAAAGATGTTAAAAAAACATCTTTATAAATGGTTCATAAATCAAATTTGAAGATTAAGAACTTGGGTTATGGATTTTAATGAAATACACTTAAAAGGTCACTTATATGACTTTATGGGCATAAATGGCTAATCATGAACACATAAGTTGAAAACCTAAATGAGTTCATCATTAGCCTATTCTAATCATGCTAAACTCATTTAGGTTTTCAACTTATGTGTTCACGATTAGCCATTTATGCCCATAAAGTCATATAAGTGACCTTTTAAGTGTATTTCATTAAAATCCATAACCCAAGTTCTTAATCTTCAAATTTGATTTATGAACCATTTATAAAGATGTTTTTTTAACATCTTTGCCTCGTATAAGATGGGTTAAAACATAACAATTCAACACCCATTCTCTTTCCAAATTAGGTCAAATCTCTCACACTTCACATTACCTGTTTATGAGTTTAATTTGTATCATCAACCAATTTGACCTTATATGATCATCCGAATAGGTGATTTAGCCCATGTAGCTGGATATATTAATATTACATGTAGCATCTATCTTTTAGATTTATTTGTGTTGGGAAACAATGGTTTAAATTGATGATAATCAAACCCTAGGTCTGATAATGTTAATAATATGTAATATGTGTTATAAGTTGCTTAATAGAACATAATCATATGCAACCTACAAGTTCATATACACTCAAGTCATTAAGTATACTTGTTTATCCAAGATCAAGTTTCCAAGCATTTACGTATTACAAGACTGTGTTATCAAACAATCAATTAGGAAGAATTCAATGGCAAATTGATACATATCATAAAAGTTCATTGAAGATCAAGATTCAGTATGAATTATTAAAGTATAATGTGGGAATTAAAGCAAAATTGATGTATGCTAAATTGGTCAACAACAAGTTGGAGTCCGGTGTGAAGATTGAAAAGAAGTCGACAAGAATTTTACAAGAGCAATCAAGATAACGAACAAAAAAGTCATGGTTGAGGCCAAATATATATCTTTTAGAAGCTTACACATGTTATAGTTCAAGTAACCATTCAAGATTCGATTTCAAGCTTACAAAGATTAAATATTCAAATTTAAGTTGTGATTCAAGTCCACAGTGATCAAACCTACAAAGTTTAAGATATGACTCAAGCTTACATAGTTCAAGCGAAGACTCAAGATTACAAAGAAGAAATAAGGATCAAAGTTTAATTATCAAGTGTGGATCAAAGGCTTACCATTAAATATGAATATTTAAACCAAACCATCAAGTGAATTACTTGAGAATTAGAAAGATGATTAAACAAGGATTCACTCACAAGGTAAATAATCAGTAATCTTCCAATCATAACAAGTAAAGTCCAAAATGAGTTAAACAAGCTGGAAACTAATTTGAGAGATTTTGAAATTCAAAATTGGATGAAGCTAATGAAAGACTATCCATTTGTGGGTTGTAATCATGGAGGGAGACAAGATCTTACCACAATTTGGAAATGTATCACCTTTTGTCACTAACCTTCACTGTGCTTAAAAACATTGACAACGCTATTGATAGATGATATTAGGTTGCTTGCAAGACTCAAAATCAGAGGTTTCAGTGTGAGGAAAATGTTGGGGGTCAAGACAACACATAACATTCAAAGCACAAAAACAACCAAGTTGAAAAATTCTAATTTTCAAGATCGGTGGTATCTGCCATAGAGGCATCTGATTTTGTCTGTCTTTTATCGTTGCCCTTTTTGCTCTAAACACTTTTATATACTTTCAAATATATATTTCTTTCATTCCTATCATTTTAATCATTTGAGAAGATCAAGAACAAGAAAAAGGGAAAAAGAGTGTGTGCTTTAATATTTATCATCTACCACTCTTGTATTTCATAATTACCATAACTACTTAGAGATTTGTATTTTATGATTATCATTTTGTAAAAGTAAGAAGTGAGTTTGGTGATCACTACCATACTTAGTGAGACGATGTAACGTCCCGCTTTTTCATACGTTCCAAATTTAAAAAGCTCGTGTTATATTTCTATTCTTGGAAACATTTGTATCTTGTATTCGTTCTTTCATTGTAATCGTTGTAACCGTTGTAATCCGAGACTTGAATCATAATGGAAACTCGTATTTTATTCTTAATCATTTACACTTATCCGTAATGTTTTATACTTATACATAATCATACGTTCATGCTTGATACTTAAAAACGTGACAAACTTGTAAATACGTGACAATCATGCTTCATACGATACTTATACATCATGTTCATACTTAATCTTATTCGTTTCATACATGTGTGAACATTAGAACATGCCTCCATATGCCTAGGAACCTTTAGTTATTTATAAAACATCATTATTCATCATCTAAACATGTTACAAATCCACAAAACACAAAAAAAAAAATTGTTGTCCCTGACCCAGCCCTTGCAGACCGCATGGGGACACCCATACGGTCCGTATGGGTGTCTGGGCGGGCATATTGTGTTTTGGTCGCGAATTTGAGCATGAATCAACACATAAACACCTCCCCCAATCACCTTAAACCTCATTTAATCACTTCCTAACCACCCTACCTTCATCCCTTATAAATACCAAGTGTTCTCCACACATTTTCTACTTTCTAAACTCTTTCTAATCATCCTCAAACACTCATAATCTGCTGGAAATCAAGAACCCGAGCAGAATCATCACCTCTCACCAAAGTGAGCATAACTTGCTCATTTCTCAACGTTTTTGCTTGATTCTTCTTACTACTTACTTGGATAAGTCTTAGGTATGATCCCACGGACTTGCCATGGCAAATCCAGACCTGGGAATTCACCAAAAAGACTCCAAAGTAGGCTGAAACTTTTTGTTATGATTAAAACTTTTGTCAACTTATGTTATACTTCATACAACCTTGTGTTCTTGAGCTCTTAATCAAGTTTATGATTAGTGAAGCCTAACCAAGCTTGTGTACATGGACTAAGCGCTGTTTTAACACCCTAAACTTTTTGTTTTCAATGAGCTTTAAGCTCACAAGTGTTGCCAAGTCAAGAACTTGAAGCTAGTGTGACTACAAGGTTAGCTTGAGCTATCCTACATCCAAGTCCACACAACACTTGATGATTTCTCATCATTATCCCAATGTAGTTTGCTAGTTGGAAAGTAACACAACCCCGTCTAGCCTTCGATGTGTGTCGACGCCGGCTCACCGGGTTATGGTTTACTTGGCTACTTGGTATAATGATAACATATAATTTCGTTTCATTTGTTAATCGTGTTCTTGACCCTCCTTGTTGTCTATGACAACTTGTGTAGTGGTGAACTCTCATGCGGTTCCTAAATGGATGGTTATACCACCTACCTCCTACATGACTTCTATGACATCCTTGTGGACTTATGATATACATATAACTATTATAATCTATATAATATACCTAAAACCGAAACCTTGATAATGACTATATAATCATGTGTCAAGTTATTAACTTTAATCACTAAAAGAGTTTAGTTCCTCGTTATGATTCTAATAGGTGTATAACCTACGAATCACATAAACACTAATGGGATCCCATAGTGTTAAAACGAGTGTTAGACCTTAGTGAGTATTTTCGTATACGTACTTTGTTATGCTTTATTCTAAATCCCAAACCTCCCATCGTATTTTCCTCTTGTAGGATAATTCGGTGTTCCCCTGTCAACCAAACAACTCTTCACGGAACTAACAAGTTGGAAAGCTTGCAAAACCGTCAGTACACATGACCCATTTTACATTTTTGTCACTTTGGGTTGTAACATGTTTACATTATCAAAATCACACAACTTATGATTATTCTAAATGCACGAAAACAAACCATTATACATGAATACTTTGATACATTACTTGTGATTATGCTTGGACCATTCTTATGTAATACCATAGTCATTAGCTTATCTTAAGCCTCCATTTGGCATGTATAGCGCTATAGGAGTAATGCACCGCCCCATCGTGAATCTAGTGGTCATGTTAAATTATCGTTATTTCGCGTAAGCAAGAGGATTGACTAGAAATATTGCATGCCATGTATAATGCTCTCGTAATAAACTTAGTTGCCATGTGGATTCGTTTTAAACCTTGTTCGTATACGTATGCTTATGCTTAAACTTGTTTACTCGCCCTTGCTTTTGCATTTAACTCTATTTTAAACATGTTACAGGTTGAGAAGATGATGCTATGAAATCGAAGTAGCGTTGAGACTAGATACACACATAGACGTTTAGGTTTATTATTGTTGTATCAATTTTGCCTTTGTTATTGTTGTTATTTGAATTTTCCTTGTATTGTAATGACAATTTACTTATGAAATGAAATTCGGTTTAATTAATTATTGTCACTATTAGTGTTGTGAGCAATGAGCAATCTTTTACGTCCCGCCTCGATGTTTCCGTCATCTGTTAGGGTGTGACAGACGAGACTTAAGGTGATCACTTCCTTGTAAAGAGTGAGACGAGTGTATGTTGTAAAGGTGATCACAACCTAGCTTAGTGAAACGAGATATTGTGAGAAATGTAAATACCACTATATTGATAGTTAGCCGAAGATGATGATCACTACCTTGGATTAGTGAGACGAAGAATGTGATTACTTCCTTTAAAGAGTGAGACACTTGTACACGGTGATCTCTACCTTTGCTTAGGGAGATGTTTGTGTGACGAGTATCCCTACCAGATTAAGGTAGACGACTAGTGAAGAAACTCTCGATTGGAAGATCAAGGAGAGGATGCAGGGAATTGATTACCATCCTTTGAACCTTTATAAATCGGTTGTCTATCTCTTTCCCTAACGCTATACTTACTTGTTTAGTTATTTGTTGTTAGCGTACAACAACAAGTGATATACCATACTTGGTCTTTAAACCTAAAAATAAGTGAGGATCTTTTAAGAAAATTATTCACCCTATAGTTTTCTACAATTTGCATTTAACTAGAAATAGGTAAAAATACAAATAAAAGAAAAGTGCAAGTATTGTTTTGTGTGGATCAAACTTAAAGAACGAAACACGTTAAAAAATGTGACCTTGAATGGAGGAGGGGTCCCTGGCGTCGAACCTGTTTTGCGCCCCTCAAGGGACACACCCTTAACCACATGACCACCAACCCTTTGGTTTATTAATGTAGTTGTCAATTGTTAACAAAGAGCCCCTCAAGGGACACACCCTTAACCACATGACCACCAACCCTTTGGTTTATTAATGTAGTTGTCAATTGTTAACAAAGAGAAAAAGATGTAAAAATAATAATAATAACAATAAGCAATAGAATAAGCAATAGGTGCAGTAACATCTTGTACCTCAAGCTAGAAAAAGGTGAATGATATTTTACGTGATATGAACCGACATAACCTTTTAAAGTTATATATAATGAGTTAACACAAAACTATAATCAAAATGGATCTAACCAAAACAGTTAACACCCTCCTTCATACCATATATGGCATTATTAAATATCACCATTGATAGGCCCACGCGTGTGGGTTACCTTCACATTAATTATCATTATTGATCTTTTTATGTAGTATCCTTCTTGAAGTTGGCTACTCATACTCAAAACTCTTGACATAACTATTCTATTAGATACTCTTGAATCGTCTTTGTTTGTGCCGGTGAATTATGGCTTGTTTCCATGGGTGGACCGTATTGAAAATTTTATTTGATTTTTATATTTCTATAATCTCATTTAGTGAGTAATTATATTTCACACTCCATATTTTGTTTGATTTCTTACAAATTTAATGGCATGTTAAACTACAAATTCACCTAACAAAACAAATAAAAGATAAAACTTTATCTATATTTTATTCTAAATTTAGTTAAATACAAAATTTATATACCACACATTATCCATATCTAGTCCGGTTCACAATAATGTAACCATATAAGTCGGCATTAAACAAACAAACAAAAAAGAATAATTTAAATTTCAAACTCAAAACACCCCTCTACTTTAATTAAACCAATTAAATACACCCAAAACACCTTAACCCTTTTTTAATTATTTTTCTTTTTTAGCTCCATAATAAAAACAAAAATACACTAACGTTCCTTTCTTCAACTTCAATTTCAAATTCTCATCTCTACAATAAAAACCATTCATTACCTCCTTACTTTTCCCTACTTCAACATCACCCCTCCCCCCCCCCCCCCCCCCCCCCCCAACACACAAACACAATTTTCTGTCCATCCCGGGCCGCCTTCTAAAAACCGTCAGTCGGTTTATAAAAAAAACCCAATTCGTTAAAAATAAAGATCTGATTTATATTCAAATATTCAATCAATATTTGTTTTCCGGCTATTTCCTCACTTGCCGTGAAATAAAAAAATGGCAGGGGTGAAAAGTGTGATATGGGTATACTTGGTGGGCCTGTTTTGGATGAGTTTAGAAGTGAAGGGGCTGGGGGTAAACTGGGGAACGATGGCGACTCATAAGATGGATCCGAAAACGGTGGTGCAGATGATGAAAGATAACGGGATTAATAAAGTGAAGCTGTTTGACGCCGAGCCGTCGACTATGAGCGCGCTAGCCGGCTCAGGGATTGAAGTTATGATTGCTATACCGAATGATATGCTACTGGATATGAATGATTATAGCCGAGCCAAGAAGTTTGTTCAGCGGAATGTTACTCGGTATAATTTTAACGGCGGTGTTGATATCAAGTAAGTTTTTTTGTGTGATTTTGAGTTTTGTGCATTAGATGTTTGTACGTTTTGCATTAGGAGTTGTACTGTCGATAGAAGATATAAATTTGTTTTGTTGGGGCTGAATTGATATGGTTGAATTTTGATGAATGAGGGTGTGGTGTGTTGTACGTTGTGCATTAGAAGTTGTACGTTTTGTTGTTTTGTTATTTGGATTTTGGAGAAGTGATAGGGACATAATAGAAAAGATTTGTGCTTTAACTAGTTGTACTTTTTGATCTGTCACGCGTTGATGTTGTAACCGTGTTTTTTGGGTGAATGAAAAGGACACTTAACCTACCTGGTCGGTTTAATCGGGTTTGACTGGTTTTGACAAAAATTTTCGATAGAACTGGTTAGGGCCAGACCTTTAGTACAATTAACTTAGGCTTAAGGCTAAGGCCTCCGATTAGAAAACTTTTATATATGCTAACCATTAAAATAAGTGCAAACTTATTCTTTTAGATTTGTTTGGTTTCTTATGTAAGCAAACTACTCTCGGTTATAGTTGTGTTAGATTTTTGTTTAGTTTTAAGCAGAGATAAAGGAATATCGACTATAACACTCAAATAAGAAAAAAGGGCACTAAAATTTTATTTCACCTTGTGCTTTAAAAAAAGGTTGGACTGCCCTCGAACTGGTAACTAGGTTTGTAAGGGTCTCCTCGGTTTAGACTAAATGTTCGAGTTTTATATTGTATACCGGCAAACTGTGAACCGAGCCTTAAACTAGACCATAGTTGTTAATAGCGAGCGTAGCGATCGCTATAGCGCTACGTAATGTATAGGTCTAGGCTCGCTATTAGGGTTGTAACGATAGATAGCGATAACAATGACAATTTATTTTATTTTTGTTTTTTGTTTTAATTTAAATGGCAGTTAAATATAGCTATAAAATAGCTAGATTTTATGTTTTTTGTTAAATATACATGTAAATAGCAAATATACCAGGGTATTTTGATATAATATACATATAAATTAAAAAAAAAAACTTCTAGTGTATCGCTGTTTATAAAATAGTTACCCGCTAATTATCGCTATTCGTTTTGTAACATACAGGTACCTTAGCGCTATTTGTCGTTATTCGTCATTAACAACTATGAACTGGATTGTACATATGTGGCCAGCTACTTATAAGTGGTTAAAAAAAGTCTATTTGAACCAGCTTCTCATTTGAACTGGCTGATAATAGTTGAACCTGTCCTCAAAGATTGGACTGGATTTCATTTATTTTTTACTTTTCTTTTCATATTTTTATTTTTAACCCAATGTTCATATTTCGTTTACGTCCTAAATCCACACCAAAGATAAATTAGTGGTTTCAAAAATTTTTCATAAATTTATTATAAGTATATATAAATCTTATTTTTTATTTATTAATTATTAAAAGTTTAATGTAAAGAAGTTGTCATGAGTTGTATTATAGTGACATATAGGGTTTCATATTACTCATGTGAATCATGTGTTTTACTGTATTAAATTTTTTTTTATTGTAACAGAATTCTTTATTAATTTTGTTTTCTTTAATTGTAACAGATACGTTGCTGTTGGTAACGAGCCATTTTTGAAAACATATAACGGGTCATTTTCCAAAACAACCTTCCCAGCACTCCAAAATATCCAAAATGCCATCAATGAGGCCGGGTATGGCGACAAGATCAAAGCGACAGTACCCTCAAACGCGGATGTTTACGGTTCCCCAGACGACAACCCGGTCCCATCCGCGGGCCGGTTCCGGCCCGACATAAACGACCAAATGGTCGAAATGGTCCAGTTCCTAGCGAAAAATAACGCACCCTTCACCGTTAACATATACCCGTTTTTAAGTCTTTACGGAAACGACAACTTCCCGATCGATTTCGCGTTCTTTGACGGTGCACCACAACCCGTGGTCGATAACGGGATACAATACACCAACGTGTTCGACGCCAATTACGACACGTTAGTTTCGGCGTTAAAGGCGGCAGGTCACGGTGACATGCCGATTATTGTCGGGGAGGTCGGGTGGCCGACTGACGGTGATAAAAACGCCAATATTAACATGGCATATCGGTTCTATAACGGGCTTTTACCCCCTCGCCGCCAACAAAGGGACCCCACTTCGGCCCGGGGCAATTGAAGTTTACCTTTTCGGGCTCATTGACGAGGATGCAAAAAGCATCGCCCCGGGCAACTTCGAACGACATTGGGGTATTTTTAGGTACGACGGGCAGCCAAAGTTTGGGATGGATATATCGGGCCGGGGGCAAAACTCTCTTTTGGTACCAGCCCAAAACGTGCGGTATTTAGAGAAACAGTGGTGCGAGTTTAACCCCGATGCAAAAGATTTGAGCAAACTTGGGGAAAATATTAACTACGCTTGTACGTTTGCTGATTGTACCCCACTCGGGTATGGTTCATCGTGTAACGGGTTGGATGCAAATGCGAATGCTTCGTACGCTTTTAATGCGTATTTTCAGGCGCAAAATCAAAACGAAGCGGCGTGTATTTTTCAAGGTTTGGCTAGGGTGACGACGCAGAATATCTCAACCCCGACTTGCAGTTTTAATATCCAGATTGTCGGGACATACTCGTCGGCTTCGCGTGCATCGGTTTACCTTTTCGTATACGCGATTGTTCTTGTAGTTTTCTTGTTATAGATTTTATTTTTCGTGTGGATACATAAATTATTTTTCAATTTCATTGTTGGTTTTTACGGATCAACGGTCACATTTATTTATGGAAACTTTTTTTTTTTGAACAAAAAATTTCTTTTTAATTTATGTTGTCTACGGGACTTGAACCCAAGACCTCTCCCTTTCACTCCCTCATCTAGGTGTTTAAAAGCTTTTGCCTTTGCCAATTGACCACCACCTCATTGGCATCGAAACTTTATTTACAAGAAGTTTTGTGAAAAGTTGAAGTCTCATCGTTGATTGTTTAGTATATGAAACATTAACTTTTTTTTGGAGACTATAAAAAGTTGACTTTGACTTGTCCTGGTTTTTTGACATAAAAATTCAAAAAGGGTTTTTACTTTTTATGGGAGTATTTAAGGCATTATTTTTGCAGTCCCACTTTTTAAGGGAAACTCTATGTTGAATAATAAAAAGTTATTACCTTTGTCACTCTAAATCACCACATGGTCTTATTGGCTTAATGATTTTTTTTAAGTTTTTCTTAACGGCTGACTCAAATATTTTAATTATACTCCTAAATCTATATTTTTGTCCATCACGAGATCTCAACCCTCAACTAGGTGGGGAGAGGGGCGCTTTCTACACGTCTTGATACTGTGAGATCATATCCCTTTTGGTGCTTAATGGTTATTGAGTACCTAATAAACGATGCAATGGGCACCACCACGGAGGATGGTGGCTTTCCTGTGGTGATGCTATAAAAATATTTATCTAAACACACATCCTAACCTCACATGTATAGGAACCTTAGACAATACCCACTAATTAATTAAT
This sequence comes from Scalesia atractyloides, assembly GCA_947069175.1. Taxonomy (NCBI): domain Eukaryota; kingdom Viridiplantae; phylum Streptophyta; class Magnoliopsida; order Asterales; family Asteraceae; genus Scalesia; species Scalesia atractyloides. The sequence continues at coordinate 86,652,206 of CAMTDV010000021.1, forward strand.
AACGTTTGATTAATAACTTGTAAACCAAGTTAAACTGCCAGCCATCCTATGTCTTACAAGTTACAACCGTGTACAGACTCGGACACGGTAATTCCCAACACTAAAGATTTAACTACACTGGTTAACAGACAGATAAAATATGAATTTGAGCGTAAGTAAGATATTATAGTCATCGTCTTCATCTCTTGCAACAATCACAAGAAACAATGGTGCGTAATTTATGAATGTGAAGACAAAATGTACATAGAGAGTAGAGACTTGATGAGCAAAGTCAAATCCTCACAGAAGATTTTATAGTTGTGCTAATTGTGTAAAAGGCTCAATTTGGATATTAACCCTAATGCGGTTTTGATCAATTACATGCCAACTTTTCCAACTTTTATCTTAATCAATGGCATACGTCGAAAGTTTTATAAAGTTTTTAATCCATAGCTCTCAAATTAATAGTGTAAGGATATGATCTCTCATATGAACTCAATATGAAAATGACGATGATAGAATTAAAGTGGTTGAACTTAAAGAGTGTTTAAACGTAACCTATATCTTCCTAACCAATTGGTGTATGTTCGAGTGGTGGATAGTGAATACCATGATCATGGCTCGCTCAACCTCCTCCTCCTTTTTTTCTTGCTAAAGCGGATTCCAAAATCCGAATCCTACAAAAACAACAAATATTTTTTTGCTAGAGTATGATAACACACAATATTTTGTATACAATCTTTAAAAGACAGAAAATTGCACAATTCCAATAGAATATTAGGCATATTAAGAGCCAAAGGAGTTTTGATTAGAACACAAAAATCGAATGCAAATCGAACATAGTCAAGCCCTAAAAAGTAAAACATCTCGGCTTCTTATATATGAGCATAAACTTTGACAAAAATCGAAAGCTAGTCGAACGTAGTCTAGCAGCCTACATATCTTACAAATATTTTTATAAAAATTTAACAAAGCCACAAATATTTTTATGAAAATTTAACAAAGCCACAAAGAGTTAGGTGCTGTTTGTTTTTTCAGAGGTAAATTGTTTGCAGTCTGCGGACCACATCTGCAGCAGAAAAGGTGGACCAAACATCTGCAGTCTGCCATAAAAAGACTATTTGTTTTTTAACGTCTGCAAGTTGCTGAATGTCATACAAATCCTGATTACCATTTTATCACAATGAATATCATAAATAAGTTTTGAAAGTTGACTCCTTTAGAAAAAAAAAATGTGTTTTACGGACCCAAAATAAAACTTTAATTCATATTTTATTATTCCACTAGTTAACAAGATAAATTATCTACGGCACCTGTAAAAGCATTGAAATTTCAAGCCTTCCATTATTCATTTTCACAACCAAAATTTACTCCAATCGTTTTCATAAAATAAAATATCCACAACCCATAACCACTTCTTCCCGATTCACAAACAACACTCGACAATGTCACTGCTGTGGTTACCGGCGGTGCTCTTATTATTCATCCACACCTCCCACTCCCAGCAAACCTATGTCAACAACACCCAACTCGACTGCAGCGACACCTCCACCACCGCCTTTGGCTGCACCTGCAACGGCCTCACCACCGCCTTCGGCTACACCTGCAACGGCCCCGCCACCTGTTTACGCTACATAAATTTCGGATCACAACCACCACTCTACAGATGTGGGTGGCGGACGGTGGGGTGCCGCCGGTGGGAGGGTGGGTGGCGGACGGTGGGTGAAGAGGTGCTAGGGTTTTGTGGAGAAGAAGAGGTCTGCAACCCATGAAGACATTGATCCATGTCCGTAGCAAGAAGAGGTCTTGCAGACATTTTTAAACGAAAGACTTCGAAACAGATCATTTTTGAAAAAACAAAACAAACACCATCTTGGTTCCTAAACAGATCATTTTTAAATACTCTTTTGGGCTTAGGCCCAACATTACATAAACCAGTTAGATAGTTCACAGAAACTAATCAATTATCCACTTAAACGACAACGTTTCATTCGTTTTCCCCAAATCACTCATCATTTCAAACTCTGTAAACCCTAGACCAAAATTTCGCGCGAAAAGATCTTACAACTATGGCGATCGCGAGAACCGGAGTTTTCGTCGACGATTACTTGGAGTGTAAGCTATCTATCATTTGACATATTGTTTGAATCTGAAATTATTATTAATTTTGTTCTGATTTCGTTGGTTTTCTGTGTTGAATTTGGTTATTAGATGCAAACACATTGCCAGCAGAGTTGCAGAGGCTTCTCAACACCATACGAGAACTCGATGACCGATCTCAATGTATGTGTTTGTTTTCTTTCATACTGATACATATAGATATAATGTAATATACATATACATGTGTGTTTATGTGATTTGAAAGGATTGTGTTGCAATTGTGATAGTGTAGGGGCTTGAAATGTAACTTTTGAGTAGAATAGGGGGTGTTTGTGGATAATGAAGTAAGTGTTAGTTGGTTATTTTGGTGTACTTAAACAGTTAAACATATAGGTATGTAAATGAACTGAACGGACACGAACGGGGGACGTTCATGTTCGTTTGTTTAGCTTTGACCTAACATGAACAGTTGTTGGTTAAACGAACGGATTTTCTTGTTCATGTTTGTTCGTTAAGAATATGAACATGTTCGTGTTCGTGTTCATTCGTTAATATTCTATATTCTAAACAAACACAAATGAACAAATATAAATGAAATTTTGTGTTAATATTTAAATGAAAATAACCGGACAGACGTAAATTAAGGAACGTAAGCGAACGTAAATAAACGATTGTTCATGAACATAAATAAACGAACGAAACATGTGTTCATGTTTATTCGTTTAGTTAAATGAACAATTTTTTTTGTCCATGTTCGTTTGTTTATTAAATGAACAAACATAAATGAACTTCCCGCTGAACAATTCATCATCGGTTCACTGAACGTTTGGTTCGTTTACAGGCCTAAACACAACAATTAATGAGAATTGGGCATCGAGAATTTGAGTAGATATTTTTGTCTGAATGCTTTTGTTCTAACCGTAATAGATTGAAAGCGTTTTGAGAACTTTACAAAACCGACAGAACACTGGTTTGAACCATCAATAGTTTAATAATATGCAAAAACTTAAAGATGAAAAAGAAGATTGATAGATAGATGCTGTGCTGCAATTTCTGTGTTTTTAGCCTTGATATTAACATTAGTCCTAGTTTCCTATTGGACACAATGCAATTATGCAACCTGAAAGTGGACTCTGTTCACCTGGTATGATGACATACTATTGTGTTACAATCATAATAGTATAGGGACCTGAAATGTAATAGGGGGTATTTGTAAAAAAGTGAACTAAGTATCAGTTAGTTCGTTAATCTGGTGTACTACCATCAAACACAACGTGCTCCAAAATTGGCCTGTATGCAGACATTTACTAGTTTTGTCTCTATGTCTGTATTTAGGTTTTCTTGCATGGATACAAGTAATATATGATGTTATGCAACATTGATTTCTAAGTTTATAAAATGTTGATCTAAATGCAATCTTCTGTTTTTAACTGTATCATACCAGTTGGGTAGTTAAATGATCATGTCCTGATGATACTATTGGTAGTCAAACTTTGAAGACTTTTCTCAAACCATGCAGGACTTTTTAAGCTAGAGATAGACATATTATATCTACTTTTCAAAGAAACAATCTAGAGAGCGTATATTTGGTAGAAAACTAAGAGATTAGCGATGGTCAGTTAGATTGATCATGGTTTTTTTTTTTTTTTTTTTGTGTGTGTTACAGCAATGATAAATCAAACAAGGCAGCAGACAAAGAACTGCTTGGATAAGGCTTCTCAAAACTCCTACTATAAAGTCAATCATGAAGATGCTGACATGGATTTTGAGAAGACAAAGAGAGAGATCGAAGCTAATCAAGATAACGCGTTAAACCTGTGTACCGAGAAGGTCCTTCTTGCACGCCAAGCGTATGAACTTGTGAGTTTTAACATAAAATAATAACTTTATCTGACTGTTTATGCTCTCTCTGATTATCGTCTCAATCCAAATGTTGACTTTATTTGACTGTTTATGTTCTCTCTGATTATCGCAAATCAAAATGTTGACTTTATTTGGCTGTTTATGTTTATTTAAATTTACTTCCAGATAGACAGTCATCTAAAACGTCTTGACGAGGATCTGCACAACTTTGCTGAGGATTTAAAACAAGGTTTGCGTTTTTATGCAACAACCCAATATGAAATGTGTTACGTTTTTATGTTAATATATTCCTAGATATGTGATGTTTTTTTTTTTTTTTGGATTTTTTGCAGAGGGGAAATTACCAGCTGATGAACCTGCAATACTTCCTCCATTGCCTTTAGTTCCTAAAAACGAGAAGCGGAAGTTACCATATATAACACCTCTACCCAAGAAAATTGATTACAGGGATAGGGAGTGGGACCACCGAGATAGGGATTTTGAGCTCATGCCACCACCTGGCGGTTTCAAAAGGGATTATGCCACCCCTCTGGAGATCGATCAACCGATTGATCCAAACGAACCAACCTACTGTGTTTGTCATCAGGTTTCATATGGAGATATGATTGCATGTGATAATGAGAATGTAAGTTTATTGTGGTCAAACTTCGATGTTTGTTTGTTCTTATATGGTCAAACTTTGGTCACTGAATTTATCTGTTGTTGAAATGGGTCATTTTTGTGTGAAACGGGTGGGGCCGGATTGTGTTGACCCGTGAGTTTATTACGCTAATAATTTAACGGAAATGGTGGTTTTGGTGTTTGACAGTGTCAAGGCGGGGAGTGGTTTCATTACTCGTGTGTCGGGCTGACACCGGAGACGAGGTTCAAGGGAAAATGGTATTGTCCAACCTGCAGACAACTTCCACTTTAACATTCGAGTTTGTATGTGTAATGTATAACACCTCTCAGTTTCGTGTACTTTATGGAATTCTTGAAAGTTTATTTTAGACAAATTTTGGTGTAAAAGTTTAATTTAATAAATTTAGGGATCTATATAAACATAATTTTTGCAAAGTTTTCTAATATTTTAGAGTAAATTGCCATTTTAGTCCCTGAGGTTTGACCAAAATTGCCACTTTAGTCCAAAAAGTTTTTTTCTTGTCATTTTAGTCCAAATAGTTTTTTTTTCTTGCCATTTTAGTCCAAATAGTTTTGTTTTTTTGCCATTTTAGTCCCTGACTTTTGTCGTTCTTTGCCATTTTCATCAACCACCACCCACCCCAACACAACCTTCTATCATCGCCACCACCTGCCTGCAGCGTCACCAACCACCCACCACCCGTTTCCACCACCACTGGCCACTTTTCTGCCACCCATGTCATCAACCAACACCACCGCCATTATCGTAAAACCAACAACCACCGCCACCATCTTTACTGTAAACCGGCACAATACCATCCACATACCATCGCATCTGTAAAAGATGTGGTTTGACCAAAATTCACCTAAGTTAACTAATTTTTTTAATGAAGTTAGTGAGTTGGATGAAAATGGCAGAAAACAAAACTATTTGAACTAAAATGGCAAGAAAAAAAACTATTTGGACTAAAATGGCAAGAAAAAAACTTTTTGGACTAAAGTGGCAATTTTGGTCAAACCCCAGGGACTAAAATGGCAATTTACTCAATATTTTATAAAGTTTTGCATTTCATATTGTCAAATTTCAATTAGATTGTTTGTTTTATAGTGAAAATACATGTATTTATGGTCAAAACTTTCAATTTCTCTGTAAATCATGGATTTTTTTTCTTAGATAATCAGGTTTTTAAATAGCAAAACTTTTAACTAGTTTTTTTTATTGCAGTCATGAAATATTGAAATGTTAAAGAACAACAATACAAAACATCCCAACAGATTCATTTAAAAGTTTTTAGTTAGATCAAATAAAAATATTAATTTAATACTCTTCCATGACATCTGGAATGCTATGAGGGAGCCTCAGATTGTGTATGATCTTCAATAATCTATATAATTTCTAATCCAAATTTTTCACAAATGAAAAGAAACAAAGATCTCAAATTCAATCTATAAGAACGCTGGGTGTGGGTGGCGGTTTGGGGCGTGGCTAGCTAAGCAGGTGTGGGCGGCGGTTTGGGGCGTGGCTAGCCAAGCAACGCCGCTGAGCCAGCGTGGCCAGTGGCGTTGCCCTGCTGGCGTGGGACGGTCTTGGATAGTGATGTGGCTGGCCATGATTGGTTGGCTGAAGGTAGCCGTTGGGCTAGCCGTTTGGCCAATGGCCAACTATTAATTTTTTTTATTATATAAACCCAACCTATACTAAAATTAGTTTTATCCAAACTTTAAAATCTTCGATCTGATTTGGTAGAGCATGTTTCGACGCTAAACAAAAAACTAATCCAGTCAAGACAAATAAGTTCAAATCTTCGATCTGATTTGGTAGAACATGTTTCGACGCTTCCTAGATTCGACTACATCGACAACGAAAGTGAAGATGATTGATTATTTTTAGTAATGTAAAATTTAATACTTTTATGTATTTATTTTAGTTGTTTAATCTAAATTAAGTTGTTATGAAAATTAAATTTGTTAATCATATTATTACAACATAAAAAAATACAAAATTACACTTGGCTGGTGACGCCAGCCCACACCCTCAAAAACCCACGCTAGCCATCCCCCGGCTAGACCCCACCTCTGCCATATGTCAACCCATGCCCCCAACCCAAGCCCCACCACAACCCATAGTTTAAATAAACACCAAAACCAAACTATGAGCGTAAACAAAATACAAAACCGAGTTTAATTACACTCTTAAACTATTATTATTTTATATATGATACATAACTACTTAAATATCATTTTACGTATAACTATGATAAGGTATAAAATGATATCTATAGTCATATAAATTTATGTAAAAATTTTCTACACATACTTAAAAAAATAAGCAATATGAGCCTAGGTTGAGCTCGGCCTGTAAATATATATCAACCCAACTCAATCTTTATATATGACACGAACATACCGAATATGATATATATCAACAATAAAAACTAACATTGCCTACACAAATTTATAACACATATATCATTTTATTCTTCTTCTCTCCCTTGTACACATAGCAGTCGTTCTTTTGGACAACAATTCCTTGATTTCTTGCATTTTTTAGCATTTGAATTGCTAACCTTTTTGTTGTGAGTTAACCACTATGATGCCCCTTTGAGGACTGGCGTAGTCTTAATGTCTTAAATTTAGACATGTTACAAGTTTGGACTTTAGAATTAATGTATATTGAGAATGATAACTAGAACAACAAGACTATATTGGTTATTGATTACGTGAGTGGGTCAAAACCCACTTCCCCTCCCATAATAATGGAAGGAGACGAACAATTAGTTAAAACCACATCAGACAAGGAGGAGGTATCCCCTTGTCACCAGATGGGCAAGCACAAAGCCAACAAGCTAAGGCATATCAAGAAACGAATAAGGAGGAGATATTTATTCCTTAACAAGACAACAACTGTAAGACACGAAGATCTTCCAACTGTAACATGTACTCCTACCACTTAGCCTTGGATCTCCCAAGATTAACTGCTTTGTTATATTAATAATACACACTTTATTACCACTATTTAATCGTTGTAGAAACACTTATATGACTTGGAAGGAATTAGTCAGTCCAGACAAATTATTATGAGAAAGAAATAGGCATTGTAGTTGAGCCAAGTCAGCAAGATTCCCTGGTTTTAGAAACGTATTTATCTGAATATAATATAGAAAAAACAGGTAAAATATGAAAGTCTTCTGGTTGAGTAATACCCTCATGACTTTTCAAATGAGAGATATCAGTTGAAATCTCGCCTGAGAAAAACTTCACAGTTATGGATTTCCTCCCGAGTGGGTGAGGCGAGTCACCACGTCCATTCTTCAGGTGAAAAAGTGATCCCAGGTGTCCGGGCCATTGTCGTTCAAAATAAATTAATAAAATATAATGGCACCAAAAGTTTGATCATGTCATGCTTGATGCTGGGTTCAAAATCAATGAATGTGACAAGTGTGTGTATGTGAAGGACACATCTGATGGATATGTCATTTTGTGTCTATATGTAGATAATATGCTCATTGCTGGTAGTGATGACAAAATCATAAAATCTACAAAGAACATGCTAAAGGCAAGATTTGACATGAAAGATATGGGTCTTGCGGATGTGTTTTAGGGGTCAAAATCATACGAACCCAAAGTGGACTTGTTTTAAGTCAATCCCACTATGTGAACAAAATTCTTGAGAAGTTCAATGCAAATGACTCTAATGAAGCTAGAACTCCACTTGACACGAGTCAACATATAGCCAAGAATAGAGGTGAACCTGTAAACCAGTTGGAATACTCAAGAATTATTGGTAGCTTGATGTATCTCATGAGTTGTACTAGACCCGACATAGCATATGCTGTGAGTAAACTAAGTAGATACACGAGCACCCCAAGTTCAATGCATTGGAACTGTATCACTCGGTTGCTTCGCTACTTAAGATATACTCGGGAATACGGGTTGCATTATGAAAGATTTCCTGCAGTTATAGAAGCACACTGCGATGCAAATTGGATATCTGACACGAATGATTCCAGAGCAACAAGTGGGTATGTATTCACACTTGGAGGTGCTGCTATATCGTGGAAATCGTCAAAACAAACGGTTATTGCTAGATCCACGATGGAATCAGAGTTCATCGCTTTAGATAAAGTAGGTGAAGAAGCGGAATGGCTACGTCAATTTGTTGAGGATATACCAAGATGGCCTAAGCCGGCATCGGCCATTTGTATACATTGTGATAGCCAATCGGCACTTGGCAGAGCTCGTAGCACAATGTATAATGGTAGGAACAGACATATCAGACGTAAACATAACACGATACGACAACTAATCTCTACAGAAATTATCATTGTTGACTACGTAAGGTCAAAGGATAATATCGCGGATCCGTTAACAAAAGGCCTAAGTAGAGAGTTAGTACAGAAGTCGTCCATGGGAATGGGACTAGAGCCTTTGAAAATATAAGTTCATATGATGGAAACCTAACTCATAGACTGGAGATCCCAAGAGCTGAGTTCAATAGGAAAACCTAATTGTATGAATTAGTGAGGTCACTGTGGGGGATAACCCTACGTATATATGTAAGGGAGTGTACTGTAAAAGCTTAGTAAACTTCCTAGTCCATTCCTAAAAGTGACAAGTGTGAGGCTAAGCCTATGGCTTTTAATGATTCGACTAAAGTAATCATACATAGTGAATCACCTATGTGAAAGAGAAGTGGGGTCGCTTCGAAGGGTATTGTTGGGGCACAATACTTAATGGCTCTCGCAGAACCATGCTCATGTTCATGACCATAACGAACATAACTATGAGGACTTGACTTTGTCAGGGAGAGTCTTGTATGAAGTGTATTGTCGTCCACACAAACGGCAGACGAGTTCAAAGACATCAACGTCTACTCAAAGCCAGTGGGCTAAGTGCGCTTTATGAGCGAAGGTTCAGAGGATAACACCTACCTGTCGTATGCAAAACTCAACTGCTGAAATATAATGGGAAATATGTAGTTTTTGAGATCGACCTCCATTCATGTTGGGGATTGTTGGAAATTTGGGTGTGTGAATGAAGTCTCAAATTGGTAAAACCACCTTGTCCCACATAGGTGTGGGAACAAAAGAAATTGTTATTTATAAGGTAAAGCATTTACCTAGTTAACATAACTTTGAACATGTTTTACCAAAAGTCCTACGCGCGTGCGCGCAGGGGGTGCAAAATTGGAACCGGAATTTAGTCGAACTCGTGTGCGCCCGTACGTCCTGCAGACACGAATGCAGTTCCAAAAACCTGGGGCCCGCGTGTGCCTGTTTTTGCACTCTTCACTCGAGACTGTAACGGTTAAATTCTAATGGGTTTTTTGAAACCGAAATTATTAGTGAGAATATCATTGGTTTCGGTTATGATTGTCATCAGTTTCGAAACTGAATAGTTTTAATTCGTTTCGGTTATGATTGACTGCAATGATGAGGCCAGAATCAGTTATGATCCGTGGCTATAAAACCCAATGCAGACAACCAGTTTCGACACACCATAACCATCTCTTCTCTTCTCTCTCAATCTCTGCTACAACCTCTTCCTGTTTACTTTCAGGCAAGTGTTTCAAGTCCGGCAATACTCGGTTGCTGTTTCGAACCGGCGTACCCTGGGAACAGACGGCGAATCTGTTTAAGGGAATTGTGTCAAACACAAGCCCGGTTCACGTTAACTGTTTATTTATGTTTCTGCAGTTCATACTTGTTTCGTATTCTGTCTTTTAATCAGCAGCCGTTTTTCTAACATGAACGACTCAGGTTTATATCTGTAGCAGACTAGTGGAGAGGATGTTGAAGGAAAGCTGATGGTGGTGATAACAGGTTTGGTGACGTTTGAATATGGTGTTGGTGCAGGGGGTTGAAGATGGTGGTTGTGCGATAGGAGGTGGGTGGTGGGTGTCAAGGTGGTGGTGGATGATGGTGGTGGTAGTGGTGGTGGGTGATAGTTGAGGTGGTGATGGTGCCACATAAACATCGACCAATAACAAGATTTTGTGTCACATAAACTGTCACGTCAGCAAGAAACTAACTTTGTTAAACCCTGGTTAGAAAAGGCTCGGTAGAGAAAAATAGTTTGCAAGTTGGGAGTATCAGAGGAGATTTTTTTAAGTTGGGAATATTGTGGGCCAATGAGTGAAAGTTAAGATTAGTAAAATTCTTTTTTATTGAAGACAAATCTAAATAGACTATAATACCCCTAAACTTAACATAAAAATATGAAGAGACCCAGTCAATTAACGATCAACAAACAGAATCTATGACCAGGGACTCAGGGACTTAGATGACTAAAATCTACAACTATAAAAACTAAAAAAAAAAGTTAGAAGCTCTTCGTGAAGAGTCGTGTAAACCACATAAGTTGCAATTTACTCTTAATAAAATAAAACACAAAGTTTAGAATATTTTATTTTAAATTAATGTACTTATACATCATTGTGTAACCATTACCGACGTATTGAATCTTTCTTCCTTTTTTAATTCAGTCAAACTTAAAAAAAAAAATCTATCCTCAGGACTTTTATCATTTCTTTCTCAACCATTCATGGACCATCTTCTTTAGTTCTTTGCATCTTGATGGTTTCTACATATATCCTCTAACAAGATGAACCAACCTTAAACATAAAACCTCATTCGTACGACACATAAAATGTTTGGATCTTTGTCGGAAGAAGTTGAAGTCAAGGTGGCAGCAAACAAAGCCTGGCAGCTCTACGGTACGATCAAACTTGGAGAAATCGCCGCTAAACACACCCTTGAGCACATGGAAGTTATTGAAGGCGATGGTGGTGTTGGTACCGTCATCAAGGTCACTTTTAAACCAGGTACTAACGTTTCCTTGGTGTTTTGTTGACTATCTTGATATGTTCGGACGGGTGGAATTCACTACTAAAAAACTCGAAAAATCCTACCAAAATCTCTGACTAAAATGTCCGACAAAAGACTTTTTCGAAAATATGGTCAGTTTTTTAGTAGTGGAACTAAGGGGCGGCAAGAGGTCCCTTCAGAATTTGTTGGATTTTTATATATAAAATTTGAGTTTTTTAGTAAGACTTTGAAACCTCTAGTTGTGACTAGCAAATAAGAGAACAATACGATGATCATGACTAAAAAGTTATGGTTTCGTCATTATTTATGTCTGCTATGACAGACATGAAAACATTGACCGACCTAGGAGGGTGTGGGCACCCCCTACCCTTCAAAGATTGATTTTTTTAATTAAAAGCTCTATGATCATGTGATTTTAGAAATAGCGGATTTTTAAGATTTTGATAGTGATTGTGCAGAGTCTCGGGTTTCATATTGCAAGGAAAAGTTCACGATGATCGACAATGATAAAATGGTGAGAGAAGTGGAGATCATAGAAGGAGGATATCTAGATTTTGGATTTACGCTCTATCGAATTCGCATTGAGGTGAAGGACAACCCGAACGACGAGACGGGTTCATCGTGTGTTGTGAAAATGACAATCGAGTACGAAGTTAAGGAAGAGGCGGCTGATAACGCGTCACTTGCCACCATCGAACCGTTTGTTGTTCTTATGAAGTTCGCAAATGAACATCTCTTGAGTTCTACTTAAGTCAGGTGTTTTCAAATATTAATAGAGTTGTTACTCCCCTTAGGTCAAAGCAATGTTTTAATGTATTACATGACAACCTAAATAAAAGCTTTAATTTAGATTCAGTGAATACTTTGTATTATCATACACGTGTAGAGTGAATATAAAAAAAGAAATAAAGAATGATCAAATCAAACAATATTAACAAACGAAACATAACGAGACAATGTTTTTATTAGATCTCTATTGTGTTATCAAATGTTAATGAAGTAGTATGTTCAGGCTTTATAGCCTTGTGGCATTTTGAGTGGGATAAAGTTTTGGGACTAATAGGTCCTGGGTTCGATTCTCACAAGGGGGTTTTCCTATATTTATTGGGTTTCCTTCTGAATTGGTGAGGCATTATTGCCTAGTAGAGATAGATATAATCAGATGATTCCGCTGGTAGCACGATGATACTCCGATCTGTCAATCATTCAAATTTGACGTTCAAAAAATAAAAAAAGTATGTTCACTCCTGTATTACGTCACAAAGAATGATGTAACATCCACCTTGGAAGAATGCCATATCACACTAGATTTTAATCAATGAAAGTATATTATCAAAATCATTATATAAAGTTTCCCAAAATACTACAAACCATAAAACTTGAATTCCATGTTGGACAAGTCTACACTACATTTCATCAAATTTTAACATAAATATGAACTCAGCTTGTGGTTTTTGGTTTCGATATTTTTCCACTATCGGTGTTGAACTGATATTGTGCCTCCATAATCGGTACAATGTTTGGTCTGTGTTTCTTCTTATTTTTTATGTCGTTATTTTCGGTACTTCGATACCAGTACTGAATAATTTTTGTTTGTCATAGCATTCCACAATCGTGAAGGGCCCTTCAAGGAACTTGGTGTATGTGTAGCGACAATTTTTAAATCTTCCCGGTCGTTTGCAGTGGCTTACAACCATAATTTTTTTTCTTTTTTGATCTCTTCATAAGCGATGTTTTAAATTTATAACTTAGCCATAATTATACCCAAAATTTTGTTTGTTGAAGAAGACGTTGTAGCCCGTTTTGTCTTGTCCCTTCCTCATTGGGCATCTTAACGGTGCTTCTTTGTTGGCAGATTAGTTCCTTCTCCATGATTATAATTTATATTTTATTATATAAACATAAATTTTTTAAATATTTTAGATTAAACGTACCCATCATTGTGTAAGAATTATCGATGTAAAGTTAGTTTATTAAAAATGAACGCAAAACTTATTTATTAAAACATAAAACGTAATATTATTATTACTTTATCATTTGTCTCTCAACCACGCATGAACTGTATTATTTGTATCTTTATGGCTTCTACATATACCAAGATGAACCAATAATAAACATAAAACCTCATACATACGGCGGATAAAATGTTTGGATCTTTGTCGGAAGAAGTTGAAGTGAAGGTGGCAGCAGAGAGAGCCTGGCAGCTCTACGGCACGATCAAACTCAGGGAGATCGCGGCTAAACACACCTTTGAGAGCATCGACATCATCGAAAGTCATGGTGGCATTGGGACCGTCATCAAGGTCACATTCAAACCAGGTACTAACGTTTCAAGGGTTCAATGGGTTGACCCATTTTAAAATGTATTTTACGAGTATATAATAACTTAAACTATTTGGGTACGTTTTATACCATAGTTTAGAATTAAAAATAAATCAGCTTGGTTTTAACATAGTTGCTTAAAAATTAATGTGTAAATTTAATTTTTAGTTAAAAATTAACATAGTATGTAAAGAAAAGTTAAATAAATTTTCTTTTGGTTTAATAGGTTGTGTTCGTGTCAATATATATGTGAATTCATGTGTCTTGTCGTGTTCGGGTTCATACGTGTGACATGATTTTTAGGTTCATGTTGAGTTAGACATGTCAACATACAAATACGACATGTTTAACAACCCTAGGGTGTGGGCACCCCTTACCCACAAATTTTCTTTTTTTTTTTTAATTTGAAAACTATATATTCATGCTTACAAATTGCGGATTTTTCAAGACTTTGTTAATGAACTGTTCAGAGTCCGGGATTTCATATTGCAAGGAAAAGTACACGGTGATTGATAATAATAAGATGATGAGAGAAGTGGAGATCATAGAAGGAGGTTATCTAGATTTCGGATTTACGCTTTATAGAGTTCGCATTGAGGTGAAGGACAAGGCGAATGACAAGACGAGTTCATCATGTGTTGTGAAAATGACAATCGAGTACGAGGTTAAGGAAGAGACATTAGATAATGCATCACTTGCCACCATTGAGCCACTTGTTGTTCTTATGAAGTTGGGGAACGAACATCTCATAAGTACTACTTAAGTCAAGACAATGTTTTTTTTTATTGTCTAGTGTGTTATCAAATGTTAATAAAGTAGTTTTGTTCACTCATGTATTTAATACATGACAAGCTAAATAAAAGCATTCACTAAAAGTTCATTTAGTACTTGAATTCAATTGTCTCATTCTCATAGACGTATTTGAGATTATATGAATATAGATGTAACATCTATCTTGGAAGAATGACATATCACACTAAATAACTCCATCAAACTCTAATCATAAAAATACGTACCTTATCAAAATCATCAAATATAATTGACCAATATATACTAAAACCGTAGAAAGTACAAAGTTTTGGTTTAATTAGTGAATATTGAATATGTTGTATAATTTTGGAATATTCAAAGCCTTTTTGGATGTCACCAATTTTTAGTAGTAAATTTTTGTGTAACCATAACGTAGGTCATAAGGCGATTGCAAGCTTGAAACAGAGCCCTGTCGCTAAATTGGCAGACAGATTCGGTCGCCAGAGTATCTGGTCGCATTAGTCTTCAATTCTACCATTTCAGTCATGAATAGTTTCGGTTGTAATTGAAGTCTATAAAAAATTAGTTGCAAATTTGGCGCAAAGAATATTATGTCGCAAATATGGTAGCGAATATATCAACGAATTTCCCAAAGTCAAAATCAGTCGCAACAATATTTTGGTCGCAAAAACATTTGCCATCTAGGCTTAAGTAATCATCGCATATGTCGCAAAAAGGTATTTACGATTGTTTTGATGGTTACAAACAATATTGTAAAACAAGGTCTCGGAGACCGAGTACTCCCCGAGTAATCGCTATAAGGTAGGTTGCCGAGACGTCTTTTTTTAACTCTGCCGAATTACTCAGAATCGAGTAAACGCGGTCAACCTCGGCCAAAATCGAATCTAATAGGTCAACTCGGGCTGAGTTTGACTTTAAAGAAAAATAAAAATAATTCTTATGTCTATCATATTTTAGAATTAATATCATTTTCAAATACTTTACTATTTGAACATGTATTTTTTATATTGATACTCACGAATTTTGTTATATATATTAGTATACTTATTATATTTTATATATATATAATTTCTCGAAAACTAATTTCTTTATAACTTAACATGTCCAGATTCTCACTCATCACTCTCCGTCTAGACTGAATACTTTCAACTTCTCAATCGACCCCACCACTGACAATTTTTGTAACCGTGATTGCAAAAATTTTATTTTAGTAGTGTATGTTACCCCGGTAGGTGGTTGACATGAAAATTTCAATATAGAATTGTAATTTTTTAATTAAATAATACATATAATAACGGGTTATGCTTATAAAAATAATCAAAAGTTTTAATATTCAACACTAGTCTATTGCCTCTTTTTATAATGGCTATATCCCCAACTTCTTTTTATGAGTGACGTGTAGAATATATTAAAATCTAGAAGTCTATGTTGACACCGTATGTATAAAAATAGATATACTAAGGACTGGGTGCGACAAGAAAGAACAAAAACTAAAGAGTAAACTTCCGTTTTGGTTCATGTGGTTTGGTCGTTTTAACGGTTTTGCTCTAAACCTTTAAAAATAGTCATTTTGCTCCAATAATTTGCTATGTTTTCTCCATTTTGCTCCCCGCCTATAACTCCATCCAAATTGATTTTAACTGAAAGGGTATTTTGGTAACTTGCCACATAAAAATAAATATATTTTAATAATTTACTTATATAAATATTTATATGATATATACACACATTACAATCATTTACACACAATTTCTTCTCTCTCTGCATATCTATCTCTCTTCTTCATCACAACCCACCACCGATCACCACCCACCCAACACCAGTCGCCACCCAACCACCCACCGGTCACCACAAACCACCTCATCGGTCACCAGACCCCACATCCTACTACTACCACCCCTCTCCTTTTCCTTGCCACAACAGCCATCTGCTATGACCACAACCACCTCCTACAACCACCGAAACCACCGACCCCTACCACTACAATATTGCTCTTATCGACAAGGCGGAACCCTAAACGGCGGAACCGTAACGTCTCCGTCATTTAATCGAGGTCTGAAGCCTTTGCCGGAACCCTAACAACTTCTAATCGGGGGCTGAAGCCTTCGACGTCATCCAGCACCACCTCCGCTGCTGCCACCACATCCGCCGCCGCCACGACCGCAACACCTACATCCCTACCAACGACACCGACTCATCCAGATTCCAAACTTCATAGGTTGTTAAAAACTGCTGAATTGCAGTTTAATCAGTTTGTTGAGTCCGGAAACGACGCCGTTGAGGATCTCTGGTCGATGATAACCGTCTCCGGAGATCGGAGAGTCGTCGTATTTTGCCGGATATCCACGATCTATTTTCTTCGGTCAATATCACTGCATTAGTGTTTAGAGGTGGGGTGATTCTGAGAGACGGTTTTGGTTTTGTTTTTGGGAAGATGTCGGCGGTGGTGGCTTTTTAGGGAAGATGGTAGGTTGTGGTGGTTATTTCTGCAGGTAGCAGGTGGGGGTGGTGGCTGTTAGGGTTACTAGTGAGTGGTGGTGGTTGTTGACGATGAAGAAAAGAGAAGTGTAGAGAGAGAAGAGAGAGAGAGAGATGGGGGGTACAAAGAGGCTGTAGAGATAATCACGGTTTATGTTATATATTATTATTATATATATAATATATAATCTTTAATCTTTATTTTTAGTTTTACTAAAATACTCTTAGTTTTATACTTAAAGTTACCAAAATACCCTTTCAGTTAGTAAACAATTTGGATGGAGTTAAAGGCGGGGAGCAAAATGGAGAAAACATAGCAAACTATTGGAGCAAAATGGCTATTTTTAAAGGTTTTGGGCAAAACCGTTAAAACGACCAAACCACAGGGAGCAAAACGGAAGTTTACTCAAAATTAAATAATTAAGCGAATATGATATTTTAACTAGGTTAGTTCCCCGTGTGTTACACATATTGAATAATTTAAACTATATAATAAATATTTCTTGTAAATGCAAACCAAAGATGGAAACATTTATATACCAAATCGACATAAATGAGTTAATATAAAGATGGTGTATGTTACTATTATAAAATTCATGAAAGAAACATGTAATTAAATTGTCGTTGAAAATAATACAAAAAATATATTATATTATGTAATACTTATTATTGTATTTACGTATTACATTATATTCAATGAGAAATAAAAAGTTACAATTATAATTCGCACATTACCAAAAATAATTTGAATCAAAAAAATATTCACATAATTATTAGATTTTTAGCTTGATTTTAGCGACGTATTGCAATTTTTATTGTATATTTAAAGTTACATGGTAATAAATTATGAAAATAATATGTTGAGTAAAGTATATGGATCATCCCTGTAGTTTATCAAAATTTTGAATTTAGTCTCTAATTTTTCAAAATTAAATGAACACTATACATGGTTTATAATAACAATCAAGACATATATTTAGTTTATAATAATATGACAAACAAATTAAGGATCTAAGTACGAACAATCAAGCTATATATTTTCATACTCTTAATTAGCAACTTTAGTATGCATTGGGTATGTTATGGGTCGTTTTTAAAAAAAAAGTGGAAATTTTACTTTTAACCCAAAGCTTTCCATTTTTTACTATTTTAACTCTCACAAAATTGGTATTTTTACTTATAACCCAAAACTTTTCATTCTTTTTAATTTAACCTCTCAATTTTTTTACTTCTAACTTTGGTTCTCTATACTTTTCATCTTTAGCAAATTTTCTTTTGTGTTCGTACTAAATGTTGCGATTAAACAACGCAACATACGTGCGGTTCAGCGTTGTTACGTCTATTTTTTCCCATTTGACAGGTCCGTCGCAACACACGGATCCTAGATCGACTTAGTTGTTTTTTATATGTTTTACGTTTCGGTCAGATCTTCCCATTAACACACCGCAACTTCATGTTGGTGGTCGTTGACACTTGGCAGTGGTATGACATTGGTGCTATTTGGCATGGTTTTAAGCTTCCGTCGCAACGCAGAGGTTGCTTAATTCTTGTTTAATTTAATAATAATAATAATAATAATAATAATAATAATAATAATAATAATAATAATAATAATAATAATATGACAAAACAAATATAGAACCTACCTTATATACACAATTTCTTAAAATAAACTAATAGACAATAATTAAAATCCTCATAATAAATAAATGAGAAATTTGAGTGTGTTCCCTTAATCAAACGAATTTTAAATTTATCGTTAGAAATTTTAATAAAAAACATGTTTCGCTAATAAATAATTATGAATTTTTTTCAAAAAGAGATTAAATTAAAATTAAACTAAATAATAATTATAGAGATTAAACTAAATAATATTTAATAGAAACGTTATCTACAATTAATTAGAAGAGATTAAACTAAATAATAATTATTCATAAGATACATGGCCTAATATGATGACAAGTGTCCCAAAAATGGTTTCTTTTATTATATAGTATAGATTCATTGCAAAAACCTACAAGTACCTAGACTTACATACACACGTAGAGGTGTACAAAAAAACCGGTTTTAGGACCGAATCCGGTTTTTTTTAACTGGTCTTTTTAAAAACTGATTCCAACCCGAACCGAACCGCCGGTTAGTATCTAGTTAGGGATCTTGATCTTCGAAATCGGTTTAAAAAACCGGTTATACTATTTTGGGTTCCCATCGTGAAAAATCGGTTAATCGGTTTTTTTTAACCGGTATTTTCCCACACAAAAATAACCGTTTCGATTAAAAACCGGACCAATTTTTTTTTAAAAAATAACCGATTTATACACATACACGTAAACAATAAAACATGCTAGCTGAACTACCCCACTACTCATTAAACATGAACATGCAACACATTTCTACACAACTTATCAACTAGTAGACCACTTCTTTTGAACGTCAAGGAATGATGTGACACCACCGTGACACCGGGCGCTATGGCTAAGCTAGACTACTCGACTGCTGCCAGCCCCTTGGCTCTTCCAGATGTGCGGAAACCCGATCTCCACCCGCCTGAAGGCACGGTAGTATAATAATCGGTAAAACCTCGCCTTCCATCCAAGACGAAACGGCGCCACCCGTATTCAATCTTCACCTGGATGCCGAGGAAAATAATGAGAAGAGTGGGAGTCGAACCTGGTTCACAAGGAACACTAAGTCTTTCCCCAACCACTCCACCACTACCTTAGTGACAGACCACTTCTACTAATTTACTAAACCAACCGATAAAAACAACAATTTGTCCCGCCTTAGAGTGTGTTTGGGTTAGCTTATTTTGAAGCAACTTATAACTTATTGACTTATAAAAGTTAATATGTTGTTTTTTATAATGTTTGGGTTAGCTTATTTAAGTTGTTTTTATGTGTTGAGAAGTTGTTTTTTAAAAGTTAGTATTTGTAACTTATAACTTATACTTATATAAGTTAAAAAGTTGTTTTCGAGAAGGAATCCCGAGCACCCCTTAGACCACTTGTGGTTCAACATAATGTCCCGTTATCATAGCGCCCCGTAGACAAAGCTTGGACTAACCCATTCTTTAGCTATAACGTTAATGACCTCTTTAATAGTTAACACAGTTAACACCCACAGCACTGTGTCAAAAGGCGTTATTGGCTGATGTGGGTTGAGACATTACGCCACAACAAATATCCTTATAAAATCATGAAAAAAGCCCATCATGTTTATAAAACCCCTAAACCTATGGTCACGTCTTGCCATGTTTCAAAAATACATCGTGGCGGTTTCCTCACATACCAACAATTTAGCCATAATCTCATTTCCGATCAAAACCACACAATCAACTACACCAAAGCTAATCAAAGGTGGTGGTGAACACTCCATTGGTTGTAGCTGCAGCCAACATCTCCGCCGATATATGCCGATACGTAGCGTGCAACTCTGAAACATTAAGCAGTGAACAAGTTCTTCATCTACTTTTCTGCTTCCCGTTACAACAGTTTCGCCGATTTGCACGTTGTTTGTGGACCTTCTCTTCATCGTCTTATTCGTTTTCGTCTGATGAAGATTCACACTCGGATTGATTGATGGGCGGACCTATAGTGTTACAAGGGGTAACCTCCGTTGCTCCTTGACACTCCGACAGTAATGTAATTTTGGAAAAATTTGACGTTTTTTCGATTTCGTTACCTCTGTTTTTTTTGAAACGTTACCCCTATGCGGATGTTCTAGATCCGCCAATTGGATAGTAATCTGTAAGGTGATGGACCTCCGGTGTACAGTTTCTTCTATTTCTGTTTGGTTTAGTAATATTATGGTACTGAGAGTTTAATTTTCGATTGTTGTTGATGATGATGATGATGATGATATTGGTTACTTAGATCATTCTTATTTTATGTTTTGAGTTAATCACTTTTTGTTTATCGGCAATGGCGGATCTAAGAACTTTTTTACTAGGTTCCTTTTCATAGATTCTCATTAATTCTCGCTATTTCTTTTTCCAAATGATACAAGGTTCTCAGTAATTTTTTTTCATTTTTTTCCAAACCGAATGGGCTCTTAAGAACCCACAATAGTTGCCTAGATCCGCCCATGTTTATTGGTTACACGTACTCCTCTACATTTGTCTTTAATTATAAGTTGTATGGAATATTAAGGATGAGATTTAATTGCCAAATACCAATAATGTACTTGCTTTTAACGATTTCAGTATTTTTGTGCTATAGGTATCGTACTGACAAAATCGATATACAGTATTCGGTTTATACTTTAGCTCCTTTTCGGTTTTGATAGTTTTTGATACGGTACTAACAACAGTCTCATCCCTATCATGGACCTTATATCCGAGTCTTTGATCTTCAACCGTGAGAGATTAATTGTTAACAACAATATTTTTCCAAGAAAAGATTTATTTAGTACATATCGTGCTTTGAATACATAATCAAATTTAAGGAGAGTATAATATAAATGTATATGGTTAAGTAAATGGTTTATTAAAATATCTACTCACTTTATTAGTTAAAATTATCAACATATGATCATATGTATGAGTGAAAAGGAAATCCACTCTCACTAGACAACAACACACATGACAACATCTAGAAAGTGTCGAACTTGATAGGATTTGCCTTAAATGATGCAAAAGTAGAGTAAATTTTACATAAAAATGGTCCAGGGCTTTAGGATTGATTAAATGTTCTCTTATTAAACAATCATATTTGATAAAACAATAAAGAATTGCAAAATTCTATAATGAAATTAGAACATAAGACTATATGTATTGGTCTCGTTAAATTGGTGTCATGTCACTTTATATATGCATAGTTGTTCCATTTTTCACCCTTATTAAATGTGTGTAATGCGATTGGTCAAAATGTGTGTAATTTTCGTCTCACGCTCGTGACTTTCCACACCGACTCTTCCATCACGTCCAAGGGCAGTGCTTCACTTTGTTTGGGGTTGATGTTACGGTCGGTGTGAAAACATTACTACAATCTATAAAAGGTGTTTTTAGACCTTTTTAAACAAGCATTAGATACCAAATATATTAAAAACACAAAAATGTGTACATATTCCATTATCACCAACTTAGCCAAGAGTAAATAGTAATACGAACCGAAGCAACTCAACTCAATCGTTCCAATTGAGCTAGATTGAGCTTGTTTACATGTCACCTTCAACTCAGACCAGTTTATGGCTCGATAAGTTGACTTGTTTTTGTAAGCTAAGTATATAGATTTATGAAGTCAAAGTAGATCGATGGTCAATTAGTCACAATGAAACGATGTAGGCGTTGGATGGGAAGATGCAAATGAAGGGATGTGTGAGTCAAAGGTGATGCAACACTCAGTTATGAGGGTTGTAAATGTAGCATTCGAAGCTGATGATAAGCGAAAGAAAGGTTGTAGCAATCGAAGTGGATGATACGCGAAAGACGGGTTGTAGCTGTCAAATTTCGTTCGAGGAGACTTGAATATAGGAGGTTGAGGACTCGCCATAAGAGAAGAGAAACATAAAATAAAAATAGGATATAGGAAAATTCTAGTGAGATATATTAGGAAGAGTTAAATGTCATATTCGTCCCTATGGTTTGTTTACTTTTGCCATTTCAGTCCAATTTTAAAAAATGCACTAGTTTCCGTTTCCTCCCTGAAATATTGGAAACGTGTCATTTCAGTCCAAAAATTAAAACCCAGTTAAGTCATACATGTTTACCGAAGAGTATTTTTGTCCTTTCATTAGTCAAACATAAAATAAGGTGAAAATAAAAAAAATATGAAGACAAAAATACCCTTCATTAAACATGTCTGACTTAACTGGGTTTAATTTTTGGACTGAAATGGCACGTTTCTAGTATGTCAGGGAGGAAACTGATGCATTTTTTAAAATTGGACTGAAATGGCAAACCACAGAGACGAAAATGGCAGTTAACTCTATTAGGAATAATGGATTTTAATAATCCTAACTATTAGCCGTTGGCCGGCAAATGATCCCAACTTAAAAAATAATCAGTGGTGATCCCACATTTTCACATATTGTAAACTAATGAACTTTTACTAAAGAACCGTAATTACTTTTTGTCCCCTTATCCTTTTCGGTTTAGTAAATTTCCATTGGTTTACAATATATGAAAAGGTGAGACCACCACTGATTATTTTTTAAGTTGAGACTGTTACCGGCCAACGATTGATAGTTAGGATTTATTCCAATATATTATTCAGACTCTCATTTGTTTTACTTGGGGAATAAACTTTGTGCTTCACACATAGGCTAACTAAGCCCAAACTTCATCACCGTAATTTTGAACCATGAAATATGTATGATCAATCATACTTGGAAACAAAAACTCAACCAAGGTTTACTGTTCACATCACATGAACCCTGAAAATTCATGTATCATATTTGAGCTTGAAAAAATGTGTCTTTAGGCCTTAATGAAATTAGGTATTGGGCTCACTAAATGTGTTTGTATAGGTATACCCTATTAAAATAAATTTTACATATACATAATGGTTTTTTTTTTAAATAACATGTCCTTTGAAATATCGGACCCTGACTGGTGGCCCTTCCCACCCATAGCTAGGGCCGCCCCTGACAGAGTGAAATCAAAATCTTATAATGATTTAAAATCAAGAAAAAGCAACAAGTTATTGTAAACTACTTCTCTAACTTTTGTTAAGGACTGTTTGTTTGATAGAATATATTTACTTAGATGCGCTTCTTGCCCTCCATCTTCTAGTCAATTACAACTTCACCCTCTTTCTTTCCTTTATTGTAGTCTAGTACATGTACCTTTTTTTATAAGCCTAATGTTATGAAACAAACTATGGGTCCAAGCACATTGAAAAATCGAAAGAAAAAGATTCTTTATTTTCTTTCATATAGAAAAGTAGATAGACATAGTAGAACCAGGACAAAAATATTGCTCAACAAGTTGTATGTTGTTACAATAAGTTACTCGTAAAAATAATAAAAGGATGTTTTTTAAATTCGACGATAATACATGAAATTAAAGTGAATTTGTTCGTGATTTTTTTGTTATTGTATATGTAGAAACTTGTATCATATAAAAAGTATTGCATGAATGAGCGGACAGAAGATCGGGGAACTGAGGATAGAGAAAAGAGAAGCAGATTGTGGTGCTTACGTAGCCGTGTCCAAATGAACCACCCGGTGAAGATGCTGTTAATCATGTTTGATTATGTAGTAAATGACAAACCAGTGAAAGCCTCCCGAAAAATACCCCATAATATTCTAACAATCAAACAGATGGGTAATATATCATGGTTTGGATGTTAGAAATGATTCATGATAAATGGAAGTGGAGATATTATACGCCCCTATAAACATATATCATATCATTTTTGTTAAAAAAAACCACTTATACCGTATATACCGGACAAATGTATAATCTATATACGATATAAATTATAAAAAATTATATATCTACATTCTATACATACCTAACGGTAAACAATCTCATAAATCAAAATAAGTGTATACATATAAAAAAAAGAAGAGTTAAATGTTGGTTTGAACCATTTTGTCAGTTTAGTCCAAAGGTTTCAATTTTCCCCTGTGGGTCCAAAAAGGTTTTATCGTTGCCATTTTAGTTCATTGGGTTAACTTCATCCATTTTTATGTTAACCGGAAGAGCATTTCGGTCATTTTATATGGCCGAATTGTCCTTCTAGTTAACAGAATTACATATAAATGACCAAATTGTTCTTCTAGTTAACAGAAAAAATGGATGAAGTTAACCCAGCGGACTAAAATGGCAACAGTGAAACATTTTTAGACCCACAAAAGAAAAATGAAACTTTTGAACTAAACTGATAGAATAGCTCAAACCATAGGGACTGAAATGGAATTTAACTCAAAAAAGAAGATTTGCCTCTTTGCTGAAATTTGGACCAAAGTGATGCTGTTGGGCCGTTGGCAGCTTTGGCTTGACAATTGCCTTCAACAACTTTTGACGCATTAATTAATTATATTTTTATATTAATAAACTATCATATCATATTTAATTAATCCAAAAATGGCCGAAATCGTCAAACTACTCACCTCTCTTCTCCACGATCGCCGTCGTATTCCGCCATGGCTTCAACTACTCAAACCCCTTCTCAGGTAACTCTTTTTTTTTTTCAGTTTATTTTCAAATATTCTTTAATTTATTTAGATCTTAATCTTAAAAATTGTTAGTTGTGTATATTATTCATTAAATCAATATTCAAATTTACCAAATTACTGCAATGATCGTTTTTTGTTGTTGTTTATTGGATTAACTAGATTGATGATGCTGATGAAGTGTTTCAGCTGATCACAGCTCATCAGGTACTTTTGTAACATGAATTTTTATCAAGTGTGTGTGTGTGTTTTTGTGTTGGTTTAACCTAATTACAAGGTAATATTAGTGATAGATAGAAGCTCATCGAGCTCGTTTAACATATGAAAGTTCCGC
This sequence comes from Scalesia atractyloides, assembly GCA_947069175.1. Classification (NCBI taxonomy): domain Eukaryota; kingdom Viridiplantae; phylum Streptophyta; class Magnoliopsida; order Asterales; family Asteraceae; genus Scalesia; species Scalesia atractyloides. Next base: position 86,677,619 of record CAMTDV010000021.1, read on the forward strand.
TCGATTCGAGCTTTGTTTCTAAAACTCGAGCTCGGCTTGTAGGTAATTTTTCAAGCTTGAGCTCGGCTCGGACTCGATTCGTTTAGTATTTATTAATTATAATTATTATTATTATACATATAATTTAGTTATTTTTTCATATTTTTATAAATGGTAATTCTTATTAGTTAAATATATTTAATATATTAATAAAAAATTATATAAATAGAGAGCTCGTTTAGGCTCACGAGCCGGCTCGAGCTCGATAAGTGAAGCTCAGCCTCGGGCTCGTTTAGTAAACAAGCTTGTTTTTAGGCTTGGGCTCAAGCTCGAGCTCGTTCAAGCTTTTTTTCGAGCCGAGCTCGAGTAGCTAGGCTCGTTTGCACCCCTAGTGAAAACAAGACAAATAAGGCCCAAAATTTGAAAAGACGTAACTTGCGCTACGAGTGGTTTTACGAGGCCCTTAATAATGGACTGAAAGGTCTCAACGAGCCGGATCACGTGGCAAACTGCGCTTGACGGTTTGGCCTGGCTGTCAGGCTTTAATTCCTTCGATTAGGTCTCCAATTTAGTCAACCAATATTTCCCCCAAAACACACGAATCCTTGATTGGTATAATTTACGGGTATATTTTTGTACTTAATTAGTTTAAGTACCACTGTGTTACACGGATTACTCAAAGTAAATTATATTATTTAACAGTGTTAACATAAATCTTGAAACTTAAGAAACGGTACATTACTTATCTAAATAAGAAATTACATTGAACTGAAAAAAGTGAATACAAAAAAATCACAAGTGTGCAACTAAAGTAAAATAGAAAGTATATATTCTTTTAGCACATTAGAAATAGGAATAACCAAAGTAAAGCATGTAAATAGAGCTCCAAGAATTTCTTGCAGATGATCAATGATATAAATACAATAATTTGCATAATCCTTAATGGTTTTAGAGCATTGGAATAGCAATTTAGAGTGTGTATTACTCTATACATTAGTATCATAACAAGTGTGATGATCATATCATTGATTATTACGAAGATAGTTATGGATATTAATAAGTAGGATTTTGCTATGTTTATTGTGTATTTGATTTTGATTAGGGTCTCACTGAAAGCAGCCTCTCTATTCCTACGGGGTAGAGGTAAGGCTGTCTACGTCTTACCGTCCTCAGACCCTACCTTAGTTGTGTTATTGGTGGGATTTACTGAGTATGATGATGATGATGATTTTGATTAGGGTTTCGTTTGTTATTGTAGGAAAAGGCTGCTAGACTGCCTCCTATTGAGGAACTCAAAACTATCCTTTATCACAGCACTCGCTGCGTGCTTTCTACCGTCTCGCAGGTTCTTTTTAAGTTTTATCGATGAATTTTGTAGCCGCTAACTGATTCGGATGCATGTAAATTAAGAGGATAGAAGGATATGATTTCACATGTATACTTGGTTTTAGTAACAACAAATGTTTTTTATGCTAATTATAAGAACACACTGCAGTTTCGGGTTTGAAAAAAGTCATTTACTTGACGACAAAACTTAAAATTTGGGTTACTTATAGAACATTTTTTTAATGTGTATGAAAAAAAGTCAATGGCCCGCTTGCTGTATGCGCATATAATGTGTATATGTGTGGGCGCTCGGGGGGCAAAAGTGAAAGTGCACTAATTTTAACGATTATTTTACTAATTTCATGAAAATAACGTTTAAATGAGGGGGGATGCTTAATCATGCATCATGTGGTGGCGTTGATAGCCGAAAGACAAGGGAGTACATGCACTAATCGGCCTTTGTCTTAATTGCTGAGTGTTATGTGACTTGTGTCCAAGGCTTGATGCAAAACTACTATCGAGCCGGGGGTCTCACTGGAAACAGCCTCTGTATTCCTACAGGATAGAGGTAAGGCTGTCTACATCTTACCCTCCTCAGACCCTCGATTAAGTTCCCATGTTTAAGTGAAAGTTATTGTCTATTATTTCATTGCTTGATGTTTCTTTTGCCATTTTACTTACCGAGTAATTTTTACAAACTTGATGTACTTTGTAGAAGCATGAGGGTTATCCATCAGGATCAATGGTTGATTTTGCATGTGATGATAACGGATCTCCAATATTAGCAGTCAGTAATTTGGCAGTTCATACAAAGGTTTGTAATACAGTTGGATTTTAGTCGTTAAATTTGTTCCTATCAAGTGTCTTGTATATTTGCGTTAATACCTAGTGTAAATTTCAAGCTTAAACGTTGAATCAGAGGCTGCTGAATGGGCAGTGCAGTCAGATTGGATTAGATTGACTCACAAACACTTATTGTCCACTTTTAATATAGTGTGTATATATATGATACATGTTTTAATTATGATTACGAAACTATATTATTACATTATTATTCAAATAGTTAAATAAGGAGACTTAAGCTTTTGTTTACGTAAAAAAATAATGTTGGTAGACAATTGGCCCGTTCAACCCATTTCATTTTTAGCCATTTTTTATTAATTTCACCCATTGGGATTGTTAGAACTTAGAAATAAAACATAATCCAAATCAGTTCATTAAAAAATGAACGGGTTGGAATTGCCTCCTTTACTTGAATGATTCTTCTTAAAATTTATTAATTATTAGATGTATGATTTATGCATTTTTAAGATAATTCCAAGATATTTGTAGGGTGATATTAGTTTTAATATTTTTACAGGACCTCCTGACTAATCCGAAATGCTCGCTGCTTATTGCTAAAGATCCCGAAGACAAAACAGATTTAATTATAACTCTACACAGTGATGCTGTTACTGTAAGTAGTCACTTTCTCCAACTTGAAAACTTTTTATGCTTATTTTTAGTTAATAATCACTAATAAGCATTCTGTTTTTAACTACTCTTTAGTCATCCGGTTTATTATGTTTAATAAATAATAAATGTTCTTTAAATTTATTATTTGATTTAGTATTCATTAACTTTTTGTTTATTATATAGGTTCCTGAAAATGAGACAGATGTCGTCCGTACGACATATATGGCTAGACATCCTGATGCCGTTTGGGTAAAAGTTGAAACATGCTTTTCCTGTCATTATAATTATGGTCAATATGTTAATTAATATTAAAATGATAATCTGAATTAAAGTAAAATTATTTAAGAGATTGTAGTTTGTATGCGTTAAAAAAATACTTTGGGAAACTTTAAACCAGATTGACCCGTTCCCTTTCAACCAGCTCATTTAACCCATTCCCTTTTTAGATATTTTTCTTGACTTGACCTTTTGAGATAAATCACAACCCAAATTGATCCATTTATAAGTATATGGATTAAACGTTGGCTTCTCCGATGCTCCCGTATTTGTGTATTTATGCCTTCGACCTTTTAATTTGATTCTATCACTTGTATATGTTGAAGGTTGACTTCGATGACTTCATGTTTTTACGCATTGAACCAAAAGCCGTACGCTTTGTTTATGGTGTTGCCACAGCTTTGTTTCAATCAGGAGGTTTGTGTATTTGTTTAATTAATTTGAAGTGCTAAAAGCATATAGAACTTATATTGAATAATCCGGGATATACAGAGTTCACCGGAAATGAGTTTAAAGAAGCAAAGGTGGATCAAATATATCAGTTTTCTAAACCTATAACGGTAATATTTTCTCTCTCTTTGTTGTTGATAAAATTTTGTTTTTATCTTTGCTGCATATCTTATTAAACGAACTATTATGTGTTAATGCAGTCACACATGAATAAAGACCATGCAAATGATACAAAACTCATCGTTCAACACTCAACATCAGTTCCGGTAATCTCTATTCTTTCGTTGCTTACATTCATTCTACTACACATTTTCTCATTTTCACTAAAAATAAATTAACATTATTACATTTTAAACGTGAACCTTCCATTGCTTTCTTATCTTAACCCCTTGAAGGTCACCTACCCAACGTAAGCTATGCTTTACGCATTTACCTGGTCCCACTGGTTAGCAGTGTATTGGTGAGGGTCATATAAGTCTTCTCTAATGGGTTCTTATGGTTTGGTCAGTTTTGCGACTTTCGTTTAAAGGTTTGTTTTTCCGCATCTGGATCCAAAAGGTTTAAATCTTGCCATTTTCATCCAGCTCGTTAACTCCATCAATTTTTCTCCGTTAAGTCAGGGGTATTTTCGTCTTTTGTGTTAACTTAAAGGGCAATTCGGTCTTTTTCACTTAATGTAAAAAAACCGAATACCCCCGAAAAAAACTAAATTACCCTTTAAGGTAACAAAATAGATGGAAATACCCCTAACTTAACAGAGAAAAATGGATGGAGTTAACAAGCCATATGAAAATGACAAGATTTCAAACTTTTTGGATCCAGATGCGTAAAAACAAACCTTTGGACAAAAGTTGCAAGATTGGCCAAACCTCAGGGTCGAAAATGGCATTTTACTCAAAAACAAATAAAGGATTTTGTTTGATATGTGAACTTTACTCCAATCTACAGGTGGACTATGCATACATGTTGGATGTCGATAGTCTCGGCTTTAGTGTAAAGGTAATTTTGTTTTACTTTGCATAAATCTTGAGACGGTGATTTTTACCATTCATTTTTCATCTTGATGTGATGGTAGGCTGGCTATAAAGATAAAAACTTTAAACTTCGGGTCGCATTCCCTAGGCGTGCGGAAGAAAGAAAGTAAGTCACGAAAAACGTCCCATTTGTCCATTTCGTTTAGCACTTCTCATATTTTGGGACACATTTACATGATGCAAATATAAAACGGGTTCCATGAGAAATGAAGAGTGGGATGTGTTTGGGTTATTAAGCTCTCGTGTTCATTTGTGAACTTTGTAGGGATGTAAAGACGCTCATAATCGAGATGCTTCAAGCCGCCAAGTCTCAGGTGAAATGATCTTGCTAAGTGAAAGTGCAAGAAGTTTAAAGTTGATTTTTAATGTTGGATTTATGCAACTTAAAAAAGAATACATGATTGGTAACATTGTAATTATGTGTATCTCATAGACACTTAACTGAAAGTAACACCAAAAAATAAAGTTTTGAAGTACACATGCACTCTGCAATTCCTTGATTTTCTAGGATAAATTCATCACACATGAACTTTGCAGGATGTGAAAGCGGTGTGCCGTTAAAACAACATCAAAATAACTACTCTTAGCTAGCTAGAAAAACATGATCCCTTTCATATCTTCACATAATTACATTTGATAAAAATGCTAATATTTGGTGATTTTAATATTGTTAACGTCGTTTTAGTCCAAGTGGATTGACGGTATGATCGATCAAGAACCGCCTTGATCAAGAGCGGATCCATCCGAAAGGAAGACTCACAACTCACATCTATATAAATGTCCAAACGTCATATTAGCCTATGGATGAGATTAGTACTGGCACCATACTGAACCTGTACTGCACTGCATATGAAATTGAGCTAAAGGGAAAACCGAATACCTTGCCACATATATTCGGTTGGTACCGGTATAATACGGCATCATTAAAATTTCTGCACCAGTACCGTACCGCACAACATCGACACCAAGTTAAGCTAAATTCGAACCGAAAGTTCAATGTGAAATTTACTACGGGTATTATACGGTACCGATATTCGACACGAGATTTCTCTACCCTAGATTGACCCCTCACTCATGTTTTAGTTCCCCCACTTTGAAAATGATTAAGGGACTGTTTGACAACTTCTAAATGATAAAGTGTTTAACTAGTAAGAGGTTTGAACCATGAAGTGTTGAACCAGTAAGAGGTCTGAACAATTAAGAGCTAGTATAATGCTTAACCGTTCAGAGGCAAATGTCTGACCAATTCAGATTAGAAGTCTCAACCATCAGACTCGGTTTAATGCTTAACTATTCAGAGACAAAGGTATGAACCATTCAGACATCTGCTTATAAAACAAACAGTATGAACCATTAGACCATCCGTAGTCATAAAGCCTCTTTGTGGGCGTTATGCGACACGTGTCTTGCCATGTCACACATGGGCTTTATGGGGCGTTATGTCACTTAAGGCTGTAGTCATAAAGCCACTACCTCATCATTACTCAATTAATTAATTTTCAATTTTTTAATTAATTTCTAACTTTTTAAAATTAAAAACCATTACATTAAATAAAAAAAACTTAAATAAAATAAGTTTTCAACCATGTTTTTAAAAACCAATTTTAGATAGTTGAGAAAATGCAGGGACCGAATGTGTATAAACCAAAAACTTTCAAAATCAAATACCGCCTCCTGTCTTCTTCTCCGATTTTCTGGTCGGACTTTCAGGCCGATTTTCCGGCCGACTTTCCGGCAAACAACAAACCAATGCTCCATCATTTGTCTTCTTCTCCGATTTGCAGGGGCCAAATGTGTATAAACCAAAAAACAAACAAACCTTCACGCCGCTATGGACATGCGCTGCCAACCCAAAACACCCCCAAAGCGTCGCCTGTTATGGTGTGCCTGGCGCTATAGGGCGCCATCATGCACAAAATCCCCTTCTTCGCGCCCCACTACGGACAGTTTTAAATGTTAACCAGCAAGAGGTGTGAATCATTAAGAGTTAAACAAACAACCCTAAATTGACTTAGGTATATTTATGAAAGAATTTATTATTAATGATTCATCTTTAATTGCTTTAATTAACCTAATAACAAATGATTCATCTTTAAATTGCTTTAATTAACCTAACATCTTACAAATGATTCATCTTTAAATTGCTTTAATTAACCTGTAAATCTTCGTATCAAATATAATCAAAATTTACAATAATAATAATAATTAAAATGTCGCTTTCTAGAACTCCAAATAATCACAAAAGTCGAAACTACCCCTAGGCAAACCTAAATAGAAACCCATATAACCTATCAAAAGTAGGAGGACTAAATCGTCTTTTCACAGAATTTAAAATTCAAAAAACAGCTTTCAACAGAAACCACACATCAAACAAATGGGTGGAGCCCACGAAAAATACAACCGTTGGTCACAGCTGTCGGGCAGGCCCACATAAACACCCTGTCTACACTCGGGCCGTCCGGTCAGCCCATCTCTACACCTCTACTCACCCCTATATTAACTAACTCTTAACCACCAAATGCACACACAAACCATTCATTCATTCATTCATCTCATTGTTCACTGGGTAGTTTGATCTACACATTCAATATATTATATTCCAATGGAATCAATCAATATGAAGCTATTCGCCGCCGTGATGGTCATGTTGATGACCATCTCGGCCGTTGCAGCTGCTCCTGCACCTGCCCCAACCTCTGACGCTGGTGTTTTTGTTCCTACCGCGGTTGCATCTCTCGTCGCTCTTTTGATGGGATTTTTGTTTTAGAGCGGATATTTTTATTTTTATTTTTATTTTTAGGGAAATTGTTTTGGTTTGTGTTGAGTTGAATTGTTCTTTTTGTGGTGGGTTAAGGATTGTATTGATCCTGATTTTTGTTAATGTGAATTTATTCTTTGTGTTTATGGTGATATAATAATTTTTAGATCTATAAATATGGTGTTTCGATCGAGATTATTATCGGTTTAATTTGATTGATGAATATAACTTGCCTGTGAATAGTGGTTGCTTCAAGTTTTGTTGAATTTCGGTGTATAGATGTGTTGATTATCGAAATTTGAATTGATTCGATTGCATCAGTTATGTACAATTATACATGTATTGTGTTTAAATGAGTTTAATGTGCACATTCAAAGTAAGATATTTCTTGTGATTACAATGATTATACATTTATATAGATTTATGACAATGTTTTATGAGATTTATGACTATCTTCCTATCTTAAAAAAGCACCACTAATCGCCGTCACTCGTCAATCATTATTTTATAGAGATATTCACGTTTTGGTTTGGTTTGGTTTGGTTTGGTCGGTTAATGAAAATTTGTTTCGGACCATTAACAATGGTTATGGAAAATTTTGTGTCGGACCATTAACAACGGTTATGGAAAATTTTGTGTTGGCCTAACCGGCTTTGTGGTGTTGGACAATAAATATATTTTTTTTTTCGAAAGCCAAATTTTGTTTTAAAATTTGAAAAATGATAAAGTGTGTTCACGAATATATACACATAACTTTATATTTATATAATGAAAATTAAACGATAAATGTTAAATGATTAGTTTGGTTTACATGGTTGGTTTCAAGTTCCAAATTCCAAACCGTAAAAATATTAAAACCAAAAAGAAAACCAGACAATATCGATTTAAACTGGTCAAACTAAGTGCCTTTTTACGGTTTTAACAGTTCAGTCGATTTCGGCGGTTTATGAAATATTTTTCTTTGCGTCAAAAATTAAATTTGAAATTTACATCTTTTTGTTAAATCTAACACCACCATTATTTGTCAAGTTTGATACCATTAACGTTAAACCAATAGTAATAAAGCTAGTTAATAATTGATACCAATAACGTTAAGCCAATAGTAATTAAGCTAGTTAATAAAAAATGTAATGTAATTAAATTTAAAAAAATTTGTCCAATTCAACTTTTCTATTTTCTAAAGTCGGAAATTCTTTCAAGTTCACATGTTTTAGAAAGGATTTCTTTTTGGACATGATGAATATGAAAATATTATTTGCAAATCTTTACCAAATGCATATCCAACGGTAGGTTTGTGGTGCAAATTAGGAGCCACAAAGAAACAAAAATAATCAATTTTTAGTTCATGTAATATAGCCCATTTAATTAGAGAGAGCAATGTCTCTAAATGGATAGTTTGGCGGTATTGTGAGTTCAAATCTTACAACGGGCATGTGTGGTAGTTTTAAGCATTCAAATCTAAAGGGATAGTCTGGTGGTAGAATGGTGTATTCCCAAACCAATAATTGCGAGTTCAAATCCTGCAAAAGGCAAACATGGTAATTTTAGGCGTTCAAAAAGAAAAAAATTATACGTTTATTAATTAAGTTTGTTGTTAATTGTCTAAGGTTTTTTAAATAGCTTCTATTTAGATTTTTAGAGTAAATTGTCAAAATCGTCCCTAAGGTTTGAGCATGTTTGTCATTTTCATCCAAAACAACTTTTTTGTACAATATAGTCCTTCACTTTTGAGAAATTTTGGCCATTTTCATCCAAACATATAATTTGCTTTATTTTTTCTATCAAACATTTGGATGAAAATGACAAAAAATTTCCAAATCTCAGGGACGATTCTGGCAAAAAAGTCAGACGTTTGGATGAAAATGACAAAGAATCCAAAAGTGAAGGGCAATATGATACAAAAAAAAATCATTTTCGATTAAAATGGCAAAAATGCCCAAACCTCAGTGACGATTTGGCAATTTACTCTAGATTTTATAATGAATTATTAAAAGGTCTTATAATTCAAACTTTAACATTTTGATTTTCAAGTTTCTATCTATCTACTAATTCAAATGTGAAATTAATTTTCTGTTGTCCAACAACCAAATCTCAGTGAACCAATCGCTGCTCATGGGTGAACAACAGGGCATCTATCGAAGATGCAACCTTGGAAAATCAATGATGCCTCGCTAAGCCACGACCTGAATATCCCATCTTTTTTTCCGGACAAGTCATCTTAAGCAAGGGAATGATAAGTGCATCATGTACGTTGAGCATACGTAATGTATGGAAAAAGACAATCACGGTGGAGGGAATTCATCCTTACTGACGAGGTATGACCCGGAACGGCTAATCCGATCTGGTCATTACCTATTACTTGAGTATAAATAATCAATGGCACATGTTTATTCTAGAATCTTCCATTTTATATGATTAATGATATAACTAAATCTCCAAGATTTTAGGAAGATCATGTAAATCCCCAACTTATCGGAGCTCATCCTAAGTTAGAGAAAACCCTAATGGTAAACTATAAATAGAGGTAAACATCAAAGGTATGATCATCGAATACTCTCTCTTTCAATACACAATACTATTCCCAATACCAAGACTTATTCTCACACCGAAGGGTGGTTACAGGAATAACCTCATTCCTGTAACGAGTCCTAACGGTGTTATTGTTTTGCAGCCATCTGTTCTAGTTGGAGCCTTACCATCAGGTCAGTGTTTCTTCATTGGCGCCATTCGTGGGACCTGTGTCAACACCAATAAACTTAGACCCAATGGCGAATTATCAGAGCGCGGCAGGAACACCAGAAAACCAATTGTCTGTAACCAGCGGCGCGGTGTCAACAACAGTACCCCCCAGCTACGGCCACCCCAGCATCACCAGTGGTGACCAGGTCCCTGGACCTGGAATTTGAAGCAGAAGCCCTTCCAGGATATCAGCGGCTTCCAGCCGTTTCCCATGGGTCGGTGGCGGGGGATCCCCTATCATATACCTCCTGGCAAGCCCGACAGGGAGCCTCCGTCTCGGCTCTCGTAGCCGTGTACACCCCCTCATCGAGCACCATCGCACAGCCCCTCAGTCCTGGTAGTGCGCTGATTACAACGGCCGCGGTAACCGAAGGGGGGACACAACCGTCAAATACGATCCAGTATCACCAATCATCTTTCGCTCACACCATGCCGCCATTGTATTCTGCGGCACTCACAGCAGCGTTATCCACACCACCCCATCAACCGTTTGTCATGCCGCCCGGCATCATGAATGCCCCAGTTACACTAGGGAACCAGGCTTACTTCCCTAGTATTTTGGGTACCTCCAACCGTACAACAACCAAACATACACTCCACAGATGACGACACAAGGTTACGTTCAACAGCCGCCATACGCGGCTGGTATGCCACCTTGGTGGGCATACCCCATCTCATAGCAGGCATACGGCCAAGGCCAACCGGCTATCGAACCTGTCTACAACAGAGGCAATACTTCCAGACCCCGTTTCTCACCTGGTGAAGGGCCCACTAATACATCTCAGCCTTTGGTTTCTCAAGGGATAAGAGTCAGTGAAACGGATCACCCCGCACAGCCAGGCAACGGGGAAGATGACGAACTCACCAAACCTTACAAACCCGCCGATGCTGCGGACAAGTCAAAGTTCACGAGACGGATTGCTGAAGCCCAATCAAGGAAAAACCCAAGATGCCTCAAACTGTGGGAAAATATGATGGTTTAAGCGATCCAGATGACCACCTAAACTTGTTCAAAAGTGCCGGAGAAGTCGCCTGCTGGCCTATGCCCCTCTGGTGTAAGAAGTTTGTACAAACACTGGTAGGGGCGGCACGAGTGTGGTGGGACAGTCTTCCCACGGACGAGATTGACAGCTTCGAAGATTTGGTTTCCAAATTCCAATTGCAGTTTAGCCAGCAAAGACGACATACCAAGGATCGAAATGAGCTCCTTCACATACGTAGGCGAGAAAACGAGACCGTCGAAAATTTCATTGTTAGATTTAACAAAGAAAGTTTGGCGATCCCAAGCATCACGAACGATCTGGCTTGTGGCGCGTTCCTACAAGAGGTGAACGACGACGAGTTGCTACGAACGCTTTATGGGAGAGACGGCGTACCCGTAACCATCGACGAAATCCTGAGAATAGCCAACGTATATGTCACGCAAGAAAAAACGGTGGCCGCCAGTCATGCAGCCAACCGAAAAAAGGAATCACAAAAGAGACAAGATGACAGGGAGCACCGAAACTCCAAAGCCAAGGGTAAAGGCGAAAGGTTTCATAGGAGTGATCGTTCTGACTCACGATAAGACAAACCTAAAAGTTCCTACCCAAGAAGCGACTCGTCTTCAAGGTTCAGGTCCGACTATCCCAGTTTGAGCAAAACACCAGCAGAAATCTTGGCCTCGGAGAATCTAAAGCTCAATCCTCCAAAACCGCTAAGAGATACACCTAACAAAGACACCGGCAAATACTGCGAATACAACAAGGGCAATGGTCATGATACGAACGATTGTTATCAACTGAAGAAGCAAATCGAATACTACGTAAAGAATGGAAAGCTCGCCCACCTGGTTCGAGACATAAAACAAGGTCCGCCTACTGTCAAGACAGACCCAGACAAAGGAGCGAGCAAAAGGCAGCGGGAGATAAACATGTTACACGCCGACAAAGCAAACGGGGTGAAAAGAAGTTTCTCCACCCTGGAACCCTGGATGCTGGCAACCATGACAGTAGAACCACGGACAGAAGACCTGGACCTCGCAGTTGATAATCTCATCATATCAGCCGTCGTAGGCGATTATAACATGAGGAGGATACTGGTTGACACGGAAAGTTCTGAAGACATAATATATGAGCACTGCTTCAACAGGATGCAGTCGGAGGACAAGAAACTCCTTGAGCTAGTAGACGCCCCTATAAAAGGTTTCACCGGGGAAAAAGTTGATCCAATCGGTCAAATCACTTTGCCGGTAACCTTCGGTCTAGCTCCCCGGGAAAGAACCATATTTCTAACATTTCTCGTAGTACGCGCAAAGTCGCATCATAACATGATAATCGGGAGGTTCACTTTGGGGAAACTAGATGCTGTGGTATCCACGACGCGAGGTTTTATAAAGTTCCCTACGCCAGGTGGAATCGCGACAGTCCGTCGGGAAAGAATAGGGGAAGTGCTCAATACCAAAGATGTCGCCATGGACCCAGTGGGGCAGTCGGTCCAGAAAGATGGGTTTTAAGTACACGTTACCCTGATCAAACAGTTATCATAGGGGACAACCTATCCCCTGAGGTCAGAGACAGCTTGAAGCAACTGCTGAGAAGAAATGCTGATGTCTTCGCTTTCGAACACTCCGACATGACCGGCATACCCCGGGATAAGGTGGAACACAAGATGGCAACATTTCCCGACATAAACCGGTGGCCCAAGGAAAGCGAAGCATGGCTCCGGATAGAAAAGAAGCAGTAATCAAAGAGGTACGAAAGCTGGTCGAAGCAGGCATTCTTCAGGAAACGAAATACCACACATGGGTGTCAAACCCCGTAATGGTAAAGAAACCTGATGGCACGTGGCGGATGTGCATTGATTTCAAAGATTTAAATAAAGCGTGCCCAAAGGATGCATATCCGCTACCGGAAATAGACTTCAAAGTCGATTCTTTGGTTCCATTCCGGTATAAATGTTTCCTGGACGCGTATAAGGGGTATCATCAGATCAAGATGTCACGCGAAGACGAGGAAAAAACAGCGTTCCACACCGACATAGGCATTTTCTGTTACACAAAATGCCTTTCGGCTTACGTAACGCAGGCGCCACCTACCAGCGGCTCATGGACCAAGCCTTTGAAAAACAAATTGGTAGGAACCTGGAAGTGTATGTGGACGATCTGGTAATTAAAAGTAGAGAAGAGAAACAAATGCTAAATGACATAGAGGAGACTTTCCGGAAGCTGCGGGAGTACGATATCAAGTTTAATCCCAAGAAGTGTTGTTCGGGGTCGAAGAGGGAAAATTCCTAGGAGTGGTGGTCACCCGGGAGGGCTTCAGAGCCAATCCTGAAAAAATAGCCGCCATAACGCGAATGTCGTCACCTAGAACTCTGAAGGAAGCACAGACTTTAAATAGGCGATTAGTTGCTATAAACAGGTTCCTTGCAAGGCATGCAGAAAAGTCCCTGCCATTCATAAAAACTTTGAAAGACTATCTCAACAAGAACACCTTCAAATGGACTACAGCCACAGAAGAAGACTTGCAAGACATGAAACGGTAAATTGAAAAGTTACCCACGTTAATTGCGACGCGCCCCAACGAACTGTTGAAGATGTACTTGGTAGCGGCACATACCGCAGTAAGCGCAGTACTGATGGTTGAAAGAGATGGGAAACAAACGCCAATTTACTACATCAGCCGTGTGCTGGCGGGTCCGGAAACGCGATATTCCACGCTTGAAAAACTGGTACTCGCGCTTGTTCACGCCACCCGGCGTCTCCAAAGATATTTTCAGGCTCATCGTGTGCAAATCCTAACGAAATACCCCTTGCAACAAGTACTTCATAAACCAGAGATCTCTGGGAGGTTGGCAAAGTGGGCAATTGAGTTAGGGGCCCTTGACATCGAGTATCGCAAGCGAACATCTATCAAAGGTCAGGTAATCGCGGATTTCCTGGCTGAAATTCCTGAAGGGAAGGTCATTGATGACCCGGTGATTGACAATAGTTCAAAAGCAGGCGCATCCTCACAAGTCTGGAAGCTATACACATATAGGTCCTCTAGTGGAAAAGGGGCCGGCGTGGGTCTCATGCTAATAAGCCTTGATGAAGTTAAGCTCATGTATGCCCTACGTTTTGGTTTCGAATGCTCCAATAATGAATCTGAGTACGAAGCCCTACTGGCAGGCCTGCGAATGGCACAATCTATGGGTGCAACAAGGATTGAGGCGTATGTTGACTCCCTACTTGTCAACAACCAGGTAAACGAGACATACGAGGCTAAGGACGAAACGATGGCGAAATAGCTCGCTAAAACCAAAGAGCTCATGGCATCTTTTGAAAGCGTCACACTCAACCACGTCCACCGCGGTAGGAACCAGATAGCCGACGCTTTAAGTAAGCTGGCTACATCGGGCATGGAAAAGGAAGTAAAAGTACAAACGCTACAATCACGTTCAATTAAACACTGGGAAGTCTCTGCGGTAACGGCGGAAAATCTTGCTGGTATACGCCCATTTTAGACTACCTCACATCGGGAGCACTACCGTCCATCAAAGGCGAAGCTAGGAAAATACAAGTAAAGGCGCTACAATATGAAGTACAGAATGGCACGCTATACAAGAAAACATATCTGGGGCCGCTATTACGATGTGTCTCCCCGTCAGAAGCCACGTATTTGGTGCACGAAATACATTCCGGCATATGTGGGATTCACGCCGGGCCCCGGGAGATAGTGGCTAAAATTCATAAAGCTGGGTATTATTGGCCTGGAATGCATGAAGACGCTGTAGTTGAACTCAGAAAGTGCCTCAGCTACCAGAATTATGCTCCGCAAACACTGCGCCCCAAAATAACTTAATTCCGGTGACAGCAGCATGGCCTTTCTAGAAATGGGCAGTAGATATCGTGGGACAGTTCCCCCAAGCCCCGGGAAAACTCATATACTTGATTGTGGCAATAGATTACTTCACCAAGTGGGTAGAAGCAAAGCCGTTGGCAAAAATAACGACAGAAAACGCCAAAAAGTTTCTCTGGGAGCACATTGTCTGCCGATTCGGGCTCCCGTTATACCTGGTCAGCAATAATGGTACACAATTCACAGATCGAGTGTTGCAAGATTGGTGTATTGAGCTGCAGATTCAACATGTTTTCACATCGGTGGCCCACCCCCAAGGCAATGGTCAAGTCGAAAGAGCAAATAGAAGCCTACTAGATGGACTTAAAAGGCGGCTGGACCACCAGGGAAGCTCTTGGGTAGAAGAGTTGCCAAATGTCCTCTAGGCACATCGAACCATGCCTAAGACGAGCAACAACGAGGCCCCGTTTAGCTTGACCTACGGCACAGAAGCCATGATACCGGCAAGGTAGGGCTACCCTCGCTAAGGCGCCTGACAGTCAGTGATAACGATAGACTCTTGCGCGAAAGCTTAGACGCTTTGGTGGAACGGCGGGAGACAGCCGCCATCAGCGAGGCAAAGTAAAAGAAAACTTTAGAAAAGTTCTACAATAAGCGGGTGGCTCAACAGACTTTCAAGGAGGGCGACTACGTTATGAGGGATAATGCAGCCAGCCGGGTGGAGCCTACTGGAAAGTTGGGTCCTACCTGGGAGGGACCCTACATAATCCAAGAAGTTATGGGAAAAGGGGCCTATCGTATATCCAGATTTGATGGCACAGCAATCCCACGAAGTTGGAACATAGCCCAGTTAAAGAAGTGTTACATGTAGTCACCCGCCCCTAACGGCGAAGTAGGGTCTTTTTAAGTGCAAAAACAAAGTGTAATTCATCATCTTCGATGTCTCTCATTTTCAAGCATTCATTAATAAACATTTACGTTTAGTCTTTACCGACATACATGATAACTTTAATGCGAAATACTATTTCATACATGCCAAAGTTATATTAATACAGCGGTAAAGTGGAAATCTTGGTAATAGATACATAAACCACTACGACAGATAGGTATTTTGGTTATAAATACATTCAACTATCAAACAAAACCAAGTACTTGTCCCGTGTGAACAAAAAACAACATACGGGTCACCAAAAAACGAACATGTTCTACTGAATTAAAAATTGGCAAACATTGCTAACACCTTTGCAGGGGTGTGCAATGCCTCGTCATACCATTCCAAGGGGTGAGGATCCACGATCAAATCTTCATCTCCAGTCATGACTGCCAGACCGGCCACCGGTCCCAGAAGGTCATCTAAGTAAGCCGGGTGAACTCTACCACGCCATTGGTACACCATACGGCACCTACTTAGGGTTTCAGGAGGAAACCATGGCAGTAATGCATCAGCATTCAATACGACTAGATCGGGAACAACGGGTGCCTCGTCCACCGGCTTTGCGTCACCATCGACATTTTCGCTAGATAACGTAGGATGGGGCACAACATCTGGAGTAATAAACCCCCCATCACCTGCCACGTCTCCGGGTGCTTGTTCATGCAGAAAGAGCAGGGCGGCAGCCGCGTCAAGAGTCCGAAGAACATCGGCCATTTCTCGCAGACGGTGTTCTTCACTCATGATGTCTTTTTTTACCAAATTTGGTAAAAATAGGTGAACAAATATGTAATACCGGTTGCCAAAAAGAGGGGGGTACAAAACTTTGATGATTACATGTCAAATCATTTACAGACATTAATTAACTGCACACAGTCATGATGGCATGTCAAATCGCCGCGTAGAAAACTACGGCGCCGCCTAAATCATGCATTTCATTAATGGCACCAAGTACCGATACATGTTCCATTAAGGGTTGTTTTACATAATATTTGGTAATAAAGACTAAAGCAAAACAATTAAAGAGTTACTCTGACTCTTCCGCCGTTTCTAGCATCTGGCGTAATGATTCTACATCTTCTTCAGACACTTTGCTGGATAAATCAACATAAGCAGGTAAGGGATCATTACACACAGCTTTTAGGGCATCAGACATTTGGGACGTCAGCAGGCCTCCTTCCTCCTGGAATTGCTGTGTAACCTTATCCATTCGCTGATAGTTGACATAACCTTCGTGAACGCCGTCGTGCTGCCCGGACTTATAGGCGGCGGTGGATAAACGATCTAGCAGCGCCACGAATGGCTTTGACTGACGCAAATACTCGAACGCGCCGACCAAGCCCTGGGATATTAGCCAATTCCTGTCGGCACGAATACTCGCCAGTTGATCTGTCAGATTATCTACTTCGGCGCGGGACTGTTCCAAGGCATTCTCCGCCTCATTAAGGCGAGACAGTTGAAGGTCAGCAGTTCGTGTAAGTTGATTCTTTTCGGAAAGAAGAAGATCGCAAGTTTGTTGCAGGTTTCTAAGCTTCTCCTCGCGCTCTTCAAGCTCAGCTTGTTTGGCCTGGGCCTTGGCTTCAGACGCTCGTAGCTCGAGGGTCAAGTCCTGGTACCTTTCCTGCACCTGATACACAAAATCAGCGTCAATACGATACTTTCTTATCTCGGCGGACAACTCGGACCTAACCTTTTGGGCCTCCACAACAGCTTTCCTCTCCAACTCCTATTGAACGCTTATGGCACGGGCAATCACGCGATCTTTCTCTGCCAAGTCGCGGGTCCAAACCAGCCTTTCCCCGCTAAGTTGGCAGTTACTCGTTTAAGATCATCTTCCGCCTTGTTTTTCTCAACTAGGAAGCGGTCTTCCCTCACGTGTGCCGCTTGAAGTTGACTCTCTAGGCGGCTCTTCTCATCAACAAGTTCTTGGATGGACATACGCGCTTGGCGTAACTCATGATTATTGTGCAGCCAGCGGCGTCTGATCTCTGCAAGTTTCCTTGGCACGCTAACAGTCTCCACCATGGTGGAATTCATTAGATACTCATTGTCTAACCCCTCTACATATGAAGACTCAACTGGGGGTAGGATCGTTCCACCCAATGGTGTACAACAGGCGGAAACACAAGCCTGGTCGACTCAACAACTTTCCACTTGGGTTGATAACGTTTATCTTGGGCATTCGAATCCCAACACACGGTAGGAATATAGAGATCATCGTGTAAAAAGGTTTCGTCCTCAGAGAAGTTCTCACTTGACCTCCCGCTCTCGTGGAGGACCTGGGTTTTCACACTGCTGGAGTCCGCCCTAGCGGATGGCGTGGGCCTGTCACCGGTCGGGCTAGAACCATCCATCCCGGGGCCATAACCCACAGGGGAATCAACAGTCAAGGGTAATGTCATCCCCGTTATTGGAGGAGTCGAGGCAGAGAGCTCAGTAGCAACAATTGAAGCGGTAAACAAAGGGGCTGACTGTGAAACGCTAGCTTTGGTGATAAGATCGGCAAGCGGGGTACTCTGTACAGTTGTCGCTGAGGCGCGGGTATCAGCAGGAGGCCGCGGCAGCGGGATCGCATCATCCAAAAGAGCCCCAGGCACAACCCCTATAGACAATCACTGTTAGTTCGACGAGAGACACATCAAACAACAAACATTGCATAGATCCATAACTCACTTGCACGAAGTTGCTGGGCAGCTTTTGTTGCTTGGAAGGTCGTTAACTGTGGGGTTCTTTTTCGTTTCTTTGAGGTGGAACAAGAAGTACCCTTAGTTAAAGACGGGGTCACATCCACATTCCTGGGCAACCCAGATACATCAGTTTCTACAGGAATAACACCCACACTGGGAGCATGTTTCATCATAACCACCTTCAAATTGGGAATTTTCGCTTTCCCTACTAAAGGGGCCGAGTGCCCACTACTAGGGGGAGGGATGACCACATCGCCAGATGACATTATTAAGGCGGGGGGAAAAAGGAACCATTCAATATGTACCGAGAGCACGGCGGGCTCTTGTTCCCCTATCACCCGATCATTGGCCCGTAAAGCAGCGTTCCGGAGAGGATCCACAAAGTCGGGAAGCGACCATTCACCTATCATTGTTCACTTAATTCAGTTTATGATATCATGAAATATAACATGAATCGGAAGGAGAACGAGGTTTAACTCACCATTGTCAAATCTTTGGAATGCTAGGAATATCCGGCGGTCGCGCCATAATAAACTCATCCCCACAAGAACAAGCGCCCCTCGGGTATAACTTGACATTCAGAAGGGTGCATGCACAACCGTTTGTAAAGGGCATTCCCGGCGTACGTATCGGCGGCGGGACACTCGTCTGGGTATTTTTCTTTGGTACCCATATCTCTCCAGTGTATCTCGCCAGGGATAACGCTGGCGTCTATATAGAAGAACTTCTTCCTCCAATCCTTGTCCCGTGAACTGGAAGGAACATTTCTCAAGCAAGATTTTTCGATATCCCTTCGATCAAATGTAAAGAAGGGGGATTTCCAAACAAGCATGAAAAAAGCCCTGAACACCAGAATCTCAGGTTCATAACCCAAGGCCAGGCAGGCGAATTCAAAATGACGGAGCTTTTCCAGGCCCAGTGGGTGCATTTGAGAGATATGGATTTTGTACTCGTCTAGAATGGACTTACAAAATTTGTTAGCAGGCAATCGGAAGTTGCAAAACCTGAAGAAATCGCTGAACAGGGTGATTTTCCCTTTCTTTAATGGAAACGCCACATCCGTTTTTTACGGCAACACTAGATTCCATTCTGGTTTAATATCATAATCTTGCAGCAAATTATTAAACGATGTTGCTCCCCACTTGCAATACAAGGCGTCGGGGATTGCAGGGGCCGTCGAAGACTCACCAATTTTAGAAGTCATGGAGGAATGTTGAATTACGGAAGAAGAAGAAATATCAGGAGGAAATGGTAAAAGCCCTAGGGGAGGCGATCTTTTTATAGACCAAAACTGATAGGAATTTTTGAATTTGAAAAGGCACACAAGGGGGGAACACGTGTCAGAATAGGGAATGAGCAATCGCCACCCTAATGATGACCCAACTGTCATTTCCTTTCACATCACCGCCATAATCTGAATTCACGGCAATACTTTCGCTTGAAACTTATGCACTCATTGAATTTTTTTTATCTTAACTCCTTTTTTAGTCTGATGTTATTAATTTCATTTCATAGCTTCGGACTAGGGGGACATGACGAGGTATGCCCCGGAACGGCTAATCCGACCCGGTCATTACCTATTATTTGAGTATAAATAATCAATGGCACACGTTTATTCTAGAATCTTCCATTCTATATGGATAAATGATATAACTAAATCTCCAAGATTTTGGGAAGATCATGTAAATCCCCAACTTATCGGAGCCCATCCTAAGTTAGAGGAAACCCTAATGGTAAACTGTAAATAGAGGTAAACATCAAAGGTATGATCATCGAATACTCTCTCTTTCAATATACAATATTACTCCTAATACCGAGACTTATTCTCACGCCAGAGGGTGGTTACAGGAATAACCCCATTCCTGTAACGAGTCCTAACGGTGTTATTGTTTTGCAGCCATCTGTTCAGATCATCGGAGGGTCTAAGTTCTAGTTGGAGCCTTACCATCAGGTTAGTGTTTCTTCACTTACCATCTTTAAACCACATCAGCGTCACATCATAATTTTTCATCTCACTTTTTTCATCTCGAAACGGTCAAAATGGATCTTCACCATCTTCCAATGATTTTTTTGCAACTAATTTAAATAGATGATTAAGAGAGAGACATCATTATGAGTATCTTACAAGCATGGTGATCCAGATCTAGGATATTTTTCCTCATTACTTAACAACCTGAGGCGGTGTTCACTTTGGTATCGACCTGCTATGTCACCATGCTAACAGTGTTGAATGTATTCCCTGATCCTTAGTATTATTGAGACTTGAACCCAATACCCTCAAACCTAAGTGTTTTTAAAGGTGTTGTCTTTGCCAATGATCCATCAACTCTATCGATAATAGTAGCAGTTAATAAACAATTTTTTTAGAACGACCATTGGTAAATGATAAATTGTTGACAATAATGGAGAAACCATAATTTCACTATTGTTTTTTTATTTTGAACGAAAAATGTTACTCACTTTACTTTACATCAATTACCTAGGTGTTTCTAAATTTGTTGTTTTTGCCAACGATCAAACAACTCTATTAATAATAGTAGCGGTTAATAAACAATTTTTTTAGAACAACCATTGGTAAATACCTAAATGGTAAGTTGTTGACAATAATGAAGAAACCATAACTTCACTTTAATTTTTTATTTTAAACAATAAATATTACTCACTCTACATCAATTACTCCACTTTTACCCAAGTTTAAACTGACAAATCCCTCTAAAAAGACATGGTTAATCTCACTATTTGATTATTAAATTATCAAGATTTAAAAATGATTTTAAACTCCCTCTTAACATACGTTGGGCCTTAAGGCCCAGAAATCAGAAGCTTCTACACAAATCTCAACCCTAAGATAAAACCACACCCCTCCTCCTCCGTTGTCCATCAAAACCCTCGTCGGAGCCTCACTTGTCGTCATGTATTTCATCGCTTCCATTCTACTCATGAATCGCAATACAAATTCTTATTCATTTATTATACCAACGCCTCTAAGAGTAGCCGTATGAACGCTTTTTAGCACGTTTCATTTGCGCTTAGTTACGAGGCTGAAACCAAACCTGTTTTTTTAACAGTGGGGAACCGGATCTTAACCGATCTGTGTTCTAATCTGTGTCTAAAACTACCGATACATTTTGAGGAGATCAACTGTTGTTACATCGGTTTTTCTCTCAAGCAAGTATCGGACATGTTGTTTGGATAAATGGTGTTAACTGTTTGATTTTTTTTATTATTATTATTTGCTCTCGAATAACTGAATGAGTTGTTTATCTTTGTTCGGTTCAGACAGGAGCATATAGTGACGGTATCGAACTTGTTGTTCAGATGGTTTTTATTTTAATCTTCTGAATTTGTTTGGAGTTTTGGAACTTTTTGTTCCTTTGCGAATTTACCTACATTATATTCCCATGTAATTGTTTTTCATTGAAAGGGTTGTTTTTAGGGTTAACTTGCTAATTTTTTCTGTTCACTTTTGTCATTTCAGTCTAATTTTTTCACTTTTCGCCAAAAATTAAAACCTAGTTAGTTAGACAAGTTTAATAAATGTTGTTATTGTCCTTTCATATTTCCTTTTAATTTCATCTTATTTTATGTTAGATAATTAAGTTTGACTTAGTTGAGTTTTAATTTTTAGACTGAAGTGACACGTTTTCAGTATGAAACTGTTGCATTTTTTGAAAATTGGACTGATATTGTAAAAGTGAACAAACCACATGAACAAGACAAAGATCGCAGTTAACTCTTTCTTTATTAACCAACTAGAAATGATACAAACCTGAACTTACTTATATAAGATTAACCAACTAAACTGACTATTAGCAACTAAAAAAACTGTTAACATGTGACTTAGTATACGTTTATTTGGAGGTGTAGAATTATACACAAGTTTGATATGTGACGAAGTATTACTAGGTAAACGTTTAGCAATGTAAATTGTTGCTTGACTGTCACAATGTCAGGAACATGTAAACGTAATAATTTTTAACTTCATTAGAAAAGGGCCAACCCAAAAACCGGGCCAAGCAAACAACCAACACTCAGTTACATAATTACAAATTTACACTAATTTGATCAAAGAAATTTATATTAAATCGAGTCGGGGTCTCACTGGAAGCAGCCGGTAGAGGTAAGGTTGTCTACATCCTAACTTGAACTATAAAAAACCTAAAGATCTCACTTTGCTAAAGATCTCTTCCGCTTTGACATGGGCCGTGGCCTTATTCCTAGCCTTCTACCAAAATTGTGAATCTCCAAAAGGTCTCTGAACGAGAAAGCATAGATATTTTTGAATACGTCAACACTGACTAATCTTTTGCCATAGCACGGTTGCAATCACACGAATTGAACAAGTGTCCCACCGAATCATCTTTGCAATCACACGAATTGAACAAGTATTTGGGCAGGATGCCGAGTCTAAATCACAATAGGCCTGCAAATCATTAGGGTCATTATTGAGAAATAATCCTTGTGGGTAAATTCCTTTGACATGATTAATATAATATCTACATAAATGACTACATATTACATTTACCTCTGATGAACTCATCCATTTAGACCATGCGTAATGGTTATGCCCCCAAAGGGTATCATTTGCCACATCAGTATCATAACGTCATTTAAAAAAAATATGTAATGGTTAACGGCTCTTAATACCCATCTCATTCAATACTTTTCATTTTTTTTCTCCTATTTGGGCATTATTCTAGAAATGCCCCTAGGAGAATGGTGTTGAGGGCGTTATCAAACTCTTTTATGCCCATTACGCATGGCTTTAGATAGTAAGGAATGATCGAATTAGATAATAAGGAATGATCATTATGAGAACCAATGTGCTTTTTTTACAGCAGAAGACAACCTCCAGAAGCCTGTTTTAGGCCATGTAACTTGTAGAACTTCTTACCAAGAGGAAAATGAAGAGTATAGGGTTTAAATTTGTCCCTTGACTGAGTGTGGAAGCATAAGAGAGACAAATAGAAAAGCAAAAGTTTTCAAATGATCATAGGAAGAGGCCTTGCCCATAAGCACTTCCAATGGAGTCTTTCCATTGAGAATTGGTGTAGGATACCTATTGATTAGGTGTGTGTCGGTCAACAAACAATCACTCCAAAAACGAAAAGGTAACTTTGATTGAAACAACACTCTTATGTTTAAAGTAAATGTTATGCTTGCGCTCCACTACCCTCATTTTGTTGACATGGTAGGCTCTTGTGCGAACAAAATAAAGCGGTTGCTTTTGTCTCCACGTATGGAGAACCTTATTTTTATTAGGCTGAGTGGTGTGGTATAAAGCTTCTACGGGCTTTATAATGTCACGTCAGCGTAACGTAGGATCTATGTCACACATGGGGCTTTAAAGCTCCTCATTTTAACTTACATGCTATGGTTTAAAACTCCTATAATAATTACCTAATTATTTGTTTTTTTTAATTTATATACCTTTTTAATTTAAATGAAGACTAAAAAATATGACAAACATAATTTCAATAAAATTAAGAGTAAATTGCACAAAAAATCCTTTATGTTTCCTTAAAATTGCAGGTTCCAGCCTTGATGTTTAAAATTTGCTAAAAAACAGCCTTTAAGTTTATTTTTGTTGCGGGTTCAATCCTTTACAGCTAACCACGTTATTTTCTTCAGTTAAGTTCCCTTACATGCATAACATGTGAGGGTATATTCGTTATTTTGGTTGATCTTCCACCCACGTCAATTATAAGAAAAAAGAATATTTAAGGTTTAACATATTTTAAAAAAATTCTAACCGTAGGGACTAATATGCAATAAAACCAAACTTTTAAAAACCAAACACCCTCTTTTCCGGTCTTCTTCTCCGGCGACTTCGCCGGAATCCGGCGAACCCGGAATTAAGATAGGAATCTTGTTAAGCTAGCCCACTAAGCTGTAAAGATTAACACAGATTTTGATCATGCCAATCAAACTCTTCAGGATTATCATCAGTTGGAAGAATCGGCGCCTTATTCGCATCAGACGGAAACGACAAACGACTCTTCAACCCTAGATACCTCTCACGGAACTCCGACGCCGTCAAATCAGAGAACTTCGTAACACCGTGTTCACTAGTCGGATCCAGCAACTGATGACGCTTAGGACGCCGAAGTTAGACTTAAACACTATCAAACGGTAATCGTGCTCCTCTGTAGTCGCGTACGTTTTACCAAACTTTGTTTAAACTAGGTTAAAACTTAAATATTTTTTATTTTATAATTGAAGTGGGTGGAAGATCAACCAAATGACGAATATACCCTCACATTTTATGCATGTGAGGGAACTTAACTGAAAAAAATAATGTGGTTAGCTGTAAAGGATTGAACCCGCAACAAAAATAAACATAAAGGTTGTTTTTAGCAACTTTTAAACATTAAGGTTGGAACATGAAAGTTTGAGGAAACATAAAGGATATTTTGTGCAATTTACTCTAAAATTAATAAAAAATTACAACCTACATAAAATGTTACTTAAAAAAAGTTAATACTTTAAAAAATCTACATGGTTAATTTAAAAAACAAAACCAACTTACTTAAAAATAAAAATAAACATAAAAACAAAAACCTAAAAATAAAAATATACATAAAAACAAAAACCTACTAAAAAAACTGCATATATTTTGCTCGGATTTTTGCCTTACGAACTTCTAAAATGGTTTGATCCTCCCCCGGTAGGTGGGAAAAATCTTTCTCAAGAAACTACGTATCTTTCTTGATTTGTTTATCCAATTTCAATTCATGTTCCTTTTCCTTGATAGAGAGATGCTGTCAAATCAGAGAACTTCGTAACACCGTGTTCAGTAGTCGGATCCAGCAACTGGTGACGCTTAGGACACCGAAGTTAGACTTAAACACTATCAAACGGTAATCGTGCTCCTCTGTAGTCGCGTACGTTTACCAAACTTTGTTTAAACTAGGTTAAAACTTAAATATTATTTTTTTTATAATTGAAGTGGTGGAAGATCAACCAAAATGACGAATATACCCTCACATTTTATGCATGTGAGGGAACTTAACTGAAGAAAATAATGTGGTTAGCTGTAAAGGATTGAACCCGCAACAAAAATAAACATAAAGGCTGTTTTTAGCAACTTTTAAACATTAAGGTTGGAACCTGAAAGTTTGAGGAAACATAAAGGATATTTTGTGCAATTTACTCTAAAATTAATAAAAAATTACAACCTACATAAAATGTTATTTGAAAAATGTTAATACTTTAAAAAATCTACATGGTTAATTTAAAAAACATAACCAACTTACTTAAAAATAAAAATAAACATAAAAACAAAAACCTAAAAATAAAAATAAAAATAAACATAAAATCAAAAACCTACTAAAAAAACTGCATATATTTTGCTCGGATTTTTGCCTTACGAACTTCTAAAATGGTTTGATCCACCCCCGGTAGGTGGGAAAAATCTTTCTTAAGAAACTACGTATCTTTCTCGATTTGTTTATCCAATTTCAATTCATGTTCCTTTTCCTTGATAGAGAGAAGCCGAGTGAGTTTATCGTCGAACTCGTCTAACCTTGATGGGTCATCCGATGGCGTTGATGAGGAGGTGTCTCGTGCTCCAACACAAAATGTCATAAAATGAGCAATTAGGGGCTCAGGGCATTAAACTTTTTTGATTTTGGACTTAAGTGATTAAAATCATTAAAACACAGGGACTCAAAATGTAATTTACTCTAAATTTTGAGGTGTAGAATACACAAGTGCCAGTTGATCATTTTTGTGAGTATTGAGTTAGAATGATCAAGCCCTCTTGCAATTTACAACCACTTACATAATTACAAATTAAATTTATACCAATCCGATCAAATAACAGAATTATACTTTGATTTATACTTAAACCATAAAAAATCCAAAGATGTCACTTTGCTAAAGATCTCTTCCACTTTGACATGGGCTGTTGAATACACCACCTTATTCCTAGCCTTCTACAAGCTCCAACACGAAACAATGACTATACCATGCAACGCAACCTTCTCTGCCGCCCCAGTCCTACCAAAATTGTGAATCTCCGAAAGGTCTCTGAACGAGAAAGCATAGATATTTTGAATACGACACCACCGACTAATCTTTTGCCATAGCACGGTTGCAATCACACCCGAATTGAACAAGTGTTCCACTGAATCATCTTTGCATCTACAAAGCGGACACAACCCGATTTGCGAGTATTTGGGCAGGATGCCCAGTCTAAATCGCAATAGGCCTGCAAATCATTAGGGTCATTACTGAGAAATAATCCTTGTGGGTACATGATCAATATAATAACATCTACATAAATGACTACATATTACATGAACAGAACCCATCGATTTAGATAGTAAGGAATGATCAAATTAGATAATAAGGAATGATAATTATGAGAACCAATGTGCCTTTAAGACAACCTCCCATACCATTAGCGAGAAGCCTGTTTTAGGCCATATGACTTGTAAACCTTCTTACCAAGTGGAAATCCAAGCGGGGTATAGGGTTTAAAAGTGGAAGCATATGAGAGACAGACAAAATCAAAAGTATTCAAATGATTATAGCCACTTCCAATGGAGTCTTTCCATTGAGAATTGTTGTAGGTTACCTATTGATTAGGTGTGTGTCGGTCAACAAACAATCACTCCAAAAACGATAGCGCTCTTGATGTTTCTAAGTAAATGTTTATCTTTGCGCTCCACTACCCCATTTTGTTGACATGGTCGGCTCTTGTGCGAACAAAATAAAGCGGTATGGAGAGCCTTATTTTTATTAGGCTGAGTGGTGTGGTATAAAGCTTCTACGGGCTTTATAATGTCGCGTCAGCGTCACATAGGATCTATGTCGCACATGGGGCTTTAAAGCTCATCCTTTTAACTTACATGCTATGGTTTAAAACTCCTATCATAAATACCGTATTATTATTATTTTTAATGTATATACCTTTTTAATTTAAATCAAGATTAAAAATATAACATACATAATTTCAATAAAATTAATAAAAACTTACAACCTACTTAAAAAAAGTTAATACTTTAAAAAAACTACATGGTTAATTTAAAAAACAAAACAACCAACTTACTTAAAAATAAAAACAAAAACCTACTAAAAACTATATATATTTTGCCTTTCTCAAGAAACTACGTATCTTTCTCGATTTGTTTATCCAATTTCAATTCATGTTCCTTTTCCTTGATCGAGAGAAGTCGAGTGAGTTTATCGTCGAACTCGTTTAACCTTGATAGGTCGTCCGATGGCGTTGATGAGGAGGTGTCTTGTGCTCGTACTGTTGCCTTACTTTTATCCCTACCCTTTGGTCGTAGCAGCTCTTAGGGTTCCTCAAAATTCAATTCATCCAACTTGTCGTTTAAGTTAATAGTAGTACGAGCATTGGACTCGGATGGTTCGCTATGGGCCGTTGGGTCAAACGTTGGTACAAGATGCCACTTTGGAGATTTGCGAAAAAGCTCCCAAAAAGGGATCATCGTAAACGCATGCCCATGATACAAGCTATATTCGTTGTGGGCGGTGGTCATGATGTCCACGTCGTTTGAACCGTTTCTTGTGTGATCGTTGGCGTGGCTATTGTATATGTTGTTGAAGTTGCTAATCTTGGTGCGCATTGCGGCCCTCTTGCCCGAAAAAATGAATCGGGCGTTCGATATACACCACGAGCCATTGTGTTGATAAATTTCTCACCAATATGCCTCCAAAAGACGACTATATATTGGACGGCGGCTAAAATTTGAAAAAAAAAATAATTGAAATTAGAAGCAAAAAAATAAAAATAGTGTGTGTGTGTGTGAAGTATAGGAAGAAAACTCACTTGAGTCGAAAAAACTCAAGAAAACCGTATGTAACATTTTATTTTTTTTCTAAAAAAAACACGAAAAGTTACATACATATATTTGAACATTTTTATAAAAAATGAAAAAGCGCCAACTATTTAAAAAATGTTCAAATCTGTATGTCACATTTTTTTGGACATATAATGTAACATGAAATTTTTAACATTTAAAAAAAACTACTCGGCGCTTTTTTACAAAAATGTTCAAATATATGTATGTTACATTCTTTATTTTTTTTAGAAAAAAATAAAAATGTTACATAGGGTTTTTACAAGGGTTTCTTGAGTTTTTTCAACTCAGGTATGTTTTCATTTTATCATTTCCCTATATATACACACACACACACACACGTAAAGTTAATTGAGAAAAAAAAATACAAATAATCAGATCCTTCGATACGTCGAGCCATGCTCGTGCCAATGCTAGTTCTTCGGTAGGCGTCCACCTCTCCATCGTTTTGGGCGAACATTCGACATTCTCGCTCTTCTTACAGGGTCTTCTTCCGCGTCCACCTCTTGAGGAAGTGGGTTGCGTTTTGGGTTTGGGATATGGGTCGTTGGGTTTGGGATATGTATTGGGTTTGTGAAAAGAATGATGGTGGTTGATTCGGTGCGGTATAGTATCTAAAAAAACCGGGAAACAATAGTGGCGTTGTGGGATGAAGGGAGGTTAGGGTGGTAGGTGGCATCAGATAATACCAAATCCACCCGTTCGCGGTCTCTTCGGTACCGTTCTTCTTACTTGTTTGCAAAATTAGCCCAAAACGGATTATTGAGGTTCCACGCGTTTTGATTGTTGGGAAACATTGTGTAAATTGGATAGTTTGTATAAAAATTGTAGAGAAAAAGATGGTAGAAACGGTAGGGTTTTGCTAAAAAGGTAGGATTTATCAGTTTTCGTATTAATTTATTATATTCAAATTTGTGCCCATGTTACCAAATCAGATATGAGGATTTCTTTTTCTATTGTTGTCGATATCCTAAGAATGAATAAAGGGGCCTGAAGTTGTACTCTACTTTAGGTCTTTAAAATTGTTAAACCGGCCTTGATTACTTGACATACGCGACACTTATTTGTGTATGATTTGAACTACATGGACAAAATGGTGATACAAGAGAATTGTTGGAATTTTATTCAAACGTTTCATGTAATGAAGTGTTATCCATTGGTCGTGTAACACGTGACTACATAAATCATTTCTTTCTAATATGGCTACATAGTTTAATTATTTTCATATTATATAAATCACGTAACGTGTAATTTTCATTCAATTCAATATCTTTAATAATACAACCATAATTAATTATCATAAATGTACCATCCAATATTAGTAACTTTGCCTCTAGCTAACTAGAGGTGTCCCGCAATAACCTCTTGTCCAAACAAATCTTACTTTTTCTTATTTATTTTAAACTTGACATTTTCCAAATAAATCATTTTTAATCAAATCGTTTCTTCTTCTCCTTCATACTTCCGGTTAAAGAGTTTTCTTGACAGATTTTTCGATCCAAGTAAAGAAATATGAGAGAAATCGTAAGCATTCATATTGGCCAAGCAGGAATTCAAGTCGGCAATTCTTGTTGGGAGCTCTATTGTCTCGAACATGGCATTCAACCCGATGGCTTCATCACTAGGTTGGCATTGTCGCTTTGCGTTTTGATTATCTTGTATCCAGATAGAGAGAACCCGTTATAAAAACGTAAAAGTGACCCTTTTAATATTTTGTTTTCTTGTATTTGGATAGAGAGACCCCTAATATTTTGTTTTTTGTATTTGGGCCAAGGTTGGAGAACTCGCTAGTCGCTAGTCGGTCGGTGATGTGGGGACTAGCGACTGCTCGGGATTAATCGGATCGGGTTTTTTATATGTAATTATCAATTTTATGTATACATATACACATTTTTATAGGTAAATATTTTAAGTAGCTAGGTTTTAACTCCTACTCAACTCATTTTCTTAAGTATACAAGATTAATTGTTGGAATTCACATGGTTTGGTTGGAAACTGACCGGAATTTAAAGATTTTGACCGGAATATATAGTTTTTTTGCCAGAATCTGGCCGAAGTCGTTGATTTTTGGCTGGCCAACTAGGGCCCGACTAGCGAATAATGGACTGATTAACGCAAAATTACTCAGTTACTGGCCGACTAGCGATTAATCGCCGCCTATTCGCGATTTTTACAACTTTGATTTGGACAGAGAGACCCGTTATAAATACGTAAAAATGTCCCTTTTAATATAGTTTGTTTCTTTAAATAAAAAAACTGGTTATATTACATTTTGTGTGATCAATAATAAAAAATCTAAATTTTGTGATTAGTGGTTTGAGATATCTTTTAACGTTATAGGTACTAATTATATATTGTAAATTTTTGTATAGTGGTAATTCACAAGGTACCGGAGACGACTCGTTTAATACATTCTTTAGCGAAACCAGTTCGGGGAAGAACGTGCCAAGAGCTGTATTTGTAGATCTCGAACCAACGGTCATTGATGAGGTACGGAGCGGGACTTATCGACAACTTTTCCACCCCGAACAACTCATCTCCGGAAAAGAAGATGCCGCCAACAATTTCGCTAGAGGACACTACACAGGTAAATAAACAGGGATGACAATCGTGTCAGGTGATGGGTATTAGAGTTGTGGGTTGGTAGGTTGAGTCTCTCCAACCGAATATGACTCATATTTATTTTTGTTAAAAACATTAACCCTAACCGGGAAAATATAAAATCATGGCCCATTTAACCCATATGTATAAACGAGTCAAAAGGGTTGTTATAAATGGGTTAAAGAGGCGTAAACATGTTGGCTAGTCGGCATGTTTAATTAAACAGGTTATAGGTCAACTCGAACACGGCTCGTTTAATTAAACAGGCTAAACCAGTTAACCCGATCACGACCGGTTCAACTAAACATGCCGTGAACATGATGGCGAGTCAACCTAACCTGTTAAATTAAGCGGGTTAGTAGGTCAACCTAAACACAACCTGTATAATTAAACACGTCAAAACAAGCAACTAATCAATCTCAAAACAAACTTATGTGCAGTGGGCAAAGAAATTGTTGATGTATGTCTCGACCGAGTCCGAAAGCTAGCCGATAACTGCACCGGCTTGCAAGGCTTTATGGTCTTCAACGCGGTTGGTGGTGGCACCGGTTCGGGCTTAGGTTCATTGCTTATGGAGCGCCTTTCGATCGAGTATGGCAAGAAGCCAAAACTCGGGTTCTCTATATTCCCATCCCCACAAGTTTCAACCGCGGTCGTTGAGCCTTATAACAGCGTGTTATCGACTCACTCGCTTCTCGAACACACCGACGTAGTGGCATTACTCGACAATGAAGCAATATACGATATTTGTCGACGTGCACTAGACATCGATAGGCCAACTTACACGAACTTAAACCGCTTGATCTCTCAAATAATCTCGTCGTTAACGACTTCTTTAAGGTTTGATGGCGCGATAAATATTGATATTAACGAGTTTCAAACGAATTTGGTTCCGTACCCTCGTATTCATTTCATGCTTTCGTCGTATGCGCCTGTGATCTCGTCGGCTAGAGCTTACCATGAGCAGAACTCGGTGGGGGAGATCACGACTGCGGTGTTTGAGCCGTCGAACATGATGGCGAAATGTGACCCGAGACATGGGAAATACATGGCTTGTTGTTTGATGTACCGAGGTGATGTGGTTCCTAAGGATGTTAATACTGCTGTTGGTTCCATCAAGACCAAACGTACAGTTCAGTTTGTTGACTGGTAAGTTAGTTATTAGTGGTTTTTTGTTGACATGACTTTTTATCTGGAAAACCGGACCGATATAGCTACTCGCAGGGCTGCAAACGAACCGAATGAATATTGTGTTCGTTTGTTAAGAAATATATGAGCTCGGTACCAACCGCCAACCGGTACATAAAAATCCCCAAAAGTGGGTACCGGTACTGAATATACCCGGTACGGTATGGTTCGGTACCGGTACTGGTAATTGAGGGTAAAAACCGGTACCGTATCGGACCAGTACCGAACCGGTACCGAAAATGTGAAAATTCGGTACCGAAAATGTACCCGGTTCAGTAAATTCGGTACCGAAAATGTACCCGGATCAGTAAATTCGGTACCGAAAATGTACCCGGTACCATTTGCTCGTCCCTAGTGTTCATGAACACTTACCGAACGAGATTTTACGTTCGTGTTCATTTGTTAATTTTAAGCAACGGACAAAAACAAATGATGAACACAACTAAACACAAACTAACGTTCATGAACACAAATGGAAAGAAACGAATACAAAGAAGCGTTCTTGAACGAATGATATAATACATCGACACTCATCAAATATTGTATTTGTCGAAATTTTGAAGTATTTAAATAACAATATAAATTATAAAAACGAAAATAAATAAACAAACGTGGCCTCTGTACATGTTCGTTTATTTACTAAACGTACGAAATTTCTTGTTCGTGTCCGTTTGTTTAATAAACGAACGAACACAACAAACTTTCCGAGCAGTTTACGAACTGTTCGTTGAACGTTTGGTTCGTTTGCAGCCCTAGTACTCGGGTTCCAAATGTGAACTAGTTTGGTTTCAAACCGGACCATAAAACCAGAGTGATTGTGAAAACGTTAGCAAGTTGATTATCAGCTAAAATAAAGAATATTCTCTTTAAGAAGTTGAAAAATAAAAACCACATCGTCTTAAAGTTTTGTGTGCGTTTCAGGTGTCCTACGGGTTTCAAATGTGGGATTAACTACCAGCCTCCAACAGTGGTGCCTGGTGGCGATCTTGCAAAGACAGCACGTGCAGTGTGTATGATAAGCAACAACACCGCGATGGCTGAGGTTTTCAATAGGATTGACCATAAGTTTGATTTGATGTATGCGAAACGAGCATTCGTACATTGGTATGTGGGTGAGGGAATGGAAGAAGGGGAGTTCTCGGAAGCCCGAGAGGATCTTGCGGCTCTCGAGAAGGACTACGAGGAGGTCGGGCTAGATGCCGAGGAGGAAGAGGAGCAAGGAGAAGAAGAGTACTAAACTAAGTTACATGTTTACAGATTTGAGCAAAAAATTACAAATGGTTTATTGTTAATTACCTTTTTAGTCATTGTATGGATATCTTATGATTATTATTATATTATTGAGTCTAATAAACGTTGAGTCTTTTATCATTAATGTTCTTCATCAAGAAATTTTTTAGTTTTTTTAACAGCAACTCAATACACTTTTTAAATCTACTACTAAATTACAATCGTTTGTCCACAACGGAGATTAAACTCTCAAGACTTACAAAAGGCAAAACCTTATGCAACACATTAATACCGCTAGACCATTGGGTATAAAGAAGTTAATAATGCTCAATTAGCAGAAAATTTTGTAACAAAACTGACAGTTTACACCAAGTAAATTATGATTATTCTAATTTTAATAATGATTAAATCATATTCATGATAAACCATTAAAAATAGAACCCTAATCATTGTCATTATATTAAGTTTTAATTTTTTCACACAAGTTTTAATGTGTTGATTGCACAATTTATTTTTTTTTTATTTTTTTTTAATTTAGCTTTATTTGATATTTCTGCACCATGTAAGTTAAAACAAACCAAATTACTCATTAAACATATAGAATGCAAAAACAAATACCACTTAAATGTAATCCAATGCCAAAAATCATTACTAGCAAAATCTCTTGAACATAAAATTTAGTATTTCATTAAGC
Source organism: Scalesia atractyloides (assembly GCA_947069175.1). NCBI lineage: Eukaryota > Viridiplantae > Streptophyta > Magnoliopsida > Asterales > Asteraceae > Scalesia > Scalesia atractyloides. The sequence continues at coordinate 86,711,617 of CAMTDV010000021.1, forward strand.
ATAAAAAAAGACCAACTCAAGGTACCAAAAAACAAGCCCATAAAATGAAACATCTAAATCAATATCCATGATAAAACACTTGCTTTCATAATCATTCCTTGCCGCGGTCCCAAATAACACTCACCAGAAACGAAAACCATAACACGACCTCAACGATTGGCCTTAGCAACCCTCTCAATCTCGTCTTTCTTCTTAATCGCGTAGCTGCACCAACACCACAAAAACAATTAATATTAGATGACTTGAACTTCAAAAGAAAAACCTATTTCTGCAGACAAAATGTGTATTTTTGGGTCAAATCAACGAGACCCGTGTCAGATATGCATGTAAAGTTTACAAACGAACACAAACAGAAGCATCTCCGTGTTCGTTTATTTAACTTTAACAGAACACAAACATATAATCGAACAATTTTTGTGTTCATGTTCATTAGATAAGAAAATGGGCAACGAACAGTTCACAAACGTAAACAAACAAACTTAAATGAACATAATTTAATAAACATAAAACAATACAAAGGAGGTAAATAACCAAACATAAACGGACATGAAGTAGCTTTTTTAAAATAAATTTTTTATTAATTAAGATAAGTTCTATTGGAAAGCACAATTTTATTACTGGAAAGCCAAATTATCAATTATTTATATGTATATAAGTAGTTAGAAAACGACTTTTACGTTTTCATTTGTATAAATACAACTCCATATGTATTTTGTTCAAATCTAAACGAACATAAACAAATAAACATAATGAACAACTTTAACAAACATAAACAAACGTACACGGACATAAATGAATGTTTGTTCATGTTCGTTCATTTAATTAAACGAACAAACAAATGTGTTCATGTTCATTCGTTTATTAAGTAAACGGACATAAGCGAACTTCCCGCCTAACAAGTTTATGAACAGTTCGGTTCGTTTGCAGATGAAGCCATAGTTCAGTACCTGTTAGAAGAACCCTTAGCAGCATTAATAAGCTCATCAGCAAGACACTCAGCAATGGTCTTCACATTTCTAAACGCACTTTCACGCGCACCAGTCGTAAGAAGATAGATCGCCTGATTGACACGCCTTAGAGGTGAGATATCAACGGCCTGACGCCTGACAACACCAGCAGAACCGATCCTAGTTGCATCTTCTCTTGGTCCACTGCCACAAAACAAGTCAACAACATTATTAGTTTATAACTCAACATCTATCATAAACGAAATAATGAAAACAATGATTGTATACCTGTTGATGACGGCATCAACGATGATTTGAATGGGGTTAGAGTCGGTCAACAGATGGATGATCTCCATTGCGTGTTTAACAATACGAACGGCCATCAACTTCTTGCCGTTGTTTCGCCCGTGCATCATGAGGGAGTTGGTTAAACGTTCGACAATTGGGCATTGAGCCTTCCTGAACCTCTTAGCTTGGTACCTTCCGGCAGTGTGAGGCATGTAGATTGGGTGCTTTGAAGCGGTAGCGGTGATGTAATCTTCAACGGAAAGATCTGAAACCTGTCGACATAAACAGCATTCAAAAAGCATCAGTACAAGTAAAAAAAATCCAGTAATCGCTAATAGCTCACACACATCTCACCATAGTTCTGATAATCTGATATAATCATCAGTACGGATAAAAAATCAAGAGATTGAATTTATCAACAAAAAAAATTGACCATTGTTTAACACGAGTTCTGATATAATCAGTACAGGTAGAAACTCAAGATATTGAAGTGATAAACAGCAAGAAAGTGACCATAGTTAAACACTAGTTTGTTAAATCACCAATGCAATGCGCACATGTAAATAATTCATAACCATACTAAATACAAATCTCTGTTTTTCTGCTCATGTATGCATCGAAAAACAAATGTACTTTCAGACGCTTACTTTCTCGAGTTCTATAACAATAAACAGACTACCATAAAAACAAATCATAAGGCTATGGAGTATGAGGCGGGGGTTGGGAGGAAACGCCCATGTGACCACCCCGGGTGGGCTTGGGTTTGGGCGTGGCCCTTTTGGCGTGGGTTTCAGCCCGGGCGTTGGGCGGGGCTACCCATCTGAGCTGGCGGGTGGCCATTGGGTGCACCCTACCCTTTATTATCCATTAATTTAAAAAGAAAAAGAAAAAATAAAAGGAATTTGGTCAAGCCACCCCCAAACCCAAGCCCCGCCATACCCCCAATTTTTGGGTCTTGCCAGTGGAGCCCACCCAGCCCACGTGTCAACCCATGCCACAAGCCCCCGCCCCACCATACCTCACAGTCTAATAGCATGGTTGTAAAAAACGGGCGGTGCGTTACGAACTAACAATGTATTGGAATTAACAGGGGTCAATCAGGTTAGAATTTTATAAGTGAATTTTCAAACATATGTTATATACACAAAAATTTTCAATATTTTAGATACAGCTTTTCTAACTTATTAATCGAATTGGATTGTTAAGTATAGTTTTTCAAATACTTCAAAGATAACGACCAGTTTTAACCGCAATGTGACCGATTTCTGCCAATTTTAGGTCCACTAGATGACATTTAATCGGTAAACTAACAAGTAACAACTACAGATCAATAGCCAATTAACAGGAGATTAATTACAACACTGCTAAAAGAGTGAAAACTTGAAGCAACAACCAGAGACAAATTAAAACTAGTACTCATTAAGTATTCATATATAAACAAATCTCAAAACTATTAAAAATATCAAAATTATGTAAAAAAGTAGAACCTATCTACAATCTATAACCAATCGTGAATATAACAAGTCACATATGCAACAATTCATTAAAAAAACAATATCACTTCATCATGTATCCGGTGAACAACATATCTATCAAACAAGTGCATTAGCAGAAACCAACAGATTCAACAAAATCGATACATAGCAATAATAATAATAATACCTGAACGTCGTCGTATGTCCACCGGTTGAACAGCAGGACCTCGCTGCGAGCCTTTCCGTCATCCACAACTGGTGCAACCTCCATTGTTGACTGTTCTAACAAACTGTTAAACAAAACGATTAACGTTTATCGTATAATCAAGAGGATAAAGAATGTTAACAATTAAAGTTGATGAATTGAACAATTAAACAGTAAAAGATGAAGGAAAATCAGACCTCGAAAGCTGCTGGTTGTAACCTAAACTTTCGACTGAGAAGACGAAGGGGTGATTGAAACCCTAGTTTTGGTTTATATAGTACGGATGGTGAGCTTTGGGGTTTTGGGCTTGGGCTTGACTAATAGCCCACTTGTGGTGATGTTTGGTCCGGCCCGGTCCTCAATATTAGACACAAAGAAATTAGACAAGTGATATAGGGTACTATGGTAGAGATGAGATCGGCACGGGTAATTATTATTATTATTATTTATTATTATTATCATATATAAAAACCGAAATGGTTAGCGCCAGTCAAATTTATTTGTTTTGAAAATTGGCCACCAAAGACTTTTAACCGTTAATTCAGTTGCCACCAATGTTTTGTCGCCCTCTAATTTTGATGATCTGATCTAGCAATTATATATATATATAATTTTCCTATAATAACTCTTTTTTTTTCACTGTTACAATAACTCTTGATTGATTATTTTTTGGTTTTTTTCAACATCCGACACTTAATTTTTAATATTAACACTTATATTTTTTTAATTTTATAAAAACTTTGTAAAATATCATTTTAACCTTCTGGAGTTTTACGTGTTAATTTTATGTGCGTGTTGATATAAATTCAAGTTGGTTTAAGTTTCGAAATCAATTTGACCTCCTCGAGTTGAGTTTTATGTGCTTATTTTTATGTACACGTCGGTATAAATTCAAGTTGGTTTATGTTTCGATGTAACTTTTTTTCGAAAATGAGCCATGTCAAATACAATGCGCTTTATCCCCATTTTTATGAACATTTTCAGTTGGTCTACATTTTGATGTAAATTTTATTCGCAAACAAATCGGGTCAAATATAATACAGTTTCATTAGATGGTATAAATTCGAGTTCCTTTACATTTCATGGGTCATGTCAAATGTAATCCATTTTCGTGCTTATCTTTATGAACATTTACAATTGATCTATGTTTTGATGTTTATGTACGTGTCGGTATAAATTCAAGTTGGTTTACACTTCGACATATTTTTTTTAATGACTCATGTCAAATACAATATGTTTTCGGGCTTATTTCTATAGATTTTTTCAATTGTTCCATGTTTTGACATAAATTTTGTTAGGAAACAAATTGGGTCAAATATAGTACTTTTTTATTTAATGATATAAGTTCGAGTTACTTTGATTTTCATGAGTCATGTCAAATATGTTTTCGTGTTTTTTTATAGACGTTTTTAGTTAATCTACGTTTTGATCGATAAGCAATTAAAAAATCAATACACGCAAATCACGTTAAAAAACTGATCCCGCAACGTGGGAAATCAATTCTAGTTATTGAAATTTAGCGAGAACTAAAATTAAATATTGTATATTTCCGGTCGTTACTGGTATGGACGGTATCATGAAAAGTCCTGAATTGATACCGCATTGTATATAGGGATGGCAATTGAAACCGAACCCGATGGGTAAACCGAATACATTAAGCGGGGTTTTGGATTGGGTAATCGGATGTGGGTCTGGGATTATTTTTTTTTATTTTTTCGCGGGTTTGAGGTTGGTGACATAAATGTTTACCTGGCCTGATTACTCGATAAAGTGAAAATCTTTACCCGATTGTATATATTATATAATTTCTTTGATTTTTTTTTAATATGTATATATGTATAACCTTAATTATTTATGTTAAGACATATGTTGTATCGTACTTTCTTTTAGACAAGAATAAAATGACATGTGGAATTTTACTTGCACTTACATCACATCATCATATATTGATAAATATAGTAAAGCTATGACTTATGAGTGTTCGACCTAAAATGCAGTCGAGACAATTTCATAATTAAACATGCTTTAGTTAAAACAAATTAATATGGATGTCAATCTAGAAAGTTTGCACCATAATAGGTCCATGAAACTTAATCAACAAAACAAGCACATTTAGTTTATAGGGCACATTCACACTAAAATAATAATCGTAAATCAATGGGGGATTAGATTTCTCACATCAAGAACTAATCTAAATGAATTTTAACTCGCCTTTGCTTTGCATAGCGACATTCAGCATCTCGTTTTCGACACCCTGCATGTTGTCCTTTTTTTACGCGTTTTATCATAATTCATAATCATCCACACTTCCATTAGGGTAGATATACTTCATTACATTTTGATTTCTTTACATTTACAACTCATTTTTAACCATCAAGGGTCTGCTTGGTATGTGGTAATGGAATGCACGGGGGAATGGAAAAGACGAAGTAATGGAATGGATGAGGTAATGGAAGTGATCATCACCATTCCACGTCTTGTTTGGTTACCATGTGAGAATGGAATGAACCATTGCTTTTTGTTGTTTGGTATGCGTGAAAAGACGAATGAATAAAATCGGATGGAGGTGGTCAATGATAGACAGTGATGGTGGGTGGTGATAGATGGCAGTTGTAGCGACATCAGTGGTGGTGGGCGGAGACAGCGGTGAGTTGTGACAGCAGTGGTGGTGGTGGTGCGTGACGACGGAGGTGGGTGGCGGGTGGCGGTGGGTGGTGGCGTTGGTGGGTGGCAGCGGGTGGTGGCGGTGGCGGTGGGGTGGTGGCGGGTGGCGGTGGCGGGTGGCGGTGGGTGGAGGCAGGTGACTGTGTCGGTGGGTGGTGGGGGTGGCGGCGGTGATGGGTGGCGGGTGGCGGCGGAGGCGGGCGGCGTGGTGGGTGGTGGCAACGGTAGTAGGTTGTGTTGTTAATGAAGGGTGAAGAGGGAATAGAATGGAAAAAACAGGGGGTGGAATGCTTTTGAAGGAATGAAATGCATTTTGGAATGAGCGATTCCATTCCATTGACCAACCAAACATTCTTTTCTTTATTCCCTCACAATGGTCCATTCCATTCCCCATCTCATTCCTGCATACCAAACGCTACCTAAGGAGGCTTATATCGGAAACCCGCCTTTGACTCATTAGTAATGATTATTTCAATGTTTTCAGGACCGGACCGGAGGTCGACCCGGTCGCCTTACGGGGTCAAAGGTCGGACCGGTCCGACCGGATTACGAACCGGATGATAATGTTTATACCTAATTATGTTTCTAAAATTGTATCTCTACTTTTTGAAGAAACAAGCTATATATTTTTTACAATATATTTAAAATTATGACAGAAAGTTGTATAAAATACTAAAGCCTACTATATGATAAATAAATAAATAAATAAATAACATGTAATAACGCAATCAAATAATAAAAGGGCAAATACTAACATTTGCTACATAATTTTCTATCCATAAAACTTAATAAATATCAATAAAGAAATCTATCCATCAATTTTCTATACATAAAACTAATTAAATATTAATAAAGAAAAAAATGGATCCAGTCATTTTCGAAAGACACCGAGTGTCATTTCAAAACAAGTATACTAGACATATTAGTTGAGTATTATTTATTTATTTATTTATTGAACACAAGATAATAAAAGACACAAAACCCAAAACCCAAAACCCATTCCATCTTCTTCCCTTTGCTTTTTTTCCACCGGAAAATCTGAGAGCTCACTGTAGGTCGCCGAAAGTTTGAGAGCTCACTGAAACCGGTCCGACCATGTCACACCCCGACCCGCAGCGGAAAAGGTGATCGGGGCATGATTGGGTTATCATCAAAGCTCATGACATTTATTATACGTTTCATATTCATTTAATACAATTTAATGAAAATTTACAATAAATATTACAACATGTTCTAATTATCAATCTAAGCTTCTTTGTTCTCTTCTAAGGCATTTCCTATGTTTTCCTTGCTTCAACCTGTTCACCTGTATCATGTGTAAAAAGGTTTTTGGATCAACATAAAGTTGGCGAGTGAATCCTATGGAAAACATTTGAACAAGTTTATTTAATTGATTATGAAATGAGTGCACAACCACACATGAGTAAAAATCGATGTAAACTTATTCAACAATCATTAGATATTAAATAAAACACACATGAACAATAATGGAACATTTAGAGGCACGCGTTGCTCTACTCGTCTTTCACGAGGAACTGATGGGCCTAATGAATGAATTGGATAAACATGATAATATGAAAGACAAAACCACAAACAATATAAACTCAATGATATACACATGAACAATGATGAATTGGTTTTGAGGCACGCGTTGTTCAACTCGTCTCCCACGAGGAACTGATGGGCTTAATGAATGAATTTCATATAATTTGACAAAATGAAATAAGTAATCACAACAATATAAACAATCTAAGTTTAGATCACGATATGGTATGGCACAAGTTTAAATAAACTAGTTAATTATTTTGTGACACATGACACACCCCAAAACGTGTAATTAAAAGGGGGAGTTGTAAGATTCACTCACAGTGGGTGCGTTCGGTTGATGATGTTGAATGCACGCGAAGTGGTTTTAACCATGAGTGAAATTAACCTAGATAAATAGCATTGTGGTTCGGTAAGTAAACGGGTTTTATTGATCCATTTTAGTAGGATTGTTGGGTGTATTTTTGTGAGTTTAAGGCTATTTTCTAACCTTAAAAATGTTATTTTTAAGTATTTTTAATTGATTTTTAAATAAAATAAATAAATAAAAATAATAAAAAATTGACTTTTTTGACCGTTGACCGTTGACTTTGATCGGTTCGAATGCGAGTATATGTGCGCTGAGTGAGGCTCGAACCCGAGACCTCCCGTACGCGTGCACGCAGCTCTACCAACTGAGCTACGTGTCTAACCCGAAATATATATGTTTTTAATTATATTTATATATTAGTTAGATTAAACCGAAAATCATTTATTTTTAAAAACGATTTAAATGAATCGGACCGGTGCGCTCCACAGGTCTCGAACCCGGGACCTGTGGGTTTAGTTAACACACAGTCCACCGCTGGACTGTGTGTCCAACTTGTTAACCAAACTGATTTTTATTATTCTTAAATACAAACTAAGCCTTTTCATTTATGCCGTATTAAAAAGTTTGAATAATTGTCCGGATCGATGCAGTGAACCGGACTCGAACTCGTGTCCTGTGATTAAACATACACACAGTCCACCACTGGACTGTGTGTCTAACTTGGTTATTATTCCGATTATTAATAAACTTAACATATAACAGTAGTGTCTCCGGTTCGATTAACAAAAAAAAAGACATTTTTATTAAGGCAGCGTGTGTCAAACTCGAGACGTTAGTGTGTTTATTGTGCACACAGTCCACCGCTGGACTGTGTGTCTAACCCGAGTAATAACTTGATTTTAATTATACTTATATGTTACCGCAACATCGTCTTCTTCGTTGGATTTTAACCAGAATCGGAAATCCGACTGGTTCGATGATTAATCATGTTCGTTAGTGTCTGATGGTTAAATACAGATGAGATATGAATAAAAGAAAGGAAATTAGGCGTGAAATATACCGACTGGCCTCCTCTGTTTTTCCGGCAGAACTTCGGCGACAGCAACAGGTTCCGGCGTCGTGTGTCTTGCAGCAGCGAGTCTTCAGAAAGTTTACAAAGGACGTGGGTGACTTCGGTATAAGCTCAGGGGGTTTAGTAAGGCTTAGAAATGAAGGTCTCGGTTTTCCGGCGAGATACAGAAGTTTTCCGGCGAGTGAGTTTTCGCCGAGAAAGGGTGCGGTTTTGAGCGAAAATGTTTGCAGAAGTTCGAGGGGGTATTTATAGTGCAGGTCGTCGATGAACTTGGTCCGATTTCCGACTTGATTCGTCGGTTATAATTTCTCCGGCGGTTATAGATGGTGTCGCGGACTCAGACGTCGGTTATAACCGATGTCTTAGTAAATGTTTACGTTATAACTAAAGATGTCGTTAATTCTTGGCGAGATCGCCGGGATTTCCGACGACTGCATTTGGGCGCCGGTTTTGAATTCGAAAAGTCAAGTTATGAATTAAATGATTCTAACATTTAACAAGAAACATCAGTGGCGCAGTGGTTTAAAGGGTGAATGTTAGGTCTGTTGACTCGGCTGACTGACCCGGGTTCGAAACCCGGCAGTGACAAATTATTTTGATTTTCTTATTTTTAACAGTTTTCCAAAAACAAATTATATATTCCCATATAATAATTGATTATGTATCGTTTAAAATTATTTTGGGCATTTAATTCGCAACGAAATTTTTAACTGATTGTTCGGTTAATAAACGGAGCGGATTTGGTAAATCCGTTTTTGACGGATGTTACAGTATCCCCTGCTTTTTAAAATTTCGTCCCGAAATTTAAATAGTGATATATTTGACAAAAAGAATAATGGTGTTTAGTTTGACAGTTACATGCGTAGAAGAAATAAGGTTTTAAGTTTTTTTTTTTTTTGTTTGAGGCGGTAACCTTCCTTGTAAGGGTTAAGTACCCTATTCCAGGAATCGCTTTTTGTTGCCTACTGTAAAAGTATTGATAAGCAGAATTTATTCGCTAACTATGATATCATGCATAAAAGTTTGGATATGTTTGGAAGGGTATGGTTCTATCCTAAGGCAAAACTTCTAATACTACAACCTACATGGAACATAAATAAACATAACAGCTAATATTTGAACATAAATAAACACAACAGCTAACATTTGAATCCACATTCTGATATCATATATGTTTGAATGGTGGCAGTTCCTCTCTCGTTTGTTATGATGGAGAGGTTAGTTTATGTAGAAATGGAACACAATCCAATCTCTTTAAATAGCAAGATGATATAAATGTAACACAAATTTCAACCAAGGCAATACTAAATCCTACATGGAACTTCTCATAACCGCCTGATAATGCCTCTGATCCTTTTGGCAAGAATACTTATATATAGGAAGTACCAGCGGCGTATCCACCATATTCTTGCCAAATTTTCATTGGTTTTATCCACAAGTTATGATTAATTACCAAGAAACTACTAAATCCTACATAGAATTTCTCATAACCGTCTGACAATGCCTCTGATCCTTTGACAAGAATACTTATATATAGGAAGTACCAGCGGCATATCCACCATATTCTTGTCAAATTTTCATTGGTTTTATCAGTGAATTATGATTAGTCCTATATAACTCTACAACCAATACAACAAACATAAAATACTGAAATGAAAAATGTCTGTGCGATCAAGGCTCAATCAAACGGAGCCGATCGTATTGCATGTACTGAAAATGAAATTGTCTGTGCGATCAAGGCTCAATCAAACGGAGCCGATCATATTGCATGTACTGAAAATGAAAATTGTCTGTGCGATCAAGGCTCAATCAAACGGAGCCGATCGTATTGCATGTACTGAAAATGAATAACTTAATCTAAACAACAATCACACAAACAGCCTATGCATGGAACCTCATATAACCGCCTGATAATGCCTCCGATCATTTGACAAGAATACTTATATATAGGAAGTACCAGCGGCGTATCCACCATATTCTTGTTAAATTCTCATTGACTTTATCCGCAAGTTATGATTAGTTCTATGCGACTCTACAACAAACACAACAACCACAAGATACTGATAATGAAAATGTCTGTGCGATCAAGGCTCAATCAAACGGAGCCGATCGTATTGCATGTACTGAAAATGAATAACTTAATCTAAACAACAATCACACAAACAGCCTATGCATGGAACCTCATATAACCGCCTGATAATGCCTCCGATCATTTGACAAGAATACTTATATATAGGAAGTACCAGCGGCGTATCCACCATATTCTTGTTAAATTCTCATTGACTTTATCCGCAAGTTATGATTAGTTCTATGCGACTCTACAACAAACACAACAACCACAAGATACTGATAATGAAAATGTCTGTGCGATCAAGGCTCAATCAAACGGAGCCGATCGTATTGCATGTACTGAAAATGTAAAATGAACTGTGCGATCAAGGCTCAATCAAACGGAGCCGATCGTATTGCATGTACTGAAAATGAATAACTTAATCTAAACAACAATCACACAAACAGCCTATGCATGGAACCTCTTATAACCGCCTGATAATGCCTCCGATCATTTGACAAGAATACTTATATATAGGAAGTACCAGCGGCGTATCCACCATATTCTTGTCAAATTCTCATTGACTTTATCCTTAAGTTATGTTTGGTTCTATGTGATAAAGAAAAACATAAAACTAAATGATAGGAGTTGAATCTGGATCTTCGGTGAAGAGGTCTAGTTGGGTATCTTTGTTTGGGCCGTCATTATTGTAACATCCGTCAAAAACGGATTTACCAAACCCGCTCCGTTTATCAACCGAACAGTCAGTCAAAATTTTTCGTTGCGAATTAAATGCCCAAAATAATTTTAAACGATACATAATCGATTATTATACGGGAATATATAATTAGTTTTTGAAAACCTATTAAAAATCGCAAGATAAAAATAAAAAGTCTCTGCCGGGTTTCGAACCCGGGTCAGTAACCGGTTCACAAGCGAATTAACACACAACACACAAACCACTGCGCCACTGATGTCTTATGTTAACCATTAAGAACATTTAATTGATATCATGACTTTCTGAATTCAAAAACCGGAGCCCAATAGTTCAGTCGTCGGAAATCCCGGTAATCTCGCGAGTTTTTAACAACATCTTCCGTTATAACGTAAACCATTACTAAGACATCGGTTATAACCGACGTCTGAGTCCGCGACCAAACCATAACCGCTGGAGTTTTTATAACCGATGAATACAGTCGGAAATCAGACCAAGTTCTTCGACGATTTGCCCTATAAATTCACCCACAACCCACTGCAAACCTTTTCGCTCAAAACCACACATTTTCTCGGCGTAATTCCACTCGCCGGAATTATTCTGTTCGTCGCCGGAAAACCGGTTTCCTCATTTCTGAGCCTTACTAAACCTTTTAAACTTATACCGAAGCCACCCATACCTTTTTCAAACTTTCTGGAGACTCGCTGCTGCAAGACACCTGACGCCGGAGCTTACTGCTGTCGCCGGAGTTCTGCCGGAAAACAGAGGAAAGCAAGTCGGTATACCTCACGCTTATTTTCTTCTCTTTATACTTATATCTCATCTATAATTAACCTGAAACACTAAAGAAAACGATTAAGACTTTGAACCAGTCGATTTCCGATTCTGGTTATAACTTGACGGAGAAGACGATGACCGCTGTAACGATTAAGTATAATTAAAAACAAGAAATTACTCGGGTTAGACACACAGTCCAGCGGTGGACTGTGTGCACAATAAACACTAACGTCTCGAGTTCGAATCCTGTTTCACACACGCCGCTTCAATAAAAATCATTTTTTGTTAAACTGAACCGGAGTCGCCACAGGTATATGTTAAGTATATTAATAAACGGAATAATAACCAAGTTAGACACACAGTCCAGCGGTGGACTGTGTGTATGTTTAAGTCGCACGTCACGAGTTCGAGTCCAGTCTTCTGCATCGACCCGAACGATTATTAACTTTTTTAAATAAAGTCAGAAATGAAAACAAATAGTTTGTATTTAAGTATAATAAAAATTAGATTATATAACATGTTAAACACACAGTCCAGCGGTGGACTGTGTGTTAGTTTAAGCCACAGGTCCCGGGTTCGAGACCTGTGGAGTGCACCGTCCGATTCGCTTAAACTGTTTTTAAAATAAAATGATTTTCTTTTTAACATAATTAATATATATATATAATTAAAATCAGATATATAACGGGTTAGACACGTAGCTCAGTTGGTAGAGCTGCGTGCACGCGTACGGGAGGTCTCGGGTTCGAGCCTCACTCAGCGCACCTATATTTCGACTCGAACCGGTCAACGGTCAGAGAAAAAAATCAAAATTTTTTATTATTTTATTTAATTATTTTAATTAAAAATCAATTAAAAATACTTAAAAATAACATTTTTAAGGTTAGAAAATAGCCTTAAACTCACAAAAATACACTCAACAATCCTACTAAAATAGATTAATAAAATCCGTTTACTTACCAAACCATAATGCGATTTATCTAGGTTAAACTCACTCGTGGTTAAAAACCACTTCGCGTGCATTCAACGTCATCAACCGAACGCACCCACTGTGAGTGAATCTTACAACTCCCCCTTTTAAATTACACGTTTTGGGGTGTGTCATGTGTTATGAAAATAATTAACTTATTTATTTAAACTTGTGCCATACCACATCATGACCTAAACTTAGATTGTTTATATTGTTGTGATTACTTATTTCCTTTTGTCAAATTATATGAAACTCATTCATTAAGCCCATCAGTTCCTCGTGGGAGACGAGTTGAACAACGCGTGCCACAAATCAAATTCATTATTGTTTATGTGTGTATCATTGAGTTTATATTGTTTGTAGTTGTGTCATTCATATTATCATGTTTATGCAATTCATTCATTAGGCCCCTCAGTTCCTCGTGAGAGACGAGTTGAGCATCGCGTGCCTCTAAATGTTCCATTATTGTTCATGTGTGTTTCATTTAATATCTTATGATTGTTGATTAAGTTTACATCTATTTTTACTCATGTTTGGTTGTGCACATATTTCATAATCAATTTAAATAAATTTGTTCAAATGTTTTCCATAGGATTCACTCGCCAACATTATGTTGATCCAAAAACCCTTTTACACATGATACAGGTGAACAGGTTGAAGCAAGAAAAACATAGGATATGCCTTAGAAGAGAACAAAGAAGTTTAGATTGTTAGTTAGAACATGTTGTAACATTTATTGTAAATTTCCATTTAATTTGTATTAAAGAATATGAAACGCATAATAAATGTCATGAGCTTTGATGATAACCCAATCATGCCCCGATCACCTTTTCCGCTGCGGGTCAGGTGTGTGACAATTATCTTCGACAGGATTGGCGTTGATATTGAAGACTCTTCCCCTTGCTGGTGGCCTAGCGGTTGGGTTTTCTTGGTTTACTTGGTTAACTGGGTTTGATTGGGCTTGAGTGTTGATGACTTTAACCAATTGAGGGCATGTGTTTCTAAAGTGGGTAGGGTCGCCACAATTGAAACAAGCTCGAACATATGGAAACACGGGGTATTGGGGTTGTTGATAGGTTTGGGCCATGTTTTGAGTAGGGGAAAAGGTTTGGTTTTGAAAGGTGCGGCAAACCTTGCTCAAATGACCATAGCGTCCACAAGTTGCACATAGTCGACAAGGTAAAGTAAGGGGATGGTGATAAAAACAGTTGTTGCATCGAGGGTGAGGTCCAAGATATGGTTTCTTATTTGGGTAGGGTGAGTTGGGTGCCACTTGAGTGATTGGGATAGCTTGGATTGGTATGACTTGTAAAACTGGTTGATTACGTTGGGTAGCAGCGAAAAGTTGCCCGTCTCTTTTTCTCTCAGAATTGGGTTGAGAAGGGGATTCGGTTTGGGTGGAGTCGAAGGTTTCAGTCGATGCTTTATCCTTCCTCTTCTCCTCCTTGAAGTCTTTGTTCCGGATTCGGTTCTCGGTGAGCTCTGTGGCTAACTCCATTGCTGCTTCCAAAGTTGCAGGCTTGGTACTTATTACAGAGTCTTGAATCTTTGACGGAAGACCATGAATGTAGTGCTCGATCAAACGGTAGAGGGGAGTGAACATGTTGGGAACCATTTGATGTAATTCGAGGAATCTTTTGTTGTATGTGGTGTGGTCTCCTTCCTTTTGCTTCAACGAATAAAATTCATCTTCTAATTTCTTGATTTCGCTCCTTGGGCAAAATCGTTTGGTCATGATTTCCTTCAATTCGTTCCAAGTTAAGGTCATAGCATCGTCGACGCCTCGTTTGGCCTTCTCTGTATTCCACCAAGTAAGTGCTATCCCATATAATCGACCGGTAGCATATCGCACTTTACGGTCATCAGGGCAATCGCAATTTAGAAAAGTGTTCTCCATCTCTTCAAACCAATGGAGGAGAGCGGTGATGCCTTCAATCCCTTTGTATTTCGGAGGGTCGCATGATTTGAAATACTTGTAGGTGCATTTAGTGGTATTTGAGGGAGAGTTGATAATGTTTTGGTTTTCTTGATTGACAGGATTAGCAGTAAGTGCTTGTTGAACTTGGATTACAATGTTGGGTATTACGGCAGCCATTTGTTGAGCGATTAAGGCAGCCATGCGCTCGCGGGCTTTTCCTGCTCTCATCTTCCTACGGGCGAGGTTAGAAGGCATCAACAAGGAATACATGTCAAGAGTATGAGTTGGATGTTTTTGGGTTCATGGGTCGCACTAGGAATGAACATTCATAAAATAATTACAGAAAAATAAATCTACTACATCCATAGGATGTCTTGGGCTTTGCTCGCCATTAGGCCCTACATGCCGCCGTACTTTACCTTTGTAATCATGTGGGCCCCCATGAATAGCGGTTTTTCATATGGTTCGCACGGGTTTGCCAGGTTGTGTACACTAAAACCGGAGAAAATCGAGAAATATGTATACAACGTGTGATATTCGGAATGTATCTAGGTGTAGACACGGTGACACCTCAAAGTGGGTTAGTTCGAACGACGTTTGGTGTGGCATGTTTTGGCCTAATAGGTCCTTCGTACTCTCATCGTTGGTCCCCAGGTAGGCAAACTGGTCCGTTATATTGGATTTATACGAATGCCAACCTAGACAGGACGTTCCGACTACCGGTACTTGTACCCTTCCAGTTACTACATGCCCGTCGCAGAACTTACTTTGATGAGATTTGAAAATTGCAACAAGATCTTTGAATAATGAAAGTATGAAAATGAATTGATCATATGAACATTGATATATGTATAATGAATATGTATATAAGCATGTATGTTTGACTGTAAATATAAACAAATATGAAACAAATAAATATCAAAAGCTTGTATGTAACCACCTAATCAATTAAAATTTAGGAAGACTATAGTATAGGCTCTAAGGGTCTAATAACCTATCCTATATCCCTATAGTCATGGCTCTGATACCAATCTGTCACACCCCGACCCGCAGCGGAAAAGGTGATCGGGGCATGATTGGGTTATCATCAAAGCTCATGACATTTATTATGCGTTTCATATTCATTTAATACAATTTAATGGAAATTTACAATAAATATTACAACATGTTCTAACTATCAATCTAAGCTTCTTTGTTCTCTTCTAAGGCATTTCCTATGTTTTCCTTGCTTCAACCTGTTCACCTGTATCATGTGTAAAAAGGTTTTTGGATCAACATAAAGTTGGCGAGTGAATCCTATGGAAAACATTTGAACAAGTTTATTTAATTGATTATGAAATGAGTGCACAACCACACATGAGTAAAAATAGATGTAAACTTATTCAACAATCATTAGATATTAAATAAAACACACATGAACAATAATGGAACATTTAGAGGCACGCGTTGCTCTACTCGTCTCTCACGAGGAACGGATGGGCCTAATGAATGAATTGCATAAACATGATAATATGAAAGACAAAACTACAAACAATATAAACTCAATGATATACACATGAACAATGATGAATTGGTTTTGAGGCACGCGTTGTTCAACTCGTCTCCCACGAGGAACTGATGGGCTTAATGAATGAATTTCATATAATTTGACAAAATGAAATAAGTAATCACAACAATATAAACAATCTAAGTTTAGATCACGATATGGTATGGCACAAGTTTAAATAAACTAGTTAATTATTTTGTGACACATGACACACCCCAAAACGTGTAATTAAAAGGGGGAGTTGTAAGATTCACTCACAGTGGGTGCGTTCGGTTGATGATGTTGAATGCACGCGAAGTGGTTTTAACCACGAGTGAAATTAACCTAGATAAATAGCATTGTGGTTCGGTAAGTAAACGGGTTTTATTGATCCATTTTAGTAGGATTGTTGGGTGTATTTTTGTGAGTTTAAGGCTATTTTCTAACCTTAAAAATGTTATTTTTAAGTATTTTTAATTGATTTTTAAATAAAATAAATAAATAAAAATAATAAAAAAATTGACTTTTTTGACCGTTGACCGTTGACTTTGACCGGTTCGAATGCGAGTATATGTGCGCTGAGTGAGGCTCGAACCCGAGACCTCCCGTACGCGTGCACGCAGCTCTACCAACTGAGCTACGTGTCTAACCCGAAATGTATCTGTTTTTAATTATATTTATATATTAGTTAGATTAAACCGAAAATCATTTATTTTTAAAAACGATTTAAATGAATCGGACCGGTGCGCTCCACAGGTCTCGAACCCGGGACCTGTGGGTTTAGTTAACACACAGTCCACCACTGGACTGTGTGTCCAACTTGTTAACCAAACTGATTTTTATTATTCTTAAATACAAACTAAGCCTTTTCATTTATGCCGTATTAAAAAGTTTGAATAATTGTCCGGATCGATGCAGTGAACCGGACTCGAACTCGTGTCCTGTGATTAAACATACACACAGTCCACCACTGGACTGTGTGTCTAACTTGGTTATTATTCCGATTATTAATAAACTTAACATATAACAGTAGTGTCTCCGGTTTGATTAACAAAAAAAAAGACATTTTTATTAAGGCAGCGTGTGTCAAACTCGAGACGTTAGTGTGTTTATTGTGCACACAGTCCACCGCTGGACTGTGTGTCTAACCCGAGTAATAACTTGATTTTAATTATACTTATATGTTACCGCAACATCGTCTTCTTCGTTGGATTTTAACCAGAATCGGAAATCCGACTGGTTCGATGATTAATCATGTTCGTTAGTGTCTGATGGTTAAATACAGATGAGATATGAATAAAAGAAAGGAAATTAGGCGTGAAATATACCGACTGGCCTCCTCTGTTTTTTCGGCAGAACTCCGGCGACAGCAACAAGTTCCGGCGTCGTGTGTCTTGCAGCAGCGAGTCTTCAGAAAGTTTACAAAGGACGTGGGTGACTTCGGTATAAGCTCAGGGGGTTTAGTAAGGCTTAGAAATGAAGGTCTCGGTTTTCTGGTGAGATACAGAAGTTTTCCGGCGAGTGAGTTTTCGCCGAGAAAGGGTGCGGTTTTGAGCGAAAATGTTTGCAGAAGTTCGAGGGGGTATTTATAGTGCAGGTCGTCGATGAACTTGGTCCGATTTCCGACTTGATTCGTCGGTTATAATTTCTCCGGCGGTTATAGATGGTGTCGCGGACTCAGACGTCGGTTATAACCGATGTCTTAGTAAATGTTTACGTTATAACTGAAGATGTCGTTATTGGTGAGATCGCCGGGATTTCCGACAACTGCATTTGGGCGCCGGTTTTGAATTCGGAAAGTCAAGTTATGAATTAAATGATTCTAACATTTAACAAGAAACATCGGTGGCGCAGTGGTTTAAAGGGTGAATGTTAGGTCTGTTGACTCGGCTGACTGACCCGGGTTCGAAACCCGGCAGTGACAAATTATTTTTATTTTCTTATTTTTAACAGTTTTTCAAAAACTAATTATATATTCCCATATAATAATTGATTATGTATCGTTTAAAATTATTTTGGGCATTTAATTCGCAACGAAATTTTTAACTGATTGTTCGGTTAATAAACGGAGCGGGTTTGGTAAATCCGTTTTTGACGGATGTTACAGACCATTCACCGATTTTCCGGCTGAACCGTCGGCCGCCGGCCCAACTGCCGGCCAACTGCAAGAACGGTTTGTTGTGAGGAACCGGACCGGCATAAGCGGCGGATCCCGGCCCAACCGGTCGGACCGGCCGGTCCGGTCCGGGTTTAAGAACATTGGATTATTTAAATTAATCCTAACGATTTTGTATGATTCATTTATTGTGATCCATTGCATGTTTTTATCCTGGTGTCATTAACGTTGTTTCTTACTTTTATGCATATATCTCTTCATTTAGACGAGAACATGATAATATGAAGATTGATAAGTGAGCATAGCTCCAGGAAGATAATTGTAAGTTTTTTCATTTATTTTGTTAAGCTATTACTTGTGTAAAATTTGTTTAACATGAAATAGACCTTTATGACACGCGAATTATGATATACTAGTTTTATAACATGCAGAAGTGCGTTATAAAAAACCATCATCTTTTTTAAAATCTAAAATATTTATAACATGCATTTTTGTATGTGTTCACTATCATTTAAGTGTGATGGTGTAAAAAAAAATATTCATGTTCCCCTTCTCTTTGAATTCTCCTCTAAAAAACCTAATCCCCAAATCTCCCCTTTTCACTTTCCTCAACACCGATTCAACTCCAAGGCTCGAAGATCAACGCCAGAAATCACCACGGTAATCTGATTCCTAGATTCACATCGGTTGAGGAGGAGAACGAAGCCTTCCTTATAAGATGGTGGAAACATTCTCTGCAGACACGTTTTGCATGGCGAACAACTCATCGGGTGAAAACAAAACTGTGAGTTCCTCGATGGGCAACCCAAAGCGGACAATATCTTAGCACGGTTTACTTGAGTCGTATCAGAGTCACTCTTGTGCCATTCGGGATGGTGGGGCAAACCTCATCGAGGACGATGAGTCCCTAAGAGGGGTGATTGTAACGATACGATACATGGACCATTGTGACACCTTAGTCAAATCCCACATCGGTCGTGGCAAGGAGAGATTCTTGGTCATAAGACATTCCTCGCCTCTTAAATCACCAACGCGTTTTGGGCTTAGTTGGTTGTGGAGCACATGAAAACTCCGCAATTAAGCGTGCTCAGGTGGGAGTAGTACTAGGATGGGTGACCTCCTAGGAAGTCTCCACCGGGGCGACCAAAAACTAAGTCATGAGTTCCTGGATAGGCAACCCACCGGGGACAAAGCGAACAATATTGATGGTAAGAGATGTGAGATGTTATATAATATGTTGATTAAATCCGAGTAGAAATTGTACTCTTTGAACCATGATACTTATGAATTTTAGAGAAAAGAAAACTGTTCAAAAACATGATCTAATGATCCTAATTGTTGAAATTACTATCTTTTTTATAATGAAACATGTAATTTGTGTCATGAAATCCGGGTAGAAACAGTACAATTTGAACCATGATAATTATGAATTTTAGAGAAAAGAAAATAGTTCAAAACAAGATTCAATATTGTGATTTAGAACGAACAACTAAAAATAATAAATAACTTCAAAACGTTTAAAGAAAGGATGAACAACATAAATCTCTCAATTAACTCAACAAAAACACAACATAATTACGATGTCCGTCTCATGAGGTTATTTTATAGAATCTGTTATTTATTTATCTGCTAGCTGAAAGTAACTGCTTCAATATGTTTTGACAGTTTGAAGTTGCATGGGCTTTAACGATAAGTGCTTCTCGTACATGCGACGACACTAAGGTTATTATCCATTGTAGGGCAATCCCTACGTTTGTGAAACTACTTGCTTCTGATAACGATGACATCCATGAGCAAGTACATGTTATAAAATTGTTAGAAGACACATGTTAAAATAATAATTCAATTCATCAGTAACAATTGGTCATTAGACTTGTGTCAATAAAGTCTAGTTGGTCATTAGAAGGTTGTTAAAAGAATTAGTGTTTTTAAATTTTCAATTTTAGTCATTTTGTTTGCCTATTTTAAGGTTGTGCAATTCAATAAGATATATAGTTTTTTTTTTTAAATTGTATCATGTTTTTTATTGATCCAGACAATTTGAGTGCTAAGAAATATAGCTAGCAAGTAATCCTGGCTTAGAGATAAGGTACTTGAAGAGGGTGCCTTGTCTTAATTGTTGGCTCATTTTAAACTGTTTGTTAGGCTTTCGATGCTTAGGCATGAGGCTGGGGCGCTTTCAACTTTTTGTGGCGGGGTACCACCACCTCCATTTGAGTAGGTAGTCTTTATGACAACAATCTAATCAATTCGATTTGCAGACATCCTTGGGACTCTGCATGCTTGCATAACTTCTCAATGTAAAGGATGAAGAGGTTTTGCAGGTTATGTGTTGGGCTATATCAATTTGGTAAAGCTAATCGAGTCAGTTTCAAATGTCATTGAGTATGATCAAAGTAATTCACATATGTTAACAACTTTTGTTTTTTTCTAAATATTCTAGGCAACCATGTCAAAGAGATCTTGATCCCTGCTTCGTTAAGTCTCTGTAATATTTCTGTAGGTGAAAGTCAGGAAAAATCAGGTATAAAGTGCCATAAATGATTAAAAACTTAAAACACTATGATAATAAATTAATAATCTATGTTATTCATGTTTCTAGGAGCTCATGGTTGTATAAAACCATTTTGTGACCTTCTATATATGATGATTCAAAGGTTTTAAAAGTCACGTTAGAAGTCATTGATAACTTGTTGAGGGTAAATGACCCTTTGACATTGCACACAATGTTTCTAGGAGCTCATGGTTGTATAAAACCGTTTTGTGACCTTCTCATATATGATGGTTCATTGGTTTCATTAGACACATTAGAAGCCATTGATAACTTGCTGAGGACAAGTGACCCTTTGACGTTGCACACGGGCAACACCAGTGCCACCAACTTATACCCTGAGCTGATAACACCTCACACCCCTAATTTTCACGTGTACCCGGTTGGGGAATATCGTGACGTAAGTTGATATCATCATTACCAAACAATACAATAATACAATGCGGAAGTCTGGATAATTATAATTACAAACGTTTGAATGTTCAAAGTTTAAAAATAATAAATACAACGCTTGTAACTAGATCCACAGGCGAATCGAAATGTGAATACAAAAAAAGAAACTTGACAGACTAAGGCCTTCTAAGCAAAGGGTTGCAATTCCTCTTAAGCTTCGCCGAGTACTTCCAGCCTATTTACGTATACTTGTCACTGCGCTTAGTCTTTTGAAAATACGTTAGTTTTCACTGGTAAATACATTTAACCGACTTATTTTGAAAACATTTCGAAAACTTTTAGTGTACACAATGGTACTTTGTTTTATAAATAACTTGGGATAATTAATTTCATGTTATCAGTTTTACATGCTAATAATACATTTAGAGCCCAAAAACTATGACGGGATCATGATTAATCGACACACCACTTTAACACCTTTAATAGGTGCACCCCTATTGGGTAATACTTTATTATAGCATCTGACGGGTGTATGCCTACACCCCGTGCTTAGGTCGTGGCCATTTACAATTAAATGAGCCGTGGATATCCAGGACACGGTCGTTTAAACCCTCAAATGTTTAATATTAAGCAATACGAATTAAAATGGATTATTTGAATTCTCAACTCATTGGTCTTCGATCCCATATCCAACCATGCAGTATTAATATACCGTATCCCAAGCTCGTATAAAGGAAAATAAGTTAAAGTATTTACCTGGCTTGCAAAAGTCTCTAGCAATAAGAAAATAGGCAAAGCACAGCCGTAATCAAAATAAACTAGCTCGGCGACAATCTACCGGAAATCTCTAGTCTGGATTGGATGGTATTATTAACCGATTAGTTAGTTAGCGGGTCTTTATTTAGTCATTGGCTTAGACCGGCTAACTTAAAATAAAAATAACGGTACGAAACGCTAGATTAAGCGGTGACCGGAAAAGAATGTATTTTGGACCCGACAAGTACTAGGACTTGTATAATATGGGTTACCATTTTACATTCTGGAATATGAGAGTATTTCGATATGGTTAAACCCGTTTCGATTAAATTACGTAAACTAGTCACGTAGGCTTAACCGTACGCATATAAGCGAAACTGGGTAACGGAGTGAGTCCTATACAAGTTCCATATGCCATTAAGTTTAAAATATGTTATTATAACAGTAGGTTATTGATATGACGACCCATTGTAGTTTTAAAGTAAATTATGCCTTAGAAGGGCAATTTCGTCGTTTAAAAATATAATAAAACGAGCTTATACGTAAAATGATGTTATTAACATAAACATTCTGTAAAAATACTTATTTTATGATGTTATATCAATAGGACATCAATTATATGCGTGGTTTATAGTTTAAGACCAAACTATGTCCCGAAAAGGTAATTTAGTCATTTCACATATAAATGATAACTTATTTGGGAATCTGAGTTAAGGACATGTACCCACTGTTAATAGGTTGAAAATATGTTTTGAAATCAGTAGGTATCAAGTCTTTATACTCTAATATGGTTTTAAACCATATTATGCGCCAAGGTGGCGATTAAGTCGCTAAATGACGATTTAAACGGTATTTTAAGTAAAACTGTTGTTGTGACCAGGGTTGAATGACCAAAATATGTTCAGATATATACTACATCAGTAGGTACAAGGTTTTGATTTATTTGAATGTCTAAAACTTATTTTGAGTGTTGAAAGGGTAACATCATCATTTAAGGACATAATGTGCAAACTATAGCTTAAACTTAGTTTGCAACCTGAATGAATATCCCAAATAGTCCTAATAATGATATTACATCAATAGGTATTGAGTTTTGATGTCAAAATTACATTTAAATCATTTTATGTGTTAAAAGGGCGTTTTAGGCTTATTTATCGGATACTTGTGTAAAAACTCGGATTACTACATGGCCATGTCCTATAACTCCATAGGGTTATAGTACACTATATCATGGTCATAATGCAACTTAGGGAGAGTAGGTAATGTTGCTAAATCGGGTCAGAACTGAAAGTCAAAGCAGAAGTCAAACTTTGCGACTTTCGGTTGCGAACCGACCTTAGGCATGGAATCGACGAGTCGAACATGTTCCCACATGTTCTCACAATTATTACCAAGTTATTAAAATGTCAAAACAGGTTTTATATCATCTGTATTGCTAATTATGATTTTATTTCAAAACTGACCCGTTTGACTTTTTATTAACATAACTTTGACCCGACAATTGACCAAGCAAACGTGGTAATTAGGAGGTGCCCTCTTGAGGGATTAACACCTACCTTATTATGATCACGTAGCCATGTTGTTACGAACATTGGCTAGACCATAATGGACATAGCTCAAAGTCAAAGCGTTTTTACGTCAACGCTTTGACATTGGCTTAAAACTAAATAAAACTGAAAAAGGAAGGCTAAGAACACTTACACCAGGTCCTTAGCACGAAATAAGACTAGGTTGGAAGCTCCTTTAGATCAGGAACCTCCAGAGAGCAAGAAGGAAGGAAATGGGAAGAGGTGCAAGTTGAATGGCACCCAAAGGGCTCTATTTATACTTGAGGAGATTGAACTAGGATCAATACAAGTGTTGGAGGTGTTGCAAGATCACTCCAGGTGTCTTATGAGGTGTCCAAAACCGGATTTGAGCTCTTGGTTTCGAAATAAGTGAGCTAAGGTGGCACGAGAGGTGGCCAAGGCTGCAAACATGCAGCTTGACACATGTTTCTGCGCAGATCGTCCCCTCGCGGGGCGCGAGAAGAAACAGGGGGGGGTCACGGCCCGTGACCCCCTTAAATTTCAGCAGTACCAAGTTTTAACTTGGCACTATTAGTCCCTGAACTTTATAATTTCAAATTAACTTTCGATTTAAGCGCTCTTGGTCCCTCAAGTTTGATTCCAAGTATACTTGAAAGTATAACCGAACATCATTTAGCTCCGGGTTCGTTAAATGGTCACTCAGAGGCATAGATTAAGCATGTTGACACATTTAACCCCTCGACTTTAATATTCACCACTCAGAGGTAATAAAATAACATGTTGGCGATTTTAGTCCCTCTCGTCTAGCATGCGGCATACGAGGATCAGCGGGACATGTGTCGAAATTTTATAGGACGTGAAAACACAGGGTGTTACATCCTCACCCCCTTAAAAGAGATCTCGCCCTCGAGATTTATTCAAAAAGATAGGGGTACTTTTGTCGCATAGTGGACTCGACCTCCCAAGTATATTCAGGTCCTCGACGGGCATCCCATTTGACCTTCACAATGGGTACGTGCTTCCTGCGAAGTTTCTTAACTTGCCGATCTTCGATCGCAATTGGTTTTTCTATGAAACGCAAGTTTTCATTGATTTGTATATCCTCGTGAGGCATTGCTAGCGATTCATCCACGAGGCATTTCTTCAAATTGTTGATGTGGAGAACATCATGGATTCCACTGAGCTTTTCCGGTAGCTTAAGCCTGTAAGCTACGGGTCCGACACATTCGATTATTTCGTATGGTCCAATGTACCTCGGGCTTAATTTACCCTTCCTCCCAAAACGCATTACACCTTTCCAAGGTGATACTTTCAACAAAACTTTGTCCCCAACTTGGAACTGTAAAGATTTGCGCCTTTTGTCAGCATAGCTCTTTTGTCTATCTCGAGCTGCCTTAAGTCAATCACGGATTTGCACAATCTTTTC
Organism: Scalesia atractyloides; assembly: GCA_947069175.1. NCBI lineage: Eukaryota > Viridiplantae > Streptophyta > Magnoliopsida > Asterales > Asteraceae > Scalesia > Scalesia atractyloides. The sequence continues at coordinate 86,736,849 of CAMTDV010000021.1, forward strand.
CGTGGTTTCGAGGACGATTTCGGGTCCAGATAGTTGGGCTTCTCCAACTTCGGCCCAACACACAGGCGTCCTACATTTTCTTCCATATAAGGCTTCAAAAGGAGCGGCCTTAATATTTGTGTGATAACTATTGTTATAAGAGAACTCGATTAGGGGTAAGTGATCGTCCCAACTTCCACCTAAATCGATCACACAAGCTCGAAGCATGTCCTCCAAGGTTTGAATGGTACGTTCACTTTGTCCGTCCGTCTGCGGATGGTAAGCCGTACTGAAGTTTAATCTCGTGCCTAGAGATTGTTGGAAGCTTTTCCAAAAGTGAGATGTGTATCTTGTATCTCTATCAAATACAGTGGATATCGGCACTCCATGCAAGGACACAATCTCATCAACACAAAGCTTAGCCAGCTTGTCAGAATCGTATGTTTCCTTAATTGGCAAGAAGTGAGCGGATTTAGTTAATCTATCCACAATAACCCATATTGTGTCATTTCCACGCTTGGTCTTAGGTAACTTAGTGATAAAGTCCATGGTTACCATTTCCCGTTTCCATACTGGGATTTCAAGTTGTTGTAGAAGTCCTAACGGTTTCTGGTGTTCTGCCTTAATTTGAGAACACGTCAAGCATTTTGCTACGTGATTGGCTATATCTTTCTTCATACCCATCCACCAATAGATGGGTTTAAGATCTTGATACATCTTGTCGCTACCCGGGTGAACCGAGTATTTAGAGTTATGTGCTTCCTGGAGGATTACATCTCTAAGTCCTCCGTAGATCAGAACCCGGATCCGATCATTCATCCTAAACATTTCATCATTTCCAGACGCTAACAGATCGATGGTTGCACCTAATCCTTCCTTGGCAATGTTGTCCTTAGACATAGCTAGTTTTTGTGTATTTAGCAGCTTTTCATTTAAGCTGTTTTTCAGTTCAATGCTCTTGGCATTGATCCTTAAAGGATTGATTCTTTCCTTGCGACTAAGCGCATCAGTGACTACATTCACCTTTCCTGGATGATATCGAATCTCGAAATCATAGTCGTTGAGTGTTTCCATCCAACGACGTTGCCTCATGTTCAATTCCTTTTGATTGAACAAGTGTTGCAGACTTTTATGGTTAGTGTAGATGATACACTTTGTTCCATATAGATAGTGCCTCCAAAGTTTAAGTGCGAATACTACCGCACCCAATTCTAAATCATGGGTGGTGTAGTTTCTCTCGTGCACTTTTAGTTGTTGTGATGCATAGGCAATCACTTTGCCTCTCTACATAAGCACACATCCCATGCCAGTGTGCGATGCATCACAATAAACTACAAATTCTTCAATTCCTTCTGGCAGAGTTAACACGAGGGCATTGCTCAACTTATGCTTTAATGTCTCGAAGGATTCTTGTTGTTTTGGACCCCCAGTTAAATTTAGCATCCTTACAAGTTAGGATTGTCAAAGGAGCGGCTACTCGTGAGAAGTTCTTGATGAACCTTCGATAATAACCAGCCAATCCTAAGAAACTACGTATCTCGGAAGGTGTCTTTGGGGCTTCCCAATTCATTATTGCTTCTATCTTTGTTGGGTCTACTTGAATACCGTGTTCAGTTACTATGTGACCAAGGAACTGAACCTCACGTAGCCAGAATTCGCATTTGGAAAATTTTGCATACAACTTTTCCTGGCGTAGAATTTCAAGAATGCACCGCAAGTGTTTCTCGTGACTCGATTGATTTTGAGAGTAGATGAATATGTCGTCTATGAAGACAATGACAAACTTATCTAAGTATGGCTTGCAGACTCTATTCATGAGATCCATGAATGCTGCGGGTGCATTAGTGAGTCCGAAGGGCATCACTAGAAACTCATAATGTCCATATCTTGTCCTGAAAGCAGTTTTCAGAACATCTTCATCCCTAACCTTTAGTTGGTGATATCCCGATCTTAAATCTATCTTCGAGAAATAACTTGCACCTTGTAATTGATCAAACAAGTCGTCGATCGTGGGCACGGGATAACGATTCTTGATCGTTATCTTATTGAGCTCACGGTAATCAATGCACATCCGCATTGATCCGTCCTTCTTTTTAACAAAAAGGATAGGGGCTCCCCAAGGCGAAAAGCTTGGTTGAATAAAACCTTTCTCTAAGAGTTCATCCAGTTGAGTTCTCAATTCTTTCATCTCGGTTGGGGCTAAACGGTATGGAGCTTTAGCTATGGGATCTGCTCCAGGTATGATGTCAATTCGAAACTCTACCTGCCTATCAGGAGGTAGGCCAGGTAGTTCTTCTGGGAATACATCTGGGTATTCGGAAATTTTGGGTATATCTTCAATCTTTGGTCTAGGTTCCTCAACGGTGACTTGTGCTGTCACACCCCGACCCGCAGCGGAATAAGAGTCGGGGCATAATTAGGTTATCACCAAAGTTGATGTTTACTAATATGTTTCATATTTATTAAATTCAAAATTTCATCCTCAATATTCCAAACAAGTTCATACAATTACAAAGAAAAGTAACTAAATAAACAATCCAAAGTCTAAACCGACTTATTCTTCTAAACCATCCTATATGTTTCTTACTGCAACTGGATCACCTGTATCATGTGTAAAATGGGGGTTTTTGGGTCAACATAAGTTGGCGAGTGAACCTTGTTAGAAAACATTTATTATTGATTTCTTGTTATATTTAATATGGAAAATTGTGCAATAATCATATGTGAGCAAATATAGATAAACATACAATAACAATAACAATAACAATAACAATAACAATAACAATAACAATAACAATAACAATAACAATAACAATAACAATAACAATCCACCTTGCATGAGTATATAACATGAATGATAATGTATATGTTGGCAACGTCACGTTCACGCTCATAGGTAATGGGGAACGGACGGCCTATGATGATGTATGTGCGATCAAGGCTCAATCAAACGGAGCCGATCGTATGTTGGCAACGCCTCGTTCACGCTCATAGGTAATGGGGAACGGTTCACGCTCATAGGTAATGGGGAACGGCGGCCTATGATGATGTATGTACTGAAAATGATAAATTTAATCTAAACATTAACCACACAAACAATTGATACATATTGGATACACATTTGATCATTGATATGATGGATGCACAAGTGTTTAAATGTAATAAATAATATGACACGTGATACACCCCAAAAACGTGATTAAAACGGGGAATTTGTAGAGATTCACTCACATTGGGTGCGTTCGTTTGATGATGTTGAATGCGCACGAGTTTAGAGGGTTGATCGACGAGGAATAACTAACCTAAATAATAACGAAAATGTACGGTAAATAAGTGGATTTTATTAACAATTTTAATTGGATTTTTAGATATATTTTTGTGAGTTTAAGGTCATTTTCTAACTTTAAAAATATTATTTTTAAGTATTTTTAATTGATTTTTAAATTAAATAAATAAATAAAAATATAAAAAAGAATGTTGACTTTTTGGGGTTGACCGTTGACCGTTGACCATTGACCATGACTGTTGACCGGTTCGGTCTTGTATTTGTTTGCACTGAGTGAGGTTTGAACTTGTGACCTCCCGTACGCGTGCACGCGGCTCTACCAACTGAGCTACGTGTCTAACCCGAAATATTTCTGTTTTTAATTATATTTATATACTATTTAATTTATTCAAAATTCATTTATTTTAAAAATGATTTTAATTATATCGAACCGGTGTGCATAACAGGTCTCGAACCCGGGACCTGTTGTTTAACGTTGCACACAGTCCACCGCTGGACTGTGTGTCTAACCTGGTTGAAATACTTGTTTTTATATCACTTATATACTAACTGGAAGTTTCCGTGTTTGGGTTTTATAAAAAGTCTGAATATTGTGACGAATCGGAACAAGGACAGACTCGAACCCGGTATCTCTATGATTCAAATGCACACAGTCCACCGCTGGACTGTGTGTCTACCCCGAGATATAATCCGATTTATATTAAATTTATACACAAACTAAACTTCGTCTTCTTCGTTAAAACAACCTAGACAGTTGATATTCGACTGATCTTGTTCAATTCAATTAACGGACATATGACTGATTAAAATGAAATGGATAAAGAAGGTTTTGGAAACGAATGTACCGGAAAGATGATTTTCTCAGCCAAGTCGTCGGCTCTGTTTTATGAACTCCGTCTGAGCGGACCAATTAACAGTTTTGATTAACTAATTGTGAAATTGAATGACTAAACAAAAGTTATCAGAGAGTTTAGATGCTCATACCGATTCACAGCGTGATTTAGAAATTTTCAGAAGTTTTCCGGCGATTGCAGATTATCCGGTATCGTCGTCTGGGACCGATTCTGATTGAAGGGTTTGAGTTAGTAAAAGTCTAACAACAGATAGAAGATGAAAGAATTGAGAAATTTACCGTTTTGATGAATGACACGGTTTTCCGGTGAAAGTCCGGTGATATCAGATAGCGATTCCGACGAACTGAAAATAGAGCAAAAGTGAAATTGGAGGTTCTGTGAGTGTTTTTGAGTCGCGAGATGATGATATTGCCGGTGTAAATTTTGAGGTAAATGATTTCGGTTATTAAACCCGAAAATCATATGAATTCAAGTTCAATAAAGGCTGAATTGATTAAAAACGTCGGTCATAATGATTTCATCGGTTATAAACAGTAATGGCAAGCACTCAACAGTCTGAACCGTTGAAAGCCGATGAGCGGTTTCGGTTTTTGGCGCAAACGGATGATTTTACGGATGGAGTTAAATTTTATTTGTTTCCTAGATTACACAAAGACAGCAAGTGGCGGAGTGGTTAAATGTTTGGTGATTAAGTCTTCCGGCTGGCCCGGGTTCGAAACCCGGCAACCCATTTTCATTTTTAATTACTTTATTTTATTTTTTAACAATTTTAATTTCCATATTCTAATATGTTTATTAGTTATGTATTGTTTAAAATTAAAATAGGCAACAAAAAATTTAAAACTGATTATTCGATTAACAAACGAAGTGGGTTTGGAAAACCCGTTTTTCGACGGATGTTACATGTGCCATATAGATGACACATCCCTTCGTCATACATCTAGATGCCTTAAGCAAAACTGCTTTATTAGGCAATCCAAGGTGTTTATTCCATGAATGGTGAGGATTTTTCTAGACGGGGATTTGATCTCGATGAGTTTCTTATCGCAGGCAATGCGTGCTTGGTTACGTGATAACCAATCCATGCCTAAGACTACATCGAATCCCGCTAGTTTCATGGGCAAAAGGGAGACAGGGATAGAATGATTCTTGATGGATATGAGGCATTCGTCAAGAATGGAAGAAGCGGTTTCTATGGTTCCATCAGCGAGCTCTACTTCATAGGTTATGTCTAGAGTTCTTACGGGCAAGTTTAATAGTTCACTAAATTTATACTCTTCACATTTGAAGAGTTGCCTCACTCTTTTTCGGTTAGGAGGGGTTAGGCTGAGATTTGGGTTTAGAAACAGCCTTAGAGCGAGTAGCACTCGACTCTGGTTGACGATCAGATCTATCCTTTAAGGCCTTGCCAACTTCTGCGGCAATAAGTTCTCTTAAATCGTTCTTACTAATAAGGATGTTCTCGTGGGCATCATCGTCATTGCGCTTGCTGTTTACTTCATTTGAATCAGCCATTGCTGTAGTTTACTTCAATATTTTGAGATGGATTCAGTTAGTTGCTATGGTGTACCCTTATTCACGACATGGTTCTATGCATTTATAGATTGGACATAGTCCAGAATTTATCAGTTAGTGCATCAAGTGATACTACTGTATTTCGCACATTGGCTTTACACTACTATTGAGTGTTTGAATATTTTGCCAGGATCTAACTTGATCACTTAGGCGATAGGGTGTGAACATTGTCATTTACCCTTTTTAATAATGTGGTCCAGAATTTATCAGTTAGTGCATCAAGTGATACTACTGTATTTCGCACATTGGCTTTACACTACTATTGAGTGTTTGAATATTTTGCCAGGATCTAACTTGATCACTTAGGCGATAGGGTGTGAACATTGTCATTTACCCTTTTTAATAATGTGGCAATAATTGTCACGGGGAATTAAAGGGTAACTCCTCATTGAGAGTTAAATATAGAGAAATGATAAATTTGGAAGTTGAACATTGTTCACCTTTGCTAGACAGAAGGTTACTTCCGAAATTTTCATTTGCCAATTCCTAGTTGATCATAGTCATTGGCTAATAGATCTTGGGATAATATAGCGGATCAATAAAATTTGATTGAATTATGAAAATCGATTAGATGAAACATAACATGGAGAAATTCCATTAAAGAAAACATTACATAATCGCCTAATATATATAGAACTTGAAATAACAAAATGGTTCACGCAGGAACCTAACAGAAATAATAATGTCCTTGCAGGGACTGAAAAGGAAATAACATTGTCCATGCAGGGACTTTTGGAATTTAAATTACATATATGAAAATACAATACTAGTCATCCTTCCTTCCTTTTACGGCTTGTAAAGCTTCTTGATAAATCTCGTTGTTTTCTTCTCTGACTTCTTGACTTGTTGTCGCATTTCTCGGACCTGATCTAAGGCTTCGTTAATAGCCTCAAGTGGTGCTTGTGGTTGAGGCTGAGGTGGAGGTGGTTGCGGCTGATGCACAACTGGATACGGATACCCGTAAGGCGGATATCCGGTAGTGGCATAAGGAGGTGGGTAACTAGGGTAAGAAGAATGGTAGAAGTTATTATGAATAACTGCATCATACTAAGGATCCTGCCCCATACCATGATGGATGTAATTATACAAGCCAGGAGGGTCAACAGTGAAACCCTGATGGTCCTGTATATGCAAGTATTGGATTGGCAAAATCCGACGGCGGTAGAGGTGGTTGAGGCAAAGGCTCAACAGCTGGTTGCGGCGGGGGTTCCGCCACTGGTGAGGTGTTTGAGGGCCCACCCATTTGCGGGTCCTCGGGGATAACTGAGTATGAGGGTGGTAAAGGTGGTAGCGAACCCGACCTTTGACCAGCACGCACCGACATACGTGCCCCACGCTTTCGGCGTGGTTGTGATGATGATTCAGGTGGTGGCTGAGGTTGGTCCACCTGTTGCATTTCTACATCCTCGGCTTGAGGATGTGGTGATGGGGAGTGCTGTGGTAGGAGGGCGTGTTTACAAACACATATTGCGCCCATCGTTGGTCATAATCATCAGGACCTCGGAACGGAGATCCTGCCAGGGAGTTCGAGCCACTAGACAGCTCGATAGGGTGACCGTACGATCCGGTTTGTGGAAATTCCTTCGGGTCGGAATCTTCCTCCATATGGGTCGGTGAGTCAACTGGAGGGGTTTCGGGTGAGGGTTGGTTGACTGGGTTATCGAAATAGGAGTTGAAGTATTCTTGTTGGGAATGGGATTGTGAATGGTGCGATTGTTGGGAATGGTGTGAAAGGTAGGAATGCTGAGAATGTGAATGAGGTGGGGAGTATTCATGTGAGATCGAATGTCGGTAAGGTTCAAAGGGGGGTGAAGAATCTCCGGATCCTTCGTAAGGGTTGTATTCAGGTAAGTTGGCTGCTCCAGCTAAAGAGGGTCTGTATGGAGGTCTAAAGGATGGTCCAGTGAAAGACGGTCCAGTCATTGAGGGTCCACCCCTCATGGGTCCTTTACCCTTTCCTCCACGTCTAAACTTAGGCGGCATTGTTCATGTTTCAAAAATAAGTTAAACAAAATACAAGCTAGAATAATAAGATGGAAATGATTACACCTAGGTCAAAGTCTAGACTCGAAAGTCTAAGAGATGTGTGTTATTATGTATTCCCGATATTAAACATAAAAGGCTAGTGTTTAATTCACTCGAGAGTTGGCAATGATACCAACCTGTCACACCCCTAATTTCCACGTGTACCTGGTGGGCCCGGTTGGGGAATATCGTGAAGTAAGTTGATATCATCATTACTAAACAATACAATAATACACAGCGGAAGTCTGGATAATTACTATTGCAAACGTTTGAATGTTCAAAGTTTAAAAATAATAAATACAACGCTTGTAACTAGATCCACAGGCGTTTTGAAATGTGAATACAAAAAAAGAAACTTGACAGACTAAGGCCTTCTAAGCAAATGGTTGCAATTCCTCTTAAGCTTCGCCGAGTACTTCCAGCCTATTTACGTATACTTGTCACATGCGCTTAGTCTTTTGAAAATACGTCAGTTTTCACTGGTAAATACATTTAACCGACTCATTTTGAAAACATTTCGAAAACTTTTAGTGTACACAATGGTACTTTGTTTTATAAATAACTTGGGATAATTAATTTCATGTTATCAGTTTTACATGCTAATAATACATTTAGAGCCCAAAAACTATGCCGGGATCATGATTAATCAACACACCACTTTAACACCTTTAATAGGTGCACCCCTATTGGGTAATACTTAATGTAGCATCTGACGGGTGTATGCCTACACCCCGTGCTTAGGTCGTGGTCATTTGCAATTAAATGAGCCGTGGATATCCAAGACACGGTCGTTTTAACCCCCAAATGTTTAATATTAAGCAATACGAATTAAAATGGATTATTTGAATTCCCGACTCATTGGTCTTCGATCCCATATCCAACCATGCGGTGTTAATATACCGTATCCCAAGCCCGTATAAGGGAAAATAAGTTAAAGTATTTACCTGGCTTGCAAAAGTCTCTAGTAATAAGAAAATAAGCAAAGCACAGCCGTAATCAAAATAAACTAGCTCGGCGACAATCTACCGGAAGTCTCTAGTCTGGATTGGATGGTATTATTAACCGATTAGTTAGTTAGCGGGTCTTTATTTAGTCATTGGCGTAGACCGGCTAACTTAAAATAAAAATAACGGTACGAAACGCTAGATTAAGCGGTGTCCGGAAAAGAATGTATTTTAGACCCGACAAGTACTAGGACTTGTATAATATGGGTTACCATTTTACATTCTGGAATATGAGAGTATTTCGATATGGTTAAACCTGTTTCGATTAAATTACGTAAACTAGTCACTTAAGCTTAACCGTACGCATATAAACGAAACTGGGTAACGGGGTGAGTCCTATACAAGTTCTATATGCCATTAAGTTTAAAATATGTTATTATAATAGTAGGTTATTGATATGACGGCCCGTTGTGGTTTTAAAAGTAAATTATGCCCTAAAAGGGCAATTTCGTCGTTTAAAAATATAATAAAATGAGCTTATACGTAAAATGATATTATTAACATAAACATTCAGTAAAAATACTTATTTTATGATGTTATATCAACATGACATCAATTATATGCGTGGTTTATAGTTTAAGACCAAACTATGTCCCGAAAGGGTAATTTGGTCATTTCACATATAAATGATAACTTATTTGGGAATCTGAGTATGGGACATGTACCGACTGTTAATAGGTTGAAAATATGTTTTGAAATCAGTAGGTATCAAGTCTTTATACTCTAATATGGTTTTAAACCATATTATGCGCCAAGGTGACGATTAAGTCGCTAAATGACGATTTAAACGGTATTTTAAGTAAAACTTTTGTTGTGACCAGGGTTGAATGACCAAAATATGTTAAGATATATACTACATTAGTAGGTACAAGGTTTTGGTTTATTTGAATGTCTAAAACTTATTTTGAGTGTTGAAAGGGTAACATCGTCATTTAAGGACATAATCTGCAAACTATAGCTTAAACTTAGTTTGCAACCTGAATGAATATCCCAAATAGTCCTAATAATGATATTACATCAGTAGGTATTGAGTTTTGATGTCAAAATTATGTTTAAACCATTTTATGTGTTAAAAGGGCGTTTTACGCATATTTAACGGATACTTGTGTAAAAACTCGGATCACTACATGACCATGTCCTATAACTCCATAGGGTTATAGTACACTATATCATGGTCATAATGCAACTTAGGGACAGTAGGTAATGTTGCTAAATCGGGTCAGAACTGAAAGTCAAAGCAGAAGTCAAACTTTGCGACTTTCGGTTGCGAACCGACCTTAGGCCTGGAATTGACGAGCCGAGCATGTTCCCACATGTTCTCACAATTATTACCAAGTTATTAGAATGTCAAAACAGGTTTTATATCATCTGTATTGCTAATTATGATTTTATTTCAAAACTGACCCGTTGACTTTTTATTAACATAACTTTGACCCGACAATTGACCAAGCAAACGTGGTAATCAGGATGTGCCCTCTTGATGGATTAACACCTACCTTATTACGATCACGTAGCCATGTTCGTTACGAACATTGGCTGGACCATAATGGACATAGCTCAAAGTCAAAGCGTTTTTACGTCAACGCTTTGACATTGGCTTAAAACTAAATAAAAATGAAAAAGCAAGGCTAAGAACACTTACACCAGGTCCTTAGCACGAAATAAGACTAGGTTGGAAGCTTCTTTAGATCAGGAACCTCTAAAGAGCAAGAAGGAAGGAAATGGGAAGAGGTGCAAGTTGAATGGCACCCAAAGGGCTCTATTTATACTTGAGGAGATTGAACTAGGATCAATACAAGTGTTGGAGGCGTTGCAAGATCACTCCAGGTGTCTTATGAGGTGTCCAAAACCGGATTTGAGCTCATGGTTTCGAAATAAGTGAGCTAAGGTGGCATGAGAGGTGGCCGAGGCTGCAAACATGCAGCTTGACACATGTTTCTGCGCAGATGGTCCCCTCGCGGGGCGCGAGAAGAAACAGGGGGTTGGTCGCGGCCCGCGACCCCTTTAAATTTCAGCAGTACCAAATTTTAACTTGGCACTATTAGTCCCTGAACTTTATAATTTCAAAATAACTTTCGATTTAAGCGCTCTTGGTCCCTCAAGTTTGATTCTAAGTATACTTGAAAGTATAACCGAACATCATTTAGCTCCGGGTTCGTTAAAAAGTCACTCAGAGGCATAGATTAAGCATGTTGACACATTTAACCCCTCGACTTTAATATTCACCACTCAGAGGTTATAAAATAACATGTTGGCGATTTTAGTCCCTCTCGTCTAGCATGCGGCATATGAGGATCAGCGGGTTCAGCAGTACCAAGTTTTAACTTGGCACTATTAGTCCCTGAACTTTATAATATCAAAATAGCTTTCGATTTAAGCGCTCTTGGTCCCTCAAGTTTGATTCTAAGTATACTTGAAAGTATAACCGAACATCATTTAGCTCCGGGTTCGTTAAAAGGTCACTCAGAGGCATAGATTAAGCATGTTGACACATTTAACCCCTCGACTTTAATATTCACCACTCAGAGGTTATAAAATAACATGTTGGAGATTTTAGTCCCTCTCGTCTAGCATGCGGCATACGAGTATCAGCGGGACACGTGTCGAGATTTTATAGGACGTGAAAACACAGGGTGTTACATCAAATGTTTGAGGCTTTGAAAAGATTCTTCACTTACAGTCCCCGTGCTGATGAAGATATCCAAACAAAGGATACAATGATTGTCGAGAATTATTGGCGGCACAATGAAGAGAATTAGCAAGTAGTGAGGATTGGGATAAAAAGTGTTGTAGATAAGAATTCACTGTTTTTATCCTAGGTTTTTTCCATGGCTTGTGTGTACTTTGTGTGATACATTTGGCGAATATAAAAAAGTAAACACTAAAGATTATAAACATAAAAAGAACTTGTAATGACTAAACATAGACTAAACAAGCCACCATGAATTGACATAACCGGACATATCTCAAGAACACAACTGAATGACCGCGACCTTTGTTCGTGTTTGTTTATTTAATTAATCGAACAGTTTACACATGGGTCGATGAACATTCGGTTTGTTTACATCCCCCTAGTACTGGATTGAATGTATTTGGGATTGAATTATCTATGACCGTTTTGTGAAACATTTTTAACATATATGTGGTTTATAATTGTTAATCACATAATAGTTATTACCAACAAACTTTCATATATCTTCAGTTCAGAGTCTCATGATTAGCTAATCGTCTTCATTTTCATTTGGTGTTTGCGGTTCCTTTAATATCCATAAACACATGATAGAGCTAAATTCGAGATAGGTAATCTCATTCGAGAAGCAAATAAATAAACTGGAGTACGGAATGTAAAACAAATTGTTGTTCATTTTTTTGCTCTTTAATATCAAATGCAAACATACAATTTAGAGGAGGAAAAACGCATTGGATTCTAACAATCAGGAACTATTGCAATTTTAAAGAGAGTGAGACAAGCTGGGAAACTAAAATTAATTATACATGAACCAAAAGAAACGTACAGCAGTTTGAACGGGTCCTCATGACCCAGTCTTCGGTCAAACAAAATTTAACATAAATATTATATGATTTTTAAAGTATCATAGAAGAAAACGTCTTAATATATTTTTTGGAGAAACACTAACATAAATTAGAATGTTAGGTTTTTGTCAACAATATTAATTCATCATAATCATAGTCAGTAAATCTCATCAATAGCAAAACTAAGGTAGGGTCTGAGGAGGGTAAGATGTAGACAATCTTACCTCTACCCCGTAGGCAGTGGCAGAGCTTGACCAAAAGTTTCGAGGGGGCGTAATGTAATGAGACCCATAAATTTTTTTCCTATCGTTATGTTTCAGGTCGGGTCGGGTCGGCTATCGATTCGGGTCAAATAATAATAGTTCTAAATGAATTCATTCAAAGGACTTGTTCTTACACATAAAAACTTGCGATTAAGTTTATTGTGTGGTGGCTAATCTAGGGTTAAACAAATAAAAGTTAAAATATATTTACCAAACATATTTAAGGAAAATAATTGGAGGGCGATCCTATATAAGTTTTAAAATTTTCGGACGAAAACTCAGAACCTATACACTTCTAACCAAAATATTGGAGTGGGCGAGTGCACCCCCGGACACCAACTATCCTCCGCCACTGCCCGTAGGAATAGAGAGACTGCTTCCAATGAACCCCCCCGGCTCGATAGTAGTTTTGCATCATGCCTTGGATATAAGGCACATAACACTCAGCAATTAAGACAAAGGCCGATTAGTGCATGTTCCCCCTTGTCTTTCGGCTATCAACGCCACCACATAATGTATGATTAACCATCTCTCTTTTTAACGTTATTTTCACAAAATTAGTAAAATAACGTTAAAATTAGGGCACTTTCACTTTTGCCCCCCGAATGCCCACACATATATACATTATATGCGTATACCGCAAGCGGGGCGTCGTCAACAATATTAATTAAAAAGACTAAATATATTAACTTAAATGTAAACATTTAAGAAGGAATCTTAAACTTTGAATTATACTACTTTTATTTTTGAATCTTATGTAATTTGTTTTGAAAACTGAAAAACCGAACCGTTGTTATAACTGAACAAACCGAAAACCAAACTTTCAATTGCGATTTATGTTTTACCCAAAAACCGAACCAAACCGAACCATGAATACCCATATAACAGTAACTCAAAAGAGGTTCCTTTTGATAATATTTTTCTCTAATTACAATGAAATACACAATTATTGCCTTGTTCATTATAATCCATCAAGTATTATGAAAATACACAAGTGGGTGTTTTTTTAATGGCTACCTACTCCATCTCTAATGGCTAGCTGCCAGCCAAAACATGCACAATAATATTAAAACAAAAAACTTTGACCATAACACTTGCAGAAATCACTATGAACAAGTTTCTATGCTCTTATAATTTCATTTGGATCACTATAAACAAGTAATGGCTGAAACTCTGGCTATTGAACTCGTCAAAGTTGTTTCTGAGAAGTTGGTTGATCAAGCCTTGAAGCGAATTATTCGCTCTCAAGGAATTCACAACGAGCTGAATGAATTGGCGAACACATTGTCCCAGATCCAAGATCTTCTTAATGATGCCTCTCATAAGGAAGTGACTGATAAGTCAGTTAAACAATGGTTAAACTGTCTCCAACATTTGGCGTACGATATCGATGATGTACTTGATGATTTGGCTACCGAAGCTATGCACCGTGAGCTGACCCAGGAATTAGGAGCAATCACCAACGCGGTAAGAAAGCTCATCCCAACTTGCTGCATAAATTTGTCACAAAGTCATAGATTTATTCATAAGCTAGATAGTATTACCACAAGGTTACAACATCTAGAAAAGAAAAACAATCAGATCTTGGTTTAGTAGTGAAAGATGAAAAGCCAAAAAATTCTAGTAGAAGAAACGAAACCTCTTTGCCAGATGCGTCTAGTGTTGTTGGACGAGAAGGTGAGATAGAGAAAATGCTTAGCAAGTTGTTGAGGGATGATGGGTCGTCTAAGGAAAACTTTAGCATCGTACCCATAGTTGGTATGGGTGGGGTTGGTAAGACCACTCTAGCTAGACTTTTGTATAACAATTCACAGGTAAAGGATCACTTTGAACTCCGGGGATGGGTATGTGTTTCTGACGATTTTGATATTTTTAAGATAAGTGATATCATCCTTCAGTTTGTCACAAGAGAGAACAAGGAATTTAAAGATTTAAATCAGCTTCAAATTGCTGTTACGGAGCAATTCAAGGATAAACGATTTCTACTCGTAGTTGTGATGTGTGGAATGAAAACTATGACAGTTGGGAAAACCTAGCTCGCCCGTAAATTTGGGTGCTCATGGAAGTAGAATAATCATGAAAACTCGAAATGATCATTTGCTTAAAAAGCTAGGTTTTACACATCTAGAACGTCTTAAGAGTTTGTCACATGAAGATGCTTTGTCTTTATTTGCTTTACATGCATTAGGAGAAGATAACTTTGACTCACACACAACACTTAAGCCATATGGTGAAGCTTTTGTAAAAAAGTGTGATTGTTTGCCATTAGCTATAAAGGCAATTGGAAGGTTACTAAGGACAAAAACACACGGAGAAGACTGGAATGACGTGTTGAACAGTGAGATGTGGGATATAGAAATTGGTAGTGAGATTGTTCCAGCCCTTAGGCTAAGCTACCAAGATCTTTCTGCAAATTTGAAGCATGTGTTTGCATACTGCTCCTTGTTCCCTAAGGACTTTTTGTTTGACAAGGAGGAGTTGGTCTTATTGTGGATGGTTGAAGGGTTTTTGAACCAATCAAATGCAACCAAGTCGCCTGAACGCTTGGGCCATGAATATGTTGAAATTTTGTTATGAAGATCTTTTTTTCAACATGCACCTAATGACGAATCATTGTTTATGATGCATGACCTCATGAATGACTTGGCCACCTTTGTTGCCGAAGAATTTTTTCTAAGGTTTGACAATCATACACAGATACAGAAGGAAGCTTTGGCGAAGTACCGCCATTTGTCATTTGCTCGTGAGGAATATGTAGGTTACCATAAGTTTGAGGCATTTAAAAGAGCTGGAAGTTTGAGAACATTGATAGCAGTATCTGTCGGGGGTGAATCAAAGTTGGAGCTCCTGTTACTTATCTAGTAAGATTTTGGTTGAGCTGTTTCCTAAGTTACCATTGTTAAGAGTTATATCTTTGAGTCATTTTGAGATAACTGCGGTACCAGAGCTCATTGGTAATTTAAAGCACTTGTGGTATCTTAATTTATCTGAGACTAAAACCAAAGAGTTACCTGATAATGTTGGCAATCTTTATAACTTACAGACATTGATTGTTTCTGGTTCTAATCAGCTAACTAGGTTGCCTGAAAGCTTCAAAAAACTTACAACGTTGCGACATTTTGACATAAGGGATACCCACGTTTGAAGAAGCTCCCATTGGGGATTGGTGAATTGAAAAACCTAAAGACTCTCACCAAGGTCATCATTGGCGATGGCTTTGAAATAACCACACTTAAGGGCTTAAATAATCTCGAAGGGAAAATTGCCATTGAGGGATTGCACAAATTGCAAAGTGCAATGAATGCACGGGATGCGAACTTATCTCTTAAAAGGATTACTGAATTAGAGCTCGAATGGGTTGATGAGTTTGACGATTCTCGAAGGGGTACACTTGAAAAAGAGGTTCTCAACGAGTTAAAGCCTAATAATGATATGTTGAAAGAGCTTCACATTAGGTCATATGGGGGAATTGAGCTTTCAAGTTGGGTTGGTGATCCCTCTTTTCATAAATTAGTTCATGTGTCGATTAGCGAATGTAGAAAATGCATATCTCTACCGCCACTTGGATGAGGTTAAAGTCATTGGTTTGGAGTTTACCAGGTCTACTAGTGTTGCATTCCCTTCACTTGAAGTACTAAAGGTTTGAGATATGTTGGGGTGGGAGGCATGGTCAACCAACAACGAGGTTTTAGATGGAGTGTTTCCATGCCTTCGAGAGCTTCATATACACAATTGTCCCAATTTGATTGACATCTCACTTGAAGCACTACCTTTACTCAGGTTTCTAGTAATATATAGATGTGGCGATGGTGCGTTGAGAAGTTTGGTTGGGGCAGCTTCATCAATCACTAAGTTAGAATTAACATCTATTTCAGGGCTTACAGACGAGGGGTGGAGACGTGTCTTAAAGAATCTAGGAGATGTCGAAGAAGTACGTATATATGAGTGTAATGAGATAAGATACTTGTGGGAGTCGGAAGCAGAGGCAAGTAAGGTTCTTGTGAGTTTAAGGAAATTGAGTGTAGGTTATTGTCAAAAGCTGGTAAGTTTAGGAGAGAAAGAGGTGGAGGAGGTGGATGATGATGATGATGCTAGGATCAGCCTTCTATCGTCTCTTAGGATGTTGCATGTCTTTAGATGCGAGAGCATGGAGCGTTTTTGTTGTCCAAATAGCATTAGCATTGAGAATTTGAGCATTATATGTTGTAGTTCAGTTACACGTGTCTCTTTCCCAACACAAGGAGGTAGGCAGAAGCTCAAATTACTTGAGATATCTGGCTGTGAGAAACTAATGGAAAAGATCAATAACACAAGCATACCAATGCTTGAAGTGCTATATGTAGGTGGTTGGATAAATGTGAAATTAATCAATCAATTGAGTAACTTCAGTCATCTCACCGAGTTGGATACAACTGATTGTCCAAGTATTGAGTCATTTCCTGACCTTCAACTTTCGACACTCACCCGTTTGTCTATAGGAAAATGTCCAAATCTGGAGTCATTTCCTAAACTATCGAATCTCACCTCTTTAAACTATCTGGCAATGGAAGATTGTCCAAATATTGATGTTTCCTTTTCTCGTGGGCATTGGCCTCCAAATTGCTTACCCTTGTAATAGGGGAGTTGAAAAAGCCCATCTCAGAGTGGGGCGCTCATTATTTTCCTACTTCCATTGTTGCCTTGTGGTTATTTAACGAACCCCATGTGAGAAATTTTAGTCAATTGTCTCACCTTTTTCCGTCTTCTCTTACTGAGCTTCGCATAATACATTTTGATAATCTGGAATCACTTTTAATGGGACTAGAACACCTCACATCCCTACAACATCTCGTCATTAGTGACTGCCCAAAAATGATACATTTGCCAGAAACGTTGTTGCCTTCGCTTCTGAGTTTGGTAATCGACGGATGCCGAAGTCTGAGAGAAAGGTGTCATGGAAAAGGATCCCACTACTGGCCCCTCATCTCTCATATCCCCTGCATCATAACATAGAAGACTAGAGGTACTTGTTTGTTAAATACCCTTTTATTACCACATGCATTAATTACTTGCTTTAATGTGAAAGTCTACTGAAAGATGATAAACTGGAATTATCATTCTTGTATGGTTAGTTTAATGTGAATGAATGTCTTCCAATTCATGGAAGAGTTCATATAAATATTAATCAAACTCTTAGACGCTAATCAAACATGTAATTCTCTATTAAATAACTGATTTAAAAAAGGAAGATCTAATCAAATTACTTACATGCATGTATATCCTACATAAATGTTAAACTAGGATGTAAAAAACAAACGATATGAATTAATATGTTGAATCAGTAATAAATTTTCATGTGCTTAACTTTTAACTAATATGTTGCTAGAACATATTAAATTATTTGCTGTCACTCAAATATGCTCTTTGTATTTCAAATATTTGTGGAACTCTTGATTGAAATTTTCTTCACTCGTAAAATTTTGTTTATCCCCCACCCTAGCCCAGTTGGTTGTTGGGCCGGTTGTTCTCCTTGGAGACGCCGGTTCGACTCCCAGCTGTGGCGAAAGGTGCGGGACGTCCCAATGATGGATCGTTTCCTACCGAGGCATGGTTTGATCCGGAGGGCAACCCGGTTTTACCCAGCTGTTACTCCTGCGAGGTTCTCGTGTAGGGGCAGTATGGTTTCCGGGCAAAGGTCAGTCAGAGCGGCAGCCGGGGCCCGATAGAACATCGGCGTCTGCCAAGGCTGGGCTGACGGGTAACCGTTCTTGACGGGAACCCGGTGACCAAGGTAATGTACATATTGAAAGTCACCCTTCAAAAAAAAGTAAAATTTTGTTTGCTGACGATATTTGATTGACACCATGTCTTACTCCGATTTCGGTAAAAAAATTTGCAGTTTTCGCATCTTCCTACAGTGGGGGCGCGTTTGACTTCCATTCTTCTCAGGTAACTATTTCTATGTGCACGTGGTTAACCAATATTTTAGATTTAGTCCCTAGTTTTCAAAAGTACACGGATGATCACTGTGGTTTGCACTTTGTAACGTATTTAGTCCCAAACTTTTGCCAAAAGCACACGAATAGTGTCTGTAGTTTGCACTTTGTAACGCATTGAATCCCAAACGTTTAGTTACTAAATGTTAACTATATAAAGGCTTTCCCTTCATTATGGTTATTGTTAGAACTTAGAATCACACAAATTTAAAATAGATGATTTTGTAAGGCCAAATACTTTAATATGGAATTTGGTAGTTGAATTACCTCTTATTGATTGACTTGACTTAAGTTTTAATCCTAGATTCATCAACGGAACACCTAAAACACCACCTCTACAGATGTTATTAAGAGCACGCCTTGCAAAGATCATAAGTACCGAAGAACTAGAAAAGGAAGAGTTAGAGAAAGCTCCCAAATTCAAGGCTAGACCTTTGAACAAGATGGTATTATTGAACACCAACACTCATTAGGTTATGCTTCTTATATCATTACACTTTGCTTACTGTGTTTTATCTAATATTTTGTGCAGATAGATATTCGAAAGCAAAGGTGAGATGGGATTGTTTTGTAACCGAAAGCGACAAGTTAAAACACCACAAGAGTTTCATTTTGCAACTAACGAAAGCATTCCTCCTCCAACTACAAATTTTGTTGACTTGTTTGATAAGGTGAGTGAAGACCTCACTCCCCTCGTAATCGCTTTCTTATATGTTTTTAGATTTAGGTTGTTTTGAAACATGGCGATGAGACGGCTGGGTCATATTTGTTTCATTTGAAAAATGGGTTGGTCGATATGAATTTCTTTCTAAGTTGAATTTTTTGTTGGAAATCAGGCCTTTGATCGAATAGAAAAACACACGATACTGAACGAACTGTTCGACTCTTTTATTAATATATCAATGAGAGGACACACATACAATGACCTTAACTCTCTGTTTATACTAAACTTGTTCTAGTCCTAACCCGACTCAAACTCTATTAATATAAATAAATAAACCAACTAGATAAACCTATCTAATTAAATCTAACAATTATCCATATAAAAGACCCAATAAACAATACACCGAGAATTATCTATAACCCGTCTTTATCTTTATCTCCTAATTCAAGATTAACTTCTTCATTTTTCAATCTTGACAAATTAGTCGAGTGTTACGAATTTGTTTCTAAGTTAACAAATGAAAGAGTTGTGTAATGTTTTAACAGCTATCAGTGTGTTTGGACTTTGGATTCACGTTTAGGCCTGTAAACGAACATGAATAGGGCTATATTTGTGCTGTTTATGTTCATTTGTTATAAACAGAGAAATGAACTTGTTCTTGTTCATTCGTTCTTTAGTCAATTACCGATGACTTAGTCCTAAATTTTGATTTGCTTAATTAACTAAAAATTACTGATAAACAAATAAGTTATGTAAAACGAACGAATGAAAATGAACAAACGTAAATGAACGAAAGAGACATGTGTTCATGGTCGTTCATCTAATTAAATGAACAATACAATTTGTTTATATTTGTTCGTTATTAAATTTAACGAACTTCTCACTAAACGTTTGGTTTGTTTATAGGCCTGTCTGCCGTTTCTTTTATAATGTGTGGAATTTGGCACGTCTGCTGACCAATTTATGTGTGTAGGTTCCACCAAAACCGCAGCCAAAACAGTGCACCAAACCAGAACCGTTATGATTTGAGATGTGGTAAGGCATGAAGAATAAGTACAAAAGGAAATGGAAGAACTCAAGAAAGAAAGTGGTTGAAAGAGGAAGAAGCTAGAATGAGAATGTTTAAGGCACAACCAATATTGAATGAGTAGGTCATCAAAAGGAGTCACAAGACCAAAATCACCAAGGCTGAAGATCACTGAAAGAATAGAAAGAAGAAAGTTACACTCAATTATGAAATTGTTAAATGATTTATATACCCTGTTAGGCAATAATTAACAAAAATAACATAAATTAAAAAAACACACACACACATTTCGTTTCCAAATCCCTTTTTAAACTTTGTATATAATTGTATTAAAATTCACTTCACTTATTTAAACTACTGTCAAATATTTATATAGTGTTAATTTGCAAGTTGTTTATATATAATCTACATGATGTTTAGTGAGTTTTCTGTGAATGGTTGTTTTATAGATGATGCTTAGTGTGTATAATTTTATTAAGTAATTATAATCACTTATAACCCAAACATTTTATTAATTTTCTACTTTGGTCGCATATATGTTTCATCTTTTACATATTTTTTCGTTTACATTTTGGTATAAATTTTTCAAGTTAACATGCTGCAACATGCGTATGTAGCTCACCGTTTTACCTCTATTTTTCCCGTTTAATGGTTGTGTTAGTGTTTTACATTTCGGTCTATTTTTTATGCATTAACATGCCACAACAGAATAATAATGTCTAGTCAAATAATTAACACGAAAATCAAAGAGTATTACATAGAATCAAATTACTCGCATGCGAATCGAACAATCTTACACCAAAGCAGCAACTAAAAAAATTCTAACTTAGTATACGACCCGTATAAGATACAACCTTTGTCATGTCAGAATTATTTTGTACTGGCCGTACGACGCGATTTGATGTTTGATAATAAGATTTAAGGGTGTGATTTATTTAATTTTTACACGAACCCTTGGCCCTGCAAACGCTCCACCACCGTGGTTGAACTCTCCGGCGTCAGTTTCTCCGGCCACCGGTAAGAGGCTAACAGCCGCACCCTACGGATCCGTACACTAACTCTCATTGTTTCTTCGGTCATCATCCGGAGACTACTTATTGTATCTTCTTTTACAAGTAATCCTCTGATCTATAACCCTAATCATCTGAATTTTGTTAACCTTTTTTGAACTGAAATTGTATCATGTGAACGGAATTGATCATCTGTTCTGTCAGCTAAATGTATTTGTAACTCGATATAGCTACTTAAAACCCTAAATCCGTAATTTGAAATTTGAAACCCTAGATTTGATTAGCAATTGTTATATTGCTTGTGTGGTTTCGGTATTTGTTGTGTTGGATGTGGAATTTGATTGGTTTCTGTAAGGTTTTTGACAGAGATTACTTATCAATTTAGGATTTATAGTTATTTGAATTTAGGGCTGTCAACGAACGGACCCGGACCGAAGCGTTGTTCATGTTCTTTCGTTTATCGTTGAGTTTGTTTATGAACGGTTCACGAACGCATAACCGGATGAAAATTCAATTTAGGTTTCATAGTTTTGGATTAGGGCTGTAAACGAACCTAACCGAACCCAACGAAGCCTTTTTCGTGTTTTTGTTTCATAGTTTTGGATTGGCATTGAACTTGTTCATGAATGGTTCATGGACACATAGCCGAATGAAAATTCTTGTTCGTGTTTGTTCAATAAGAAATTGAATCTGTTCACGAACTCAAGCGGACATATACCATATAATAATAAAAAAACAATTTTCTTAATCCCAAACGTTGGAGTTTAGACATAGTCATCTTGTTAAGCACTTGATATTTTTAGGGTAATACAGTAAACGTCAAGAATTAAGAATTACAAATATAAAGAAACCTGTGATGACGGAAGTCACTGAACATAGACAAAACAAAGGACCACAAACTGACGTAAATGAACATATTAGTAATAGTTTCATGAACGCAATTGAATGAACGCGACCTTTGTGTGTTTGTTCATTTAGTTAATCGAACGGTTTACGAACGGTTCGATGAACGTTCGGTCCATTTACAGCCCCATAGTTTTGACTGAATGTATTTTGGATTGAATTATCTATGACCATTTTGTGGAATATTTTAACATATATGTGTTTAGTATTGTTAATCACACATTAGTTATTACCAAAAAACCTTCATATATACTCAGTTCAGAGTCTTTTGATTAATTTGAATGGTCTTCCTTTTCATTTGGTGTTTGTGGTTCCGTTATTACCCATAAACACATGATAGAGCATTAGAGCCAAATTCGAGATTGGCAATCTCCTTCAAGAACTAAATAAATAAACTGGAAAGTACAGAATGCTAAACAAACTGTTCTTCAATTTTTTGCTCATTAAATCTCAAATGCAAACATACAATTAAAAGGAGGAAAAAACGCATGAGATCTTAACAATCGGGAACTACTGCATTTAAAAGAAAGTAGGAAAACTAAAATTACTCCTACATGAACCAAAAGAAACATGCAGCAGTGTGAATGGGTCCTCATGACCCGGTCTTCAGTCAAATAAACGTGCAGGTGGTTTCTGAATCTCACGGGTCGGTTTGACTTGCTCTAATCACATATCAGGGTCACGGTGGATCGTTGTATCTACACGTTACTGTTTATAGAAGTTGATGCTTGTAGACTTGGTCTTTTAACATCTTGCTCTTGATGACATAGTTCTGGCTAACGCTGAAGTTTGAATGAATTGTGCTTTTTTTTTGTCTTCGAAGCAAATAAACGAATCAGTTTCCGTGTGTGCAAGAGTTATTTTTGTTTCTTTATTTACGGGTTATTTGAGTTTTAAATGACATTTCTGTTTCAGGAAAAGCTATCGTAAATGGCAACCGCAACTTATCCACCTCCTCCACCATATTACAGGCTGTACAAGGATTACGAAAAAGACCCAAGCTCCGCTCCAGAACCTCCTCCTCCTATTGAAGGGGCTTATCTGCTATATGGTTCCAGTTACACTGTAAGTTCCTTGATTATAATAACACACTCGTGTACCTATTCAAATCAAGGTTTAAAAAGGCGGGACGGGCCTTAAGGCGGGCTGAGGCGTAAGCCTCGAAACATTATAAAAAAAAATATATATCTCATAAAAATCACAAACTAATATAAAACAAACATCAGGAATGTTATAAAACCTAATTTAGTAATAAAACAAACATCATAAATAGTTCAACAAGCAAGGTTTAACATAAAGCAAACATCATAAAATAGTTCAACAGCCAAAATTAGTAATGTTATGACATTTAAATATCATAGAACTCGTTTTCCTTCGCATCATCATCCTCAATGTTTTCACCAGGCGTATATAGATCATCATCATTCTCCCCACTCGGGTTGGCTATCCACTCATCATCCGACAAAACCTCATCGGCAATTCGGGTTGGCTATTCTGGGTGTAGCGATTAGGTTTGAAAAGAGAACCTAATCGATGTTTTTTAAGTCCACTATTGGGTTGGCCCACCAATTAAGTCTAATAAACACTAAATGGGTCTAACAAAAGTCCAGAAAACTATTTTTTTTTCAATTTTCACAAGGTCTGGTGAGGCTTAAGCCTCACCGCCTAGCCTCACAGCCTCACCGCCTCTTACAGCCTTGGATGGCTGAGGCCTAGGTTTCAGTTGACCCCATGAGGCTAAGCCTTTTATGTGATTTTTCATAGCCTTAGCCGAGGCGTAAGCCTCAAAGCGAGCCTCGGAAAGGCTTTCTAAACCATGATTCAAACAACCCATTTTCAGTTGTACATTATCATTTGAATGTCTGGTCACATAAAGTTTTGTTATGATGAATAATTCTCGACATGTTATCATACTTGTATTGTTACATTAAGCCCTTCATGATCACTTATACGTGCATTGACTTCTTGAAACATGTTAGCATGTTACCCAAGCCCATTATAGATTGTAAACACCCATTTTCATTATCATATGTATGTTTGTAATTGCAACTGGGTTTAAAAAATTGGTAGGTTCCCGGTGCGTTTAGGTCTCAAAAGAGGCATGAGGTGCACGCATCACGTACCCGAGGTGTTGCTTCATGTACAACCAAACTTGGTTTAAAAAAGCGTGCCTTAAGCGCGCTTAAGCGCGAAGCGCATCTAGGCGCAAACCCCATCGCCTTGTGTGACATAAGGCGCGCTTTTTAGGGTGAAAATCGACCTTAGGCACAGCTGAGGCGCACGATTTTTGTACATGGGGTGTTTCTATGCTTCTGAGTCTTGTACAACAGGCTTTTTATGCTGTACATTTATGTTTTTTTTTCATTTTAAAACATATATAAAGCTTAATTATAGCTAAATCATAGGTATTGGATGCTAAACACTTATGGGATATATAAAATAAATAATATAATCACTTTGCGCTTTGCGTACGAAAAGCTCACCGCTTTTGCGCTTCGCTTTTTAAAAATCGGTTTTAGACCTCATCGCTTTTGTGCGCTTCCCGCTTTTTTAAACCAAGCAACCAAATAAGCTTTATTTGCAACCATTAGACGTTTCTCTCTTTCTGTTTTACACACACACCCTTTTTAAGTAAACCTTTCATTATTTCTACATCCATTTGGTTGGTTTTACATATCAGCCTCAACATACCCTAATTTTGACCCAGAAGCTTATAGGCACCGCCTCAAACGTGCATTGCATTTTAGGCGCACCTTTTAAAACCAATAATTGCAATTTAGGTGGTTGTGTTTGTGTGTGTATATATACATATATGTATTAAAGAGGTGTAGAAAAAGTAAAAATGAAATTAAAATTACCATTTTACCCCTCATTTGACAGTCAAAGTTAACGGCCGTTAACTTTGAGGATTAAACTAGCATTTGTCAAGAATATCAGGGACGGAAATGGTACAAAAGTTGAAATTTGGTCTGGACTGACATAATTGAACAAACTACAGGGACGAAAACGGCAGTTAACTCTTTTAATACTTATTTGTTATGTCTTGTCATGGCTACAATTATTCTGAAATTTTATCGCCTCATTTTTCTTGCTCTTTGTTCATCTCCATCATGCATGTTAACCAGTCTATTATCAATTAAAATTTGTAGACTGATGATGTATTGCCAAGTTTAGAAGATCAGGGCGTTCGTCAATTGTACCCAAAAGGCCCAAATCTTGGTATGCGATCCTTTCATTTCATGTTGATTTTTTTTAATATCGTTTTAGCAACAACTTTAATAGTTGGACACATGTTAACGTCTAACGCATATGTTCTAGATTTCAAGAAGGAATTACGGTCACTAAACAGGGAGCTTCAGCTGCATATATTAGAGTTAGCCGATGTTTTAATAGCGAGGCCATCACAATACGCAAGGAGAGTCGAAGACATTTCTCTTATATTCAAAAATTTGCATCACCTTCTCAATTCATTACGTCCACATCAGGTATTTAACTCTCTCTCCAATAGTTTCAATTTTTATAGTTTGTTATCGTTTCAAGTTCTAATTACTTGCCCCTAAATAAAACACTTCTCAGGCTAGAGCGACACTCATTCACATACTCGAACTTCAGATACAAAGACGCAAGCAAGCTGTGGACGATATCAAAAGGTATGTGTACATGGGCCCCGCTTGAATTTGTTTTGTCTCAAACGAGTGAAATCTAGAAATTTGCTAAAAAGGGAACCATCAAATGAGTTGAAAGTCACATGAAGTCTATTTTTAGTGTATAAAAACATTTTATTCAGATATTTAGTTTGTTAGTGTAATAATAGAGTTTTGGGTAAATTACAAATTTTGTCCTTTATGTTTATACCCAATTTCACTCGCCGTCCTTTGGCGTTAAAATTGATGGGATTTGTACTTTATGTTTCAAAATCTTGCACGTTACATCCTTTGGCCCTAACCAAGTTAATTTTTACCGTGAAGTTAGGTCATGTGCAATGCATATGAAGGTATTTTAGTCTTTATCCCTATATATATAATAATTTTTTTAAATATTTTTAAATAAATGGGTAAAAAGACTAAAATACCCCTGGGTGACCAGATTTAACAAGAAAAATTAACTTGGTTAGGGCCAAAGCATGTAACGTGTAACATTATGAAACATAAAATACAAATTCCATCAATTTTAACCCCAAAGGGCACTGAGTGAAATTGGGTGTAAACATAAATGACAAAATTTGTAATTTACCCTATAATTTTTTCCAAGGCATAATGTATTTTGGGGGCATCTATTCTTCAGGTCACCCGTATATTGAAACTGGTTAAAAACATGTTGGAAAATGAAACATCCCTAAAGTTTTTGACCAACTAATTTTTTTACTTTACAGAATAGAAGAGGTAACCACGGGTATATTTGAATTTTCAAAAACTGTAAAAGCGTTTTCGTCATTTTTTGGGCAGTTTTTGGAGTAAATGAACCGAACAGCTAACACTATTTGGGCAGGCTAAAAATCAATTTCAAATTTAAGGGTTAACTGCGATTCTGCGAACACTATTTGGGTAGGGCTAAAAATCAATTTCAAATTTAAGGGTTACCTTAATAGAAAAAGTCTTGTAGTTGGATGGCCCCTACATGCAATATCACCTTTTATAATCATAATCACACACATTAATGATTTATACATTAATTTTTTTAATTGCCAAAAGTTATTGCGGGTCAAACTAAGCCGTCTCAACCCCACCTCAACTGTATATTAAGTTCTTAAAGCGATACAAGTTGTAGATATTTTATAGTTAATGTTGAGTTTAACCTGATGTATTTTCGTCTTGTTATCGGTCAACTTTTTTATCGAGTGGTTACGTCCTTAAAATATTTGTGACTTTATCGGTATGTTTTGTTTACTAGGAGGAGAGAGGAAGCACAAAGACTTATTAAGGAGGCAGTTGGGACACTTGACGGACAGTAAACTTGTGCATGTCTAGACACGAACCCAACTAAAGTAATATATCTGTCAATCGCAATCGCTACCTATGACTTAATGAGTAATTGCCTGAGTAAACCTAACCCTTGTTGTATAACCTAATTTAGGTGAATTTTGTTTTAATCACAGAATTTGTTTTTATTCTTATAATAATGCTGTTTTTTTAGTTTCTTTATATTTCGATACAAATTCTGTTTAAAACTGAAATGATAAAAAATCTCTTATAACTCTATTCTTACAAGTTTAAACTTACCTTTTAGTTAAATAGTATGTCATGATTTTTAAATTCACAATGATGTGATTTGGGCATGTTGTTTCATTTTCTATGCATTCAGTTGATTATAGGGTTGTAAACGAACTGAACGTTCATTGAATAGTTCGTGAACCGTTCGGCGGGAAGTTCGTTTATGTTCGTTCGTTTAATAAACGAACGAACATGAACAAGAAATTTTGTTTGATTATTTAAATGAACAAACATGAACAGATGTCTCGTTCGTTCAATTGTGTACGTTTGGTAAGGTGTTCGTTTCATTCATTTGCGTTCGTTCATGTTCATATGTTTGTGTTTTAATCTTATAGTCGTCCTTCACGTCAAGGACATGATGATATAATATGGTGTCTAATCTAAATTTATAATGTGAGACAAAAATACTGCAAGGCAACTTATTTGTTTCTTTTCTTATTTTTGAATATCTTGGCTTTTCATAAACTTAAAAGCCACCCAAGGTAGAAATATCTACACACCTAGTTGGAGATCCAATTTTATAGGATAGCCGATTGTCAATTTTTTAACAAAAAGAAAGCTCTTCTTCTTCATTAAAGCAAAAGCCGCTTTTTAATACTTTTTGTAGTAAATGATAATCAGGTAGCCTCTTCACACCGTATAACCTATGTACATAACATGGTTTATATGTTTCATATGGCATTCTAAACTTCCAATCACGCTCTGACACATGGCAGTACTTTAATC
This sequence comes from Scalesia atractyloides, assembly GCA_947069175.1. NCBI lineage: Eukaryota > Viridiplantae > Streptophyta > Magnoliopsida > Asterales > Asteraceae > Scalesia > Scalesia atractyloides. The sequence goes on from CAMTDV010000021.1 coordinate 86,764,884, forward strand.
TTACATAAGAAAAGCCAACCGCAAAAAGAAATACGAACATTAAATCTCAACGAGGCAACCCGATTGCACAAACCCAGAAAACTCATAGGGAATGTCGACTTTTGTAAATTTACCATTTTGCCCTTGGTCGGTTTTTTCCACGACAAAAACCGCTAGTGCTCCACCTTGGTAACCCGAACCGGTTACCACAACCCGTTCTCCAAGGTCAACCCCACATGTCCCTACTTGAACTGCCGGTTCGTACCCATCCCAAGAAGTGAAATTACCATTTTGCCCAACGGCCAAACACGACCTCGGACACCGATTCGACCCCCACACGCCCTCCACAAGCCGCCATGTTGCGGTTTTCATATCAAGAACATCCACGCTGTTTTTGAACCGTCCTTGAGTATCCGTATCGTACCCGCTCACAACCCAAAACTCCGACCCGACAACCACTCCTTCACACTCGTCTCGCTCCTCACTCATCGGACTCAACTCGGTCCACTCGTCACCAAAAATATCATACACCCATACACTTTTAAGCGCGTTTTTACTCTCATCATGTCCACCCGCCACATAAACATTCCCATTCGACGCACTAGAAGCGAAAAACGACCGAGTCGATGGCATATCAACCGCTGAGTCCACTTCCGAGTTGTGAACTCGTACACAAACACATCGCGTAAAGGTTCCCAACTCGCCGGGTCCCACCCGCCCATCACTATTAATTTCCCTTCACAACTTGCCACCTGGCAAAACAAAGGTAACCCATCCGGGTACTTAGGAACCGGGTCAATTTTATCCCAAACCCCCTGAACCGGGTCAAACATTGTAAACGAGTATTTCGGTTGTTTTTCCGGTTTAGCATCCGCCCGACCGGTTGAACCGGATCCGACTGAACAAAACAAGCTGATTTCCGGGTAAACCCAGTTTTTTGCCGGTGGTAATAGAATTTTCGGTCTTGTAATAGTTGTCGCCACCGACGACAGACGTCGGAGGCGACCGAGTGAGAGCCGTAGTGCAGACGAGTCAAGCACTCGAGTGCGATTTCATCGGGTAAACCCGGGATCAACTCACTGAAATCGTGTTGAGGTTTCATTTTTTTTTGCAGGAGAATTTTGGTGTGTTGAGAGAATTAGAGAAAGAGGAAAAAGGCTCACAAATATATGGGTGGATGAATTTGGGTATTTATAAGGTGGAGTGTGTGATCGGATAAGATGGTTGTCATAGGGTATCTTGAGGAGTAGCATTTAGATGTTGACACGTGGAGCAATCTGATTGATGATAAATGAAGGAGTATTTGAGTTTTTATAAATTTAATTTGAAATGTAAAATATACTCACACAAAGTCCCGAAGTAAACCTCTTATACTATACTTTAGGTAAGAACTAGTGGTGTATGGTTTATATTAGAATTTTAGTTTATACTGCTTGATTGATAGTTTGAGAAGTTAGATACATGTTTTTTAGTTTCTGCTATTGACACGTGGATAATGTTGGATATTTATGCCCGGTTCGATAAGTCAACGCTACCGACCGGGTCTTGACCCGTAAGAGTTACATCGTGGGCAACAAACTTAAATCCACTTAACTAGTTTAACTGGTAATTACGAACAATATATGAAACAGATCATAATTATATTTATGATCATGAGCGGGATTATTGTTGCGGGTATTAACTGAGAGACGGGTACAGGACCGAGTGAGACAAGAATGCTCACCCTACGCCACTTGTCGCGCATGCACCTTTGCTGCGCCACATGTCGCACATGCATCCATCTACCGCCACTTGTCGCGCACCAAACTCTTGGCCAATTGCAACACATGCACTACGCATGTGTGCCACTTGGCGAGCATGCATGAACCTCCATCTACTATTTAAATGGACTTGGGTCTTGCATTGAAGTGGTTAGGGGAAGTTGTTGAACTTGCTAAAATCTCACAATAACACACACACGCATAACCGACTGCAACCACCTCGGGCCGCCGTCGCCGCCACCGCTACTGCCGGACGCCGCCGCCCCCTCGCCGATGCCAGTACCCCCGGCATCGCTGCCGCTACCTGGCGTTATCCCGGTGCTTCGATTGTTCGTTCACTAGCACGTGTTCGTTGAACCTCGGTGTCTCGACCGGTTAGTCAATAACTGAGGTATATCTTTCTCATTGGTAGTTAGATGTTTTTATCACTGTACTTGTATTTGCATGTAACCGGATCCCGTCGGGTTTCGTTTATTGTTGATCACTTGTTTATTTTTCCCCTGCGTATTTATTAATTAACTCGCTTAATTAATTTATTATTATTTATTGAACCGGGTTTTTGATAAATAAAACTTTAAATGATCACTATGGAAAACCAACAGTGGTATCAGAGCCTTGGTTACAACATACGAGTCGGTACCTGTCTTTTAACCGGAAATAGAACACAAACTTTAATTATTTTAAAGTTTCTAATCTACATGATTTTAAGGACAACTTTATTTTTGGTCAATATTTTATTTGTTTTGCTTGACCAAAATATTACCCGGTTCATTTTGTGATTGTTGTGGAATATGTAAATCTGGCCCGACCTTGTTTTGTGGTTGTATTTTTATTCGGTTTTGTAATTATATTTTATGGCCATTTAGATGGTTCAAAGTTGTAATAGATAGAGTTTCTTCCTTTATTGTATTTTTAAAATATTGTAATAAACGAAGACCCGAAGACAAAACCGAGGACGCTAAAACAGGAGGCATGAAGTCAGTGGGAGTTGCTCGAGACGACTGGATGCACTCAAGTCCATCCTTGAGGGTTGTTTGTGTGTTGTGACCCCGTGACCCGTTTGATCTTGCTATTAGGCTCTAGCAAGATCGAACAATTTTTGGTCATATAGATTTACATATTTGTCTTGCTATTGTGGTTGCTTTATATCTTATAAGTTGTTATAACATAACCAACCTAAATACCAACATGATTTTAAAAGGAGTTTTAAAATATTAAAAACAATCACATTATAACAAATTCTAAATTGTTTTACAACTTGTTAAAATTTCATTATAAAACAAAGGTTGTTTTAAAAAAACAAACAAATAACCAATTAAGTTTTGCAAAATTCTTTTTTCCAAAACTATTAATAGTTTTCTATTAACTTAGGTTATTTCAAGTCACGACAAATTTAGTTTTAATAGGATATTTAAAACTAAGTGTCCTGAGAGATGAAAGGGTTCATCAAGATGTCACGACTATAATATATACTAAATTGGCTCTCACGACCCTATTTGGTAAAAATTAAAATTAACCCATAATTAAAATCAATGGTCGATGCCATCCTACTATTAGTAACACTTGGGGCATAATGCGAACCATCAGTGTTGGAGCCACAGCACAACACTTGGTGTCTAGTTTATCCTTCCAAGGTGCAAGGGCTTCGTCGACACATCCGACCCTTCCACATGTGACCGTTTTAGGACGACTGTTACTTTTCTTCTCGTGTTACGTGCCACAGCTGTCTCGAGAACAAAAGTGGCATAGATGAGGCTAAGCGTATCACTGCATAGACATGAGTTGTCTTAGTGGCCTCATACCCGAGAGCTGCGCTCTTCTCACAATTGACAAATGTTGTCAGTCCGCTTAAACCCCTTGCTAATGTTGCGTGCTACAGCTGCCCTTAGAAAGAGCTTCTAACCGATTCTCATTCCTTGTTCTAATTAATGTAATGGGTCATTAATTAAATAAGGAAATATACATAAAAAATACTAATTAAAATCCTTGCTTACATAATAGATGTCTTAAGAAAACAACTCCTTCATTCTCAAGTCTATACTTGAAAAAGAAAAACTGAATAACACCAACTTTCATGAATGACACCGCAATCTGAGAATAGTTCTCAAGATGGCGAAAAAGCTATGCATCTTAGATGGCCCGGTCCCTACCGAGCCTGAAAGTAACACTACTGTTGCTCGCAAGGCACTGGAAAAACATAACGAGGATGCCGTTGAGGTAGCCTGCCTTATGCAAGCCACCATGTCTCATGAACTTCAGAAGGACATGGAAGATAAAGATGCTTATGACATGATCCAGCAACTGAAAGGCATGTTTCAGAAACAAGCCCGACAGGAGCAGTATGACAACATGAAACAGCTCATAAGCTGTAAAGTGCTGGAAGGATCATGTGCTTAAGATGAAAGGATACATTGACCAAATGAACAAACTTGGTTATCCCCTGCAAGAGAAATTGCAGCGGACTTCATCTTGAACTCTCCCCTAGCTCATATGACCAGTTTATTATGAGCTATAATATGAATGCATGGGTGAAGACTATGCCTGAGCTACATGGTATGCTCAAAACGACCAAGATGAACATACCACATAAAACCAACCAAGTTCTGATGGTCAAGTCTGGTGGTGTCAAGAAGCCTAACAACAAGACAATAGATCATAAGAGCAAAGGCAAGAGAAAGGTTGTTGTTGCTGCCAGAAATTCCACCATCAACAAGCATGTTGCAAAACCACACCCTCCTAAGGAGCGTCAATACTTTTATGCAACCAAATAGGGCACTGGAAAAGAAACTGGCCATAGTAACTAGCCAAGCTTAGAAATGAACAAGGCCAATAACATTGGCACTTCTTCTGGTATTCTCATTTATGTTATTGAACTTTTCACTGCTTCTAACAACACATGGGTATTTGATACTGGATGTGGTTATCACATCGTTAATATCTTGCAAGAACCTGAAAAGTGGAAGAAACTGAAACAAGGCGACATGGAACTCATAGTTGGTGATGGAAAGAGAGTTCCAGTTCTGGTAACTGGAACATTTTGTTTTTCATGTGTTTCTGGCCTTGTAGTTACTTTGAATAACTGTTTGTTTGCACCTGGTTTGACCAGAAAAATTATTCCAGTTTCTTCACTATTTGAACAAGGATTCAAGTACGTTCTAATGGAATTTCCATTTCTGCCTACTTGAATAATGTCTTTTGTTTTGAGGCTAAACCTCAAAATGGTATTGATGTTCAAATAAATAATAACATATATCATCTTTTTTAAGCGTAACAAAGCTGGTATAAACGAGACATAATTTTGGCATTGTAGACTTGGCCACATAAGTAAGACACGCATAAAACATGTCTAGTTCGAAGGGATTCTTGAATCCATTGGACATGACTCCTTGATGATTGCGAATCTTGCTTAAATGGCAAACTCACAAAGGACCCCTTCACTGGTGTTGGTGAACGGGCCAATGGTCTTCTAGTACTCACTCACACTGATGTATGTGGCCCTTTCAGAACCATGACTAGAAATGATGAAGGATACTTCGTTACTTTTATCGATGATTATAGTCGATATGATTGTGTCTAACTTATGAACAATAAGCACGAAACTTTGAAAAGTTCAAAAGTTTCAAAACGAAGTAGTAAACCAGCTTACTAGAAAGATAAAAGTACTTCGATCAAATCGAGGTGGCGAATACCGCTGCTTAGAATTTCTCGATCATCTAAAGGAATGTGGAATAATTTCACAGCCCACTCCAGCCCACTCCACCTGGCACACCCCAACTTAATGGCGTGAGTGAAAGGAGAAAATCGAACCCTACTTAATACGGTTCGATCGATGATGTGTAGAACTAACTTGCCTAACTTATTTTGAGGTCATGCTCTTATGATCGCTGCCCGCATTGTCAATTCAGTATGTGGTTGATCTTGAAGAAATTCTAGAACCACAAACAACTGCTAATGAAGTCGGACCGTCTGATCAACAAGTAGTTGTTGCCAATGAATCAGACATAAACACAAACGTTCGCAGAACTAGTAGAATTCGCCAAGAACCTGATTATACCCTATGGCATCTAAATGGTCCCGAAGTCTTATTAGTAGTTGACTCTAACGACGAACCTGCTAACTAGAAATCTGCAATCTTAGATCCGGAATCTAAGAAAGGGCAAGAAGCCATGAACGTCGAGATGCAATCTATGTGTGACAATCAAGTATGGTACTTGGTTGAGGTACCCCTGATTGTCGGGCAGTAGGGAGAAAATGGATTGTCAAGAAAAAAAAACCGACATGCATGGAAATGTCCACACCTATAAAGCACCGCTAGTTACGAAGGGTTTCACTCAAACTCAAGGTATCGACTTTGATGGGACCTTCTCGCCCGCTGCTCTAATTAAATCAATTAGGATATTGTTTGCCATTGCTACGTACTATGATTACGAAATATGACAAATGGATGTCAAAACCGCTTTTCTTAATGGATATCTCACTGAAGATGTCTATATGGTTCAGCCTGAAGGTTTTGTCGATCCCAAATATCCAACTAAGGTGTGCAAACTAAATAAGCCCACTTATGGACTCAAGCAATCATCTCGTGGCTGAAATCTTCGTTTTGACCAGAAGATCAAAGAGTTTGGTTTTGTCAAGAATGAAGATGAGCCTTGTGTTTACAGGAAGGCTAGTGGTGTCACACCCCGACCCGCAGCGGAAATAAGAGTCGGGGCATAATTGGGTTATCACCAAAGCACATGACATTTACTATTATGTTTCATAATTAATGAAGTCAAAGTTACATTTTCAAACATCCAAACATGTTCATTCAATACAAGGGAAAATAACCGAACATAACAATCCAAATACTAAATCGTTTTATTCTTCTAATCCATGTGTTCCTAGCTGCTGCTGGTTCACCTGTATCATGTGTAAAATGGGAGGTTTTGGGTCAACATAAGTTGGCGAGTGAACCTTATTAGATAAACATTTGATAATGATTTTATGGTTAGTTTATCAATAAAATATTGTGCATAATCATAAAAGAGCAAATGTAAGTAATCAAGCATTGGCAAATAGCAGTTACAATCATAACATACAATAACACTTGATAGCATACATGAGCATACCAATATCATACGATAACTAACATAAATGAACTGTGCGATCAAGGCTCAATCAAACGGAGCCGATCGTATTGCATGAACTGGAAATGTAAATTGAACTGTGCGATCAAGGCTCAATCAAACGGAGCCGATCGTATTGCATGAACTGGAAATGTAAATTGAAATGACCGATCAAGGCTCAATCAAACGGAGCCGATCGTATTGCATGAACCGGAAATGTAAATTGAAATGACCGATCAAGGCTCAATCAAACGGAGCCGATCGTGCGGGCACGCCACAGTTCAACCACATAATAAAATGGGGAACAAGCTCAACCTCATGAATGGGGAGCTGCGGCCTCGGCAAAAGCATGTACTGTAATAATAATTTGCATCCAATATCAACTACTTAACAGCAACAAAACTAATACACATGTCATGCTATGATGTATGCACAATAGTTTCGTTATAATATGTAAATAAAACAAAGACACATGATACACCCCAAAAACGTGATTAAAACGGGGAATTTGAAAGGTTCACTCACATTGGGTGCGTTGAATTTGAGATGGTGAGATGCGCACGATTTAGATGAGCGAGTCGACGAGGAATACTAACCTAAATAATAATGGAAAAATATATTAAATGGATGGATTTTATTAAGGATTTTAATGAAATTTTTAGATATATTTTTGTGAGTTTATGGCTATTTTCTATCTTTAAAAATGTTATTTTTAAGTATTTTTAATTGATTTTTAAATTAAAATAAACAAATAAATATATAAATAAAAAATAGTTTTTTTTTTTACTGTTGACCGTTGACCGTTGACCGGTTCGGTCAGCGGTAAATTCCTGCGCCGGGCGGGATTCGAACCGGCGACCTTCCGTTCACGTGCACGTAGCTCTACCAACTGAGCTACGTGACTAACCCGTTATAAACTCAGTTTTAATTATATTTATATACTTATTTGTATTAACCGAAAATTCCCTTATTTACAAAAACGTTTTAATTCAATTGACCGGTGCTCGTGACAAGATTCGAACACGCGACGTGAAGTTCATTTTGCACACAGTCCACCGCTGGACTGTGTGTCTAACCCGGTTATATTCTTGGTTTTTATTATACTTAACAACTACCTGTTTTAACCCGGGTTAGTTCATGATTAAAAAGGAATGTTATTACACAAAGCGTGCGCGTAGCATGGATCGAACTCGGGACGTGTATATGAAATTTGCACACAGTTCACCGCTGGACTGTGTGTCTAACCCGATTAAACTACCGTTTTTAATTATTCTTATGCTCTGATATAACTTCATCTTCTTCGTCGGATTACACGGTCAGCATAATTCGACTGGTTAGGATTGATTTGATGATTTACAAAGTTCTTAGACATTAACAGTAATTCAAGGGTAAGGAATGGAGAGAGTTTAAGGAACAGAATTTACCGATTGAAGATATTCCAGAAATCCGGCGAAGGTTCGTCGGTACTGGAAATGAACTCCGACTGTTGAACCAATTAACAGTGTTGATCGATTATTCATAAAGTTGAGTCACCTAAACAAGGTTTAAAAGAAGTGTAGGATATCTTACCAGTTCAAAGTGGGATTCCGGCAGTCTCAGAAACTTTCCGGCGATGATAAGATTTCCGATAAACGTTGGCTAGAATCGATTCTGATGATAGAGTTGTGTTAGAGACTGATTAATCACATGTTTTAAACTGAAAGAGTCGGGGGAATTACCGTGAGAATGTGAGTCCCGGTTTTCCGGTGACTTGCAGAAAAATTCCGGCGAACAGATTCAGAAGATCTTATGGTTCAGGAATGCGACGAAAATGAAATTGAATATTGTTGTGATAGTTCTGAATCGTGTAAATGATCTGAAGCTCGAATTAAATCGGAACTTGATGAAATTTTCGGTTTCAAAAGCCGAAATGATAAGGTTTAAAGTTCAATCAATTCTGACTTAATTGGAAACCGTCGCACATCGGTTATAACTGAAATTGTGAGGTAAACAATCGATTTAACGATTGGTTTGCCCATTATCGGTTTTCAGATGGCATCAACGGTTAAATCGAGTTTGTGTATAAATTCCTTTTGCTTTCCTAGTGTTAACAGAAAACACGTTGTGGCAGAGTGGTTTGGGGAATGGATGTTAAGTCTTGGGCGACTCAGCTGACCCGGGTTCGAGTCCCGGCAGCTTCAAATGTTTTTTTTTATTTTATTTTAACCTTTTATCAAATATAATTTTTATTGTTTAGTTTATTTGTTAATTATGTAACGTTTAAACTCAAAATAATCATAAATAATTAACGAAACTTTTATAACATGGTACAAGATTACAAAACAGAGCGGGTTTTGGAGACCCGATTTTTACAAATGTTACAGTATCCCCTACTTTTAGGAATTTCGTCCCGAAATTTAAACAGTTGAAGTAGTAGGAAAAAGATGCGGGTATTTTTCACGCATTGAGTCTTCACGTTCCCAAGTAAACTCAGGTCCCCGTTTCGACTCCCAGCGTACCCTAACAATAGGAATGCGACTTCGTCGTAGACGATTTTCTCCATAGTCCATAATCTCCACTGGTCTTTCAATAAAATGCATGGATTCATCAATCTGAATATCTTCCAGTGGAATACGGAGATTCTCATCAGCGAGACACTTCTTCAAGTTCGACACGTGGAATGTGGGATGAATCCTGTTGAGTTCTTCCGGTAGGTCAAGCTTGTATGCTACAGGACCTACTCTTTCGAGTATCTTGAAAGGTCCTACGTAACGTGGTGCTAGCTTTCCCTTTTGACCAAAACGAACTACTCCCTTCCACGGTGATACTTTTAAAAGTACATGATCACCAATGCTAAACTCCAAGGGCTTCCGTCGTTTATCTGCGTAACTCTTTTGACGACTTCGAGCTGCTAAAAGATTGTTTCGGATTTGATGAATCTTATCTGTGGTTTCTTGGATCAATTCTGGACCAGTAATTTGTGCTTCCCCAATTTCGTGCCAACAAACAGGAGATCGGCACTTTCGACCATATAAGGCTTCAAAAGGTACCATGCCGATGCTCGAATGATAGCTGTTGTTGTACGAAAATTCAACTAACGGTAGGTGGGCGTCCCATTTTCCCTTGAAGTCTATGACACATGCTCTAAGCATATCCTCAAGAGTTTGAATGGTGCGCTCAGACTGTCCATCAGTTTGAGGATGATAGGCGGTACTGAGATCTAGTCGAGTGCCCATAGCGGATTGTACTGCTTGCCATGTTCGTGAGGTGAAACGACCATCACAATCAGAAATAATACTTAATGGTACTCCATGCCGGCTTACGATTTCGTTGATATAAATACGAGCAAGCTTTTCGTTCTTGAAATCTTCTCGAATAGGAATAAAGTGAGCTGGTCTAGAATCACCCATATAGTGTCATACCCACTAGAAGTGCGAGGTAACCCGGTAATGAAATCCATGGTTATATTTTCCCACTTCCATACAGGTATTTCCGGTTGGACTAGAAGTCCTGAGGGTCTTTGGTGTTCAGCCTTCACCTTAGAACATGTGAGACACTTGGAAACAAAAATGGCAATATCTTTCTTCATTCCAGGCCACCAATAGGTGTACCGTAGGTCTTGATACATCTTATCGGCTCCTGGGTGTATAGAATATCGCGATTTATGAGCTTCATGCATGAGTGTTTCACGAAGATTGATGTGGTTAGGAATCCAGATACGATCTAGGTAATACAAAATACCATCAGATTTAGTTTCAAGTTTTAGCTTGGCTCCACAGGACATCTCTTTTCTTACATCTTCTTCTGTTATTGAAACGTGTTGAGCTTCTCGAATCTGATCCTTAATATCGGTTATAATTTGCGAACATAGAAGATGAATGGAGTTCGCATAACCCTTTCGACTAAGTGCATCAGCCACCACATTTGCTTTACCAGGGTGGTATCTAATTTCACAGTCGTAATCATTTAGGAGTTCGACCCATCTTCGTTGCCTCATATTTAACTCTTTTTGATTGAAGATATGTGGAAGACTCTTGTGGTCAGTGTATATTTCACACTTAGTACCATAGAGATAATGTCTCCATATCTTAAGAGCGAATACAACGGCTCCAAGTTCGAGGTCATGAGTGGTGTAGTTCTTTTCATGTGTCTTGAGTTGCCTCGAGGCATAAGCTATGACTTTTCCTCTTTGCATGAGAACGCAACCTAATCCTTGCCCTGACGCGTCGCAATAGACTACAAAATCATCACAACCTTCAGGAAGAGTGAGGATTGGGGCATCACAAAGTTTTTGCTTAAGAGTTTGAAAAGCTTCTTCTTGCTTGGGTCCCCATACGAATGGTTTTCCCTTATGGGTTAAAGCCGTGAGTGGCACCGCAATGCGAGAGAAGTTCGAAATGAACCGACGATAATAGCCAGCTAGTCCAAGAAAAGACCTTACTTCAGTTGGTGTACGTGGAGCTTGCCATTCTTGAACTGCTTTGATCTTTGATGGGTCAACATGTATTCCTTTGTCATTGACTACATGCCCGAGAAATTGCACCTCTTTTAACCAGAATTCACATTTAGAGAACTTGGCATAAAGCTTTTCCTTTTCTAGAAGTGCAAGAACAAGTCGTAGATGACGCTCATGATCAGTTTTAGTTTTTGAATAGATAAGAATATCGTCGATGAATACAATAACAAATCGATCGAGGTAAGGTTTGCAGACTCTATTCATCAGGTCCATGAAAACAGCTGGTGCGTTGGTTAATCCAAACGGCATAACCATGAATTCATAGTGACCATAACGAGTTCGAAAAACAGTTTTAGGGACGTCTTCTTCATGCACTCTAAGCTGATGATAGCCAGATCGAAGGTCGATTTTCGAAAAGCAACTGGCACCTTGTAGTTGGTCAAGAAGATCATCTATGTGAGGTAAAGGATATCGATTTTTGATGGCTAACTTGTTGAGCTCTCTGTAGTCGATGCACATACGAAAAGATCCATCTTTCTTCTTTACAAAAAGGACAGGTGCACCCCAAGGCGATGAGCTGGGGCGTATGAATCCCTTGTCAGTCAACTCTTGCAATTGACTGGCTAGCTCTTGCATTTCAGAGGGGGCTAACCTATATGGAGATTTTGCAACTGGTGTAGCACCAGGTATAAGATCGATACGGAATTCGACATCTCTGATTGAAGGAAGTCCTGAAATGTCGTCAGGAAAAACTTGTGGAAAATCTTTTACAACAGGAATATCTTCAAGTTTCTTCTCTGTGGTCCCCTTCTTGATGATATGGGCTAAAAACGCGACATAATTCTTGCGAAGGTATTTTTGAGCTTGGAGACAAGACATTAAGTTGAGCCCTTTCGACGAGGTTTCTCCAATGATTCGAAGAGTCTGACCGTTTGAAAGAGGAATACGAATAAATTTTTCACGACATACAACTTCCGCATGATGTTGACTGAGCCAATCCATACCGATTATGATGTCGAAACTTCCCAGCTTCATAGGAATAAGATCGACTGAGAAATTGTGGTCGTTTAAGGTGAGTGTACAGTTGCGTAAAATAGAGTCTAATGAAACTGGTTTTCCGTCCGCAACTTCCACCGTTATGGATTCCGCGAGCTTATCCCGATTTTTGCTTAAGATAGGTTCAAATTCTAATGACACGAAACTTCTATCCGCACCAGTATCAAATAACATAGAGGCATATCTACCATTTATAAGAAACGTACCGTTGACCACATTGCCGTCAGCTCTGGCCTGGTTTGCGTTAATATTGAAAGCTCTTCCTCTAGCAGGTGGAGGAGCCTGGTTCGCTTGATTCACAGGGTTGGCTTGGGCCTGAGCATGAATAATATTGACCAGCCTTGGACATGTGTTTCTGAAATGACTTGGGTCGCCGCAATTGAAACAAGCCCGCATTGGTTGGCCCATAGGGTAATTGGGTTGATAGTATGTTTGGGCTAAATGTTGGGTGGGTGGAAATGGTAGTTGTTGTTGTGCTTGACCCATTAACTGTTGGTGGGTTTGGGTTATAGGTTGGTGGCGGTTTGTTCGTTGAGACGTGCGGCAGTTTTGAATAATGTGTCCGGCGCGACCGCAGCCGGTACAGTATTGGCAAGGATAATCAGGGGAGTGGTGACACTGACAACGGTTACATTTTGGTAATGGGCCTGTGTAGGGTCTTTTGTATGGTGCGGGTGAAGGAGTGACTTGAGTGATGGGTGTAGCAGGAGTAGGGGTGTTGGTTTGGGTGACTGCGAAATTTTTGGTGTTACGCTTCCTCTTGTTAGCAAACTTAGAGGAAGGAGTGTGGTGGTTTGAGGTTTGTCCCTCAACAGGGGCTTTCTTCTTTTCTTCTTTGAACTTCCCATTGCGAATTCGGTTTTCGGTCAGTTCCGTTGCCAATTCCATGGCAGCTTCGAGTGTTACCGGTGAAACGCTGAGGACCGAATCTTGGATTTTCGAGGGAAGTCCTCGAATATAATGCTCGATCAGACGATAGGTTGGAGTAAATAAGTTTGGAACCATTTGGTTCAACTCCAAGAACCTTTTGTTGTAAGTAGAGTGATCACCCTCTTTTTGCTTCAAGGCATGAAATTCATCCTCCAATTTCTTAATTTCACTTCTAGGACAGAATCGCCTAGTCATGATTTCCCTTAACTCCTCCCAAGTTAAGGCCATCGCATCTTCAGTTCCCCTCTTTCCCTTCTCGGTATTCCACCAAGTGAAAGCTACACCGAGTAGTCTCCCGGTGGCGTAACGAACCTTGCGATCCTCAGGACAATCGCAGTTTAAGAAAACGTTCTCCATCTCCTCGAACCAATGTAGGAGAGCAGTGACTCCCTCAGTCCCTTCGAATTTTGGAGGATCACAGGACTTAAAATGTTTGTAAGAGCACTTGATGGTAGGAGGGTTGTCGATGTTCTGGTTCTGTTGTTGAGGAGGGTTAGTAGGATTTGCAGCAAGGGCTTGTTGTACTTGTACCACGATGTCAGGCAATATCGTGGCCATTTGATTCGCGATATGAGTGGCCAAACGTTCCCGAGACTTTCCCGATTTCTTACCCCTTCGATGCTGCCTAGACGACATCTACAGGATCATAAAATGAGAAGATTGTGAGTTCATGGTGTCTTTTTAGGTGTCATGTGTCTTTAAGAAAATGAAAAATAACATAAATATCACTAATGCAACTACATCCATAGGATGTCTTGGGTTCGCTCATGTTGGGCCTCAAATGTCCCCCATACCTTCACCTACATAGTCATGTCGGCCCCCATGGCTATTGGCTTGGTAGGATTCACATTAGTATTGGCAATTTAACACTCGCATCCCCCGAATGCAAACCACAAAATATGTTCATGAGATGTTTGGTCGGAACGCGTCCAGGTGTAGACACAATGACAACTCAAAGTGGGATTAGCTCACACGACGTTTGGTATAGCATGCTTTGGCCTAATAGGTACTTCGTACTCTCATCGTTAGTCCCCAGGCAGGCAAATTGGTCCTTTATTTTGGATTTATACGAATGCCAGCCTAGACAGGACGTTCCGACTACCGGTACTAGTACCCTTCCAGTTACTACATGCCCGTCATGAGAACTCACTTTGATGAGATTTGAAAACACGAAAATCATTGTAAAATCAATCATGATGTGGTGTGTGCTTGCATGGATGTGATATGTTATGATCATACGATTTCATGATAGGCATTATTTGATAATACATACTTATGAACATGCTTGTACAATATCAAATGTAACATTTAACATAAACATATAAACATCATGAAATTTGGCATATAACACACAAAATTCTTATAAGTTTCTAATCGACTATAGTATAGGCTCTAAGGGTCTAATAACCTATCCTATATCCCTATAGTCACGGCTCTGATACCAATCTGTCACACCCGACCCGCAGCGGAAATAAGAGTCGGGGCATAATTGGGTTATCACCAAAGCACATGACATTTACTATTATGTTTCATAATTAATGAAGTCAAAGTTGCATTTTCAAACATCCAAACATGTTCATTCAATACAAGGGAAAATAACCGAACATAACAATCCAAATACTAAATCGTTTTATTCTTCTAATCCATGTGTTCCTAGCTGCTGCTGGTTCACCTGTATCATGTGTAAAATGGGAGGTTTTGGGTCAACATAAGTTGGCGAGTGAACCTTATTAGATAAACATTTGATAATGATTTTATGGTTAGTTTATCAATAAAATATTGTGCATAATCATAAAAGAGCAAATGTAAGTAATCAAGCATTGGCAAATAGCAGTTACAATCATAACATACAATAACACTTGATAGCATACATGAGCATACCAATATCATACGATAACTAACATAAATGAACTGTGCGATCAAGGCTCAATCAAACGGAGCCGATCGTATTGCATGAACTGGAAATGAAAATTGAACTGTGCGATCAAGGCTCAACCAAACGGAGCCGATCGTATTGCATGAACTGGAAATGTAAATTGAAATGACCGATCAAGGCTCAATCAAACGGAGCCGATCGTATTGCATGAACTGGAAATGTAAATTGAAATGACCGATCAAGGCTCAATCAAACGGAGCCGATCGTGAGGGCACGCCACAGTTCAACCACATAATAAAACGGGGAACAAGCTCAACCTCATGGATGGGGAGCTGCGGCCTCGGCAAATGCATGTACTGTAATAATAATTTGCATCCAATATCAACTACTTAACAGCAACAAAACTAATACACATGTCATGATATGATGTATGCACAATAGTTTCGTTATAATATGTAAATAAAACAAAGACACATGATACACCCCAAAAACGTGATTAAAACGGTGAATTTGAAAGGTTCACTCACATTGGGTGCGTTGAATTTGAGATGGTGAGATGCGCACGATTTAGATGAGCGAGTCGACGAGGAATACTAACCTAAATAATAATGGAAAAATATATTAAATGGATGGATTTTATTAAGGATTTTAATGAAATTTTTAGATATATTTTTGTGAGTTTATGGCTATTTTCTATCTTTAAAAATGTTATTTTTAAGTATTTTTAATTGATTTTTAAATTAAAATAAACAAATAAATATATAAATAAAAAATAGTTTTTTTTTTTTTACTGTTGACCGTTGACCATTGACCGTTGACCGGTTCGGTCAGCGGTAAATTCCTGCGCCGGGCGGGATTCGAACCGGCGACCTTCCGTTCACGTGCACGTGGCTCTACCAACTGAGCTACGTGACTAACCCGTTATAAACTCAGTTTTAATTATATTTATATACTTATTTGTATTAACCGAAAATTCCCTTATTTACAAAAACGTTTTAATTCAATTGACCGGTGCTCGTGACAAGATTCGAACACGCGACGTGAAGTTCATTTTGCACACAGTCCACCGCTGGACTGTGTGTCTAACCCGGTTATATTCTTGGTTTTTATTATACTTAACAACTACCTGTTTTAACCCGGGTTAGTTCATGATTAAAAAGGAATGTTATTACACAAAGCGTGCGCGTAGCATGGATCGAACTCGGGACGTGTATATGAAATTTGCACACAGTTCACCGCTGGACTGTGTGTCTAACCCGATTAAACTACCGTTTTTAATTATTCTTATGCTCTGATATAACTTCATCTTCTTCGTCGGATTACACGGTCAGCATAATTCGACTGGTTAGGATTGATTTGATGATTTACAAAGTTCTTAGACATTAACAGTAATTCAAGGGTAAGGAATGGAGAGAGTTTAAGGAACAGAATTTACCGATTGAAGATATTCACAGAAATCCGGCGAAGGTTCGTCGGTACTGGAAATGAACTCCGACTGTTGAACCAATTAACAGTGTTGATCGATTATTCATAAAGTTGAGTCACCTAAACAAGGTTTAAAAGAAGTGTAGGATATCTTACCAGTTCAAAGTGGGATTCCGGCAGTCTCAGAAACTTTCCGGCGATGATAAGATTTCCGATAAACGTTGGCTAGAATCGATTCTGATGATAGAGTTGTGTTAGAGACTGATTAATCACATGTTTTAAACTGAAAGAGTCGGGGGAATTACCGTGAGAATGTGAGTCCCGGTTTTCCGGTGACTTGCAGAAAAATTCCGGCGAACAGATTCAGAAGATCTTATGGTTCAGGAATGCGACGAAAATGAAATTGGATATTGTTGTGATAGTTCTGAATCGTGTAAATGATCTGAAGCTCGAATTAAATCGGAACTTGATGAAATTTTCGGTTTCAAAAGCCGAAATGATAAGGTTTAAAGTTCAATCAATTCTGACTTAATTGGAAACCGTCGCACATCGGTTATAACTGAAATTGTGAGGTAAACAATCGATTTAACGATTGGTTTGCCGATTATCGGTTTTCAGATGGCATCAACGGTTAAATCGAGTTTGTGTATAAATTCCTTTTGCTTTCCTAGTGTTAACAGAAAACACGTTGTGGCGGAGTGGTTTGGGGAATGGATGTTAAGTCTTGGGCGACTCAACTGACCCGGGTTCGAGTCCCGGCAGCTTCAAATGTTTTTTTTTATTTTATTTTAACCTTTTATCAAATATATTTTTTATAGTTTAGTTTATTTGTTAATTATGTAACGTTTAAACTCAAAATAATCATAAATAATTAACGAAACTTTTATAACATGGTACAAAAGATTACAAAACGGAGCTGGTTTTGGAGACCCGATTTTTACAAATGTTACAAGTGGGAGCACCATAACATTCCGCATCCTGTATGCGGATGACATACTAATCATTGGAAACAACATCCCTATGCTTAATGAGGTTAAACACTATTTGGGATCTTGCTTCGCAATGAAAGATCTTGGAGAAGCTGCTTACATTCTGGGAATCAAGATCTATAGGGATAGATCTAAGCGGCTTCTCAGGCTAAGTCAAAGTACGTACAGATACAAGATGATGACACGCTTCAAAATGGAAAACTCCAAGAAAGGAAGTGTTCCTATGACTAAAGGAACCGTGTTGAACAAATCGCAACTCCTTCAACGGACATTGAAATTAAGCAAATGGAAGCATTTACATATGCTTCAGCGATTAGTTCTATCATGTATACTATATTGCTATGTTATGTACTAGACCTAACATCGAACATTCTAAGGTACTTGAGAAGAACCAAAGATATGTTCTTGGTGATTGGAGGAGTGGAAGAAGAGCTCACTGTAAGGTGTTACACTGTTGCTATCTTCCAAAGTGACCGAGATGATTCTCGCTCATAATCAGGATTCGTATTCACTCTCATTGGAGGAGCTGTATGCTTGAAAAACTCCAAACCGAGTATCGTGGCAAATTCAACCACTGAATCCGAATATTTTGCTGCATCGGATGCTGCAAAAGAAGTTGCTTGGATGAAGAAGTTCATCACCGACCTCAATGTGGTTTCGAGTATCAAAAACCCATCGAGGTGTTCTGTGATAACATAGGAGCCATTGCTCAAACCAAGGAGCCCAGATCACTCACATGACCAAGCACATTCTAAGAAAGTTCCACTATATACGGGAAATACTGGAACGAGGAGACATCTTAATAAGCAAAGTAGACACAGATCAAAACCTAGCAGACCCGTTTACTAAACCGATGACTCAGGACAAGCATGACCAACATAGGAATGCTATCGGTCTTAGATAAGCTAGCCATTTGTTTTGATTTAGTATTTGGATGTACGAACATTCAAACAGTTGTACCTTTTCAATTCACCTTTGATTTACTGGTTAAATGCAAAGTTTGAATCTTACAACTGTGTTCGATTTTAATACGTTTAATCCATGAATCTTGTATTCTAAATTATCCGTAATCGGTCAGACTCATGGGAACGACTCTGAATTAAGGTTATTCTGACTTTGGACTCAAGGAGTTGACTTCCAAACTCACAGATGTAACATTCGTCGTAAAACGGGTTTCAAAACCCGCTTCGTTTAATAATCAAACATTCGGTTAAAAGTTCGTTGCGTATTTATTGTACCGGTTATTTAAAATAATACATAATTAATAAATATTTTAGAGTTTAAAAACCATAATTAATAAATAATAATAATAAAATTAAATAATAAAACAGAATAGGGTAGCCAGGTCTCGAACCCGGGTCTCCCCGATTGTACACACACAGCCTTCACCATTACACTACACACACATTTGTGATTAAAACTGAAATCAATTAAGTTTTATATTAAGACTCGCATATCACCTGTTTGAATCGCGACTGTAACCGCCAACTTCAATCGAGCAATGTCTGTTTTTAGGACGGAAACAGTTACGATATTCGAAATCAAAATCGGATTAAAACTCCTAACCGTTCAAAATTGAAATCATCAACCCGTAATTCAAGATCCGAAATCAGAAAAACCGCCAATCATCTTCATCAAAGTCAATCAATGCTTTCGGTTATTTGTTCATGTATAACTGATCCTTTGATAAGTTTCAAATCGGTAATCATGTATAATGATTATAACGGATTTTGAAGTTAAAGACCGAGGGGTTACAATTGAGACCTTGGGTGATTATAAATAACAGTTAAACCATACCGTCGCCCAGTTGCTCCTCAAATTCAAACCTCTCTGCTCCCTCCAAACCTCGCCGGAATTTTCTGATAGTCGCCAGAAAATATCACCGGAAAACCGAAGCTTTACTTCTAATCGGTATAATTCTCAACTCTTTTTGTAATCTATTATTCAGCATGTATTAATCTTAGTCAGTCAACCAGATTTTGTTTCAAACAATTTCGGTCGAGTTATAAGTTCTGTGTTTTTAAAGTGAAGAAGATGAAGTTTAAGATGTATACTAACATAATTAAAATCGGGTATTTAACCGGGTTAGACACACAGTCCAGCGGTGGACTGTGTGCAATTACAAAGCACACGCCCCGAGTTCGAATCGCACATGTTTCCGATTTTCTGAAATAAAGCCAACACTTTTTAAACTTATTCAGATCAATTCACAGTATATATATAAAAGGAATATAATCCAGTATTTAAGCAGATTAGACACACAGCCCAACTGGTTGGGCTGTGTGCACTCAAACCACAGATCCCATGTTCGAGTCCGGGTTCTGTAATCAGTTTCGGCCATATTAAAACCTTTTTAATAAAAACTAAATAAGGTTAAAGCTAGTTAGTATATATATATAATTAAAACAGAGAATATTTCGGGTTAGACACGTAGCTCAGTTGGTAGAGCTGCGTGCACGTATACGGGAGGTCACGGGTTCGAACCTCACTCGCCGCCTGAAATTCATGCTATCCGACCTGTCAGACCTGGTCAGACCTGACAAAGTCAACCCTTTTTTTAATTTTTGTTTTCTTATTTTTTTTTTATTAAATTAAAAAATTATTTAAAAATACTTAAAAATAAAGATTTTGAAGGTAAAAAATTTGCATTAAACTCACAAAAATAAATCTAAAAATCTCATCAAGAGCACTAATTAAAATATTAATCTCAAATAAAATTTATTTATTTATCGAATCATTTCGTTATTATTTAGGTTAGTTTTTCCTCGTCGGTTGAATCATAAATTCGTGCGCATTCATCGTCATCAAGAAACGCATCCACTGTGAGTGAATCTCTACCAATTCCCCGTTTTAATCATGTTTTGGGGTGTATCATGTGTCGTACTATTCTTTTATTTTATTTAAACACTTGTGCATACATCATATCCGTGATCAAATGTGTATTGATTGTTGTGTGAATTATATGTAGATTAAATTTATCATTTCAGTGCACGCATTTCATTAGGCCCATCAGTTCCCCGTGGGATACGGGTTGAGCATCAGGAGCCTCATTAGATCGGCTCCGTTTGATTGAGCCTTGATCTCAAATACATCATCATTCATGTCATATACTCATCCAAAGTGGTTTGTGATTGTTTACATATATATATGTTTGCTCATATGTGATTAATGCACGAATTTTCTTTAATAAATAAAACAAGAAATTAGTTAAAACGTTTTATCAAGGTTCACTCGCCAACTTTTGTTGACCCAAAATCTCCCTTGTTTTACACATGATACAGGTGATCCAGCCAAGACAGGAAACACTTAGGATGGCCTAGAAGAATAAACAAGTTAATGCTTTGGAATAAATATATAGTTTCAATTTCCTTTGTAATTGTATGAATTTTGTTTTTGGATACTTAAGTTTGTAATTTATATTTAATAAATATGAAACATCTTAGTAAATATCATGAGCTTTGGTGATAACCCAATTATGCCCCGACTTTTATTCCGCTGCGGGTCGGGGTGTGACAGATTGGTATTAGAGCTTGTGACTATAGGGATATAGGATAGGTTATTAGACCCTTAGAGCCTATACTATAGTTGATTAAATTTTAATTGTTTATGCGTTACATGCAAAATTCATGATGTTTATATGTTTCATGTTTATTTTCACACCCAATGTTATGCAAGCACGCTCACAAATACATGTTATTATGCAATGCTCATCATAAATCATATCATCATAACATATCATATCTATGAGAGCACCCACCTCACGATTTCCATGATTTTTACAATGATTTTTGTATTTTTCAAATCACATCAAAGTGAGTTCTCATGACGGGCATGTAGTAACTGGAAGGGTACGAGTACCGGTAGTCGGAACGTCCTGTCTAGGCTTGGCATTCGTATAAATCCAAAATAAAGGACCAGTTTGCCTACCTGGGGACTAACGATGAGAGTACGAAGGACCTATTAGGCCAAAGCATGCCATACCAAACGTCGTGTGAACTAACCCCACTTTGAGCTGTCATTGTGTCTACACCTGGACACCCTCCTACCATACATCTCATAATCATGTTTTATGATTTTCATTCGGGTGGTACGAGTGTTAACCCGCCGACACCAATGTGAATCCTACCAAGCCCAATAGTAATGGGGGCCCACATGACTACACATGCAAGGGTATGGGGGACATTTGGAGGCCCAAACATGAGCAAACCCAAGACATCCTATGGATGTAGTTAAATTATTGTCAGTTTGTTGTTTTTCATTCTTTTTACGACACATGACACCTAGAAAATTCTTAAACTCACAATCTTCCTATATATGTTCCTATAGATGTCGGCTAGGCAACTACGTGGAGGTAGAAAGTCAGAAAGTCAAGCGAACGCTTGGCCACACAAATTGCTAAACAAATGGCTGCAGTGCTTCCTGACATCGTGCTTCAAGTTCAACAAGCTCTAACCCCTAATCCCATCAACCCTCCCAACCAAGAAGACCAGAGCGTCGCCAACCCTCCTTCCAAAACCCCCAAGTGCACCTACAAACACTTCATATCCTGCGATCCCCCAAAATATGAAGGGACCGAAGGTGTTACCGCCCTCCTTCACTGGTTTGAAGAAATGGAAAACACTTTCCTCAATTGCGATTGTCCCGAGGACCGTAAGGTACGTTACGCAACTGGAAGACTGTTTGGGGTAGCCCTTACCTGGTGGAACACGGAAAAGGGTAAGCGAGGAGTTGAAGATGCCATGGCCTTAACATGGGAAGAGTTAAGGGAACTCATGACAAGACGCTTCTGTCCAAGAAGCGAAATCAAAAAGCTGGAAGACGAATTCCACGCACTGAAACAAAAGGAAGGAGACCACACTTCATATAATAAGAGATTTCTCGAGTTGAACCAGATGATCCCCAATTTGTTCACCCCCTTGTACCGCTTAGTTGAACACTACATTCGAGGCCTCCCCTCGAAAATCCAAGATTCGGTTTTAAGCACTTCGCCTGCAACTCTTGAAGCCGCAATGGAGTTAGCTACAGAACTCACTGAAAATCGCATTCGAAACAGCAAATTCAAAGATGAGAAGAAGAAATACAACCATTGAGACCCCAACTCCAAACCACCCAGTCTCATCCTCGAAGTTTGCTGGTAAGAGGAAGCGAAATAGCAAAAATTTTGCTGTCACTCAAACCAACCCTCCTATCACTGCTGCACCAATCACCCAAGTTGCTCCTCCGTTCGCACCATTCAAAAAGCCATACACTGGCCCACACCCAAAGTGCAACCGTTGTCAATACCATCACCCTCCCGAAAATCCCTGCCAACATTGCAAAAGTTGTGGCCGTGCGGGTCACACCATCCAAACCTGCCGTACCCTTCAACGAATGAACCGCAATCAACCTCCAACCCAAACCCAAAATCAGATAGTGGGCCAAGCCCAACAACCCTTACTTCTACCACCTGCACAACACGCAGCTCAACCTTACTACCAACCTAACTACCCCATGATGCAACTCATGCGAGCCTGTTTCAATTGTGGGGACCCAAACCACTTCAGGACCACTTGTCCACGCCTAGTGAACATCATCCATGCCCAAGCTCAAGCGAATCCGGTAAACCAAGCTAACCAAGCTCCTCCACCTGCCAGGGGAAGAGCTTTCAATATCAATGCCAACCAAGCCAGGGCTGACAACAACGTGGTCAACGGTACGTTCCTCATCAATGATAGTTATGCATCCATATTATTCGATACTGGTGCGGATAAGAGCTTTGTGTCCTTAGAATTCGAACCTATCCTCGACCAACCTCGTGTTAATCTCATGGAATCTCTAACGGTGGAAGTTGCTGACGGAAAACCCACTTCATTAAATTCTATTATACGTAATTGTACTCTCACCCTAAACGATGACGATTTTCCAATTGACCTCATTCCTATGAAGTTGGGAAGTTTCGATGTTATAATCGGTATGGACTGGCTCAGCCAGCATCACGCTGAAGTGGTGTGCCACGAAAAATTCATTCGCATTCCTCTTGTAGACAGTCAGACACTACGTATTTTTGGGGAAACCCCTTCGAAAGGACTCAAATTAATGTCCTGCCTTCAAGCCCGAAGATATCTCCGCAAGAACTGTGTCGCATTCCTAACTCACGTCGTCAAGAAGGGAAACAAGGAGAGGAAACTCGAAAATATCCCAATTGTGAAGGAATTCCCACAAGTCTTTCCCGACGACATTTCAGGACTTCCTCCTGTGAGAGAAGTCGAATTTCGCATCGATCTTGTACCTGGAGCTACACCAGTCGCAAAATCTCCTTATAGGTTAGCCCCATCCGAAATGCAAGAGCTGGCCAGTCAACTGCAAGAGCTGACTGACAAAGGATTCATACGTCCTAGCTCATCGCCTTGGGGTACACCTGTTCTTTTTGTGAAGAAGAAAGATGGAACGTTTCGCATGTGCATTGATTATAGAGAACTCAACAAGTTAACGGTTAAAAATCGCTATCCACTGCCTCGCATTGATGACCTCCTAAACCAACTTCAAGGCGCCACCTGCTTTTCAAAAATCGACCTTCGTTCTGGTTATCATCAGCTCAGAGTGCACGAAGAAGATATCCCAAAAACCGCCTTCCAGACTCGTTATGGTCATTACGAGTTCATGGTCATGCCTTTCGGTTTAACCAACGCCCCTGCTGTCTTCATGGATTTAATGAATAGGGTATGCAAACCCTACCTCGACCGTTTCGTCATAGTCTTCATCGACGACATCCTTATCTACTCCAAGTCTAAATCCGATCATGAGCGACACCTTCGACTCATCCTTACACTCTTAAGGACTGAAAAGCTTTATGCTAAGTTCTCAAAGTACGAATTCTGGTTAGGAGAAGTATAATTCCTTGGACATGTCGTCAATGACAAGGGAATTCATGTCGATCCTTCAAAAATCAGGGCAGTACAGGAATGGCAAGCGCCACGTACCCCTACCGAAGTCAGGTCATTTCTTGGTTTGGCTGGTTACTATCGACGCTTCATTGCCAATTTTTCCCGTATTGCTGTACCACTCACGGCCTTAACTCATAAAGGAAAACCCTTCATATGGGGACCTAAGCAAGAGGAGGCCTTCCAAACTCTAAAGCAAAAACTTTGTGACGCACCTATCCTCACACTCACTGAGGGTTGCGATGACTTTGTGGTATATTGCGATGCATCAGGGCAAGGGCTAGGTTGTGTATTGATGCAAAGAGGAAAAGTGATAGCCTATGCCTCTAGGCAACTCAAGGTTCACGAGAAGAATTACACCACCCATGACCTGGAACTTGGAGCCGTTGTGTTCGCTCTCAAGATATGGAGACATTACCTCTACGGTACCAAGTGTGAAATATACACTGACCACAAGAGTCTCCAACATATCTTCAACCAGAAAGAGTTGAATATGAGGCAACGAAGATGGGTCGAACTTCTCAACGACTACGATTGTGAAATTCGGTATCATCCTGGCAAGGCAAACGTGGTGGCCGATGCGCTCAGTCGAAAAGGTTATGCGAAATCCATTCGTCTTCTATGTTCGCAAATCATAACCGACATCAAAGATCGGATCCGGGCAGCTTAACATGCTTCTGTAACAGAAAATGACGTACGCGATGAGCTGTCATGTGGAGCTGAACTCAAAATCGAAACCAAATCCGACGGTATTCTATACTATTTAAACCGCAAATGGATTCCTGATCGCGATAACCTTCGTGATTTCCTCATGAATGAGGCGCACAAAACACGATACTCTGTACACCCAGGAGCCGACAAGATGTATCAAGACCTACGATACACCTACTGGTGGCCTGGCATGAAAAAGGATATCGCTGTTTTTGTTTCCAAGTGCCTTACCTGTTCCAAAGTAAAAGCTGAACATCAAAGACCTTCAGGACTTTTAGTCCAACCCGAAATACCTGTATGGAAGTGGGAAAACATAACCATGGACTTCATTACCGGGTTACCTCGCACCTCCAGTGGGTATGACACCATATGGGTAATAATCGATCGTCTTACAAAGTCATCTCACTTCATTCCGATTCGCGAGGACTTAAAAAACGAGAAGTTAGCTCGTATCTACATCAGCGAGATCGTAAGCCGTCATGGTGTACCATTAAGCATCATTTCAGACCGTGATGGTCGTTTCACTTCACGAACATGGCGAGCCATACAAACCGCTTTGGGTACACGATTGAACCTCAGTACCGCTTTTCATCCTCATTGATCAAAACTGTTAATTGATCCGCTCAGACGGAATTCACAAATCAGAGCCGACGACCCTTGCCGGAGTTCTGAGAAAAACATCCTGTTCGGTACATTCGAATCCGTAACTCTCTTTATCCATTACATTTCAATCAACTATATGTTCGACGAACGATTTAAACAAGAACAGTCGAACATCTTTGTCTGTGTCTTCATGAATGAAGAAGACGAAGTCGAACATTGTGTATAAGTTTAATGAAAACAGGATATTAAACCGGGTTAGACACACAGTCCAGCGGTGGACTGTGTGCAATCACACAGCGCACGTCACGAGTTCGAACCTTACAACGCACCGACTTTCCGAATTAAAACCAAAATTTTTAAAACTGAATCAGATCAAGTCACAGTAAGTTTATAAGAATAATATAAACCATAAGTTAAACAGATTAGACACACAGCCCAACTGGTTGGGCTGTGCGCTTACAAACCGAAGGACCCGAGTTCGACTCCGGGTTCCTGCAACCGGTTCGACATATAAACCCTTTTTAATATAAACCAAATAAATTAACATTTAAGTAATATATATATATAATTAAAACATAGAATATTTCGGGTTAGACACGTAGCTCAGTTGGTAGAGCTGCGTGCACGCGTACGAGAGGTCCCGGGTTCGAACCTCACTCAGTGCACACTCAACCACAGTCCGACCGGTCAACGGTCAACGGCCGGTCAACGGTTAACAAAAGTCAAATTTTTATTTCTTTTTATTTATTTATTTAATTTAAAAATCAATTAAAAACACTAAAAAATAATATTTTTAAAGTTAGAAAATGTCCTTAAACACACAAAAATAAATCTAAAAATCCTATTAAAGTTATGTATTAAAATTATTAATCTCAAATAAAATCCATTTATTTACCGAACCATTTCGTTATTATTTAGGTTAGTTCTATCGTGGTCAAATCCAAATTCGTGCGCATTCATCATCAATCCAAGAAACGCACCCACTGTGAGTGAATTCTTACAAATTCCCCTTTTTATTCATGTTTTGGGGTGTATCATGTGTCGCTTAAATTAATTCGCGTATTCAAACTCGTGCTATTACCATTATATTATCTAAACTTATAATGTAAATATTGTTTGTTGTAATGTGTGTTTACATTTAGTCAAGTTGCGTGCAAATCAATTCATTAGGCCCATCAGTTCCTCGTTGGAGACGGGTTGAACAACGCGTGCCTCAAAATCATTCATTAGGCCCATCAGTTCCTCGTGGGAGACGAGTTGAACAACGCGTGCCTCAAAATCATTCATTAGGCCCATCAGTTCCTCGTGGGAGACGAGTTGAACATCGTGTGCCTCAAAAACAATCATTTGGTGTATGTGTGTGCAATAATTAGTATTATGTGTTTTGTGATTAAATTTACATCTACGTTTACTATGTGGTTATGCACTTTATTTTAAAATCGATACAATAAACACGTTTAAATGTTTTTTCATAGGATTCACTCACCAACTTTTTGTTGACCCAAAAACCCTATTTTTACACATGATACAGGTGGACAGGTTGAAGCAAGGATCACATAGGATATTGCCTTAGAAGAAAAATAATGAAGTCTTGAAAAATGTATAGAACATGTTGTACTAGTAAGATTGATTGTAATGATTTCTCCTTTAAAAAGAAATTATAAATATGAAACTTTATAATAAATGTCATGAGCTTTGATGAAAACCCAATCATGCCCCGATCACCTTTTTCCGCTGCGGGTCGGGGTGTGACAGATTGGTATCAGAGCTTTTGACTATAGGGATATAGGATAGGTTATTAGACCCTTAGAGTCTATACTATAGTTGATTAGAATTTAAATTGCTTATGTGGTTACATGCAAACTCATGATGTTTATTTGTTTCGTATTTATTACACATACAAGTGCATGCAAACACTTCCACTATCATATTGTGTGATATTTAATGAGTTATACTTATTGTTAAACATAACAAGCTTACATATACATTCATCACGCTTATTTCAATGTTCATATATACAAGTCATCCTCATATTCCTTTATTCAAGATTTTGTGGCATCTTTCGTTTTTCAATCCATCAAAGTGAGTTCTACGACGGGCATGTAGTAACCGTAAGGGTACAAGTACCGGTAGTCGGAACGTCCTGTCTAGGTTGGCATTCGTATAAATCCAATATAACGGACCAGTTTGCCTACCTGGGGACTAACGATGAGAGTACGAAGGACCTATTAGGCCAAAGCATGCCACACCAAACGTCGTTCGAACTAACCCCACTTTGAGGTGTCACCGTGTCCACACCTGGATGCACTCCGAATATCATACGTTACATACATATTTCTCGATTTTCTCCGGGTTTTAGTGTACATTACCAGGCTAACACATGCGAACCATATGAAAGACCCGGTAATCATGGGGGCCCACATGATTACGAAGGTGAAGTATGGCGGCATGCAAGGCCCAATTACGAGCAAAGCCAAAGACATCCTATGGATGTAGTAGATTTATTATTCTATATTTATTTTATGAATGTTCATTCCTACATACGACACATGACACCTAAAACGTCAAACTCATACTCTCGATGCGTATTCCTTGTAGATGTCTTCTAGTCTCGCTCGTATAAAAATGAAAGCAGGAAAATCCCGCAAGCGCATGGCTGCCCAAATCGCTCAACAAATGGCGGCCGTAATACCCAACATCGTGGTTCAAGTTCAACAGGCCCTTACCGCTAATCCCGTCAACCTAATTAACCAAGAAGATCAAAATATTGTCAACCCTCTCCCAAAAGCCACTAAATGCACCTTCAAGCATTTCAAATCCTGCGATCCTCCAAAATACGAAGGGACCGAAGGTGTCACCGCTCTCCTCCGTTGGTTTGAGGAGATGGAAAATACTTTTCTCAATTGCGACTGTCCCGATGATCGCAAGGTGCGATATGCTACCGGTCGTTTGTTTGGAGTAGCACTTACATGGTGGAATACAGAGAAGGCCAAGCGAGGTACTGAGAATGCTATGACTTTGACTTGGGAAGAGTTGAAGGAAATCATGACAAGACGTTTCTGTCCAAGAAGCGAAATCAAGAAATTAGAGGATGAGTTCTATTCTTTGAAACAAAAGGAAGGCGACCACACCACATACAACAAGAGATTTCTTGAGTTGAATCAAATGGTCCCCAACTTGTTCACCCCCCTCTACCGTTTGATCGAGCACTACATTCGAGGTCTTCCTTCAAAAATTCAAGACCCTGTAATAAGTACCACACCTGCAACTTTGGAAGCAGCAATGGAGTTAGCTACAGAGCTCACCGAAAACCGCATACGAAATAAGGACCTCAAGGAGGAGAAGAAGAAGGATAAAGCATCAACTGAAACCTCAAACTCCACCCAAACCAAATCCCCTTCTCAACCCACTTCTAAGAGAAAACGAGATGGGCAAATTTTCGCTGTCACTCAACACAATCAACCAGCTTCACAAGCCGTACCCCTCCAAGCTATCCCAATCACTCAAGTAGCACCCAACTCAACTTACCCAAATAAGAAACCTTACATTGGACCTCACCCTCAATGCAACACCTGTTTTTATCCCCATCCATCTACCTTACCTTGTCGACTATGTGCGAATTGTGGACGCTATGGTCATTTGAGCAAGGCTTGTCGCGCCTCTCAAAACCAAACCTCACCCCCTACTCAAAACATGATCCAAACATATCAACAACCCCAATACCCCATGTTTCCATATGTTCAAGCTTGTTTTAGTTGTGGCAACCCTACCCATTTTAGAAACACGTGCCCTCGATTGGTTAACATCATAAACGCCCAAGCTCAAGCAAACCCATTTAACCAAGTAAATCAAGCAAACCCAGCTCCACCACCAACAAGAGGAAGAGCTTACAACATCAACGCTAACCCTGTTGAAGATAATAACGGCCCAAACGAACCACCCAACTAGTCTTCCCTCACCAACAATCAGGATTCAACTCCAACCGTTTAGTTTTTATGTTTTCTCTATGTTATCTCAATCTTTACGTATCTCAATTATAAATTTGAAATTTATGTATCCAAGAATCTTAATGCGAATTACTATTTCAAGTTTTGTTTTATACTCATTGATTTAACATTCATATCATCAAATATCTCGACGTATCTCAATCTCATCATTCAAAGAAGTTGGGTTGTATCTCACTTATACATAGACTAACCCCTTCATCATAACAAACGAGAGAGGTACTGTCATCACTCAATCATGTATCCTATCAGATTTAAGACTCAAGCTTAAGTTGTTGTGTTTGTTTATGTTTTAGAGTCACATAGAACTAATCATAATTTACTGATAAAGCAAATGAAAATTTGACAAGAATATGGTGGATACGCCGCTGGTACTTCCTATATATAAGTATTCTTGCCAAAGGATCAGAGGCATTGTCAGGCGGTTATGAGAAGTTCCATGTAGGTTTTAGTAATGTCATGGTTGAAGTTTTGTTTTATACTCACTGATTTAGCATTCAAATCATCATACATCTCGACATATCTCAATCTCATCATTCAAAGAAGTTGGGTTGAGTCTCACTTTTACCTAGACTAACCCCTTCATCATAACAAACGAGAGAGGTACTGTCATCATTCAATCATGTATACTTTCAGATTTGAGACTCAAGTTTTGGTTGTTGTGTTTGTTTATGTTTTAGAGTAACATAGAACTAATCATAATTTACTGATAAAGCCAATGAAAATTTGACAAAAATATGGTGGATACGCCGCTGGTACTTCCTATATATAAGTATTCTTGCCAAAGGATCAGAGGCATTGTCAGGGGGTTACGAGAAGTTCCATGTAGGTTTTAGTGGTAGAAGTTTTGTTTTAGGATATAACCTTATCTTTCCAAACGTATTGATTCTCTCAAAACTCTTGTGCATGAGATCATACCTAGTCAATCAACTCTGTTTATCAATATTACTTATCTTAGGCATCAAAAAGCGATTCCTGTAGCAGGGTATTCAACCCTTACTAGGAACGTTACCGCCTCAAATAAAATTTAAACTCTTACCCCCTTCAGAGTATGTCATTGTCAAAACCACCCTCCTTTCGAGTCAAACATACCACTACTTAAATTTCGGGACGAAATTTCTAAAAGTAGGGGATACTGTAACATCCGTCGAAAAACGGGTTTTCAAAACCCGCTTCGTTTATTAATCAAATATCCAGTTATAAATTTTCGTTGGGTATTTAATGCTCAAATTAATTTTAAACAATACATAATTAATAAACATTTTAGAATTTAAAAACTATAATCATTAAATGGTAAAAACAAGTGCTAAAAAAATAAAATCAAGCTGCCGGGTTTCGAACCCGGGTCAGCCGGATCAAACAAACAAACATCTCACCACTCCGCCACTTGACTCGTTTGTGATAACTATTAAAACAAATAATATTTATAATATAACTCGAAATCAAATTCAGTAATCAGCGCGCCCAATCCGCAGTCGCCGAAATTACCGACGATTTCGCGAGACTTCGACCGTTTCCTTTGACTGAACGCGTGTATTAACTTCGACATCGGTTATAACCGATGTCTAATCCCGCAATCCCAGTCATAACCGCCGGAAAAGCTTGACCACGAATCAAGATCAAATTCGGACTCGATTCATTCTGTTTCTTCCCTATAAATACACACCCAAGTCTCTGGTAACCTTTTCGCTCAAAATCGCACAATTTATCGAAGTCTTAGCACTCGCCGGACTTTCACCGGAAAACCGAGACTTACACCAAATCGGTAAATTTCTCGACTCTTTCGTTTTCAATCCATTGTTAGACATATACTAACTTCAATCCTTCAACCAGAATCGGTTCTAGACGACGTTGCCGGAAATTCTGCACTCGCCAGAAAATCTCTGGAAATTCTGAAATCACACTGTAAATCGGTACAACCATCTAAACCCCCTGATATCTCTTGTTTAGTCACTTAATTTCACAACTCATTGATCAAAACTGTTAATTGATCCGCTCAGACGGAATTCACAAATCAGAGCCGACGACCCTTGCCGGAGTTTTGAGAAAAACATCCTGTTCGGTACATTCGAATCCGTAACTCTCTTTATCCATTACATTTCAATCAATTATATGTTCGACGAACGATTTAAACAAGAACCGTCGAACATCTTTGTCTGTGTCTTCATGAATGAAGAAGACGAAGTCGAACATTGTGTATAAGTTTAATTAAAACAGGATATTAAACCGGGTTAGACACACAGTCCAGCGGTGGACTGTGTGCAATCACACAGCGCACGTCACGAGTTCGAACCTTACAACGCACCGACTTTCCGAATTAAAACCAAAATTTTCAAAACTGAATCAGATCAAGTCACAGTAAGTTTATAAGAATAATATAAACCATAAGTTAAACAGATTAGACACACAGCCCAACTGGTTGGGCTGTGCGCTTACAAACCGAAGGACCCGAGTTCGACTCCGGGTCCCTGCAACCGGTTCGACATATAAACCCTTTTTAGTATAAACCAAATAAATTAACATTTAAGTAATATATATATAATTAAAACATAGAATATTTCGGGTTAGACACGTAGCTCAGTTGGTAGAGCTGCGTGCACGCGTACGAGAGGTCCCGGGTTCGAACCTCACTCAGTGCACACTCAACCACAGTCCGACCGGTCAACGGTCAACGGCGGTCAACGGTCAACAAAAGTCAAAATTTTTATTTCTTTTTATTTATTTATTTAATTTAAAAATCAATTAAAAACACTTAAAATAATATTTTTAAAGTTAGAAAATGTCCTTAAACACACAAAAATAAATCTAAAAATCCTATTAAAGTTATGAATTAAAATTATTAATCTCAAATAAAATCCATTTATTTACCGAACCATTTCGTTATTATTTAGGTTAGTTCTATCGTGGTCAAATCCAAATTCGTGTGCATTCATCATCAATCCAAGAAACGTACCCACTGTGAGTGAATTCTTACAAATTCCCCTTTTTATTCATGTTTTGGGGTGTATCATGTGTCGCTTAAATTAATTCGCTTATTCAAACTCGTGCTATTACCATTATATGATCTAAACTTATAATGTAAATATTGTTTGTTGTAATGTGTGTTTACATTTAGTCAAGTTGCGTGCAAATCAATTCATTAGGCCCATCAGTTCCTCGTTGGAGACGGGTTGAACAACGCGTGCCTCAAAATCATTCATTAGGCCCATCAGTTCCTCGTGGGAGACGAGTTGAACAATGCGTGCCTCAAAATCATTCATTAGGCCCATCAGTTCCTCGTGGGAGACGAGTTGAACATCGCGTGCCTCAAAAACAATCATTAGGTGTATGTGTGTGCAATAATTAATATTATGTGTTTTGTGATTAAATTTACATCTACGTTTACTCATATGTGGTTATGCACTTTATTTTAAAATCGATACAATAAACACGTTTAAATGTTTTTTCATAGGATTCACTCGCCAACTTTTTGTTGACCCAAAAACCCTATTTTTACACATGATACAGGTGGACAGGTTGAAGCAAGGATCACATAGGAAATTGCCTTAGAAGAAAAATAATGAAGTCTTGAAAAATGTATAGAACATGTTGTACTAGTAAGATTGATTGTAATGATTCTCCTTTAAAAAGAAATAATAAATATGAAACTTTATAATAAATGTTATGAGCTTTGATGAAAACCCAATCATGCCCCGATCACCTTTTTCCGCTGCGGGTCGGGGTGTGACATTAAACCCTTTTCATTTGTTTACTCTATGATTTAAGCCAATAAATTACCCATTGTTAGCCTATTTCGTTTCATTACCCTTTGAAGTTGAATTAAACGATAATGTATGAAGAGATGCCAGTCAGGAGGAAAAAAGATAAAGAAAGAAATAAGTATGGGGATCAAAGATCCTAATGAAAATATGAAAGAAAGATCCAAAGCTACTAAAGAAAGAGAAATAGTTAAAAGTTGTCAGAATAGCGAAAAATAAGTTGAATTGTAGCTGTTTAACCCTTTGGTTAACTATTTCATTTGTTTGTTTACAACCTTTTTACCCTTATGCCAAAAGCCTTAAAAGTCCTTATGATATGTTATTGTTATTTGTGGATATAAGTAGTTGATATCTGTACAAGCCTATGACAATGATAGTTATATCTATGTGGTGACTTTAATAGTTTATCTAGCACATCTTATGCTAGTTTTTCATACAATAGCCGAGAGGAGAGAAAATTGTGAGGGGTATGTGCTATGTAGGCATTTTATAAAAGCGGATTGATTGAAGCTTGGTATTTTCTTGTTTTTTTTAAAACGTATAATAAAAATGACTTGTAGAATATGTCAATCTCTTGCCTATGTTAGTCTTGGGAGTTGGGACAGGAGTATATGATTCGGAAATTACATTGGTCTCAGTTTGAGCTTTGTGCAAATGGAAGTTAAATAAATCAGTTGAGAAATGAATTTCTTAGGGACACACAATGTTTAAGTGTCGGATATTTGATGTGTCTGAAAGATAACATGTTATTATAGTATAAAAAACCCGCATTTTGATAATTGTTTGTAGTACATATTGCTTAGAATGGATAAAATGTTGACTTCTGAGTGTTTACGGGTTCCTAAGTGAAATGAAGGAATTTCAGTCCAGAACTAAAGATTACTAAATATTGCTGAATGCAGGCCCATTTCCTGTTGTTTACAGGCCGTGATCCTAAAAGAAGTGTATGAGTCGTGAGCCCCAAGTTAGTACACTGACATATTGTTTGGAAACACTAGAACACTAAGGAACAACTTTCCTTGTTTACGGGCCGTGACCCGGGTTTGGGTTGACGGGTAGTAAACCACCCAAACTCTACATGGGCTCTATATAATGATTGAGATGTCGAAGAAACCCTAGAGAGTAGACGAAACCAGAAGGAAGAAGTGAAAAGGGGGTTGTTGAAGTTTGAGGATTCAAGATCGGAGATTCAGGAGTGGGTTAAAGTAAGAAGAATGTATAGGAGGACAACAGATTGTTCCTTACTGAGTTAGCACCCTTCGTAAATCATTTCTTGTTGATTTCTATCATGTATTCATTGTATTTTCTAGCTTTATTTGTTACCATGAGTAGCTAATCGCGCCATAGCCGGTTAGGGTAGGGTGATTCTTGTTACTCTGTATTGACTTTGTTATGAAAGTGTGTTTTTAGTAAGGTTTGCTTATGAACTTGTGATAATGTAATCTATATGTTGAGTATTGATGTTCAATTGAGTTTGTGTGGATGATTTAGGTCTTTCTGTGAGGTTATGCATGTTAGATCTGCTGCATTATCTTTAGGCAATATATATCGATCATTTTAAGGGCTGGATGCTTAGTAGGCAAAAGACAAACTTGGTTGGGTGTTGGTAATGCATACGGGTCACCTACAGGAAGAATCCAATTATAAGGGTTTGGAAACTAGATAAGGGTTTACTTTAAATTGAGTAGTTTAGATAGTAATTCGCTCGCTTCGTTAATCTACGTTGCTAAAACAATATAAGAGACTCTTAGATCACATGGGGTGAGTATATATCTTAGTTACTAAGAACCAAATAGTTGGGTCTGTCTATAGCCTGGTTGTTTGGGGACATGGGACTAACCCGAGGGGGCTCTAGCTTTTTACCACTACACACTCGTTACTACTATCAACTATGACGAACTTTTCATGAGAACCATAATCAGCTGTTTTTTTTTTTGCAAAAAATAATAAGATGATTCTGAACCTAACTAGTTATAATTTTATCACTAAACTTAATCCAATAGGTTGTTTGGTGTTTTCCTAATTGCTAAAAGTTACTTAGGTTAGATATTACGAAATAGATAGGTTGATAGATTTTAATGTCCATGGGTTGATACTTAGGTACTTACCTAGGCTATACTATATACAGATAGGTACGCTTGCCTAGAATGTGTGTAGTTAATATTAGTGTTTTTATCCTTCAAACTCGGTTGTGTTATGTGTCAACTTTATTGTTATTATCTAAGCATGTCAGTAACCTTCGCTATAGGATCTGTAACCTAGCTGTATAACCAATTACCTGACAAACCAGAAAGGCACTGTCCCCTTAGCATGCTTATGGCAGTCCATGATTCCTCGAGACCAAGGTACTAGGCCATAAAACACATTCTCATTCATCCTTGTGTAAAGGACATAGCAAATTTCGACAATGCATTGACTTATAAAAAACATTAAACATTAATATTCACTTTAAACAATACATCAACATTCATTACACATGTTAGGATTGCAATTCAACATAACATGATCTTATCTTAAAGCGTTTCTGGTCATGCTATGGTTAAAATATGGTAACTGTTCTTTTTTTCTAAAATCGTTCATTCCATTTTAAAGCATATTTTTACTTTCAAAACATTAGTTGGGTATGGACACCACCCTAAAATATTCTAAAGTGAGGTTCTAGAAACTCACGTGTGAAAAACAGCTATGTAGACTATGGACTTTACAACTTTAAATCCATGGTTGGACTCTAAGTCACTAGGTCTAAGGGTTTATATGTGAAAGGTTAGTTTCTTTGCATAAGCGTTCATACGAAGTCTGGGCCATACAAAATATGTTATTCATATGAAACATTCTTTTTTTCGTATACGCGCCCATCATATGAATCATACCTTATACGAAATAAGTCTTTTTTCCTATGAGCCTAACATACGAATCACACCGTATACGAAATATATCTTTATCGTATGAGCCTATCACACAAATTATGCTTTATACACTGTGCCTTTTTCGTATGAGTCCGCAAATGAATTATACTTTGTATAAATTATACCGTCCATACAAAATATGTTATCAATCCAAAATATGCTATCTATCTGAATATCTTTTTGAAATATGCATGAGATATGAAAACTTACAATTCTTCTCAAGATTCCTAATCGGTGCGAATGATGGCGACTATCAATGGAGTCTATGCAAATTTGTATACACATCAAGATGCGAAATTTATGCTTATGAATACATCGAAATGGACGTTTATCATAATTCGATCCATCACGACTTTCATTTACATAATCTTTTTATGAAACCTTACCTTGGAACCATGTGTAACTGAGATAATATCAAAATAACTCGTTTACACCTCCTTAATTCTCAAAACCAACTTGTAATCGTGGATACTAGCGTGCCCTACACCATGCACCTTTTTATGAAAACCGACAACCATTCGAGTTTATGAGCTCGGAAATAGTGTTTCTCAATGTAACCTCTTTCTCTATCTAAAACTTCTCAATGTGAACTGATGCAGAGTGAGAATGGTGGCTGAAGTTCCCTATCCATATTAGGTTTTGGTCATTAATTTACCATCATGCCCTTATGGGCTTCAACAAGCCTTTCTCCAAATATGGTCTTTCCAAAAGTACTAAATATATTAAAATTTGGGATGTTACAAGTCTATCCCTTTACAATAGGTTTCGTCCTTGAAACGTGTAAATTACGGACAAATGTAGGTAGGAATCTTTCATGTCCTCTCCTGATTCTCAAGTAGCTTCTGATCTTACTTTGTGCTTCCATTAAACCTTTACTTGTGACGTAACTTTGTTGTGAAGTTGCTTTTCCTTTCGATCAAGGTTTGCCAAGTATTGCCAGGGGTTCCTCAATATTTTAGTTACCATTTTGCTCTTTATAAAAATACCAAATTTATTACAATTTTGGATGTTACTCATATTATCCAACCACCAAACAGTTTTCGCCTAAATTTTTACCCCCATAGTCGTACAATGCAATCTTCATGGAAGCTTGCAATGGAATATCACGTCTTTCATGGTTATCACATAATTCTGACTACCAAAAAAATTTCTTAAACTATTGAAGATTGAATAACCTAATGTTGAGATACTAAGTGTTCGAACATATTGACACTAGTTTTTTCCAAGCTAATCGACTTGTGAAACTTTATGTTATCATTTCCCATTAGCCCATTTTCATGTCGCTTGCTTAGATCCTTTTGCAACTATAGACAGAGAAAGTGAAAAACTTTGTTACAAAAAGAAACAAGTATACTGACTTTATTGGTTAAACTATTTGAAAACTAAATATTATAACGTTAAATGTCCAAAAATACATATTTTGTTGAACAAAGATGATAAGTAAAATTGGGCCAACTTCATTAACCAAAATCTCGATATCACCCGATGATCGACAATGAAATCTCCTATGATCCTGCAATGGAATGCAACCGAATAATGGAATACTCCATATTTCAAAAAAAATAAAATAAAATCAGTCCTTATGTTTAGTCAATCATATATTGTATTGTGTAATCTCACTTAAGGTTTCTAACATGATGTTATACATGTACTTTTATGTAAGATCCATCAAAGGGAAGGTTGGTCAAGATCATGTGTTGAAAATGAGATGATGAATATACTTTTTGTTTAAATCAGCACAATGATGTATTAAGCTAATCATGCTTCTATTTTAGTACAATGCAACCACCTTACTTGAATATGTATAAGTTTTTGTAATGAATATAAAGTTTAGTAGTACAATGCAACCACCTTACTTGAATATGTATAAGTTTTTGTAATGAATATAAAGTTTTTTGTAATGAATATAAAGTTTAGTAGTACATTGCAACGTACCTTACTTGAATATGTATAAGTTTTTGTAATGAATATAAAGTTTAATGAAGCAGTAAATCTACCTTCAGATCTCAAGTGACGAGCTTTAAATCAAAGGGGACCAATTTTAAATATCTTCCTATCTAATAAACAAGAGATGAGCATTGCGATTCACAATGCTGAGGTGGTAGCCATTTAGGCTGTCTAATAATGTATTCTATTATCATTATTGCATCATAAATCACTAATTTAAATACTTATCAAATCTATTTAAAATCTTTTAAAATACAATCAAAATACAAAGTTGAGAGGTAAATTCAAAATTCAAAATAAAATCTGCTTCCATCTTTCAAATATCTATACTTTCAATACCTCTCTCTTTCTCTCTCTCAAATCCAGACCGTCTTTCAAAATTCAAACCATCCCTCTTTCTCTCTCTCTCAAATCCAGACCAAGCTTTCATTGATGAAATCGGATCATAAAAATCGAACATTTACTCGACTGACTATTGAAATCAGATCAGAAAAATCGAACATTTACTCGACGTTATTACAGCTTCAAGAACACTCAACGACTAACCATTCTCTTCTTCAATTGCTAGCTGAATCATCTCACGTGCTTCTGACAAAGATGGCGACTGATTTTTTGCAGGATGATGAGGAGATGTAAGTATTTTTTTTGTTTATTGATTGTTAGATTGTGCTGTTAGTGTATGGTATTTACTAATGTGTGTGTGTGTGTGTGGATGCGTTTAATTGTAGAGCTTCTCAGGCTTTGAAGGGTATGTTTTTTTAGATGTGTTTTGCTTATCATTCAAATGAAGCCCTAATTCGCGGCTGGTCCTGATCACAACCAGATCCACCAGCTGGATTAACCGACTTAAGCAACAGAGAAGTAGGGTTTCGATCTCGCGATGTCTGTGTTAATGAGTGGAGTTGACAAAGACGGTGGCGGTGGGTAGAGAACTTCGATTCCGGCAAAGATTTCGATCAGACTCCCGACAACCATCGGTAAGATCTCAACAATCTTTCAACAAGGTGTTGAACGGAATCATATCAAGGTATTATTACGATTCTACTATAAATCAAACTCCTTAAATCTTTCTTCCTTATTTACATCCTGTTATCTTTGATTGTTGGGTGTTTAGGCTAAAAAAGTTTGTTAATGGACTTTAAAAGTCAAATTTGTTAGATTTAGGATTTGGATAGTGTTTGAATGTTTACACATTCAAAGCTCTAAGTGTTAAACTGGGTAAATATTGTTGTTTTTTGTTAAGGGATGCAAAACTATTATTTTTTTTGTTTGAGACAAGTATCCATTTCATGATGAACTGATGAAGCCCTCCATGTGAGTGCAAAACTGGGTAAAAATTGTTTTACTTTGATTGAGGTATTGTTCTAAATCTTTATGTCATGTTATATTGTTTATCGAGAGCTAAATGGATGGTTCCCAATCTGAATGACTTGATTTACACATACAGATAAGTTCTTAATGGTGGTGCCCGTGCGTATTACACAAATAGCAGGTGAATACGTTTTGTTCTTAAAAAAATGTATTTTTTTTTATTAATTTGTATGCAAATATAATAGGATGATTAATAATGAACATGTCTGGTGTAATGATAATCACATGAAAACTGAAAAAAAAAAGTTGTGTAAGATAATATGATATCAACCTTGATATGTTCTCTTCATTCTGAAATGCCAGCCACACATGAGAAATTTAATGTTTCTTTGCCAAGTTAAGGATTCAAAATATTTTTGATGTCAAGACAGCAAAATGGTGGTCATGATATTTACTCAAATTGCGGTGCTTCATGAGAAGGTATGTAATTTTATAAACGTCTTGAGACCTGTTCCCGTTTTAGCTATACTTTTATTTGTATCAAAAGGTTCATTGGGAAATTAGATGATTTATGATATATACTTGCTATTTCAAATTGATTATGTTATGAAGTTCTTGAAATTGATTCCAAACAAGGCGAGAAAGAGTTCGAGACAGAGCGGTAGGGGTGAGAAAAAACCGAACCGCAACCGAAAACCGAACCGCTAACTGAAAAATAATAGAAATTAACCGAAACCATCCAAACTGAATGGTTATGGTTAAATGAATATGATTAACCGACCATCCGGTTACGGTTAAGGCATCTTCATCAACCGAATTTAACGAACCTAACCGAACCATGTTTTTTATCATATATTTTTCATGAAAAGTTATTTTTTAGTAAGCATTAGAATTATTATATTTTATTATATAGAGTTTGAAGTTTTTAGAAACTAAGGTTATTATTGTAGTATGTATCTGTAA
This sequence comes from Scalesia atractyloides, assembly GCA_947069175.1. NCBI lineage: Eukaryota > Viridiplantae > Streptophyta > Magnoliopsida > Asterales > Asteraceae > Scalesia > Scalesia atractyloides. The sequence goes on from CAMTDV010000021.1 coordinate 86,805,562, forward strand.
TTGTCTACAGTCTAACCAATGTCAAAAGTTTTGAATCATATAGTTCTTAATAAAAAATTATCTTTAAAGTGTTTGGTGTTCCATCTTGGAAGTAATTATAGAGCTATGGTTGCATTAGCACATGAAGTTGATATAAAAAATAATCATATTAAAGGAGGGGTATAATGGTCATGCTATAGTATTGTTAGTAGAATGGTCAACAAGAAATATAACTAACGGTAGTTAAATTTTTAATTCTGATGGCAACTAGTAACTAAAGTCTCTTTTTACTATTTGTTGTAGGATGCTAAGTTGTTGACAATGATGAGATGTTTTGGTTTTTGTTTGTTTTAGAGGAAGCTTGCTTAGAGATCAGAAAGAATAAAGTCAGTTGACTTGCATCCACCGGAATCATGGTAATACAGTTCTTAAGGTTTAATGTGTATCTAAAGGTTAATGAATCAAGGTTCTTTTTGTTTTTGTTTTAACATTTTTGTTTGATAACTTTGCCAACTTTTGTACACTTAAAAACATACCACTTTGCCTCTTTTTCTCTCTGGTTCTCTCTAAGCATCTTAGAGATCTTCAAATTTTAGCATTCTAATAACTGAATCTACACTCAAGTGAGTTTATCTCTCCAATTCTTGATTGCAGAAATTCGAGTTATGGTTTTTCGTTTGTTGCTTCAAGCACTTCCTAGATTCTTTTTATTCAATTCGTATTATTTCAGAAGGCAAAAAATGTTTGATTTTTTTTGTACGATTCTGGATTACAAGTAGGGAGCCGGTGTGGTAAGTTTCTGCCGCTTTTCGTTTCCTCTACTTGAGTTTATGTGCAGATTAGGTTGACTTATTTAACTTTTTTTTGTTACTTGAACGTGAAGTATGGAGGAACCAGCCATTGCTGCTGATGATGGACAAGAAGCCGCCCCTCTGTATCTTTCATGAGAAAGTGATTTAAGGTATTTATATTTTTAGATAATACGTCAAATGTTGAGTTTACTGATTTTATTAGATGTAGACTCACTACAAGTGAACTGGATTTTGCAGCTAAAGTTATTACTGATCGAGATTTTGGTAGGTTTCGAGGATTTGGTTTTGTTATTTACGCATCAGCTGATGCAGGTAATAGCGCTCTCCAGGACATGGATTACTTGATTAGATTTATTTATTTTTTAAAATTAGTTTGAAGAAGTATTCTCGAACAATGGCACCTCTGATGTTACCGTTAGCTTTGCCATCGGAAACCGGTCGAGTTCCCAGTATTCAGTTGCGTAAGTGATAGGGTAATACAAAATTATGAAAATGACTTATTATAATTGTTTTGGGAGATGGTAATACAATTGAAATTCAAATGAGCATTTAAAGAATTAACAATCTGATTATAAGTTTTTATGGAATCCGATAAATTACTTCGTTGACTTTTTGAGACATACTAATTGATTCACTAACTTTTCAGGTGGAGCTTGACAATGGAGGTACCATAAATTATGAAGAATTTGTTGCAGCAATAAAATCTCCCCTATCAATTAAAGAAGAGATGAGCATTGCATCACAATGCTGAGATGACAGCCATTTAGGTTGTCCAACAATGTCTTTCTTATGTCATTTTTGCATCATTAATCTTATATTTTTAATTATTTTATATCTTCAATTAATATTTAATATTAATATTAATATTTGGTAAATTTCCTTTAAATTATATGCAAAAAAAAGTTTAGAACTCTTGGCATATTGTCAGATTTCTTGATTGCTTAAACTTTTTGCAGTTGTTGATTTTGAGACTTTACATATGTTTTAATTTTTCTTTTTATAGCCTAAGTGGTGTCTTTTTGAATTTTAATCAATTTTGGGTATGAAAGCGATTTGTGGTAAATGGAACCATATATTATTTGCGTATATGCCAACTACAGTCTCATGTACTTAAATGCTTATTACATAACTTAGGATTACTCACTTTTAAAGTGCTTACTAAACTTTTATTTTCTGCATATATCTAAATTATCACTATTATGAAGAATAGAATACACTCTATTGTATACATGGCTTATTGACCGAGTAACTTTAGTTTATTTTTTCATCTAATTTTGATGTATACACGACTTATTGATGGAGTAACTTAAGTTTATTTTTCATCTTATTTTCATCTAATTTTGATGTATACATGGCTTATCAATCGGGTAACTTAAGATAAATGTTGTGCTCCTATTGAGTTTGGTTCGATTCGATTAGTTCAGATTGTCAGCATAGCTCTACCAAGGAGGCATACGACCAATTGAAGATTTATCGTATGAAACTTTGGGCCACCAATGAAGTCTATGCTAAGAGCAAATTTTTGGTTAGTTCACTGTCTTTTTTAACAATTCGACAACTTCATAAAGTTTTGGATTCTATGTGTATCGTTTTATCAACTAATACCTAATCGGTTGTTATACCACTTTATCAGGTTATAATGGCTGATAGTAAGGAGCATGCTCTTTCTATTAGCTTTATAAAAGGGCTGCTAAACACTAAAAGCTAGATGTAAGGCCAGTACTATTACTTTTTGTTGGTTTAATATACTTCATGATTAATTAATTATATACATGGTGCTTAGTGTTTGTTTCACTTGATCTGTTGATAGTTAGTTGTATGTTAGGGTTGTAGGTTTTTTTTACTATAGTTATAATTATTTAAATTGATTATGAAGAAACAAGTGTTGACAATTTTTATTAACCCCCAAATTTAAGAATATGTTAATATGGATATTGATTTTATAATATATAAAGAAAAATTAAATACTCAAATTTAAGAATATGCATAAAATACTACACGCTACAGTTAACACTTCCTAGGATTTCGACGACTCTCGCTTTCTTCCACGCAATTTCATTCTTTTTTTTTGTTTTGTAGATCGGCTAGCATGTCGCAGATCTTCTGATCCCGTTTCAGGAGTTCTGTGATAAAGTCTTATGCGTTGTTCTTAAAGTCTGACGGAGGAGAATGGAGGACTTCATCAAGCAATCCAATGTTGCTCCAGGTTTGCTTGTAACTGTTTTCACCGTTGATGCCGAGTTTTCTGTTTAGTTCTTCATCTGCTCTCTTTTATTATAGCGACCATAGAGAGAATTGCGTTTTAACAGTGCTGATGTCTGCCCAGTGGTAGAAACTTCTGTTTTCCATCCAGAGTATTGTTGGTGGTGTTGGTTTTAGTTTGTTTTTTTGACGAACAGTTTTTAAAAAGTGAATTGCCGATGTTTTCAATTAAACTAATCATCGGCCTTTTATAGTGTTTAAAATGAGTGTTATGGTAAATGAAGAGGTTATTTGTAATTATGATAACCTGTTTTTTTTAGGTTTAAATTTTGTTCTTTGAGTTTCTTAATATTTAATTTTATTAGCTTTCCCATGAAAACTTATTTTTTAAAGGTTTTACATTAAATGCATGTTGTTTTTAAATATAAATGTACAAGTTTTCCCTCCTAGATTATTAAATGTACATGAGATTTAAATATAGATTTTTATTTAATGCTTGCACTTAAATCTGACCTTTGGACTGTTAGATATTTCACTATATAATATCATTGCCAATTCACCTGTTTTCATCACGTTTTACTACCAACATACCTTTCTCTCACAGCAATTGAGTAATAACAAAAAATGGCATCATACAATGCTGCACAGTTTGATGATTTAAAGCAGCGCTTTATCAAGCAATTTGAGGAGCAAGTCTATGCAGATAGAGCTACTCTTTAAGAGCTGAAGAGGTGTATTGATGGACTGCACCTTGGCCTGTTCACGAGAGACCAGGTTTCCAGAAACCTGATGGCGATACCTTCGACTTTCGTTCGTGACCTGTGTGTCGTCAGTAACATAGAGTGCGGTGATAGAGACGTGGAGTTCATGGGGAAGCTCAAGGATATACATCGAGGTGTACACTCGATGGAGTTGAAGTTAAAATTTCTTAGTTCTTGCTATTAGATTTTAAATTTTTGATTGTTATTGTTAGATTTGAAAGATTCTTAGTTCAGTACTCGATGTAATTGTTGCTGTTTTAATGCCATAAATTTTAATTGTATTAATCTTTCTTGTCACATATTACTTTTACTTATTTTACAAGCATAAGTATTATTAAATTGTTTCTTAATTTAATTTACTTTCTGAATAATGATATATATATATATATATATATAGAATCTGAGGATTGCAGATCGATATTGATGTTGATGTTAAATTGTTTCTGAATTTGATTTACTTTTTATGTGATTGCAGGAGGCACTGAAACTAGCACGTGATGAAGAGAGGGAGAAGAGAGCTGCTCCTATGGAGAGGAGATTAGAGTTATTGGATCGGTAAGCTATGATATCCCTCGAATTCTAAATTGCATTTTTGTTCACACTTTTTTTTTGTTTACTGGAGTCTAATTTTTGGTTTATTGTATGATTGCATCGAGATACTAAGCTGCATCACACATATCCTCCATATAGCGTTCTTTTTTCCTTCATTGCTCTTCAAGTTCGGTGTCACGAAGTAAGAACAAGATCAGGCTATAAGTTTTGACTTTTAAAAACCAACCAACTTTTTTCTTAGTTTTTGTCGGTCAAAACCATAGTTGTTAATAGCGCTCATAGCTAGCGCTATAGCGAAGAGCTCATAGCGAAGTGCTCCTAGCGTATTTCATGGCCATGTACATGTACTTAATCTGAGTTCAAATGTGCAGGTATTTTACTTGAAACACCCAATGTTTGAACTGTCCATGCACACCAGATAAGTAAGTGCAGCCAACAATGAAGGATCTTGCATCAAGATATGTTTCAAGATTTACGATCGTGGAATATAGAACAGTTGTGCTCGATTGTATTTAGGTTTCGGTTTATTGCTGTAAAACGATTAAACATGTTTGTTATTTAAAAGATGTTCTCTCTTTTTTATAGTCATTCGTCGTTTAATTAATTGTGGTATACATGGTTTTCTAAACACCACCCGTGTTTGTACACGAGTTTTACTACTAGTTAAATATTATATGCAATATAATTTATAAGTGTTACATAAATCCATTAAGAGTTATATGCAATATAATTCATGAGTGTTACATAGATTCATTAAGAGCCTATAGAGCCAATTTATTGATTAAACTATATATTCAAAATCGAATATAACCAACTTCGAATCATTACACATGATGTTTTGAGGCCATTGCATGCCTTGAACAACACAAATTTACATTACAATACATACATGTGAATGTTATGTTTGAAATGTTAAGTGTTAATTGGTCGGCGGGGGTAGTGACTAGCGATTAATCGGAATTAATGATTAACAGAATTAATCGGGATTAATCGGATTGAGATTTTATATGTAATTTTCAGTTTTATATGTATATATATACATTTTTAGTAAACATGTTTTAACATATTCTTTGATCCATATTTTGAAGTAGATAGGATTAATTGTCGGAATTTACAGGTTTTGGTCAGAATCTTGCCAGGATTTACAGATTTTGGCCGAGATCACTAGATTGCTATTTGGCTGGCTAGGACCGGATTTACCAATGTTGACCGCCTAGATGAAAATTAATTAGTGAACCTCTGAGTAGCGATTAATTATCGAATTATCAGAGGCTAGGTGCGATTTTTACAACCATAGGTTTAAAAAACCCACATAATAAGTTCTTAAAAGGAGCTTATCAGATATTTTTGTTCACTTCCAATAACTTTCAGCACACATTTTAGTGTTTTACCCTCCACTTCTCAAAGTTATGAACAAATTTACCTTCTTATCTACAAAATTGTGGTCTCCAGTATTGCACAATAGGCCAGTCTAAAATGTCACATTTAGAGTTTGATCCTTAATTTAACATTTGTCGATATTTTAATGGAATCTTCATCATTATTAAATTGTAGTCATACCAACACATAACAATTTGTTATTATTTTATTAAATTTAGAGTTAATTACTGTTTTCGTCCCTGTGGTTTGTCAAAAATCACTATTCCAGTCCATTATTTTAAAAATTACGATTTCAGTCCTTGTGGTTTCACTTTCGTAACCATTTCAGTCCATGTGGTTTCACTTTCGTAACCACTTCAATCCATTTATTTTGTAAGTACAGGGACTGAAATGGTTGCGAGATGGACTGAAATGGTTACGAAAGTGAAACCACAGGGACTGAAATCGCAATTTTTAAACTAATGGACTGAAATAGTGATTTTTGACAAACCACAGGGACGAAAACAGTAATTAACTCTTAAATTTAAATATTCTCAATATAATATATCCAAAATCGAGATGCTACATCAAAAGTTGTTTGTCTTTGATGTCTTTGTGTGACCATTTCACATGTAGGGGTTCTATTTGGGTTAGTGATTACTAGTTTCCATATTTAAAGAGGTTTTTAGTTGATGCTCAAAGGCTGTTGCTTGTACTCAAAGGAGGTCTTCGGTACATCGCTAACGGTGGATGAAGGTTGTGACAATGTGTGATGTGGTAACCAACCTCGTGAATGGGACGTGTTGTAGAGGTGGCGGAGGTAGTGGGTTGTCATGTGATGATCGACGAGTGTGAAATGAGGGAGGGCAACTAAGAAGATGACTAACGGTGGTCTATTCGTATTTATGTTTATATTTCAACTTTTTTAAAACTTGTTTTAAATTAAAAAAGAAAAATATTATTTTACATTATTAAAAAAGGACATGCAAGACTTGTAAGTTATAAGGACTAAACATCTTACAATTTAACAAATAAATAAATATTAATTGTATAATTTAGGGAAAAAATCGAATCTATAAAACAGGACAAATCCTTCTTACAAATATTATAAATAAAATAAAATAAAATAGTTTTGTGATATAACCTAAAGCGATAGCGACATGACGCTTGCATATCAAAACGCTTGGATCCACCTCTCCATTAGTTGTCCATAATAGTCATGGTCGTTTGGATAAGCTATGAACAAGTTGAGTGAGAAAAACTTTTGTGGTCCCTTTTTATTCATATGCTAAAGTTCTAGAAGGATTCGAAATTATATAATTAAATAAGTTTTGATATATGGTTGTTTAATTTGTAGTTTTATAAATTTATGATAATACACTATTTATTGAGTAAACTATGTTTATGGTGTGTTATAAATCTCAACTTCGTTCTTAGGCTTGAAAAAATTATATTAAAGTCTCTAGTGTTTACTCCTTTTCACATGTTTTGTCTATGGCGTGTATGACGTTCAAAAATTATGTTAAGTTCGTATAAAATGACTATTTTCTTCGTGCAAAATGACCATCCCCTTACTAAGAAAACATTTTTGTTAAGTTCATACAAAATGATTGTTGTGCCCTAATTCCCTCCTCATTATTGATGGTTTCAACCGATCTTCTTGGCTTCTGGTTCACGCAATGATGAAATTAAGCACCCTAAAAGACCACCACCAAACTGCCACCCATCTCCTTCTCTATGCCAATTTTAGGCCACTAACAAACTGAGATCTAGTCGGTCTTGGGTGTGGGGTCGATCAGGGCGCGTATAGGAACCAAAGGAGTTTGGGTTTTGGTGATTTCGCGTACGTGGACTAGCATCACACCATCGTTGAATCATTGTGGATATCTTTAGTCAATCATCCACCCACATCATTTAGTTGAGGTAAAAGTTATAAATTTTGCTATGGTTTGGTTATTCAACTCATTAGTTTTGCAACTTGACTCCTGATGGAAATTCTTGATGCAAATCAAGAATAGTTCGATACATGAAACTCGACTGACACATTATGGGGGTGTGTGTATGTTTTATGTCGTAGTGTCACAAAAATCGCAGGTTATGTCATTGTAGCATTGTTGCAGTGCCTCTTATCGTTTAGCCTTACTGACTACTCTCACCATGTCTTTTTATGTCGTAGTGCCCTTTGCGGTACCTCTACTCTCTTTGGACACCTTTATTGTTTTTCGTATTTGTTTTAAGAGTTATATCTCTCACGATCTAATTGTGGTGGATATTATATAAATTATATTAGTTATGAATTATTATGTAAAAATAAATTATTTGGAATTATTTTTACATATTTTTTACAAATAATTGATGTATATTAATATAGTTTATAGAGTATTTAGTTAACTTAAAACTTAATGATTAAAATATTTTAGAGTTTAGAAAAGTAACTAAATCTAAATATTACACGTAAACGATATAAAACCTCAATTCTTTCTATGTTAACATGTTTGATCACCTTCTTAAATATTTTTTTTCTAAGAATGAATCGAACAATATAGTATTATATGTCTACTGAAGTTCAAGAAGGTTTGACAAAAAATTGAATTTATCAAACAAGTTTCATTTTAGTTAATGTGGTTTGAAACATATATTCATTTTAGTTAAATGAACTTTTACATTTACTTTTTTAATACAAAAGTTTGATTTTCGTATTGGTTACTATCCAACTTACTAATCCATCTAATTTATACAAAAGTTTGATTTTCGTATTGGTTACTATCCAACTTACTAATCCATCTAATTTATCCTATTACGTTTGCGTAAAAGGATTATAATACCTTTTGAGATCACGATCAATGTGATCACCTTCATCCATCCCACCATCACAAACCATTGTCTCTCTTCGCCACATTTGTGCGGTCCGGAGACATCAATCCACGGAGACCGATTGTCGATGCGCTAGCAAATTGGTTTAAAAAATATCACGAGAAAAAAAGGGTAAAGACAACTCAAATCTTGTAAGAAGATAAAGGTTTTCTTTGTGAATTGACATAGAAAAGCATAATGTTATTTGAATACTGATGCGAACTTGTATTATGAGAGTGGTGTAATGGGGACACAATAATTAGCTTTAAGAACATATCATAAAGGAAAAAAGTGGAATTTGAAGAAATATACTTTTTTTAACGAAGAACGAATCCTCCAAATGAGTTACTGACGAAATTCACAACATCGGAATACACTTGTCTTTGAACCGGGGAAAACCCTCACCTAGGGCCGAAGCCCGTGAACACTCGCCCGAAGGCATGGCAGTGCGGTGAGGTAAAACCCACTCGGTTCAAGGATCGAACTAGCGATCTCCACATATTCGCCTAGTCTCCCATCATCACCAGGTGCCGCAGAAAATAATGGGGAGGACAGGAATCAAACTTGGATCCCTTAGAACACCAAGGCTCTTCCTTACCACTCGACCACCACCTCATTGACTGAAGTAAGACTATGGGGTATGGGAGGGGGTTGGGGCGTGGCTTGGGTACAAACGCCCAAGCCACCATCCTGGGTGGGCTTGGGTTTCGGCGTGGCCTCTTGAGTGGGGGTTTCAACCCGGGCGTTGGGCGGGGTTACCCAGATGACATGGCGGTCTTTCATTGGTTTGGCCCAAGTAGCCGTTGGGTTAGCCGTTGGCCTAGCCGTGGTGGGGCAACGGCTATGTGTTAAATAAAAAAATCACTATAAATACCCACAATTCTATTCCTTTTTTTTTACCACAACTACTCCACCTCTTCTATGCTCATCTCTATCTTATTTAAAAAAAAATTCATCCAATCACAATACGAAAAATGAATCCTCACAATCGTGTTTTCGACCCGAACAATCCGTGGGCATACCAAGAAACACCGACACCTAGCCCACCATCCAACCGTCCGATTGCTCCCTTTTTAATGCACTCCGCTATGCCGGATATGGTCGGTTACGCATCATTTATCTCGAATCGTTTGTACACTAACTTTCCTCACACCAACGATTCTATACCTAGCCTGATTCAACAAAACTACATCAACCTTTCACAAATCGAAACCGTCCCGAAACTCAACCCCCCATCGACGGTTCTTCCGCATCCAAACTCATAAAGAAGAGAAGTCACAAGAAAAAAAAACGAGGCTGAGAAAGCAATTAAAAGCGCCAAACGTAGACAACAAAAATGAGTCCTTAAAGAAGAAGTTGCATTGGCGAGGGCTTGGTTTCAACAATCTCTACATCCAGTTTTAGGTATTTGTCACACCCCGATTTCCACGTGTATTCTAGTGGGCCCGGTGGGGAGTATTGTGACGTACAGTTGATATCAGCATAACTAATAATACAGAGCAACACAGCGGAAGTCTTGGAGTAATTTACTATTACAAACCCAAAAGTGTCCAAGTGTTTGAAATACAAATATACACAAGGCTTGTAATAAGATCCACATGCGGATCGGAAATAAACATACACAAAATGATAACAGACTCTACAGGCACAACTATGAGGTCACAACTCCTTAGCGTAAATGCCCCGCAACTTCCGGCCTATTTCGTGCTTGTACCTGTAACTTTAATCTTTTGAAAATACGCCAGTTTACACTGGTAAATACAATTAGCCGACAAATTTTGAAAATCCTTTTGGAAAATGGTTTTAGGTGCACAAGGCACATTATCATAAATAACTCGGGATAGTACAAAAGACCTTGTATACAGATTTACATGTTTGTCTTTTACATATGGGGCCCAATACAGAAACCGAGACATGATCGACTGACACACAACTACTGAACTGTCACAGAGAAAGCAAACATTAATTAATAATAGCAATTACCGGTGTATGCCTACACCTTGCTTAAGTCGTGGCCACTAACACTTTAGTGAGCCAAGGATATCCCAGACACGGTCAAGCCCACCCCAATGTTTTAGTTTCAAACAATACAGATCAAAACTGGGTTATGCAATTTAATTAATTGTCACCAGTGGATAAAACATAACTTCCATACCCGACCAAGCGGTAATAATATACCGTATCCCAAGCCCGTATAGGGAAAATAGGTTAAAAGTATTTACCTGAGCTAAGTCTTCGAGAAGTCCAAAACTCAGCCGGCAAATTCCAAGATAAGTACAGGCACAATTTACCGGAAGGCGTTTAGTCTAGAATGATGATGTTATTAACCAAATTAGAATGCTAACGGGTCCTTAGTTATGTCACACCCCGACCCGCAGCGGAATAAGAGTCGGGGCATAATTGGGTTATCACCAAAGCTCATGATGTTTACTAAAATGTTTCATATTTATTAAATTCGAATTACAACTTCAATATTCCAAAACAAGTTCATACAATTACAAGGAAAAAGAAACTAAATAAACAATCCAAAGCCTAAACTGATTTATTCTTCTAGGCCGTCCTATATGTTTCTTGCTTCAACTGGATCACTTGTATCATGTGTAAAAATGGGGGATTTTGGGTCAACAAAAGTTGGCGAGTGAACCTTGTTAAAAACATTTGTTATTGATTTCTTGTTGTATTTAATATGGAAAAATTGTGCAATAATCATATGTGAACAAAACGTAAATAAACAAACAATCACAAACCACCTTGCATTGACATGAATTGTATTGTGAGATCAAGGCTCAATCAAATGGAGCCGATCGTATGTTGGCAACGTCACGTTCCGCTCATAGGTAATGGGGAACATACGAGCCTATGATGATGTATGTGAGATCAAGGCTCAATCAAACGGAGCCGATCATATGCTGGCAACGTCACGTTTCGCTCATAGGTAATGGGGAACAGACGAGCCTATGATGATGTATGTACTGAAAATGATAAATTTAATCTAAACATTAACCACACAAACAATTGATACATATTGGATTCACATTTGATCATGGATATGATGGCTGCACAAGTGTTTAATGTAATAAATAATAAGCGACACATGATACACCCCAAAATGTGATTAAAACAGGGAATTGGTAGAGATTCACTCACATTGGGTGCGTTCTTTTGATGATGTTGGATGCGCACGAGTTTTTGGGATTTGATCGACGAGGAAAAACTAACCTAAAATAATAACGAAATGGTTCGGTAAATAATTGGATTTTTTATTTGAGACTAATACTTTTAATTAACAATTTTAATAGGATTTTTAGATTTATTTTTGTGAGTTTAAGGTCATTTTATAACTTTAAAAATATTATTTTTAAGTATTTTTAATTGATTTTTAAATTAAACAAATAAATAAAAAAAATAAAAATTTTGACTTTTGTTGACCGTTGACCGGCCGTTGACCGTTGACCGTACCGTTGACCGGACGGACTGTGGTTGAGTGTGCACTGAGTGAGGTTCGAACCCGGGACCTCTCGTACGCGTGCACGCAGCTCTACCAACTGAGCTACGTGTCTAACCCGAAATATTTCTGATTTTAATTATACTTATATACTATTTAGATTATTCAGAATTCTATTTAATTTAAAAAGGTTTTTAAATCATTGAACCGGTGTGAGGACCTGGACTCGAACCCGCGTCCATAGCCTTGTATTGCACACAACCCGACCAATTGGGCTGCGTGACTAACCCGAATGATATGCGATTTTAATTACATTTATATACTATCTGCGTCTTAGTATATATTAGTATTAAAAATGGTTGGAAATTTGTAAGAACCGGGCAGCGTGTTAGGACTCGAACTCGGGACCTTGATATTAAATTTGCACACAGTCCACCACTGGACTGTGTGTCTAACCCGATTTAATATTCAGTTTTAATTAAACTTATACACACATCGCCTTAGTCTTCTTCATTTATAAAGACACAGAACCAGTTGCCCGACTGTTTTTTTTTGTTTAATTCGATTATTGAAACTTATAATTTGTTGGAAAGTATTAGATAATGAGATTAAAGAACAGAATTGTACCAAACAGTGCGTTTATTTCAGATGACCGGCAGGAGTCGTCGGCTCTGATTCGTGACTCTCGGCTGAGTGAAATGTTTGACAGTTTTGATCGATGAGTTGTGAAATTAAGTTACTAAACAAGAGATATCAGGGGGTTTAGATGATTGTACCGATTCACAGCGTGATTTCGGAATTTCCAGAGATTTTCCAGCGAGTGCAGAATGTCCGGTAACGTCGTCTGTGATTGATTCTGGTTGATGGATTGAAGTTAGTATAAGCCTAACAATGGAATGAAAATGAAAGAGTCGAGAAATTTACCGAATTGATGTAAGTCTCGGTTTTCCGGCGAATTTCCGGCAATACAGAATATCTTCGGCGAGTGTAATTGCTTCGAGAAATTGTGCGATTTTGAGCGAAAAGTTTACCAGAGACTTGGGTGTGTATTTATAGGGAAGAATCAGGATGAATTGGGTCCGAATTTGGTCTTGATTCATGGTCAAGGTTTTCTCCGGCGGTTATGACTGAGATCGCGGGATTAGACATCGGTTATAACCGATGTCGAAGTTAATATACGCGTTCAGTCAAAGGAAACCGTCGACAATTGGCGAAATCTTCGGTATTTTCGGCGACTGCGAATTGGGCGCGCTGATTACCGAATTTGAGTTTTGAGTTTTATTATATGTATTAATTGTTTCAACATATATCACAAACGAGTCAAGTGGCGGAGTGGTTGAGTGTTGTTTGTTTCATCCGGCTGACCCGGGTTCGAAACCTGGCAGCCTATTTCTTTTTTTATTTACTTTATTTTTACTTTTTAATAATTATAGTTTTTAAATTCTAAAATGTTTATTAATTATGTATTGTTTAAAATTAAAATTAATCATAAATACGCAACGGAATTTTATAACTTGATATTCGATTAATAAACGAAGTGGGTTTTGGAAACCCGTTTTTCGACGGATGTTACAAGTTAAGTCTTAGACTTGAACCGGCTAGTCTTACGTTAAAATAAATACAGTACGATACGCTAGATTACGCGGTGACCGGAATAGAAGGTTAATTGGACCCGATAAGTTTTAAGACTTGTATAATATGGGTACACCAATAACATTCTGGATTTTCATAGGAAAGTAACGAAGTTACACCCGTTTCGGTTATTTTACGTAAACTAGTTACGTATGCTTATCGTAAGCGTATAAGCAAAACTGGGTAACCGAGAGAGTCATATACAAGTTCCATATGAAAATATGTTTAAAATATGATATGATATCAGTAGGATATCAATATGTATGCACGTTTTGGTTTTAAACTTGATTTACGCCTCAGGGGGCAATTTGGTCATTTTATAACTTATAAAAGGTGTTTATAGTAAATCTGATTTCAAGGTCATATTTATTCAGTAAAAATATAATTTTTATGATGTTATAACAGTAGGATATCAAATATATGTGTGCTTGACGATTTTGAAATAAACTATGTCCCGTAGGGGCAATTTAGTCCTTTCACACATAGCTTTGAAGTCATAATTGGGATTCTTAGTTCGGGACTTGTACTTTACTAAAAATATATTAAAAATAAGTTTATAAATCATTAGGTAACAAGTCTTGGCTCATAGTTATGGTTTTAAACCATACTATGCGCCGAAAATGCGTAAAAATCGATAAATGCCGTTAAATTTGATGTTTGAGGTAAACCGAGGTTATGGCCTGCTTTATTTAACTTAAATATGTTATTTAACATGTTATATCAGCAGATAAAAGGTTTGGTTATAAAAAGCTTGGTTTAAATCATTTTATGTGTTTGTAATCTGAATAAAGGGTAAATTGGTCATTTATTGGCATTTAACGAATCTTAGACTTTTATTCAGTTTGTAATCTGAATAGATATCCTAATATGTCCTACATATCATATTACATCAGTAAGTATTTCATCTTCGTGATAAAACCATGTTTAATCTTTCTAAAATGCAGAAACGGGCATTTAGCCATTTAAAAGCACACTTTACGTCTTTTATCAAAACTTGGTTCATGGTACGATTCTTGACATCAAAATACTCAAATTATATTTACAAATAAGTTTATAGCATATTTTTACATGCATGGATGTTTAAAAACTTGATTTGTACAAAAAGGACATTTTTTACAAAAGTTTATGTAATTTAGCGGAACTTGTATGTAAGCTCAGATTCTCAAGGAACCAAGTAGTATAACTTTAAGAGGTTATACTACACTTGAACATGGTCCTAGAATGACCTAAAGTCAGTATCCTAAGTGGCTACATCGGGTCAAAACTGAAAGTCAAAGCAGAAGTCAAATCTTGCGACTTTCAGTTGCAAACCGATTCTAAACCGAGACTTGACGAGTCAAATCAGTTTATATAAGTTCTAATACTTATTTTTAAGTTACTTATGTATCAAAACATATTTTATAACATCTATATAATCAGTTATGCATTTTTATAAAAATCTGGCTAGTTTGACTATTGTTGACTTTTAGTTTGACTCGTCAATTGATCAAGAATTCGTGGTAATCAGGAGGTGCCCTTTTTTAGGATTAAAACCTACCTTATTACAATCACATAGCCACTTTCGTTATGATCAATGGCTAGATTGTCATGGACTTAGCTCAAAGTCAAGACGTTTTTACGATGGAACTTTGATATAAGCTTTAAGCTTAATGAAATGACTTAGCATGAGATTGGAACACTTAGACAAGGTCCAGAGATTATTAAGATCAGTGAGGAATGCTTGAAAGATGCCTAGAACTCTCTGAATAATCTTGGTGTGCTTAAGGTCATGAAGAACAAGTTGCAACACCAAGAAGAGCATCTTTTAATAGTTGTTGAGGGTTTAGCAGGTCTTTCCAGGTGTTAGTGGACACATACAAGTGTCCTAGGACGTGGCATGCATGCAAGGAAGGTGCGAATAACGACCAGAGGTGTGCGTTCTGCCGAATTGTGCTCGCTGGCAGGTCCATGCGGACCGTATGGCATATGCCTTGCGGTCCGTATGGACCTCAGGCGCCCACTGTTTTGGTAAGCCATGCGGACCGTATGGCTTTAGCCTTGCGGTCCGCAAGGCCTTCCTTAAATACAAAAAAAATTGATATTTGCCACTTTAGCCCCTCAACTTTATTCCAAGGCACACGAGGATTGCCAGGACATGTGTCGGAAAAATATTGGACGTAAAAACACGAGGTGTTACAGTATTTTTGTAAATTTTGTTTATATAAGTTATTTTAAGATCTTATTTTTAAATGTTACTTTTATACAATAGGAAATTCTCAACATAGAAATCTTGGACGTAAAAACGCGAGGTGTCACATCCTCACCCCCTTACAATAAATCTCGACCTTGAGATTTTAATCGAACAAGTATGGGTATTTCTGTCGCATAACGGACTCCACTTGCCAAGTGTATTCAGGACCTCGATGAGCGTCCCACTTGACTTTAATAATTGGCTCATGCTTCTTACGAAGCTTCTTAACCTGTCGATCTTCAATCGTTATGGGTTTCTCAATGAACCGCAGGTTTTTATCAATTTGTACGTCTTCGTGTGGCATAGCCAACGATTCATCTGCCAGACACTTTTCAAGTTGGAAATGTGGAATACATCATGGATTCCAGTGAGTTTTTCCGGCAATTTCAACTTATATGCCACTGATCCAATACGTTCGATAATCTCGAACGGTCCGATGTATCTTGGGCTTAACTTGCCCTTCTTTCCGAAGCGCATAACGCCTTTCCAAGGCGACACTTTCAATAAAACTTTGTCCCCTACCTGGAGCTGGAGAGGTTTACGCCTCTTATCTGCATAACTCTTTTGTCGATCCCTGGCAGCCTTGAGACGATCACGAATCTGCAAAATTTTGTCCGTCGTCTCCAAGACGATTTCAGGTCCTGTTAGTTGGGCTTCTCCAACTTCAGCCCAGCAAATGGGCGTTCTATACTTTCTCCGTATAAAGCTTCAAATGGTGCAGCCTCTATGCTCGCATGATAGCTATTGTTATAGGAGAATTCGACCAGAGGTAAGTGTTTGTCCCAACTTCCACCTAGATCGATTACACATGCACGCAACATATCTTCTAAGGTTTGTATAGTACGTTCGCTTTGTCCATCCGTTTGTGGGTGATAAGCCGTACTAAAGTTCAAATGCGTGCCCAAGGCTTGCTGAAAGCTCTTCCAAAAACGAGAAGTATGCCTGGTGTCTCTATTGGACACAATAGATACTGGCACGCCGTGTAAAGGTACAATCTCATCCACATAAAGCTTTGCTAGCTTGTCAGAGCTGAAAGTTTCCTTGATAGGCAGAAAGTGAATAGACTTAGTTAACCTATCCACTATAACCCAGATCGTGTCATTTTCGTGATTTGTCTTTGGTAACTTGGTAATGAAATCCATAGTTACACATTCCCATTTCCACATTGGGATTTCTAATGGCTGCAGTAATCCTGACGGTTTCTGATGTTCGGCCTTAACTTGCGAACACGTTAATCATTTAGCTACATAAGTAGCTATGGATTTCTTCAGCCCTGCCCACCAATAGTTGGGCCTCAAATCTTTGTACATTTCATCATTACCCGGGTGAACAGAGTATTTTGAACTATGTGCTTCTTGGAGAATCAAATCCCTAAGTTCTCCGAAGAATGGAATCCAAATTCTTCCACAGAATCTAAGGATTCCGTCACTTCCCGGCGTGAGTTGTGCCACAACTTTACCCAATTCTTCATTCCGAAGATTCTCCTCTAAAAAGGCTTTTTTCTGCGCATCTAAAATCTTTTCATTTAAGTTATTCCTTACTTCCATTCTTTTGGCATTAACCTGAATGAGTTTAACCCTTTCCTTGCGACTTAAGACATCGGCAACCACATTTGCATTGCCTGGGTGATAGCGAATTTCGCAGTCATAATCATTAAGTGTTTCCATCCAACATCGCTGTTGCATATTCAAATCTTTCTGGTTAAACAGGTGTTGGAGACTTTTATGATCGAAGTATACAATACACTTCGTTCCGTAAAGGTAATGCCCCCATAGTTTGAGCGCAAACACCACGGCGCCTAACTCCAGATCGTGTGTAGTGTAGTTTCTTTCATGTACTTTCAGTTGCCTTGAAGCATAAGCGATAACTTTTCCTCTTTGCATAAGCACACATCCCATACCTGTGTGTGATGCATCACAATAGACTACAAAGTCTTCAATTCCTTCTGGTAAGGTTAGCACAGGAGCATTACTTAGCTTCTGCTTCAAAATTTCAAAAGCTTCCTGCTGTTTCGGACCCCAATTGTACTTAACATCCTCGCGGGTCAAGGTAGTCAAGGGCGTAACAATTCTTAAAAGAATTTCTATAAATCTTCGGTACTAACCAGCTAATCCCAAAAAGCTACGTATCTCTGACGGGGTTTTAGGGGCTTGCCAATTCATAACAGCCTCGACCTTAGCGGGGTCTACTTGAATTCCACGTTCACTGATAACGTGTCCTAAGAACTGAACTTCGCGCAACCAAAACTCGCACTTTGAAAACTTCACGTAGAGTTTCTCTTGTCTCAGCAATTCTAGAATACACTTCAAATGTTTCTCGTGGTCAGCCTGACTGCGAGAAAAGATAAGAATGTCGTCTATGAAGACAATGACAAAATTATCCAAGTACGGTTTGCAAACCCTATTCATCAAATCCATAAAAGCTGCAGGTGCATTCGTGAGCCTAAAAGGCATCACTAAAAACTCGTAATGACCATACCTGGTCCTAAATGCTGTGTTCGGGACATCTTCCATTCTAACCTTGAGCTGATGATAACCTGACCTCAGATCAATCTTTGAAAAGTAGCTCGCTCCCTAAAGTTGATCAAATAAATCATCGATTCTAGGCAATGGGTAGCGGTTCTTGATTGTTAACTTATTCAGCTCACAGTAATCAATGCACATTCGCATTGATCCATCTTTCTTCTTTACAAACAAGATTGGAGCTCCCCAAAGTGAGAACTAGGTTGAATAAAACCATTTTCCAACAGTTCATCCAGCTGGGTTCATAATTCCTTCATTTCTGTAGGTGCCAATCGGTATGGAGCTCTTGCAACAGGGGCGGTTCCCGGTATGATATCGATTCTAAACTCCACTTGTCTGTCTGGAGGCAGACCAGGCAAGTCTTCGGGGAAGATATCTGTAAATTCAGAGATAACAGGCAGGTCTTCTATCTTTGGCTTGGGCTCATCAATAGTCATTTGTGCCATATAAATGACACAACCTTTCTTCAAACACTTCGATGCTTTGAGTAACGATGCTTTTTCCGACAATCCATAGTGCCGGTCTCCTTGTATGCGAGTGCATCTCCAGTTGGGGATTTGATCTCGATGAGTTTCTTGTTACAGGCTATACGGGCTTGGTTACTAGACAACCAATCCATACCAAGAACTACATCGAATCCAGCCAATTTCATTGGTAGAAGTGAAACAGGAATGGAATGATCCTTGATGGATATGGAGCATCCATATAGAATCGTGGAAGCGGTCTCAATCGTTCCATCAGCGAGTTCTACGTCATAGGTTACGTCTAGAGTTCTTATACGCAAGTTTAATAAGGCACTAAACTTATGATCTACAAAAGATTTATTGGCCCTTGAATCGAAGAGAACTCTAGCATAGACATCATTAGTAAGAAACGTACATGTTATCACATTGTCGTCGTTCGCGGTTTCGTTAGCTTTCATCTGGAAAGCACGAGCCTTTCCTTTCTTCGTTCCCTCGTCCCTAGCAGTGTCGTCTTTCTTATACTTAGGGCAGTTGGGTTTTAGTGTCCTTTCTCACCACATTTGTAACATGTGGCGTCCTTGAGATCTTTACAATCTAAGGCCTTGTGCCCAAACTTCTTGCAGATTCCACATGCTTTGGAGTGGGATTCATCCCGACACGCACCCCGGTATTCTTGATTACACTTCCTACACTTAGGCCTATCATCCAACCTCTGCTGATTTAGATTTGACCCAAACCTTCGATTCTTGTTCGACCGATGATTTCGGTCATCCTCTCTCTTCCTCTTTCCCTCTGCCTCAGAATTGATGGACCGCTGCCTTTTCAAGTCCTGAGTATCTGTCAAAGCCAACTCTGCTGTAGATCTGAAGGTTTCTGTCCTTGAAGCCTTGACGTTACCCTTAATCTCCGGTTCCAGTCCACCAATAAAACGCGCGATGCGTTTAGATTCAGGGTGATCAGGTAAAGTAACAATCTTGACATGGAGTTGTAGTCAGACAAATACTTCCTATAGTCTAGATTCTTTATTTGTAACCCCAGAAAATCTGTTTCAATGTTTTCCACCTCGTGAGGTGGACAATAGGTTTCTTTTATCAACTCTACAAATTTCTCCCAGCTCAAATTATACAAATGAACTTTCCCCGATGATTGAATCATTGACTTCCACCATATAAGAGCATCACCTTTGAATGACTGTGCAACATACTTCACGACATCCTTTTCAGCGCATCTGCTAATTTCTACAACTGTCTCAATCTCGTCCAACCATCTCAGAGTTTCTACCGCTCCTTTCTCTCCAGTAAAGTCTCGAGGTTTGCAAGACACAAAATATTTATACGAGCAACCATCCTTCAAGAATTTAGTCTTTTTTTGGTATTCCTCCCTCTCACTCCTCAGATTCGAGGAGTGCTCTGAGTGTTCCTTGTTTTCTGAAGGAGGTTTTGAGAATTGCTTGATGGTATGCTTGGAGGTGTGTCTTGATGAATGTTTAGAGTGCGAAGCACTCGATTCTAACTGCTTTTCGGCATGGTTCTTTATTGCTTTAATGACTTCTGTGGCAATAAGTGCTTGAAGATCTCCTTTGGTTATAAAGATGTTCTCATTCCCGTCATCGTCCTTCCTTTGGTTGTTCACTTCATTAGAATCCACCATCTTGTCCGATGATACTATAATAATGATAATATAAGTTTTAATTAGTCATACATGCTTGATGACTTGCATATAATGTGGGTTATGGTATAATTAAACCATGTAAACTTGTAAGTTTATGGGGGTGAATGATATGGCACAAACGGCCTGTCACAAAGGACATAATAAGAATAGCACCAAAGGCTTGTCGTAACGACTTAAATTACAAAATGCCAAGATCACAAAAGGATCACAAAGCTTCGAGGTTCGAACGTAGTTTTACTACCTCGAGACAGGGAGTCGTAGACTACAATTGTCGTTTGTCACTAATGGACATATAGCTTGTAAGCATTACACCACTAATGGGTGTTAAGTAGAATGATCATCATACTGATGGTTGATGTAGGTTTGGACGTAGTCCATTACATTGGCGGCTCGTGTGGTTCCTCAAGTCACACTTACCAGGAGGTTAATATCTTGAATATATTAACTTTTAGAATAAAATTTCTTGAAATGATTTAAATAATTAGTCCAGATCAGGCAGACTAGGGGGCTTAGAACGTAGTTCACCACCCCTGAATAGAAGGGAAATCTCAACCTTAACTATCATGGTAGAAGACCATATGACTACCTTTTGCCAATTCATGTGACTTAATCACTTGGCGGGTGTAAATCACCAAGAGGATCAATATTTCGCAGATCATAAATTTCGAATTAAAATCGAGACGATCGTTTGAATAACTGGTGTAAAGAAACACATATAATAAAATTTTCAAAATTCCATTAATAATAGAAGTGCTATACAATAGTGTCCTTAAATAGGACTTTAAATAAAGGAAAATTATCATCACAGGGACTATACTTGAAATAATTAAAATGTCCACACAGGGACTAAATTAAATGAAATGTTCTCATAGGGACTTCTTTAAATGAAATTACATAATGATAAAGGCGAAGATTTTTAATTCTTCTTTCCCTTAATCGTTCTTATAAGCCCTTTTAACAGCTTTTTGTCTTCTTTTCAGATTTGGCTGTCTGCTGCTGTAGTTCTTCCATCCTTTTTAATGCTTCATTCACAACCTCCAGTACAGGTGGTTGTTGCGGCTGTGGTTGAGGTGGAGGTTGTGGCTGCAGCATACCCGGATGTTGGTACACATAGGGTGGAGGTGCATTAGAAGGATGGTACCCATGATAAGGATATCCACTAGTTTGGTGAGGTGGAAGTTGATAAGGGTTAGGATAAGAGCGTTAAATGCAGAGGTGTCAATGTGATGGTATCCAGATGGATCTGGATAAGTGGGAATTGGGTTTTCAAAACCCTGAGGCAATGGTGGTAGTTGGGTTGAAGGCCCAACAGTGGATTGCGGTGATTGAGGCAAAGGCTCACGGTTGGTTGTGGTTGGTGTTCCACAAATGGTGAAATATGGGAGGGTCCACCCATTTGTGGGTACTCGGGAATAGTAGGGTAAGGGTTTGGTGAGAGTAACCCAACTCTTGGTCCTACGCGCACTTACATGCGTGCCCCACGTCTTCTTGGTGGTTGCGGTACAGGTGGTGGTTGAGGTTGCTCTACCTGTTGCATTGGTGCCTCCTCAGGCGGGGGTAGTTCCAGTTGAGCAGTATGGTATGAGGGTGTGCTGTGGTATGATGGGGTGTTGACGAAGACATATTGTCCCCATCTTTCCATAAAGTCATCAGGGTAATGTTGTAGGGTTCCAGCATATGAGTTTGACCCGCTGGATATTTCAATCGGGTGCCCCATTGACCCTGTTTGAGGCATCTCCGGGTCAGAGTCTTCCTCCATTGGTTCAGGGGAATCTTCAGGAGGGGTTTCAGAGAGTGATCGTAGGTAGAAGGGGGGTTAAGATCTCCTTGGTAAGATTGGGAGTGTTGTGAGTGATTGGAATGTTGGGAATGATGTGAATGTTAGGGTTGCTGGGTATGGTGTGAGTCAGAAGGTGGTGAGTACTCATGAGGTAAGTGAGGGTAAGGTTCCCATGGTAACGATGAGTCGTCCGATCCTTCATAAGGGTTATAAACGGGGGGCGTTGGAAGGCCCTTGCTTTGAGGATCCACTCCTCATTATTCCCTTTCCTTTCGCTCCTCGTGAAAACTTAGGCGACGTTGTCCTTCTTCAAAAATAAGTCAAAACACAAAACAAGGCAGAGTATTAATGTCAAAATAAGGTAATGAACAATCCTAGGTCATAGCCTAGACTCGAGAGTCTAAGTAATATGTTATTGTGTCATTTGAGATCAAACACTAAAGACTAGTGTTGAGTTCCCTCAAACGTTGGCTCTGATACAACCCTGTCACACCCCGATTTCCACGTGTATTCCAGTGGGCCCGATGGGGAGTATCGTGACGTACAGTTGATATCATCATAACCAATAATACAGAGCAACACAGCGGAAGTCTTGGAGTAATTAACTATTACAAAACCAAAAGTGTCCAAGTGTTCGAAATACAAATATAAACAAGGCTTGTAATAAGATCCACGGGCGGATCGGAAATAAACATACCCAAAATGATAACAGACTCTACAGGCACAACTATTAGGTCGCAACTCCTTAGCGTAAATTCACCGCAACTTCCGGCCTATTTCGTGCTTGTAACAACTCAGAAATTTCGTTGTTATCTTTTCTTTTATTGTCGATCGTATCTATCCTTTGTAAATCTCGAGATTCGTTTATAAGAAAAAGTTTATGTTAATTAATTACAAATGTGTATGTTATATCGCACCTAATCGCTTATTAAATCGCATCGCTTATCTCATCGCATCGCAAAATGCAGTTAATTGTGTGGTTTTATGTATTTATATGTTATGTGTGTTTTTTATTACGGTTACACTCACTGTCCCATCGCTCTCGCCACACTCAAATCGCTAAATCGCACTATTATATCAATTATAACGCTTAAGATAACTATTTAATACGAACCGAATTGCCAAACGAACTCTTAACGCGAAATCAACAAACGAAACTTGGTCACCAGGCCAAGTTCGGCCGAACTTGACTACCACAAGTTCGCCCGAATTGCCTGAGACACAAGAATCCTTTGCTTTCCACAAGTTCGCTCGAACTTGTACAAATATGTATAAGTTCGGCCGAACTTGACCGAGACTCCTTGCACACCTAGCAAGTTCGCCCGAACTTGCATGAATTTTATACAAGTTCGACCGAACTTGACTCCCGTCAGCTTCATTTTTGCCGTCTCCTATAAATACTCAGCCCCATTCTCTCATTTGAACTTGCTGCAACTTCGCTCTGAGCTCCCGAAACCCGAAACCCTCAGTTTTCTAAGTAAGAATCAACCCAATTTCAACTACAACAATGTTTATCAACGTTTTACAACAGTTTACAACGATTTTGCACAAGACTCTGCCTTCGTTTTCATCAAATCTCTTCTGTTTACGAAAATCTTCATCTTTTTCCATAAAACTTCTGTTTTTCCACTTAGATCTATGTTTAGATCTAAGTAAAACCTTTTAAATATTGATTTTTACACATAATACGGACTTTTGGTGATGTTTCGTTCATTTCTGATATGAAACGAAGCATTTATCATTCAAGATCTCAGATCTGGAAGCACAAGGATGTTTATGTTGGTTAACACAAGCTGTACTAACCCGAACGAACGATGAGTTCGCCCGTATTAGCCCACACTTTTGTAAAACGGCTAAAACCGCTCTAAAAGACCTCTCCGACCTAAGTTTGCTCAGTAGCACAGGGTTGGAGGGATGAACACTCGATTTCTTCAACAAACGACGCAAAAACGCAAGATTTTGGACCCGAAAACATCAAGTTCGCTCGAGATTTAACTGATTTTGTGCAGCAAGTTAGTCAAGTTCGCTCGAACTTGCCCTCTAAGGGTCAAGTTCGGCCGAACTTGAGTGAAGATGTTCAAACCTTTCATGAGCAACCCTCCAAGTTCGCTCGAACTTGCAAAGTTTCTCAGGAAACTTCACAAGTTCGGCCAAACTTGTCAATCCAATTATCCAAACCCCACAACTTGTTAAGTTTCCTTGAGAAACTTACAAGTTCGCCCGAACTTGACTCACAACTCAGTAGGGCAATACAAGTTCGCTCGAACTTGTATGTTTACATACAAGTTTGGCCGAACTTGTCTACTGCTCAACCCAAACTTAATCGTTCAGCAAATCGGAAGACTGATGCACTTCTGTTCGTTTACAGGCTGATCCGGCGCGCTCCGCAACTCTTCTCAGATCCCTAATCTTACCTAAACGCGCCCACAGTGAGTATACTTGACCCGTTTTCGCCTTAATGCATTATTTGGGTGTTACATACGTTCCCCTATCAAAATCACTTCACAACTCAAACTGTTTATCACACGCGAATAATCTGATTATGTATGCTCAATACGTGATACTAGAAACATGTGAGTAGGACTTATTTTCGTTAACCTGCCTCCTTAGCTAGTATGGTACTATAGTGTGGCTTACACCCGACGGAGTCTAGTTAGGATGGACGCGCAAGCCTTCTCACGGAAGTTAGCATGAGAAATAAGCCTATGTTTATCTGTGTGATGTGTTTTGGTGTATCATGATATATAATTGGACTATTTCGCGAACGGTTTCTCTATTATACTAGTATTACTAAAACCTGTATGCTCACCTTTACTTAATTGTATTAACTTGTATTTTGACGTATGTAACAGGTTGAGGATTTTAGCTTGGATGCTTTGGATATAGTGTGCTTAGTTTAGTTTGCTTTTGTTTAGTTTCCAAATGTAATAAATCTAGGGAAAATCGAACCCGATTAGTTTTGTGGGAAAACAAGTTTCTGTAATGATCATTTTGAAACATTGTGTTTAATGGTATGGGACGTTAAATGTTGAATGATGTTGATAGATAATTGTTATGGAATTCTCATGAGACAATCCGGTCGCCTAGTGCCACTACCCCGATGTTTCTGCTAGCGATTGGGGTGTGACAGATTGGTATCAGAGCTCATAACCTTAGGATAATAGGTCGAATTGCCATGATTCGACCTAGTAGCATGTTTAAGTACCCGATTGACCTATCTTTAACTTAAATGTTAAACTACTTGCCGTAAATGCTTAAATGTGCCTTTCCTAAGGCTAACACAATATACACGCTTGGAAACGCTCGTATCACATAAAACGAGTGATCAAGTCGAGATTAGGTGTGAAACCAAGAACTATCGATAAGATCATTCACTCCGCGCATAATCTCTATCGCACGAGATACCTTCGTCGAGTTAGGAGTGATATCCAAACCTCGACGAAAATCTCCATTCTATCTAGTGGATCTCCCGACACGATCGGTGAGTGAACCCACAACCAGGAATGAAATTTTTAAGTTAGGGATGAAACCCGCATCTTAATAATCAATTCCGCTCTTCCATTTTCAATCTCACCAAAGTCTCGATTATTTCGATGACTCGGAACACGACGTAACTGGAAGGATAAATGCCATTAACTGTTGTACGACGAGAGCATTTGTCTATTATGCCAAATCGTGTGTCCGAACTCAGATAATTTTCGCATCACTTTGGGTAGTCAACGTCTCAAAACCCCGGACACTCCCAATTGATTTAAGCCTATATCGTCGATTTACGCATCATCGAGTTAATTATTATTATGTGTTTAAAATTGAGAATTTTCGCTTTATTCAATTTCTCGCTTATATTTCTCTCATTATGATTTCTCGATTTATCGCTTTACGCTCCATAAGACGCATGCACAAATCGCACAGCTCTAGAAATCTAAAACGCCAATTAATCCACCAACCAAACTAAAACGCTCATCTCTCTTACACGCATGACCTCATGAGCAATGTTACTCGCTTATCTCGCTTATATATATCGCTTATATCTCACTATTATATCGCATCTCGAACGCGCTACGCTTTACTTATAAGAAGGTGAATACGTGCAAAGTATGTGCTTACGTGAATTATGTGCTTACGTGCTTATGTGCTATGTGCTTATGTGCCTACGTCTTTTCCTGCCTATATGTTTACTTGCCTACATGTTTATGTGCCTTGTGTGAATACTAATAATAAATATTTTAAACATAAAATTATTATAATCGAATCTCACCCTATCAAATCCTTCAATGTAGATGTCATCACTAGGATCACATACCAGGAGGAATCTCCAGCGCAGCAACGCCGACAAGTGTATCGGAAATTCATGCTGTGAGCAGTAACTCATCGGTTGACTCGAAAGCTGAAACCCCCAAGTCTCGGTTCAGTCAGGAATTTTAAGGCTTGTGCACCTCTCGCCTTCACGGGCAACGATGGACTGACCGCTATGTTCCATTGGTTTGACGCCATTGAGGTCACCTTTAGGCAAAGTGGATGCCCCGATGACCTTCGCACGGTGAACGCTACTGGAGTCTTCCGGTCCCGTGCTCTCGACTGGTGGACCGCCGAAAGAAATAGGCGCGGTAATGATGAAGCCTATAACTTGTCTTGGGAGGAACTCAAGGAAGTGATGATGAAGGAGTTCTGCCCTCCGCATGAGATGCAAAAGCTCGAGAATGAGTTTTGGGGTATAAAGCAAAATGGTCCCGACAATGCTGGATTCACCGCTCGATACAAGATTTTGAGCATCATCTGTCCCAGCCAAGTCGATACTATTGAGAAAGCTATCAACAAGTATATCCGTGGTCTACAAGAATGTGTCGCGAATTTTGTGAAAGTTGCTCGTACTACAACCATCGAGGAAACCTACATGCTCGCCGCTGAGATCAATGATCAGCGAGTTCAAGATGGTTATTTCAAGAACCATGCGAAACTTGCCAATCAAGCTGTTACCGAACCAACGACTGCTATCGAGCCATCCAGCGATCTGACGGGAAAGCGCCAGGGACGCAAAAGAGGAAACCCTAGCAAGAACTACGCTGCTGCTACACCACTCAACTCTCAGCCTTACCAGGCTCCTATTCAGGACGCACCCCCCAACTAAACGTGCGTACACCGGTCCTCACCCACTGTGCCCTAAGTGCACATACCATCACGTAGTGGGTGGAAACTGGCGTTTTTGCACAAACGGCAATATCTACGGCCACTTTACTGTTAGTTGCCGTACCGGTCCTCGTCAAACAGCTCCTCAAGCGACAGCACTGCCAGCTCCTCAGCGTACTCCCCAGAACAACCAGCAACAACGAGCAGCTCCAAAAGCACGTGTGTGGTGATCCGAACCACTTTGCAAATGCCTGCCCAAACCGTACCCTGAAACAAGAGCCGCAGCAGCAGCAGCCACCACCGCAGCCTCAGCAACAAAAACAAGCGGCGCGTGGAAGGGCTTTCAACCTAAACCATCGCCACGCCCAGAATGACAACAATGTTGTCAATGGTACGTTCCTCGTTAATGGTGTTTATGCTTCATGTTTATTTGATACTAGTGCCGATAATTGTTTTGTATCGTTAGAATTCGAAAAGGTTTTAAAATGTAAGCGCGCTAAACTTCCACAGACTTTCGATGTGGAAGTCGCCACCGGAAAATCATTCACCGTCACCTCCGTCCTACGTGGTTGTTCTCTCGATCTCAACAACCATGTCTTCTCAATCAATCTCATACCTATGCAGCTAGGTAGTTTCGATATCATAGTAGGTATGGATTTTCTTCATGAAAACCATGCTGAAGTTGTATGCTTCGATAAAATGATTCGCTTCCCTCTCCGTAACGGTGATCAACTTCATGTCTATGGTGAAACTCCCTCAAAGAAGTTGATGCTTTTGTCATGTAGTCGAGCACACAAATGTTTGCGAAAGCAATGTGTTGCTTTTCTAGCCCATATCGTGAACCCGGAGAAAGAAAAGAAGACTTTTAAAGACGTTCCTGTTGTTCGTGAATTTCCCAAAGTCTTCCCGACGACTTACCCGGATTACCCCTACTCGAGATGTCGAATTCCGTATCGATTTAGTTCCCGAAGCTACTCCCGTTGCTAAAGCTCCTTATCGCCTTGCACCATTCGAAATGCGCGAGCTATTAAGCCAACTTCAAGAGCTTCTTGATAAAGGTTTCATACTCCCGAGCACTTCGCCATGGGGCGCACCCGTTCTTTTTGTGAAAAAGAAAGATGGGACGTTCCGAATGTGCATCGGTTATCGTGAACTTAACAAGCTCAAGATAAAGAACCGCTATCCTCTTCCCCGAATCGATGACTTGTTTGATCAGCTTCAAGGTGCTACTTGTTTTTCTAAGATCGATTTACGTTCCGGTTATCATCAGTTGCGTGTACTCGAAGAAGATATTCCGAAACCGCCTTTCGTACCCGTTATGGCCATTTCGAATTCGTGGTCATGCCTTTTGGTCTTACCAATGCACCCGCGGTCTTCATGGATCTGATGAACCGTGTGTGTAAAGCTTTTCTAGATCGTTTCGTCATTGTGTTTATCGATGACACCCTTATCTATTCGAAGTCGAGAGACGAACACACGCGCCATCTCCTTTTAGTCCTCGAACTTCTTTAAGGAAATCGCCTTTATGCTAAGTTCTCTAAATGTGAATTCTGGCTCGAAGAAGTCCAATTTCTCGGCCACATCGTTAATAGTCAAGGAATTCACATCGACCCTGCAAAGATTGAAGCCATCAAGAGTTGGATTACACCGAAGAATGCTTCTGAAATCCATTCATTCCTTGGATTGGCGGGTTACTACCGTCGATTCGTCGCCGACTTCTCGAAAATCGTCGTTCCGCTTACCGATTTAACTCATAAAGACAAACCTTTTGTTTGGGATTCCAAGCAAGAGGAAGCTTTTCAAACTCTCAAGCGTATGCTATTCAAGCTCATGTCCTCGCTTTACCCGACGGAAACGACGATTTCGTTGTTTACTGCGATGCCTCAAAACTTGGTCTTGGTTGTGTTCTCATGCAACGAGACAAGGTTATCGCGTATGCATCTCGTCATCTCAAGATTCACGGGAAAAACTACACAACCCACGATCTCGAACTCGGTGCAGTTGTTTTTGCATTGAAGATATGGCGACACTACCTTTATGGTACTAAGTGTACGGTCTTCACCGACCATAAGAGCTTACAACATATCTTCAATCAAAAGGAACTGAATATGCGTCAACACAGATGGGTTGAACTTCTCAACGATTATGATTGCGAGATACGCTACCATCCCGGCAAAGCAAACGTCACTGCTGATGCTCTAAGTCGACGAAGCTATGTATATAGTGTTCGTGACTCTCAAGCTTTGAATGATCTCGAAATTATGATTCGCTCCGCCCAATTCGCTTGCTTTAACGAGAATACTTTGGAGGAAGAAATGAAATGTGGTGCTGAAACTCAACTCGTTGTCAAACCTAGCGGTATCTATTATTATCTCGATCGCATTTGGATTCCCAGCCGTGATAATCTTCGAAATTTGCTAATGACCGAAGCCCATAAATCTCGATACTCCATTCACCCCGGTGCTGACAAAATGTACCAGGACCTTCGTCCTAAGTACTGGTGGCCGTACATGAAAAAAGATATCGCCGTGTACGTTTCAAAGTGTTTAACCTGCTCGAAGGTTAAAACCGAGCATCAAAGGCCCTCTGGCTTACTCGAACAACCCGATACCCCGATGTGGAAATGGGAGAGTATAGCTATGGACTTTATTACGAAACTCCCTCACACTTCATCTGGTCATGATAGCATTTGGATTATCGTTGATCGTCTTACTAAATCCGCGCACTTTATTGCTATACGAGAAGACTTTAAGGTTGAACGATTAGCCCGAATCTATACCGACGAAGTTATATGTCGACACGGTATGCCTCGTGACATCATCTCTGACCGAGACGGTCGCTTTACTTCACGTCGCTGGGAGACTTTTCAATCCGCTCTCGGTACTACTCTCAATCTCAGTAACGCTTTTCACCGCCAAACTGACGTTCAGACTGAGCGAACGATCCGCACCCTCGAAGACATGCTTCGTGCGTGCATCATAGATTTTGGTGGTAACTGGGATACACATTTACCTTTAACCGAATTCTCGTACAATAATAGTTATCATACCAGCATTCAAATGGCTCCTTTTGAGGCACTTTATGGAAGAAAATGTCGATCGCCTATTGCATGGCACGAGATCGGAGAAGTACAAATCACCGGTCCCGAGCTGATTCAAGAAACGACAGACAAATCCTCCATATCAGAGACAATCTCTTTAAAGCTCGGAGTCGTCAAAAGAGTTATACCGATAAACGCCGCAAGCCCCTGCAGTTCAAAGTGGGAGATCACGTTCTCCTAAAGGTTGCACCTTGGAAGGCCAAGTACCCGCACCTCTTTGTTACAGCCACTACTTAAATTTCGGGACGAAATTTCCTAAAGTAGGGGAGACTGTAACAACTCAGAAATTTCGTTGTTATCTTTTCTTTTATTGTCGATCGTATCTATCCTTTGTAAATCTCGAGATTCGTTTATAAGAAAAAGTTTATGTTAATTAATTACAAATGTGTATGTTATATCGCACTTAATCGCTTATTAAATCGCATCGCTTATCTCATCGCGTCGCAAAACGCAGTTAATTGTGTGGTTTTATGTACTTATGTGTTATGTGTGTTTTTTATTACGGTTACACTCGCTGTCGCATCGCTCTCGCACACTCAAATCACTAAATTGCACTATTATATCAATTATAACGCTTAATATAACTATTTAATACGAACCGAATCACCAAACGAACTCTTAACGCGAAATCAGCAAACGAACTTGGTCACCAGGCCAAGTTCGGCCGAACTTGACTACCACAAGTTCGCCCGAATTTGCCTGAGACACAAGAATCCTTTGCTTTCCACAAGTTCGCTCGAACTTGTACAAATATGTAAAACGGCTAAAACCGCTCTAAAAGACCTCCCCGACCTAAGTTTGCTCAGTAGCACACGGTTGGAGGGATGAACACTCGATTTCTTCAGCAAACGACAGAAAACGCAAGATTTTGGACCCGAAAACATCAAGTTCGCTCGAGATTTAACTGATTTTGTGCAGCAAGCTAGTCAAGTTCGCTCGAACTTGCCCTCTAAGGGTCAAGTTCGGCCGAACTTGAGTGAAGATGTTCAAACCTTTCATCAGCAACCCTCCAAGTTCACTCGAACTTACAAAGTTTCTCAGGAAACTTCACAAGTTCGGCCGAACTTGTCCATCCAATTATCCAAACCCCACAAGTTCGACCGAACTTGTCAAGTTTCCTTGAGAAACTTACAAGTTCGCCCGAACTTGACTCACAACTCAGCAGGGCAATACAAGTTCGCTCGAACTTGTATGTTTACATACAAGTTTGGCCGAACTTGTCTATTGCTCATCCCAAACTTAACCGTTTCAGCAAATCGGAAGACTGATGCACTTCTGTTCCTTTACAGACTGATCCGGCGCGCTCCGCAACTCTTCTCAGATCCCTAATCTTACCTAAACGCACCTAAAGTGAGTATACTTGACCCGTTTTCGCTTTAGTGCACTATTAGGGTGTTACATACGTTCCCCTATCAAAATCACTTCACAACTCAAACTGTTTATCACACGCGAATAATCTGATTATGTATGCTCAATACGTGATACTAGAAACATGTGACTAGGACTTATTTCCGTTAACCTGCCTCCTTAGCTAGTATGGTACTATAGTGTGGCTTACACCCGACGGGGTCTAGTTAGTTTAGTTTAGTTTAGTTTTTGTTTAGTTTCCAAATGTAATAAATATAGGGAAAATCGAACCCGATTACTTTTGTGGGAAAACAAGTTTCTGTAATGATTATTTTGAAATATTGTGTTTAATGGTATTGGACGTTAAATGTTGAATGATGTTGATAGATAATTGTCATGGAATTCTCATGAGACAATCTGGTCGCCTAGTGCCACTACCCCGATGTTTCCGCCATCGGTTGGGGTGTGACAATGCTTGTACCTATAACTTTAATCTTTTGAAAATACGTCAGTTTACACTGGTAAATACAATTAGCCGACACATTTTGAAAATCCTTTTGGAAAATGGTTTTAGGTGCATAAGTCACATTTTCATAAATAACTCGGGATAGTACAAAAGACCTTGTATACAGATTTACATGTTTGTCTTTTACATATGAGGCCCAGTACAGAAACCGAGACATGATCGACTGACACACCACTACTGAACTTTCACACAGAAAGCAGACATTAATTAATAATAGCAATTACCGGTGTATGCCTACACCTTGCTTAAGTCATGGCCACTAGCACTTTAGTGAGCCAAGGATATCTCAGACACAGTCAAGCCCACCCCAATGTTTTAGTTTCAAACAATACGGATCAACACCGGGTTATGCAATTTAATTAATTATCACTAGTGGATAAAACATAACTTCCATACCCGACCAAGCGGTAATAATATACCGTATCCCAAGCCCGTATAGGGAAAATAGGTTAAATGATTTACCTGAGCCAAGTCTTCGAGAAGTCCAAAACTCAGCCGCAAATTCCAAGATAAGTACATGCACAATTTACCGAAAGGCGTTTAGTCTGGAATGATGGTTTATTAACCAAATTAGAATGCTAACGGGTCCTTGGTTAAGTCTTAGACTTGAACCGGCTAGTCTTACGTTAAAATAAATGCGGTACGATACGCTAGATTACGCGGTGACCAGAATAGAAGGTTAATTTGACCCGACAAGTATTAAGACTTATATAATATGGGTACACCAATAACATTCTGGATTTTGATAGGAAAGTGACGAAGTTACACCCGTTTTGGTTATTTTACGTAAACTAGTTACATATGCTTAATCGTAAGCGTATAAGCAAAACTGGGTAACCGAGAGAGTCATATACAAGTTCCATATGAAATTATGTTTAAAATATGATATGATCAGTAGGATATCAATATGTATGCACGTTTTGGTTTTAAACTTGATTTACGCATCAGGGGGTAATTTGGACATTTATAACTTATAAAAGGTGTTTATAGTAAATCTGATGTCAAGGTCATATTTACTCAGTAACAATATAAATTTTTTGATGTTATAACAGTAGGATATCAAATATATGTGTGCTTGACGATTTTGAAATAAACCACGTCCCGTAGAGGCAATTTAGTCATTTTACACATAGCTTTGAAGTCATAATTGGGATTCTGAGTTCGGGACTTGTACTTACTGAAAATAAGTTTATAAATCATTAGGTAACAAGTCTTGGCTCATAGTTATGGTTTTAAACCATACTATGCGCCGAAAAGGCGTAAAAATCGATAAATGCCATTAAATATGATGTTTGAGGTAAACCGAGGTTATGGCCTGCTGTATTTAACTTATATATGTTATTTAACATGTTATATCAGTAGATAAAAGGTTTGGTTATAAAAAGCTTGGTTTAAATCATTTTATGTGTAAAAGGGTAAATTGGTCATTTATTGACATTTAACGAATCTTAGACTTTTATTCAGTTTGTAATCTGAATAGATATCCCAATATGTCCTACATATCATATTAATCAGTAAGTATTTCATCTTGGTGATAAAACCATGTTTAATCTTTCTAAAATGCCGAAAAGGGCATTTTAGCCATTTAAAAGCACACTTTACGTCTTTTTATCAAAACTTGGTTCATGGTTAGATTCTTGACATCAAAATACTCAAATTATATTTACAAATTAGTTTATAGCATATTTTTACATGCATGGATGTTTAAAACCTTGATTTGTACAAAAAGGACCATTTTTTTTACAAAAGTTTATGTAATTTAACGGAACTTGTATGTAAGCTCAGATTCTCAAGGAACCAAGTAGTATAACTTTAAGAGGTTATACTACACTTGAACATGGTCCTAGAATGACCTAAAGTCAGTAGCCTAAGTGGCTACATCGGGTCAGAACTGAAAGTCAAAGCAGAAGTCAAATTTTGTGACTTTTGCAAACCGATTCTAAACCGAGACTTGACAAGTCAAATCAGTTTATATAAGTTCTAATACTTATTTTTAAGTTCTTTATGTATCAAAACGTATTTTATAACATCTATATAATCAGTTATGCGTTGTTATAAAAATCTGGCCAGTTTGACTTTTGTTGACTTTTAGTTTGACTCGTCAATTGATCAAGAATTCGTGGTAATCAGGAGGTGCCCTTTTTAGGGATTAAAACCTACCTTATTACAATCAGATAGCCACTTTCGTTATGATCAATGGCTGGATTATCATGGACTTAGCTCAAAGTCAAGACGTTTTTACGACGGAACTTTGATCTAAGCTTGAAGCTTAATGAAATGACTTAGCATGAGATTGGAAAACTTACACAAGGTCCAGAGATTATTAAGATCAGTGAGGAATGCTTGAAAGATGCCTGGAACTCTCTGAATAATCTTGGTGTGCTTAAGGTGATGAAGAACAAGTTGCAACACCAAGAAGAGCATCTTTTAATAGTTGTTGAGGGTTTAGCAGGTGTTGCCAGGTGTTAGTGGACACATACAAGTGTCCTAAGGCGTGGCATGCATGCAAGGAAGGTGCCAATAACGACCGGAGTTGGCAGAGCTGCGTTCTGCCGAATTCTGCTCGCTGGCAGGTCCATGCGGACCGTATGGCATATGCCTTGCGGTCCGTATGGACCTCAGACGCGCACTGTTTTGGTAAGCCATGCGGACCGTGTGGCTTTAGCCTTGCGGTCCGCAAGGCCTTCCTGAAATACAAAAAAATTTGATATTTGCCACTTTAGCCCCTCAACTTTATTCCAAGGCACACGAGGATTGCCAGGACATGTGTCGGAAAAATATTGGACGTAAAAACACGAGGTGTTACAGTATTTTTGTAAATTTTGTTTATATAAGTTATTTTAAGATCTTATTTTTAAATGTTACTTTTATACAATAGGAAATTCTCAACATAGAAATCGCTTGTGGGACGCATTCAGCAAAGCATTCCACGAAGAAATGGAAAGAGAGCTTTATTGGGAAAATGATAGCTTATCCTCGAAGTGGACCGAGATAAGCGGGCAACTCACCAAATTTAGTGGTTTTTTAAATAAAGAAAGGCAAAACCCAAAAAGTGTTGAAACCGAAGCCGACTTTGTTACGAATGCATTGGTTACTTTCAAATCTAATGTGGGGAGCGACTTCCGTTTCATGCATTGTTGGGAGATTTGTAAGTTCCATCCCAAGTGGGCAAATATCCCCAGTGGTAGCGAAACTATGACGTCATCCAAAAGGGCTAGGACACCCTCGTCCCAGCCAATCAGATGCACGAGATCAAGAGTTTAATTACGAGTTGGATGATTCGCCAAACCGGCCAGAATTCGGAAGAGACGCCGCAAAAAGGTGTGCTCAAAAATCAAGATCGGGTACGCCATCGCCTTCAGTTGGGAGTTCGGGCTTGCGTAGGGGTGTATACAGCGATAAGTTGGAAGACATTGCAAGCAAGCTAGATACGTTTAACATATTCCAACAACAAAGGGCCGAAATTCGAAAGAGCAAAGAAGCTAGGGACGCACTGAAACAAAGACGAGATGATATGAAATTTCTAGCTCAGCCCACGGATTACCTATCAGGTGAAGAGTTGTAACTAATGTTGGAGACGAAAGAAGAGATAAAGAAAAAATATTCCAAGCACTAGGAACGTTTTATGAATTTTAGGTTTTTTTTAAGTTTTATTTAAATGGAGGTTTGTATTTTGAAATAATTATTAAAAAATATAAAATATGTTATTAAAAAATTTAAAAATTGAGGTTTGGGCTGGCCACGCTCCAAACCCCCGCCCCACCATACCGTCTTTAATGTGGGTCAGCCCAGCAGAGCTCACCTAAGCCATGTGTCGGGCCATGCCTCAAACCCCCGCCCCACCATACCCCACAGTATAATATACTATCTCGTGGCTTTTGTGTGTATTTTTTTTAAGTTTTAGATTCTTGATCCTAGGCTAAAAGAAACACAATAGTATCATAGTCACCTATTTAGATGAGAAATTACCGGAAATTATCATGTTTACCCCTTAAAAAAGGGTTGTATTCTCATAAAGTAGTATTGCTTGAACAAAATTCGGGTTATTGTTTCGTTTCATCCTACGCTTACCGTGCCAAGTTTGAGCATTGGTTATACTTCCACTTATTAGCGGAAACTAAGTCGATTACCCTGTTTCTTACTTTCCTCATTTTGCGATCTAGAATTGCCACCGACTCTTCGGCTAGCCTCTTGGTTTTCTACCTAAAACTAACAAAAGTATCACATGTCGTTGCTCTTACCATAACGTGACATTACAATATTTGATAGATTATTTTGAGATTTTTTTTATTGTTTGGAATAATGATAAATGCTCATTCAAATTTACATTGGCATTATTCGAGTATATATTTATGAAAATTTGACAAAAATATCAAAAAGGGGACAAAAGCGTAAACTTCCAAATCTTGCACCTATAGATTAAGGATTTGAGGGACCATTTTTAACTAAAAGATCCATGCTTGGTTGTTCTTTAACTCATTTCTACACATAAAGAAACAACACCTTTGTAGATACAAATTTATTACAAATTAAGTTTATCCGACATAAAAAAAACAAGCACATTGACACGGCTTACTTTTTTTTATAAAAATTATAGAAAACATTATATTTAAAAAGTTACAAAAATGGATCTTTTAGCAATTCTTCAACCCCAAGGGGGCAGGGCTTTGTGTTTGGAAGGTTAAGGTTTGCAATTTAGAAATGATTGGTGGCGCAGCTTGTTGCCCGTCTTCCTTCTGTTTTGATGTAACTTGGCATGTTAGTGATTGTGTTTATGTTTATTGAATTAAAAAAAATGAATAATATTATAAAACATGTTATATCATTAAAAAATGGATATTATAAAAACAAAAACATATATATATATATATATATATATATATATATATATAGGGGACCGCTAGAATGAAAACCACCACGAGTTAAGAAAACCGTGAGAACTACACCATACGGCGCGAGTTGGGTCAAAAAAAAATTTCATAAACGTAGAGGAAAATATTTTAAACACATTTGTTAAAAAAAATTCAAAATAAAATTGTCGTGTGTGTTGTTTTTACCACCCCAAGTTTAGTGTAAATATTAAATTTAAATTAAATTTAATTTTTACACTAAACTTGGGGTGGTAAAAAACAACACACACGACAAATTTTTTTTAATTTTTTTTACATATGTGTTTAAAATATATTCGTCTTGGACTACGAATTTTTTTTTTTGGCCAAACTCGCGCCGTAAGGTGTAGTTCTCACGGTTTTCTCAACTCGTGGTGGTTTTCATTCTAGCGGCCCCCTATATATATATATATATATATATTGGTAGGGATCCTAAGAGAAGTCCACCCTACTTGAGAAATTTGAGAAGCATTCTGGATCATACATTTCCCAATCTTTTCGTAATATACACATATGTATATAGTCAATTTAAACTATACATATGTTTATATTATGAAAAGTTTTGGAAAAATGTATGGTTCAGAATGCTTCTTAAGTTTCTTAATTAGCTTAGCACTTCTCACATGATCGTAACCCTTTATATATATATACACAAATTAAGTCAATTATAAGGCGTACATGATTATTTCTATGACGGTTTGTATTCATGAATTTGAATTTAGTTAACCGAACTTCTTTTTCTTCCCTTTTTGCTACAAACTTACTTTAAAATACCCTTCCATACATCTTGGAGGATTGAACCCTTCACCTTATAGATTAAAAGCTTGTTTATTACATGAGTTGACTAATGAAAATATTATATAACTAGTAATGACAATTTAAAAAGAGTAAATTGCGATTTTAGTCCTTGAGGTTTGGTCTAAATTGTCATTTTAGTCCAAATAGTTTTTTCCTCTCTGGGTCCATACTTTTCCATTTTCTTGCCATTTTGATCACAATGCCTAACCCAATCTAAAAATCTGGTTATTATTTAGGGGTATTTTTGGCATAACTGTTGTGTAGTGATAACCAGGGATAGTTTACAACATAATTTATAAACCTCATAATAATTTAATGCCAAAAATGCCCCTGATTATAACGTGGTTTTTAGACGAAGTTGGCAATATGATCAAAATGGCAAGAAAATGGAAAAGTCAGGGACCCAGAGAAGAAAAAAAATTATTTAGACTAAAATGACAATTTGACCAAACATCAGGGACTAAAATAACAATTTACTCATTTAAAAATTACAAAACGATAATTTGGGATAAAATATAATTACCCGGTTACTTTTTTTATGTATAGAGAAGAGGTTGAATAACAGAAGCGAAAAAAAAAGATTTTGCTCATAGTTTAAAACTATGACACATGACGCAACTAGTTATTTATCAGATATAGATTGATCATATGGCTCTTGAACACAAGATACAAGAGAAATTTAACTCGACTAGTTCCAAGAAATAAACGATCTACCAAATTGTCAACTAGTTTGTTTAAACCGTAACCCTAACCGTATAAATCATAAATCAAATTAACCAATCGATTTAATCTAACTTAGACAACACAATTTGTTTTACCGGTTTATAAATACCACTAATATTTGTATAAAATGTATGTGATAAAATCAAAATCTTTCAGATGCCTATTCTTCAATTACAAGTTTCATACATTGGTTTGATGTTAAGCATGTGATATTACAACTTACTACACTCGACATGTCGACAACTATCATTGCTTGTACTTAAAACAATTTTTTTATGCAGAAAAAAATATATAATGGACAAAAAGACATTCCACATAACAATTATTCATGAATAGTTTAAAACTTCAATTAAACGGAAATGAAGTTGTCTCTATCTTCATTTTTATATAATTATATTATCACATAATTAATTTGCTCATAAGCATGTGCTTATTGAATATTTTGATCGTTTAGTAAAGTCTTAATCACGTAAACTAATATAGAAATTGTTAATAATTTTATATCTTAAGTTATTTAAATAAGACATAATTGTACTATAAATAATAATTGTAATCCACATCATAGTATCCTATTATTAATATAAAGAGTAATTTACTTAAATATCCCTGTGGTTCTAGAAAAAAACTACGACAACGACTTTAGAGTTTTTTTTCTGATTTGGGGGTATATATTTTAATCTCGATGGGAATGAGCGCAGATTTTGGGTACGTAACATTATATAACACTTATTCTATGATATTTTAAACTAGTGGGTTACATTTGTGTTTTGCAGTGGAGGTAGGTTGGTTTTTTTTAAAGTTACGTGGAATTCTAGATGTAATAGTAAAAATAACGGTAATGAGGGGAATTTGGTTAGTATCGATATGGTACTGATATTCAGTATATCAATAGAAACTGAAAACTCATAAAATGTTGGGGAGTTATGTAAACATGGATGACCAGAGAGACGTGTAATCACTCTCTGATCAAATTATTTCGATGGTTCTTCTGAATAATTCAATTGGATGGAACTTTGAATTCGAGAAATTGAACAATAGCATGTGTGTATGAGAATTCGTGAATGAACCAGCGAATGCCATCAAGAACCCAAATTTCGAATTTGAGGATGGAACAAGGTCACCGCCTTAAGGCAGTTATTTTTTATTTTAAATAAAAAATGCCTCAAAGTTGACTTTAATTTTTATATAAAAATTATGACCCCAGCCTGGAGGAGCCGTCCCTTGGATTCTGCTCTCAGGGGCATTGCCCCCTAACCCTCACCAATGGGGCAACTCTCTTTCAGGACTCCATTCAGACACTTGGAATTATAACAACCTGAAAAAGCATGGACTCCCGTGTTTTATATTATAATGTCCATTTTGTATATCGTTTGTTACCCAACTGGACACGCATTGTAACTTTTTTGTTAGAATCTCGCGTTCACGTAAAACTTTTACCCTGTAATGGCGATGGTGTGTTATAATTTTTTGAATAGACAACAATATTTTTTTAAAATAAGATCCAGTTCAGCAATATAATGTTTTCAGTAACTGTAAACAGTTTATTCACTATTGCAATAAGACTATTCTTGCCTAAAATCAGTACCGAAAACAAGAAAAACAATTTGGCTATTTGAGGTAAAAAGCATGATATCTTTTTATACATTATTTTCCTTCCATTAGAGCATTCACATCCCCTCCTCTATTTTTATGTGTGTTGAATCTGCATATTATAAAAAGTAATTATGAGTTATGGAGAAAGAAAATGTTATGTTATGTTATCTATAAATTTGAGTGGACATTATTCACAACATAATTTTTTTAATATTTTTTGACATTGGTTGTGAGTGAAGGAAAGAGAAAGGGTAATAATAAAGGTATAAAAAATATTATTTAACTGAAAAAAGATAAAGAAAAAATAGTAACTTTTACTGTAATTATAGAAATGAAGATATGAGAAGAGATGTGAATGCTCTTATTAGATAGGTGGCCGCTTTTTATTTCCGCGATGTAGATATCCGGGTCTTTCGTTCATTGCCTATGATCTCCGGTAAGTTGTCTATAGTTCACTTTCGTCTATTGCCTTCCTCTCTCTTCAACTTAATTATTAGTACTTCGAAGTGGTGTTGACTCTCCGGCTTGGTTATTGAATGAATCTTATGCTTATCAGGTTCACACTTGGGTCTTCTCTTGCCTATCGTCCGCTTCGGTGAGTCAAACGAAGAAACATCCGTTCGCCTACTTCTACTTATACAGAGGTCCGTTCTTAACGTCATTTCCAACTTTCATTTTAGATTTAGTAATATTTTGTTCTAATTCACCTAAGTTATTTTCTTTATGCTTTTACAAAACCATAGCATTTGATTCAAACTTATTTTCTTTATGCTTTTACAAAACCATAGCATTTGATTCAAACGGAATGGTACATTTGACTTTCAAACAGCAAGTCAAATCCAATTTAGTACATAAATGCCCCAATCATGAATTTGAAATACTAATACCAAATTACAAAAGTTGCCTCTTTTTCAAAGTTGACTTTCAATTTCAACTCATATTTACTCTTCAATAGCCGGCTCAATTCAAAGGGAATATCACTTTTGACGTTTAATAGAAAGTCAAATCCAAATTATACATGTATATAATTAAGTATATTCCCAATTATACAATCACAAAACATGGTCATTTTCCATTAGCCAAGCAATTCCAAAGACAAAAAGTATTGTTGGTACAAGTTAGATATAGTATCGATATATTTTGATAAAGTTATTAAATTGAAAGTTCTTTTTTATATGAATATTTGTAGTTAAGAACAATCAAATTCGAAGCAAGAGGATATTAATCATATAAACAAGAACAATGGTTGGATCCCCTTCCCATGGCTATGTTGAAAAACAACCAAAAAGGTACATACAACGCCACGACAATTTGTGAATAGAACGGAAGAGAAATCGCAAACCTTGCAACAACAACGAAAAGCAACAATGGAGATAAATAATGGGCCGGGTATGGCTAATCTCATACCCATACCCGGTTGTAAAATCTTGTCCCATACCGGCTCATTATCCGTCGGGTATTTACCCATCGGGTATCGGGCATACCCGCATATTTTATTATATAGATATTTTTAGATAATCAAATAAATATATCACTTTTAATCCAACTCCACAACTAAAACTAAGGGGTTGTTTGATAACTTCTGAATGGGTAAATGTTAAGCTAGTAAGAGGTATGAACCATTAAATAATGAACCAATAAGAGGTTTGAACCATTAAATGTTGAATCAATAAGAGGTCTGAATCATTAAGAGCCAGTATAATGTTTAACCATTCAGAGTCAAATGTCTGACCAATTCAGACTCAGTATAATACTTAACCATTCAGATCGCGCAACAAACTGTTTGAACCATTAAGTGCTGAACCAATAATAGGTGTCTGAACCAAACAACCCCTAAGTTGTATTAAGAGTAACAGTGTCCAATTCCTTCTTAAAAATCTGCTTATATGAACATTCTAATCAGACTCACCCAAGATGCAATACAATTGATTTTTCATGTTATTATTTATATTAACCGCTTATATTAACATGTATGTAGGAGTGTCCAATGTTGTGTTGTTTGACATCAAGAAACTTACTCATATAACTACAACTTGATCAAAGAAAAAAACAAGTAATAACTAATAAACATACATGATTAAATGACATTTAATGTGCGTTAAATTAATTCTTTATGACTTATATTAAATGACATAAATGTGTGTTAAATAAATAAAATTAATTCTTTATAACTTATAATATAGTATTGATATTTATTCAACTATCAAAGATGCATGAATCCATGTGGACCCTTGCGTTAACAAATTATTAAATGGATAAGAAGAAGAATTGACAGGCTTGGTGATTTGGCCTTTGAGTGTAGAACATGGATATGGATAAGAATTCCCAACTTGCATGGCCCCATATATGACTTGTCAATTGATAAAAGCTCTAAATAAAGGTACATCTTCCATTAATATTTTTTATTTCTTAGTGTAAAACAAAATGTTAAAAGTTTTACTTACTTGAGTAATATTTATATCTGTATTTTATGTTATGAACGGACAACTATTAAATTATGAGTTAACCTATACTAATGATGAGTGAAATAATATTTAAGTTATGTATCAAGTTGGATGTTGCTATCTTTTAACCTATAGGATATATAATATGATGATTGGCTTTATTTTTTAAACCAGGTAACATTAGTTAACTAATCTGTCAATTCAATACATTCTTAAGTTTTTATAATCTTATTAAAAAACAGACAAACAAAAACACACATGTATACATGGGATGGTTAAATAAAAAAGGGACTTCTAAAAAATTGCACAGTTAATCAAGTTAAACTAGTGAAATTCTCTCTTACGGAAATTTGGTCGATATCGATTCGTTCAACACAACATAATTAAAATAAAGTTTTATATGTTTAAGAGGATAACGACACATGTTTTATAACGACAAAAACCATAATTAAAAAATAAGTAGTGGTTCCAACAATACCGATACTGGTACTAGTTTTTAGTCGGAATCAACGTGATGCTGATATTGTTGAGACGGTATCAGCTCGGTTTGTCACAATATCGGCACGGTACCGACATTCGTTGTAGCTTTATATAAAAAAGAAATACTCTATTGAGATACAAATACATTTCCAATGAAGTATATGCCATAAACCATAAAAAAACTGATACCTCTACCGAAGTTGTGCGGACAATGTCGTTTTGGTTTGTCATAGTAAAACATTAAAAAGTCAATTATATTTTACCCGTTTGATTTTGAAAAAAAAACTTTTGTCGAAACATACATAAAAATAAACATGTGACATTGGTATATTTGAAACTATATAAAACATCAAATTATATTATTAGAATACCGAAAATGGTAAACAAAGTCAATTTATAAATATAAGAAAAATCAAATGTGAGGTAGCTTTGCTATCATAGTGCATTTTTGTTTCAATTATTTGTGCACTACTACATATAACTTGGTTTTGAAAAAAAAAATATATCGAGACGTAAATAAAATTCAGTAAGAACGTTGCAATTACATACTCAGAATTAAAAAAAATAGTATTTAAAAGTTACAATAGAAACATAAAATCCGCTCAAGATTAATTAAAATAATAATAAATTTAAATTAAAAATAAATAAATAATCTAAACAATGTTCATCACATCCACGTAAAATACTAATAATAGTGACTAAAATAACATGGTGACGCTTTTATAATTAAATTCCGTTTTTAAAGTATTTTATAATTATAATCCTTAAGACTCCAAATAATAAGTGAACCGGTGATTAAAATAACACGGAGACGGTTTTATAATTAAATTGCGTTGTTTAATAAATTTTATAATCCATATAATCCAGCAATAAATGTAAAGTGAGAAACATAGAAAAGACCGGCATTGCAACAAGTTCAAAATTCATGAAAAAAGACAAAATAGTTTGAAATGTTTTTCCTTTTAAGGGTGTGGGATCATGGATTGGAATATAATTCCACATTGAATGATTAATAGATTGCTATACCATCTTTTTGTCTCGTCCATCATGATTCACATAAATTAAACCATAGCAACCATGAGCCTCCTTTCCATATTTAATGTTTTATTTCCTTTTCACAAAATAAATTAAAATAAGAGAATAGCGGTTTGGATCATAACCATAGTGGTTTTG
The DNA here is from genome assembly GCA_947069175.1 of Scalesia atractyloides. Classification (NCBI taxonomy): domain Eukaryota; kingdom Viridiplantae; phylum Streptophyta; class Magnoliopsida; order Asterales; family Asteraceae; genus Scalesia; species Scalesia atractyloides. Next base: position 86,850,024 of record CAMTDV010000021.1, read on the forward strand.
GATGATAAATTAGAAGTAGATAACATGTCGCTGATGTGGAGGTCATGGTGATCATGATGGTCATGACCACACCCTATAGCCTAATAGAAAGAGTTAAATGCCATTTATTTTAGTTCATGTGGTTTGGGTCATTTTCCAATTTAGTTTAAAGGTTTAATTTTTCGCATGTGAGTCCGAAAAGGTTTCACCGTTGGCATTTTAGTCCACTAGGTTAAGTTCATCCATGGCCGGCCCTGGGGGTGGGCGGGGAGGACCACTGTAACACCTCGTAAAATCCTACCCAGTTAAACCCCGGCACGTGTCCCGTTGATCCTCGTGCCGGCTACTGTCCGAGAGGGACCAAGTGCAACGTCATGTTAGCTTATAACCTCTGAACGTCAAGCGTAATCGAACCAAGAATAAATCCCAAGAAAATTTAAAATTTTTCTTCTTTGGAGATTGGTTACGGACCGCAAGCCAATGCGGTTACGTTCCGCAAGGGACCTGCAGATGGCAGAAATGGGGCAGACTCGTGGCAGCTTACATGTAAACATAACTTTCGCGAATTCCCACCATCCCTCTGCTCAATACACGACCCTAGACACTTGTGATCATCAGGAGTGCATGCCTAACACCTGTATTGATCCTCACAACCCATCTAACTCCATAAATTCAAGCTTGATCTCCACCTAAAGAACTTGCACATTTTCATATCTCTCTCCCTCTAATCTCTGCAAGTTCTGGAGCTTCAAGGGTCTTCAAGTTCATCTCATTTTCGTGCAAGGACCTTGTGTAAGTGTTCTTGACCTCCCTCCTTCAGCTTATTACTCATTTAAGCCAAAAGTCAAACTTGTCGTAAAAACGGCTTGACTTGGGGTTAAATCCTTATCGATCCAGTCATGATCTGATCTAAACATGGTTACGTGATCATAATAAGGTAGGTAACAACACCCCATAAGGGCACCTCCTGATTACCACGTTTGCATGTCTGATTGACGAGTTAAACTTATTCATAAAAAGTCAAACTGAGTCAGATCTGGTGTTAAACGTATAACTAATAACATGCATGTTATAAAATCAGTTTTGACACTCTAAATACTCGGTAATAATCACAAGAACATGTGAGAACATGTTCGGCTCGTCAAATCCAGGTCTAAAGGGCGGTTCGCAACCGAAAGTCGCAAGGTTTGACTTCTGCTTTGACTTTCAGTGCTGACCCGATTTAGTATCTTTCAAGGCCGATTCTAAGTTTCATTATGATCCTTATATAATGTAGTATAACCCTATGAGGTCATACTACATGGTCATAATCATAATCCGAGTTTATGCGCAAGTTTCAATAATGTGTCAAATTTGACTACTTTGTCCTTTTTGCTTAAATTGAGATTTAAACTAAAAATGAACATGCAACAAGTTACCTACTGATATGTTAACTTGTTTGGCTTGCATGCATGTCAATAATTTGGTCATAAACTGAGCTTTTCCTAAATATCGCAAATCAAGCTTTTAAAGGACCAAAATGCCCTTTTCGAAAAATAAAATGTTTTAAACATAACTCCTACAATAAAATACTTTTACCTACTGATGTTATGATATATTTAGAATTATTTGTGATATTAAATCAGTTTATAAACTGAGTTTAAGTAAAGACTCTTGCATGATATCGATAAATGACGATAATACCCTTATGGCGCATTAAATGAGTTTTAACGACGTTTTCATAACCATACCTTTTACAAACTGAATTTATATAATAAATAAAGTATCTTGGTTATATAAACCTGATCAAAACTATAATTTTCCTTAAACATCGGTTAAATTGTCATTTAGCGACTTTATCGTCTTTTCGACGCATAGTATGGGTTAAAACCGTATCTAAGCATCAAGACTTGTTACCTACTGATTATTAAACATATTTTAAATATTTTACAGTAGGTACAAGGTATAAACTCAGATTCCCAAATAAGTCTTCAAATATATGTGTGAAATGACCAAAATACCCTTTCAGGGCATAGTTTGGTCTCTAAATATAAACCACACATATATTTGCTATCTTACTGATGTAATATCATAAAATAAATATTTTTATAAATAATATATGACCGTGACATCAGATTTATCACCAACTCTTTCTTTTATAAATCGTAAAATGACCAAATTACCCTTTTTGAAGCTGAATTCGGTTTTAAAACTATAACGGGCATGCATGTTAATATCTTACTGATATTATAACATGTTTTGAGTGTAATGGCATATGAAACTTGTATATGACTCATCCGGTTACCCGACATTGCTTATATGCGTACGGTTAAGCCTACGTGACTAGTTTACGTAAATTCTCCAAAACGGGTCTAACCTTATCTTTTTATATCAAAATCCAGAATGATATATGTTTACCCAAAATATACAAGTCCTAGTACTTGTCGGGTTAAACAACATTCTTTCCGGTCATCGCTTAATCTAGCGTATCGTTCCGTTACGTATCCTTTAAGCTAACTAGTTCGAGTCAACGACTCAACCTAAATCCGTTAGCATTCTAATTGGTTGTTAACACCATCATTCTAGACTAGAAGCCTCCTAGTAGAACAAAACCTTACATTGTCTTCTTGATTATCGGCTGAGTTACTATTTGTTAGAAGAACTAGCTCAGGTAACTACTTTAACTTATTTCCCTATACGGGCTTGGGATACGGTATTATATTACCGCTTGGTCGGGTATGGGATCATGTTTATCGGATTGTGATTTACTAAATCTTATAACCCGTTTTATTCTGTATTGTCTGATAACTTAAACATTGGGGGTTAACTCGACCGTGTCCTGGATGTCCTTGGCTCATTTAAATTACTAATGGCCACGACCTATGCGCGGGGTGTAGGCATACACCTGATAGACGCTAATGCTAAACAAATTATTTTATTATACTCCTCCGTGGGTTTTATTAAGTGGTGTGTCAGTTAATTAGGTTATTCAGTTTCTGCATCGGACCCCATACGTATTGACAGACCTGTAAAACTGTAAACAAAATCATTTCGAATTGTCCCTAGTTATAAAAGATTTTTCGTGCTCAATGCACCTAAACAAATTTTAAATGTTTTCAAAATGAGTCGGTTAAATGTATTTACCAGTGAAAACTGACGTATTTTCCAAAAAGGCTAAATGACAGGTTTCGACATGGAATAGGCTAGGAGTTGCTTGGTAATGACGTAGGGAATTTTGCAAGTTCTTAATCAAGCCTAAAGTCTGTTGGAGAATTATCATTTCGTACTTTCGATCCGCCTGTGGATCTAATATTACAAACCTTGTATTTGCCTTTTAAGACTTTTAAACTCGATGGTTTGTAATAATATTTAACATTCAAGTCTTCCGCTGTGCTGTATATGTTTGACCATGATGATGCCAATCTTACGTCACAATACTCCCCACCCGGGCCCACTGGGATTGTGTTGGAAATACGGGGTGTGATAGGTTGGTATCAGAGCCAACGTTCGAGTGAATTAAACACTAGCCTTTTGTGTTTAATCTCGAGTATACACACTAGCACATTCCATAGGCTCCGAGTCTAGACATCAATTTAGGATTCTCTAACCCTTATTCAAATTTTAATTATTACTCCATTTTGCTTTGTTTTCTAATTTGTTTTGGAGCAGGAAAATGCCGCCAAGATGCCGTGGTAGCATAAGGAGAGGCGGAGGCTCAACGAGAGGAGGAGCATCTGGGCAAGGACCATCTCGTGTGCCGAGCCCAAACCCATACGAAGGATCAGGAGATTCTTCGTCATCATGGCGACCGTTTGGGTACCCACTTCCACGCGAGTACTCTCCCCCCCCATTCAGACTCCAAGACTCACACTACTCTTTCCATTCGTACCACTCCCATCACTCCAACCCACACCAAGAAGCCTCCAACCCAAATAGCTATGCGCGTTCACCATCCATAACGCCGCCGGTTGACTCACCCACCCACATGGAGGAAGATCCAGAAATGCCACCCTTGGGATCGCGCGACTATCCTATTGAGCTATCAAGTGGTCCCCCTTCTCGTATGGGATCACCATTTGAAGGCCCCGATAGTTGGGATTTGAGATGGAGCCAATACAAGTTTTACTATACCCGTTCTCCTCATTCTTCCAAGCCACCATCACCTCCCCAAGAAGTTGAACAAATGGAAGTGGATGAACAACAACCACGACAATAACAAACACCTCCAAGAAGGAAGCGTGGAGCCCGTATGTCGGTGCGTGCAGGGCAATGGACTGGTTCGCAACCACCCACGTCCTAAACTTACCCTATCATCCCCGAGGACCCACAAATGGGTGGACCCTCAAACACATCACCAGAGGCGGAGTTGCCACCTCTACCACCAGCCATTGAACCTATTGTTCAGCTATCACTGCCGGAACCAGGAAACCCGATTCCTTCCTATCCAGATTCATCTGGGTACCACCATACACCTACACCTTTACACTATGACTATTCAGCACCGTCTGTTGATCCATATTTGGAAGCAGCCGCATATAATGCTTATAACCCAACTCCTTTTCTTCCATACTCAGCTACATCATATCCTGGCTATGGATACCAATACCCTTCTGCATCCCAGTATCAACCGCAACCGCAACCGCAACCCCCGCCTCAGCAAACACCGCAATCAACACCACGACTAGAGGCCATTAATCAGGCCTTAGAAAGGGTAGAACAACTGCAGCGCCAAACTGAGAAAAAGGAGAAGAAAATTCAAGGCCTTCAAGAAGCTGACAAAAATATGGAAGGGAAAGAAAGATGAGTAGGGATTGAGCTATTAGTATTTTAGTCCCTGCGTGGACAAGTATTTCTATTTTAGTCTCTACGTGGACAAGTATTTCTATTTTAGTCCCTGCGTGGACAAGTATTTCTATTTTAGTCCCTGTGTGGACAAGTATTTCTATTTTAGTCCCTGCTGGACAAGTATTCCGTTTTAGTCCCTGCGTGGACTAGTTATTTCTGTTAGGCCTTTGCGAGGACCAATTAATCTTAAGTTTGATTAAAAGACCCGTTTAAGGCCCTAATGTAATCCCTTATTTATTTTAATGAGAAAGGATTCAAAAATTTTATATGTGTGTGTGTATATATATATATAAGTATTAGAATATCCCTTGTTCAAGCGAATCGTCTCGACTTTACTCGAAATTTTATTGATCCGCTAAAATTCCGAAAGATCTTCTTAATGGTTTACACATCCAAATGATAATAAATTGGCAAACTATGATAGGTTAAGGACCGATGACCTTCTATCATGATAGCTAAGGAAGAGTATCCCTTCTATCCAGAGGCAGTAAACTATATTCCTCCTCAAAGCCTAATGGTTAACAAGATCATAGTGTGCATCAAGAATGATAGACACTTTTCATTATCACTCAAGGATGAATGGCATATGAACCATACCTAATCATCCAATAGAGTCAAGGACATCGTGACCTTTAAGGTTCCATGTCCAAGGTAGTGAGCTACGCTCCAAACCTTATTAAAATGACCATAAATACAACCTAGGCTTTATTATAAAAACCATTTCAAGACAATTAATCCTAGTTAACATCTAAGTAATGTTAACTCTCCTAGCAGTGTGACTTGAGGAACCACACTAGTCATCGAGGTAGTTAGGCTACACCCAAACCTCATCAATCGTAAGTGATCAATCTTATATAATCTTGTCAGAAATATAATGACAATAAGAAAATTCAAACATCCATTAGTGATGAAATGCCTTTAAGCCATAAATCCTATGTCCAACACCATTCATGATTCTTTAAAAGTCTAAGCTTTTTTTTGCCAAGTTTATTAAGAAACATGTACATTAACGTACTTAAATGGTTAAGAATACCATGATAGACCCGCGTGTAAAATTTGCAAGAAGAAGCACGGGGGTCAGTGTCGATTTGATCCACAGGCTAAGCCTTGTGGAATCTGTAAGAGATTGGGGCATAAGACCTTGGAGTGCAAGGATCTGAAGGACGCATCTTGCTATGGATGTGGCGAAAAGGGCCACAAAAAGACCAACTACCCTAAGGCCACCAAGGATGGTGCCAAGAATGGAGGGGCAAACAAGGGAAATGGCCGAGCTTTTCAGATGACTGCTAGGGAGGCCGTCAACGACAACAATGTCATCACAGGTACTTTCTCCTTAATGACATTTTTGCAAGAGTTTTGTTTGATTCCGGAGCTGATAAGTCTTTCGTAAGTCATAAGTTTAGTGAATTGCTAAATCTGCCCATAAGAGCTTTAGATATAACTTTCGAAGTAGAACTCGCCGATGGAACCTTAGAATTCGCTTCTACCATTCTTGATGGATGTTCCATACCATAAAGAATCAAACTATTCTAGTCTCTCTTTTGCCAATGAAGTTGGCAGGACTCGATGTAGTCTTAGGTATGGATTGGTTATCCCATAACCAAGCGCGCATCACATGCAATAAGAAACTCATCGAAATCGTATCCCCGTCCGGTGAAACCCTTACCATATTAGCAGATCATCATCATGGGTTACCCGAAAAGGTGTCTCTTCTGAAAGCCTCAAGATGTCTGAAGAAAGGCGGTATCATCTACATGGCACAAGTAACCATCGTCAAACATAAACCTAAGATAGAAGACTTGAAGGTTATCTCGGAATATGTGGACGTATTTCCTGAAGAATTGCCTGGTTTGCCCCTTGATAGGCAAGTAGAGTTTATGATTGATATCCTGCCTGGAGCTGCACCAATTGCGAAGGCTCCTTACCGATTAGCACCCTCAGAGATGAAGGAACTTAGAACCCAACTGGATGAGCTTTTGGAGAAAGGCCGCATATAGCCTAGCTCATCGCCTTGGGGAGCTTCTATATTGTTCGTAAAGAAGAAAGACGGCTCAATGCGTCTGTGCATTGATTATCGTGAGCTAAACAAAGTAACAATTAAGAACCGTCACCCTTTACCCAGGATAGACGACTTATTCGACCAGTTGCAAGGAGCTAGCTACTTTTCCAAGATCGATTTAAGGTCTGGATACCATCAGTTGAAGGTTAGAAGTGAAGACGTCCCGAAAACTGCTTTTAGGACCAGGTACGGTCATTATGAGTTCTTAGTGATGCCTTTTGGACTCACTAATGCACCAGCAGCATTCATGGATCTTATGAATAGAGTCTGCAAACCATACTTAGATAAGTTTGTCATTGTTTTCATAGACGACATCCTAATCTATTCTCGTAGTTAAGCCGATCACGAGAAACATCTAAGTTGCATTCTAGAACTTCTAAGACAGGAAAAGTTGTATGCAAAGTTCTCTAAGTGCGAGTTTTGGCTTAGAGAGGTCCAATTTTTAGGACATGTGGTGAGCGAACGTGGTATTCAAGTTGACCCAGCTAAGATTGAAGCTATCATGAATTGGGAAGCACCCAAGACTCCTTCTGAAATTCATAGTTTCCTAGGACTGGCCGGTTATTATAGGAGGTTCATCGATAACTTTTCAAGAATAGACACTCCTTTAACTACCTTGACCCGTAAGAATGTCAAGTTTAATTGGGGTCCTAAGCAACAAGAATCCTTTGAGGCTCTTAAGCATAAATTGAGTAATGCTCCTATCCTTACTCTGCCTGAGGGCGCTGATATTTGTTGTCTACTGCGATGCTTCGCACACTTGTATGGGTTGTGTGCTTATGCAAAGGGGCAAGGTGATTGCCTACGCATCGCGACAATTAAAAGTGCATGAAAGGAATTACACGACCCATGACTTGGAACTGGGTTCCGTGGTATTTGCACTAAAATTATGGAGGCATTATTTATACGGCACTAAGTGTATTATATACACAGATCACAAAAGCCTCCAACACCTATTCAATCAAAAGGATTTTAACATGAGACAACGCCGTTGGATGGAGACATTAAACGATTATGACTGTGAAATACGATATCACCCTGGCAAGGCAAACGTGGTTGTCGATGCGCTTAGTCGTAAGGAGAGGGTTAAGCCAATCAGGATCAATGCCAAAAGTATTGAGCTCAAAAATAGTTTGAATGAGAAGTTACTTGATGCACAAAAGCAAGCTATGTTGGAAGCGAACCTCCCTAGGGAAGGGCTAGGTAAAACTATTGATCAACTGACTCCTAGTAACGATGAAATACTAGATTCAATGGGAGAATCTGGGTTCCGATTTTGGAGGACTAAGAGATATAATCCTTCAGGAAGCTCATAACTCCATATATTCAATGCATCCTGGAAGTGACAAAATGTATCAGGATCTAAAACCAAATTATTGGTGGATGGGTATAAAGAAATCCATCGCCAATCATGTAGCAAAGTGCTTGACGTGTTTGCAAGTCAAGGCAGAACATCAGAGGCCGTCAGGACTTCTTCAGCAATTGGAAATACCCACATGGAAGTGGGAGATGGTAACTATGAATTTCATTACCAAGTTACCCAAGACGAAGAGTGGAAATGACACGATATGGGTCATTGTCGATAGACTGACTAAGTCAGCACATTTCTTGCCCATAAAGGAGACGCATAGCTCTGACAAGTTAGCTAAGCTTTACGTGGATAAAATCGTGTCACTGCATGGTGTGCCTGTATCTATTGTATCCGATAGAGATACAAGATACAATTTCCACTTCTGGAAGAGTTTCCGACAATCCTTAGGCACCCGATTAAACTTCAGTACGGCTTACCATCCTCAGACCAATGGTCAAAGTGAGCGTACCATCCAGACACTAGAAGACATGCTTCGCGCTTGTGTGATCGATTTAAGCGGAAGTTGGGATGACCACTTACCCCTAATCGAGTTCTCCTATAACAACAGTTTCATACAAGCATCAAGGCCGCTCCTTTTAAAGCCTTATATGGAAGAAAGCGTCGAACGCCTATTTGTTGGGCGGAAGTTGGGGAGGCTCAACTATCAGGACCTGAGATAGTCCTGGAGACGACAGAAAAGATTGGTCAGATTCTGATCGTCTCAAAGCTGCCCGAGATAGGCAGAAGAGCTACGCAGATAAGAGGCGCAAACCTCTACAGTTCCAAGTAGGGGACAAAGTGTTGTTGAAGGTATCACCTTGGAAAGGTGTGATGCGCTTCGGGAAAAAGGGTAAGCTAAGCCCTAGGTACATAGGACCGTTCGAGATCGTCGAACATATTGGTTCGGTAGCTTACAAGCTAAAGTTACCTGAGGAGTTAAGTGTAATTCATGATGTATTCCACATTCGCAATTTAAAGAAATGTCAGGCCGATGAGTCGCTAGCAATGTCTCACGAGGACGTGCAGATTAATGAAAACCTGAGGTTCATTGAGAAACCAATTGCAATCGAAGATCGACAGGTTAAGAAACTCCGAAGAAAGAAAATACCTATTGTAAAGGTGAAATGGGATGCCAGCTGAGGCCCCGAGTATACATGGGAAGTCGAATCCCACATGTGTCAAAAATACCCTCGTAAAATCTCGAGGTCGAGATTTCTTTTAAGGGGATGAAGATGTAACACCTCGTAAAATCCTACCCAGTTAAACCCCGACACGTGTCCCGTTGATCCTCGTGCCGGCTACTGACCGAGAGGGACCAAGTGCAACGTCATGTTAGCTAATAACCTCTGAACGTCAAGCGTAATCGAACCAAGAATAAACCCTAAGAAAATTAAAAATTTTTCTTCTTTGAAGATTGGTTACGGACCGCAAGCCAATGCGGTTATGGTCCGTAACCGGGTTGTTAAATTTTGGGCACTGGAGGTCCTTGCGGACGGTAACCGTAACCCATACAGTCCGCAAGGAACCTGCAGATGGCAAAAATGGGGCAGACTCGTGGTAGCTTGCATGTAAACATAACTTTCACGAATTCCCACCATACCTCTGCTCAAGACACGACCCTAGACACTTGTGATCATCATAGTGCATGCCAAACACCTGTATTGATCCTCACAACCCATCTAACTCCATAAATTCAAGCTTGATCTCCACCTAAAGAACTTGCACATTTTCATATCTCTCTCCCTCTAATCTCTGCAAGTTCTGGAGCTTCAAGGGTCTTCAAGTTCATCTCATTTTCGTGCAAGGACCTTGTGTAAGTGTTCTTGACCTCCCTCCTTCAGCTTATTACTCATTTAAGCCAAAAGTCAAGCTTGTCGTAAAAATAGCTTGACTTGCGGTTAAATCCTTATCGATCCAGTCATAATCTGATCTAAACATGGTTACGTGATCGTAATAAGGTAGGTAACAACACCCCATAAGGGCACCTCCTGATTACCACGTTTGCATGTCCGATTGACGAGTCAAACTTATTCATAAAAAGTCAAACTGAGTCAGATTTGGTATTAAACGTATAACTAATAACATGCATGTTATGAAATTAGTTTTGACACTCTAAATACTCAGTAATAATCACAAGAACATGTGAGAACATGTTCGGCTCGTCAAATCCAGGTCTAAAGGGCGGTTCGCAACCGAAAGTCGCAAGGTTTGACTTCTGCTTTGACTTTCAGTTCTGACCCGATTTAGTGTCTTTCAAGGCCGATTCTAAGTTGCATTATGATCCTTATATAATGTAGTATAATTCTCTGAGGTCATACTACATGGTCATAATCATAATCCAAGTTTATGTGTAAGTTTCAATAATGTGTCAAATTTGACTACTTTGTCCTTTTTGCTTAAATTGAGATTTAAACTAAAAATGAACATGCAACAAGTTACCTACAGATATGTTAATTTTTTTGGCTTGCATGTATGTCAATAATTTGTTCATAAACTGAGTTTTTCCTAAATATCGCAAATCAAGCTTTTAAAGGACCAAAATGTCCTTTTCGGAAAATAAAATGTTTTAAACATAACTCCTACAATAAAATACTTTTACCTACTAATGTTATGATATATTTAGAATTATTTGGGATATTAAATCAGTTTATAAACTGAGTTTAAGTAAAGACTCTTGCATGATATCGATAAATGACGATAATACCCTTATGGCGCATAAAATGAGTTTTAAAGACGTTTTCATAACCAAACCTTTTACAAACTGACTTTATATAATAAATAAAGTATCTTGGTTATATAAACCTGATCAAAATTATAATTTTCCCAAGTTATAAAAGATTTTTTGTGCTCAATGCACCTAAACAAATTTTACATATTTTTAAAATGAGTCGGTTAAATGTATTTACCAGTGAAAACTGACGTATTTTCCAAAAAGGCTAAATGACAGGTTTCGGCACGGAATAGGCTAGGAGTTGCTTGGTAATGACGTAGAGAATTTTGTAAGTTCTTAGTTAAGCCTAAAGTCTGTCGGAGAATTATCATTTCGTACTTTCGATCCGCCTGTGGATCTAATATTACAAACCTTGTATTTGCCTTTTAAGACTTTTAAACTCGATGGTTTGTAATAATATTTAACATTCAAGTCTTCCGCTGTGCTGTATATGTTTGACCATGATGATGCCAATCTTACGTCACAATACTCCCCACTCGGGCCACCGGGATTGTGTTGGAAATACGGGGTGTGACAACCACCGGCCAGGGCCTGATTTTTCGAGGGGCACGTTTTTTTATGAAAATCCCGATATGTATATGTAAAGTATTTTTTTAATATGGTACACTCATGGAAACACCAACATAGGCCCACTTACAAAATCATTCTTATGGTTTAGATTAGTTATTAACCCCTTTGGCATTAGGCTTAGACCTTTAGTGAGCCTAATACCCATTTTCGTTAAGGCCTAAAGACACGTTTTTTCGAGCTCGAACAGGGTACATGAATTCTTAGGGCCGGTCTTGAGTTCATCCATTTGTTCTGGAAACGAGAAAACCAATTCGGTCATTTTATATGTAATTCTGTTAACTAGAAAGCCATTTTTAGACCACATGCGAAAAATAAAACCTTTAGAACAAACTGACAAAATGGTTCAAATCACAGAGACATTTAACTTTAATAGAAAAATAGTACATGATATCTATGTAAGTTTACATTGTCGGAAAACTATAGAAACTTAGCTAGAACCTCAACTACTAAAAAAATGAAATGCTTAATCAATAAGTTGATTTCTTGGTAAAATTCAAAACTATGTAAACCTTTGGTGATTATTTAAATATTATTTTTCTTTATATTGGAGGAAAAAATATTGATCTAGATAATTATAAATGAGAGTTTATTTATCTAGGAAATATTGTATCTATTTAGAACCATTTAAAGATCTATATTCTATAGATAGTTGTTTACATCCCTAGATTAGTGTTAAGTACTAATAGGGCTGTCTTCAAAAATCTTTGGGTCTTAGAGAAATAGAAATTACGGGCCCTAAAATATAAAGTTTTTAAAAAGAATATGTAGAAAGGTTTTAAATATATGAATATGAGTTAATGCCGTTTGAATTAACACCATTCATTTAAATTTAAGTTGACAAAATTAGATAATTAATGTCATTTGCATTTAATAAGTAGGTAAAAAAAAAACCTCAACTAAACCATAGGAGGTTTTTGTGCCGACCTTTTTTTTAATTAATTAATTATATAAATTAAATTTTGAATTTCAAATCACAACCGTTAACAAGTTGTAATTAAGGGGGTGTTTGGGATTGCGTTTTCAACCTGATTTTTTGATTATTGTGTTTTGAAATCGTAAAAAAAATCTATTTTGAGTGTTTGGTAAAAAAATTAATAAAAAGTGATTTTTTACGTTTTGTAGAGTTCAAAACGTGATAATCCATAAGTAGGTCACCCATTGCTGCAGGAAAACGTGATAATCCAAAAACTGATTTTTTACGTTTTCACTTATTTATTTTTTAAAATATATATACTTGCCAAACACTCAAATAGTTGATTATCTGATTATTGTGATATCAAACAACATAATCAAATCCAAACAATGTTGATTATCTGATTATTGTGATATCAAACAACATAATCAAATTCAAACACTATCTTTCTGCAACACGTTTTGTTACAGCTAATTATCTGATTCTGATTATTCAAAATGTATAATCTATTTTGAAAAAGCAATCCCAAACACCCTCTAAGTGTGTTTGGACGTATTCAAGAACATAAAAATTGTCGGTATTTATATTATGTATATTGTTTCTACATATATACACCAAAGCGACCCTACATTGTTTGATCATACCTTTTTAAGATACTAAACCGACCCCACATCGGTGCCTATTATGTATATAGTTGCTAAATATTATAATTACACCGTGCTTTTTGTTGTTTTGCTATTCAATTCATTCACCAATATATAGCAAATCCTATACATTCGAAATACCAAAGTGATGTTATGTAACATTATTTATAAATCAAATAATGATTATTTAACCAAGAAGTTTTAATATCATAAGCAAATCTCGCCTTAGCTATAGATAATAGCAAAGATATTGCGTTCATATTAAATATCTTGTCTTAAATGTTATCAACATATTTTGGACGCATTAGTTGTGAATAAAATAAGAACTCTACATTAAATGTATTTTGATGAGAGTAATTTCAGAATGAGTTGCCTGATAAAAAAATTTTATTTGAGAAACCATAAACAAGTTTGTGAGCTTCTTGAGAAATTTAAATATCGAATATTAAGAAATAATTATGTATACATGAGAAGATAAAATAGATACACAAAAATATTTTCATTGTGTCATGACTATAAATGCATAATTAATCTGAATACTTCCTAAAAAAGATATTTTATGTTACACGAAATTTTTTTTATTTGTAAACATAATATAATATCAGAAGTAAGGACAGACAACAGAATAGATGTGTATACAACAATAATTCTTTGTTATTATCTAATTACTTCAAAGAAATATGTTGCCAAAAAGAACATTAAAATAGAGGTGCAAAATACAGGTTTTTTTTAATTTAAAATAAAAGTTTCATTTCACATCATAAAAAAAACTTGTCAAGTTACATCAAAACAGAAAGTAGACGGATAGCAAACTTGTCAAGTTACATCACCAATACATGCACCAATACATGCTGTTTTTTTAAAACCAGTTCCGGGTCTAGTTAACGAGTCAATAAATGATTATTGGTGAAACCGGTACGGGTGTAGTGGAATATGTTCCCCGAGAGGAACTGGTTAGTTCGGTTCCGGTTTTGACTTTTTTTTGGGTTTTGACCAACGGATAGGGTCAGGTATGAAACCAGTTCCTCGATACTTGGTTTCAGGTTTTTTTTAATCCCAGAACTGGGTTTTTTTTCCGCACCTCTTAACGAGAAAGTGTGTAAATGTTGCCATGAATTATGATAGCCAAATTTAGAAGCCCAAAGGTTTTCTTTTAGTCTGTGTTATCTTTCACTTTCATGTAGAGAATATTGGGCCTACTACGGGAAAGGGGACGACAAGGTACTCATCACTTAAAGTTGTATGAAAAGATTTTAAAGTGCCCATTTGCTTTATAGCCATTTCAAACATATGACAAGTTGAATTCCAACGAGTCGGTATATCCCAATTCGGTCCAATAATTTTTTGGTTGACATCTTTGCAAAGTTTTTTATATTCTTGATATCTTTCTTTTCCACTTTTGAAAACATCTTGGAGCATAGCTCTAAATGCTATAATAAAATCCGATACAAATTGATCTTTTAAACCGGTTTGCACTACTAAGTTAATAATATGTGTGACACATCGTGTGTGAAAAAAAACACCATCAAGTATTGGTTTGTACTTCAACTTTAATTTTTCAATCGTCGTTGTGTTGTTTGAAGCGTTATCAAAGGATATTGAAAAAATTTTATCTTCTAAACCATATTTAATTATTGTGCCATTTATAATTTTATAAATATTTTCTCCCGTATGAGGAGAAGGAAACTCGTCAAACGCAATCGTACGCTTCATCATTTGCCATGTATCGGGATCAACCCAATGAGCGGTGACACATATGTACGATTCCGGTAAACCATGTGGAGCCGACCACACATCACTAGTTAGGTTTACACTAGTTTTTAAATTCTTAAAAAAAACAATTAAATCTTTTTTTGCATTTTTCCATAAACTTAAACAAAGACGTTTTAAAGTGCGACGACTTACATGTTTATAGCGAGGTTGTAGCGTCTCCCGAATAAGATTTGTAAGATCGGGGTCGTCGAAGTGTCCAAACGGCAACACTTTTTGTATCACCAACTTCGCCATCCGATCGCGAGCTAATTTTTGCTCATAACGAAAAATGGTACCATCTTTGGATAGTGGAACTTGACCGGATGTCATTTCCTTTAAAACTTTGCAATACTTATTAATATGCTTCGTTAACGTTGAGTTTGATTCCTTGGCTAATAACGATCCACAATGTTTACATTGAGTTTTTTGCGAGCCGTCACTCATCTCGACCAACTCCCAATTGCTCCAAACTTTCTTACTGCGATTATGAGACAATGTTCCAACCACATATGGAACCGATTGATCTTGAGGAACATTGTTAACGGATTGGGAATTTGCGTTTTTGGAACTCTTTGAGGCCATTTGTTGATTAGAATGTGAAAAAGAACAAGAAAGAAATGTAACAAGAAGAATAGATATGAGAAATTGTGTGCTAAACAATAGATTTCTAAACAATATATATAGAATCGGTTCCAACGGTCAGGAACCGGTTCCAACGGTAACATTTTAACGGCTATAACCGGTTCCAACGGTAACATTATAACGGGTATAACCGGTTCCAACGGTAACATTTTAACGGGTATAACCGGTTCCAACGGTAACATTATAACGGGTATAACCGGTTCCAACGGTAACATTTTAACGGGTATAACCGGTTCCTTCTAGAACTGAATTTCCGGGTACTGGTAGGAACCGGGTACGGGTAGGAACCGGTTACTACCCGATTCAAATGGTAAAATTGTGGAACCGGGTTGGAACCAACGGGTATTTTGAACCCGGAACCGGTTCTACTTAATGTCGGGTAGGAACTGGAACCGGTTCCAGTTCGGTTCTACCGGTTCGGGTTCGGAACCGGTTTTTATGCCCATCTCTAGCCTAGTATGGTCACTAATACAATAATATGTCCTTATATGGTGGGCTATTTTAGTAACAAAAAGTCAAAAACATGTAACATTTGTTTATTTCAATTGTTTTAAACTAGTAACAAGCACTCCTGTGTTGCGGCGGGGGCATAAACCATGTCAAGTAACACTAACACTACACAACTATCAGCGACCAACAATACCGAAAAAGATCGTAAAAACAAAATAAACAAAAAGGGAAAAATAACATCGAACCAAAAGCATATGTAAAATCGTTGAATTACGCATGCCCGTGTGGCATGATAATACGGAGAAATTAGACTGAAATGTAAAAACAGAAAATAATAACCAAGTCGATCTAAGACCACGCGCGTTGCGACAACCTGTCAAACAGGAAAAAATAGACGCGTTCTAACAGTCCTGTCAAACAGGAAACAATAGAAAAAATGTTGAAACTCACACGCACGTTGCAGTGTGTCCACTCGCAAAATTAGAACCGAAAAATTTACAAAAGATGAAAATACGGGGATCAAAGTTGAAAATAAAAATGTGTTAGGGTTAAATTGCAAAAGATGTAAAAATTTGGGGTAAAAGTAAAAAAATAAAACCAAAGAGCTTAAAATCCAAAATATTAAAACATTTGGATTAAAAGTGAAAACTCAACTTTTTTTTTTGGAAAACTTCCTAGCCTTAGAGTACAACCCAATAAAGCACCAACATGTTAATTTATAGTATGGTAACTAGATTTACCACCCGCCGCAATGCGGCGGGGTGTAAAACAGTGCCGAATAGCAAATTATAAGAATAAATTATAATTGGTTCAAGTTTATCAAGCACTAATGCCACCCACTGCTAGCGACAACAAATATCGAAGTTACGGTGTGTTAATGCGAAGAAATTAGACTGCAACTCAAAACTTAGAAAATAAAAATTAAGTCGATTTAGGACCCCGCACGTTGTAACGAACCTGTCAAACGAGGAAAAGGTAGACGACGTAAAAGCGTTGAACCACACACACACGTTGAGCCGTGTTAACTCGCAAAATCTAGTACAAAACTTAAAACGAAATGTTAAAACGTTGAACCATACACATGTTACGCCGTGTTAACTCACAAAATTTAAAATGCAAAATCTGCGAAATATGAACAGTGTGGGACCAAAGTTGAAAGTACAAAAGTTGTGAGGTTAATTATAAGAGATGAAAACTTTTAGTGTTATAAGTAGAAAAACATATTGTTTTGGGTTAAAAGTGAAACATCATTTTTTTTAAATCCTCCCAAAGCATGAATGGACACTTCTATGCACACAAATCTTGCTAATTTATAGCTTATTAATTGCTTTCCATACATTTTTATTTAATTTGTTGGGAGAGGATCAAATAGGAAGTATGTTTTGGGTAGTAAATATGGGAAGTAATCTTAGCCGTCCATCTGGAAAAGTAGAAATACAAGTGGGAAGAATATTTTAGTCAATCTCCTTTTATCTATTTTTTCTATTTCCCTTCTCTGTATCTTCAAAACCCAGATGTTCAAAACCTACCATCTTCAACATTTCATTCCTTTTCTCTATCTAGAATTAGTACATCACGGTGCAATTTTTCTTCATCAATGAATGGTTCGAACACTCAATCAACGTGTTCTTCGATTTCTTTGAAGAAAACCCAGTTTATGTTTCTATAATTTCTCTTTTTTTCCATTTAACATGATGCGATGGAACATGAGATTTCTGTTAAAACAGGTACTTCTCTTCTCAAAATTCTCAAGCATTTCTTAATTCAAAGTGAATATATCTTTGATTCTACTCTTCCTCTTGATGTATTCATGCGTTTGGGCAACATCATTAGTTCGAATTTCATTGAGAAATCATTAATAAAAAGTTGCACACCATGTGTTTGACAAAATGTCTCAAAGAAAAATTGCAAAACATCTTTCAGTTTAGACTTTCTTTTAAAATTGTGTTTTATAAAAGAACGAAAAAAACACATTTTTTGGTGTTTTTTGTCCATTGTGTTTTACCAAATAATGAAAAAACAGCGTTTTTTATCCATTGCGTTTTACAAAATAATAAAAAAACACAGTTTTTTTGTCCATTGCGTTTTACAAAAAGAATGAAAAAACACACTTTTGGGTGTTTTTATCCATTGCGTTTTACAAATTCATGAAAAAGAAACTGTTTTTTATCAATTGCGTTTTACAAAAGAATAAAAAAACACACTTTTTGGGTTTTTTTGTCCATTGCGTTTTACAAAATAATGAAAAAATACGGTTTTTTGTCCATTGTATTTTACAAAAGACATTTTTTTTTTATTTTAGTCAATTGCATTTAGAAAGTACACTTTCTTTTATATTTTTAGTCAATTGCGTTTTAGAAATAAACTTTGTTTTGTGTTTTAATTCATTGCTTTTTAGATAAAAAAAGCATTATCTTTTGTGTTTTTTGTCCATTGCCTTTAGAAAAACACTTTATTTTATGTTTTTTAGTCCATTGTGTTTTTATGATGGTTTGTTGAACTTGAAATGAAACTATATGATAATAATGTTTGGAAATTAAGTGTGTTTGAATGAATGTCCTAAAATGGAAATCACTTGTCCCACATTGGTGTGGAGATAAAGTATAAGGCTATTTATAAGGTGAAAGCTTTGCCTAACCAACATAACTTTATGACATGTTTTACCATAAGTCCTACGCGCGGGTGCGTGCGCGGGGGGGGGGGGGTGCAAATTGGAACCGGAATTTAGTCGGGCTCGAGTTGCTGGTTTTTTACAGTTCTGTTGCCTTTTACGTTACGTCTGCAGGTCGTGTTTTTTTTAAAAGTCCACTGCATTTTTTAGACTGCTGTTGCGCTTTACGTTACAGTTTTTTACCTGCTGTTGCGTTTTACGTTACAGTTCTGCTGTTAGTTTTTTACTGCTGTTGCGTTTTACGTCTGCAGGTCTTTTTTTTAACTGCGGTGCGTTTTACAATCAGTTGCTGCTGTCAGTTTTTTACCTGCAGTTGGTTCGTTTTTTAACTGCAGTGCGTTTTACAATCAGTTGCTGCTGTTGCGTTTTTTAACTGCAGTTTGGTTCAGGTTCATTGCTTTCCGATGGTTTGGTTCAGGTTCACTGCTTTGCGCTGTAGAATGTAGTTAATGGCGTTTTACAAAAAAAATCATTGCGTTTTACGTTACTGGGTTTTCGAAATTATTTTTTCGAAATTTAGCAATAGCATACTCGTTTTAAAGATAAAAAAAACGCTCGTTTTTTGTGCAATTTTTATGAAAAAGTTATTAACGTTTAAAAAATGAGGAGGAGTTGGAGGAGAGAGAAACTATTACCTTGTATTGACTACAATACCCCTCAACAAACTCACGTGCCTCTTTTTCTTCTTCAATTTCACTTATTTAATCTTAGCACTTGATTCATAAATAGATGGTCAAGATTACTTCCTACCCTTTCTACCCATACAAACTTCCTATTATATCCTAACCCTTAATTTGCTAGCTAGTAATCATCATCATAAAAATATAGTATAAAAGAAACGTGCTTTAATCCAAAAATGCTTAGTTTATTTTTTTTAATATTTGTTTAATGAATTGTTTACGTGATTTTGTCGAGATTACTTATATTGTTTATCATTAAAAGTATTCTTAACGTCCGAAGCATACATGCATGGGCGGACCTACACCCATTCTAGGGTGGGCGGACGCACCCCTTGAAGAAAAAAATTTAGTGTCATGTACACGTGAAAATCCCGACCGCATCCCATAAAATTTTGCAAACGCACCCTTTAAACTTTTGAGAGGAGCGAAAACCTGAAATATTTTTGCTCAAACTCATTTCCGGCGAAATTTTGCGAACTCCGGCAACTGGATTCTAGTTTGCGAGAAAGAAGAAGATGAAGAACTAAGAGCTTTTGTTGTGGGGTAGGTGGTTAGAGATAGAAGATAAGGTGGACAAGTGAAAGAATAAGATAGGTTTTCGAAGTACCAGTACTTTTTTGTTCCGACAGTCGAGATTGATTTAATGTGGGTCGAGATTGATTTAATATGGCTACCGTGCTTTTTGAATTCCTTTTTCTATAGGAGCCTTGCAATGTACAACAAAAAGTTAATATATTATTGATTTTAGTAATATTGATTCTATAATCTGTTGTGTTTCAAATGCAAAAATCTGAATGGTCGTGTAGACGGTTTGGCATGGCATTTCATCAGCTCTTGGTGTAAATTACCTCCCAGTTGTGCCTTCTCATTTAGAGATTTAGTGGACTTCCATAAAGTCTTTTAGATGGAGGAAGAAGGAATCGAAAGCGGTTCATGGAATTATCAGCATCGCAATCGCTTTTTGGTGTATTTGGAAAACCAGAAATGAGAAAATCTTTTATAACAGGAGATGTCATATTGATAGTATTATTGTTGGCATCAAGCCGGTAGGTTTTTTATGGCTAAAATATACGTCTAAGTATAAAACTCTCCTTTTGCATTGGGTTATTCCGGGTAGCCAGACTTTTATTCAGCGTTCATCAAAAAAAAAAAAAACTTACATTAGGAAAAACCTCATAGAAACCTCATCAAAATTAATAAAGTCTTCGTACTACTCTCACTTATAACTATTCAATTGGTATTGCTCGATAATTACGCCTCACATTTAATGATGAACGTGGTTACTACTATTCAGTAGTACTTGCCAATTGCTACCGATGACCGACTATAATTTGCTACCGACAATAATTTACTATTGATCTCATTCTCCATTCTCCACTGTTGAACCAAGTTGCAACTAGTTCCAGTAATGATCAATAGCAACTGATATTACTAATATACCATCAAAGATCATTACCACACAACTTTTCTCTAGTTTAAAACCACATCAACCGGACATCACGACCATGCTAGGGGCTCAACCCTTTGGAAGTTGGAACCCCATGGTCCAAGGGCTTCGGGCCTTTGAACCCCTAGAAGTTCCTTGGTGGGTGAACTCATAATCCAGATCTCGTGACTGGTATAAATATTAATTATGATTTCTCCTTTGGTCTTTAAGTAAATCGTTATACAAAAAATAACCTTAATGATAGTAACATCGCCAAGAAAAGAAGCCTAAAATACCACACTTTGTTTATTACTGTTACTGTTACTATTACACTATTATTATTACTAGAGTAAAATAACATTTTCGCCCCAGAGATTTGGTCACTTTTAGACTTTTTATTAAAATAAAAAACACCATAGGAAATAAAGATCCATCTCTATTGACTTTCTTCCTACCCGAACCCTTTAATCATCACAAAAAATGTCTAAAAAGACGAAAATACCCATAATTTAACGTTAAAAAATGGATGGTGTTAACAGGTAGGATGAAAATAACAAGATTTTAAACCTATTGGATCCAGATGCGGAAAAATAAACCTTTGGATGAAAGTCGCAAAAGTGACCAAACCTCATGGACGAAAAATGACATTTTGGGTCGACTAACAACTGTTTTATAGAAGACTCGGAACCGGCGCTAAAAACCACTTGACTGTCTTTGGTTCAAAGAATTATGCCTAAATTCTGTTGATACAATGCGCACAACAAAATCGAACAAAACGAAAATATAACTCTAAAACTGATTCTCTGCAGCACAGAAACAAAAATGCGTCCGCTATTCTACATGCCTCCCTTTCCCTACAAAGGTTTCTTTCACTCAAAATAATTTACAAGACACATTAACTATTTGCCTCCTTTACACATAATGCTCCCAAAATTTACATTCACAAACTTTATATGCTCTATTGTTCTTTACCTGATAATTTGCATGCTTATGGGCACACGGGTCACATCGGACCGACCCATCCTTCACTTGGCATCCCAAGTATCCATTTTTCAGCATCCGATAGTTGGGATAAATGGTGCGTTTATAAGGTGGGATGAGTGAAATCAGTAATCCGATCTTGCGGTTGTAAATTGAGAAAGAAGACCGGCTGCTTGAGCAGGTAAAATGTCACCGATCCTGCCTACTTGCCCGTCTGTTAGCATGGATCCTAGTTTCAGCGTGTTCTCACCAAACCTACTGCCAACCTGTCATTTTAACATAAAACTCAATTTTCAACATCCACCCAAACTGTTGCTCAAATCTCGGATTGAAGTTTATGAAAAAAAAAAAAAACAAAACAAAAAAAACCTCAATTTACCCACGATAGAAGCTTTCTGTTATCAAGGTTCTATCATGGAAATTTTACATTTGAGTAAAGTCCACAGATAGTCCTTGTGGTTAACCAAAATTTTGGATTTAGTCCCTAGCTTTTCAAAAGTTATACGGATGATCTCTGTGGTTTGCACTTTGTACACATTTAGTCCCCAACTTTTGCCAAAAGTACATGGATGGTCATGTTGAATTCTGCAGATAGAGACTTAATGATGCTTTTCAACAGAGAATCACTTGAGGCGGTCAAGATTATATCGTCCACATATAAGAGCAAATATGCCATTTGGTCGCCCTTTTTATATATAAACAAAGAAGTGTCGCAAAAGCTACTTTTGAAACCACATTTAGATATATACCCTGCAAAACGTTCATACCAAGCAGGAGGTGCTTGCTATAGGCCATAGAGGGATCGATTGAGCCTGCAAACATGCTTCGGGTATGAAGGAGAAGCAAAACCTGGTGGTTGAAACATATAGACGGTTTCTTTCAAGTGGCCATGCAAAAACGCATTTTTGACGTCAAGTTGATGCATTGGCCAAGCTTTTGATGTAGCCAAGCTTAGAACCGTACGAATGGTGGTTGGTTTTACGAGTGGGCTAAACGTCTCTCGCAGTCTATACCAACTGTTTGACTTTTTCCATTAACAACAAGTCTAGCTTTATGTCGTTCGAGTGTTCCATCGACAAGAAATTTGTGTTTAAACAACCACATACATCGGATGATAGGTGCATCAGCCGGTCGCGGGACAAGTTCCCACGTATTATTTGCCAATAGAGCTTCATATTCATTTGTCATGGAAATTTTCTAGTTCGGGTCGGTGAGAGCGCTAAGGTGTGATTTTGGTAAAGGTGAAATGGAAGGAGATGTAATGGTATTGAGAGAGAACGGTTGGCGTGGTTTAAAGATGCCAGATTGGGACCGGGTTTGCATAGGTGGAGTGAAGTGGAAACGGGTGGTGGGATGGTAGCGGAGGCCGTGGGGCCAGGGTTGTGAGGAGATGGATGTATGTTAGGATGGTCAAGAGGCTGGTTTTGATGTAGAACGGATTGTGGTAAGGCGGAATTAGTGGGTGGGCGGTGTATAGGGGAGACGGGCTGGTGGGTGGTTGTGCCGTGAGTAGATAGTGGGCTGATTGGTGGTAGGTTCGAGTTGGGTTGGGCTGGAGTGTGGGATGTGTTGTGTAGGGGTTGGGCCGTAGGATGTGGTGTGAGGTGAGTTGGGCTAGAAATGTTAGTTGTGAAGGGTAGGTTGTTAAAAGTAGTACGAGAGTGGGTTGTGGGGTTGGTGATAGGTTGGGTGAAGAGAAGGGGAGATGGGTCGAGGAATGAGTGGTTCGGTGGAGGTTTCGATGGAGTGGCAAATGGAAATTTTGCTTCGTCAAAAGTGACGTGGCGCGAAAATATAATTTTGCCAGTTGAGATATCGAGGCACCGGTATCCGCGGTAGTTGGCAGGGTAGCCAAGAAAGACACACGGAGTGGAGCGTAAGGCAAGTTTGTGTGGGCGGGTGGAGGAGAGGTTCGGATAGCATAGACAACCAAACATCCGAAGATGGTCATACGTAGGCTGACGAAGGTAAAGTAAGGTAGTGGGGGTTAGGTTTTTATGTAGTTTGGTGGGTAGGATATTGTGAAGGTATGAGGCCGTGTGTAAGGCTTCAACCCAAAAAGACGACGTTATTTTAGCATGAGTGAGGAGAGCAAACATAATTTCATTTAGACGAGAATCATGCACTCAGATTTCCCATTTTGTTGAGAAGTTTGTGGACAAGAAAACCGAAATTGAATACCGTGTTGAGTTGCAAAATTTTTAAAATTTGTGTTATCAAATTCTCCCCCCATGTCACATTGAAAAGATTTAACTGGTAGATTAAATTGGGTTTTAACAAAGTGATGAAAGTGGGTAAATTTATTAAATGTTTCGGATTTAATTTTTAACGGGTAAACCCAATGTATATTGTGTGTAGTCATCCGCTAAAACCATATAATACTTATAACCTGCATGACTTAAAATTGGAGATGTCCATAAGTCACAATGTAAGATAGCAAAAGGTAAATAAGTACGAGTTCTAGAATCCAAAAAAAGGTAAACGTTTATGTTTCGACAATTGACACGATTGACAAACAAAAGGTGTCTTTATTTTATTGCAATAAATAAAACGCTTAGAACTAAGAAACTCCATGACTGGTTGACCAGGGTGCCCAAATCTGTCATGCCAAAACAGAGAGTCTTGAGTGGAAGCGAAACAAGCGGTTGCGGAAGCATTTGGAGTGAGCGGGTAAAGGTCACTGGTACTGTTGTGACGACTCAGGATCGTGCCATCCTTGAAATCCTTCACAGAAAAAACCAAACAGATCAAATTCAATGGAGGTCCAATTATCAACATTGAATTTTCAAACAGATATTAGATTTTTAATAAATTTTGGGTTATAAAGGACCGATTTTAGGTGCAATGGTTTGGAAGAGGTGGGGAGAGTGCTAGATCCCGAACCCAAAACTGGAATACGATTGCCATTTCCAACAAATTGACGATATTGGTGAATACGAGGAAAAAGAATTAAGTTTTCCGTGATCAAATGTCACGTGAGAGGACGCACCTGTATCAAAATGCCACTGGTCATCACCAGGTTCCAACGAAAGGGCTTCAACAGCTTCAGCTAATTGTGTGGGCTCCATGGGGTCAGTTTCAGTTAAATGGGCTTGGGCTGGTTGATTATGTGATGAGCCCATGTTGTTGTTGGGTCTAGTCGTGGGCCTGGAATCCCAATTTGGTTGCCATGATTGTGTGGGGGTAAGAGCAGGGAGGGGGAGCCCATAATGGCGCAAAGGCCTGTTGGGGAGCCCAATTATGTTGTGTAGGATGTGGAGCCCAATATGGGGCGTAGGATACAGGCTGAGAGTAAGTTCTGCGCGATGAGTGGCCTGGAGCACGATTGGAATTTCTGCCCGATCTAGGTGAGTCCCTACGAGGTTGAGAATCCCGACTGTTGGAACGACGATTATGATAAGATGTCTCCCGGTTATGTTGTGACGGTTGTTGGCGGTGCTTATCCGGAGGATTGTTGACGGCGGCTGCAACCATGGGTGTCGGAGAGAGATTGTCGCGGGCAGCAATGCGACGTGCCTCCGATTGCAACTGATTACAAGCCTCTTCCCAAGACGGGAGAGACTGATTAAGGATCGAGGCCGTTGTGTCATACTCGCGAGGCAAACCACGAACAAGGTATAGAATTCTCTGGGTGTTATTGATGGGGCAATCAACAGCACTGAGTTGGTCCGCGAGTTCACGTATACGCTGACAGTAGGCTTCAAGATTGGGCATGGCGGATAAGGTCAAGTTGGTGAGTTCATGTTGGAGCGCGGCGGCGCGAGGACCTTTGTTATTCAGAAACAAGTTCTTAACCCGCAGCCAGGCTTCATGGGCAGTGGATGTTTCTTCCAGGACCCAAACAAGAAGATCATTAGTAAGGGTGCCGTAAATCCATTGCAATACAACGGTGTCAATCTTCTTCCAAGACGGGTATTCGGCAGAAGCTTTATCGGGTGCCAGCGAACCGTCGATGTGGTCGACCACATCGTACCCGGTGGCGTGAAGCATGAAAAGCTTGACCCGGGTGGGGTATGACATTCAACGCCATCAAGAACACGGACCTTATGTTGTATATTGGTTACGGTGTAAACGGGATGAAGCTATTGGGTTTTGGGTTCTGTTTTATCACTCATGATGAGATACTGTGATGGGAAAAAAATGGATTGAAGGAAGGATGGAAAAAAAATGGCGAGATCGAAATCTATCTCAGGCCTGATACCATGTAAGACAACTCAATTGCTTGGTTTCATCAGAATGATGCATGGCCTATACATAGTACATCAACGGAGCTATTTACGGAACTGATAAAAGGAGAATAATCAAATCCTAACTAACAATATATTTACAATTAAACATAATATACTTGCCAATAGTATCATAAGATATTATCGGCTAACAAACAGCTCTACTTTTTTAATGGTTTGATATACTGAACAAACATAAAAGTTTGGATGAATTAAAATAGTTAGGCACTTCATCAGAGAGTTTCATTTCTTAAGTCTTAACAAACAAATTTGATTCGATTTTCCATAACATTCAGACCATGCTTCTGTTAGTCCATGAGGTTTTTTTCATCGTTCACACTTCCCATGTATTTACTTACGGTACGCACAACCAATCGACTGTAGTGACTTATGGTTCAACCAATAACATTTTTAGAGTTTTATTCATTGAAGGTTGATTTGGCAAATGGGGGAACAACATATGAGAAAATATAAATTATAACTTAAAGAAGATTGATATTGAAGTTAAATAAAACATGATCACATGTCCAACACTTAAATCATTCATATACATAGTAGTTGAAAAAAAAGAACTACATAATACTCAACCTGACCCTTCAATTTTGTTATATCCATAGAATACATACACTTTTGGAAATCAAATTGAATGGATCTAGCAATTTGCACATTACTACATCCTAATATACGAATTTATGGTACCCACTACCAATGAAGTTCATTGCACATTACTACATCCTAATATACGAATTTGACCAATGGGCTTATAGCTCAGTGTACCCACCACCAATGAAGTTCATTGCTCACATGTGAAGCTGTAGTGGCGCAGGTTCGACCCTTGTGGTGCCCAGATCATGTGGATGGAGTGCAAAGGTAATTTTCCGGCATCATAACCTTGTGGGGTGGGATGATATGTATCCTATGGGGTACCAGGGACAGGGTTCCTTCCTTAACCCTTTTAATATACGAATTTGCATATTGCAAAGATGAAAGATGCATATTAACTGAATAGATTGAAAAGAGTTGAAGATGTTGAACGTGAATGATGGATTTCGATTGAGAATTTCAAGGATTATGAACAGGATTTGGTGATTTGGATATAGCGATTGTTGAAACAAAACCATTAGTTTCAAGATTTTCCAGTCAAAAAGCGAAAAAATAGAGGCGGCAAGAACATCCTGAGAAAATAAAAAAGAATAAACACCTACTTAGTTCCGTTTTTTCGTTGTTCCGCAATGCATTTTCTAGTTCAACAAATTCGGATTATTGATGGAATCACACCGTAAAAACGCAATCAAAGAACCGAGGCCAAAATTTATCAAAGCAATTTACCAAAGTAACAGTATAGATTAAAGTTCTAAAAGATTTAGAAAAGATCTGTCAAGAAATTCAAGTGATTTGGATCAAATTCAAAGGAATGACATTTAATGCTAACGTGAAGATGGAGGTCGTGAAGAATGAGAATTCTTTAAGAAAAAAATATGTTAATTCAATAAAATCCGCATAGCAATACAGGCATACGAATCTGGGTCGTGATATAGTATTCAACATCAACATCCTCAACTTTAAACCGATCTGAAAAACCAATAGCAAATAAGACCAAAACATTGAGTAAACAACATCCAAGATCGTCAAGTAGCTAATAACCATACAAAAAATTCAAAGTTTAACAAGAATCTCATAACGATAAGCAAAAACGACGACTAAATAACACCTAAGATCGTGAAATCGCTAATACACAAAAAAGAATCTAAACTGTAACAACAATTTCATAAGAATAAGCAAGAACTATTGACTAAAATCAATATACCAAAGTCAATCAATACGTATTTGGTAGGGTTATTGTAAAAATGGTGTGTTTTGTGAGAAGTGTAAGAAGGAATCTACACCATTTGATCTATAATCTAATGGTTGAGATTATAATGGCAAAATTGAAATAGTGTTTACCATTAAGTTAATTAATTTTCTACATTAAGGGTATAAAGGTAAATTTAACATTTTTAAATTTAACATTTTTAAGGGTATACGTAATTTTTTTTAAAAAATTACACCATAATAACCAGTGTTTTTTTTATCTTTAATATAAATACCATATTGTTATACTTATGTAGAGAAAAAAATTACTTTTCGATTGGATGTTTTAGTTCATGATGTTTTTTCTATGTTCATACAATGGTGTTTTAATTGTATTGTGATTCAAAACGTTGTATTTTACAGTAAAACACCATTAACGTAAATAATACACCATAGTATTGCAAATAATGAATTATGATTCAAGTTATGGTGTTTTAACATCTAGAATAGCACTAGAATCATTCTAAATGTTAAAGCATCACGACTGTATTATGATTTAATTCATGGTGTTTTTGGAATTTGTATGGTGTTTTATACCTGCAAAAATAACAAAAATCATTACATATGTTAGAACACCACAGCTGTATTACGATTCAAGCTTATTACTTATTGATACAGCTGGCCCACACTAGGGTTAGTTATGGCTGTAAGTAGAAACGTGCGTAAAAAAACACAATAATCACCGCAACGCTTGGACATTCCTACTAGTCACTTATTATGCAATCTATGAATAATTATAACTAAAACTTAAGAAATACTAAAACTTTAATTACTTAAAAAAGTTACCAAAATTTAAGAAAATATATCAATCCTAGACGTGAATCAACGAAGATTGACCTGATTGATGTAATGTCTAACGAAACTTATTAAACCAATACAAGACTTAACTTGACAATAGCGTAAGAAATGCTAAAATGAATTAAGACCGATTAAGGTTAATCCTATTATACTAGGGTTAAGTCTATATATACACCTTCAGATCTAATTCAGTAAAGCTAGTAATAGTATGAATTTTTATAACTTAGAGTTTCTAGGCTAGGGATGAACTCGGTATTGTCCGGTACCGAAAGAACCAGTACCGAAAATCCCCAAAAGTGGGTACCGGTACCAAATATACCCGGTACTGAAAATGTCAAAAGTCGGTACCGAATTGGTACTGAAAAGGTACCCGGTTTGGTAAATTCGGTACCAGTACCGTGTACCATTTGCTCATCCCTATTCTAGACTAGTGCCAAGGT
Organism: Scalesia atractyloides; assembly: GCA_947069175.1. Lineage (NCBI taxonomy): Eukaryota > Viridiplantae > Streptophyta > Magnoliopsida > Asterales > Asteraceae > Scalesia > Scalesia atractyloides. The sequence goes on from CAMTDV010000021.1 coordinate 86,879,012, forward strand.
GAACAACGAACATAGCGGTTTACGAGCTACCAAGGTAAGACGATTATAGAAAACCCTAATTAATTTCTAGATCTTTATATTCAGATCATTCCCTTAAGCAGAATACATATTTTACTAGTTATGATAATTACTTATCTATTACTGATTAAAGTTTCAAGCCCCAAGCTAATGGACGCTACCTAGAGATAAAAGATATTGAAACTTACATGCATAAGCTCATAGAACAATCAATACTACCACACAACTAATATCATAACCAACATGAACATGCGTGCATACACATCAAAAGAATTAATCATACCATATTCCTAAAATCCTACTAATAAGAAATCCATCATCAATCAAATAACCCAATCAACAAATCATACAAATCATCTCATATGTACATTAATAATACATGAGTTTAGCCAGACATGATAAACAAATTCAAAACACCAATCAAATTTATCATCATGAACATAAGTAAAAGACTAGAAAAAAACTATAAAGATTAACCTGTGGAATCAAATCTTGCTTCCCCGTGCGTTAAATCTTCAAGTCTCATGCCTTATCTCTTCAGAATCCTTGCAAATCACTTTTTGTAGCCTCTTTTTCTCTTTCTGCCTAACTCCCGTTATCTTTTAGGGTTTCGATCACATTTCTTTTATATCATGCTCTGATTTTTGGGCTTCGATTACAGTACGGGCGTAACCATTAAACTGAGTACGAGGCGTAACTTTTGACAAGGGTCCAGTTTGGCCCAGATCCGAACTAGGATTCTATACTTTCTATTTGGTGGTGGTTATGAGTCGTATCCAATGGGTCGGGTACAATTCCTACGCTTCTTACACTTCACAGCTTCCTTTAGCTTTTCCATACTTCTCCAATTTCACTTTTTCATGTCCAAAGTATCCCAATTTCACACTTTACAGCTTCCTTCAGCTTTTCCCTATATATTCTTACCAGATTTGAGATAATTTCCCCTAGACAGGTCTTTTAACACTAGAATATTACGTATCCAGCGGCTACATCAGTACTGCGCTAGAATAATTATTATTACGCTATAATTTTGAAATAGCGTAGTATAATTAGTCTAGTTCATTTTGTTGTAATGTAATAATTGTTGCTAGAATTAAGCAGCGGGGGAATAAAACCGTGCCAAATTGTACCAATGTCACACCACCGCCAGCGAACACCAACACTGACTCAATCTAGCACCTGTGTGTTGCGACGAACCTGTCAAACCGGAAAAAATAGACGTAAAAATGCTGAGCCACACATGTACGTTGCGTCGTGTTAACTCGTAAAATTTTGAACAAAACATAAAAACATTGAACCACACATGTACGTTATGTCGTGTTAACTCGCAAACTTTTGAACATAAACTAAAAACGTTAAACCACACACGTTTGTTGCGTCGTATTAACCCGAAAAATTTAAAACAAAATGTAAAATGAAAAGTTGTGAAAGATGAAAGTATAGGGGACAAAAGTTGAGAGTAAAAAGTTGTGAGGTTAAATAGGAAATAATGAAACGCTTTGGATTAAAATTAAATCAAAACAAATTATGTAGGGTTAAAATTGCAAAAGGTAAAAACCTTTGGATTAAATACAAAAAATCAAGTTTAAAAAAAAAACTCACATAGCATAAGATATAACCCCATATTTCTAAAATTGTTACTTATTAAGAGTATTTAAATTATACAACAAAATGGACTGGCATATTTATTATCACTCTACTTTGAAACTATATATAGCGTGATAATAATTGCTCTAGTTCAAGCATTATTACACTACATTATATGTACCATTCACACTTTCAAAGTTGTTATCTCATATATATATATATATGTGTGTGTGTGTGTGTGCGCGCATACGTTGTAAAGAGTTTGCGGAGTATTCCCAAGTCTTGAAGCTTTTTTCGGCCCTAAATGACCGGGAGAGACAATGGTGTATCCATGATTTGTTTTTTTCATACGGGTTCGGTAATTTTCAAGGGACGGATGACCAATTGTCTATCACTAAGTTTTGAAATTTTCTGTCCGGTCCGATTAAGCGATTCGGGTCGGGTCACATAATACATACAAAAAGAATCAAATTAAATGCGAATAATTAAATAAAAAAACAACCGATATTAAAAATGAATAAAATAATTTCTTTAAAGTTGCTATCTTTTGGGGTTTCTTTTTTTGAACCCTATCCATAACATCATCTATTGAAACTTTTCTAAGCAAGTCTTTTTCAATAAAACAAATGCACTTTATCACTTAAATGTTCATCACAAATCTGATTATGCAATTCGCAAATGGGACTTCACGTACTTCAGTTACATGAACAAGGCCGATAATTCGTTCATTAACAACCCGTGATTTATCAACGTACCGAATAATCACGTCGATTTGGGCGACGACTTCCGGCGAGGTGGAGAGTGCGACGTCTGATGACCGGCGATAATTGATGGTGGTGTACTAGTGTCAGATGTGAAGCTTCTTCAGCCAACTGTCGTTTTGAGTTCCTGTTTATTTATTGCTCTCGTTTTTTTCTATATTGGATTTAAAGACAAAAGATCAAATACAAAGTATCTTATCGTACTAAACGTACGAATGGAGTTGAAAAGTAAAAAAAGGCGGTGGCATTTTCGCAATTATTTTACTTCTTGGGTAATTATAAAATTACTCTACATATGATCGTTTTTTTTTGGACGGCAAACAACTCACCTGGCTAGGACCGCGGCCAATGACCTAGCCCCCGAGTTCGAATCCACACGCATGCGGGCTGTTTCGACCCTTCGCCCGGAGGCTTTGCATAAATTTGCATGCCCCATGATTCGAACCGGCGTCACCCGGGCAGGAACCCCGAAAGGAAAATCTTCCCACCTCTCCACAAACCAATTGGTCTGTGGGTCATCAGCTCTACTCTGGTTAAGTCAGCACATACGCCACCCAACCTGGGTCGGATGGAAGCTACTTTGAACTCGGGACCGGGTCTATTCACCGGTCCTCTACCAACATCGCATACGAACCTTGCGCCCACAAACCTTATAAGAGCCCGAATTTTCAACCCCTATTGTTATTATTATTATTAATTGACTAGAGTTCCCATGGCTCGGTTCTAGTCAGGTTTCAATAGCCCCCTACGAACCCACTTTAATGCCCCCACTTGATCTTGTAGGGTAATTTTGATCTTACATGGTGATTTTGTAGAGCGTCATAATTATTCTACAAATGATCTTATAGGGTAATTTTGATCTCGTAGGGTAATTACGATTATAATAATTACAAAAATGCCACCACGTTTTTTTTTTTACTTTTCCATGTCATTCGTACGAGATCTTTACTCTAGATTTAAATGGTTTATGGGCATATGTGGTGGGATTAAGCCTTAATGGGTTATTTTTTCAATTGAAAGTGGGCTAAATGAGTTAATGGGTTATTTCTTTTATTAGAATGTGAGTTTAACAAGTTATTCTTTTTTAATTGAAATGTGGGTTAAGGTTCGTTGTTCAATTTTCTAAGGTTCAGTGTCAAGTTTTCTAAGGGTTCGCTATAAAGGTTCAACGAGTTCAATGTCGAATTTTTTTTGCGGGTGCGATATCAAAATACACATATATAACACTATTTTCTTTTGCACGGGTTCAGCCATAACTTCTGATATGCTTACGCCCCTGGAGAGCAGGGGTGGACCTACCAATTCCCCTAGGGGGCGGGTGCACCTGAATTTTTTCCGATTATTATACAAGCGATGTAATCCCGAGCTCCCTTCGTAAAGTTTTGACATCACACCCCATGAAATACTACACCGCACCCCTTGAACTAAGAAGAAAAGTAGAAAATCGGAATTATTTCAAAGAGATGTCAAAACGCGAATAGAGAGAGGTTGAGAAATTCAGAAAAGATGAGAACTTAATAAGTAAGAATGAAGAAGAAGACTACTGATTAATAACATATTCAATGCAATTTAATAATATATCAGACTACATTGAGTAGTGGAATGATTATTTTTAACATTATATCTATTACATACACATGAAAAATTGAAAATCATTATCATTAACAATTATTTTTTATTAAATTTTATATTATTATGCATTATGTTCTGTTTGCATTTTACTATCTAAACAATACGAGTTATGTTATTGATTTTCTTTTTACCTTTTTACTTCTTACTCTTTGGTGTATAATTTCTAATTTACACTATTGTGGGTAGGTTTTTGGGTGCCTTAAAAATGCCTCTCCACGCCCCTTCGACCGTCCTCTAGAGCATTTCTCTTGGCTTTTTGCTCCATGGCGTTCTTTTTTCCACGCCGAAGAAGAAAAAAGATGGCCAATGACAGGTTAGATGCTTTTTGTTTGCCCAATAACATTTTTTGGATTTTTTTTATTTAATTGTTTAACATTACTTTTAAGATAATGCCCTACAATGTCCACATCCCTACTACATCCATTTTAGAAAAAGGCTCAATAATGTCTCTTGCTTACTGGACTGCCACATGACGGAAATCGTCCAAGAATTGAGGCATTACCACTACTTATGATCTAAGTAAGAATGAAGAAGAAGACTACTAATTAATTACATATTCAATGCAATTTGATAATATATCAGACTACATTGAGTAGTGGAATGGTGATTTTTAAAATTATATCAATTAAAATGCACGTGAAAAATTGAAAATCATTGTCATTAACTATTATTTATTCATTTTTTATATTATTATGCATTATGTTCTGTTTGCATTTTACTGTCTAAACAATATGCGTTATGTTATTGATTTTCCTTTTACCTTTTTACTTCTTACTTTTGGGTGTATAATTTCTAATTTACACTATTTATATATATTGTTTATATACATTTTTTTAACTTTTACATTATTTGTGCAAATATAAGATTTTTTTCATAACCACATAAAAATAGGGATATGAAAACGGACAACTATCGAAATAGAAAATTTATAGGGATATTGCATTATTATTTTACATTTTAGTGACGTGACGAATATATGTTATCTATTTGAAAATTAATTTGATTTATCTTTTTACTATGTGACCCAAACGACCCGACTTGAAGCGGACCGAAAAAAATTTCAATATTTAGCGATAGAAAACAAGTTTAAATGGATAGAGTGTGATTATAACAAATTTAAATGTGATTCGTGATTTTTGTATAAGTGTACATGTTGCACCCAAAGTGAATAAAACGGAAAATGAGATCGAGTATACTCACGATTTTCGGTTTAAGTCCCGCGTAGTTGAGTTGAAGCGTTGAGAGTTGAGAACACCGAAGTTATCCTACATGAGGAAACACAGGTGTGTGAGTATTCGGATTTGGTAAGGAATTGGATTCGGCATTTAAGTATAATAAAGTATACGTATGTAAAATTATATCCCGTCTAAACACCCGTTATGACACTAAGTTTCGTGTGATTTCATGGGTCTACTCGCCCATTGGAATCATTAACGAGGAATCTAGAACAAGGATAGGATAACCTACACTCGTGACATGTAACCATAATCCGATTAACATCACGAATTCGGTTATGTATATATTCATATATATTATATTTTATATATTAAGTCCATAGATTATCATAGAATTTATACAAGTCATGCATGGAGGTAGTATGATAAACATCCATTAAACTTCATTGTATGGATTTATCAAAGCAAAAAGTTTACCAACTTAGTTGGTAAACCCGTTTGGTCATGAATAACATGAATGAAAACTAAACTAACATACTAAGTGACCAAATAAGGACAACCCAGGCGTGTCATTCCAAACATGGCAAATGTTGGAGGCGAGGCGCGTTAACTTACTTTAGGACTAGCAAACTACTTAGTGAGAAATCATCAAGTGAGGTGGTGGAATGAGTTTGGATAGCCAAGGCTTCCATATTTCACACCTTTACTAAAACACAAGTCTAGCCATAATAACTTTGGTGAACTTGGATGGTTTCAACACTTGTAGGTTGTCTAAAACCTTATCAAAACAGAAAGTTTAGAGGTTCTTGGACCTTAAACTTGATGGAGAACAACCACACACAAGCCCTACAATCATGGGTTTGATTGAGAACAAGGCGGGCATAAGTTCTTCACAAGAAATGAACTAAAAGATAAACATCTTTAAATGTTTAGTGATAGCAGAAAATTAAACCCACTTTGAACATCAAAATCGGAGTTGTACCACCTAATTATACCATAGTGAACATTGGGTAACAAACCTTGATGTTGTCCAAGTGTTTTGAAGCAAGAAAACTCAAAGAATAAGTAGTAGAAGTGAGTAAAAAAATTACTTTGAACTTCAAAGATATTCTGCCCAAAAACAGAAATTCTTGAGAGATTTAGAGGTTTTGAGAGTGGATTTGGTGTTTGGAAAGTGTTTAGGAGTGTATGGAGGCTTCTCTTTATAATGGGGTTGATTAGGGTTAGGGTTAAATGAGTTAGACGGTGATTGGAGGTGAAAAAGGTGGCAAAAATGGACCAACCCGCGAGCTGAAAATAGCTGGCTGCAGATACGACTCCCTTGCGCCACGCGAGGGAACATGTGTGCCTGGCGCGTGGCATGAGGGAGTGGGTTTTCAAAAATTGTTTATTATGTCCACTTTTGGCCACTGAACTTGGTTTTTAGGTTATTTTATACCATAAACTTTTATTTTAACTTGTTTTTAGGTAAAGAAGATGTTCGTAGGTATGTGATAAATATCGTGCATGTAAGATTGATAATTCAAGCGTATGATAAGTCTCAGTTTGTACGTAAAGGTGTATTTGACAATTATTTGCATATAACACAAGTATAACAAGTATGAGTATAAAATGAACTTTCCAATACGATCAAAGTCTTGGATTACAAGATTGGAAATGAAATACAAATACAATACGAATACAAGTTTCTAAAAATAGAAATATGAATACATTTTCTAAATAAGGAAAGTACACAGCTGGAGAGACAAGTGTTCCTACGCTGCCCCAACCTTTTTGTTTCCTTCTCGGGTTGATACCGTCCACCTAGGGCTGTAAACGAACCTAACGAACACGAACAAGGTCATGTTCGTGTTCGTTCGTTAAGGAAATTAACAAGTTCGCAAACTGTTCACGAACGCATGCCGAACATAAGTTTATGCTCGTGTTCGTTCGTTAAGGAAATTCAGTTGTTCATGAACAGTTCGTGAACACTGGTCTCGAACACCATCGAATGCAAACAAATAAAAACAAACGCAAACGGACATTTAACTTGAAAATAAAAAATAAAAAAACATTGTTATCATTAAACATTTGATGTAAGTAGTTAAACACAACCATCAAATAATAAATCAAAACAAAAGAAGTCTACTACACCATCAAACGACGAATCAAGTTTAACTAAATTAGACATCATTATCCCCAAAAATGTCTTAAAATGTCCAAATTTTAGCTAACTTGGGAAAAAAATAGGGTTTTAAGTTTTCAATATGTTTAGATAAAAGCTTCATTATTTATTATTTTTTTAATATAATCAAACGAACGTAAACTAACGAACATGAACAAACGTAACCGAACATTCACGAACATTGTCGAACGAACGAGATCTGTGTTAGTGTTCATTCGCTAAGCTAACCGAACGAGATTCTGTGTTCGTGTTTGTTCGTTAAGCTAATCGAACGAACTTCCCACCAAACAGTTCACGAACTGTTCGCTGAATGTTTGGTTCATTTACAGCCGTACGCCCACCTCATTACCACACTTTTGCTCTCCCTAGTTTTCAACATTACATTTTATTTAAATAAAAAACAATCTAAAAAATTACAGTCATAAATGGGAACACGTGCTTTTTTTCCATAGGGTTTAAGAGTTGTTTTCTTTCGGGTTTGGTGTATGAATAAGAGGTCTTCCTGAATTCTGGCTGTTTCACTGAGTCACTGACGATTCAACGACCCCCATAACTGTTTTTTTGAAAGCATTATTTATGCACTTTGGTGAGATATACAGGCTTGACCTCCATGACACCAAAAACATCGGAATACTTGTGTGGTCACAAAATCTTTTTAATGGTAGCAAAGTTTGTTGAACTTGAAACCGTCATATTCAATGGGAAAAAATGTTCTTGTTTTTTAAAAAGTCGGGACGGAAAATCAATTTTCGAATCGTTACTTGCTATCGAAGGCGAGCTACCATTTTTCAGCTAAAGCTTAATAATCTTATGACGAAAATCGATATTGTTTATGTTAGTTTGTTCGATGATGAGATTGAGTTAGGTTGTGATGATATATAGTTTGCAAGGGCTTAGGGCCCTATGCAATATATTGTTTGGACAATTAGTGGTTACATATGTGGCATTGATGCTAAAGTTGTTATCACGATGTTTTAACAGATTTGGAAGCATGCAAGACTGCACAAATTAGGTTACTTTTTTATTAATACTAAGGTTAGTTTTTTTTAAACTTTCTTTATGTGAATTTTTACTATCTACAAATTAGGTCATTTATATTTATAACTAGTAACAACACCCACGCGCGTTGCGGCGCGGTATATCGTAAATATCGAATGGATTAATCCAAACGTTATATATTGCGTTAACCATATGAAAACACGCGTTTCAACGTATCTGATTAAACTCAATGTAACTTATATAAACATTGCAATTTGATCAAACATAAAGTAAATCAAATTTATACCGTACAATCATAACGTATTATATGTGACCTGAGTCATATATAGAAAATGTAACAGGTATAATGGAAAAGTTGACACGTATAAAAAAATGGAAAAAAGAAACCACAATTTGACTCCATTCGGTTCGAAACAAAATTTACAAAACATCACTTGACTTGTTTTCTAAAAAAGTTTACGTCGAAACATATATCAACGCAAATATATACCGAAACGTACATAAAAATACGTACGTAAAATATGTTTTTTTAAAACTAAAACGTATTATATTTGACCTGACTCGTTTCCATAAAAAAATTATGTCGACACGTAGAGCAAATCGAATTTATACCGGTACGTGCATAAAATATACACGTGAAAAAATGATTTTCTTAAATAAATGAGGTATAAAGGTAAACTTGAAATGAGTTATTAGTAAAAACCTTAATAGGTTAAATACGTTCGTAAATTGTGCCAAGGTAGTGCTAATGCCCAACCATTGCAAGCGAACACTAACATTAGAAGAGCTTCTAAAAGAAAAAGTAAAACATAACACCGAACAAAAAACATACGTAAAATCGTTGAACCACGCACGCCCATTGTGGTATGTTAATGCGAAACTATTAGACAAAAACGTAAATGTAGAAAAGAATAAGTAAGTCGATCTAAGATTCGCGTGTTGATACGAACTTTTCAAACGGAGAAATTTAGACGCATTGCGACTGGCCTATCAAATGGGAAAAAGCATGCGAAAAAACGTTGAATCCCACACGCATATTGTTGCGTGTTGACTCGCAAAATTTTGAACTAAACGTAAAACGAAAACTTTGCGAAAGATGAAAAGTATGAGGAGATCAAAGTTGAAAATAAAAAAATATTGGGGTTAAATTGAAAAGTTTAAAAGTTTTGGGGTAAAATTTAAAAAATCCAGAGAGGTTAAAATGTGTAAGATTAAAACAATTGGGTTGGAAGGGAAAAATGCAATTTTTTTTGAAAAACTCCCATAACATATGTTACAAGTATATAAAGCAAATTTATGTTTCTAATTTATAGTTTGAAAATATTAATACTAAGGTTACTTTTTTTTCAACTTTCTTATGTGAATTTTTACTAAATTTTCTTTATGTGAATTTTTACTAAATTGCATAATAATTAATAATATAGGATCAGATACATAGTTTCCTAAGGAGTTAATTACGTTTTCTGTCCCTATGGTTTGTCAAAAATCACAATTTCAATCCATTAGTTTAAAAATTACAAAAACAGTCCTTGTGGTTTCACTTTCGTAACTATTACAGTCCACCCACACTAACGTCATCCAGTTATTCCGTTAGTTTACTTGAAAAAACCATAATGCCCTTGTTATTAATATTAAAATTAAAATTAAAATAAATAAGGAGTTAGTTACGTTTTTCGTCCTTGTAGTTTGTTAAAAATAACCATTACAGTCCGTTAGTTCTAAAAAGTGCCAAAACAGTACATGTATCATTCATTTTACTTTTCACTCTCCAAATTTCTTCCGGCCACCTAATTTTACCCATCACAATCAATGTCAGTAGGAAAACTTGAGGCATACTGACGTCGATTGTGATGGAGAAAATTAGTTGGCCGGAAGAAATGAGGAGAATGAAAAGTAAAAGTGAAGGATACAGGTACTGTTTTGGCAATTTTTAAAACTAATGGACTGTAATGGTTATTTTTACCAAACCACAAGAACGAAAACGTAACTAACTCTTTATTTGTTTTAATTTTAATATTAACAATAGGGGCATTACGGTCATTTCAAGCAAACTATAGGGACTGTTTTTACAATTTTTAAACTAATGGACTGAAATATTGATTTTTGACAAACTACAGGGACGGAAAATGTAATTAACTCTTTCCTAAAAATAAGAAGTCATAAGAAGGGTATCAAACGAAAACGAACTCCGATTGACCTCATTCAAACGACATTGAAACAGTCTCATCAAACCCTACGATGTGAGATTTTAGGTTTTAGATGTTTCACTTGTATATTTTAGACATTTTGTTTACATCATTGAGTCTTTTTTATTTATCATTGTGTCTTTTCTATATGTGCGTCATTATGTGTTTTTTGTGACTCGTTGTGTCTTTTTTTTCTTTGATATTGTTACATTTTTTGACATTGTGCTGCCATTGTGACTTATTATAATAGCAACAAATGTATACTCTTACTCCCCGTACCACTGCTGCTTTTATGACTTATTATAACTAATTTAGACCAAATATGATTATTTTGTAAATTAAACACATCAGATGTTACAATTTCATTTTGCTAGGGTTTGTTCCATCAAATTTCGTTACTTTAACGTATTGAAAATTTAGTTAATCCAAATTTCAATTTCTTTAACGACTTTTAATTCTTCCAAAACGTTTAAAATTTACATGAACCAAGCGGTTCATGGGTATTGAGTCTGGTGCATATGTAATTATGAGGTAGACGATGAATAATACCTATGGTTTAGTGATATGGTGTTTGCGCTTATAAAAGTGGTGTGACCTCAAATCTTTGCAAGTGTAAGGTTATGTGCTATTATTTTTTGAACGGCTAATGTTACCTCCTTTACACCAATAATTCTAAAATTTTCTACCTTGCCTAGGTTATGTGCTATTAGGTGTAAAGAAATGAGGTTAAAAAAACCGATGATGAGTAATCAAGTCCATGTAATAGTATATAGTTCCAAGTCAAACTTCGTCCCAAATAAATGAGAGAGATGGATAGATAGGGAGAGACTAGAGTTGCAAGATACACAAATATTAATTACTTGAGAGATTAATTATACTATTATACATCCGTACTAATTACACATAAGCAATTTAGATATATATCTTGCTTCTCACTCCACATAACACACAAAGCTAAACTTTTTGAGACATACACACCATTTCAATAAAGTAAAACACATGCCCAAAAGTCAGGATTAAATCACGGGATGCCGATAATAGGGACAAAGGGAACATAATAGCTAGACGGTGCGAATCCCCATTCTTTCGGTAGCGGTAGATCAACGGTCTTCGACGACCTGATGTTCCTTCCGGTTGCATCATTATGAGCCCCACTTTTCCCATCATGGTTTTGTGACAAAGGGCAAGATATATAGAAACTCAATGGTTGAGATGTGGTGTAGGAGTCAGTCTCTTGGACCTTTTTGATGCTAGTGACCATGCTATTTCTTCAAATGTAGAGTTGTTTGGGTCCACCCAATATCTTGGCTTGACAATTGCTTGATGGTAGTTGTGTTTCATAGACACCATGCTCATTGGTTGTAGCCATTGTAGGAATCCGTTCGCATAAAATAAATAAAAAACTTTTATAAATTCGAATTACAATACAGAAATAAATAAAGCTGTAAATTACAATACTTTTACAACTGAAATAATCGAAATACAAGAACAAAATTCAAACAGAAAAGTAAGTTCTTGGCTGAGGATCGTGTTAGACACGGGTCCCTTAAAACAAATTTCGAGTCTACCAGGAGAACTCGTTTGTTTCCAGGATACAACAGCCCAAGCAGTTGCACTGCCGGAGATGACAACAACCCGAAGGTGTACCTTGCTGCAATAAAGGAGAAGAAGAAAATTTCTGTAGAGAATTCGATGGTGTTCAAGGTGTGTCTTCTGGTGTTGAGGTGATGCTGTATTTATACTGCATCTGGGTTGAAACAGTCAAAAAGATTTAACTCAACGAATTAAATTTCATTAAACGTCTTTAATGCACTTTAATTCGTCAGTTACATTCCTGGTCAAGACCCTTGACTCGTCTGTTTCAACTGCTGAAGTGTAACTGATCTGTCATTAACTCTGGAAGTAGTAGGTCGTGCGCGCGTGCCTCCATTCGCTAGCCAGCTGGTGCGCGCGCCAGCATGGCTCACATCCCTACGCTAGGTTACTGGTGCGCAACCCCTTGCGCGAGCATCCTTGCTCCACAGTCCTATTTCATGTGCGCCAGTATGGCTCACATCCTTGCGCGAGCCTACTGGTGCGCCAGCCTTTGCCCCCGCACGCCACGTCACCAGGGAACCCATCTGGTCACGCCACACAGTCGCGCCATATTGGTTCACTTTGGTGTGCTGCGCGCGCACGTCAGGCATCTGCGGTGCAACCTGGACTGCCTGCACCATGCGCCACTACCTGTGTATGTAATATCCGTCAAAAAAACGGATTTACCAAACCCGCTCCGTTTATCAACCAAACAGTCAGTCAAAAATTTCGTTGCGAATTAAATGCCCAAAATAATTTCAAACGATACATAATCAATTATTATACGGGAATATATAATTAGTTTTTGAAAAACTGTTAAAAAAACGCAAAATAAAAATAAAATACCTCTGCCGGGTTTCGAACCCGGGTCAGTGAGCGGTCCGGAAACAAACTTAACACATAACACTGAACCACTGCGCCACGGATGTTGTTTGTTAAATATTAGAACTATTTAATTGATATCATGACGTTACGAATTCAAAACCGGCGCCTAAAAGTTCAGTCGTCGGAATCCCGGTAATCTCGCGAGCTTTTAACGATGTTTTCAGTTATAACGTAAACTATTATTAGGACATCGGTTATAACCGATGTTTGAGTCCGCGACCAAAGTCATAACCGCCGGAGTTTTTCTAACAGACGAATCCAGTCGGAAATCAGACCAAATACATCTCGATTTTCCCTATAAATTCACCCACAACCCATTGCAAACCTTTTCGCTCAAAACCACACCTTTTCTCGGCGTAATTCCACTCGCCGGAATTTCTCTGCTCATCGCCGGAAAACCGGTTTCCTCAATTCCGAGCCTTATTGAACCTCCTAAACTTATACCGAAGTTACCCACATATTTTGTAAACTTTCTGGAGACTCGCTGCTGCAAGACACACGTCGCCGGAGGTGATTGCTGTCGCCGGAGTTTCTGCCGGAAAACAGAGGGTCCAGTCGGTATACCTCTTCGCTTATTTTCCTTTTCTTTTCACCTTTATCTCACCATAATAAACTGGAAAACACTAAAGAACATGTTTTAAAAACCTCGAACCAGTCTGTTGTCGAGCCTACTTAAAACTCATCGAAGAAGATGAAGTTCGGTATCTTATAAGTATAATTAAAATCAACTTATTAATCGGGTTAGACACACAGTCCAGCGGTGGACTGTGTGCACATAAAACGCAAACGTCTCGAGTTCGAATCACGTTTCACACACGTCGCCTTAATAAAAATGATTTTTTTGATTAACCGAATCGGAGTCGCCACAGGTATATGTTAAGTATATTGATAATCGGAATAATAACCAAGTTAGACACACAGTCCAGCGGTGGACTGTGTGTATGTTTAAATCGCACGTCACGAGTTCGAGTCCGGTCTTCTGCATCGACCCGGACGATTATTAACCTTTTTAAATAAAGTCAGAAATGAAAACAAATAACTTGTATTTAAGTATAATAAAAATTGGATTATATAACATGTTAAACACACAGTCCAGCGGTGGACTGTGTGTTAGTTTAAGCCACAGGTCCCGGGTTCGAGACCTGTGGAGCGCATCGCCAGAATAGATTAAACTGTTTTTAAAATAAAATGATTTTCGGTTTAAACTAATTAATATATATATATATAATTAAAATCAGATATATAACGGGTTAGACACGTTGCTCAGTTGGTAGAGCTGCGTGCACGCGTACGGGAGGTCTCGGGTTCGAGCCTCACTCAGCGCACTTGTATTCCGATTTGAACCGGTCAACGGTCAGGTCAACGGTCAACGGTCAGGTCAACGGTCAGAAAAAAAATAAATTTTTTTATTTATTTTTATTTAATTATTTTAATTAAAAATCAATTAAAAATACTTAAAAATAACATTTTTAAGGTTAGAAAATAGCCTCAAACTCACAAAAATACACCCAACAATCCTACTAAAATAGATTAATAAAATCCGTTTACTTACCAAACCATAATGCGATTTATCTAGGTTAAACTCACTCGTGGTTAAAACCATTTCGCGTGCATTCAACATCATCAACCGAACGCACCCACTGTGAGTGAATCTTACAACTCCCCCTTTTAAATTACACGTTTTGGGGTGTGTCATGTGTTATGAAAATAATTAACTTATTTATTTAAACTTGTGCCATACCACATCATGACCTAAACTTAGATTGTTTATACTGTGGTGATTACTTATTTCCTTTTGTCAAATTATATGAAACTCAATCATTAGGCCCCTCAGTTCCTCGTGAGAGACGAGTTGAGCATCGCTTGCCTCTAAATGTTCCATTTTTGTTCATGTGTGTATCATTGAGTTTATATTATTTGTAGTTGTGTCATTCATATTATCATGTTTATGCAATTCATTCAATAGGCCCCTCAGTTCCTCGTGAGAGACGAGTTGAGCATCGCGTGCCTCTAATTGTTCCATTATTGTTCATGTGTGTTTCATTTAATATCTTATGATTGTTGATTAAGTTTACATCTATTTTTACTCATGTTTGGTTGTGCACATATTTCATAATCAATTTAAATAAATTTGTTCAAATGTTTTCCATAGGATTCACTCGCCAACATTATGTTGATCCAAAAACCCTTTAACACATGATACAGGTGAACAGGTTGAAGCAAGGAAAACATAGGATATGCCTTAGAAGAGAACAAAGAAGTTTAGATTGTTAGTTAGATCATGTTGTAACATTTATTGTAAATTTCCATTAAATTGTATTAATGAATATGAAACGCATAATAAATGTCATGAGCTTTGATGATAACCCAATCATGCCCCGATCACCTTTTCCGCTGCGGGTCGGGGTGTGACAGATTGGTATCAGAGCCATGACTATAGGGATATAGGATAGGTTATTAGACCCTTAGAGCCTATACTATAGTCTGCCTAAATTTTAATTGATTAGGTGGTTACATACAAACTTGTGATATTTATTTGTTTCATATTTGTTTACATTTCAGTCAAACATACATGCTTATATACATATTCATTATACATATATACATATTCATTATACATATATCGATGTTCATGTATTCAATTTATTTTCATACTCTCATTATCCAAAGATTTTGTGCAATTTTCAAATCTCATCAAAGTAAGTTCTGCGACGGGCATGTAGTAACTGGAAGGGTACAAGTACCGGTAGTCGGAACGTCCTGTCTAGGCTGGCATTCGTATAAATCCAATATAACGGACCAGTTTGCCTACCTGGGGACCAACGATGAGAGTACGAAGGACCTATTAGGCCAAAGCATGCCACACCAAACGTCGTTCGAACTAACCCTACTTTGAGTTGTCACCGTGTCTACACCTGGACACATTCCGAATATCACACGTTGTATACATATTTCTCGATTTTCTCCGGGTTTTTGTGTACGCAACCTGGCAAACCTGTGCGAACCATATGAAAAACCGGTATTCATGGGGGCCCACATGATTACACAGGTAAAGTATGGCGGCATGTAGGGCCTAACAGCGAGCAAAACCCAAGACATCCTATGGATGTAGTAGATTCATCTATTTATAATTATTTTATGAATGTTCATTCCTAATGCGACCCATGAACCCAAAAGCATCCAACTCATACTCTTGTCATGTATTCCTTGTAGATGTCTTCTAACCTCGCCCGTAGGAAGACGAGAGCAAGAAAAGCCCGCGAGCGCATGGCTGCCTTAATCGCTCAACAAATGGCTGCCGTAATACCCAACATTGTAATCCAAGTTCAACAAGCACTTACTGTTAATCTTGTCAATCAAGCAAACCAAAACATTTTCAACTCTTCCCCAAATACCACTAAATGCACCTACAAGCATTTCAAATCATGTGACCCTCCGAAATACAAAGGGACTGAAGGCGTCACCGCTCTCCTCCATTGGTTTGAAGAAATGGAGAACACATTTTTAAATTGCGATTGCCCTGACGATCGCAAAGTGCGATATGCTACCGGTCGATTATATGGGATAGCACTTACTTGGTGGAACACAGAGAAGGCCAAACGAGGTGTGGAAGATGCTATGTCCTTAACTTGGAACGAATTGAAGGAAATCATGACCAGACGATTTTGCCCAAGGAGCGAAATCAAGAAGTTAGAAGATGAATTTTACTCATTGAAGCAAGTGGAAGGAGACCACATCACCTACAACAAAAGATTCCTCGAGTTACATCAAATGGTTCCCAACATGTTCACTCCCCTCTACCGTTTGATCGAGCACTACATTCGTGGTCTTCCGTCAAAGATTCAAGACCCTGTAATAAGTGCCAAGCCTGCAACTTTGGAAGCAGCAATGGAGCTAGCAACAGAGCTCACCGAGAACCGAATCCGAAACAAAGACTTCAAGGAGGAGAAGAAGAAGGATAAAGAATCGACTGAAACCTCCGACTCCATTCAAACTGAATCCCCTTCTCAACCCAATCCTAAGAGAAGAAGAGTCGGGCGACTTTTCGCTGCTACCCAACGAAATCCACCAGTTTTACACGCCATACCCATCCGAGCTATCCCAATCACCCAAGTGGCACCCAACTCAGCTTACCCAGATAAGAAACCATATCTTGGACCTCACCCTCGATGCAACAACTGTTTTTATCACCATCCCCATACCCTACCTTGTCGTCTATGTGCAACTTGTGGACGCTATGGTCATTTGAGCAATGTTTGTCGCACCTTTCAAAACCAAACCTTTTCCCCTACTCAAAACATGGCCCAAACTTATCACCAACCCCAATACCCCATGTTCCCATATGCGCGAGCTTGTTTCAATTGTGGCGACCCTACCCACTTTAGAAACACATGCCCTCAATTGGTTAACGTTATCAACATTCAAGCCCAATCAAACCCAGTTAACCAAGTAAACCAAGAAAACCCAACCACTATGCCACCAGCAATAGGAAGAGTCTTCAATATCAACGCCAATCCTGTCGAAGATAATGACGGCCCAAACGAAGATACTCAACTAGTCCTCTTCGCCGAAGATCCAGATTCAACTCCTATCGTTTAGTTTTATGTTTTTCTTTATCACATAGAACCAAACATAACTTAAGGATAAAGCCAATGAAACTTTGATGAGAATACGGTGGATACGCCGATGGTACTTCCTATATATAAGTATTCTTGTCAAAGGATCAGAAGCATTATCTGGCGGTTATGAGAGGTTCCATGTGTAGACTATTAGGGTAATTATTGTATATTGTTTTCAGTATATGCTTTTGCCGAGGCCGCAGCTCCCCATCCATGAAGTTGAGTTGGATCCCCATTTTATTATGCGGTTGATCTTGGCGTGCCCGCACGATGTTTGAGCCTTGATCGGTCATTTCATTTTCTATTTCAATACATGCAATACGATCGGCTCCGTTTGATTGAGCCTTGATCGGTCATTTCATTTTCTATTTCAATACATGCAATACGATCGGCTCCGTTTGATTGAGCCTTGATCGGTCATTTCATTTTACATTTCAATATATGCAATACGTTCGGCTCCGTTTGATTGAGCCTTGAGCGCACAGTTCAATTTACATTTCCAGTTCATGCAATACGTTCGGCTCCGTTTGATTGAGCCTTGAGCGCACAGACAATTTCATTATCAGTATCTTGTGGTTGTGGTGTTTGTAGTAGTGTCGCATCGAACTAACCATAACTTGCGGATAAAGTCAATGAAAATTTGACAAGGATACGGTGGATACGCCGCTGGTACTTCCTATATATAAGTATTCTTGTCAAATGATCGGAGGCATTATCAGGCGGTTATGAGAGGTTCCATGCATAGGCTGTTGTGTGATTGTTGCTTAGATTAAGTTGTTCATTTTCAGTACATTCAATACGTTCGGCTCCGTTTGATTGAGCCTTGAGCGCACAGTTCAATTTACATTTCCAGTTCATGCAATACGTTCGGCTCCGTTTGATTGAGCCTTGAGCGCACAGACAATTTCATTATCAGTATCTTGTGGTTGTTGTGTTTGTAGTAGAGTCGCATAGAACTAATCATAACTTGCGGATAAAGTCAATGAAAATTTGACAAGAATATGGTGGATACGCCGCTGGTACTTCCTATATATAAGTATTCTTGTCAAATGATCGGAGGCATTATCAGGCGGTTATGAGAGGTTCCATGCATAGGCTGTTTGTGTGATTGTTGTTTAGATCAAGTGGTTCATTTTCAGTACATGCAATACGATCGGCTCCGTTTGATTGAGCCTTGATCGCATAGATATATTTCATTTCAGTAATTTATGTTTGTTGTATTGGTTGTAGAGTTATAGGACTAATCATAATTCACTGATAAAACCAATGAAAATTTGACAAGAATATGGTGGATACGCTGCTGGTACTTCCTATATATAAGTATTCTTGTCAAAGGATCAGAGGCATTATCGGACGGTTATGAGAAGTTCTATGTAGGATTTATCAGTTTCTTGGTAACTAATCATAACTTGTGGATAAAACTAATGAAAATTTGGCAAGGATATGGTGGATACGCCGCTGGTACTTCCTATATATAAGTATTCTTGCCAAAGGATCAGAGGCATTATCAGGCGGTTATGAGAAGTTCCATGTAGGATTTAGTATTGCCTTGGTTGGAATTTGTGTTACATTTATATCATCATGCTATTTAAAGAGATTGGATTGTGTTCCATTTCTACATAAACTAACCTCTCCATCATAACAAACGAGAGAGGAACTTCCACCATTCAAACATATATGCAATCAGAATGTGGATTCAAATATTTGCTGTTGTGTTTATTCATGTTCGAATATTTGCTGTTGTGTTTATTTATGTTCAAATATCAGCTGTTGTGTTTTTATTTATGTTCCATGTAGGTTGTAGTGTTAGAAGTATTGCCTTAGGATATAACCATACTTTCCCAAATGTATCTAAACTCTTATGCATGATATCATTTTTAGCGAATCATTCCTGCTTATCAATACTTATACAGTAGGCAACAAAAAGCGATTCCTGTAATAGGGTACTTAACCCTTACAAGGAACGTTACCCGCCTCGAACAGAAAACTTAAACCCTTACTTTTTTTCTAAAGCAAGCAACTGTCAAACTAAACACCATCATTCTTTTTGTCAAATATATCACAATTTAAATTTCGGGACGAAATTTCTAAAAAGCAGGGGATACTGTAACATCCGTCAAAAAACGGATTTACCAAACCCGCTCCGTTTATCAACCGAACAGTCAGTCAAAAATTTCGTTGCGAATTAAATGCCCAAAATAATTTTAAACGATACATAATCAATTATTATACGGGAATATATAATTAGTTTTTGAAAAAATGTTAAAAACGCAAAATAAAAATAAAATACCTCTGCCGGGTTTCGAACCCGGGTCAGTGAGCGGTCCGGAAACAAACTTAACACATAACACTGAACCACTGCGCCACGGATGTTGTTTGTTAAATATTAGAAGTATTTAATTGATATCATGACGTTACGAATTCAAAACCGGCGCCCAAAAGTTCAGTCGTCGGAATCCCGGTAATCTCGCGAGCTTTTAACGATGTTTTCAGTTATAACGTAAACTATTATTAGGACATCGGTTATAACCGATGTTTGAGTCCGCGACCAAAGTCATAACCGCCGGAGTTTTTCTAACCGACGAATCCAGTCGGAAATCAGACCAAATACATCTCGATTTTCCCTATAAATTCACCCACAACCCATTGCAAACCTTTTCGCTCAAAACCACACCTTTTCTCGGCGTAATTCCACTCGCCGGAATTTCTCTGCTCATCGTCGGAAAACCGGTTTCCTCAATTCCGAGCCTTATTGAACCTCCTAAACTTATACCGAAGTTACCCACATATTTTGTAAACTTTCTGGAGACTCGCTGCTGCAAGACACACGTCGCCGGAGGTGATTGCTGTCACCGGAGTTTCTGCCGGAAAACAGAGGGTCCAGTCGGTATACCTCTTCGCTTATTTTCCTTTTCTTTTCACCTTTATCTCACCATAATAAACTGGAAAACACTAAAGAACATGTTTTAAAAACCTCGAACCTGTCTGTTGTCGAGCCTGCTTAAAACTCATCGAAGAAGATGAAGTTCGGTATCTTATAAGTATAATTAAAATCAACTTATTAATCTGGTTAGACACACAGTCCAGCGGTGGACTGTGTGCACATAAAACGCAAACGTCTCGAGTTCGAATCCCGTTTCACACACGTCGCCTTAATAAAAATGAATTTTTTGATTAACCGAATCGGAGTCGCCACAGGTATATGTTAAGTATATTGATAATCGGAATAATAACCAAGTTAGACACACAGTCCAGCGGTGGACTGTGTGTATGTTTAAATCGCACGTCACGAGTTCGAGTCCGGTCTTCTGCATCGACCCGGACGATTATTAACCTTTTTAAATAAAGTCAGAAATGAAAACAAATAACTTGTATTTAAGTATAATAAAAATTGGATTATATAACATGTTAAACACACAGTCCAGCGGTGGACTGTGTGTTAGTTTAAGCCACAGGTCCCGGGTTCGAGACCTGTGGAGCGCATCGCCAGAATAGATTAAACTGTTTTTAAAATAAAATGATTTTCGGTTTAAACTAATTAATATATATATATAATTAAAATCAGATATATAACGGGTTAGACACGTTGCTCAGTTGGTAGAGCTGCGTGCACGCGTACGGGAGGTCTCGGGTTCGAGCCTCACTCAGCGCACTTGTATTCCGATTCGAACCGGTCAACGGTCAGGTCAACGGTCAACGGTCAGAAAAAAATAAATTTTTTTATTTATTTTTATTTAATTATTTTAATTAAAAATCAATTAAAAATACTTAAAAATAACATTTTTAAGGTTAGAAAATAGCCTCAAACTCACAAAAATACACCCAACAATCCTACTAAAATAGATTAATAAAATCCGTTTACTTACCAAACCATAATGCGATTTATCTAGGTTAAACTCACTCGTGGTTAAAACCATTTCGCGTGCATTCAACATCATCAACCGAACGCACCCACTGTGAGTGAATCTTACAACTCCCCCTTTTAAATTACACGTTTCGGGGTGTGTCATGTGTTATGAAAATAATTAACTTATTTATTTAAACTTGTGCCATACCACATCATGACCTAAACTTAGATTGTTTATACTGTGGTGATTACTTATTTCCTTTTGTCAAATTATATGAAACTCAATCATTAGGCCCCTCAGTTCCTCGTGAGAGACGAGTTGAGCATCGCGTGCCTCTAAATGTTCCATTTTTGTTCATGTGTGTATCATTGAGTTTATATTATTTGTAGTTGTGTCATTCATATTATCATGTTTATGCAATTCATTCAATAGGCCCCTCAGTTCCTCGTGAGAGACGAGTTGAGCATCGCGTGCCTCTAATTGTTCCATTATTGTTCATGTGTGTTTCATTTAATATCTTATGATTGTTGATTAAGTTTACATCTATTTTTACTCATGTTTGGTTGTGCACATATTTCATAATCAATTTAAATAAATTTGTTCAAATGTTTTCCATAGGATTCACTCGCCAACATTATGTTGATCCAAAAACCCTTTTACACATGATACAGGTGAACAGGTTGAAGCAAGGAAAACATAGGATATGCCTTAGAAGAGAACAAAGAAGTTTAGATTGTTAGTTAGATCATGTTGTAACATTTATTGTAAATTTCCATTAAATTGTATTAATGAATATGAAACGCATAATAAATGTCATGAGCTTTGATGATAACCCAATCATGCCCCGATCACCTTTTCCGCTGCGGGTCGGGGTGTGACAGTGTACCTGCGCGCCCCTTTGCCACGTTGCCTTCTCGGGTCTGCGCCACCTGGTCCTTGCAGCCTTTGCTGAGCCACGCGCGCGCGGTAAAAAATACAAAGGCGGCTCGCGGCGTTGCGAGCGTGCAAAGTGCGCCATTAAAGTGCCACATTGCGCCCATCGCCCATGCCACACGCGCGCGCGTGTGCGAGTGCGAGTTAGGGTGCTCCGCACCCTTCGCGAGTACACTTAGTGTGTGCTTCCATGAAACAATAAGGAAGGAGTGTTCCCACTTAAATACCCATTAAGTTTCATCACTCCTCCTATGTGGGACAAGATGCTACTTTTCCATTTATTTCAGCATTTAATGTTTCAACCACCAAACTTTGGGCATCGATATCTCATTCATCTTAGCTCCGTTTTGGACGTGGTTTAGTTTGTTGCGAAGCTCTTCCAACATAGAACACAAACCCGAAAATAAGTATCTATATAAACCTCAGTTTATAATATTTATTTATCGTCCAAAATTAGGAAATACCCATATCCTATATTTGTGAAAAATGCTATTTTCACTAAATTTCAACAATCCCCCACATGAATGAAAATCCATCTTTCCCCTTTCAAGTTTCAAACGATATAAATTCAACAGTCAAGTATTGCAAGATAGGTAGGCGTAACCTTTGAACCCTCTTTGTGAAGCATACTTAGCCTCCTAGGGTCTTGTAGACGCGATGTCTTTGAACAATCCCCCATTTATGTAGGCGACAATGTACATTCACACAATACTCTCCCTAGTTTTGTCATCTCCTCATGGTTGTGTCCGTTCATGGTCATGGAACACTTTCCTGGTTCTGCGAGAGCTCTAGGATTTGCGCCTCCCCACAAATCCATTCGAAGCGACCCCACTTCTCTCTAACATAGGTGATTCGTCGAATCATTCAAAGCAACATGGTTAATTTGATTTCCTCAAATCCTTAACCTCAACATGCTTAACCTTACTTCATGTCACTGATTGGAATGGACTAGGAAGTATATAACTCCCTTTATGAATCTTTTGGGGCACCCCCCACAGTGACTCCCTTTGGGTTTATGATTAAGTTTGCCTATTGAACCTAGATCTTGGGATCTCCAGTCAACTAGGTTAGGTTTCCCTCATATTCCCTTCATCCATGGGCTTTAGTCCCATTCCTCTTTACGTTGTATAAACTAAATCTTTGCTTAAGCCTTTCGTTAACGGGTCCGCAATATTCTCTTTTGACTTCACATAGTCAACCGAGATAATACCCGTTGAGATTAGTTGACGTACTGTGCTGTGCCTACGTTGAATGTGCCTTGATCTGCCATTGTACATAGAGCTTTGTGCTCTCACAAGCGCTGATGTATTGTCACAATGTATGCTAATCGCCGTCAACGACTTTGGCCATCTTATCTTCCACAAATTGACGTAGCCACTCCGCCTCTTCACCGCTTTTATCTAAAGCGACGAATTCGGATTCCATCGTGGATCTAGCTATAACTGTTTGCTTGGACGACTTCCAAGCTATAGCTGCTCCTGCAAGTGTAAACACATATCCACTTGTCGATCTATGATCCTTTATATCCGAAATCCAGTTCGCATCAGTGTATCCTTCAATCACTACTGGATGACGGGTATAATATAATCCGTAATCTCTCGTGTATCTTATGTATCTTAGCACCCGTGTGATAGCTTTCCAATGATCATCATTTGGTTTACTAGTGTATCTATTTAGCCTGCTTACTACATATGCTAAGTCGGGTCTAGTACATGTCATTAGATACATGAGACTACCAATGATCCTTGAGTACTCTAACTGAGCAACTCCTTCGCCTCTATTTTTCCTTAGACGTTGAGTATTATCAATCGGAGTTCGAGCTATACTCGTATCTTCTGAATTGAATTTCCCAAGGATCTTGTCCACGTAGTGAGTTTGACTTAAGATAAGACCATCTTGCGTTCTAGTGATTTTTACACCAAGAATCACATCCGCTAAGCCCATGTCTTTCATGTCAAACCTCGCTTTCAACATGTCTTTAGTTGAGTTGATCATATGATCGTTACTCCCAATGATAAGCATATCATCCACATAAAGACATAAAATCACATAACCTCTTGGTGTGTCTTTACAGTAAACACATTTGTCGCACTCATTTATTTTGAAACCATTGTCAATCATGACATGATCAAACTTTTGGTGCCATTGTTTTGGAGCTTGCTTCAAGCCGTACAAAGACTTGACCAATTTACATACTTTTCCCTCTTTTCCTGGGGCGGAAAAACCCTCGGGTTGTTCCATGTAAATCTCTTCTTCTAAATCGTCGTTTAGAAATGCGGTTTTTACATCCATTTGGTGAACTTCCAAATTTCTTAAAGCCGCAATTGCAAGAACAAATCTTATAGAGGTTATTCGTGTCACAGGTGAGTAAGTATCAAAGTAATCTAGACCTTGTTTTTGTCTAAACCCTTTTATTACTAGCCTCGCCTTGTATTTATCAATACTTCCATCAGCTTTCATCTTCCTTTTGAATATCCAACGATATCCAAGTGGTTTACAACCAGGTGGAAGATCTACTAACTCCCAAGTATGATTTTGCAATATAGAATCAATTTCATTTTTAATTGCTTCTTTCCATTGAGGTCCTTCCGCGGAAGAAACCGATTCGCGATAGGTATTGGGCTCACCCTCAACCATATAGCTCATGAAGTATGACCCAAATGATTTTGCAATCCTTGGCCGTTTACTTCGTCTAAGGTCACCTTGGTCGACCTCTGGTCGATCATGTGTTTCATCTAACCATGTAGATGAACTTGGATCTGCTTCATCAACCATTGTTGGTGAGGTTTCATGTGGTTCTCCTAGCATAGGAAACACATTTTCAAAGTAAGAGACGATGTTAGGATTTGCCTCCATGATAGTGTTTACGTGGACATCGGGATTCTTGGACTCGTGTACAAGAAAACGATGTGCACTACTTTGATGTGCATATCCTATGAATACACAATCAACGGTTTTGGGTCCTATCCTAAGAGTCTTAGGAGGTGGTACAATCACCTTTGCTACGCACCCCCACACTTTCAAGTATTTGTACGAAGGCTTCCTTTTTCTCCATAACTCATATGGAGTTTCGTCCCTATTTTTAAGTGGTATCTTGTTCAAAAGATAATTCGCTGAGAGAATCGCGTCCCCCCACATTTCTCGGTTCACACCCGGATTGATCAACATGGCGTTCATCATTTCTTTTAATGTACGGTTCTTACGTTCCGCAACGCCATTTGATTGTGGAGAATAAGGAGGTGTACTCTCATGTACAATGCCACTTTTGTGCATAAATCCGCAAAAGACATATTCACCTCCTCGGTCGCTTCTAACCGCTTTTATCTTCTTTTTAAGTTGATTCTCAACTTCGTTTTTGTACAAGATAAACTTTTCTATTGCTTCATCTTTACTTTTAAGTAAATATACATAGCAATATTTAGTACAATCATCAATAAACGTGATAAAGTACTTATTTCCTCCACGTGTGGGAACCGCTTTTAAATCACACACATCGGTATGAATTAAATCAAGGGGTTCGGTTATTATTTCAACCGATTTTAACGATGATCTTGTAAGTTTGGATTCTACACATGTTTCGCATTTGTAATCGGAATCAATATGGAATGTTGGTATCATATTTAATTTAATTAAACGCCGTAATGAATTAAAATTTACATGTCCTAATCTACCATGCCAAACATTTGAAGACTCAATCATGTAAGTAGAAGTAGAAATTCCATTCATGTTTTTCTTGGTGTTAACCACCGTTACATTCATTTTGAACATACCATTAAGGGCATAGCCCTTTCCAACATACATTCCACGTCTAGATAAAACAAATTTTTCCGATTCAAACACTAGACGAAAACCAAACTTGTTGAGCATCCAACCCGATACGAGATTCTTCCGTATATCCGGGACATAGAGGACTTTGCTCAACGTGAGTTCCTTGCCAGAAGTCATCTTCAAGATCACTGTGCCTTCACCCTTGATGTCGGCGGTAGCTTTATTTCCCATATAAAGCTTTTCTTCACCCGTTGCTTCCTTGAATGTTGAGAAAAGAGCCTTATCTCCACAAACATGGCTTGCACCCGTGTCAACGAACCATCCTGGTGGGTTGGCGCCCACCACTTTGACTTCTTCAATCATAGCCGCTTCCTCGGTTATCATTGCAATTAGAGGCATACCATCCTCATCAACCATATGCGCACGCTCACGCTTAGGTTTCTTGCATTCGTTAGCACGATGCCCCGTCTCGTTACAATTGTAACAAGTACCTTGGAAAGGCGCAGACTTCTTTTTCACAGCCTCCTTTCTTGGTCCAAGGTTGTTAACTTTTGCTTTCCCCTTGTCCTTTTTTGTTAGTTTACCCCTTTTGCCTTTGGAGGAATCCCTTACTTCCACCATGTTTGCTTTAGCCGCAGCTTGCGCAATGGTACCTTTTAGAGCGACCTTGTTGTCCTCTTCGATTCGAAGACGGACCACAAGTTCCTCCACCGTCATTTCCTTTCGTTTATGTTTTAGGTAGTTTTTGAATTCAACCCACGAATGAGGCAATTTTTCAATTATTGCTGCCACTTGAAATGTCTCGCTAAGAACCATGCCCTCAGCGTGGATGTCATGAAGTATAATATGCAACTCTTGGACTTGGTTCATAACAGTCTTGTTATCAACCATTTTATAGTCCAAGAAACGGGCGACAACAAATTTCTTTGTTCCCGCATCCTCCGTTTTGTACTTTTTGTCCAAGAGATCCCATAATTCTTTGGAAGTCTTGACATTGTAGTACACATTATACAATGCATCCGAAAGGCCATTAAGCACATAGCCTCGACATATGAAATCCGGATGCTTCCAAGCATCAACCGCGCACTGAGCTTGAGCGTCGGTCTCCCCTTCCGCAGGTTGGGGAGCGGTTTCAGTCAAGAACCTCGCAAGGTTCATGGTGGTCAAGTAGAAGAACATCTTCTGTTGCCACCTCTTGAAGTGGAGACCCGAGAACTTCTCAGGTCGTTCAGCATGGTTTGCCACTGTGGTCGCTCCCACAGTGTTGGCAGGTGTTCCAACGACAAGGTTGTTAACATTCGTGTTCACGTTGGTATTGTTTTCACTCGACATTCTGAAAAGTAAAATTAAAATTTTAGTCCGAAATTCTGTTTTAAACCAATAAAAACAGAAGTAAACTCTTAATTTTAATTTACCACGAATTTACCGTTTGGCTTCTAAGTCCAACTTTGAAGACCAAAACAGAAAAACTCTTATAATTTTTAGAGCACACTTACTATTTGGCTTCTAAGTCCAACTTTGAAGACCAAAACAGAAAATTTTTAAAGTAATTTTAAGAACGAAACGAAGTAATCCGAATTTTCCACCAAAGTCGCTCATTTGAAGATGAAAACCGGAAAAAAATATGTTTTTAAAAACACAAACTGCCAAAACAGAATGGTTTTGATTCTACACGAACGGTGTTTTTAAAAATTTGTTTTAAGATTTTAGGAATCCGTTCGCATAAAATAAATGAAAAACTTTTATAAATTCGAATTACAATACATAAATAAATAAAGCTGTAAATTACAATACTTTTACAACTGAAATAATCGAAATACAAGAACAAAATTCAAACAGAAAAGTAAGTTCTTGGCTGAGGATCGTGTTAGACACGGGTCGCTTAAAACAAATTTCGAGTCTCCCAGGAGAACTCGTTTGTTTCCAGGATACAACAGCCCAAGCAGTTGTACTACCGGAGATGACAACAAACCGAAGGTGTACCTTGCTGCAAGAAAGGAGAAGAAGAAAATTTCTGTAGAGAATTCGATGGTGTTCAAGGTGTGTCTTCTGGTGTTGAGGTGATGCTGTATTTATACTGCATCTGGGTTGAAACAGTCAAAAAGATTTAACTCAACGAATTAAATTTCATTAAACGTCTTTAATGCACTTTAATTCATCAGTTACATTCCTGGTCAAGACCCTTGACTCGTCTGTTTCAACTGCTGAAGTGTAACTGATCTGTCATTAACTCTGGAAGCAGTAGGTCGCACGCGCGCGCCTCCATACGCTAGCCTGCTGGTGCGCGCGCCAGTGTGGCTCACATCCCTGCGCTAGGTTACTGGTGCGCAACCCCTTGCGCGAGCATCCTTGCTCCACAGTCCTATTGTGCGTGCGCCAGTATGGCTCACATTCTTGTGCGAGCCTACTTGTGTTCCAGCCCTTGCGCGCGCATCCTTGCTCCACAGTCCTATTGCATGTGCGCCAGTATGGCTCACATCCTTGCGCGAGCCTACTGGTGCGCCAGCCCTTGCCCGCGCACGCCACGTCACCAGGGAACCCATCTGGTCACGCCACACAGTCGCGCCATACTGGTTCACTTTGGTGTGCTGCGCGCGCGCACGTCAGGCATCTGCGGCGCAACTTGGACTGCCTGCACCATGCGCCACTACCTGTGTACCTGCGCGCCCCTTTGCCATGTTGCCTTCTAGGGTCTGCGCCACCTAGTCCTTGCAGCCTTTGCTGAGCCACGCGCGCGCGGTAAAAAATAAAAGGCGGCTCGCGACGTTGCGAGCGTGCAAAGTGCGCCATCAAAGCGCCCATCGCCCACGCGCGCGAGTGCGAGTGCAAATGAGGGTGCTCTGCACCCTTTGCGAGTACACTTAGTGTGTGCTTCCATGAAACAATAAAGAAGGAGTGTTCCCACTTAAATACCCATTTAAGTTTCATCACTCCTCCTATGTGGGACAAGATGCTACTTTTCCATTTATTTCAGCATTTAATGTTTCAACCACCAAACTTTGAGCATCGATATCTCATTCATCTTAGCTCCGTTTTGGACGTGGTTTAGTTTGTTGCGAAGCTCTTCCAACATAGAACACAAACCCGGAAATAAATATCTTTATAAACCTCAGTTTATGATATTTATTTATCGTCCAAAATTAGGAAATACCCATTTCCTATATTTGTGAAAAATGTTATTTTCACTAAATTTCCAACAGCCATGACTAAGTTCTTCACTTGGTTACACTTGACTAGTATCTTTATGCCTGTGGGAAAGTTAAGTAAGTGGTGAGAAGTGTGCTTTAGTACTATCTTGTACGTGCGTAACTTTTTTGTTAGTGGTCATCATAAGCTTCTTTTGTCAACAGACTACAACTAAAAGGTTCGAATCATGTTTTTATTAGAAAGACTTGATTTTTATACATATGAATCCCACAAATTCTTATAGTCAGAGGGTCAGTGGACTCTCTTAACCCCCTGATTCAACAACTACTTGTACATTATACATTATGCATATTGACTTGTAGTTCTAGACATGTAAACATGCTTAATTTTCAAGATATATCAAAATACGAACAAATAAGACATTAAAGACAATGTGAGTCTTCTAGAACAAAAATCAAGTGTACAAGTTATTAAGCCAACAAATATGAGTTTTTGAGAGCATTTCCACATCAAGAACCGAACCTGCAAGGTCAGAACCAGTTTGACAGTCGAGACATGTAACCGAGCTTTTAAAGAGATGGCACATTCTCAATCATTGAAAGAGCTAATGCACACAAGATCAGTCGAGTTATGAACATCTTTGCAGCCATAATAAGTTAACCAAAGCACAAAAATAGATTATATAAAGCCAAATAGTAGTATGAGATGTAAGTATAGTGAATAGAAAATAAGGTGTTCAAACATTTATATGGAAAAAGGATATGATCACAATAAATAGAAAAGGGGCCCGGAGCCAAGAAGGGAGTTGGATTTATAAATAAGTATAGTGAACTTATTAACTATAGAGCCAACAACTTCTTTTTAGAATATATATATATAGGGTAGGGTTATATAGAAAACCCTAAAAATTTGAGATAACCCTAAAAATTTGAGATAACCCTATAAAACAAAACCTCCGACAATTTTTTTTTAAAAATAACACATGTAATATACATGTTTTTAAGAGTTTTGGGCCAAGAAAACAAAAAAGCGTCGAAGGAATATTTTAAAAAAAATAAACAAGTTTCAGCATTTTTTGTCTAACACATGTTAGTCACAAAAGTTGCTGAAATTTGTTTATTTTTTAAAAATAATCATTCGGCGCTTTTTTGTTTTTTTACCCAAAACTCTTAAAAACATGTATATTACATGTGTTATTTTTTTCAAAAAAAATGTCGGAGGTTAGGTTTTCTAGGGTTTTCTCAAATTTTTAGGGTTTTCTATCTAAACTTATTATATATATATATATATATATATATATATATATATATATATATTATGTGGTAGGGTTATATAGAAAACCCTAAAAATTTGAGATAACCCTATAAAACAAAACCTCCCGACAATTTTTTTTAAAATAACACATGTAATATACATGTTTTTAAGAGTTTTGGGCCAAGAAAACAAAAAAGCGTCGAAGGAATATTTTAAAAAAATAAACAAGTTTCAGCATTTTTTGTCTAACACATGTTAGTCACAAAGTTGCTGAAATTTGTTTATTTTTTTAAAAATAATCCTTCGGCGCTTTTTTGTTTTTTTACCCAAAACTCTTAAAAACATGTATATTACATGTGTTATTTTTTTCAAAAAAATGTCGGGAGGTTAGGTTTTCTAGGGTTTTCTCAAATTTTTAGGGTTTTTTTATCCAAACTTATTATATATATATATATATATATATTGTGAGGTTCATTGGGGAACAGTGGGGAACCGACTCAAACGAACTCCGACTGGACTCATTTCAACGGCGTTGAAACCGGCTCGTCGAACCCTAACTAGGATCTCTTAACCCTAAACCCTAAATCCTAAACCCTAAATATATTAGGGTTTGGATTTAGGGCCTTATATTAGGGTTTAGCCTTAGGGTTTAGTTTTAGGGTTATTCATTAGTATTTAGGGGTTAGCTTTAGGGTTTTAGGGTTTAGCTGTAGGGCTTAGCTTTTAGGGTTTGTAGCTTAGATTTTACGATTTAGTTTAGGTTTTAGCCTTATTTTTTAGATTAAGGGTTTAGGGTTAAGGGGTTAGGATTTAAGGTTTAGGGTTATAGAGATCCTAGTTAGGGTTCGACGAGCCGGTTCCAACGCAGCTGGAATGAGTCCAATCGAAGTTCGTTTGAGTCGGTTCCCCACTTTTTTTAGTGTTTCCCAATGAACCTTCACACACACACATATATATAAGATAAAAAAATATGTATGATGATAAAGAAGGGTTCCTATTTACGATATGTTTAAGGTTTGTTAAAGATTTACAACAAAATATTATATACCAGGTGTCAAGAAGAATTACCTCTTGTGAGGAGATAAAGGTTCAATTTTTAGAAAGTGTAAGTATTTAGGTGGAAAAATTAGCTGTTAAGAAAATATGGAACATAGAAACTGAGGTAATATTTCAAGCTCATAAAAAGTTGTAACATTTGTGTCTTTAATAAATTTGATAATTTACACAAATTAATCAGATTAAATAAAGATAAGAATATAACTATATAAGTTACATAAAACGAGACAACTTATACGTTATTAAAACACCGTTTAAACAGAGATATGAAAATAAGTTATATAAAACGAGACAACCTATACGTTTATAAAACACTGTAACATCAATGTGTTTATTTAAATTAATAATCTTTTTGACATTTCTTTGTCAAAATAAAATGTTTTTGTCCAAGTAGTTATCAAGAAAATTCTGGGAGGTAGATAGTGTAAGCAGTGGTGGAGCTTGACCAAAAGTTTCGAGAGGATGGAAAGCTATATGTCTAATTTATATAATGTATAAATATTTAGGCAAAATAATTGGGGCGACGATCCTATATAATTTTAAAATTTTCAGACGGAAAATCGAAAATTTTACACTTCTAACCGAAACATTTTAGGAGGCGGTTGCACCCCCACTTTACACTAAGCTACGCCATGAGTGTAAGACTAAACAAGGTTGTATGGCTAGTTATAAAACTACAGGACGCTTGGTGCAAAAAGGATGGAGCGAAGGGAGGTTATGAACATTCTCAAAAAAATAAAGGACCAACATGAATTTAGCATTAATTATCTTTGATAGAGTGACTTGAATACGGTCTCACATATTCGAACAGCTTAGAGCTTACCACCGGCACCAGTATTTTTTTTTGTCCTAAAAAGTTGGTCTAGTGATTAGTCATTTGGTTTCTCTACTTGAGGTCTCAAGTTCAACTCCCACTAGCATCACTATGAAGGACATTGGTGGTGGTAATGAAGTTTAGAACTAGGCTTCTCTCGAGGTCGACAGTTTGAAACCGAGCCGAACCTGGTTTTACCGCAGTGGGCCTTGGGGCGGGCGGGTTTTCCCTGGGACTGGTGGCTTGGTGGCTCGGGTATGCATCCAACTCTGACCGTTATGGAGGAGGTATGCATTTGCTCGATTGAGGGCATCCCAAGATGCTTATACGGTGATTTAGTTGGCCGTTCAAAAAAAAGTATTTATGTTTTTTAGGGTCTTATATTAGGGTTTAGCCTTAGGGTTTAGTTTTAGGGTTAATCATTAGTATTTAGGGTTTAGCTTTAGGGTTTAGCTTTTAGGGTTTGTAGCTTAGATTTTACGATTTAGCTTAGGTTTTAGCCTTATTTTTTAGCTTTAGGGTTTAGGGGCTAGGATTTAAGGTTTAGGGTAGAGATCCTATTTAGGGTTCGACGAGCCGGTTCTAACGCCGCTGAAATGAGTCCAATCGGAGTTCGTTTGAGTCGGTTCCCACTGTTCCCTAGTTTTTTTTAGTGTTCCTCAATGAACCTTCCCATATATATATATATATGTATATATATAAAAGATAAAAATATATATGATGATAAAGAAGGGTTCCTATTTATGATATGTTTAAGGTTTGTCAAAGATTTGCAACAAAATATTATATACCAGGTGTCAAGAAGAATTATCTCTTGTGAGAAGATAAATGTTTAATTTTTAGAAGGTACAAGTATTTAGGTGGAAAAATTTGTTGTTAAAAAAATATGGAACATAGAGAGTGAGGTAATTTATCAAGCTCATAAAACGCTGTAACATTTGTGTCTTTAATAAATTCGATAATTTACACAAATTAATCAGATTAAATAAAGATAAGAATATAACTATATAAGTTACATAAAACGAGACAACTTATACGTTATTAAAACACCGTTTAAACAGAGATATGAAAATAAGTTATATAAAACGAGACAACCTATATGTTTATAAAACACTGTAACATCAATGTGTTTATTTAAATTAATAATCTTTTTGACATTTCTTTGTCAAATTAAAATGTTTTTGTCCAAGTAGTTATCAAGAAAATTCTGGGAGGTAGATAGTGTAAGCAGTGGTGGAGCTTGACCAAAAGTTTCGATAGGGCGGAAAGCTATGGGTCCAATTTATATATTGTATAAATATTTAGGCAAAATAATTGCGGGGACGATCTTAGCCGAAAATTTTACACTTCTAACCGAAACATTTTAGGAGGCGGTTGCACCCCCCACTTTACACTAAGCTACGCCCATGAGTGTAAGACTAAACAAGGTTGTATGGCTAGTTATAAAACTACAGGACGCTTGGTGCAAAAAGGATGGAGCGAAGGGAGGTTATGAACATTCTCAAAAAAATAAAGGACCAACATGAATTTAGCATTAATTATCTTTGATAGAGTGACTTGAATACGGTCTCACATATTAGAACAGCTTAGAGCTTACCACCGGCACCAGTAATTTTTTTTGTCCTAGCAAGTTGGTCTAGTGGTTAGTCACTTGGTTTCTCTACTTGAGGTCTCAAGTTCAACTCCAACTAGCATCACTATGAAGGACATTGGTGGTGGCAATGAAGTTTAGAACTAGTCATCTCTGGAGGTCGACAGTTCGAAACCGAGCCGAACCGGGTTTTACCACAGTGGGCTTTCGGGCGGCAGGTTTTCCCCAGAACTGGTGGCTTGGTAGCTCGGGTATGCATCCAACTCTGACCGTTATGAAGGAGGGATGCATTTGCTCGATTGAGGACATCCTAGGATGCTTATCCGGTGATTTAGTTGGCCGTTAAAAAAAGTAATTATGTTTTTTACGAGGGACTAAAATAGTGTAAAGTGTAAACCCCAAAAAAATTAAATTATTTATTTCAAAGTTTTTAATAATATTGTTCATACAAAAACATTATTAATATATTGAAAAAGAAAAATACATATGTATATAACTATATATACACATTTTTCTTAAAAGTAGAAAATATATTATGTTTTAGAAGTTAATTAAATAAGTAAGATTGAGAATCACCGTTTACAATATTTTTTTTGTTTTAAAAGTGCAGTTCGAATGACCAATACTTGATGCTTGCAAAGTAGACCCGACTATAATCAATTCTTAAATTTGATTTTTATCAATAGACCTGACTATAATCAATTCTTAATTTTGATATTTATCAATAAAATGATTTTCATTTATAAATATTATTATAAAATACTAATCCACTAACCAAATTTTTACAAAATATAAACCATAATGCAAGTTATATATAAATCTACCCGATCCAAGTCGCTTGACAAATACAAATCATATAAACAATAATTCAATTCACGATGAGTTCTACATCTTTACTTGGCATCCTTGGGTGCATTACCTAAAAGTATGCACCACATCAAAACTTAATATACAAACAAAATTAAAAAATCATAAGAGAGACAGGAGTAAGGACGATTCCATTCATTTTTACATAAAAATTGTTCACCCTTTATAAATTTTTTAATATCTTTAAAGGTGATTATAGTTGAGGAGAGAGAAAATGTAATAATCAGTTTATAAAAAATTATTTAATTGAAAAAACAGACATATAAAAAGTAGTAATTTTTATGTGCTTTGTGAGAAACATAGGGAGATTTGGAAAAGAGAGAGTGACATGTCTCTGCGACAAGTTCCTAGCATGTGCAGATGGTGCCGGCTCAAGGGTTTTCAGTGGTTTAGTTCTGAGCTAGCGAGTCTCCGACGATCGGTTTCCGACATCCTAGCCGTCTGCAACATATCTGCTACTCTTCTACGACTGTATTCTAGTTGCTTTTTGCTCAAATTATGTTCGTTTCATTTATGTTCTGTTTAATCGCTGATTTTTTTACTTTCGCTTTACGTTGGTCTATTTTTTCTTAGGTGATTTGTTAATCTTCGCATAATTTCTGTGTGATATGCTTTCATTTTTCTTGTAGATATTGTTAATGGCTTTTATCTTGTCGGAAGTGTTCAATTTTGTGTGTAGTCTATTGTTGGATTGGGGTTTAGGGTTATTCTTTTACGTATTATTTGTTTTTTTTGTTTTGCGATGATTGGAAGGTAGAAAGACACAGGTAGCGCGTTGGTAACTGGACCTAGGGTTCCGGTGAAACCCCGGTAAGTGTTTCTTTAGTTACATGTTCCACCGTTTGATAGGTTTTGTTTTTTCAGTTTGCAGGGTTCTTGAGCTTTCTGTCATAAACGAATTAAAAGAGTGAAGATGGTTTCTAAATAACAAGGTAAGGTCTTCCCATGGTTGTTTTCTATATCTTTTTAGTTTATGAGTTCGGTTTTCGATATAAAGCCGTCCATTTTGACTGTTATTTAATTTATAATGAATTCTGGTGTTCGTGATGTCTAATCTAATTCTTAATGTGGGTTTGAAACTATCACTGGTGCTCTAGTGGTGGTCATCGGTATTTAAGTTCCACTTATGGTGGGTCCGTATGAGTTTCCCCTCCAGGTTTTAAGTTCGAGTCTGGGTGATAGTGGTTTCTCATTGAGGGGTTTAAATTGGGGATCTATTGTGCGAGGGGGCTCTCTAGCGCGGACCCGGTTAAGACAACGTATGCTAGACCTCCTGACATTCGCAAATAATTCACACCTTTGAAAAAACAGGGTTTGAAATGACTCGATACATACCGGAAAACTTACACAGATAAAGATGGGAATTGGCTTGACATAGCAGCTGTGCAGAATTACGTAAGTATTTGAAGTGTAATATATATATATATATATATATATATATATATATATGTATATATATATGTATATATATATGTATATATATATGTATATACTAGTAGTCGGACCCGTGTAAAACATGGGTAGTTTTAGTAACGTTTTATTATATTAATTAGTAAGTAATTATCGGTTCATTTAGATTGTCGGGGATTTGATATATATTGACGTTCAAATTTATTGTCCAGTAGGCAGAAAACTTAATTAATACATAACAAACATCATTTGGGCCATGTAGCATGTGATGGTGGAGCATTTTTGCTGATGTGGCAAGTTATGAGGTAGCTAATGGGGGAATCCATTCTCAAAGTCCATTCTCAAAGCTTGAATATACAAATGAAATACATTTGACACGGGATCCGAAAAAGTTCGGGTCGGTTTTTTGGTTTTTCAAGACACCGCTTTAACAAATCGGATCCTATAAATTCGGATAGCCTCAATTATTGGTATTATCTCACCTACTAAACCCTCAAAGTTCTCTGTTTTCTCTCATAAAGGCAATATAAATTGAAAAAAATTAGTATATCGTAAACCTGCAAGCTTTAGATTCCCTGTATCTACTCAATACTTCTTCAAAGACGTTGCAAAAACTGTCTTCTGGTAAAAAGCTGAAAACCTCCTGATCGTGTGTCGATGCTGCCAGTTAGTAGCAAATCAAATGTAAGATTCCCAAGCATGTATGCAATATAATATCACAATAAACACGATATACCGAAGATATTAACAACTCTCCATAACGAAGCTATTAACAATTGTCCATAACGAAGCTATTAACAACTGTCCATAATGAAGCTATTAACTTTAAACCTATTCATCCTATTTGTTGTTCATTTATCACATATCTTGATTTCATTTCACGTGCGTACAAGTGAGTTCGCATGTATACCCTTTTTGTTGGACGGAGTTCAGCAACGCTGGAAATGGTGCGCTCTCAAAAAGTTCAGTTGGCGATGTACCTGTTGTAAGCCGTTTCTTTTGGCCCCGAAGATCTCTCTCAGCATTTCATCTTTGACTAACATGTTTGCACATGTATCCAAGCCTAAGATCTTTGTCAAATTAAAACTTTATTATATAAAATAAATACATATAACCTAGATAATATATGGTAGTAAAATACCTTTAGGATGTACTCCACATCAAGAGATGTTTCATGTCCCCTAACGCCAACGCCTAAAACAAAAAAAATATGTTGATTTGTTAAATTAACAATCAACAATAAATCTAAATAATGAAGACTGAAAAAGCATTACTAAATGTCTCGTATACCTACATAAACATATCGAGATCTTCATCAGGTTGTACTCCTGCAACTTTCTCTCGTCTTGTAAGTTCGGTACGCATATCTACAATGGACACCTGCAACATGCTTATTACATATAACATACCGAAAAAAAGAATCCCCAAGAGCTTAGTGTATTTAAATCTAACACCTTGACATTGTGCAGATAAGTTGAGTGTGTCTCTAACCGTCATTTCTGCAATATGCCAATCTTGTTGACTGACATACGCCGATGTTCATTGAGGAATAAACTCCTTAAAACTATGACCGCTGTAGGAGATTTTTCCTGACACCTTAGAGATAATCAACGTGTTAAATGAAGCCCTCTAATTGCAAATATTATCATCATTATAACTTAAATATAACAGAAAATTTGTGTACCTGCAAATGATTTTTGAGGCGTCCAACTAAGGCCAACAACAGAGTCGTCTTTCAGGAGCTTGAGGACCAAGTAACAATGTCATTCTGCATATATAAAGTAACCCATCAGTAAATAAATAATTAACTTTTACTTCAACAACAATATTTTGACTTGATTTTGCACCTTGATGGTCTGATAATCCCACTAATTAACATCATCCAAAATCATCAGTTTTCTTCGGTAGTCCCTTCTTGCCACCACATGTGTCAAAAAAACAATATTCCACATCCTTTTATCACACCTGGTGTAACATCAGGTCCCTCTCATCACCAATATTGTTCGCTTTGCCTCTGATGGGTTGCCTATCCAGGAACTCACAGATTTGTTTTTGGTTGCCCCGGTGGAGACTTCCCAGGAGGTCATCCATCCTAGTACTGCTCCCACCTGAGCACGCTTAACTGTGGAGTTCTCCTCTCATCCACTAGCATTAAGCCCAAAACGCGTTGGTGATGTAAGAGGGCAGAACATTCTTCTGAACCAAGATCTCTCCTGGCCACGGCCGATGTGGGATTTTCCTAGGGTGTCACAATGGTTCATGTTAATATTCGGTAGTCGGTATCGGTATCGTTACAATAACCCCCCCTTAGGGACTCATCGTCCTCGATGAGGTTTGCCCCACCATCCCGAACGGCTCAGTAGTGACTCTGATACCATTTGTAACACCCCAACCCAACTTGGGCTGACCTGTCACTCTTATAGATATCAATCCAAAAACCAATCCAACCAAATAATAAAAAGAATCCTAATTACATTTTCTTACATTACTGAAACGAAACAAAACTTGATCTTCAAGGCACTCCTCACTTATTTCCCTACGTTTCCCATATGAACTGTCAAACAATTACGAAAAACACAAAAAGAAAAATACGGCTGAGCCAAAAAGTTGCTCAGTAACGGAGAAATCAATAGTACATGTAAAGATGAACAGTTGAGAACGAAGCCCACATAACGGAAACTGAACTGAAGCTGACATTGAACCCACACTTGAAACTAAACCGAGTTTCCTTCTCCTAGATAGTTTTACTTATAATATAATATTGTTTAAGAATCCCACTTTCTTAAAACAAGAAAATTATCAAAATTACTATATTATAAATAAACATTGAGATGTAAATCAAAATCTAATGATAACTCGAATTTCGTAATAAATCAATATTTAGTCAAAACAACTATATTTCTAATTTTGAAATATATATTTAATTAATAAAATAATTTAGATAACCTGAGTTTTGAAAACCTGATAATCTGATAACTTGTAAAAATTGTGTAAACCGACTGGAAACAAAAAGGCGATTCCGAAAAGTCTAAGTACGTTCGAGAAGATGGAACGGAGTTTGATCCGTTTGATGGTGATTGGCTTCGTGAGAACTCGGATGAAATCGACGAGAAACTCAATAGTGGTGACTCATCTGATATTCCCACTGAGACCTTTGAAGAATGGAGGAAGCGGTTTTTGGCTAAGACACAAAAGTCAATCCTCCTGTCGATCAAGTTGATTATATGAAGTATGTAAAGGATCGACCACAAGGTCGAATTCTTAGTTGGATGTTCGTGAAGGATATTCACTGCATGGCTATCAAGCGTGAACACGGAATCCAATACTTCAAGTCTCTCCTTAGCATTTTAACGTTGCCCTTTTATGATGTTTCCGTGCTTGCCAGGTTAAAGCTGATTAACAGGTCACATTATGAAGGTGCAACACTTTTCGCAAGAAAACTAAGGATCGAGCGACGCAAAGGTTGGAAAGATGAATTGTACAAACCTCAGTTTCCGATGTATGAGCAAATTGGCTCATGAGTAGTCACATGTGGAGGATTCGTAACCCATGTTGGTGCAGTACTTTTGGGTAAACTACTAGAAAAGTGCTATTATTCTTACCAAAATTTCCTACGCATTTCCTACAAACGAAAATTCCGACACTTTTCCCACAAAATTCCTACGAACAAGAAAGGGTCTTAGTTTTGTGACAAAAAAGCGACAAAAAGTCACAAACGTACAATTATAGTTTAATTATTGTTATTAACTTGGTAGATTTTAGTTGCTGAATATTTTTGAAACATTAAAATTTCGGGTGAAGTGGTTCGTGTTCGGGTCAACACACACTTTTTTGGGCCGTGTTCGGGTTCATACACCTCACACGTTTTTCGGATTCGGGTTGTGTTCGTGTTCGTATTAAATTTTCGGTAGAGGTCATGTTGGTTCCGCCATGAAAACAGTGATCCGGACAACGAGGAACATACCTTGAGGAAGCTTATGGAAGATAAGTTTGGAAGAAAACGAAAAGATAGAGATGATGATGACAGTGGTGATGATGATGAAGGTGGTGATGGTGGAGATGGCGGTGATACTGGTGCTGGTTCAACCGGTGGTGTTTCTGGTAAACAACCGGAAGAAGTAGCTAGTGAAGAGGAGGAAGATAACCCTCCGGAACCTGGGTATGAACATTATCTTGATGAACGTGGTGTTCGTCAAGTAAGAAGAATTAGAACAAATGCTGATCCGGAGTATGTTCCTTCAGACACGGAGTCTGAGAAAGCTAGGAAGAGACAAACTGCTTCGAAAAACAGTGGGTACTTCGTCTTCTCATTCCAATATTAGCTCCACAACCTGGTCCAACCTCCGAACCAATGCATGAAGATATTCTAACAGTTGAAGAAACCGAAGCCTTGATTGCTTCTCCTGGAAGATCAACCGGTACTGAGACAGCAACCGTTAGTCCTCAACAACCGCCTCCTCAGCATACAACACCGGTACCACCTCAAGTTGCCCGAGAAAGAGCTAGAAAAAGCTCTGAGTCTATAGAAACGAAGTTTGAGCGCATGAACGACAGTGAGAAACTGAACTTTTTTTTTTCACAGCTTCTAGCTGCAACAACTCAAATAAAAAGGCAATCTGAGATAATGGCTGCAACGAAGAATACTTCCACTCAACAACAGTTGTCGATCAATACTTTGAACGAAACTGTTAGGAAGCAACAAGCTGAAATTCTAGAGTTGAGAGCTGAGAATGCTCAGCTAAAAGTTGTAGATGATGAGTGAGCTCGACAACTGTGGCAGATGAGAGCAGCTGATAATGCTCATGGAATTGAATTGAATAGGGTAAAGGAGCGAAGTTCTAAAGTGCTTCAGATGGGTGATCGATTGAATAAGAGATACACTGAGATTACCAATTTCTACAACTCTCCGAACAAGACCATTGCGGATAACTTCAGGAACATGGCTAGCAGTTATGAAGTGACACGAAAACGGACAAATACAATGTGGGACGAGAGATGTAAAGCTCAAGAAGTTCTTCAGAAAAGGGATCATGATAGTGAAGATCAAGGGAATCCAGAAGCTCCTGTCTCAACAGCACAACAAGAGGGTTCGACCTCTACTCCAGCTGGTGTCTCTATTTCAGCTCCCATTGTTGCAGGTTCTGGTGGTGCGGGTACAGTTGAGGAAGCCTTGGAGAATATGGATCTGCAAAGAATCCTAGTTCAAGGTTTGGATGATGTGGTAGTGGGTGAAACTTCAGGATCGGGTGAAATGGTTCTGTCTTCTGAAGTGCAACCTTTGCACTCGTTACACCCTGTCACTGGCGAGGAATTAGAAGAAGGGGAGTTTATTTCTGAACTCTCCCAAGAACAGATTTTAAGGTTAAAGGAAATGAAGGCAGTCGATGAGGCGTCTATTGATGAGATGCCCAGTGAACCTGAGGTAGTAGACCTAGAAGGTTTGGAAGAAATTGTGTTTGAAGGCCATTCCGAAAAGTCTAAGTACGTTCGAGAAGATGGAACGGAGTTTGACCCGTTTGATGGTGATTGGCTTCGTGAGAACTCGGATGAAATCGACGAGAAACTCAAGAGTCGTGACTCATCTGATATTCCCACTGATACCTTTGAAGAATGGAGGAAGCAGTTTTTGGCTAAGACACAAAAGTCAATCCACCTGTCGATCAAGTTGATTATATGTAGTATGTAAAGGATCGACCACAAGGTCGAATTCTTAGTTGGATGTTCGTGAAGGATATTCACTGCATGGCTATCAAGCGTGAACACGGAATCCAATACTTCAAGTCTCTCCTTAGCATTTTAACGTTGCCCTTTTATGATGTTTTCGTGCTTGCCAGGTTAAAGCTGATTAACAGGTCACATTATGAAGGTGCAACACTTTTCGCAAGAAAACTAAGGATCGAGCGACGCAAAGGTTGGAAAGATGAATTGTACAAACCTCAGTTTCCGATGTATGAGCAGACCAAGTACACGTTAGACTCGGAAACTAACACTGCTCAGTACAAGCTTGTATACTCGCCGGCAAAGACTTTGGATAAAATTCCGCTCATGCCAATGAAGCAAGACTTCTTAGGAAACATGAAGTTGTGGTGTTATGATTCAGACACTCAGGAAGCGGTCATCGTGTTCAAGAATGACGAAGATAATTTTCGGATGCTGGATTCAATGTGGATTGTAAATATGTCCGCTGGTGACATCAAGACATTGATTCAACACGACATCTTTTACGAGGACAAGGACGCGCATCAAGCGTTACTCTTTCAACGCG
The DNA here is from genome assembly GCA_947069175.1 of Scalesia atractyloides. Classification (NCBI taxonomy): domain Eukaryota; kingdom Viridiplantae; phylum Streptophyta; class Magnoliopsida; order Asterales; family Asteraceae; genus Scalesia; species Scalesia atractyloides. The sequence goes on from CAMTDV010000021.1 coordinate 86,921,566, forward strand.
TCACTTGTTTTTGTTACTACGAGGAATTCACGCGGGAAGCGCGTGGTCCAAAGCAAGTCACTAGAAAGTGAAGACCGAAGACCAAGCAACAGACAAGGGGGAGTTTGTTGTTATAGTTTTGTGTCTGTCGCTTGTTCTTTACTTTTGTATGTCTATACGGTCTTTGTTTTACGTGTCTGTATGTTTTTGGTCGAGTCGGCCAAGTCAAGATATCCTCCTATCTTGACTTAGCACGACATTTACTTTGTATGTATGTTAAACAGCTGCATGTTGCAGTCTGTATGTTGGTATGTTTGCAATCTTGGTGACTGTATGAATTGTCTGTGTTCTAGGCATCCACGAAGAACCCAAGTTCTTCGTGGGATTCATGTTGCAACGAACAACCATTGTTCGTCCATCTAATTCCTACGAACAACCATTGTTCGTAGTAAACAGTTGTTCGTTGAAGTGTCCAACGAAGAACCATTCTTCGTTGGACTGATAGTTGTTCGTGGACACCTGCATGTTCTTCGTAGTATGCAGGTGAGTTCGCCTATAAATACAGAACTTCATTTCACAGTTGAACCAAGAGAGCACCCTGAGTCTGTATGAACATTGTGTGTATGTGTTTGTATCAGTTCTCTTCACTTTAATTAAGATACTGAATCTTTGGTTACCTTGTGTTTGTGTTTGCTTACATTTTGCTACGGTTGCATACTCACGAGGATTCCACACTCGTAAGTATGTTCTAACAAACAAGGAAGTAGGTGACTTGATCCTCCAAGTGAACCTACACAAATACTATAAAAGTAAAACCTCATTCTCTCAAGAGTGATCATCTAATCATCTATTAAAAACACAGCCTCCTAACCAGGTTTAGACATATATATTCAAATAACAGATGACTTTTTACAAAGTCATGAAAGTGATGGCTTCCATAATCATCCATTTTCTTTGATATTTTATATGTTAAATGACTAAATCACGATTCTTCTTCTAAAACTATCAAACACACAAAATTGCAAAAAAAAAAACAATGTATCAAGAAAAAGGCATTCTAGTATCTGTGTTTATCTTTCTGATTTTCCAGTTTTGCACTTGTATTGACACCATCACACTCACCCGACCGGTTAAAGATGGGGATATTTTGGTCTCTAGTGGAGAAAACTTTGCTCTTGGATTCTTTAGCCCCGCAAACTCCACCAACAGATACGTGGGTATCTGGTATAACAAGATTTCAGAGCAAACTGTAGTTTGGGTTGCCAATAGAGACCAGCCGATCACCAACTCATCCGGTATCTTATCCGTTGATGAAACCGGGAACCTTGTCCTTCATGAAAAAGATCAAGGCCTTGTGTTTTGGTCAACCAATGTTTCCAGAGTGGTGAATGATGTTTCGGCTCAGTTGTTGGATTCGGGGAATTTGGTGTTGTTTCAAGGACTAGTTAACAAAGAGGTTTATCATGGCAGAGCTTTGATCACCCTTCAAATACTCTTCTTCCTGGTATGAAGTTCGGGTTGGATAAGAAAACAGGTTTGAACAGAGTGGTTACATCTTGGAAGTCTATTGGGGATCCGGGTGTGGGAGATTTTTCTTGTAAATTGGAGTTTGTTGGGTCACCTCAGTTGTTCCTGTTTCAAGGTATGACAAAAGTTTGGCGGACCGGGTCATGGATGGGTCTCCGATGGAGTTGTATACCCGAGATGGACGGGAAGGATCTGTATAACGTTAGTTACACAAACAACAACGATGAGGTGGTGATCGTTTACCAGATGCGCCAACCATTTTTTCAAGAATAGTTGTTACTGAATCTAGAACCATGGACAGACTAACTTGGCAAGAGGCGGATCGTAAGTGGGTTAGGTTCTGGTCGGCTCCAAATGACCAGTGTGATGGCTACAACCATTGTGATCCTTTTGGTCTTTGTGATCCGTACAGATTAGGCACTTTTGAGTGTGATTGCCTTCCTGGATACGAGCCACGGTCACCGCAAGACTGGTACTTAAGGGACGGTTCCAAAGGGTGTAAGATAAAGCCTGGAACACAGATGTGCAAGGCTGGAGACGGGTTCGTTGAGGTGGCTCATGTTAAGGTGCCCGACACATAGAACGCACGTGTGAACATGAGTTTGGGATTAAAAGCGTGCGAAGGGCTGTGCTTGGGGGATTGCACGTGCATGGGGTATGCAAGCGCCGATATTAGTAAAGAGGCCGAGGGTGGAGGTTGTATTACGTGGCATGGGGACATAATCGATACTAGAACTTTTACAGACGGTGGACAATCCTTTTATATACGGGTTGACTCAGATGAGTTAGGTATGTCGCCATCAATGTTTTTTATAACTATTCTATTATGTTATTATCTTATTTTGTTGGTATGAAAAACTAATTGTGATGAGTAATAACTTATATAATTTTTTATATTAACTTTTTAATGATATTTTATTTTATTTAATACTAAATTTGATTTTCTTTTGATAACTTGCATCTGTTTAATATATTTTAATCAATAGTTTCATGTAAATTTTATTTGAAATAAGGTTTCATTCAAAGGAAAGTACTTTTTAGTATAGTAACTATACCGAGTATTCATACCATACGGAATCTGATATCGACCAAATTGATACCGAACTATATTGTGCTAAATTTTTGTATTAGAGTTTTTTGTTGTATTTTGAGAAAACAAGATGGTGAGTGTTGTGTTTAAGAATCAAAATGCTCTTTCTTAAGATACTTAAGGAAATCTCACCTTTTAATGGATATTTTCTCTCTCAGAATATAATATTTAGTTCTTATTAAAAGCTTGTACATATAGCTAAAAAGTATTGACTTATTGTAATAATAACTAACTAAAAAAAGGATGGTGTTTTTCATAACTTACAATTTTTTACACCTAAAACACCTATTAACTTATAGGTGGATTTAAATTTACACCATTTTATAGGGACCACGAATAATGAGCACACAAAAGTTTTAGAACAATATATTGTTTGTCAGGGTTGTTCAAGTGACTCATGATAAGAACTTCATTAAGTGCAAGATTTTCAAGGGGTTTCTGTTTTATTTATTTTTTTTGTTAAACAGTTGCCGTTAGTTTGGAACGTGATCGCGTATCAGTTAGCATAATCTTTCATGTGATTGTATTTCAGCCAAGAACTCATCAAAGCGGCTAAAGAGATCGCATACAAACCGATTTTTGGTCATTGGGACGCCAATGATTGTAGCAGGGTTTTGCTTGTGTACCTTAATTTGTTGTTACATAAGGAAGAAACCAGGTATGTTTATGTTTAAGTTCATTTGTAATTAAATGATTAATCTTTGGCTAAAAAGGGGTTCAACGGGCCTAGACATATGCTATGCACAACTCCACCAGTAGGGACCCACAATCTTTTAATAATGATATCATTATGTCATGGGTCCTTAATTATATTCTACGTCCCCCTGACCCCGCTCTAATAAAAAAAGGCTAAAAGCCTAGTTGAAATTGCTTAAAAAGGCTAAAAGCCTAGTTGAAATTGCTTAAATTTAAGAGGAGAAAATAAGTAAGCTCCATGAAGGTATTTGTAAGATAAAATACACTAGTTTAGTTTGATTATATTCAACAAATTAACTAATCATTCGGAGTGAGTGGCAATGAAACCAAACAAATCATTTAGTTTCATATGGTTTGTATTTTTGGTATAAATCATTTTAAAACCGTAAACGTAAATCAAATATGTTGCCTCTAAATGATTCGAATACACCATAATTCAAAGCTTGTGAAAGCTATTGTGAATTAAAAATTCAGTTGAATTAAAGTATTCGATTGACCAACGTAACACGAATCAAGTTGTACAAGTCCAGAATCATGATTTGTGGTTGGAGTTATGCTCCAAGACTAAAATTGAAACTTACACAAAAAGCATAAATAAACTAGTTTTAGTTTTCATGAGCGCTTAATTGTTTGATACAGCCAAACGAGATAAGTTGGGTTCAGTTTTACGAATAGCTTGAAATCCTTAAAAGGTTCTTTAACAGAGAAGGATATTGGCGAAAATGCTGATTTACACGTGTTTGATTTGAGCACAATAATTATAGCAACCGATAGTTTTCTCATTCAAACAAGCTCGGAGAAGGTGGCTTCGGCACCGTTTATAAGGTAACTGTCAATCTAGGTAATCATAGTGGTATTTGCGGTTTAATATAATGTGTTGCGTAGGGTAAGTTACTAAATGGGCAAGAAGTTGCTGTGAAAAGATTATCGCAAAGTTCAGGTCAAGGGATGCAAGAATTCAAGAATGAAATAACGTTGATCGCTAAACTTCAACACAGGAACCTAGTCCGACTTTTGGGATATTGTTTTCACAAGAAAGAAAAGATGTTAGTTTACGAATACTTACCAAACAAAGGCTTGGATTCTTTCATCTTCGGTTTGTTCTCTAACCGACAATCCATTTATCAAAATCCAACTAATTAATTCTCTAAAGTTTTACATGTTCTTAAATATATTCAATGGAATGTTGTCAAACCTAGCTAGATCATGAGAAGGCGATTTTGTTAAACTGGAAGAAACGGTTCCAAATCATTAAAGGAATTGTTCGTGGATTGCTATATCTTCATCACGATTCAAGGTTGAGGATCATCCACAGAGATCTAAAAGCAAGCAATGTGTTGCTAGATACAGGTTTAAACCCTAAAATTTCAGATTTCGGAATGGCAAAAATATTTGCAGGGATGAAGATGAAGCTAAAACACGTAGAGTTGTCGGAACATAGTATGTATAGTTCTTCACTCAACAACACAGACACAGCTGGTTTAATTTATTTATTTTATTTATCTAACAATGACATTATATGATTGTAGCGGCTATATGTCTCCAGAGTATGCAATGCAAGGCCTTTTCTCATTAAAATCGGATGTTTTTAGCTTTGGAATTCTAGTTCTTGAGATAATTAGTGGTAGGAAAAACAACAGCTACTCTAACGAGAGCTCGGTTAATCTAATCGGGCATGTAAGTAACTTCATTCTGCCTTACACACACATTTATATTTTATTTTGTTTGTTGATTATTTATCCTACCAAATATAATTTGCCATAATTAACAATGATTTTAGGTTTGGGACTTATGGAAACACGAAAACCCATTGATGGTAGTTGACTCATCATTAGGAGATACATTCGATGCACATGAAGTTCTTTTGTGTATCCATGTTGGGCTCTTGTGTGTTCAAGAATTGGCTGCTGACCGACCTACAATGACTGACATAGCTTTTATGTTGAGTAATCATGAAACAATGCTTCCTCCTCCTAACCAACCGGCATTTATCTTTAGACAACTGAAGTATGATAGGGACTGTGATGTTCGCTCTATCTATAATGAAACCATCACCATCCTTCATGCTCGGTAGTTTCATATTGTCTCATAACAAATCTCTTGAACTAGACACCATTAAAACCAAGTGCCACACAAAACAATTAGACCATGTCACACTCGCTTGAACATCATGAAAGAAATTGTTAGTATAATTTTCAATGGTTTTAACACTATGTATGTAATGGTTATAGCTTATTTCAGATTAATGCATCATTGATCCAAGAGTGTCATGAGGTGAAGAATCAAATCAGTACAAACATATATATATGGTCAAACGATACTACCATCACCGTCTATATTAGTAAATTTGATGGTAAAGTTAGACATGGAGTAATAAAGCATTTAAGATTTTTTTCATAAGCAAAAAAAATACAATCCCACTTGTAAATTGTTGCTACAAAGATTATGTGGCTAAGGTTGTAAATGTTGCTTCAAGGGGTGTTCTCCCGGTTCAGGTGTGTGTGGGTTTGTTCTTCACCACTCGAACCTAGGATTTGGGCTATAGATACCATAAAAACATTCAGAAAGGATCCTCAAGTTGTAGACTTCACCACTTTATGCCAGTCAACTTAGTTGATGTAAACATTCATATAATATATCATCTTGAGAACAATTATATGTGGTGACGGTCAACAGTTCAAATCACCTCCAAATCTTTTAATCTCTATTCAAGAAATCTAAGTTCTCTCATTCTTTGGTTCAGTTTTCTCTAAGTAACTTGAATATCTTTTGTTGCTACCCAAAATGACTTAGAAAATGTCTAAGAACTGCATCAGAGCTTGGAATTACCCAATGGTAGTTAGTATTAGAGCAGACTCAATTCATTGGGATATGGCTAATTCGGCTAAACTTGTAGGGCATCAATATTGCTGTCAGTTATGAGAATCGAGGCAGGGAAGAATCCTCGCACCATGGAAGCAAAAAAAAGGTCTGAACGTATGCAAATATAAGATCCTTGAAAAGTAGGTTACTGAGATAGAGTGTGTAATAATAGGACTTCGAGCCCAACTTAATGATCTATTCCAATGTTTAGACAGGTCAGATATTGATTTAAGTGGTCTTCTAGACAAATTGAAGGTTATTGTTGATTTGCTACGCAAAAGAGTACAACTGATGGCTAAGGATGTGATAATCAAGCTACGAAAAGATATGGATGGCAATTCTTTGATATGAATTGTAGCTTCTTAGATTAGAACCGATTACCAAGAGTCGAAGTTCGAAAGACTACACCTTTTTGTCACAAAACCAAGTTAGAACGACGTGATGTTTTGTTTGCCATCAGTTATACATCTTTCTAATGCATATTTACCCCTATTTTACGGCACTTTATTATGACTATATCGTTGAAAATACTATCCACATCTTTATTATTTGGTAATTGTAGGTTTGGCTGTGGGTGAAAGAAGCAAAAAACGAGGTACAAATCCAGAATTCCAAGGAAATCTGCTAGCTGCGAGATAGGCCATGCATATCAACTCAGCAAGTACAAGTCAACACTATCTTAGCCAACACAAGTACACGATGTGCGAAGGTACGACAGTTCACCTCTTAGGCACCACCGTGGAGGATAACGGCAGGCAGTGGAAACTTCGAGATCCGACAATACTGATACCTTTTGAAGCGTTGTCTAGACACTTGTCTATGCACGTGTGTGCACCGCCTTAGGCATGAACATGCCTATAACTGAAACAGACAAAAGGTACCGCGATGGACAAGAAGGACTAGGGGTTACCAGGTCAAAACGACTAAGCACAGTCGTGCCTATGTATACACGGTCATGCATACCTGCATCCAACCAGTCTATAAATATAGCCATTAACAACTCATTTTCCTTATATCATTTTACTCATTCCCTTCTCACTTTTCACATACATACTCTCTGGTCTAGAGAGGTCACTAGACTAGGTACATTTGACTATTATAAGATGTGTTTTCATTATAATTTTACATTTGAATATTGTTAAGTCTGAATGCAAGCAAAACCAAGCTAATGAGTAAGAAATTTGATCGTGAAAATTTTGTTAATTATATATTAAAAAAAATAATAATATTATTATTATTATTATTATTATTATTATTATTATTGGTGTTTATTTTTTTTAAACTTTGTTCCATGTTTCATATTCATATATGAAAATTTTAATATGAGTCCCTTTAAATAACTTACGTGTGTGTGTGTGTATATATATATATATATATATATTAGGTTCATCTGTGAATAATTTTTTAAGAGTGAACTAATCTTAGCACTTAATCATTTTTTAAATTAAAGGGGTAAAATTGATATTGAACAGGTATCTTTAATTAAAATCTGTTAATTTTCTCACCACTTAACTCTTTCTCACTTTCTCTCTCTCTTTCATTTTTTAATTATTTATGCACTATTTTAATTTTAAAGACAAAACTATTATTTTTTTTAAAATGTTTTTTTTAAAATATTATGTTTACAAATTATTTAATTTCCAAATATTCGTAACACTCATTTCTTTATCCATAGATTTTGTTTTTATTTTAACTTGAATATTGTTTTTCTTTTATTATCCATATATATATATATATATATAGATATCATAATATACATGTGACTTGTTTTGTTTTCATTAATTTCAGAATTTTTATATGTTTTTATATGAATCTACTCGTGTGCATGCATAATATACTATATATTGTTAATATACACATATGTAACAATTTCTGAATATAATACACAAATGTATAAAAGTCTGTACACATGTGTATATATTAACAGCTGTGTATCTTGTATAAACTGATAGTTAGCGAGACTGTATACATGTGTATGAACTAACAGTTGTGTATCTTGTGTGTAAACTGATAGTTAGCGACACTGTACACATGTGTATACACTAACAACTGTGTATCTTGTATAAACGGAAATTAGCGATATTTTAGCGATTTTGTTTATATTGTTTAATAAATGCAATTTACAATAGACGAAAATACTCTTATGTCAATTATTTTAAAGGAAAGTTATAATATTATAATTACAATCTTACCATTCTTTAAAAATCTCTAGATGATGTAATCCAATGGCCAGATTTGTTTACGCAGTTCACTCTTAACCTAATGTTCACTCTAGAAACCTATATATATATATATATATATATATTATCCAAAACAGTGTTGGTGCTTGTTTGTTACTACCAACAAATGTGTTAGTTGTTTGGTTTGCTCGACTTAGGCAATCCAACGCTAGTTAATAAAACAAGAAAATGATCCATATAATTTATATATTGAACTCTTATTAAAATCATGCTCTTTATTTGTGCACATATTCTTATAACACTTAAAAGACAAAGTCGGTCTCACCGGCTTTGCCTCCCCTACCCCTATACTTCCAGAATATTACCATTTTAGCTCTTTAATTTTGTTCCTTATAAAGTTTCATAAAAAGACAAATATAGTCCCTAAACTACTACTCTATTGTATAAATAGTTTGCTTTTGATGCCCCAGTTTTATGATAATTTTCTTTTCATCCCCAAGTTTTTTTATAGTTTCCTTCTTACCTCCAAACTTTATCAAATTTTATCTTTACCCTTTCTTAGCCCTTAAATTTAAGAATGCAATTTTTAACCACTTAACTTTTTATGATCTTTGTAAATGTCACTTTGACCCCCTCGAGAGTTTTGCCTTGACGATATAAATTCGAGTTAGCCGGGTCACGTATAATACGTTATGACTGTACGATATAAATTTGATTTACGTTACGTTTCGCAATACAACTATAGGATACATTGAGTTCAATCTGATTCGTCAAAACGTGCGTTTGACATGGTTAACACATCACACAATGCTTGGACTAATCCCTTCGATATTTGCGAAGTACCCGCGGCGCAACGCGCGCGGGACTTATTACTAGTTCATCTTAAACACGTAAAATAACTTTTTAACAGAAAAAATTTAAAGAATTAAACCCAACCGAATAAAATTTCATTATTATCAATTATGAAGCGGTCATTTCCTAAATTCTAGATCTTTTTTAGCTATAGATAACATTCATAAATATCATGACATGATTCAACTTAGTACGACCCCATATGAAACACAAAGTGTAGAAAGTTTGGGAAACAGTTTAAGGTTTTAAATAAGTTTTAGAAGTTCTGTTCTAAAGGTTTAAAATATTTTTAAGGATAACATTGACATCATGGGTTCATTAGTTCATGTCATCTTTGAATTTCTGGTTAACTATCATGGATGCATTAATGACCAAGTGACAAGAACTTCATCATGTACAAGACTCCCCAAGGTTCCTTTACATAACGAGCCATCTTTAAGAATATAATAGAATCTAAATATGTGACACAATACTATATGGAACTAAAACAAGCTCAATTCATTTGGCATATTTTCATTTGATTGTATTTCAGAGAGGGTAAAGAGATCAAATAAAAACCGATTTCTTGATGAAATTACAACATCAACTAAGGAAGTACGGAGGATCTAAAGGGGCAGTCTGGAGAAGATCTAAAGTCGAAGGACTAAACGAGTAAAATAATAATTAAATGTGTTTAATTATTATTTGAATTATCTTTAGTATTAGATATATTTGTTTAAGATAAGTGTTTGTAAGAATAGGAGTCATAATAGAATTAGATTGTTTCTATTATTTATATTCTTTCAGTCTTGTAGTTTTATAAATTCACAAAAAATTAATAGAAGAAATTTGTAAATCCCGTTTGTTTTCATCTCCCTGATCCTGTACCCAAGTTCAACAAGTGGTATCAGACCACCGTTTTGAGAGTCGTTTTTCGAGAAGGGGGAGCCGCCCCTCGCGGGGCTGCAACTGCGTTGAATCCAGCAGTGGTTGAAGACGAAGATGAAAAAAAAAGAGAAGTGTATGATCGCGTGGAACTGAAAGAGTGCCGACATGTAATTTGAAGGCGGAAGTCATGACGGCACAAGGTGAGATGGATTCTTACGGATCAAAAATTAATCAAGAAATATTATTCAAATTGAATAAGAGGTTTGTGGGTCGGTGCCTATACTTGTTCAGATTGAAAAATATACGCAGTGGATTATTGTTTGCGTGGGATTGGTTTGGAGAGCAAATTGGCTCATGAGTAGTCACATGTGGAGGATTCGTAACCCATGTTGGTGCAGTACTTTTGGGTAAACTACTAGAAAAGTGCTATTATTCTTACCAAAATTTCCTACGCATTTCCTACAAACGAAAATTCCGACACTTTTCCCACAAAATTCCTACGAACAAGAAAGGGTCTTAGTTTTGTGACAAAAAAGCGACAAAAAAGTCACAAACGTACAATTATAGTTTAATTATTGTTATTAATTTGGTAGATTTTAGTTGCTGAATATTTTTGAAACATTAAAATTTCGGGTGAAGTGGTTCGTGTTCGGGTCAACACACACTTTTTTGGGCCGTGTTCGGGTTCATACACCTCACACGTTTTTCGGATTCGGGTTGTGTTCGTGTTCGTATTAAATTTTTCGGTAGAGGTCATGTTGGTTCCGCCATGAAAACAGTGATCCGGACAATGAGGAACATACCTTGAGGAAGCTTATGGAAGATAAGTTTGGAAGAAAACGAAAAGATAGAGATGATGATGACAGTGGTGATGATGATGAAGGTGGTGATGGTGGAGATGGCGGTGATACTGGTGCTGGTTCAACCGGTGGTGTTTCTGGTAAACAACCGGAAGAAGTAGCTAGTGAAGAGGAGGAAGATAACCCTCCGGAACCTGGGTATGAACATTATCTTGATGAACGTGGTGTTCGTCAAGTAAGAAGAATTAGAACAAATGCTGATCCGGAGTATGTTCCTTCAGACACGGAGTCTGAGAAAGCTAGGAAGAGACAAACTGCTTCGAAAAACAGTGGGTACTTCGTCTTCTCATTCCAATATTAGCTCCACAACCTGGTCCAACCTCCGAACCAATGCATGAAGATATTCTAACAGTTGAAGAAACCGAAGCCTTGATTGCTTCTCCTGGAAGATCAACCGGTACTGAGACAGCAACCGTTAGTCCTCAACAACCGCCTCCTCAGCATACAACACCGGTACCACCTCAAGTTGCCCGAGAAAGAGCTAGAAAAAGCTCCGAGTCTATAGAAACGAAGTTTGAGCGCATGAACGACAGTGAGAAACTGAACTTTTTTTTTTCTCACAGCTTCTAGCTGCAACAACTCAAATAAAAAGGCAATCTGAGATAATGGCTGCAACGAAGAATACTTCCATTCAACAACAGTTGTCGATCAATACTTTGAACGAAACTGTTAGGAAGCAACAAGCTGAAATTCTAGAGTTGAGAGCTGAGAATGCTCAGCTAAAAGTTGTAGATGATGAGTGAGCTCGACAACTGTTGCAGATGAGAGCAGCTGATAATGCTCATGGAATTGAATTGAATAGGGTAAAGGAGCGAAGTTCTAAAGTGCTTCAGATGGGTGATCGATTGAATAAGAGATACACTGAGATTACCAATTTCTACAACTCTCCGAACAAGACCATTGCGGATAACTTCAGGAACATGGCTAGCAGTTATGAAGTGACACGAAAACGGACAAATACAATGTGGGACGAGAGATGTAAAGCTCAAGAAGTTCTTCAGAAAAGGGATCATGATAGTGAAGATCAAGGGAATCCAGAAGCTCCTGTCTCAACAGCACAACAAGAGGGTTCGACCTCTACTCCAGCTGGTGTCTCTATTTCAGCTCCCATTGTTGCAGGTTCTGGTGGTGCGGGTACAGTTGAGGAAGCCTTGGAGAATATGGATCTGCAAAGAATCCTAGTTCAAGGTTTGGATGATGTGGTAGTGGGTGAAACTTCAGGATCGGGTGAAATGGTTCTGTCTTCTGAAGTGCAACCTTTGCACTCGTTACACCCTGTCACTGGCGAGGAATTAGAAGAAGGGGAGTTTATTTCTGAACTCTCCCAAGAACAGATTTTAAGGTTAAAGGAAATGAAGGCAGTCGATGAGGCGTCTATTGATGAGATGCCCAGTGAACCTGAGGTAGTAGACCTAGAAGGTTTGGAAGAAATTGTGTTTGAAGGCCATTCCGAAAAGTCTAAGTACGTTCGAGAAGATGGAACGGAGTTTGACCCGTTTGATGGTGATTGGCTTCGTGAGAACTCGGATGAAATCGACGAGAAACTCAAGAGTCGTGACTCATCTGATATTCCCACTGATACCTTTGAAGAATGGAGGAAGCAGTTTTTGGCTAAGACACAAAAGTCAATCCACCTGTCGATCAAGTTGATTATATGTAGTATGTAAAGGATCGACCACAAGGTCGAATTCTTAGTTGGATGTTCGTGAAGGATATTCACTGCATGGCTATCAAGCGTGAACATGGAATCCAATACTTCAAGTCTCTCCTTAGCATTTTAACGTTGCCCTTTTATGATGTTTTCGTGCTTGCCAGGTTAAAGCTGATTAACAGGTCACATTATGAAGGTGCAACATTTTTCGCAAGAAAACTAAGGATCGAGCGACGCAAAGGTTGGAAAGATGAATTGTACAAACCTCAGTTTCCGATGTATGAGCAGACCAAGTACACGTTAGACCCGGAAACTAACACTGCTCAGTACAAGCTTGTATACTCGCCGGCAAAGACTTTGGATAAAATTCCGCTCATGCCAATGAAGCAAGACTTCTTAGGAAACATGAAGTTGTGGTGTTATGATTCGGACACTCAGGAAGCGGTCATCGTGTTCAAGAATGACGAAGATAATTTTCGGATGCTGGATTCAATGTGGATTGTAAATATGTCTGCTGGTGACATCAAGACATTGATTCAACACGACATCTTTTACGAGGACAAGGACGCGCATCAAGCGTTACTCTTTCAACGCGTCACTTGTTTTTGTTACTACGAGGAATTCACGCGGGAAGCGCGTGGTCCAAAGCAAGTCACTAGAAAGTGAAGACCGAAGACCAAGCAACAGACAAGGGGGAGTTTGTTGTTATAGTTTTGTGTCTGTCGCTTGTTCTTTACTTTTGTATGTCTATACGGTCTTTGTTTTACGTGTCTGTATGTTTTTGGTCGAGTCGGCCAAGTCAAGATATCCTCCTATCTTGACTTAGCACGACATTTACTTTGTATGTATGTTAAACAGCTGCATGTTGCAGTCTGTATGTTGGTATGTTTGCAATCTTGGTGACTGTATGAATTGTCTGTGTTCTAGGCATCCACGAAGAACCCAAGTTCTTCATGGGATTCATGTTGCAACGAACAACCATTGTTCGTCCATCTAATTCCTACGAACAACCATTGTTCGTAGTAAACAGTTGTTCGTTGAAGTGTCCAACGAAGAACCATTCTTCGTTGGACTGATAGTTGTTCGTGGACACCTGCATGTTCTTCGTAGTATGCAGGTGAGTTCGCCTATAAATACAGAACTTCATTTCACAGTTGAACCAAGAGAGCACCCTGAGTCTGTATGAACATTGTGTGTATGTGTTTGTATCAGTTCTCTTCACTTTAATTAAGATACTGAATCTTTGGTTACCTTGTGTTTGTGTTTGCTTACATTTTGCTACGGTTGCATACTCACGAGGATTCCACACTCGTAAGTATGTTCTAACAAACAAGGAAGTAGGTGACTTGATCCTCCAAGTGAACCTACACAAATACTATAAAAGTAAAACCTCATTCTCTCAAGAGTGATCATCTAATCATCTATTAAAACACAGCCTCCTAACCAGGTTTAGACATATATATTCAAATAACAGATGACTTTTTACAAAGTCATGAAAGTGATGGCTTCCATAATCATCCATTTTCTTTGATATTTTATATGTTAAATGACTAAATCACGATTCTTCTTCTAAAACTATCAAACACACAAAATTGCAAAAAAAAAAAACAATGTATCAAGAAAAAGGCATTCTAGTATCTGTGTTTATCTTTCTGATTTTCCAGTTTTGCACTTGTATTGACACCATCACACTCACCCGACCGGTTAAAGATGGGGATATTTTGGTCTCTAGTGGAGAAAACTTTGCTCTTGGATTCTTTAGCCCCGCAAACTCCACCAACAGATACGTGGGTATCTGGTATAACAAGATTTCAGAGCAAACTGTAGTTTGGGTTGCCAATAGAGACCAGCCGATCACCAACTCATCCGGTATCTTATCCGTTGATGAAACCGGGAACCTTGTCCTTCATGAAAAAGATCAAGGCCTTGTGTTTTGGTCAACCAATGTTTCCAGAGTGGTGAATGATGTTTCGGCTCAGTTGTTGGATTCGGGGAATTTGGTGTTGTTTCAAGGACTAGTTAACAAAGAGGTTTATCATGGCAGAGCTTTGATCACCCTTCAAATACTCTTCTTCCTGGTATGAAGTTCGGGTTGGATAAGAAAACAGGTTTGAACAGAGTGGTTACATCTTGGAAGTCTATTGGGGATCCGGGTGTGGGAGATTTTTCTTGTAAATTGGAGTTTGTTGGGTCACCTCAGTTGTTCCTGTTTCAAGGTATGACAAAAGTTTGGCGGACCGGGTCATGGATGGGTCTCCGATGGAGTTGTATACCCGAGATGGACGGGAAGGATCTGTATAACGTTAGTTACACAAACAACAACGATGAGGTGGTGATCGTTTACCAGATGCGCCAACCATTTTTTCAAGAATAGTTGTTACTGAATCTAGAACCATGGACAGACTAACTTGGCAAGAGGCGGATCGTAAGTGGGTTAGGTTCTGGTCGGCTCCAAATGACCAGTGTGATGGCTACAACCATTGTGATCCTTTTGGTCTTTGTGATCCGTACAGATTAGGCACTTTTGAGTGTGATTGCCTTCCTGGATACGAGCCACGGTCACCGCAAGACTGGTACTTAAGGGACGGTTCCAAAGGGTGTAAGATAAAGCCTGGAACACAGATGTGCAAGGCTGGAGACGGGTTCGTTGAGGTGGCTCATGTTAAGGTGCCCGACACATAGAACGCACGTGTGAACATGAGTTTGGGATTAAAAGCGTGCGAAGGGCTGTGCTTGGGGGATTGCACGTGCATGGGGTATGCAAGCGCCGATATTAGTAAAGAGGCCGAGGGTGGAGGTTGTATTACGTGGCATGGGGACATAATCGATACTAGAACTTTTACAGACGGTGGACAATCCTTTTATATACGGGTTGACTCAGATGAGTTAGGTATGTCGCCATCAATGTTTTTTATAACTATTCTATTATGTTATTATCTTATTTTGTTGGTATGAAAAACTAATTGTGATGAGTAATAACTTATATAATTTTTTATATTAACTTTTTAATGATATTTTATTTTATTTAATACTAAATTTGATTTTCTTTTGATAACTTGCATCTGTTTAATATATTTTAATCAATAGTTTCATGTAAATTTTATTTGAAATAAGGTTTCATTCAAAGGAAAGTACTTTTTAGTATAGTAACTATACCGAGTATTCATACCATACGGAATCTGATATCGACCAAATTGATACCGAACTATATTGTGCTAAATTTTTGTATTAGAGTTTTTTGTTGTATTTTGAGAAAACAAGATGGTGAGTGTTGTGTTTAAGAATCAAAATGCTCTTTCTTAAGATACTTAAGGAAATCTCACCTTTTAATGGATATTTTCTCTCTCAGAATATAATATTTAGTTCTTATTAAAAGCTTGTACATATAGCTAAAAAGTATTGACTTATTGTAATAATAACTAACTAAAAAAAGGATGGTGTTTTTCATAACTTACAATTTTTTACACCTAAAACACCTATTAACTTATAGGTGGATTTAAATTTACACCATTTTATAGGGACCACGAATAATGAGCACACAAAAGTTTTAGAACAATATATTGTTTGTCAGGGTTGTTCAAGTGACTCATGATAAGAACTTCATTAAGTGCAAGATTTTCAAGGGGTTTCTGTTTTATTTATTTTTTTTGTTAAACAGTTGCCGTTAGTTTGGAACGTGATCGCGTATCAGTTAGCATAATCTTTCATGTGATTGTATTTCAGCCAAGAACTCATCAAAGCGGCTAAAGAGATCGCATACAAACCGATTTTTGGTCATTGGGACGCCAATGATTGTAGCAGGGTTTTGCTTGTGTACCTTAATTTGTTGTTACATAAGGAAGAAACCAGGTATGTTTATGTTTAAGTTCATTTGTAATTAAATGATTAATCTTTGGCTAAAAAGGGGTTCAACGGGCCTAGACATATGCTATGCACAACTCCACCAGTAGGGACCCACAATCTTTTAATAATGATATCATTATGTCATGGGTCCTTAATTATATTCTACGTCCCCCTGACCCCGCTCTAATAAAAAAAGGCTAAAAGCCTAGTTGAAATTGCTTAAAAAGGCTAAAAGCCTAGTTGAAATTGCTTAAATTTAAGAGGAGAAAATAAGTAAGCTCCATGAAGGTATTTGTAAGATAAAATACACTAGTTTAGTTTGATTATATTCAACAAATTAACTAATCATTCGGAGTGAGTGGCAATGAAACCAAACAAATCATTTAGTTTCATATGGTTTGTATTTTTGGTATAAATCATTTTAAAACCGTAAACGTAAATCAAATATGTTGCCTCTAAATGATTCGAATACACCATAATTCAAAGCTTGTGAAAGCTATTGTGAATTAAAAATTCAGTTGAATTAAAGTATTCGATTGACCAACGTAACACGAATCAAGTTGTACAAGTCCAGAATCATGATTTGTGGTTGGAGTTATGCTCCAAGACTAAAATTGAAACTTACACAAAAAGCATAAATAAACTAGTTTTAGTTTTCATGAGCGCTTAATTGTTTGATACAGCCAAACGAGATAAGTTGGGTTCAGTTTTACGAATAGCTTGAAATCCTTAAAAGGTTCTTTAACAGAGAAGGATATTGGCGAAAATGCTGATTTACACGTGTTTGATTTGAGCACAATAATTATAGCAACCGATAGTTTTCTCATTCAAACAAGCTCGGAGAAGGTGGCTTCGGCACCGTTTATAAGGTAACTGTCAATCTAGGTAATCATAGTGGTATTTGCGGTTTAATATAATGTGTTGCGTAGGGTAAGTTACTAAATGGGCAAGAAGTTGCTGTGAAAAGATTATCGCAAAGTTCAGGTCAAGGGATGCAAGAATTCAAGAATGAAATAACGTTGATCGCTAAACTTCAACACAGGAACCTAGTCCGACTTTTGGGATATTGTTTTCACAAGAAAGAAAAGATGTTAGTTTACGAATACTTACCAAACAAAGGCTTGGATTCTTTCATCTTCGGTTTGTTCTCTAACCGACAATCCATTTATCAAAATCCAACTAATTAATTCTCTAAAGTTTTACATGTTCTTAAATATATTCAATGGAATGTTGTCAAACCTAGCTAGATCATGAGAAGGCGATTTTGTTAAACTGGAAGAAACGGTTCCAAATCATTAAAGGAATTGTTCGTGGATTGCTATATCTTCATCACGATTCAAGGTTGAGGATCATCCACAGAGATCTAAAAGCAAGCAATGTGTTGCTAGATACAGGTTTAAACCCTAAAATTTCAGATTTCGGAATGGCAAAAATATTTGCAGGGGATGAAGATGAAGCTAAAACACGTAGAGTTGTCGGAACATAGTATGTATAGTTCTTCACTCAACAACACAGACACAGCTGGTTTAATTTATTTATTTTATTTATCTAACAATGACATTATATGATTGTAGCGGCTATATGTCTCCAGAGTATGCAATGCAAGGCCTTTTCTCATTAAAATCGGATGTTTTTAGCTTTGGAATTCTAGTTCTTGAGATAATTAGTGGTAGGAAAAACAACAGCTACTCTAACGAGAGCTCGGTTAATCTAATCGGGCATGTAAGTAACTTCATTCTGCCTTACACACACATTTATATTTTATTTTGTTTGTTGATTATTTATCCTACCAAATATAATTTGCCATAATTAACAATGATTTTAGGTTTGGGACTTATGGAAACACGAAAACCCATTGATGGTAGTTGACTCATCATTAGGAGATACATTCGATGCACATGAAGTTCTTTTGTGTATCCATGTTGGGCTCTTGTGTGTTCAAGAATTGGCTGCTGACCGACCTACAATGACTGACATAGCTTTTATGTTGAGTAATCATGAAACAATGCTTCCTCCTCCTAACCAACCGGCATTTATCTTTAGACAACTGAAGTATGATAGGGACTGTGATGTTCGCTCTATCTATAATGAAACCATCACCATCCTTCATGCTCGGTAGTTTCATATTGTCTCATAACAAATCTCTTGAACTAGACACCATTAAAACCAAGTGCCACACAAAACAATTAGACCATGTCACACTCGCTTGAACATCATGAAAGAAATTGTTAGTATAATTTTCAATGGTTTTAACACTATGTATGTAATTTCAGATTAATGCATCATTGATCCACATGAGGTGAAGAATCAAATCAGTACAAACATATATATATGGTCAAACGATACTACCATCACCGTCTATATTAGTAAATTTGATGGTAAAGTTAGACATGGAGTAATAAAGCATTTAAGATTTTTTTCATAAGCAAAAAAAATACAATCCCACTTGTAAATTGTTGCTACAAAGATTATGTGGCTAAGGTTGTAAATGTTGCTTCAAGGGGTGTTCTCCCGGTTCAGGTGTGTGTGGGTTTGTTCTTCACCACTCGAACCTAGGATTTGGGCTATAGATACCATAAAAACATTCAGAAAGGATCCTCAAGTTGTAGACTTCACCACTTTATGCCAGTCAACTTAGTTGATGTAAACATTCATATAATATATCATCTTGAGAACAATTATATGTGGTGACGGTCAACAGTTCAAATCACCTCCAAATCTTTTAATCTCTATTCAAGAAATCTGAGTTCTCTCATTCTTTGGTTCAGTTTTCTCTAAGTAACTTGAATATCTTTTGTTGCTACCCAAAATGACTTAGAAAATGTCTAAGAACTGCATCAGAGCTTGGAATTACCCAATGGTAGTTAGTATTAGAGCAGACTCAATTCATTGGGATAGGCTAATTCGGCTAAACTTGTAGGGCATCAATGTTGCTGTCAGTGATGAGAATCGAGGCAGGGAAGAATCCTCGCACCATGGAAGCAAAAAAAAGGTCTGAACTTATGCAAATATAAGATCCTTGAAAAGTAGGTTACTGAGATAGAGTGTGTAATAATAGGACTTCGAGCCCAACTTAATGATCTATTCCAATGTTTAGACAGGTCAGATATTGATTTAAGTGGTCTTCTAGACAAATTGAAGGTTATTGTTGATTTGCTACGCAAAAGAGTACAACTGATGGCTAAGGATGTGATAATCAAGCTACGAAAAGATATGGATGGCAATTCTTTGATATGAATTGTAGCTTCTTAGATTAGAACCGATTACCAAGAGTCGAAGTTCGAAAGACTACACCTTTTTGTCACAAAACCAAGTTAGAACGACGTGATGTTTGATTCGCCATCAGTTATACATCTTTCTAATGCATATTTACCCCTATTTTACGGCACTTTATTATGACTATATCGTTGAAAATACTATCCACAACGTTATTATTTGGTAATTGTAGGTTTCTAAGGGCTGTGGGTGAAAAGAAGCAAAAAACGAGGCACAAATCCAGAATTCCAAGGAAATCTGCTAGCTGCGAGACAGGCCATGCATATCAACTCAGCAAGTACAAGTCAACACTATCTTAGCCAACACAAGTAAACGATGTGCGAAGGTACGACTGTTCACCTCTTAGGCACCACCGTGGAGGATAACGGCAGGCAGTGGAAACTTCGAGATCCGACAATACTGATACCTTTTGAAGCGTTGTCTAGACACTTGTCTATGCACGTGTGTGCACCGCCTTAGGCATGATCGTGCCTACAACTGAAACAGACAAAAGGTACCGCGATGGACAAGAAGGACTAGGGGTTACCAGGTCAAAACGACTAAGCACAGTCATGCCTACGTATACACGGTCATGCATACCTGCATCCAACCAGTCTATAAATATAGCCATTGGCAGCTCATTTTCCTTATCTCATTTTACTCATTCCCTTTTCACTTTTAACATACATACTCTCTCTGGTCTAGAGAGGTCACTAGACTAGGTACATTTGACTATTATAAGATGTGTTTTTCACTATAATTTTACATTTGAATATTGTTAAGTCTGAATAAGCAAAACCAAGCTAATGAGTAAGAAATTTGATAGTGAAAATTTTGTTAATTATATATTAAAAAATAATAATAATAATTATAATAATAATAATAATAATATAATAATAATAATAATAATAATATTATTATTATTATTATTATTATTATTATTATTATTATTATTATTATTATTATTATTATTATTATTATTATTATTATTATTATTATTATTGGTGTTTGTTTTTTTTAAACTTTGTTCCATGTTTCATATTCATATATGAAAATATTTAATATGAGTCCCTTTTAATAACTTACGTGTGTATATATATATTAGGTTCATCTGTGAATAATTTTTTAAGAGTGAACTAATCTTAGCGCTTAATCATTTTTTTTAAATTAAAGTGGTAAAATTGATATTAACCAGGTATCTTTAATTAAAATCTGTTAATTTTCTCACCACTTAATTCTTTCTAACTTTCTCTCTCTCTTTCATTTTTTAATTATTTATGCACTATTTTAATTTTAAAGACAAAACTATTATTTTTTTTCAAATGTTTTTTTTTGAAATATTATGTTTACAAGTTATTTAATTTCCAAATATTCGTAACACTCATTTCTTTATTCATAGATTTGTTTTTATTTTAACTTGAATATTGTTTTTCTTTTATTATCCATATATATATATATATATAGATTATATATATATATATATAGATATCATAATATACATGTGACTTGTTTTGTTTTCATTCAGAATTTTATATGTTTTTATATAAATCTACTCGTATGCATGCATAATATACTATATGTTGTTAATATACACATATATAACAATTTCTGAATATAATACACAAATGTATAAAAGTCTGTACACATGTGTATATACTAACAACTGTGTATCTTGTATAAACTGATAGTTAGCGAGACTGTATACATGTGTATAAACTAACAGTTGTGTATCTTGCGTATAAACTGATAGTTAGCGACACTGTACACATGTGTATACACTAACAACTGTGTATCTTGTATAAACGGAAATTAGCGATATTTTAGCGATTTTGTTTATATTGTTTAATAAATGCAATTTACAATAGACGAAAATACTCTTATGTCAATTATTTTAAAGGAAAGTTATAATATTATAATTACAATCTTACCATTCTTTAAAAGTCTCTAGATGATGTAATCTAATGGCCAGATTTGTTTACGCAGTTCACTCTTAACCTAATGTTCACTCTAGAACCCTATATATGTATATATATAAATATATATATATATTATCCGAAACAGTGTTGGTGCTTGTTTGTTACGACCAACAAATGTGTTAGTTGTTTGGTTTGCTCGATTTAGGCAATCTAACGCTTGTAAATAAAACAAGAAAATGATCCATATAATTTATATATTGAACTCTTATTAAAATCATGCTCTTTATTTGTGCACATATTCAACACTTAAAAGACAAAGTCGGTCTCACCGGCTTTGCCTCCCCTACCCCTATACTTCCAGAATATTACCATTTTAGCCTTTTAATTTTGTTCCTTATAAAGTTTCATAAAAAGACAAATATAGTCCCTAAACTACTACTCTATTGTATAAATAGTTTGCTTTTGATGCCCCAGTTTTATGATAATTTTCTTTTCATCCCCAAGTTTTTTTATAGTTTCCTTCTTACCTCAAAATTTTATCAAATTTTATCTTTACCCTTTCTAAGCCCTTAAATTTAAGAATGCAATTTTTAACCACTTAACTTTTTATGAACTTTGTAAATGTCACTTTGACCCCCTCGAGAGTTTTGCCTTGACGATATAAATTCGAGTTAGCCGGGTCACGTATAATACGTTATGACTGTACGATATAAATTTGATTTACGTTACGTTTCGCAATACAACTATAGGATACATTGAGTTCAATCTGATTCGTCAAAACGTGCGTTTGACATGGTTAACACATCACACAATGCTTGGACTAATCCCTTCGATATTTGCGAAGTACCCGCGGCGCAACGCGCGCGGGACTTATTACTAGTTCATCTTAAACACGTAAAATAACTTTTTAACAGAAAAAATTTAAAGA
Organism: Scalesia atractyloides; assembly: GCA_947069175.1. Classification (NCBI taxonomy): domain Eukaryota; kingdom Viridiplantae; phylum Streptophyta; class Magnoliopsida; order Asterales; family Asteraceae; genus Scalesia; species Scalesia atractyloides. The sequence goes on from CAMTDV010000021.1 coordinate 86,944,072, forward strand.
ATTAAACCCAACCGAAATAAAATTTCATTATTATCAATTATGAAGCGCTCATTTCCTAAATTCTAGATCTTTTTTAGCTATAGATAACATTCATAAATATCATGACATGATTCAACTTAGTACGACCCCATATGAAACACAACGTGTAGAAAGTTTGGGAAACAGTTTAAGGTTTTAAATAAGTTTTAGAAGTTCTGTTCTAAAGGTTTAAAATATTTTTAATGATAACCTTGACATCATGGTTCATTAGTTCATGTCATCTTTGAATTTCTGGTTAACTATCATGGATGCATTAATGACCAAGTGACAAGAACTTCATCATGTACAAGACTCCCCAAGGTTCCTTTACATAACGAGCCATCTTTAAGAATATAATAGAATCTAAATATGTGACACAATACTATATGGAACTAAAACAAGCTCAATTCATTAGGCATATTTTCATTTGATTGTATTTCAGAGAGGGTAAAGAGATCAAATAAAAACCGATTTCTTGATGAAATTACAATATCAACTAAGGAAGTACGGAGGATCTAAAGGGGCAGTCTGGAGAAGATCTAAAGTCGAAGGACTAAACGAGTAAAATAATAATTAAATGTGTTTAATTATTATTTGAATTATCTTTAGTATTAGATATATTTGTTTTCTAATTGTTTAAGATAAGTGTTTGTAAGAATAGGAGTCATAATAGAACTAGATTGTTTCTATTATTTATATTCTTTCAGTCTTGTAGTTTTATAAATTCACAAAAAATTAATAGAAGAAATTTGTAAATCCCGTTTGTTTTCATCTCTCTGATCCTGTACCCAAGTTCAACAAGTGGTATCAGAGCCACCGTTTTGAGAGTCGTTTTTCGAGAAGGGGGAGCCGCCCCTCGCGGGGCTGCAACTGCGTTGAATCCAGCAGTGGTTGAAGACAAAGATGAAAAAAAAGAGAAGTGTATGATCGCGTGGAACTGAAAGAGTGCCGACATGTAATTTGAAGGCGGAAGTCATGACGGCACAAGGTGAGATGGATTCTTACGGATCAAAAATTAATCAAGAAATATTATTCAAATTGAATAAGAGGTTAGTGGGTCGGTGCCTATACTTGTTCAGATTGAAAAATATACGCAGTGGATTATTGTTTGCGTGGGATTGGTTCGGAGAGCAAATTGGCTCATGAGTAGTCACATGTGGAGGATTCGTAACCCATGTTGGTGCAGTACTTTTGGGTAAACTGCTAGAAAAGTGCTATTATTCTTACCAAAATTTTCTACGCATTTCCTACAAACGAAATTCCGACACTTTTCCCACAAAATTCCTACAAAAAGAAAGGGTCTTAGTTTTGTGACAAAAAAGCGACAAAAAAGTCACAAACGTACAATTATAGTTTAATTATTGTTATTAATTTGGTAGATTTTAGTTGCTGAATATTTTTGAAACATTAAAATTTCGGGTGAAGTGGTTCGTGTTCGGGTCAACACACACTTTTTTGGGCCGTGTTCGGGTTCATACACCTCACACGTTTTTCGGATTCGGGTTGTGTTCGTGTTCGTATTAAATTTTCGGTAGAGGTCATGTTGGTTCCGCCAACCTGTGGACACGACCCGTTTATTAAAAGGATCTTGTCACCAAGAATATATTAATTGAGCAGTTTACTTTATTTTTGTACAGACCATTACTGTTGGGACCCGGAGAGTGAAAAAAACATATATGACGCATTCTGTAACGTCGTTCAGAAAGAAACGGTATAGAGACACCATGAGGGACTTGAGAGAAAAATCTAAAGACAAAGCTAGAGATGCTGGACATGTTATAACAGGAAACAAACATAGATTCGACATAATTTATAAATATCCACCAGCTTCGGTGTCTAAGGTCGTATGGAAGCAATTGTGTAAGGTATGGGAGTTACATTACTATTATTACTACTTTTTTTTATATATATTCTATTACTCTATATACGTGTGATTTATATTGTACTTGGCACATAGTCTAGCCTTAAACATATTTTTTTCTGTTTTCAGGGTTGGAACACTGAAAAATGGATAAAAAAGTCAGAGAGCGGAAGAACAAACCGCATGGGCAAGGGTAGTGGTGAAAGTATATCCCGACATACTGGTGGCCATAGGGTTTGACGAGCATCACATCCGTTTGGTAATCTAATCATATTTTTTATAACTTAGTAAAAAAGCTGGTTGAAAAATATAATTGTTTGTACTCAAATGTATTACAAAACTGCTTTTTAGGAAAGAAAATATGGTCGACAAGTAAAGTGGATTGAAGTTTATTTTGATACCCATCTCAAAAAGGAAAGCAAAAAGAAGTATTGGACCGGAGAGCTAGACATTAATAGCCTTCAGGGATTTGAGTATATTTCCGAAAAATCAAGAGAAATATATGTAAGTTATCTTTATCGCTTTTGAATAATTAGAACATTACCGTATTAACTTTTAGTACAACACCTAATAATTTGTTTCCATAAATGGTAGTTAAGGTACAGAAGTGATATGATCAAGTTGCATGGGTCGGATCTTAACCAACATCCGGATGATCTTGATGTGTGGGCGAGAGTGGCAAGAGGCTGTAACATTCGTCGTAAAACGGGTTTCAAAACCCGCTTCATTTAATAATCAAATATCCGGTTAAAAGTTCGTTGCGTATTTATTGTGCCGGTTATTCTAAATACCTCCTAATTAATAAATATTTTAGAATTTAAATAGATAAAACAATAAGTAAATCTTTATTAATAAATCAAAAAGTAAAATAAAAATAAAATGGAGTAGCCGGGTCTCGAACCCGGGTCTCCCGCATGTTCACACACTCACAGCGCCACTGCACTACGCACACTGTTGTGAATAGAACTGAAAACAAATTAAATTTATATTAAAACGAATGCGAACCCTGTAAATTCAAACTAACGAATCTGTAACCGCCAAACCTAAATCATCTCTGCGATTGACGTTTTTCTTTGCCAGTAATTGAAGGTAACTGATGTCAACCTCAGTTATAACCGAAATCCAAGCTCAATTAATTCAAAAAAAAACCGTTTATCAATTTGAAATCATTAACCCATGATTTGGGTCTTGAAACCGAAATCGGTGATTGACTGGTTACTCTATAAATACTAATCGTTTTCACCACAAACGAATTCGTTCAATCTCTCAAACTCTCTCTTAAACTCTCGCTAAAAAACTCTGAACCTGTCCCTGCAAGTCGTCGGAATCTTCAGATACTCGCCGGAAAACCGAAGAATCTATTCCATTATTGCCTTACTCTATAAATAGGACTTCTAGAGCTCAGACAGAAATCACCCGCACTCACCTCAAACTCCCTGTAAAGCCTCTGTCGCAAGTTAAACTTCGCCGGAAAAATTGGAACTCGCCGGAGTTGGTCACCGGGATCATCAAAGTTCTATCTTCCAGTGGGTATGAACCTTTAAAACCTTTCTATGTTCATGTTTAATTCCGTTAGTTTGTAAACCAGTAACCAGAATTGTTAAAATATAGATAACAGTCGGATCTTGTTTCTGTGTTTTGATTCAAGGAAAAAAGATGAAGTTTCAAAAAGTTTATAAATATAATTAAAAATGGGATTTTAATCGGGTTAGACACCAGTGGTGGACTGTGTGCATTTGAAACGCGAAGATCACGAGTTCGAGTCCCATACATAATGTCGAATCCTTTATATAAACCGAGCATTTTTTTAACTTTAATATAAAACAAAACATATAATATATAAATATAATTAAAATCCTTTATTTACCGGGTTAGACACCCAGCCCAGTTGGTAAGGCTGGGTGCAATCAACGCAAGGGTCACGGGTTCGATCCAGGATATGTGCAGCGGTTCAATAATTTCAAAGCCTTTTTAAATAAATAAATTTATGAAATAAGCTAGTTAGTATATATATATATATAATTAAAATAGAGTTTAATTCGGGTTAGACACGTAGCTCAGTTGGTAGAGCTGCGTGCACGCATACGGGAGGTCACGAGTTCGAACCTCACACGCTGCCTACAATTAAACCGGTTGAACCGGCCGTTGACCAGTCAACCCTAGGAAAAAAGGGTAATTTTTTTTAAAATAAAAATCCTTTTTATTCTCTTTAAAAATTAGTTAGAAATACCAAATAAGGTTTTAAAGCCTAAAAATTTACATTAAATTCACAAAAATAAATCTAAGAGTCTCATTAAGAGCACTAATTAAAAATATTAATCTCAAATAAAATTTATTTATTTATCGAATTATTACGTTATTATTTAGGTTAGTTTTCCCTCGTCGGTTGAATCATAAATTCGTGCGCAATCATCATTATCAAGGAACGCACCCACTGTGAGTGAATTCTTACAAATTCCCCTTTTTATTCATGTTTTGGGGTGTATCATGTGTCGCTTTATTTATTTTCGTTTATTCAAACTTTTGCTATTACCATTATATGATCTAAACATGTGATGTAAATATTGTTTGTTGTGATGTGTTTACATTTTGTCAAGTTGCGTGCAAATCATTCATTAGGCCATCAGTTCCTCGTGGGAGACGGGTTGAACATCGCGTGCCTCATTAGATCGGCTCCGTTTGATTGAGCCTTGATCTCATTGTTCATTATTTGGTGTGTGCGTGTGCATTAATTGATATTATGTGTATTGTGATCAAATTTACATTTACGTTTACTCATATGTAGTTATGCACCTTTTTATAACCAATAAAATAAATTCGTTCAAATGTTTTCATAAGATTCACTCGCCAACTTTTGTTGACCCAAAACCATATTTTTACACATGATACAGGTGATCCAGTTGAGGAAAGAAACACTTAGGATGGCCTAGAAGAATAAACAAGTTAATGCTTTGGAATGAACGCTTAGTTTTGTTTTCCTTTGTAATTGTATGAATTTTGTTTATCAGATATTTTAGTTTGTAATTTGAATGAAAAATGTATTTGAACATGTTGTGCTTGTATGTTTATTCTTTAAAGAGAAATAATAAATATGAAACTTTATAGTAAATGTCATGAGCTTTGATGAAAACCCAATCATGTCCCGACTACCATTTCCGCTGCGGGTCAGGGTGTGTGACAGAGGCAACAAGGGCCGGATGTTCAGGGTAGGATCTCGGATCCTAATTTCGTGATAACTGGGAAATTGTCCACATCTACCGAATCTAGTGTCATAAGGTCGTAAGAGGAGGTATTGTTTACTTCTCGTTAAAGTATTGCAATTCTATAATTATAGAATTTTTAACAATTAATTAGTAGAAAACAATAACTTAGATTATTGACCCGTTTTAACAACTTAGGTTGAAAAAGTCCGAGTTGAAATGGAAAATGAACTTGCAAATGAAAGGGATGCTAGACAAGAGTTGGAGCAAAAATTGCAACAGATGGAAAAAGAAATAAAAGAAAATGAAGAAAAGAGGCAAAAACAATTTTGCCTCCGGTTTTTTAAATTATTCCGAATCTTTATGTTTAACAATGGTGGTTTTGTGATTGAAACGAACTCGGAATTTTTGTTATTTGTTCCGGATCTTTATGTTTAACAATGGATGATTTTGTAATTTAAATGTGTTCCGAGTTTATATTATTTCTTTTTATTAAATTTATCTTCCGAATCATATTTATCAATATGCATCTTTCAGCAGGAAAAAAACAAGTACTTTTTTTGTTATTTCTATTATTTTTTTAAATGTATCCGTAAGAAATGTGTAGGAAAAAGACTAAACAGGTTTTGTCAGATTCTGTTGGAATTGTGTAGGAAAAAAAGATAGTTTCATAGGAAATGAGTAAGAAAAAAGAACATATTCTGTTAGAACTGTGTAGAAAAAAAAACTAATTTCGTGGGAATTGTGTAGGAAAACAAATACATTTCGTCAGAATTGTGTAGGAAAAAAAGCTATTTTTCTAGGAAATGCGTAGGAAAAACGAATACATTCAGTTGGAATTGTGTAGGGAAAAAATAGTTCCGTAGGAACTGTGTAGGGAAAACAAATACATTTTATTGGAACTGTGTAGTAAGAAAAAAAATTCGTAGGAATTGTGTAAGATAAATAAATATAATAAATATTATATAATAAATATAAATATAATTGATTTAAACCCAAAATTTTAAAAAATAAATATTCTGTGGAAAATGTGTCGGAAAGTTAAGAAAAATAATTCCGTGAGAAAAAAGTAGGAGAATTCCAACAAAACATTTGTGTGGGAAAGGCGTACGGAAATCCATGGGAAATGCGTTAGAAAAAAATTACCCATGAGTAGAATTCCTACAGCCCATTTTCGTAGGACAGAATTTGACGTAGGAACAGTAGCAGTTTTCTAGTAGTGTAAGGTATTTTATTAAAATCAAACTAATAATGAGCAAAGTGAGTTTGGTGGATTTATGCACAAAACTTTGCAAAAGGTCGGTAGATTTTTAGATGCCTTACATATGCAAACTCATGAAGCAATTATTATGGTGTTTGAATAACCGATTACAACGATTCAGTGAAGAACCAGTGACGGTGACTTAGTGAGGGTTGCCGAAGGTTGTGCATGAAGGTTGCGTGGTAGTTCTGGTAAACCAGTGTGACGGGGAAGTACCATTTGGAACAACGGTGGTGATCGATGATCAATTCACTGACGGTTTTTCGGGTGATTTCGGAACTAGAAAAACGAGTGTGTCACGGAAGAAACGAAACAGCTCGCATGACGACATAGCTCGTATTTTTGTTGAAGGTGACCTACGGCTGAGCAGTTTACGGTTCCGAACCGCTAGAACCGTGGAACCGAACCGGAACCACTAGATCCGAACCGTATTTTTGTATATCGGGTCCGGTTCCGGTTATTAAATTTAGATGAAAATGGTTCCCGGTTCGGTTCTGGGTAAAACCGACGGTTCCAGTTAAAGAACCGCTAGAACCGGTTGGGATTATATATATTTAAAACCCTATTTGATTAATGGAATATTTTTGTTAAAAATGTTGTACTATCATTATCAAGATATATTTTACCATGTTCCGTAAAGAATGTTTTGATGAGAATGGGTGTTAAACTCAAAGAGCAATGGAGAATGTGAAGATAAATTGTAGGTCTCATATTTTAATTATTATTATTAAGACTAATGAAATATGAATCCTTTAATCAATAAATAGGAAGATGAATGAGAATAGTTGTTTTCTAACCTTAATTCTACAGCTAACATAAATCAAAGTGCGTTTATTTATTTGTTCTTATGATTGATTGACTTGTTTTTTACTCTTTTACTTTTGTTTCATTATATTTATGTCTTGGGAAGATTTTTTTTCATATAATTCAGTAGGTAGAGCTTTAAAATGGTTTTTATTGCATTGTTAATTTTAAAATTGAATTGATAACCGGTTCCGGTGAGAATCGTTTACACAGAACCGTTTAACTCGGTTCCTAACCGAACCGGAACCGTTAAAATTCGGTTCGGTTCGGTTCCGGTTCTTAAATTTAGCATTAAACGGTTCCGGTTCGGTTCGGTTCCGTTCGGTCCGGTCCGGTTCTGAATCGTTGCACAGCGACCCATCTGTTTCCGGTTTAGAGGTGTTTCCGATCGAAGGTGTCTAGGTATCAACCTTAGTAAGTTTCTGATCACAGGAGTTTAGAATCCGATCGTAGATGGATACGATTGAAGGCAAGTTCTCAGAAACCGATCGCAGTGAAGAACCAGTAAAAAACCGAAACGATGGCAAAGTTACAAGTAGTAGGCTGAACAAAGGAAGAAGACTCGTTCAAAGGCAGTTGTAAAAGATCTCTATTAGATCTTGGTGTACCCTTTGATTCAATTCGGTTGGAGGCAGTTGGAAAGTAATCCCTTCTTCGAGTTGATCAAGTTCTGTTATTGGCCAAGTTCAAAGGTTTGATTGCAGTGGGTTTGAAGGATAGTTCGAGTGCTACGGTAGATTAACGGGTTTACCCGAAACCCATTGGTATACCCGATACCCGATGGGTATTTACCCGCTAGAAACCCGACAGGTTTGGGATAAGGTTATCTAAACAGGTTTGGGTTGGGATTACCCAAACCCGACCCATTGCCATCCCTAGTGCTACTTGAAAGACGTTCGAGGGCCTCTTGAAGTCCTATCAAAAGGGTCACATAATCTGTGACTACCGATCGAATTTAGATGAACAGACGTTTCTCAACCAAGGCGCGTGTCACTCAGGTTCTTAAGGATGAAGTGGCGTTGTGACTACCAGAAGGCGTGATGTTAGCACTGGTAATGACGTTGTAACCAATGACGATAACGGTAGTGTGTCTACTGAAGATGTCAATGGAGGTCATGTGTTTACCGTAGATTGTGTGGTAGATCGAGACAGAATGAGTCAAGATTGAGAGGGAAACATATGGAAATTGATGTTGAGAGAGAGTGATGAAATTACAACATCAACTAAGGAAGTACGAACGATCTAAATGGGCAGTCTGGAGAAGATCTAAAGTCGAAGGACTAAACGAGTAAAATAATAATTAAATGTGTTTAATTATTATTTTAATTATCTTTAGTATTAGATATTTTTTGTTTTCTAATTGTTTAAGATAAGTGTTAGTAAGAACAGAAGTCCTAGTAGAATTAGATTGTTTCTAGCATTTATATTCTTTGAGTCTTGTAGTTTTATAAATTCACAAAAAGTTAATAGAAGAAATTTGTAAATTCCGTTTGTGTTTATCTCTCTGATCCTGTACCCAAGTTCAACATTTCTGGACATTGGGATGCCAATTATCGCAGGAGGGATTCTCTTGGGTACCTTCATTTGTTGTTACATAATGAAGAAAAACGGTATGTCAAACATCATTTAATATTACCTTATTCATCTTCAGCTAAACAAGGGTTCCATATGCCTAGACCTATGCATAACTGCACCCTAAGCCTAAGAACCTATTTTACATTGTTTAAAATTAAGATTGGATAAAATACTTAGGAAAACAAAGAAGAATGTGAGTTGAAGTGAAAAGTTAGATGATATCTAGGTGTAAAAATATTGTTGTTCAAATTTCAAACAAAAGTTAGAAGCAGAATGAATCTAGCTAATAGAAATGCATTAATAATGTATAGTGTAATAATGTATGGTTTCACTATCACTAAATCAATTGTTTGATACAGCCAAAGGAAATGAAAGCGGAGTTGGGTTCAGTTTCACCAAGAGCTTGAAATCCTTGGAAGGTTCTCCAATATATAAGGACATTGACAACAATGCTGATTTACATGTATTTGAGTTGAGCACAATAGCTTCTGCAACTGATAATTTTTCTCCTTCAAACAAGCTTGGAGAAGGTGGCATCGGCTCTGTTTATAAGGTATAAATCTTAGTAAATCTCGTGGCCTTTGCCATTTAATATAACTCAACTATGAAACAATAAATTACTTAGGGTGATTGTCACACCCCGAACGGCAGCGGAAAAGGTGATCGGGGCATGATTGGGTTTTCATCAAAGCTCATGACATTTATTATAACGTTTCATATTTATTATTACAATTTAAAGGGAATCATACAATCATAATTACAACATGTTCTACACATCTTTCTAGACTTCATTATTTTCTTCTAAGGCATTTCCTATGTTTTCCTAGCTTCATCCTGTTCACCTGTATCATGTGTAAAAATGGTTTTTGGATCAACAAAAAGTTGGCGAGTGAATCCTATGAAAAACATTTAAACAAGTTTATTGAATTAATTATAAATAAAGTGCATAACCACATATGAGTAAATGTAGATGTAAACTTATTCGCAAAACACTTAATATTAAATAATACACACACATACAATAATAGATTGTTTTGAGGCACGCGTTGTTCAACTCGTCTCCCACGAGGAACTGATGAGCCTAATGAATGAGTTTTGAGGCACGCGTTGTTCTACGAACTGATGGGCCTAATTAATGAGTTTTAAGGCACGCGTTGTTCAACTCGTCTCCCACGAGGAACTGATGGGCCTAACAAATAATTTGCATACAAGATGACAATATGTAATACATAACTACAAACAATATTTACATTCTAAGTTTAAATCATAATATGGTATGGCACGAGTTTGAATAAACGAATTAGTTTAAGTGACACATGATACACCCCAAAACGTGTAATTAAAAAGGGGAGTTGTAAGATTCACTCACATTGGGTGCGTTAGGTTGATGATGTTGAATGCGCACGAAGTTGGATTTAACCACGAGTGAAACTAACCTAGATAATAACATAATGGTTCGGTAAATAAGCGGATTTTATTAATCAATTTTAGTAGGATTATTGGATATATTTTTGTGAGTTTAAGGCTATTTTCTACCTTTAAAAATGTTATTTTTAAGTATTTTTAATTTAAATAAATAAATAAAAGTAATAAAAAATGTTGATTTTTGACTGTTGACCATTGACTTGTTGACCGTTGACCGTTGACTTGTTGACCGGTTCGGTCGGTTATATGTGTGCGCTGGGTGAGACTCGAATCCGTGACCTCTCGTACGCGTGCACGCAGCTCTACCAACTGAGCTACGTGTCTAACCCGAAATATTTCTGTTTTTAATTATATTTATATACTAATTAAGTTAATCCGAAAATCATTTATTTTAAAAAGGATTTAATGTATCGACTCGGTGCTCGCCACAGGTCTCGAACCCGGGACCTGTGGTTTAGTTTGGCACACAATCCACCGCTGGACTGTGTGTCTAACTTGGTAAATATTCTGGTTTTTAATATACTTAACATCTTACTGTTGTGGATCCGGTTCAGTTTAAAAAAAAAAGACTTTTTATTACAGCGAATGTGTGTGTCAAGGATCGAACTCGGGACGTATGCATATTGTTTGCACACAGTCCACCGCTGGACTGTGTGTCTAACCCGTTCATAATATTGATTTTAATTAATCTTATATCTTACACGGCTTCGTCTTCTTCGTTCAAAACACAGACAACGGTTAACTAACTGTTATTTGTTAAATTAATTTAACGAACATTATGAGCAATCGTAATGTAATGAACAGAAAAAGGTTTGGGGATTGATTGTACCGAACTGATCGTCTTTCTTCAGAAGTCCGGCAAAGATCGTCGGCTCTGTTTTTGGGAACTCCTTCTGTTCGGATTCAAGAATCAGTTTGAATGAATTAGATGTGAAATTGAACTACTGAGTAACGATTATCAGTAGGTTACATGATCATACCGGTTAACAGCGAGATTCTGAAACTTTCAGAAGTTTTCCGGCGAAAACAGAAAATCCGGCAATGTCGTCTGGGGTTGATTCTGGGTGATGGAGTGATGTTAGAATTTGTATAATAATGGAATGAAACAGAAAAGTCGAGGTAATTACCGTGTAGATGAAAGTCCTGGTTTTCCGGCGACTTGCAGAGAATTCCGGCGAGTGAAATCTCTTTCGACAGAGACTCTTCAGAGGTTTAAGGTGAGTGTGGGTGATGTCAGTATGAGCTCTAAGATCTTATGTTAGAGTAAGAAGAAAGGATGGATTGAACTCGGTTTTCCGGCGATAATTTCCGGTCACTTTACAGAGAAATCCGGCGACTGCAGCGAAGTTTTCTGAGCGAAATGAAGAGTGTGATTTTGATAACTCGCGAGCTCACTGATGAATAAAGTATAACTCAGGTTTAGGTATATTTCCGGTTTCGAATTCAAGTTATTCGGTTACGATTTGATGATTTGAATAAATGACCTTAAAGTTTTCAGTTATAACCGGCGCTGCTATAATTGTATCCGTTATGCCAACAGATAACGTCTAAGATTGACGATTTCGTCGGGATTTCCGGCGAGAGTGACTTGAGTGACCGAATTCGACTTTAGTTTTTATTATATGAATTAATTGAATCAATAAATCAACAAGAAACACAAGTGGCGGAGTGGTTGGATGTGTGTGTGTCAAGGCTTGGCTGACCCGGTTGACCCGGCTTCAGCATTTCATTTTTAATTCACTATTTTTAATACATTTTCAAATATAAATTTTATATTCTAATATACTTATTAATTATGTATCGTTTAAAATTAATTTGAGCACTAAATATGCAATGAAATTTTTAACTGGTTGTTCGGTTAATAAACGAAGCGGGTTTGGTAAATCCAGTTTTTGACGGATGTTACAGTGATCACCTACTAAATAGACAAGAAATTGTTGTCAAAAGACTATCGCAAAGTTCTGGTCACGGGATGCGAGAATTAAAAAATGAAGTCATGTTAATACCGAAACTTCAACACAGAAATCTTGTTAGGCTTTTGGGATATTGTTTCCATAAGGAAGACAAGGTGTTAGTTTACGAATACTTACCAAACAAAGGCTAGGATCTTTCATCTTTGGTTTGTTTTTAACCTACAAATAATTTCTCAAATTTAGCTACATAATTTCCTAGAGTTCTATATGTTTTAAAATATTCAATGGAATGGTGACCTAGATCAGAAAATGCATCGCTTTTAGATTGGAAGAAACGGTTCGAAATTATTCAGGGGATAGTTCGTGGACTGCTATATCTTCATCATGATTCTAGGCTCAAGATCATCCACAGGAATCTAAAAGCAAGCAATGTGTTGCTAGATAAAAATTTAAACCCCAAAATTCCTGATTCAATTTCGAAATGGCAAAAATCTTTGGAGGGGATGAAGATGAAGCTAAAACGCGTAGAGTTATGGGAACATAGTATGCATCGTTCTTAGATCTATAACATAGCTAAATATAAATTTGTTTCATTTATCTCATGATGACATGATATGATCATAGTAGCTATATGCCTCCGTAGTACGCAATGGAAGGCCTTTTCTCGGATGTATTTAGCTTCGGAATTCTTGTTCTAGAGATAATCAGTGGTAGGAAGAATAGCAGCTACTATCCAGAAAACTCCGTTAATTTGATTGGGCATGTAAGTAATTAAACACTATTACATCTTTGTTTTCATGATTTGTTATCACACCAAACAAACTTTAATGTAATCAACATCCCTTTTAGGCTTGGGACTTGTGGAAACAAGATGAAGCGTTGAAGGTAGTGGACTCATCTTTAAGTGATTCATTTGTTGCCGAGAGGTTCTACTATGTATCCATGTCGGGATCTTGTGTGTTCAAGAATTGGCCAGTGATCGACCTATAATGACTGACGTAGCCTTAATGTTGAGTAATCATGAAACAGTGCTTCCTTCTCCTAACCAACCAGCATTCATCTTTAGACAACCAAATCATTCTATGGACTCAGCATCAGCATCTGCGAGTGGTGGTGTTGGCTCTGTTTGCAATGAGCCTAGTGAGCTTAGGAGTTGGTTGATGATATTGTGTTACGCTGTTCAAATTTATGTTTTGTACATATATGATGTGTTGGCTTAGGCTATTAATAATTGATAACCTAACCTAACACTAGTTTTGGGAGCCAACCCGTCTCAGCCTATTTTTGTTAAATAATAATTTGACACAAATAAAACGTTACAACGATCCCTTGTTATACAAAAACTAAACTTAATTATCAATATATTCTAATCTATCTAAGAAAACTATTCTCCTAACGTAATTCAATGCTTATAAAATAAAAATAAATAACTATTAAAATGAATAAAAAACAAAAATAAAGGACTCAAACTTCTTGAATCCTTCTTGACCCAATCCAAATTAAGCCAACAATATCCCCCTTCATTTGGACCCCAATCTGCTCGGCCCATCCCTGTTGTCCAAACCAGACCATCTTTTCACCATCCCATGACTTATTCATGTCTCATTCTTCTCTCTAAAGTTTATCCCCCCAATCTCTCTTTGCAAGTCGTGTTTCGTCTTCCTCCTTGCTCGCCACCTATGCAACCCCCTCCCCAACTAGTCCCTCAGTTGAATGAGCTCGCATATCCACTCCTCTGGATGCGTATCTAGTCATCTGATCAAGCAAACAACATGACCATAACATTCTAGTTTGGTTGAGCCTTTTCTCTTTTGCGATTTAGAACACTCTGTCCTGCTTGATTGACACATCACAAAGTTTGCTTGACACCCCGCCAAGTCTTCTGTGTCGGCCCCTGTTAACCAACCCTTTTTTATACTGAGCAACAACAGTTGTCGCTGCTCCCCCGAAAACTCTTGCTGTTGTATCTCATTAACATCCATTTAAGGATGTCACTGGGAGTTGTTATTGGCCAACTTTAGCGTACTACCACTGCTCACTCATTTCTCTTATAATCGCCTACCAGAAACGTACCACCAAACACTCCGTTTGGTTTCTGTTTCTTCCCAGTACAATACCACATTGTTGTCACTCAAACTAATAAGCCACCAAACTCTTTGCTGGTTTATTAACATCTCATGTCTGCTTCTTTTCTTCGAACTTAGCCGCAAGTTCTTTTCTTTTTCTTTCTTATGGTTGCTTGCTTAGTCGCTTATTCCTTGTTTGTCGATTGATTTTAATTCAACAACCTGCCTTCTTGGTTGTTTTTCTTTTCTTATGGAGTTTGTTGGGTCAACTCAATTTGAGTTCCTTGATTCTTAGGACTTAATTATCATACTACCAAACAAAAATTTATCGAATATGAAGCAACTATAGTTTGTTCAACCGACATTGTTTTATGTTATGAACGCTATGGATCCAGGCCCAACTAACATCTGTAACACTAATATGGATCCAAACAAGCAGCCCAAATCAAAAAATAGTAAAGGCCCAACAAGTAAAATGGATGGAATGGGGATATCCCCGGTTATAACCAAGGGTATAAAGAGATGAAGGGCATGAATTAGCATGTGAGTGAATTGTTCTAGTTTCCCATCTCATTCTCTACGTATTTCCCATCTTCTCCTTATCAAAGCACTCCATTTTATCTCTTCAGTTCCACAAATCACTTTGTTGCTTTCTCTGCCTTCGAATTCTAGTTGATCGCTTGCTGGTGTTGAGTTCTTGATTGCTTGCCTACTTCCTATTCATCTTCAACCTTAAAGCTCTGATACCGGTTAGTAGCCTAGGTGGTTAATAATCTACAAACAAAATGAACATTGGTTTTGGAAGAAAACACATTTATTTAATAACAAACTGAACACAAATGAAACAACTAATACGATCCCTGTTTTTTCTAAAGCTAAAATTAGATACCAACATATTCTAATCTGTCTATGGAAATTATTCTTCTAGTTAATTCAATTCTTACCAAATAAAAATAAGTAATGATGAAGATAGAATCTATTAGTCTGGGAATTCTCTCTGATCAGCTTTGAGAGATTGATTCTCATTAAATACAATTTACGAGGGTAATAAAATGGAAAGTCAAATAACATTTTGAATACATAATATACACAATTAAGTTAGATATATTTTAAGAGGGATTTGTTGAGATGAATGATGAGAGGATTGATATCCTCTGTTATCCCCCTGCAAGCGAAACGGCGGCGGAAGAACTTGTAGTAGAGTTCGAAATTGCTCAAACAACGGCTGAGGTAAGCTTTTTGTGAAAATGTCCGCAAGTTGAAGCTTGGTAGGAATGAACTTAGTATGTAGCATGCCGGACATGACTAGTTCCCGAACAAAGTGATAGTCTAAGTCGACGTGTTTGCGCTCGTTTGTGTGATACCGGATTTTTGCTCATGAATAGAGCACTCTTGTTGTTTCACAAAAGAGTTGGCCGGGATTGTGGTAGAGCATGAAGTTCCTTTAATAAATGAGTGATCCAAACAATCTCAGCTGCAGCATTGACCATTGCCCTATACTCAGATTCGCAACTTGATCTTGAAACAATTGGTTGTTTCTTTGCACTCCATGAGACTAAGTTTCCGCCCAAGAAAATTGAGTATCGATAAGTTGATCGTCTTGTTTCAATACAGCGTGCCCAAACCGCGTCCGAGTACCGTAAGATAGTAGAAGTGGTTGGACGTGTAAACACTAACCCATGAGAGATAGTTCCCTTGACATAACGTAGTATCGCTTAACCAATTGGAAGTGTTTTTTCTGGTGGGTGAGTGAAGGTGTTGGCAGGCTTGATTGACCGCGTAGGACAAGTCGGGTTGAGTAATGATTAGGTATTGAAGAGCACCAACAAGTGAGTGATAAAGAGTGGGGTCGGAAAAGGGAGTGCCATCCGTGGTAAATGTATTTGATGTGGATAACAGAGTGGGGACAGGTTTGGCATTGGTTAGACCGACTCGACTAAGAATATCATTGGCATATTTTGTTTGGGTAAGAAAGAGACCTTTTGTATGATAAAGTATCTCAAGGCCAAGGAAGTAGTTTAAGGACCCAAGATCCTTAATGGCGAATTCCTGATGTAGGCGGCTAGTGAAATGGTGATTAACATGGATTTGTTGCCGGTGAGAATGAGGTCATCCACGTAACCAAGAAGGTACATGATCGAATCGCCTTGAGAAAAAATGAAAAGGGAAGGATCGGCGCGACTGCATGTGAAGCCGTAAGAAAATAAGTAAAGAGCTAAGGCATTGAAACCAGGCTCGAGGAGCATGTTTAAGGCCGTAGAGAGCCTTGTTTAGTTTGCAAACATGAGTTGGAAATTGAGGATCGATAAAACCGGGAGGTTGCTCCATGTAAACAGTTTCAGAAAGATGACCGTTGAGGAAAGCATTGTTAACATTAAGTTGATGAAGAGCCCAACTGTTGATGACAGCCAAAGAAAGAATAATGCGGATGGTGGAAGCTTTGACCACCGGGCTAAAGGTATGATTAAAATCAAGACATGGTATTTGAGTGAAGCCTTGAGTAATAAGTCTTGCTTTATGGCTATCGATTGAGCCATAAGAGTGATATTTGGTTCAAAATACCCATTTGGAGCCAACGACATTGGTGGAGGTTGGACGTGGCACAAGAGTCCACGTACGGTTTCGTTGAAGGGCAGTGAGTTCGGCTTGCATGGCATCCATCCAATGCACATGTTTTGAGACACCTTTGAAGCCCTTTGGAACCGTATTTGTGAGGAGGGCAGCATGAAGACAGGAGTTCATGGCAGTAGCAATATATGATGTGTGTTTTGGATACGGTTTGAGCGTACCGACTTCGGAGCAAGTCACCATAGGGTGCGATGGTGCAGAAGAAGATGGAGCAGGAGGTTGTAATTCAGATGTAGTAGCAGCGGTAGATGGTGTGGGTGAGGGAGGAGGTGTGGGATTCAGTGAGGTTGTAGATGATGGTTCGGATGGATGAGGATTATTTGGTGAGGTATGGGTTGTTGTTTGAGAGTGTTCGGACGTGTGTGGATGAGTAGGAGTTGGTTTGCATAAAGAGCATGGTGGAGTGGTAACACATGCGGGTTGAGGAGGGTTCGTTTGAGGAGTGTTCGGTTGAGGGAATGAGGTGGGTTCGTTGAAGGTGGAAAGAAAAAGGTTGGGAATATTGGTGTTGGATGAGGGGCTCACATAAGGAAAGAAAGTTTCATCAAATCTAGCATGCCGGGAAATGTACATACGTGATGTTGTGGGATCGAAGCATTTATATCCTTTGTATTGGGGAGAATAACCCAAGAAGATACAAGGGATACTTCGTGGTGCAAGTTTATGTGGAGCATAATCGCGTAGGTATGGATAACCACAACACGTACCGAAAACGTAAATTAGTATATGTAGGTGTGATGGGAAAAAAGCATCTCGAATGGAGATTTGGCATTTAAGACTTTTGTAGGCAAGCAATTGATGATGTAGGTTGCGGTGTTAAAGGCGTCATGCCAATGAGTGATGGGGACGCTAGCATATAAGAGCATGGCTAAACCTGTTTCAACAATGTGACCGTTTTGAGGAGTGGTATAAGGGCTAGAAAAACAGTTAAAGGTGCCATTTTCATCAAAGATTTTTCGAACAATTTTATTTACAAATTCTGTACCGCCATCACTTTGAAAACCTTAACTTTGCATGAAAGTTGAGTTTGAACTAGGCACAAAAAGGTGGAAAGGACCGTATTAAACTCGGTTTTGGTTTTAAGCGGGTATAGCCATGAAAAACGAGAATAGTCATCCACAAACACAACATAATCTTTGTAACCATTTTTGCTAATGAATGGTGATGGTCCCCACAAATCACAATGGACAATATCTAGAGGATGAGAGGCACGTTTGTCATTTATGTCAAATGGTAATTTTTTAGCTTTAGCAAGTTGACATGTTGAACAAACATTAGGTTTAGGAAAAATTGATGTAAAAGATAAATAACCAAGTCTTTTCAAAATAGAAATAGTATCAAAATTAACATGACCCCAACGATTGTGCCATAATTCAAAAGAGGCTTTATTAGACGAAACATAAGCAAAAAAAGCGAAAGACTTGTCCCGAAGCACCTAAAGACCGTTTTCACACCGACTTTGAGCAAGAGGTTGGCTTGTTTTCCGGTCCTGAATCACAAAAAAGGAGTTAGAGAATAGAACATCAACGGGAAAATCATTTGTGAGCTTACTAACGGAAAGAAGATTGCGAGTTAAAGACGGGACAACCAAGACATCGTTTAATTGAACGTGTTTATTTAGAGTAACACACCCTTTATGAGATATTGGTAAGGAATGTCCGTTAACCGATGTAGTCTTCATGTAAGGAGAAAAGGAGTTAAGGTTACCGGTGTCATCGGTCATGTGGAGATCGGCGCCTGTATCGGCGGTCCAGTCCGGAGCATATGCATCCGAAACATGGCACTGGGCATGAAAGGCATGAGCAAGTCCTTCATTTCCTGAAGTTGAGGCCACAAAGGAGGAAAGTTTCGGACATTTATTAGCATATTGTCCATTTGCTCGACACAATTGACAATGTGGAGGTCTTCGGTTGCCTTTGGAGGAAGTCGAGGAAGTCTGTCCACGACTGGATGACCCAGATCTAGAGGACCCAGATCTGAACCTATTTGACGAGGAGCCGGTTGGTCGATGGTGGGTTTGATTGGCAACAAAGGCAACAACATGAGTAGTAGGAGGATGAAGGGTGATGAGAAATTGTTCTTGGCTTTCCGCTTTGGTTAGCAAGTCGCGAAAAGGCAAGGAAGAGTGAGCGGTGCGAATAGTGGTGGACCAACTCTCAAAGGTGGAGCTGAGACCACATATGAACCAGTGGGTTTTGTCCGTATCATTTATGGGATGTCTGATTTCCGATAGTTGGTCACAGATGGATTTGAATTTGCGACCATACTCGGCAACGGTAGAAGACCCTTTGGTCAATCAGCGAAGATTATCACAGAGCAAATGTTGGTCATAATGTCTATGTCTTAGTCTTATATCGAGTCTGTATTGTATAGAGCCGAATAGGCTAGGTTATGAAGTATTTATGAATTGTTGTAGTCAAGTTCGGGCATAAACATGTAAAGTATGCATGTTCGGCCGAACTTGCTTACGCAAGTTCGGGCAAACTTGCACCCTCCATGGCCGAACTTGTAAACCTATAAATACCTAGCTTGTGTGTCTCATTTGTAACTTTGGCATTGTAGAGGTGAAGCTCTATCAGTCTGTAATCTGAACGTTTAATCAATAAAACTGACGTTTAACTGATTAATTCTTGTCTATTGTTAACACGATGTAATATTTCTGCTATTATGGACGTTAGATATCAAATTTAGGTTCCTAAGCATCGAGGATCGGTCCTACAAGTGGTATTAGAGCTAGAAAGCCTGATTTGATAGTATCAAGACAAGAACACTTCTATTTCTACTCCATTCTTCTTTTTCTTTAACTTTTGATCACAAAATGAAGAATTCATGGTCAAAATCTTTTGAATTTTGAATATATCATGTAAAATACAACAAAGATAAACCCTTGAAAGATTGGAGACCAAATTCAACCGAATCATGTCGAAATTTTGAAAAAAACATGTTTTTGAAAATTTTCTGGAACGAACTTATTGGCCATGTTTGGCCGAACTTGATCTAAAAATCACTTTTCAAGTGATTTTTAAGCAAGTTCGCTC
Source organism: Scalesia atractyloides (assembly GCA_947069175.1). Lineage (NCBI taxonomy): Eukaryota > Viridiplantae > Streptophyta > Magnoliopsida > Asterales > Asteraceae > Scalesia > Scalesia atractyloides. The sequence continues at coordinate 86,963,861 of CAMTDV010000021.1, forward strand.
GAACTTAGGTATTTTTTTGAGGAAATTTAGTCAAGTTCGCTCGAAGTTACGAAATTTTCATTTATTTTACATCAAGTTCGACCGAACTTGTGTAAAATCAAGAAGATTTTAAGTAAGTTCGCCCGAACTTGCTTGTATTTCATCGAAATTGTGGTGATAAGTTCGATCGAAGATCTGTTTAATTGGTGTTATATGTTCGACCGAAGATAAACGAATTTTTCCAAAGTAGATCTAACAAGTTCGACCGAACTTGTTAGAAAATCCAAGAATTCTTCATCAGTTGCTACAAGTTCAACCGAACTTGTAATAGAACTAACTGTTTTCAAAGTTTTTGAAAGTTTTTCAGCGTACACGTTTCGTGATTCACAATGGGGGATCAACTAAGAGCTTATATGTCCGGAGCTAGTTCGTCAAACGCCAACGTGATTAATCAAGTCAATCTTGATAACGAAATGGGAACGACCGTCAAACCGCCCAAGCTAATGAGCATGGACGAATATGAAGCATGGAAAGAGAAATTTACCTACTGGGTTCAAGCCATGCAATTCGCTGGCTGGGTGTCAATTGAAAGAGGCTATACCATTCCGGTAGATGAGCATCAACAAGTTCTTGAGAAGTACAACTACTCGACAGCTCAGAGAGACGAATACATTGCAGAGAAAAAGATGATCAGTCTCATCCAACAGTCTGTCAAAGAAGATATTCTGATTCTGTTACCAGAGTATACTGCTGCAAGAGAGCTTTGGTTGTCGTTACAGAAGAAATACCAAGGCAGTGCTAAAATGATCAAAAGCAAGAAGGCTCTCATTCTGAAAGAGTTCGATATATTCAGCATGCTAAAGAATGAGACCACTAAGCAAATGATTGACGTTTCTGTCACCTCAAAGTGCAAATGCGAAGACACGGTCTTGAGAAGACGGAACAAGAATACATCGACAAACTTGCTGACGAACTACCAGAGGGTGAATGGACTATGTATTTGATGGTTCTAAAGAATAGTGATAAGTGAGATTTCTTCAAGTTGTCAACGTTTATCGATAAACTCGAAGGCCACAAAATGGAGCTTCTGAAGATAGCGAAGTCAAAGAACGCTAATGTTGTTCAAGACATTGGTTTGTACTACAAAACCGGAATGCAAGATAACATTTTGAGTCCAAAAATTGGAACTGCTTTTAGTGCAAACATGAATGCTTCTCCACAGAATCAGAACTATTCACAGCCTCAGTATGACCAAAGTCCATAAAGTTCTTACTCGAGCACTGGTTCAAATTCAACATTTCAAAATCAAGCAAATCAGAACCAACAGCAGAGTTCTGATCCTAATGTTTACAAATGCAACATCGCAGTGAATTTGAACAATGTTGTTTCAGAAGAAGTTGCAAAACAACATATGTCTTATGAATGTCTTGTTGCCGGTAAAATTGGAAATCCCGAGATGACCGCAGAAGATTATGACCAGGTAGACGAGGAAGAGCTCGAACTAATGGACATCAAATGGTCCCTTAGCTTCGATCATCAGGAGAGTGACAAAGTTCGTTGCACTCACAGGCCGTGACATAGGAAACTCCTGCAACAAATTGGGTTTTGACAAATCCAAAGTCACATGCTTTAGATGTCGACAGAAGGGACATTTTAAAAGAGAGTGTAAGAACACCAAGGCAACCGGAAATCAAAGTCCTTTCGGAGGAGGGAATGAATATTACAAGAAGGCACTTCAATATAAACCGTTCCCGAAGAAAACTCAAATTGAGATCCAAGAAAAGCCAAACAGTAGTACCACGGAGAAAGCCATGGTTGCATCCACAGAAGATGACGGTTTTGATTGGAACTCTTATATTGGGAAAAAGACCGGAGTTGCTTTGATGGCAGAGATAGTTGAAGATAATTCTGCAGAGGAAGCAACGGCAGCAAGCTTTTGAACAAGCTATTCTGGAACAATATTTTCATCAACAGCAGGAAGAAGAGGAATATATACATATGCAGAGACAAGGAATTTTATCCTCTAATTCTTGTGACAGTTTTGCAGGTCACTTTGATGGAAGCACGAAAGAACAAGTGGTTGAGGAGAAAAAGATTGATGAAGTGATCATTAATATCACTCAAGAAATGAAAGTCGAAGACCTCAAGGACATGGCAGATAAAGCTTTAATGGCAAATCTAACCAAGGTAGGTCCAGAGGTAAAAATTGTCGAGAAAGAAGTTGTTAAAGTACAAGTTGTTGAGGTTGAAAAACATTGTACAAAATGTACAAAACCTTGTGTCGAATGTGCCGAAAAATCAAAGATCATCGCTGAAAACAATGTGCATAAAGATTTGTTAAAATATGATTATCGCACAATGAAAGAAGCGTATGACAAAATGAAAAATGATTACGGCAGACTCGATAGAAATAATCTCGAACAACATGATAATATAAGGATGTTGAGTGGTACAGTAATGGATAAACAAAGAGCAATTAACATTTATATCAACACCACTGCTGAAATCAAACAACAACTTCAAGATATGACAATTGAAACTGAAAGAGTTCGACAATTGTTAAGAAGTTATACCACCAATGCGTATGTTATCGACACATTCTTCCAACAATCTCAACGGAAGAAAAACCTAAAAAGAAAGCGGGCAAAGAATATAGCAATGTTCCTCCACCCCTTTGTGAGAAATACTGTATTAAATATGCGGACGGGATGGACAAGGCACTCAATGTTGAATTGCTTTCTGAAAAGAAAAATGAGTTGCTAGAGAACATTGATATAGTCTATGCTAAATCTGATGATGATAACAACGCTGTGATTAACAAAGTGGTTGAAAATGTTTTAAGTGATTCTGATGATGGCAGCTTCAAAAGCGCCAACTCGAGTTCAAAGAATTCCGATTCACAATCTGAAAATGACGATAAGTCATCAGAAGATGGTCTAAGTGATGATCCTAATATTGTAATGTACAAAATTAAGGATTCGGATAGACTATACTTTGATGATAGCTTCCCGATTCAGAATGTGAAGGAAGAATTGCTTGATAAATTCTTTAAACTCGTGGAAGTCACATCAGAAGAATTGGTAATCAGTGAACGAAAATTCTATTCCCAACCTAAAAGAAACAATTACCGAAGAAATGGTGGTGATCATCCGGAAAACCGGAGAGCGGGGTTGGGTTTAGAAGAAGAAACTGATGAATCTGTAAAGAAACCGTCACCATTTCATGAATATAAAAATAAAAACATGAAGTTTGTATATGGGACAAATACAGTTCATGTGGAGAATTTGATTGGTAACCAATCAAATGATGAGTTCAAGAAGGAGAAAGAAATTCGAGATAAAGCCAAGGTTACAAGTGGTGCCAAAACATCAAGTGGGATAAAACCACCTGTTAAAGGACATCCACTTGATAGTCAGACATGTTTCAAGTGCAATGAAATTGGTCATATGGCACGACATTGTCCGAAATCAAAACCGGCTTATCCTCGAAGAAGAGATTCTAATGTTGTGAAACCAAAGCAACCAGTGTTTGCAAAACCTGTAAAGATTTTGAAACGAAATGAATCAAAAACAAAAGTTAAACCAAAGTCTGAAAAGACTTTTGAAAATTCCATTTTCGAAAAAGGTGAAACTTCTAGGTCTAATGAAAACAAGTTTTACATCAAAAAGGCTAATATCAATTCTCAAACCTGGATTGCCAAGAAAAGGTCAACAACATCTGGTGTTGTTAAGTCTGAGATGGTAAAGACTGACAACACAAAAGAATCAAAGACTGAAATCACTAAGTCTAAGCAGGTGAAGACTAGTGAGAATGTGAAAGAAATTAAAACAGAAATTAAGAATGATAATGTCAAATCTGTAAAAGATAAGAAAAAAGTGAAATTTTCAAAGATTAACATTGTTGAAACAGATGATGAATTTGATTTTGATGATGTTGATAAGTTTGAATATGCTTTTGTTGATGGTTATCCAGTAAAGCCCAAGACCAAGAAGGCTTGGGTAGAGCTTTTCACCTAATTTCTGGATTTTACAGGGGCTCCAAAGATCCGTACTTTCAAAGTGGATTTGAATAGTGGAGCATCCAGGCACATGACGGGAATGAAAGCATTGCTATTTGACATTAAAGCTATCAATGATGGATATGTTGGATTTGCAGGAAATCAAGGTGGAAGGATAGTTGCTGAGGGAAAACTCTCCAATGGTGTAGTTTCTTTTGATCGCGTGAACTATATTGCAGAGCTTGAGAACAATCTTCTGAGTATATCGCAGATTTGTGACAAGAAATTCACAGTCCATTTCAATGATATGGAGTGTATTATCTTGAAGCCGGGATTTAAAATACCAGATGAGTGGTATCTGATGCGAGCACCTCGAGAAAATGATTTATATGTTATTGATATGGGTGTTGCTACCACTTCATCATAATCGGCACAATGTTTTATATCAAAGGCTACTGAAAAAGATTCTATTCTTTGGCATCGTAAGATGGGGCATATTCATTTGCGAAAAATGAATTTCTTGGTTCATAATGATCTTGTAGAAGGTGTAAATCTTCAAAGTTTTCAGTTGTCTGATCATTGCTTCGAATGCAAGAAGGGAAATCAGATCAAGAAATCTCATCCGAAGAAAATTCTAAACTCAATCAAGTTGCCTTTAGAACGTCTCAACATGGATTTATTTGGTCCTTTAAATGTTCGAAGCATATCAGGAGACTTATATTGCTTGGTCGTGACAGATGACTATTCGAGATATTCGTGGGTATTCTTTCAAGAATCAAAAGACGAAACGTTCGAGAACTTGGTTATTCTATTCAAGAAACTCGAGAACATTTATCATCTGCCGGTCCGACGCATTAGAAGTGACAACGGCACAGAGTTTAAGAATAACAAAATGAAGGAATTCTGCAACGCGAAAGGCATTTTGCACGAGTTTAGTGCTCCCTATACTCCACAACAAAACGGAGTTGCTGAACGGAAGAACCGGACTTTGATTGAAACTGCGAGAACCATGCTTGCAGATTCTAAACTTCCTATCAGCTTCTGGAGTGAAGCAGTTGCTGCGGCTTGCTATACGCTAAATAGGGTTCTCACTGTCAAACCAACAAAGAAAACATGTTTTGAGATGATAAACCGACGGAAGCCAAATTTGAAATTCTTAGAACCATTCGGTGCACCTTGTACCGTAATAGACCAAGATGGCAAATTTGGAGCTAAATCTCTTGAAGGTTTCTTTGTCGGATATGCGAGTCCATTGAGAAGAGTATATGTTCCTTCATTGCGAAAGGTTATTGAAGTACAACACATGGATTGTTTCAACTACACGGATCCTATGCAAAGGAAAGGTGACGCGTGGCTGTTTAACTATCAAGACCTTTGGAAGTCATTTGACTTGCCCAAAGAACCAACTGACGAAGAAGTTGCAGCGTTATATTATCTTCACCAGTCAGCGAATCAAGAACAAATTGTCCGACCAATTATGGTTAATCAACCCACGTTGGATCCATCTTCTTCTGGCGCATGTTCAAACATTAGTGGTGTTCTGGCTGAAAATGTTTCTGAAACATTATCAACACCTACTACTCTTCCAACGAATGCCTCTACTGAACCAATGAATACAACAACGGAGCCCAGTATGCCTCAGAATCAAGATTCTGATTCTGATGAAGCGCCAACATTTGATGCTGATGGGGAATCATCTTCTTCAGATGAAGAAGTGGAGCAGATAACAAGTATTCTTAATCAATCTGCAGTCCCGAACAACAGAAATGAAGCTTCATCAAGCTCTCCAAACATTGAATTGGTTGTTGATCTCAACATCATGAATCAGCAAAACTTAGTAGATGTTCCAAGTGAAGAATTGCCACGATCATATTCCTATCATCCGTCAACAAATATTATCGGAGAACTTCAAATTGGTGTTAGAACTCGAGGGCAAATTAATAAAGCACTCAGTTGTTTCTACACACGCGTTGCTACAACCCAGAACTATTGTTTCTATTCATGTTTCATCTTTCAGATTGAGCCTAAGACAGTTAATGAAGCTTTAGCTGATGAAAACTGGGTACAAGCAATGCAAGAAGAATTATTGCAGTTTTAGAAGTTGGGTGCATGGAAGCTTGAAGATCTACCATAAAATCAGAAAGCAATTGATACAAAATGGGTTTTTAAGTGTAAACGTGATGATAGAGGAGTTATTGTTCGTAACAAAGCTAGGCTTATTGTCAAGGGATTTCACCAGCAGGAAGGGATAGACTACACGGAAGTCTATGCACTAGTAGCTCGATTGGAATCTATTCGAATTTTTCTAGCTTTCGCATCATGGAAAGGATTTAAGGTCTATCAATTAAATGTCAAATCGGCTTTTCTGTATGGCAAATTACGCGAGAAGGTGTACGTTGGACAACCACTAGGGTTTGTCGATCCACTTAACAAGAAGAAAGCGTACCTACTGGACAAAGCTCTTTATGGTCTACACCAAGCCCCAGAGCTTGGTACGAGACGTTATCACAACATCTCGTCAGAAACAGTTTTATCAGAGGAACTGTGGATAGTACTCTTTTCACCAGAGAAGTTGATGGCCATCTGATTATAGTTCAAATCTATGTTGACGACATCATCTTTGGATCTACAAACGATAGTGTCTGCAAAGAGTTCGAGGAAATCATGAAAAAGAAATTCGAAATGTCCTCGATGGGCGAAATGAAGTTCTTTCTTGGTTTGCAAGTAGATCAGCTTCCGGATGGTATTTTCATTCACCAGACTAAGTATGTTCACGACATCCTGAAGAAGTTTGGAATGGAAAGCTTGAAGCCTCTATCTACGTCTCTTGCTCTCAATCACGGCATTTGCGTTGACGAGACTGGAGCCAAAGTTGACGAGACGTTATACAGATCGATGATTGGATCGCTGATGTATTTGACGGCATCGCTCCCAGATATTATGTATCCAACCTGCCTATGCACCAGATATCAGTCAAGCCCGATGATCTTACACATGCAGATCGTGAAGCGTATCTTCAGATATCTGAAAGGATGCCCAAGCACCGGCTTGTGGTACCCGAAGAACGACAATTTCGACCTCACAGGCTATGCTGATTCCGATTTTGGTGTAGATAAGTTGAATTCAAAATCAACTACAGCGGGATGCCAGTTCTTCGGAACAAGAATGGTAACCTGGCAGTGTAAGAAATAGACTACGGCCGCTCTCTCTACCTGTGAAGCTGAGTATCTCGGCCTCCAGCTGTTGTTCACAAATTATGTGGATTCAACAGCAGATGAGAGACTATGGTCTGCAATTTCTAAACACTCCGCTGTATGTTGATAACAAGGCAGCCATCGATATAACTAAAAATCCGGTTCATCACTCACGCACAAAACACATTGAAATTCATTATCATTTCATTCGTGATTGCTACGAAAAGAAATTGGTACGAATAGAAAAAATCCACACCGATGAACAAAAGGCTGATTTTTATACCAAACCATTTTCATTATCACGGTTTAAATACTTGATGAGAATTAACGGTATGAAAAATTTGCTGACAGGTGCGGATGCTGAGGTTGAATACGGATCGGACGCCGAGTTCGCGTGATCCACATTGGTTTGTAAATATCTTTCTAGTTTAGAATTTTATTAAAAACTAAAATCCAAAAAGATGTTTTTGATTTTAGGGGGAGAAAATGTTAGAGAAAATACAAAAACATTTGAAAATTTTAAAATCCAAAAACATATAAAAATTCAAAATGTACAAAAACATTGAAAAAAGACAAAAAGAATTCAGTGTCATAAAAGGAAATGATAGTACATCAGTGGACTATCACAGTATGCTAAAGAAATGTAAAGTTTTAAAAGTTATAAACGAGTCTTACTGTGGATGTGTCGATAGGCTTAACACGTTCAGTAAACTGTTTTCGAGATATAAACTAAATTTTACAACTGCTTAATCTTGTGGATTAACACATCTTGGATATATGGACTTAGTACTCCGAAATTTCGTTTGAAAGATTGCATGATTCTGAGATACGAGGTCTTAATAGATAGTTGATATCTGGGGTATTATACAAGTTCTTCTGATTTTGCGGAAGCAATAGCCTAGAACTTCTATAATACTTTCGCTTTAAACCTTCAAAATGCATGCAATATTGAAAAATATCGAAAGATATAATCATATGCAATGCTGAAAAGATTCCTTAAGTGGAACACACCTTAAAGACGAGCCTTCATATCTTTGTCTGTACGGTAGTACTAACCTGAGCTCTCAAGGTCTCGCACAACCCAGATACAGATACCAATTACGCTATATTCACCTGTAAGATGAAATCTAGGGAATCTGGATACGGGAGTATATTCAAGAAGTGGGAACCATAGATAAGTCAAGTTTCATAAATTCTACCTTAACATATCTTGAAATAGTTGAGAAATGTGGTAAAGTTTAAGTGGACAAATATATCGACAATCTAGGTAAATGAGTTTAAGTCATTTAAAGGTCAATGGTACTGGTGATATGTGTCAATCAACTGATATGATCCTTAGACACGAATTCACAAAAATATGTTTGTAAATATGTTTGTACATAGTTTACATTGCTTATTTCATTGTATTTCAGCTTTACAGATTAAAATCAAAAAGATTTTCGGTGTGTTTTAACATAAACTTACAAAAACACAAAAAGATTTTATTTCTACATTGTTTTCAGCAAACCAATGTTGGAGAACGGATCTTCGAAGTCTAGTAAGGTGCTAGAACTTGTGGGAATCTCTTTGACAACCGGCTGGGAGCTAATCTATTAATCTGAAAAGATAAAACGATAAAAAGTTCATTAATTTGAAACTTTGATTTTGAAAATATCAACAGTTTGTTCGTAACGGGTCAAACCGGGGTCATTAACTTAGACTCGGCAGACAAATCGATTAACCAAGGTTATTAGCTTGGACTTGGTCAACTGAGTGGATTTTCTTAACTGGTAAAAAGTTGGAAAGTTCAGGGGTTAAAATGAAAATTTGAAAAAGTTTGAAATTTTGAGGTTTGGCAAGTTCGGCCGAACTTGCTAAACAATTCAAGTTTAACAATCAGCAAGTTCGACCGAACTTGCAGATGGCTGATTGAATGTTTTTATATAAGTTCGCTCGAACTTAATCTGGGCCTTTATGATGGGCTTAGCAAGTTCGCCCGAACTTGACATGGTATAAATACCATTCAAGTTCGGCCGAACTCATTTACTTGTTATCAGAACACTTGAGCAAACTTGAGCTTTTAGAGAGAATTTGTGAGAAATTGGCATTTGTATACCGTTATACTGTCCGAATCAAGATTGTTTTTGGTGATTTGCACACCATTCACAATGGCAGAGGTATAAAATTGCAATAAAATCATGAATTGAACCGTTAACAAACATAACCAGATCTAAAACTTGATAGATTTAGGTGTTGTTGGACAAAATTGATCATAGATCTTTGATCTATATTTAAAATCGACCATGAAATTGTGTTTGATTGAACTGAAATGCACTTTTGCATGTTTGAATTTGTTTAGTCTGTTGAAGAAGACGACAAGTTCGGCCGAACATGTTGTCAAGTTCGGCCGAACTTGTTGTCAAGTTCGACCGGACTTGTCCAAAATACGCTTAAATGATTCAGTTTCATGTTCGACCGAACTTGATTAATGAAATGATTTAATTCTTCATCTTCGACCGAACTTGGATCTTAATAAAACTAAATGTTGATAACATAAGTTCGCCCGAACTTGTTTCTTAATGTGAAACATGTGTCTCATACATGTTCGGCCGAACTTAGGTAAAATTGAATAATAAAAACTGTAAGTTCTCCTGAACTTGCATTAGAAAAAAGTTGAACATGTTTGTTACATGTTCGGGCAAACTTGTTAAAAATCAGAGTGTTTAACACTAATCAAGTTCGCCCGAACTTGATTAAAGTTATAAATTTTTTTGTGTTTTTTTTCTCGAAAAGCGTGCTAATTGCTTTATGTCGTTTTTCATGCACAGATTCCAGCATCTCAGTTGAGTTTTCCAAAACTCACAATACATGTATTACACTTGACAAGTCTATTTGTCCATCGCTGAAAAAATATGATAGTATCTTGAAGTTTCTTAAAGATAGTCACATTTACCGTGCAATTACTGAGCGCACAGTATCTTATCGATATCATATTGTTCACTTCTGGATGAACGCGAGTCTAAGCACTGACGAGAAGACGATCTCTTCTACAGTACAAGTTGGTGATGAGCTAAAGCCGATCAGCGATACCGAAGGTGATATCCGAAGGATTTTGAATCTCAAAGACAAAGAAGATGATCCAATTCATCTAGATGAGAAGATGGTTCGCGGATGCTTTTTCTGCATGGGATACAAAGGAAGCGTAAACAAGCCAACGCTAAAGAAAGGGGAAGTGCCTAACCCCTACAAGCTTCTGATTCATGCGTTGATTCGTACTTTTAGCCATCGCAAAGCCGGTTTGGATGACGTTCATGATTATTTGGCTAGCATGGCAACGGCGCTGATTTGAAAAAGTCGTTCAACGTTTCGAAGTTGATTTTCACTCACATGTCTAAGAACATGGAGGATTCGAGATTCTGCCTTTCTCCGAGGTTTATTCAGATGTTAATTGATGAAAAGTATGCCAACATTGCTTGAGATCCGAATGACGTTCTTTATTTAGTTCATCTCGATGAAACCACAGTGAAGAAGCTTATTAAGTTCCAAAAGCAAGCTTCAGCTCCTATTGCCGAGCCAGTATTCGGAGCTATAAAAGATTCAGATTATGTATCGCCGCCAGACAACAAATGGAGAAAAGATTGTAGCGATGATGAGAATGAGCTTAAAGCTGAACGAGAGTGGTTTAAAGAATTCAAACCAAAGGCAAGGAGTGAATGGTTTTTGAAAGCTGAAGCCGATAAACCGAAAAAGAAGCGAACACCAAAGAAAGTTGAAACTTTGCTTGTTGATGAGGAGGAGACTGAGAATGTTGAGGCGGTGGCTGGGTCGAGCGCTGTAGTTGTTATTGAAAGTCAAGAAACAGTGAAGTCGACTCAAGAAGAGGTAATTTCTGCTACGTCCGAAAAGGAATAATCTGATAAAGAGCCTAAAAAGACAGAGGCTGAAATTAGAGCAGAAAAAGAAAGGAGATTGGATGCAGATTTTGATCCGAGTGCTGAAAAAGAATCTGATGAGGAGAGGCCAAAGAAAAAGACTAAACGAACAAAGTCTCCAGCAATTGAGATATCAAAGAAGACTACAGGGTCACCTCACACTGAAGGGAATGAAAGGCTAAGAAAGCTTAGAAAGCTGTGAGCAAAAGATACAAGAGCAAAGTGAAAAGCACAGAAGCCACACAAGAACCTTCTAGTGCTGAGGAGAAAGGAGCCACACAAGAACCTCCTCCACAAGAACCTCCTGTTATCGTTCATGTCGAAGCTGAAAGGCCAGGAGTTACACAAGAACCTCCTGTGTCTGAATTTGTTGAAGTTCCGATCGCTGAATCGCCGAGTGCTCAAAAGACTTCTGTTCCTGAAAGTTCTACACTGAAGAAGTCTACGCTAAAAGCTGCAACACCAAAAGATTCAACACCTAAGACGCCAAGGGGAAGTATGTTTGGTTATATGCCACACGGTCCAATAAGTCTTGAAGACTTGGATGAATTTTTCCCAGAGACAAATGCTGAAATGTTAGAAAAAACGTGTGAAGGTTTTGGAAGATAAAGTTGCACAGATTGAGTTAGAAAAGGCTGAGCTTGTAAAGAAGGTGAATCAAAGCGAAGTTGAAAAAGAAATTCTTGATGATAAAGTGAAGGTGCTTGAGAATGAACGTGAATATTACAAGGCGTTGATAGAAAGTCTGCAGGACGCCAATGAAAAATTACAAACAGAGATTGCAGAATTGAAGAAAATTCAAGCTTTGAATGATCGAAGATTCATCAGATTACAAAAGGTGTTATCCAATAATCTAAATTTTGATTTTATCGCCGAATACGATCGTCTGGATCGTCAAGAAGCCAAGGAACGTGCTGAGAGAGAATTGGCTGAGAGTGATAAAGGGAAGCAGGTTGAGGGTGAAGCCCCTAAATCTACCACTGAGAAATCTTCTAATGTCCCCGAGAAGCTTATTGAAGATGTTTCAAAAGCTTCTGAGTATGATATCCAAAAGGTTGATAAATCTATCAAGCCTTCTGATTCTACCATTGTTACTGAAGAAAAAGACAATGAAGAAGCCGAGAAAGAGGATAAGAATGACGAAGAGGAAGAAGGATATGAAGATTGGAATGTTGGGGATGACGATGATGATTTTGATCAAGGAGATGATGATTTTGATCAGGGTGGTACAGTCTTAAAGATCAATGAAGCTAAAGTTTCTGATGAATTTGATTTTTCTGATCTGATGAACGATGAATCGAATAAGATGGAAGATAAAAGCCAGGGGGAGGCAGGGCAAAAAGGGCCTTCAGATGATATTGATTTGTTGGATGTTGATCATTTTGCGAAGTCCTATGACTGCAGTACCTACAAAACCTTTGATACTAATGTTGCACAATGTTGAGGAAGGTGAGTTTATACATAATTACTCGAAAGAAGATATGGCGAAGCTAGTTGAAGCTGAAGTTGAGAACTTGGAGTTTGATTTTGAAGAGGTTATGACTGTTAACGCATTTGAACCCAAAGAGTATCAGTATGAAAGAAGATTTGAAGCTTATGAGTACAACCGTGTGATAGTTGAAGACTGGTCCTCAGATGATGAAACAAATCAGAAAGCTAAGTATATTGGTCAGGATTCAGAAAGTTTTCCTACATTTGAAGAGATGTATAAACAGCTGAATGAAGATATGTTGAAAGATAGAATTGCTAAAGAGCTACGTGAAGGAAAGATTCCTAAACCAATGACCAAAGAAGAGATAGCTGAAGCGAGAAAGTCCTGGTTCAAGGAGATGCCTCGCGAACGTAAGTTTCGACGTCCACTAGCATTCTTCACCAGAGATAAAGATGTTTCTTTGGGATATATATTGAGTTGGGATGGTTTAAAGAGCTAAACGTATATGCAATCAAAAGAGAGTTTGGAGTGCAATACTTCAAATATCTTGCTGATTTAAAGACATTGCCGTATTGGGATATGGAAGAGCTGGTACAAACAGTGAATGTTACTTATCAGATGAAGACAGTTGATCAATTGTTGTGGAAGATGATTAAGTACGAAGCTGATAAAGGTTGGAATCACTGGAAGCCTTTTATTCCGAGGCGAAGAATAAAGATTAACAAGGTTACAGGAGAAAGGGACATAACGTTAATTATGAAACGTCCTAGAGCCATGAGGAATATGCCACTTATGCTGATCGAACAGAACTTTTATCCTTTATTCAAGTGGTGGCAGATTGATCCAGCTACATGTGAAGCAGTGATTGTTTTAAAGTTTGAAGATCATCTGGATATTGCTAAGGAACGAGTTAAAGTAATGGGTTATCAAGGTATGAGAGGTTTGTGGAGGACGATAAGGATTCTAGATCCTATGTGGTTGGTAAACTGCTCGAGATAAGATATAAAATGCCTTTTCTACACCAAGATTGTTTTTGAAGAAAGAGAAAAGGTACAGGCGATGCAGTATCAGAAAGTTGTCAACGTTTGCTATGCACGTGAAGTAAATTCAGGGAAGATGTGGCAGACAAAGTGGAGGGATCTGGAAAGAGTTGAATTTTTAAAGGAAGAAACCAGAAGTGAGGCGATCAAAGAAAAGATGGAAAAAGCGATAAGGCAAAGTTCGCTCAGAATGGCTAACTTTAAAAGACCACCGCCAACTGATCAGACGCCGGATCCGAAACAAGAGAGACGAAAGAAGCCCTACAAGAACTTCTTTGGTCGGGTATGTTAATGTATATATGAAGATAGAGTTTTGAAGACTGATAAAAGACGAAGACGATATCCAAAGGGGAGTCTGTTGGTGCATAATGTCTATGTCTTAGTCTTATATCGAGTCTTTATTGTATAGAGCTGAATAGGCTAGGTTATGAAGTATTTATGAATTGTTGTAGCCAAGTTCGGGCATAAACATGTAAAGTATGCATGTTCGGCCGAACTTGCTTATGCAAGTTCGGGCAAACTTGCACCCTCCATGGCCGAACTTGTAAACCTATAAATACCTAGCTTGTGTGTCTCATTTGTAGTTTTGGCATTGTAGAGGCGAAGCTCTGTCAGTCGTAATCTGAATGTTTAATCAATGAAACTGACGTTTAACTGATTAATTCTTGTCTATTGGTAACACGACGTAATATTTCCGCTATTATGGACGTTAGATATCAAATTTAGGTTCCTAAGCATCGAGGATCGGTCCTACAACAAGTGTATCCGTTCTAAAGAGGTGTTGTTGTACGCTGCCTCGAGGGCATTCCAGATCTGTCGTGCGGTCGAAAGGCCGAGTATTTCAGCCACCGCTTCCTCGGTAAGGGAAGAGTTGAGGATTAGGACAGCCCGTTGATCATTGAGGAACCAGGCCGAATAAGCAGGGTTCGGCTGTTCTATGGAATCAATAAGAATGGTTTTCGATGGAGGAGAGATGGAACCATCAACATAGCCGATGAGTTCCGGATTTGAGAGTAAAGGAAGGATTTGGTTGTGCCAATAGAGATAGTTGGTAGGGGAGAGTTTGAGTGTGAGCATATGAAGGATGGTAGCCATGTGGAGTTTAGTTCCGGTTGTGGTGGTGGAAGATGATGATGGGGTGGTGGACATGATTGAGAAAAGAAGAAGGAAAGGATCGGATGAGCAGAAAAAAAAATACTGGCAGGGAAGAAGAAAAGGATCGAAAGAGAGGACAAGGTATAATCAGTTAGGCTGATTGTCACACCCCAACCGATGGCGGAAACATCGGAGTGAGACGAACGAGATTGCTCATTGCTCATAAATACTAATTGGTAACTATATTTAAATAAAACCCATATTTCATTCATAACAACATTGTCATACAATACAAGGAATTTCAAATGCAACAATAAAAAAGGCAAAATTTGATACAACCTTTTATAAACCTAACGTCTATATGTGTATCTAAGCATCATCACTACTCCAATTTCATGGCAAAATCTTCATCAACCTGTAACATGTTAAAAATACGAGTTCAATGCAAAAGCAAAGACGAGTACAGAAGTTTGGTGATACATAGCATAAGTATAAAAGTGCAACTCGAATCCACATGGTAATTGTAAGCAAAGTTCATATTAATCATGCAATACTAGATCAAACCCTGAGTTTCCACAAAAGTTTTAACGAGATCGAGCTTCCCTTGCCACAAAAGTGACAAGACTAAAATGAGAATTAATATCTTAACATAACCCCGACGGGCGGCGTGCTACTCCTATAGCGCTATATATGATAAGTTGGGCTAGCTAAGTTAATGATCAAGCATGTATTTAGGCATAACAAGTATTCATGTATAAGGATTGAGCATGTAAAGCATGAGTTCGTGATATATGTATTTTGATAGGTAAACATGTTACAACCCAAAAGTGATTAAAACGGTAAATGGGTCGAGTGTACTCACGGTTTTGCTAAGTGTTCGACTTAAGTAATTCCGGGAGCTTGTTGTGTTGATTAGAGTTTGGCACCTTGTCCTTCTACAAGAAGATCATAGGTATTAGTTGGGAGTGTAACGGTAGATTTGGAGTATTCAAGCGAGATTACGGAAATAAGAATTAAAGTATTTTGTATGAAAATATTCACTAAGACATAGCACTTGTTCTTGACACTATGGTAACCCGAAAAGGGGTTTATATGGTTTCATAGGTCCGAGACCTATTAGAATCGTGACAAGGAACTATGTACTTTAGTGATAAACTTAATAACTTGATAGGTGATTACTTAGTCATTATCAAGGTTTCGGTTTTAGGATTATATTATAGTCCATAGTATATACATAGTAGTAAGATCATGTAGGAGGTGGGGGGATGAACCATCCACTTTGGTACCTCTAAGTATTCAAGTAAGTCAAGCATGGAGGTAGGATGATGAACATCCAATTTAACCTCGTTATATGATTCACCACTACACGAGTTGTCATAGACAACAAGGAGGGTCATGAATGTACAATAAGAAATGAACTAATACATCACTAATCTAAGAGAACATCAAGTGATGTGTGGTCTCAAAGTTTTGGATAGCAAGGCTAACCATGGTGGACACACATGAACAAGTTATGAACTTGCACCACTTTTGAGCTTGAAGCTCTATGAAAACAAAAAGTTTGTAAGGATAAATCCTCATGTTTGCATGTATCAACCATTTTTTTAAGCCTAACCAACCACAAGAAGTGTTGTACGCATTCGGACATAGGTTTGAAATGAGTTAGACTCAAGTTTGATGAACATAAACAAAGTTTAAAGGAGTTAAGATCATAACATAAAGTTTTAGGACATTTTGGGGCATTTCCAGGTCTGGATTCTCCATGGAGAACCCTAGCAATTCAACCCAAAGTTTATCCAAGCAAGTAGGAAGAAAAATGAGATGATTTCGTTGAGTATTGAGTGAGTTATGCTCACTTTTGCACAAGGTATACAATCTGCCCGAATTTTCTGTTTTGAGAGTGTTCTTGAGAGGATTTGGAGAGATTTAGGAGTTGTGAAAGTGGAAAATGTGTGGGAAATGCTTGGGTTTTATAGAGGGAAGATTAGGGTTAGTTAGGAGGGTGTTTAATGAGCTTTGGAGGTGATTGGAGGGTGTTGCAAGTGTGGGATTCGTGCAAAACGCGAGTTTTGAAAGTTTCTGCCCGCCCAGACGTGGATGCTAACCGCATCCACTCCCTCATGCGGTCCGCATGGGGGTCTGGTCCGGGTGAAAATCTCATTTTTGTTATTTTGTGGCTATGTGACGGGTTATGGTGCATTATAGGCCCTTTTTAATGTGACATAAGGTATTATAAGGTCTTGTAACATGTAAAAATGTGTATGTATGTATAATGTGATCGAGATCGAGTATAAACACCGAGTATGATGCACGTATAACGTATAATTGTCGCGTATTAACAAGTATGCCACGTATTCGAGTATGTGTATCAAGTGTATGTATTGTATGAACAAGTATAATAAGTATGAATGTGTATAACAATTATAATGATAAACATGTTTATTCCATTATGAATCAAGTCTCGATTACAACGTTTACAATGAAAAGATGAATACGAATACAAATGTTTCCCAAAATAGAATTTCAACACTAGCTTGCGTTAAGTAGAAAGTATCGAAACGCGAGGCGTTACACTGATACCATATTAGTCTTGGAGTTCTCTCTGATCAGCTTCGAGAGAGATTGATTCTCATTAAATACAATTTACAAGGCTAATTACAAGGCTAATAAAATGGAAAGTCAAATAACAGTTTGAATAGATAATATAGACAATTAAGTTAGAGATATTTTAGGAGGGATTTGTTGAGATGATTGATGAGAGGATTGATATCCTCTGTTAGAACCGATATAAAAAAATAGGAAACTTCTTCACCCGATCTTGATCCGATCGAAATTAAGCGTACATGATGCCTATTAAAGAGGCATTTGCATTTCCATTGTGCACTACTAGAAAATCTGAAACTTCTTACACCAGTTTTCGTAGGAAATGCATCATAAAACTGCCTTTCCTACGCATTTATGACAAACACCTGATGTAGGAAAACACCTCGTAGGAAACCCGTTTCCAACGCATTTCCTACGCAACTTCGTACACATTTCCTACAAAATTAATACGTCACAAATTGCTACGAATCTCCTACAATATATTTAATTGTTATCTTTTAGGATTTATTTTTTTATCTACACATTTCCGAAAAAAAAAAAGACAAAAAAAAACAACGAATTTTAATACAACATTATTTGTTACCAACTTCTAACAAATAAATTAAAAGTGTTGTGACAAATTTCCGACACAAAAAATAAAAATCAAAAATAAAAATCACATAATTTTGTAATAGTTTTCCGAGGAAACTGAGAATTTTTTGTGACATAATTCTGACAAATGATAAGAAGCGTTGTTACGTATTTCCGAGGAAACTGAGAATTTTTTGTGACACAATTCCGACAAATAATAAGAAGCCTTGTTACAAATTTCCGAGGAAACTGAGTATTTTCTGTGACCCAACTCCGACAAATAATAAGAAGCGTTGTTACATATTTTCGAGGAATCTGAGTATTTTTTGTGACCCAATTCCGACAATATATAAGAAGTGTTGTTACAAATTTCCGAGAAAACTGAGCATTTTTTGTGACGGTTTTTTAACGAAACTGAGTATGTTTGTGACCGTTTTCCGACAAAAGGTTTTTATATTGTGACACATTACCGACGTATAAGAAATAACTTCATTATTTTGGTTGTGACACATTTCTAACCACCTAATTTATTAAAAAAACTGCACAAAAATAATTAAAATTTCTGCATTTTTTCGGCGAAAAATTCCAGAAGTAATTTGTAATACCAAAAACCTGTTTTACAAAATTCACCGAAGTTACAAGGACATAAATTCAAAAATCATGCGTCACAACGCAAGTTCCAATATGTTTGGACCGTAAGCTAATACAATTCGGAACAATGCCAAAAAGATATAAAAACAACTAATTAGAGGGAGGACACCAATTCTTCATAAATTCTTGAAGTTGTTTTTGAAGTTCTTCCCTTGCTTTCCTTTCTTCATCAAGACGAGTTGCAAGTAGATTCCTTTCTTCTTCAACCCGAGCTTCAAGATCTACCATTCGGGTTCGCATAACTTCGACCTAAAAAGTTGTTAAAATATATAGTTATAATTAGTTAATATATTATATAAAAAATGTTTTGAGGCAAAACAAAAGGTATTTATCAATTTGATTTCCAAAGATAATAATGCATGCATACATTCTATATACATACATACTACGGTACTCATGGTTTGGTTAAACCGCGAACCAAACAGTTAGAATTTGCAAAACACAACCGTCCATATGGGTCGGCTTAGTGAGATCTTACTATGTGAAAATTGAACTATCAAATGGATCGGCTTAGTGACAAGAACCATCATTTTTAACATTTAGTAATACCATATGGTAATAAATAAAGATACCTCTTCTTGAGATCGTTGGTACTCTGCTTGTGATGGTGCAGACCCGGCAAAAGAAGATGTCCCGGTCATCAAGTATTGTAGATCCGAAGATCCTATCCCGTATACACGACGCGTGCGACCTTGTCCAATCACACGTGCCCACACCTCAGGGTCATCTGGATACTCACTGAAGTTCAGCCCGTAAACATCTTCCATCGCACTCAAATAATCCCCCTACAATTTAAAAAAACGTGATTGTAACTGCAATAGATACGGAAATTATATAATAAATAATAAGAGTTAATTGCACCAGGAAACAACAGTTTTTCTGCATATATTGTTGCTGTTGTGATAAATGTTCCAAAATTGAAATGAAAGGCAATATTACACATAATATAGGCTGATGTCTTATTTTGATATTAATTCTAAGCAATTCATGAATAAATTGTTGCTAATGTGATAAACTACAATCCATTCCAATCCAAACCATTACTAAAATAATATGGTTCTTTCTTTCAAGGGCAAAGTCAACAACGCGCAAGGTTATATCATTCTTATATATACTCAAATAATTTCACAACAGATTTCAACAGTTTCACAAAACTTACATATACTCACAAAAAAGATAACTTACATATACTTTTTCGGCTCGTTTCCTACAAAACGTCAATTCCTTCAAGTTAAATATGTCAAATGTCCCCGTCCCATAATTTTTGTTTGCATTCTTTAGTGAGGTGGGTTTCCAGAAAGATTTGTTTAAAATTGGGTTCCTTGTTCATTTTCCTTTAAATAGAATGCAATTCATGTAAATATGTTCAAGTAAAACCAATTACTTAGGATTATAAGTATGATTAGCTTACCATTCGGGCACGACGCTCAGCATATCCCATTGATCCACCCGTGTGTCGCGATGGCTTCCCACTACTATCAGCGCTCTTGCGGTTTTTTGACCCACTCTTGGACTTGTTAATCCAACCAGTTGTGTTCCAACGCTATAAAGAGTGTGTATGTATATGTGTGTATCATATGTTAAAGGGAATAATAACAATAACAATAACAATAACAATAACAATAACAATAACAATAACAATAACAATAACAATAACAATAACAATAACAATAACAATAACAATAATAATAATAATAAAAGGTACTAACTCGCTTACCCTACACAAGTCACGCCATACTTCAAGAGACATTGAATGAGGCGGATAATCACAAATTATGTCAAAATGGAGATAATTTTTTGGATCCATATCTTCTCGGACGGCTGCTGCCATCCTTGTGGAGACTATCCTCAAATGCCTCATTATGTCACTATAACGTGTCTTTAGCAAATTAATAAACCCTTCAGATATGAGTTGCTCGCTTGCCGGATCCCACGTCCAACGGGTCTGTAAAAATAAAAAGAAAAGCTCAAAATGCAAAATAAATTAAACTAAATTATATGTATGCATGTATGTATGTTTAGTACACGAACAAAAAAAGCGCAAAGGTTGAGCCATGGGGCTAGGTGCAAGACGCAAAAAAGCGCAAGCCAAGGATAAAAAAAGCGCACTAGAAAATATAAAATTCAAGTAGTTTAATTTTTTTTTTAAATGTACAAATTAAAAAGATCTAAAAAACATCAGCTATTAATAGTCCAAAAGTAAACAATTTCAACCGACTTTAACCTATTCTTTATAAAAAAAGAATTGCAACCAGTTGACTTTAAACAATTTTTTTTAATGGCATGTGGAATGAACATGCTTTGTTTTTCCTTCTAAATTGTTTAATGGCAAACTGGGTATTCAAAAATAAACAAATCATATATAATATATCAAAGAGCCAGCTAACGAGCGAGCCACAAGTCGAAAAGAGACAAATAACAAATCCGTGTGCAAAGAGACCGGATAAGCCACTAATCTAGTCCTTGGTTTTGTGTCATTTGTTTGTATCCAGATACTAAATGTGCCAATTCAATTGAAATTAAAAAAAAAACCACTAATCTGTAAAAGAGACGAATAACAAGTCCGTGTGCAAAGAGACAAACCTATAACTTGTAAACTGCATTAATTAAACTCATTATTTATATAAAATCTAAGTATTCAGTTTGAGACCTTTTAGAACTAAAAGCTTTAATCTGAGTTGTAAAATACTAACCCTCATGGTATCAGCTCACACCATTTTAGCAAAACCACCTTCAGTACCAATTACAACATTAAATAACATAACACATAACCTAGGACCTAGGTAACAGTTAGCAACTGAACATTTAAAAAATTATCCAAAACTTAGGGGCTGTTTGTTTACCTCTTAATGAGGCTCTAAATGGTTCAGACCTCTTACTGGTTCAGCACTTGATGGTTTAGACTGTTTGTTTCGTGAGCAGATGTCTGAATGGTTTAGACTGTTTGTTTCGTGAGCAGATGTCTGAATGGTTCAGACATTTGCCTCTGAATGGTTAAGTATTATACAGAGTCTGAATGGTTAAGACCTCTAATCTGAATTGGTCAGACATTTGCCTCTGAATGGTTAAGCATTATACTGGCTCTTAATGGTTTAGACCACTTACTGGTTCAGCACTTAATGGTTCAGGCCTCCACTTAATGGTTCAGACCTCTTACTGGTTCAGCACTTAACCATTCAGAAGTTGCCAAACAGCCCCTTACCCTATATAAACTTCAGAAAGAAATATGACAGTTAAAAAGAAGTATGCAAACTTACCCTAAAGCACTCAAACATATGAGCCAGTACATCCCGTGGGATCTGCCTAAATGTCATCCAAGCTCCATCGTGATGCTCAGCTGGTATACGAGTGATGCTCTTATGAACATCACCATGCTCAACCTCAAACCTGCAAAATTAAAACAACCAAATAGGTATGTTTAATATGATTATTATTATTATATTTATTATTCAGATTCATATCTTTTCATACTTATCCCCAGCACGCCTAATCTCTCTTCCTTGAATTGTATCACGAGATGCGCCTTCATATGAGCGCTGAGATAAAGGATGCTCATCGTCCTCAAGATTGGCTTCCTGGCGATCGCATCCTCAAAGTCGCTATCCTCACTGTAATGGTTTGAGGCACGATCAGGGATCGTGCGTAATGACGGGTCACCAAATACCCCACACATCCCTTCACCCCCACGACTACTACTACCAGCATAACCCCCACGCCTACCACTACCATCATGACCCCCACGCCTACCACTACCAACATGACCCCCACATTTACCACTACCATCAAGACCCCCAAGCCTACCACTACCAACATGACCCCCACGACCCCACGTTTACCGCTACCATCAAGACCCCCACGGCTACCGCTACCATCATGACCCCCACGGATACCATCATCACCCCTAACATTTAACAATATTACCGGTTAGACCCCCACGTGTTATGGAGTATCTCCCACAAGTGGTCAAAAATGTACCATCATCAATGGAGTCATGTACAGGCCTGCTAGGTGGTCTAAATCCCTGCTTAGGAGTACGTCCTCGGGTTCCACCATTACCGCTAGGAGCACGATCATTACCACTAGGAGCACCGCCATTACCACTAGAAGCACCAGCCTTACCACTACGGGCACCACCATAAGCACCATCATTACCACTACGAGCTATATCACGACCACTACGAACACCACCATTACCATTACCATTACCATTACCACTACGAGCACCACCCTTACCACCATGATTTCCAACTTAATGTGATAAATCTAATCTAAACATCAAAAAGCATATGTCAGCAACTGTAGTATCAATGCAAATTTATGTCAAGTGGATAATAAACAAATCATATATAATACATCAAAGATAAAACAATTCAGGTTATAGTTTTGTATGAAAAAATTATCTTTCTTATAAATATAATATAATATTAATTTGAGCTTTAAAAACTAGCCAAACGAGTGAGCCAACGAGCCAGTCGATAAACCCGAGCCGACCCGGCTCGACTCGTTTAAAACCAAGCTAATTTCGAACGGAGCTATTTCCGATTTTTTTTCGAGCGAACTTCAACCGAATAAACAGAGGCGTTATTCCGGCCCCTATCCTGAGCACCTAGGTCGCTTTTGACAACTATAGTTGTATCAATGCATAAACTAGTAATGAAATAGTTGAATCAATGTTTTCTTTCATATGAAAACAGCCTACAGTTCATAAGAAATTGCAACAAAATACATGACAACAACCTACTGTTTATTCATTGCAACAAATACCATCATTTACAATTTATTCAGATGAAAAAAACCTACTGTTCATAACAAATTGAGGTTGGGTTAATCAGTGCTTCAAATATCAAATTAGGGCTTCAAACTTAAAACTAAACAACTGAAGTTCAAGAAATAAAATCAAATCAGAAACACAAACCTTGTGCTTCAAATGCAATATTAGGAACGAGCCCCTGCAGATTCTTGGATACGAGACACGATGGAAACTAGCGGCGAGCAAACGAGTGGCGAGCTCCGACCGGTGAGCAAACGAGCGGCGAGCTCCGACGTGGAACACCTGCAGTCGTAACCTGAAACGATGGGAGATGTAGGGTTTATGTGTGTTCGTTCGTAGTGTAGAGAAGAGGAAGAAGAGGTGAGAACTGGTGGGAATTGGGAACGTGTATTTTGAAAAGTTATTTTTAAGTGATAGGGTTATTTTATTCTATAGGACCATTGTAATATTTGTTATGGTTTTAGTGTTATGACTTACGTTTTTTTAATATCTCCTCCTCATTCTATGTTATCTATGTTCATGACTTTGTAATACTTACAATGTTTGGTGCTTATTATACCCTATACAATTAGCAACTTGTATTTCTTTATTTAACACATATACCCCTTTATTTAAGACACATTTCCCTTTGAATATATCCATTTGATTAACACATACCCTTTTGTTTAAGACACATAGCCCTTTGTTTAACATATTACCAATTTGGGTCACCTTTTTTTTTGTTTAAAGGGTCGCGTCCATTAGAAAGGGTTATATTAGATGTATCGCACGTTTTAGCCATAAATAATAATAATTAAAATAAAAACATATCACAAAGTCATGTGTGTTCCACTGGTTGTCGCTCCTTTTCCGTATGCAACAGAGGACGGTTCGTTTCCTGTCACAACCGTTTGAGTGTACTATTCTTTTCTTTTTTGTTTTTACTAATTTCCATTTTGCATCAACTTTCCCCGTATCCCACATTATATGTTAGATATGCTTTAAATTTAAAAGAAACAAAGTATGCCTCCCTAATCCGGCTTGAATTTGTTACATGTGCATAAATATAAACAAAATAAAAAACAAATAATCAATCTTAGTAACTATAAAATGGTAAATAAATAATCATCATGTCACATCGTCATCATTACGTTACCCAATCATTCAAACCGTTATACCTCTTACAAAGAGACACAACCTTAGTCACTTCTAAGTGGCCTTGATGAACGACGTGAACAACTTTTATTTATGTGCATGATGAAGTATCCCTCACCACTTCTTCAACTTTGTATAACAATTGTTAATGTTAATATACAGTGTGCCTAATAATACTTAACAAGGAAGATTATGACCTTTTTCCTCTTAATTTTGGGTTCCAAACTCAATTAGGAGATTGTTTTATAAATCAAAAATAATTATGGGTTTTAAAATGGAAGAGTTCTTGAGGTTTTATTTTCTATTTCTCACTATTATTATGATGTGTTTACAGTTCATTGGCTTGCTATACTGGAACCCATAACTGAACGAACCGAACCGATCTTTGAAATTTTACAATTACACACTTTATTTAATTTTTTTTCTTGCCATCACTGAATTTCATTTTACCCGTTGTTTCAGCGAAGTTATTCTATTTTACATAACGATTGTTTCAAGGAAGTTATTTTTTTTACGATAATGTTTTACGTAACACTTTGGAATGCGCTTGCATGGTTCACTATTTTTACGCCTATTTTCTAGTCTGGTTTAATGGTTCCGCCGCATCACATAGATCCTAAAAACTTTCATAATTAACAACACGCCGCAACGCGCGGGGTGGCGTCAACTTGTTATTATACATTATACATGTTATACATATTATTTTAAACTCGTCATGAATAGTGATAATAATTTTTTGGGTATTTGATTTAGTTTTTTTTTTGGTGACTCATTATTTATTTTGGATGATGATAAAAAAATTTCAAGTATTTGTTTTAGTTTTCTTAATAATAGATTATTCGCTATTTAGTTTTTGTAGCGATTATAATGTTTAAGTATTTGTTTTAACTTTCTTACTGTAATTTTTTTAAAAACTTTTAACTCACTGTTTTTTATTTTTCAACATTATCATACAAATTTTAATAAAATGGATACCATGCCGTTGTCGTATCAAACCGTACTGAAATCGACGAGAATGGTAATTCATTACGACATGTTGATGTCATAATGAATTGTTTTAACTTGCGTACGGATATATCGTGTGCTATCGTATCAAACCCTGATACCGTACCGAAACCGACGCTGAATGATAATTTATTTGTTTTAACTGGTGACATATAGATGCCGTAATAAAGTGTTTTAACTTGCGTATGTTATTATTTAAAAAAAACTAACTCTACAACTATGTTTATTTTTTTCCTTCAAAATTACGATTTTTTAAAGTGGATGATGTGTTGTTGTAGTACCAAATCAAACAAAAACCAACAATGAATGGTCATTTATTATTTTTAGCCGGTGACGTATGGACGTCGTAATGAACTAAACCGATTCCGATCGAACAACATCAGTACCGCTCTTCGTTTTTGTTGTTTTCGATCGATGTAAAACATGTGTCGAAAACCTTTTGGACCTGTCACGATTTTATTTTTTTTATTTCGTTTGCTATGGAGAGTGTCCATACTATAATGTGCGGAACATCTGATCGGATTCTCGCCTCGTTTATAATTATAGTAAAGTTTGATTAGAAGCGATTAAAGGTATACTTAGATTGTTGGTTATTATTTTGAATTTAATCGAAGCTTAAACCGTGAAACCGAACTGGAACCAAACTGTTATGAACAGTTCGGTTTGGTTTTAATTTCCAACGGTTCAGTTTTAGTTTTCAACAATAAAAAACCGTTAGTAACGGTTTGGCTGGTTTGGCTCACGGTTTAACCTAAAAACCGACAAAACCGAACCGTGAACATTCCTAACTATTATTAACGTACAACTATTACTAGTAATATTAGTGGTATTCTATAGTAATAATAATGCCTTCTTTTAAGATATATAACTTTTTATATAACTTAGCCTTTTTTAACGATATATAACTTTTAATTCGGTACCCACTAAAAAAAATCGGTAGGAAAAATTCGTGGTACCGTTACCAAGTACCAAATGCTCATCCCTACACATAGGTAGGTACATACATTTAATAAAATAAGAATTATTATACGGGTTGTTTCCTACATATTTGTGACAAATACTATAAAATCGTCAGAAATGTGTCCCAACTTGTGACAGATTTCCGACGGATTAAAAATTTTGTCATAAATGCGTAGGAAATGGCTACCGGCTTCTTACACAATTTTGACGAAAGATTTTTACATTTCGTCTTTCTAAAGTCCAACATCGTTTTTTTCAATCAATCTTTGGTACAACTTTATTATACATGAGATACTTTTGTTTTACAAAGTTATACCTATTATACTTATAGATATCTACCAATCCATCTTTCGTACAACTTTATTGTACATGAAATACTTTTGTTTTAGAAAGCTATATCTATTATGCCTATACGTACATGCATATGCACTTCCGAACCCATTACACAAAATACTTTTTATAGATACACATCCATACGTATGTACAAACACACATACACACACAAAAATAGGTATACATATAGATGATACACACACACATATATATATAAACATACACAGACACATATACATACAAATACACACACGTGCATATACGTATACACCTGAATACCGAACTGAAAGTATCGGTATTGAAAACACTCAAAAGTGGGTACCAATTCGGTACCGAAAAATCGGTACGGAAAATTCGTGGTACCGGTACCAAGACCAAATGCTCATGCCTACACATAGGTAGGTACATACGTTTAATAAAATAAGAATTATTATATGGGTTGTTTCCTACATATTTTTGACAAATACTTTAAAATCGTCGAAAATGTGTCACAACTTGTGACGGATTTCCGACGGAATAAAAATTTGTCATAAATGCGTAGGAAATGGTTACCGACTTCCCACAGACTTTTTACGAAAGATTTTTATATTTCGTCTTTCTAAAGTCCAACATCATTTTTTGCAATCAATCTTTAGTACAACTTTATTATATATGAAATACTTTTTTTTAGAAAGCTATATCTATTACGCCTATACGTACATGCATATGCACTTCCGAACCCATAACACAAAATATAATTTGGCAATCTGTATAAGTGTATATATATATATATATATATATATATATATATATATATTTAGCGTGGCAATCTGTATAAGTACATATATATTTAGTGGTGTATACACAGTGACACATACACACAAACATATACGCACAATACACCCATACACATCCATACGTATGTACATGCATACATACAAAAACACAAAAATAGGTATACATATAGATGATACACACACACACACGGACACATATACATACAAATACACACACGTGCATATACATATATACCTGAAGACCGAACCGAAGGTACCGGTACTGAAAACGCCCAAAAGTGGGTACCGATTCGATACCGAAAAATCGATACGAATAATTCGTGGTACCAGTACCAAGTACCAAATGCTCATGCCTACACATACGTAGGTACATACATACATACATACATACATACATACACACACAAATACATATATACATTATACTCATATGCATACATCCACATAGTTTATATACACTTAATATTTAAAATAAGAATAACTATATAGGTAATTTCTTACACATTTGTGACAAACCCTTAAATGTCGTCAAAAATGTGTCACAACTTGCAATGGATTTAAGCATTTTGTCATAAATGCGTAGGAAATTGTATTCATACATGGATTGTTTCCTACGCCTTTGTGACAATTATATTTAAGAATAAGCATTTTGTCATAAATGTGTAGGAAATATGTTTATTTTATAATTAATTATAAATATAATAGTATATATCCTATTATTTATGTTTAATACAAGGATATTTGTCGGAAATGTGTCACAAGTTGTGACGCAATTGCGACGGATGGTTTATGTTAATTAATAAATAAATGTTTTGTCAGAATTGTGTAGGTAATGTTATTATTTTCCTGAATTTATTTTGCATATATTAATATTTATTCCGTAAACAATAACAATTAATCTTTTGTAGATTATTTCTGACAGATTTGTGACGCAATTGTCAATTAATTAGGGTTTTCTTATTTTTTGTCAGAAACGTGTCACAAGTTGTGATGCAATTCCGACGGATGGTTTAAGTTAATTAAAAAATAAATATTTCGTCATAAATGTGTAGGAAACGATATTATTTTCCCTTATTATTTTTTCTTATATAAACATTTATTCAGTAAACAATAATAATTAACCTTTTGTACATTATTTCCGGCAGATTTGTGATGCAACTGTCAATTAATTAGGATTTTCTTATCTTTCGTCATGGATGTGTCAAAAATTTGTCATAAAATCTTAAAAAATTTTTTAGGAAATTCATCAAAAAAGTGTTGGAATCTGTGACGAAAAAAATTGTGTAGGAAATTTCTGTATGAAATTATCCCCTTTTCTAGTAGTGATGTAATAAGAGAGAAGTATAACCTTGATTATTGTTTACTTCATTGAATTATTTTTAACGGAGATACCCAAGAGATCTCCGGGATAAGAGGGCAACACCATGGACGAAGCTTTTAAGTGGCGGGAGGGGCGGCCGACCCTGAACTTTTCGCTCATTTGTGGAGAGTATGTAGTTTTCGTATAGAAAATTTTTGGTATATACGTTTTCGAACCCCTTCTTATAAAAATTTTTAGGTTCAGTGACTTCCACCACCCAGTCGGAAATCTCAAGGTTCGCCGCTGGGCAACACCCAGATATCCCCTAAGACAAAAACCCCAAACTCCTACATATATACGGTTCTTGCCAGGATTAGAACCCAAAAGCTTCCACTAAAAGGCAAGAGCCTTAACTACTCTGCGTTTTTCTTTCAACAGAACTTTATGCTTTCTGCTCATTATTATCTTAAATCAAACATAATCCACTTTTCATGGCAGTTAAACTAAAAAAACGTCCTTGGTTTAGGAAACGTCAAAATCACTGAACAGATGGGTTTTGACAAGTCATGAAAGTGATGGCTCCCAGAATCATCTATTATCTTTGATATTTTACATGTTAATTCTCAAGATTCTCATATCTTGCATCTTTTGATACTTTTAAACTAACAAAAACATCTGATCGGAAGAAAAGAAAACATGCATCAAGAAAGAGCCATTCTAGTATCTGTGTTAATCTTTCTGATTTTCCGGTTTGGCACTTGTATGGACACCATCACACTCACTCGACCGCTTAAAGATGGGGATATCTAATGGAGAGACTTTTGCTCTTGGATTCTTTAGCCCCGCAAATTCCAGCAACAGATACGTGGGTATCTGGTATAACAAGATTTCCGAGCAAACCGTAGTTTGGGTTGCCAATAGAGACCGTCCGATCACAAACTCATCCGGTATCCTATCCATAGATGAAACCGGGAACCTAGTCCTTCATGAAAAAGATCAAAGCTTTGTGTTTTGGTCAACCAACGTTTCAGGAGTGGCAAATGATGTTTCTTCGGCTCAGTTGTTGGATTCGGGGAATTTAGTATTGATTCAAGGCCTAAACAGAGAGGTTTATTCATGGCAAAGCTTTGATCACCCTTCGAATACCCTTCTTCCGGGTATGAAGTTCGGGTTGGATAGGAAAACAAGTTTGAACAGGGTGATTACGTCTTGGAAATCTGGTAGTAATCCGGGTGTGGGGGATTATTCATATAAAATGGAGTTTGTTGGGTCAACCCAGGTGTTCCTATACAAAGGTAAGACACGAATTTGGCGGACCGGGTCGTGGACGGGGCACGGATGGAGCGGTGTACCTGCAATGACACAGAATTTCATCTTTAACGTGATTTACATTAACAACAACGATGAGGTGGCAGTTGTTTACCTTATACGCAACTCGTCCCTTTTGTCAAGATTAATGGTTAACGAGTCTGGAACTGTGGAGAGGCTAACTTGGCACGGGCCAGATCAAAAGTGGATCGGGTTCTGTTCGGCTCCAAAAGAGCAGTGTGATGCCTATAACTATTGTGGTCCTTTTGGCTTTTGTGATCCGTATAAATCTGGCACTTTTGAGTGTGATTGCCTTCCTGGATACGAGCCAGAATCTCCACAGGACTGGTACCTAAGGGACGGTTCCAAAGGGTGTAAGAGAAAGGTCGGGACACGGATGTGCGAGGCCGGAGGTGGGTTCGTTGAGTTGGCTCATGTTAAGGTTCCCGACACATCGACGGCACGAGTGAACATGAGTTTGGGATTAGAAGCGTGTGAAGAGTTATGCTTGAGGAATTGCACGTGCATGGGGTATGCAAGTGCTGATATTAGTAAAGGAGCTGCTGATGGTGGTTGTATTACATGGTATGGGAACATGATTGATGCAAGGACTTTTCCAGATGGGGGCCAATCGTTTTATATTCGGGTTGATGCCACTGAATTAGGTACGTAATAATTATCTTTAAAAAAAGTATGTTTTTTTAAATATATTAATTTTTTTCATTCATTAGGAGTACAAAATGTTATATTTGAGGTCATGTGCCATATTTAAATCTCTGATTTTAGATGGTGTTACGGTATTTGTAAAGAAAGAGTAAAATAAAAATGATTAAATGCTATTAGTTGAATAAAATTGTAATAAATATGATGCATAACAGAACACGAAATGTATTTAATTGTGATAGGTGTACATTAATTATGATGGGTTTGTTGTATGGCTATAAAGAAATCTTTCTTGTGGTCACTCACTCACTCTAACTTTATTTTCGTACATTTAATTCAATTCTTTTCACATCATAATTGTTTTCTATAACAAAAATTGAGTTCTACTGTGAGTTGATAGCTAATTATTGGGGATATAATTTTTATCGTAAATAAGAATGTAGCTTACACATCTTCGATTTAAATCCATTAGCGACAATTAATATAATGGTGCTAAAAAAATTGGGTATAGAGAAAGGGAGCCATACCTGTGTTACCAAAACTTAATAGCAGACAAAGGTCGAACTCACAACACCAGATAATACAAATATTCAAAAATTATATTATATGTTTTAGTTTACATTTTTATTTTTAAAATCAAAAGAATATATAATATAAAGGAATTAATATTTCGTTAAAAGATTTTTTTCGTTGTAACTTATTTAATTATTTTATTAAATTCAAGGCAAATTAAAATTAAAACGAATTTATTTTGTGTAAAATAACATAAAATAAGAAACATATTTTTCTAGAACCGTGTATTTAATATCGGGTTGAACTCGAACCTGATGTCTTGCGCAGTTACATAGGGTTTGATTTTTTATTCTCATTACCTGAACCCCCGAACCGGACTTGGTCCCATTCATAAATTTATCTCTTCTCTCAAAAACTTTAATCCACTTCGCCTCACCCTCTCTATTCTTCCAAAAATCCCTAATATAATATCTTAAAAGAGGCTCTTACTAATGTGTTTATACAGAATGTTATTATACTTATGACTAAAATAACGAAAATTATTATTATTCACTATAAGTTTTATTAAGAATATAATAATTGTTATTATAAATTCATCCCGGTGATATTATAATTTATATTATTGTTACGTAAATTTAATTTGGCACTAGAATGTTATTTTAAGGATAGTTATTTGAGGTTAAAGTTTACATTTTATTAAGTTTCTAGTTTTTTTTTAATTATTTAGTTTCTAGTTGCTCAAAAACAATCTACCCATAATTTAAGATTAACAATAATGGCATGGAAATTTGTGGATGATTATATGATTAGTAATAATGGCATTTAAATCTGTGCACAATACTTATATAATTAATAAGCTCTTATATCAATTGGAATAATCTTTCCTGTGATTGTATATCAGCCAAGCACTCCTCACAGAGGCTAAAGAAATCGCATGACAACCGATTTCTAGTCTTCGAGACGCGGATGATAGCAGCAGGGTTTTTCTTGTGTACCTTCATTTGTTATTACATATGGAAGATAAAAGGTATGCCAAAGATCTTATATCATTAACTCATTCATCTTTGGCTAAACAAGAGTTCACCAGGCCTAGACATATGCGTAACTTTATCCTATAAGGCTAAAACCCTATTTAACATTGTTTACACTTAATTAAGATAATATGAACTAATAAGGAAACCATTTAGGTTCTTGGTTTAAGCCATTTGCAACTTGTAAATATTAATAAAAAAGATTTACTTATTACTAGAACACAACATAATTCAAGACTGGTTCTTTAAGAATTCAGTGAATTGGGCTCAGTTCATTATTCATACTATACCTACAACTACTTAACCAAACTGACAGGTGTTTTGGTTTGGGTTGTTGACTAGGACAATCTATTTTCATGATTTATTGTTCGGACTTATGCTCCTAGCTAGAAAAATAATGAAACTAACATAATAGCCCTAATAAATTAGTTTTCAATACCACTTAATTGTGTGATACAGGCACACGAAATGAAGGCGGAGCTCGATCCAAATTCATGAATAGCATGAAATCCTCCGTGGGGTCTTTGACAGATAAGAACATTGGCGAAAATGTTGATATACATGTTTTTGATTTTAGCAAAATAGTTGTAGCAACCGATAATTTTTCTCTTTCAAACAAGGTTGGAGAAGGTGGCTTTGGTTTTGTTTATAAGGTAGTCTCAATCATGGTAATGATGTTAGCCTTTGTGTTTTAATATAATGGTTGTCATTTAATAAAGAGTGAATTACTTAGGGTAAGCTACAAAATGAGCAAGAAATTGCTGTGAAAAGATTATCGCAAAGTTCTGGTCAAGGGATGCAAGAATTTAAGAACGAAGTGACATTGATAGCCAAACTTCAACACAGGAACCTAGTCCGGCTTTTGGGATATTGTTTCCGTAAGGAAGAAAAGATGTTAGTTTACGAATACTTACCAAATAAAGGCTTAGATTCTTTCATCTTTGGTTAGTTTTCTACCTACAGTTAATTGTTCTCAAAATCCAACTACTTAGTTTTCTAATGTTCTATAAATTCTGAAATGTTCAATGGAATGGTTAGATCAAGAAAAGGCTTCTCTATTGGATTGGAAGAAACGATTCCAGATCATTCAAGGAATTGTTCGTGGACTGCTATACCTTCATCACGATTCTAGGCTCAAGATCATCCATAGGGATCTAAAAGCAAGCAATGTTTTGTTAGATACAAATTTAAACCCTAAAATTTCTGATTTTGGAATGGCGAAAATCTTTGGAGGGGAAGAAGACGAAGCTAAAACACGTAGAGTAGCCGGAACATAGTACGTATAGTTATTCGCTCTTTAACATAACTCAGTTTTAGTTTCTTTTATTAACTTAACGATTACATGATATTTTTGAAGCGGTTATATGTCTCCTGAGTATGCAATGGAAGGCCTCTTTTCAGTAAAATCTGATGTTTTTAGCTTTGGAATTCTACTTCTAGAGATAATCAGTGGGAGGAAAAACAACAGCTACCATAAGGACAATTCAGTTAATTTGATCGGACATGTAAGTAACCAAAACTTGTCACTTTTTTTAGATCATTCATCCCACCATACAAACCTTACCATCAACACGTTTTTAGGTTTGGGAGTTGTGGAAACAAGATAAAGCTTTGACAGTAGTTGACTCGTCATTAGGAGATTCATATGATGCCCATGAAGTTCTTTTATGTATCCATATCGGTATTTTGTGTGTTCAAGAATTGGCTAGTGATCGACCTACAATGACTGATGTAGCTTTTATGTTGAGTAATCGTGAAACAATGCTTTCCTTCTCCTAATCAACCAGCATTTATCTTTAGACAAGCACTAAAGTATGGTATGGGCTCAAAATCAGCATCCGCTAGCGGTGGTGTTGGCTCCGCATTCGATGAGACCATCACTATCCTTCATCCTTGTTAATTTGATAATCTATACACTTTTAAAACCAAGTGGCATGCAAAACCTTGGATCATGTCTCGTTTGCTTGAACGTCGTGAATGAAGTTGTGTGCTCTGTAAGTAATTTTCTAGATTGTATACACAATATGTATATAATTAGTTGAAACGTATTTGGAGTATTATTTCGAGTAATGCCACAATATTGAAAAAATGTCTTGAATAAGTAAACTTGTAAGATATATACGGTCAAGCCTTGCTATCATCACCATCCAAAAAGGTAAATTTGATGGTAGCTTAATTTGAATTTGCATGCATAAATTATATAAGTTTTTGAGTAATTACACATATAATGCTACAATCAACTATACATCAAAATCAACTACCCTTTCATCATCACCAACTAAGAAAAGAAAACTGGCATTAATCGGTGTATGCATAAGTAAGTTCAACAATCTAAATTTGTGATTGACACATTGACACATTACACTTTACAATGTTTACCTTTTAGAAGTTATTAATCTTAGTTGATGTTCGGTTTGGCAACAATATATATACATATATATGGGAAGGTCCACTAAAAAGTGGGTTTCGCCTAAATAACCTATAAAGGATTGCGGAGATAACATGTGACACTCCATATAGGTAGGGTGAAAGGGTATTTTGGTCGTACAACACAAACACTCACCATTTTGTTTTCTCAAATTACAATACAAAAAAAAACTTTTACACAAATATTTAGCACAAATAAATTAGTACAAAAGAATGTAGCATAAAAAAACTATTACAAAAATTCCGCACAAAAATTTTTGGCACAAAAAAAATCTAGAACAAAAAATTCACCACAAAAATATAGCACAAAAAAATTCAACACAAAATATCCAACACAAAATGTAGCACAAAAATCTAATATATAAAAATCGGCACAAAAACGTTATACAACATTGATTAGAGTTTCTTTGGACGGAATTGGAGCTTGATAATCAGTGATTTGTTGATTTCGAAGCACGGTTTCATCGCGGGAGAAGATACGAAGATCTAGGATTGAAGATAACAGATTCCGATTTTCCTAGTGTTAGGATCTGAGTTTGAATTGTTGTAAAAGTTTTGTAAATGAAAGTAATGAATGATGATAAATCAGATGTAAATACAGCGGAATGATAAAGTTTGATTCACAACAAACAATTGAGAGATTGTTTTCATTATCATGCTTTGTAATTATAATCGTGTATACATGTAATTCACAATCTCCCCCCCAGCCTAAGATCACTGATTTGTTCGTACAGAATGCAAGAAGAAAAGGATTGATTAAGTGATGAAAAGTTATCAAATAGTACAGTACATGCATCGTTTTATTTATAGTATATTCCTAACCTCTGAGCATCTTATGATGATGTCACTATGAAAGCGACATCTAACAAATATAACAAACTACTAAACATCTGCTAAGCTAACCTTTGTTACAATATAATATAATAAAAAGACTGTTGGTAACAACTACTAGTATATCCACTGTTGAGCTTCAGTAGTGCTTGGATTCTTCATCAGAGTTTCTCTTGGGCAGATGTTAGCCTTTAGGAGAGATTTGATCATAAAAAACCTTGATAGTTGCCTTTTGTCTTCAACAGAGCTTTCCCAGCAGATGTTCTATTATTATTATGGATCAGAGGTTTGAAGTATATTTTGGCTTTCTATCATCTGTTCTTTTGTAAGGTTCAATTCCAACACCTAGTTTTCTATATTTTATCATTAAAACTATGTTGGCACTTGTTTAATGACTTTTCTTCTTCTTCCCACTTCTTGGCTAATTATTTATTCACTAACTAGAAGGATGAACACATGATAAAGTTGTGGTTTTATTGGTTTTAGACATTGTTTATGGATTATTAATGAAGTAAAAACTTAGTAACATTTATTTAGTGTATACGCATATCCTTACTTGCTTGATTTAATGTTTGTTATCTTCACATGTCACACCCTGATATCCAGTTTAATCCGGTGGGCCCGGTTGGGGAATATCGTGACGTAAGTTGATATCATCATAACCAAATAAACACACAGCACAACGAAAGTCTTGGAGTTTAAATTACTATCACAAACCAAAGTCCAAATGTTCGAAAATAATAATTACAGGCTTGTAATAATGAATACACAGGCGGATCGAATAAATATTTACAAAGGAAATTGTTCTACAGACTTTGGTAGCTTATGGACTTGCAAGATCCTTATTTAGCTACTACGCAACTCCCAATCTATTCCGCGTTGCCACCTGTAACTTGGTCTTTTGAAAACACGTCAGTTTTCACTGGTAAATAGTAGTAACCGACTCATTTTTAAAACATTTATTAAAATGATTTTCGGTGCACTTGGCACATTTTATAGATAACTTGGGATAGTTCAAAATGACCTTGTTTACAGTTTTACATGTTTGTCAATACATATGGGGTCCGGTGCAGAAACCAAATAACCTGATTAACCGACACGCCACTTTAAATAATCCACCAGTGGGATTTAATATTTTATTAGCATTAGCATCTGTCAGGTGTATACCTACACCCCGCGCTTAAGTCGTGGCCATTAGTAACTTAAATGAGCCAAGGATATCCCAGACATGGTCGAATTAACCCCCAATGTTTAAGTTATCAAACAATACATAATAAAACGGGTTATAGGGATTTAGTAAATCACAATCCCGATAACATGATCCCATACCCGACCAAGCGGTATTATTATACCGTATCCCAAGCCCGTATAGGGAAAATAAGTTAAAAGTATTTACCTGAGCAAATTCTTCAAATAGATAAATAACTCAGTCGAATATTCAAAAGTAAGCTTAGACGACAATCTACCGGGAGGCTACTAGTCTAGAAATGATGGTGTTTATAACCAATTAGAATGCTAACGGGTCCTATCTACTTTGTAGACTCGAACCGGGTAGCTTAAGGATAATAACGATACTAGACGCTAGATTAAGCGGTGACTGGAATAGAATGTAGTTTAAACCCGACAAGCAGGGAGACTTGTTTAATATGGGTAAACATGTTACATTCTGGATTTTTGAAAATAAAATGATAAGGTTAAACCCGTTTCGGTTAAATTACGTAAACTAGTTACGTAGACCGAACCGTACGTATATAAGCGAAACCGGATAACCGGGTGAGTCTTATACAAGTTCCATATGCCATTATATTTAAAACATGTTGTAATATCAGTAGGATATCAACATGTATGCCCGTTATGGTTTTAAAATCAAGTTACGCCTCAAAAGGGAGTTTTGGTCATTTTATGACTTGTAAAAGAACTTATGAGCAAACTGATGTAATGGTCATAATCTTACTGTAAAAAGAGTTTATTTATGATGTTATATCAGCAGGATATCGAGTATGTGTGTGGTTTAGAGTTTAGGACCAAACTATGCCCCGTAAGGGCATTTTGGTCATTTCACACATAGCTTGATAAGTTTCTGAGTTTAGTTGATGTACTTACTGTAAATATATGTAAAATAAGTTTTGAAATCAACAGGTATCAAGTCTTGGTGCTTTAATATGGTTTTAAACCATACTATACGCCTAAATGGCGATAAAGTCGCTAAATGACGATATTCAAGATGATTAAGGAAAACTGATGTTATGATCAGGTTTATATAACCAAAATAAGTTATTAATATATTATAACAGTAGGTAAATGGTTTTGTTTATAAAAGTATCTTTAAAACCACTTTATGCACCGTAAGGGCAACATCGTCATTTATCGGCATTATACAAGGACTTGTGTGTAAATTCAGTTTACAATCTGACTTGATGTCCCAAGTAATCCTATTTATGATATTACATCAGTAGGTAATGAGTTTTGTTGAAGAATTATGTTAAAAACTATTTTAGATGCCGAAAGGGCATTTTGGTCCTTTAAAAGCATGATTTACGATAATTAAACAAAACTTGGGTTATGACCAGATTATTGGTATCAAAATAAGTTAGTCATGTTTATACATCAGTACATAATTCATTTGTATGCTCATTTGTAATTAAAACCTTGTTTTTAAGTAAAAGGGCATTTTTGCAAAGTTTGACATAATTAACGGAAACTTGCATAAAAGCTCGGATTACTATATAACCATGTGATATAACTCCAGAGGGTTATACTACAACTAAACATGGTCACAATGCAACTTAGAATTAATAGCAAAATTTGCTAATTCGAGTCAGAACCGAAAGTCAAAGTAAAAGTCAACTTTGTGACTTTCGGTTGCAAACCGACCTTAGACCTGGACTTGACAGGCCGAACATGTTTATACATGTTCTAATACTTATTAGAAAGTTATTAAAGTGTCAAAATGTATTTTATAACACCTACATTATCATATATGAATTTATTTTAAAAACTAACCCAGTTTGACTTTTTATCAATAACTTTGACCCGTCAATTGACCAAGCATACGTGGTAATCAGGAGGTGCCCCCTTGAGGGATTAACAACTACCTAATTACGATCACGTAGCCATGTTCGTACCGAACTATGCAGGTACTGCAGCTGGCTGCTGTTTCTGCGAACTGACCACTCCCGCGCGTCGCGCGGGGATACTAGGTCTCTGGCGCGTGTCGCCTGGGGTGTCATTTCACAAAATTTCCATTTTGGCCCGTGGACTTATCCAAACTCCCATATTTCGACATAAAAGCATGTTTTATTCAGTATGGCCCCTGGTTAGCACTCTCGGGAGTATAACCGAACATCATTAAGTTCCGGGTTCGTTAAAAGGTCACTCAGAGGCACAGTTAAGCATGTTGACACGTTTAACTCTCAGCTTTAATATCCACCACTCAGAGGTTATAAAATAACATGTTGGCGATTTTAGTCCCTCTCGTCAAGCACACGGCATACGAGGATCAACGGGACACGACATTTTATAGGACGTAAAAACACAGGGTGTTACATCACATGTTCCTAGTTGAATGTCTAACATATAATAGATTCATGTTAGATCATAACCAATTGTGATTTTGAGTGTTATGGTTAATTGGCCAATATACCATAGGAGTTATATTCGTGAATCAAGTAAGTCTCGGTGTTCAACTAATCTTAATATCCGTGAGGTGAGAGATTACCGGTTTGTCTAGGTTGTTAGATTGCTAAAGTTAGGTTCTTGATGGAAAGACTGTCTTAGTTGCCCTTTAAGTTGGAAATGTGGAACACATCATGAATTCCACTTAGCTTTTCAGGCAACTTGAGCTTGTAGGCTACGGACCCGACTCGTTCGATAATCTCGAACGGTCTTATATATCTTGGGCGTAACTTGCCCTTTTTACCGAATCGCATGACACCTTTCCAAGGAGACACCTTCAGTAACACTTTGTCCCCAATTTGGAACTAAAGAGGTTTGCGCCTCTTATCTGCGTAGCTCTTCTGGCTATCTCGGGCAGCTTTGAGACGGTCGCGGATTTGCAAGATTTTATCCGTCGTTTCTAGGACTATCTCAGGTCCTGTTAGTTGGGTTTCCCCAACTTCCGCCCAACAGACAGGCGTTCGACACTTTTCCCATACAAGGCCTCAAAAGGTGCAGCCTTAATGCTTGTATGATAACTATTATTATAGGAGAATTCAATCAAGGGTAGGTGGTCGTCCCAACTACCACCTAAGTCGATCACACATGCACGAAGCATGTCCTCAAGAGTTTGAATGGTACGCTCACTCTGTCCGTCTGTCTGCGGATGATAAGCGGTACTGAAGTTCAATCGAGTGCCAAGAGATTGTTGGAAGCTTTTCCAAAAATGAGAGGTGTATCTTGTATCTCTATTGGATACAATAGACACCGGCACTCCATGTAGGGATACGATCTCGTCCACATACATCTTGGCCAACTTGTCCGAACTAAATGTTTCTTTGATTGGCAAGAAATGTGCTGACTTAGTCAGCCTATCCACGATGACCCATATCGTGTCATTACCACGCTTGGTCTTAGGTAACTTGGTAATCAAATCCATAGTTACCATTTCCCATTTCCAAGTGGGAATCTCAAGCTGTTGTAGAAGTCCTGACGGTTTCTGATGTTCAGCCTTAACTTGCGAACACGTCAAGCACTTAGCTACATAGGTGGCTATGGATTTCTTCAAACCCATCCACCAATAATTAGATTTTAAATCCTGGTACATCTTATCACCTCCCGGGTGAATATAGTACTTAGTGTTATGCGCTTCCTGGAGGATCAAATCTCTAAGTCCTCCAAATACTAGAACCCAAATTCGTCCATTGAATCCGAGGATTCCATCATTTCCAGGCATTAACTGTTCGACAGTTCCACCTAATACCTCATTTTCAAAAATTAGCCTCCACCAGGGCTTGCTTCTACGCATCAAGTAGCTTTTCGTTCAAACTGTTTCTGACTTCAATGCTTTTGACGTTAATCCTTAAAGGTTTATTCCTTTCCTTGCGGCTAAGCGCATCAGCAACCACATTTGCTTTTCCGGGATGGTATCGGATTTCACAATCATAATCAATAAGGGTTTCCATCCAACGGCGTTGTCGCATATTCAAATCCTTTTGATTGAACAAATGTTGGAGGCTTTTGTGATCGGTGTATATAATACACTTGGTTCCGTATAAATAATGCCTCCAAGTTTAAGTGCAAATACAATGGCACCCAGTTCCAAGTCGTGGGTGGTGTAATTCTTTTCATGCACTGTGAGTTGTCGTGATGCGTAGGCGATCACTTTGCCCCTTTGCATAAGCACACATCCCATACCAGTGTGCGATGCATCACAATAGACGACAAACTCCTCAATGCCTTCTGGCAAGGTCAAAAATGGAGCATTGCTCAGCTTTTGTTTCAAGGTCTCGAAAGATTCCTGCTGCTTTGGACCCCAATCGAATTTAATATTCTTGTGGGTCAAAGCAGTCAGGGGAGTGGCTATCCTTGTGAAATTCTCAATGAATCTTCTGTAGTAACCAGCCAGTCCTAGGAAACTGCGTACTTCCGAAGGTGTTTTCGGTGCTTCCCAATTCATTATCGCTTCAATCTTGGCGGGATCGACTTGGATACCGCGCTCACTAACCACGTGTCCAAGGAATTGGACTTCGCGAAGCCAAAATTCGCACTTAGAGAATTTTGCATACAACTTCTCTTTTTGTAACAACTCCAAAATGCACTTTAAATGTTTCTCGTGATCGGCTTGATTACGAGAATAGATAAGTATGTCGTCAATGAAGACAATGACAAACTTGTCTAAGTAAGGCTTGCAGACTCTATTAATGAGATCCATGAATGCTGCTGGTGCATTAGTGAGCCCAAAAGGCATCACTAGAAACTCGTAATGTACGTATCTTGTCCTGAAAGCGGTCTTTGGGACATCTTCACTTCTAACCTTAAGCTGATGATAACCAGACCTCAAATCTATCTTCGAGAAGTAACTTGCTCCTTGCAGCTGATCGAATAAATCGTTGATCCTGGGCAAAGGGTATCGATCTTTTATCGTTATTTTATTTAGCTCACGGTAGTCAATGCACATACGCATTGAACCGTCCTTCTTTTTGACAAACAAGATCGGAGCTCCCCACGATGACGAACTAGGCTGGATAAAGCCTTTCTCCAAAAGTTCATTGAGCTGGGTTCTTAATTCCTTCATTTCTGTTGGGGCTAAACGGTAAGGTGCTCTCGCAATAGGTGCAGATCCAGGTAGAATGTCGATCCTAAACTCGACTTGTCTATCCGGGGGTAGACCGGGTAATTCCTCAGGAAAGACATCTGGATAGTCTGAGATAACGGGTATATCTTCAATCCTTGGCTTAGGTTCATCGATGGTTACTTGTGCCATATATATGACACAACCTCTCTTCATGCATCGGGAGGCCTTAAGCATAGCAACTCTTTCTGGCAACCCGTAGTGCATATCTCCAAAGATGGTTGTAACATCCGTAAAAAACCGGGTTAACCAAACCCGCTTCGTTTATTAACCGAACAACCAGTTAAAAATTTCGTTGCGTATTTAATACCCAAATTAATTTTAAACGATACATAATTAATAAGTAATTAGAATATAAAATTTATATTTGAAAATGTATTAAAAATAGTGAAATAAAAATTTAATGCTGAAGCCGGGATTCGAACCCGGTCAGCCGAAAGAATCATCCAACCTTAACTCACACTCGCCCAACCACTCCGCCACTTGTGTTGTTTGTTAACATATGAAACATTAATACATATAATAAAACTGGAAAATCAAACCCAGTCAACACGCGCCCAAATCTGCTGATGCCGGAAAACCCGACGATTTCGCCAATTATCGTCGTTACTTTGACTTAACGTAAGAATTAACGACGCCATCGGTTATAAA
This sequence comes from Scalesia atractyloides, assembly GCA_947069175.1. Taxonomy (NCBI): domain Eukaryota; kingdom Viridiplantae; phylum Streptophyta; class Magnoliopsida; order Asterales; family Asteraceae; genus Scalesia; species Scalesia atractyloides. The sequence continues at coordinate 87,006,326 of CAMTDV010000021.1, forward strand.
CCGACGTCCAGTTCCGCGACACTCTGTCAACCGCCGAGAACGGCTGCCCAACGAATCAAGACGGTAACCAGACCCAATTCATCGATATTCTTCCCTATAAATGCACACCCTAGCCTCTAGTAAACTTTTCGCTCAAAATCGCACCGATTCTTCAATCAATTTCACTCGCCGGAATTCTCTGCAAGTCGCCGGAAAACCGAGACTTTCATCAACACGGTAATACCTCGACTTTTTCTGTTTCATTCCTGTCACACAAAACCCCCGACCCGCAGCGGAATAAGAGTCGGGGCATAATTGGGTTATCACCAAAGCTCATGACATTTACTAATATGTTTCATATTTAATAAAGTCAAAGTTACATTTCCAAATATCCAAACATGTTCATATAATACCAAGGAAATAAACCAAACATAACGATCCCAACTCTAAAACATTTTATTCTTCTAGTCCAATCCTATGTGTTTCCTAGCTGCTGCTGGTTCACCTGTATCATATGTAAAAATGGGGTTTTTGGGTCAACATAAGTTAACCAAACCCGCTTCGTTTATTAACCGAACAACCAGTTAAAAATTTCGTTGCGTATTTAATGCCCAAATTAATTTTAAACGATACATAATTAATAAGTATATTAGAATATAAAATTTATATTTGAAAATGTATTAAAAATAGTGAAATAAAAATTTAATGCTGAAGCCGGGATTCGAACCCGGGTCAGCCGAAAGAATCATCCAAACCTTAACTCACACTCGCCCAACCACTCCGCCACTTGTGTTGTTTGTTAACATATTGAAACAATTAATACATATAATAAAACTGGAAAATCAAACCCAGTCAACAGCGCGCCCAAATCCGCTGATGCCGGAAAACCCGACGATTTCGCCAATTATCGTCGGTTACTTTTGACTTAACGTAAGAATTAACGACGCCATCGGTTATAACCGACGTCCAGTTCCGCGACATCCGTCGTAAACCGCCGGAGAATGGCTGACCAACGAATCAAGACGGTAACCAGACCCAATTCATCGATATTCTTCCCTATAAATGCACACCCTAGCCTCTAGTAAACTTTTCGCTCAAAATCGCACCGATTCTTCAATCAATTTCACTCGCCGGAATTCTCTGCAAGTCGCCGGAAAACCGAGACTTTCATCAACACGGTAACTACCTCGACTTTTTCTGTTTCATTCCTGTCACACCCCGACCCGCAGCGGAATAAGAGTCGGGCATAATTGGGTTATCACCAAAGCTCATGACATTTACTAATATGTTTCATATTTAATAAAGTCAAAGTTACATTTCCAAATATCCAAACATGTTCATATAATACCAAGGAAATAAACCAAACATAACGATCCCAACTCTAAAACATTTTATTCTTCTAGTCCAATCCTATATGTTCCTAGCTGCTGCTGGTTCACCTGTATCATGTGTAAAAATGGGGATTTTTGGGTCAACATAAGTTAACCAAACCCACTTCGTTTATTAACCGAACAACCAGTTAAAAATTTCGTTGCTATTTAATGCCCAAATTAATTTTAAAACGATACATAATTAATAAGTATATTAGAATATAAAATTTATATTTGAAAATGTATTAAAAATAGTGAAATAAAAATTTAATGCTGAAGCCGGGATTCGAACCCGGGTCAGCCGAAAGAATCATCCAAACCTTAACTCACACTCGCCCCAACCACTCCGCCACTTGTGTTGTTTGTTAACATATTGAAACAATTAATACATATAATAAAACTGGAAAATCAAACCCAGTCAACAGCGCGCCCAAATCCGCTGATGCCGGAAAACCCGACGATTTCGCCAATTATCGTCGGTTACTTTTGACTTAACGTAAGAATTAACGACGCCATCGGTTATAACCGACGTCCAGTTCCGCGACATCCGTCGTAACCGCCGGAGAACGGCTGACCAACGAATCAAGACGGTAACCAGACCCAATTCATCGATATTCTTCCCTATAAATGCACACCCTAGCCTCTAGTAAACTTTTCGCTCAAACTCGCACCGATTCTTCAATCAATTTCACTCGCCGAAATTCTCTGCAAGTCGCCGGAAAACCGAGACTTTCATCAACACGGTAAATACCTCGACTTTTTCTGTTTCATTCCTGTCACACCCCGACCCGCAGCGGAATAAGAGTCGGGGCATAATTGGGTTATCACCAAAGCTCATGACATTTACTAATATGTTTCATATTTAATAAAGTCAAGGTTACATTTCCAAATATCCAAACATGTTCATACAATACCAAGGAAATAAACCAAACATAACGATCCCAACTCTAAAACATTTTATTCTTCTAGTCCAATCCTATGTGTTCCTAGCTGCTGCTGGTTCACCTGTATCATGTGTAAAAATGGGGGTTTTTGGGTCAACATAAGTTGGAACCTTATTAGATAAACATTTATTAATGAATTACTTGTTAGTTTATCAATGAAAAATTGTGCATAATCATAAATGAGCAAATGTAAATAATCAAGCAGTGGCAAATAGCAATCACAACTATAACATACAATAACAGATGACAGCATACATGAACATACCAACATCATACGATAAATAACATAAATGAAACTGTGCGATCAAGGCTCAATCAAACGGAGCCGATCGTATTGCATGTACTGAAAATGAAAATGTCTGTGCGATCAAGGCTCAATCAAACGGAGCCGATCGTATGTGGGCACGCCAGGTTCAACCTCATGATAAAATGGGGAACATGCTCAACGCTCATAATGTAATGGGGAGCGGCGGCCTATGAAATTGCATGTACTGAAAATAATAAATTGCATCCAACAATAACTACACAACAGAAACAAACTGAATACACAAGTTCATGATATGATGTATGCACATAGGTTTAAGTATAATATATATCAAGACACATGATACACCCCAAAACGTGATTAAAACGGGGAATTTGTAAAGATTCACTCACATTGGGTGCGTTGGATTAGAGATGGTAAGATACGCACGAATTAGATGAGCGGAACAACGAGAAATACTAACCTAAATAATAACGGAAAAATATATTAAATGAGTGGATTTTATTAAGGATTTTAATGAAATTTTTAGATATATTTTTGTGAGTTTAAGGCTATTTTCTATCTTTAAAAATGTTATTTTAAGTATTTTTAATTGATTTTTAAATTAAATTAAATAAATAAAAATATAAAAAAAATTGTTTATTTTGCGTTGACCGTTGACCGTTGACCTGTTGACTTGTTGACCGGTTCGGTCAGCGAAATAGTTTGCGCCGGGTGAGGTTCGAACCCGAGACCTCCCGTTCGCGTGCACGCAGCTCTACCAACTGAGCAACGTGTCTAACCCGAAATAATCTTGTTTTTAATTATATTTATATACTAATTCGGTTTAACCAAAATTCTTTTAATTTCAAAAACATTTTAATTCAACGAACCGGTGCCAGTGACGGGTTTCGAACTCGCGACGTGTGACCTAGTGTTGCACACAGTCCACCGCTGGACTGTGTGTCTAACCTGGTTATTATCTCGGTTTTTATTATACTTAATAACTAACTGAGTTAACCCGGTTTAGTTTTTAAACAAAAAGGCATTTTATTATATAAGGAGTGCGTGTATCAGGGATCGAACTCGGGACATGCGTATATGTTTTGCACACAGTCCACCGCTGGACTGTGTGTCTAACCCGTTCATTTTACTGGTTTTAAATAAACTTATAACTTAATTAACTTCGTCTTCTTCATTCAAATTTCCATCGACTGAATCACTGATCCGTTTCTTGTTTTTACGATTATCAAACATTCTTAAGGTTAAAATGAAATGACAGAAACGGTGTTGGAAGTAACATACCGTAGGAATGATATATCACAGAGTTTCCGGCAATTGCGTCGGCTCTGTTTTTGTGCACCTCAACTGAACCAAAACAACTAACCATTTTGATTAGTCAATCGTGGAATTGAAGTGATAAACAAACGGTTAACAGCGGGATTGAAGGTCCTTACCGTTTCACAGACGGAAATAAAGACTTTCAGGAAACTTCCGGCGAACTGGAATTAACTGAATACAGCGCCTGAATTCGATTTCAATTGAAAGGTTTAAGTTAGAAATAGCCTAACAATTGTTGAACTACAATGATATTGAAAGATTTACCGTTTGAGGATGAATACGGTTTTCCGGCGAAATTTGCAGAAATTTCCGGCGAGCTGATTTAAGCGTTCTGATGGTCTGAAAATGTGACGAAAGTGAAATGGGATGTTGGTATGATGTTTCTGAGTCGCGAGAGAGGTCTGGAGTTGAAGTAATCTGGACTTGATTATTTTTCGGTTATAAAAACCGATAATGATGAGACTTGATGCTCAATCAATTCCGACTTGATTAAAAATCGTCGGTGCATCGGTTATAAACTGAATGTGCGAGTAATTAAGCGATTTGACGATTGATTTGCCGATTTCCGTTTCTCAGTTGGCGCAACCGGTTTAACCGGGTTTGTGTATAAATCTCATTTGTTTCCTAAAGATAACAGAAAACACAAAGTGGCGGAGTGGTGATGAGAGTGTGTGTTAAGTCGTTGGAGTTGTTCTGGCTTACCCGGGTTCGAGTCCCGGCAGCAACATATTTTTTTTATTTATTTTGTTTTAACTTTTTATCAAATATAATTTTTATAGTTTAGTTTATTTATTAATTATGTATCATTTTAAATCAAAATAATCATAAATATTTAACGTGACTTTTATAAATTGATATTCGATTACAAAACGGAACAGGTTTTGAAAACCCGTTTTTGACAAATGTTACAATTCCATTATTAGACAAATTATAATATCACTCCATCACCCAGAATCAACCCCAGACGACATTGCCGGATTTTCTGTTTTCGCCGGAAAACTTCTGGAATTTCCAGAAACTCGCTGTTAACCGGTATGATCAATTAAACCTACTGATAATCGTTACTCAGTAGTTCAATTTCACATCTAATCCATCCAAACTGTTAATTGATCCTAACAGCTGAAGTTCACAAAACAGAGCCGACGAATCCTTGCCGGAGTTCTGAAAAAGTCACATGTTCGGTACAATCATTCCCCAAACCCTTTCTGTTCAATACATTACAATCGCTTATAAAGTTCGTTAAATTAATTTAACAAGTAACTGCATGGTTAACCGTTGTCTGTGTTTTGAACGAAGAAGATGAAGTCTATTATGATTATAAGATTAATTAAAATAGACACACAGTCCAGCGGTGGACTGTGTGCTAATAAATACGCATAAGTCCCGAGTTCGATCCTTGACACACGCACACTCGCTTTAATAAAAATGTTCTTTTTTTAAAACCGAACCGGATCCACACGCAGAATCATGTTAAGTATAATAAAAACCGGAATATTTACCAAGTTAGACACACAGTCCAGCGGTGGACTGTGTGCCAAACTAAACCACAGGTCCCGGGTTCGAGACCTGTGGAGAGCACCGAGTCGATACCATTAAATCCTTTTTAAAATAAACGATTTTCGGATTAACTTAATTAGTGTATAAATATAATTAAAAACAGAAATATTTCGGGTTAGACACGTAGCTCAGTTGGTAGAGCTGCGTGCACGCGTACGGGAGGTCACGGGTTCGAGTCTCACCCAGTGCACACATACAAACGACCGAACCGGTCGACGGTCAACAGTAATGGTCAACAGTCATGGTCAACGGTCAAAAAGTCAACATTTTTTATTATTTTTATTTATTTATTTTATTTAAAAATCAATTAAAAATACTTAAAAATAACGTTTTTAAGTTAGAAAATAGCCTTAAACTCACAAAAATATATCCAATAATCCTACTAAAATTGATTAATAAAATCCGCTTATTTACCGAACCGTTATGTTATTATCTAGGTTAGTTTCTCTCGTGGTTAAATCCAATTTCGTGCGCATTCATCATCAATCCAAGAAACGCAACCACTGTGAGTGAATTCTTACAAATTCCCCTTTTTATTACACGTTTTGGGGTGTATCATGTGTCGCTTAAACTACTTCGTTTATTCAAACTCGTGCCATAGCATATTATGATTTAAACTTAGAATGTAAATATTGTTTGTAGTTATGTATTACATATTGTCAAGTTGTATGCAAATTATTTGTTAGGCCCATCAGTTCCTCGTGGGAGACGAGTTGAACAACGCGAGCCTTAAAACTCATTCATTAGGCCCATCAGTTCGTAGAACAACGCGTGCCTCAAAACTCATTCATTAGGCCCATCAGTTCCTCGTGGGAGACGAGTTGAACAACGCGTGCCTCAAAACAATCTATTATTGTATGTGTGTGCATTATTTAATGTTAAGGGTTTTGTGAATAAGTTTACATCTATATTTACTCATATGTTGTTATGCACTTTATTTTATAATCAATTCATTAAACTTGTTTAAATGTTTTTCATAGGATTCACTCGCCAACTTTTTGTTGATCCAAAAACCATTTTTACACATGATACAGGTGAACAGGGTGAAGCAAGGAAAACATAGGAAATGCCTTAGAAGAAAATATTGAAGTCTAGAAAGATGTGTAGAACATGTTGTAATTATGATTGTATGATCTCCTTTAAATTGTAATAATAAATATGAAACATTATAATAAATGTCATGAGCTTTGATGAAAACCCAATCATGCCCCGATCACCTTTTCCGCTGCGGGTCGGGGTGTGACAGATTGGTATCATAGCTTTTGACTATAGGGATATAGGATAGGTTATTAGACCCTTAGAGCCTATACTATAGTTGATTAGATTTTAAATTGTTTATGTGATTACATGCAAACTCAAGATGTTTATTTCTTTCATATTTATTACATTCGCAAATGCATGCAAACACTTCCGATACTACATTTTTGTGATACATAGTGGATTATACTTACAGTCAAACATACATAATTACATACACATTCATCATACATATTTCAATGTTCACATGTTCAAATCACCTTCATACTTCCGTTATTCAAGATTTTGTCGCATTTTTTTATTTTTCAAATCTCATCAAAGTGAGTTCTGCGACGGGCATGTAGTAACTGTAAGGGTACAAGTACCGGTAGTCGGAACGTCCTGTCTAGGTTGGCATTCGTATAAATCCAATATAACGGACCAGTTTGCCTACCTGGGGACTAACGATGAGAGTACGAAGGACCTATTAGGCCAAAGCATGCCACACCAAACGTCGTTCGAACTAACCCCACTTTGAGGTGTCACCGTGTCCACACCTGGATACATTCCGAATATCATACGTTACATACATATTTCTCGATTTTCTCCGGGTTTTAGTGTACGTAACCAGGCTAACACATGCGAACCATATGAAAAACCCGGTAGTCATGGGGGCCCACATGATTACAAAAGTGAAGTATGGCGGCATGCAAGGCCCAATTACGAGCAAAGCCCAAGACATCCTATGGATGTAGTAGATTTATTATTCTATATTTATTTTATGAATGTTCATTCCTAAATACGACACATGATCCCTAAAACATCCAACTCATACTCTTGATATGTATTCCTTGTAGATGTCTTATAGTCTCGCTCGTAGGAAGATGAGAGCAGGAAAAGCCCGCGAGCGCATGGCTGCCCAAATCGCTCAACAAATGGCTGCCGTAATACCCAACATTGTAGTTCAAGTTCAACAAGCCCTTACCGCTAATTCCGTCAACCAAGAAGATCAAAATGTTATCAACCCTCCCCCAAATACCACTAAATGCACCTACAAGCATTTCAAATCCTGCGACCCTCCAAAATACGAAGGGACTGAAGGTGTCACCGCTCTCCTCCATTGGTTTGAAGAAATGGAGAACACTTTTCTAAATTGCGATTGCCCCGATGATCGCAAAGTGCAATATGCTACTGGTCGTTTACTTGGATTAGCACTTACATGGTGGAATACAGAGAAGGCCAAACGAGGTGTTGAAGATGCTATGACTTTGACTTGGGAAGAGTTGAAGGAAATCATGACAAGACGGTTTTGCCCAAGGAGCGAAATCAAGAAATTAAGAGGATGAGTTCTATTCGTTGAAACAAAAGGAAGGCGACCACACCACATACAACAAGAGATTCCTCGAGTTAAATCAAATGGTTCCCAACTTGTTCACTCCCCTCTACCGTTTGATCGAGCACTACATTCGAGGTCTTCCTTCAAAAATTCAAGACTCTGTAATAAGTACCACACTTGCAACTTTGGAAGCAGCTATGGAGTTAGCTACAGAACTCACCGAGAACTGCATAAGAAATAAGGACTTCAAGGAGGAGAAGAAGAAGGATAAAGCATCAACTGAAACCTCGAACTCCACCCAAACCAAATCCCCTTCACGATCCATTTCTAAGAGAAAACGAGATGGGCAACTTTTCGCTGTCACCCAACGCAACCAACCAATTTCACAAGCCATACCCCTCCAAGCTATCCCAATCACTCAAGTAGCACCCAACTCAACTTACTCAAATAAGAAACCATACCTTGGACCTCACCCTCGATGTAACACCTGTTTTTATCACCATCCATCTACCATACCTTGTCGACTATGTGCGAATTGTGGACGCTATGGTCATTTGAGCAAGGCTTGCCGCACCTCTCAAAACCAAATCTCACCCCCTACTCAAAACATGATCCAAACATATCAACAACCCCAATACCCCATGTTTCCTTATGTTCGAGCTTGTTTTAATTGTGGCGACCCTACCCATTTTAGAAACACGTGCCCTCGATTGGTTAACATCATAAACGCCCAAGCTCAAGCAAACCCAGTTAACCAAGCAAATCAAGAAAACCTAACCACTAGGCCACCAGCAAGAGGAAGAGTTTTCAACATCAACGCCAATCCTGTTGAAGATAGTGACGGCCCAAACGAACCACCCAACTAGTCTCCTTCACCAAAAATCAAGATTCAACTCCAACCGCTTCGTTTTTTTATGTTTTTCTTTATGTTATCTCAACTTTCACGTATCTCAATTATAAATTGGAAATTTATCCAAGAATCTTAATGCGAATTACTATTTCAGTTTTGTTTTATACTCATTGATTTAACATTCATATCATCATACATCTCAACGTATTTCAATCTCATTATTTAAAGAAGTTGGGCTGTGTCTCACTTCTACATAGACTAACCTCTCCATCATAACAAACGAGAGAGGAACTGTCATCATTCAAACATGTATACTATCATAATTAAGACTCAAGCTTTGGTTGTTGTGTTTGTTTATGTTTTAGAGTCACATAGGACTAATCATAACTTACTGATAAAGTCAATGAAAATTTGACAAGAATATGGTGGATACGCCGCTGGTACTTCCTATATATAAGTATTCTTGTCAAAGGATCAGAGGCATTGTCAGGCGGTTATGAGAAGTTCCATGTAGGATTAGTAATGTCTTGGTTGAAATTTGTTTTACACTCACTGATTTAGCATTCATATCATCTCATCATTTAAAGAAATTGGATTGTGTTCCATTTCTACATAGACTAACCTCTCCATCATAACAAACGAGAGAGGAACTGTCATTATTCAAACATGTATACTATCAGAATTAAGACTCAAGCTTTGGTTGTTGTGTTTGTTTATGTTTTAGAGTCACATAGGACTAATCATAACTTACTGATAAAGCCAATGAAAATTTGACAAGAATATGGTGGATACGCCGCTGGTACTTCCTATATATAAGTATTCTTGTCAAAGGATCAGAGGCATTGTTAGGGGGTTATGAGAAGTTCCATGTAGGATTTAGTATTGTCTTGGTTGAAGTTTGTTTTATACTCACTGATTTAGCATTCATATCATCTCATCATTTAAAGAAATTGGATTGTGTCACCATTCAAACATGTATACTATCAGAATTAGGACTCAGACATTGGTTGTTGTGTTTATTTATGTTCTAGAGTCACATCATAGAACCAATCATAACTTATTGATAAAACCAATGAAAATTTGACAAGAATATGGTGGATACGCCGCTGGTACTTCCTATATATAAGTATTCTTGCCAAAGGATCAGAGGCATTGTCAGGCGGTTATGAGAAGTTCCATGTAGGTTTTAGTATTAGAAGTTTTGTTTTAGGATATAACCTTATCTTTCCAAACATATCAAAACTCTTGCGCATGAAATCATATTTAGTCAATCACCTCTGTTTATCAATATTCATTAACTTAGGCATCAAAAAGCGATTCCTGTAGCAGGGTACTCAACCCTTACAAGGAACGTTACCGCCTCAAACAAAAATTTAAACTCTTACTCCTTTCTAAGTATGTAACTGTCAAATTAAACACCATCCTTTTTAGACAAACATGCCACTACTTAAATTTCGGGACGAAATTTCTAAAAGTAGGGGATACTGTAACATCCGTAAAAAACCGGGTTAACCAAACCCGCTTCGTTTATTAACCGAACAACCAGTAAAAAATTTTGTTGCGTATTTATTGCCCAAATTAATTTTAAACGATACATAATTAATAAGTATATTAGAATATAAAATTTATATTTGAAAATGTATTAAAAATAGTGAAATAAAAATTTAATGCTTAAGCCGGGATTCGAACCCGGGTCAGCCGAAAGAATCATCCAAACCTTAACTCACACTCGCCCAACCACTCCGCCACTTGTGTTGTTTGTTAACATATTGAAAAAAATAATACATATAATAAAACTGGAAAATCAAACCCAGTCAACAGCGCGCCCAAATCCGCTGACGCCGGAAAACCCAACGATTTCGCCAATTATCGTCGGTTACTTTTGACTTAACGTAAGAATTAACGACGCCATCGGTTATAACCGACGTCCAGTTACGCGACATCCGTCGTAACCGCCGGAGAAAGGCTGACCAACGAATCAAGACGGTAACCAGACCTAATTCATCGATATTCTTCCCTATAAATGCACACCCTAGCCTCTAGTAAACTTTTCGCTCATAATCGCACCGATTCTTCAATCAATTTCACTCGCCGGAATTCTCTACAAGTCGTCGGAAAACCGAGACTTTCTTCAACACGGTAAGTACCTCGACTTTTTCTGTTTCATTCCATTATTAGACAAATTATAATATCACTCCATCACCCAGAATCAACCCCAGACGACATTGCCGGATTTTCTGTTTTCGTCGGAAAACTTCTGGAATTTCCAGAAACTCGATGTTAACCGATATGATCATTTAAACCTACTGAAAATCGTTACTCAGTAGTTCAATTTCACATCTAATCCATCCAAACTGTTAATTGATCCTAACAGCTGAAGTTCACAAAACAGAGCCGACGAATCCTTGCCGGAGTTCTGAAAAAGTCGCCTGTTCGGTACAATCATTCCCCAAACCCTTTCTGTTCAATACATTACAATCGCTTATAAAGTTCGTTAAATTATTTAACAAGTAACAGCATGGTTAACCGTTGTCTGTGTTTTGAACGAAGAAGATGAAGTCTATTATGATTATAAGATTAATTAAAATCGGTATTATGAACGGGTTAGACACACAGTCCAGCGGTGGACTGTGTGCAAATAAATACGCATACGTCCCGAGTTCGATCCTTGACACACGCACACTCGCTGTAATAAAAATGTTTTTTTTTAAAACCGAACCGGATCCACACGCAGAATCATGTTAAGTATAATAAAAACCGGAATATTTACCAAGTTAGACACACAGTCCAGCGGTGGACTGTGTGCCAAACTAAACCACAGGTCCCGGGTTCGAGACCTGTGGAGAGCACTAAGTCGATACCATTAAATCCTTTTTAAAATAAACGATTTCGGATTAACTTAATTAGTGTATAAATATAATTAAAAACAGAAATATTTCGGGTTAGACACGTAGCTCAGTTGGTAGAGCTGCGTGCACGCGTACGGGAGGTCACGGGTTTGAGTCTCACCCAGCGCACACATACAAACGACCGAACCGGTCAACGGTCAACAGTCATGGTCAACGGTCAAAAAGTCAACATTTTTTATTATTTTTATTTATTTATTTTATTTAAAAATAAATTAAAAATACTTAAAAATAACGTTTTTAAAGTTAGAAAATAGCCTTAAACTCACAAAAATATATCCAATAATCCTACTAAAAGTGATTAATAAAATCCGCTTATTTACCGAACCGTTATGTTATTATCTAGGTTAGTTTCTCTCGTGGTTAAATCCAATTTCGTGCGCATTCATCATCAATCCAAGAAACGCAACCACGGTGAGTGAATTCTTACAAATTCCCCTTTTTATTACACGTTTTGGGGTGTATCATGTGTCGTTTAAACTAATTCGTTTATTCAAACTCGTGCCATACCATATTATGATTTAAACTTAAAATGTAAATATTGTTTGTAGTTATGTATTACATATTGTCAAGTTGTATGCAAATTATTTGTTAGGCCCATCAGTTCCTCGTGGGAGACGAGTTGAACAACGCGTGCCTTAAAACTCATTCATTAGGCCCATCAGTTCGTAGAACAACGCGTGCCTCAAAACTCATTCATTAGGCCCATCAGTTCCTCGTGGGAGACGAGTTGAACAACGCGTGCCTCAAAACAATCTATTATTGTATGTGTGTGCATTATTTAATATTAAGGGTTTTGTGAATAAGTTTACATCTATATTTACTCATATGTTGTTATGCACTTTATTTTATAATCAATTCAGTAAACTTGTTTAAATGTTTTTCATAGGATTCACTCGCCAACTTTTTGTTGATCCAAAAACCATTTTTACACATGATACAGGTGAACAGGGTGAAGCAAGGAAAACATAGGAAATGCCTTAGAAGAAAATAATGAAGTCTAGAAAGATGTGTAGAACATGTTGTAATTATGATTGTATGATCTCCTTTAAATTGTAATAATAAATATGAAACATTATAATAAATGTCATGAGCTTTGATGAAAACCCAATCATGCCCCGATCACCTTTTTCGTTGCGGGTCGGGGTGTGATGATGGTTAGCATTTCACCAGATGGGGTTTTGATCTCGATTAGTTTCTTATCACAGGCAATGCGGGCTTGGTATGGGATAACCAATCCATGCCTAACACTATATCGAACCCCGCCAATTTCATTGGCAGAAGATAGATAGGAATCAAATGATTCTTGATGGATATAAAGCATCCATCCAGAATGGATGAAGCAGTTTCAATGGTCCCGTCGGCAAGTTCTACCTCATACGTTATGTCTAGAGTTCTTACGGGTAAGTTTAATAGTTTGCTAAACTTATGGTCAACAAACGACTTATCAGCCCCCGAATCAAATAGAACTCTAGCAAAGTATCGTTGATGAGGAAAGTACCTGCTATAACGTTGTTGTCATTGACAGCTTCTCCAGCACTCATCTGAAAGGCTCGAGCATTGGTTTTCTTAGTTCCACCAGATTTTGCAATTTCATCCTTTGCATTCTTGGAGCAGTTAGTCTTTATGTGGCCTTTTTCACCACAATTGAAGCAAGTGGCATCCTTAATATCCCTGCACTCCAGGGTCTTGTGTCCCGTTTTCTTACAAATCCCACAAGGCTTAGCCTTTGGGTCATACCTACACTGGCCTCCATGCCTTTTGTTGCAGATTTTACACACGGGTCTATCTCCGGACCTGTTCTGATTCCCATGGGATCCAAACTTTCCTTTCTTCTTAAACCGTTGGGAGTTATCATCCTCCCTTTTTCTCTTTCCCTCAGCTTCCTTTTCGGCCGACAACCGCCTCACATAATCTTGAGTGAGGGAGAGGGCTAACTCAACAACCGATTTATAAGTGCTAGGCTGAACAGCCTTAACTAAGCTCCTAATCTCTGGAGCTAAAGCATTAATGAAGCACGCGATGCGCTTAGGTTCTGGCGTGACTAAATAAGTTACTAGCCGGGAGTATGAGTCGAAGTCGTTAACAAACTTCCGACAATCGAGGTTCTTCATTGTGAGAGCAAGGAAATCCATCTCAATCTTTTCCACCTCATGCGGTGGACAGTAAGTGTCCTTGACTAAGTCCACAAATTGGGCCCATCCCAAGTTATACCGGTGGACCTTACCTGATGATTGCATATTAGCCTTCCACCAAATCAGGGCGCTACCCTTAAAAGATTGAGATACATACTTCAGAATGTCCTTATCAGCGCAGCCGCTGATATCAACCACTGTCTCGATCTCATCGAGCCATCTTAGGGTCTCAATGGTCCCTTTCTCTTCATTGAAGTCCCGTGGCTTACACGAGACGAAGTATCTATATGAACAGCCACCAGAGGGACTGTTGGTTTTATCATGAATTTCCATTTTCTTAGCCTCACTCCCCACGCTTGAGGAATGTACCGAATCATCTTTTCTCAGAGGTGGGAGGTTTTGAGACAGCCTTTGATACCGTCTTAGAGCGAGTAGCACTCGACATGTTAAACTTTTCTAAGGCTTTTTCCATAGCCTTGCTTACGGCTGCATCTATGCAAGCCTGGAACTCATCCTCATTCATGACTATGTTTGTCCTATTCGGATCATCATCATTATGATGGCTGCTAGCACCGTCTGAATGAGCCATAACGCTTCGGTACTATATGGTGAATTAAGATTCTTATGGTTAGCCATGGTATGATTAAACCATTTAGGCTTTAGCATTACAACGAACTCTTTACATATAACTTAGGTCCATAGGGACCATGAAAGATCTTTTGGAATTTATGGCGGAGCGATAAAATTCGAATTAAAATCATGGCTCGCCAAAAATAGGTAACAAGATTGCATAAGCAAATCAAAATTTTGAAAATTTCATTAAAACGGTAGGGATTACATAATTTCCTCTAAAGAGGTCTTAGTACATAATTTAGTGCGCGCATGGACTATAATAAGAAAAACATACCCATATAGGGGTTTAAAAGAAATAACAATGTCCACGTAGGGACTTTTTGAATTTAAATTACATAAAAGGAAATACAATTCTACTCATCCTTCCTCCCCTTTACGACTTTATAAAGCTTCTTGATAAATCTGGTCGTTTTCTTCTCCGATTTCTAACTTGTGCCGCATTTCCCTGACCTGATCTAAGGCCTCATTAATGGCCTCGAGTGGTGCTTGTGGTTGAGGCTGAGGTGGATGTGGTTGCGGCTGAGGCGCAACTGGATACGGATACCCGTAAGGCGGATATCCGGTAGTGGCATAAGGAGGTGGGTAACTAGGGTAAGGAGAATGGTAGAGGTTATTATGAATAACTGCATCATAATAAGGATCCTGCTCCATTCCATGATGGATGTAATTATACAAGCCAGGAGGGTCAACAGTGTGAAACCCTGATGGTCCTATATATGCAGGTATTGGGTTGGCAAAATCCGGCGGTGGTAGAGGTGGTTGAGGCAAAGTCTCAACAGCTGGTTGCGGCGGGGGTTCCGCCACTGGCGATGTGTTTGAGGGTCCACCCATTTGTGGGTCCTCAGGGATGATGGGGTAAGAGGGTGGTAAAGGTGGTAGCGAACCCGACCTTTGACCAGCACGTACCGACATACGTGCCCCATGCTTTTGGCGTGGTTGTGATGATGATTCAGGTGGTGGCTGAGGTTGGTCCGCCTGTTGCATTTCTACATCCTCGGCTTGAGGATGTGGTGATGGGGAATGGTGATGGGGAGTGTTGTGGTATGAGGGCGTGTTGACAAACACGTATTGTGCCCATCGTTGCTCATAATCATCAGGACCTCGGAACGGAGATCCTGCCAAGGAGTTTGAGCCACTAGACAGCTCAATGGGATGACCGTACGATCCAGTTTGCGGGAATTCCTCTGGATCGGAACCTCCTCCATGTGTGTCGGCGAGTCTACAGGAGGGGTTTCTGGTGAGGGTTGGTTGACGGGGTTATCGAAATAGGAGTTGAAGTATTCTTGTTGGGAATGGGAGTATGAATGGTGCGATTGGTGGGTGTGGTGAGAATGGTAAGAAGGCTGGGAGTGTGATTGGGGTGGAGAATATTCGTGTGATATCGAATGTCTATAAGGTTCGAAAGGAGATGAAGAATCTCCGGATCCCTCGTAAGGATTGTAATCGGGCAAATTAGCTGCTCCGGTTAGAGATGGTCTATAAGGTGGTCTGAAAGATGGTCCAGTGAAAGATGGTCCGGTCATTGAGGGTCCTCCCCTCATGGGTCCTTTGCCTTTTCCTCCTCGTCTGAATTTAGGCGGCATAATTCCTGCTTCAATAACAAGTTAAAACAAAGCAAAACAATAATATAATAACTTAATAATGAAATGAATACTCTTAGGTCAAAGCCTAGACTCGGAAGTTTAAGGAATGTGTTTTTCGTGTATATTCGAGATTAAACACAAAAGGCTAGTGTTTAATTCACTCGAACGTCGGCTCTGATACCAACCTGTCACACACCGAATTCCACGTGTAACCCGGTGGGCCCGGTTGGGGAATATCGTGAGGTAAGTTGATATCATCATAACCAAAGAAACACACAGCACAGCGGAAGTCTTGGAGTTTAAATTACTATTACAAAACAAATGTCCAAATGTTCGAATATAATAATTACAGGCTTGTAATAACGAATCCACAGACGGATCGAATAAATATTTACAAAGGAAATTGTTCTACAGACTTTGGTAGCTTATGGACTTGCAAGATCCTTATTTAGCTACTACGCAGCTCCCAATCTATTCCGCGTTGCCACCTGTAACTTGGTCTTTTGAAAATACGTCAGTTTTCACTGGTAAATAGTAGTAACCGACTCATGCTGTAAACATTTATTAAAATGATTTTCGGTGCACTTGGCACATTTTATAAATAACTTGGGATAGTTCAAAATGACCTTGTTTACAGTTTTACATGTTTGTCAATACATATGGGGTCCGGTGCAGAAACCAAATAACCTGATTAATCGACACGCCACTTTAAATAATCCACCAGTGGGATTTAATATTTTATTAGCATTAGCATCTGTCAGGTGTATACCTACACCCCGCGCTTAAGTCGTGGCCATTAGTAACTTAAATGAGCCAAGGATATCCCAGACATGGTCGAATTAACCCCCAATGTTTAAGTTATCAAACAATATATAATAAAACGGGTTATAGGGATTTAGTAAATCACAATCCCGATAACATGATCCCATACCCGACCAAGCGGTATTATTATACCGTATCCCAAGCCCGTATAGGGAAAATAAGTTAAAAGTATTTACCTGAGCAAATTCTTCAAATAGATAAATAACTCAGTCGAATATTCAAAAGTAAGCTTAGACGGCAATCTACCGGGAGGCTACTAGTCTAGAAATGATGGTGTTTATAACCAATTAGAATGCTAACGGGTCCTATCTACTTTGTAGACTCGAACCCGGTAGCTTAAGGATAATAACAATACTAGACGCTAGATTAAGCGGTGAATGGAATAGAATGTAGTTTAAACCCGACAAGCAGGGAGACTTGTTTAATATGGGTAAACATGTTACATTCTGGATTTTTGAAAATAAAATGATAAGGTTAAACCCGTTTCGGTTAAATTACGTAAACTAGTTACGTAGGCCGAACCGTACGTATATAAGCGAAACCGGATAACCGGGTGAGTCTTATACAAGTTCCATATGCCATTATATTTAAAACATGTTGTAATATCAGGAGGATATCAACATGTATGCCCGTTATGGTTTTAAAATCAAGTTACGCCTCAAAAGGGAGTTTTGGTCATTTTATGACTTGTAAAAGAACTTATGAGCAAACTGATGTAATGGTCATAATCTTACTGTAAAAATAGTTTATTTATGATGTTATATCAGCAGGATATCGAGTATGTGTGTGGTTTAGAGTTTAAGACCAAACTATGCCCCGTAAGGGCATTTTGGTCATTTCACACATAGCTTGATAATTTACTTGGGAATCTGAGTTTAGTTGATGTACTTACTGTAAATATATGTAAAATAAGTTTGAAATCAATAGGTATCAAGTCTTGGTGCTTTAATATGGTTTTAAACCATACTATGCGCCTAAATGGCGATAAAGTCGCTAAATGACGATATTCAAGATGATTAAGGAAAACTGATGTTATGATCAGGTTTATATAACCAAAATAAGTTATTAATATATTATAACAGTAGGTAAATGGTTTTGTTTATAAAAGTATATTTAAAACCACTTTATGCACCGTAAGGGCAACATCGTCATTTATCGGCATTATACAAGGACTTGTGTGTAAATTCAGTTTACAATCTGACTTGATATCCCAAGTAATCCTATTTATGATATTACATCAGTAGGTAATGAGTTTTGTTGAAGAATTATGTTAAAAAACTATTTTAGATGCCGAAAGGGCATTTTGGTCCTTTAAAAGCATGATTTACGATAATTAAACAAAACTTGGGTTATGACCAGATTATTGGCATCAAAATAAGTTAGTCATGTTTATACATCAGTACATAATTCATTTGTATGCTCATTTGTAACTAAAACCTTGTTTTTAAGTAAAAGGGCATTTTTGCAAAGTTTGACATAATTAACGGAAACTTGCATAAAAGCTCGGATTACTATGTAACCATGTGATATAACTCTAGAGGGTTATGCTACAACTAAACATGGTCACAATGCAACTTAGAATTAATAGCTAAAGTTGCTAATTCGGGTCAGAACCGAAAGTCAAAGTAAAAGTCAACTTAGTGACTTTCGGTTGCGAACCGACCTTAGACCTGGACTTGACAGACCGAACATGTTTATACATGTTCTAATACTTATTACCAAGTTATTAAAGTGTCAAAATGTATTTTATAACACCTACATTATCATATATGAAATTATTTTAAAAACTAACCCAGTTTGACTTTTTATCAATAACTTTGACCCGTCAATTGACCAAGCATACGTGGTAACCAGGAGGTGCCCCCTTGAGGGATTAACAACTACCTAATTACGATCACGTAGCCATGTTCGTACCGAACTATGCAGGTACTGCAGCTGGCTGCTGTTTCTGCGAACTGACCACTCCCGCGCGTCGCGCGGGATACTAGGTCTCTGGCGCGTGTCGCCTAGGGTGTCATTTCACAAAATTTCCATTTTGGCCCCTGAACTTATCCAAACTCCCATATTTTGACATAAAAGCATGTTTTATTCAGTATGGCCCCTGGTTAGCACTCTCGGGAGTATAACCGAACATCATTAAGTTCCGGGTTCGTTAAAAGGTCACTCAGAGGCACAGTTAAGCATGTTGACACGTTTAACTCTCAGCTTTAATATCCACCACTCAGAGGTTATAAAATAACATGTTGGCGATTTTAGTCCCTCTCGTCAAGCACACGGCATACGAGGATCAACGGGACACAACATTTTATAGGACGTAAAAACACAGGGTGTTACATCACATGTTCCTAGTTGAATGTCTAACATATAATAGGTTCATGTTAGATCATAACCAATTGTGATTTTGAGTGTTATGGTTAATTGGCCAATATACCATAGGAGTTATATTCGTGAATCAAGTAAGTCTCGGTGTTCAACTAATCTTAATATCCGTGAGGTGAGAGATTACCGGTTTGTCTAGGTTGTTAGATTGCTAAAGTTAGGTTCTTGATGGAAAGACTGTCTTAGTTGCCCTTTGAATTCTTGCTAATCAAGTCAAACCAAATTACTATAGTTACCTTATACTTTCATACCATGAGGGAGATTGTCGAATTAGGTTACTTTATTAATATAATTGGAAAGTCCATGAGGAACTCCATAACAACCGGTAATATAACAGCTTATTAGGTTTCCATAGGTGTCACCCGGTAAGTTTAGTATTTTAAGATCTTGCTCCCATAACATTGTCTTATCAATAGAAACCCATCGATGTCGTGTAGGATTCCGACCTAGGTAGTGTTATTATCATCATCTGAATTAATCCCAATCTTCATTCGTGTTTTCATTCGTCTTAGGTAGTCTTTAATTAATTGTAATTTTAGGATATTAGAAAACCCCCCTCCCAAATATAAAAGCGGCATAGTCGTGTCATCGAATAGGTCTAGTGAGTCTAGTTAACGTAATCAAAAGAGTCTCGTGGGTTCGATTTCTAGACGTGTTTAGCTTTACTAGAGTCGATCGGTTCACTTGCCGGTTAGTAGTTTAGTCTAGTTTTAAAGAGTATAGAATTTAACTTAGTGTCTACATGTCACACCCTAACCGATGACAGAAACATCAAGGTGCGACGAACGAGATTGCTCGAGACTTCATAACACTAAATGTGACAAATATTTAATAAGCAAATTTCATTTCATTGCTAACATCAAGTACATTGTTTGAAATATAATTACAACAAATTTGAAATAAACAAACTGCAACAAGTATCATATGACTAATCTATAAACATGAATTAAAGATTTAGTGCATTTCTAGTCCATCCTACTAGATTCTTTTCAATGCATCACGAACAAAATCCTGCAATACATGTTAAAGTATAGTTCAACACACAAGGCATTGGCGAGTATACAAGTTTAAGTAAGAGCATAGTAATAACGTTTTAAAACAAATCCTTCATGCATAATTGTCTATTCTCGAGGCTAAATACATTAAACTATAACGCCACTATACAAGTAAACCAAAGTTTCCCGCTAGCGTAATCTTATCGTAGCAACGATAAGACCGTATGTGTTTAACTTACATGACCTCAAGTTTGCGGGTGGTGTACTCCTATAGTTCATATTATCTTAATTAAGTGTACACAATGTTAAAGATTGTTTTGTGATTTATGTATAAGCATGTAAACAATGTTAAGTGATTTCAAGTTTAGCACAAAGAGCATGTATAAAGATTGTTTTGTGATTTATGTATAAGCATGTTTGTGTGATTTTGCATAAAGTACATGTATTGCACCCAAATGTGTATAAGTAAAACGGGGTCGAGTATACTCACAAGCTTACAATGCTTTCCGATTATTCGAGTAACGTTGAGTTGGTGAGAATAGGAGTATGAAGGTGTTCGAGTGTTTGAAGTTTATGGAATGTTTTGGTTCGGAATCAAGTATGCAAAAGTATGTATATGAGAAAGTAATCATCTAGACTTAAACTCGCGTTCATGACACTATAAGTCCCGTATGGGTTGATGTGATTTCAGGGTTAATATACCCACTAGAATCGTTAACGAGTGGTTCAAGACTTAGATAATATAACTTATTACCATGACAAGTAACCATGTTAATTATCATCAAGGATTCGGTTATGTGTGTGTGTATATATATATATTTATATATTGTATAGTTTATATAATAATTCTAAGCTAAGTCCATCAAGAATATCATAGATTGTCATATAAGTCAAGCATGGAGGTAGGAGGATAACCGTCCTTTAACCTCATTCGTAAGATTCACCAATACACAAGGATGATTCCGATGGTCATGAATGAAAGGAAAGGCACAAGTTCTTACTCTACCAAGTAGCCAAGCAAGCTATAACCCGAGGGAGCCATTCCTGACATGGAAAGAGTCAACTAAGTGGTCGGAGGCTAGACGGGGTTAGGTCACTTTGGGGTCTAGAAAACCACTTGGGATAGCAAGAAGAAGACGTCAAGTGAGGTGGTGGAATGAAGGTAGGATAGCCAAGGCTTCCAAGTATTCCACCCATAACAAAGCACAAGTCTTGCCACAAGAACAAGCTCGGATGGTTTCATCACTTGTGGGTTGATAACCCTATCAAAAACAGAAAGTTTGGAGGATGATTTACACCTCCGATTTACTAATCAATCTTGGCCAAGCTTACTAACCATAGGCTTGATTATTAGCACAAGAAGCACAAGTTTGTATGAGAAAACATAAGTTTAGCAAAAGTTTTAACCATAATCTTCCAAAACAGAAAGTTTGGACCTCAAAATGGTGATGTTCCACCTTGGTTTTCCATGTAAAACCTGTGGAAACAATCCTAGAGGCATTCCAAGCTTTGTAGAGAAAGATTTGGTGAAGAAAAGATGAAGAAAATGAAGTAAAGTGCTCACTTTGGAACTTAGAACAATATGACTTTTCTGATGTTTGCAACTGATTTGAGAGAGTTTTGAGAGTGTAAATGTGTTTGGAAAGTGAAAGTGGGTGTATGGAGGCTTGTTTATATAGAGAGGAGTTAGAATTTTGTGTTTATGAGCTTGAATGGTGATTGGAGAAGTAGAAAATGCCCAATACAAGAGCTAAAACCATTTTTCTGCATATTATGCGGCTAGACGTTACGCCATGCCAGGCGTCGTGTCACCCCACGCCCTCCTTTAGCCAGATTTTAATTTATTGCATTTTAGCCCCTGAACTTTGGTATGTTCCTCATTTTAAGCTAAAACTTGGTGTTTTGGCATGTTTTTAAGTATATAACACGTACGTAAGTATAATTTGAGTACCGTGATCGTATACATGAGTATTTGCACGTATAACAAGTGTCGGTTTGTAAGTAACCACGTAATTAACGATTGATTGTATGGACGATACATATGTAAAAGGTATGGAGTTTTACTACGATCAAAGTCTCGGGTTTCAAAGTTGGAAATGAATGCGAATATATTTTGAATACAAGTTTCCAAAAATAGAAATATGTATATGCTTTCTAAATAGGGAAAGTGTGAAAACGCGAAGCGTTTAAGTCTCCCCTACTTTAGGAAATTTCGTCCCGAAATTTATTCAAGAGGAAGACTTTGGAAAGGCATTGTGGTAAAGAAAATGTTTGGCTAAAATCGCAAAATGAAGTTTAAAGTCTACGAGGGTTATTGCATAGGTGAGTTAAAATGTATGAAAATTGCCTGGGATAAAAAGCTAGGTTTGTAAGAGTTATTCGTTTGACTAAGGTGATTTGAGACATCAACCGTATGTAAGTATAAAAGTAAAACGTGTATATCTGTGTATAAAGAGGTTTATTTATGGCAAAGCTTTGATCACCCTTCAAATACGCTTCTTTCGGACATGAAGTTCGGGTTAGATAGGAAAACAGGTTTGAACAGGGTGATTACATCTTGGAAGTCTAGTGGTAATCCGGGTGTGGGGGATTATTCATGTAAAATGGAGTTTGTTGGCTCAACTCAATTGTTCCTGTATAAAGGTATGACACGAATTTGGCGGACTGGGTCATGGATGGAGCGTGGTGCCTGAAATGACGCCAAATTTCATCTTTAACGTGACTTACATAAACAACAACGATGAGGTGGCACTCGTTTACCTTATACGCAACTAGTCCATTTTCTCAAGATTAGTCGTTAATGAGTCTGGAATCGTAGAGAGGCTAACTTGGCACGAGGCAGCTCATAAGTGGATCAGGTTCTGGTGGGCTCCAAAAGAGCAGTGTGATGGTTATAACCATTGTGGTCCTTTTGGCTTTTGTGATCCGTATAAATCTGGCACTTTTGAGTGTGATTGCCTTTCTGGATACGAGCCACAGTCTCCACAGGACTGGTACCTAAGGGACGGTTCCAAAGGGTGTAAGAGAAAGTTTGGGACACTGATGTGTGAGGTCGGAGATGGGTTCGTTGAGTTGGCTCGTGCTAAGGTGCTTGACACATCGGCAGGACGTTTAAACATGAGTTTGGGATTAGAAGCATGTGAAGAGTTGTGCTTGAGGAATTGCACGTGCATGGGGTATGTAAGTGCTGACATCAGTAAAGGAGTTGCTGATGGTATTTGTATTACGTGGTATGGGGACATGATCGATAAGAGGACATTTTCAGATGGTTGCCAATCTTTTTATATACGGGTTGATGCCGCTGACTTAGGTGCGTCGTAGTAGGTAGAAAATAGAAGTATTATTTTTCTTCAATATTTTTAATTTTCCTTATTTGATACTTATACAAAGTAATATATCTTTTGATCGTGTCGTATTTAAATTTCGGATTCTAGATGATGTTACGGTCTAAAAAATGAAAGAGCAAAATAAAAATATTATTAAATGTAATTTGTTGAATAAAAAATAGTATTAAAAGCAGACAATAATATGGATAAGTAACAGAACAGGAAATTCAAAATCTGTTCCTTATAAAAGACCATTCCTAAATAAATGATTCAATGAAAGAAAAGACCAAAATCAAAGCCAAAAAGGCTTTAAATTCACTTTCAAACTGATCTAATACTGTTTCCTCAGAGTGCATAACAAGTAAAAACTGTAAACAATGATTGCCCTAGCACAAACCAACAAACAAAAACCAAAGAGAAAAAACGAATAAAAAAGTAGTATTAAAAGCTGATAATAATATTGATAACTAACAGAACACAAAATGTATTTAATTGTACATTTATTATGATGGGTTTGTTGAGTGGCTATAAAGAAATCTTGTGTCACTTAGTCACTCTTTAACTTTATTTTCTTAGATTTAATTTAATCCTTTTCACATTATAATCATTTGAAAATGAAAATTGAGTTCTATTAAGAGTTCATAGTTAGATTATTGGTGATTTCATTTTTATCGTAAGATTGTAGTTGGTAAGTGTTCGATTTGATTCCATTAAAAGCTATAATTAGTATGTAGGTGAAGAAAAAACTAGGTATTTCTAACTCACGTATCCGACCCTACCTAAGGCATGGGTATGTATAGTACATAGTTTTTTAGGCCAGAACCGGAATCCAAATCACACTCGAATATACTCGAAACCTCTTAGGTCTTAATCCGGTATTACTGTTATAAAATCAAAAATAGTTGTTAAAGATCTATTTTGATCATTTCTTTTGCGTTTTCTTTACCATTTTATTCCCCCCATAACATAGTTTAAATAGGTAGCGGCTGTTTTAGCCTAAACAAAATACAAACAAAAAAATATGAATATTTAAAATAGGCTTTTTTTTGCGTTTTAGTTTACTCTTTCGACATTAACACTTTTAAAAATATATAGCATAAAGTCAGTAATATTTAATTAAAAATTTAGAAATTTATTTTAATTATTTTTACAAAAAATAATGCAAATTTAAGAGGGTTTTGGTGTAGCTTGTAAGTCGTTTACCGCTTATGTTATGTAATTGAGATTATATAAATATAATAATTAAATTTATATCCAATTTCAATATTATAAATTATTATGACGTATGTGCATACAAGGGTTGTATCTAGAGTTTTGGGAGTTTTTTAAAAATATTTTGAGTAATTTACCTTCAGTCCTAAAATTTATGATAAATTACTTTTAACCAAAAACTAATTGAATTTTCAATTTTAACCCAAAACTTTTCATCTTTTACATTTAACCTTACAACCTTTTTACATTCAATTTTGGTCCCCTGTATTTTCCATCTTTCGCAAATTTTTCGTTTTATGCTTCGCTCTAAATTTCTCCGGTTAACACGGGGCAAGGTGCATGTGTGGTTCAACGTTTTTACATTTCGTTTTAAGCTTTCTGAGTTAACACGACGCAACGTGCATGTGTGGTTCAACGTTTTTACGTCGTCTATTTTTTTCCGTTTGACAAGTTTGTTATAACGTGCAGGTCCTCAATCGACTTAGTTATTATTTTCTATATTTTACGTTTCGGTCTAATTGCTCTGTATTAAACGGCCTAAATTTGGTGTTGATGGACGCTTGCGGTGGTATGACATTAATACTATTTGGTACGGTTTTACACCCCCGCCGCAACGCGGGGGTGCTTAGTACCTAGTCAAATTTAAATTATAACAAATTTATTTCATGTAAAGTATAATAAAATAAAATATCTTTTTTTTCTCTAGAAACAGGTTTAAAATACCTGGCTATATGTTTCATACTCTAGTCTACCCAGACACATACGGTTGGGTTTTTTCCACAATACTAGAATAGAAACCGACTTGGTCCCACTCACAACTTTAGAAAAAACCACATCTCTCTTATCCCTCCACCAATAAAAACTCCCTTTTTGGTTTTTGGTAGTTCTTTCACAAGAACTTCATGTCGCCCTGTCACATTCCGATATGTAGCGGAATTTTATGGGACATCATGATTGTCCATAGCTCATGACTACTATTATAAGTTTAATATATAAAACATGATCAAATAAAAGTATCACAATTTCAATAAAAGTCTTAAATAATTCATACAATATTCGAATTCATCAAACACAAAATAAGATCCAATTTATTAGTCTAAGGCAATGCCATACATGTCTTCATCTTTAACTATCTTATCTTATTACGTGTATCATGTGTAAAAAAGGTTTTTGGGTCAACTTAAAGTTGGTAAATAGATCTGGATTTAAATAAAATATTTTGCTTTATCATCTGATTTATTTAATTTAACAAAATAAACACGCAACTTCATGTGTAAACATATATAACAATTAATAAGACAAGGGCGTGAATAAATGAGGTGGCGATATGTTAGACCCTAACACGTTTTAACCAAATTAAAGAGATGCACGGGAAATACAGACCTAAAAATTTCTTTCTTTATAAATGATTTGATATACTTGAAGGTCCATTTATAAGATGACGTATGTTTTCTCTAAAAGAATTACAACATTCATCTTTATTTATCGTATCAATTATTATATAAATGACAACTATGTAATCGTCATTTCCATACAATCCTTGCTCTTTAGCTCAATCTACACCCGCTTGTCCTCGGTGATGATAAATAAAATCGGTGAAATCTTGCGATTACCACATACAACCAACGCGTTAGTAAGTGGTGACAATCAAATATAAAATATTGTATAAGCTAAGATGTCCATAACACATTCTATATACGTAAGTTACTTCAATCGATTATCCTTCCAACTTTCAGTCATTTCAATACGGTGTCGACTCTTCAAAAGACAGACGTTCATATACCTGCACTTCCAAACACACTCAATAATAAAATGGTTAGCAAACCCGTAATCTCAACATATTCAAACACATATCTCCGTAAAGAGAACACCAACCATTTGTATGCATCCATTTAACTACAACACGAATGTACCCTTTCACATGATCATCTTCATACATACATGTCTCCTACACATATCATACATACTAGTTCATACGACTTATACCTACAATGATTCCAAATATACATACCTACATACAATCTCGTTCACTCAAACGCATTTAACATACAATACCAATTCATGCATATGATCATCCGACAATAGACATACTTATAAACAAGTTCCGACGCTTCGCACGTATAACACATTTGTATATCCAAGTCTTAATCACATACTTCTTATATGTATGTGTGTGTGTATATATATATGCACACATATATATAAATATAACCCATGCGAGCCCGAAATCGTTATCCATATTCGTGCGACAAAATTAAGTTATTACGACCTTTTCGTAGGTCATACTACTTTTCGGAAGTTTATTGGGGCCTTTGCATAAGCCTTAGGGGATACGGAAGTT
This sequence comes from Scalesia atractyloides, assembly GCA_947069175.1. Classification (NCBI taxonomy): domain Eukaryota; kingdom Viridiplantae; phylum Streptophyta; class Magnoliopsida; order Asterales; family Asteraceae; genus Scalesia; species Scalesia atractyloides. The sequence goes on from CAMTDV010000021.1 coordinate 87,033,515, forward strand.
CGAGACGCAATAATATACCAAAAATCAAGATTTTTCTTTTATTGCCTGAACCCGCCGTAAGCTAGGTCTACCTGTCGTACCTTACAGTAGGGACTTTCTGCCGAAACAGAATTCCCCTGCCGTAAGTTACGACCAGCTGCTGCTGTTGTTTGCCTGCAGCTAGGGGTGTGCAAAAATATCCGAATCCGAAACGTAATCCAAAATATCCGAAATTCCGAATCCGAATTATCCGAATTTTCGGATATCCGAAAATTCGGATTCGGATAGTTATTCTGAAAATTTTCGGATATTTCGGATATCCGATATCCGAAAATATTAAATACTAGTTATTATTTTTAAATATATATAACAATAAATGAAAACCCTAGCTCTTCCTTATCCACGCTCCAGCCCCCATTCGTTCAAACTTTTCACCCTCACCACTCCTTTCAAACCCTCACATCCTGCAACAACTCATTCCAGATTCGTTGACTCGGCGTTCAAACTTGATTCTGAACCAGTCCAGCGTCGAGACATTCCAGATTCAATCGACCATAAACATCGCGAGCGTATCCAGAAATCAACTTACACAATAGTTAAGACATTCCAGATTTGTTCTTGTTTAGCTTCAAAGCTTCTAATTTTGTTGATTAAAGCTTGGTTTTGAATTTTTTTATTTGTGATTCGTTCTTGTTTTATTTTTATTCTTTTCAGAATATATGAAATAGTATCTGATTTGTTAATGTGTTGTTTAGGTTCATTATATGAACCACTAATCCTTTACTGCAAATCACCTATTCACATTTGCTTTATGGATTTGTTACAAATCCACATTCGCATCATTATATGAACCATAAATTTTTATGTTGAAACAACTGTTTTTTAGAACTTTGGATATCCATTTTATTTATCCGAAATTTCGGATACGGATTCGGATAGCAAAATTCACAGTCTGAAATTTTTGGATATCCGAATTTCCGGATATCCGATTTTGAACACCCCTACCTGCAGCTTATTTGACCCGTTTCGAGTCTTTCTCGATTAGGCTTGCCCCGAGACTTCCAAACACGTCTTTTTTCTAATATCTTATTTGATTTTACTTCTTTCCAAACCTTCCCCCTAACGTTACCCAATTCCCATACTCTCCATCTTAAAATCTTTCTACTAAAGTTATGACTCGTTTACCCCTATATTGAGGTTTTACCTATTTAACATTATACCACCATTTCAACAAATCTTACCTTAGCATTTACCATTTATTTGTACGTTTCACCTTGATTTCGATTATTCAAAAATATATACATACCTTCACCTAATTAAATACGAAGTGAGTGCGGAAATCACTTACCTTATGGGTTCATATTCGTATCCGCTTCCTTACCTCCTCTTGACTTGTTAGCCTTTCGTGCTTGAGTCCAACTCGACATGACTCCTATCCTTTCATGTTTTCACATTCGCATTATGGTTAGTACACATACTCGACCATACAATCGTTAATTTCTTTTCATTCATACGTAACTTGACTTTAATAAACCAAATACCATATACATAAATAGATGATCTAAGACACATCACATGATTTATCTATTCTTACAATTGTGTCCAAAAGCTTAAGCGTGATATTCATTCATTGTTGACTTTCAAAAGTCAACTTTCTAGCCTACACATTTTCAACCTATGAACATGTATTCATTTTGATATAGTTGATCATACTAATGATACCATATGCACTTCATACCCATGTTGTAGGTCACACATAACATAATCAATCCCTTCCATACTAGTCATCTCACAATTCTACAACTAACAATATTATTCAAGATTAACTAATTTAACATTATCCATGTTTCTAACATTATCCTTCCTAGTAAATGTACATGTCATACAATGACACCACTTTCGCCTCTTGATCCCTACCACACAATCAACTAAGCGCATAAGGTGTGCTATATCTTCAAGCGTAGAGTAGAAGCTCCTAATGCACGCTTCTACCACATCATACTAACAAATTAATTTCCACATGAACTCCATCTAAAACACATTTCACATGTTAGTTTGCTAACAATTACATCATTATCACTTTCTATACATATTTACCCACAACTTGCATACGATTTCACATACTATTGTCATTTAGATATTTTATCAAACACTTGGTGTGTGTACTACTATCTAAGCATATTGTACAACCCATTCATGCTTAATTACCTAAATCATGCCATCACCAACCATTTTCTTACTAAACAACGAGTATCAATCATACATAAACATCAAACATAATAAAATCTCCAGTTCTTCCTACTCATTCATATTAATCCATTAATCCATGAACCATCAAAAACCCCAAAATTTCTTGAACATAGATTCTCATACTAGAACTCCCAATTGGGATGATTAAATTATTATTGATACTAGATTAACATATTTAAACATGAATCTAACCATCGCATACTTCCAATTTATCAAATTTGAGGTTCAAGAAAGTCTTTTGGTACTTAGTTGATGCTCATAAGATAATGAGCCTTCTTAAAATGATGGATCTTTCATGCAATTTTACCTCCTTCCTTCTCTTTCTTAATTTGCTTCACACAAAAGCTCTCACCACACACACTAGTGTGTGTATGTCGACATACACCTTTACACACATAATTTGGATAATTTTTTTAAAGTTTGTTGATTAGTTACTTTTGGTCCTTCTACTTGGGTTTTTGGATAATTGTAACCCACACCTCCATTTCATTTATACTTATTCCTTATGTTTTAACTAAGTTAAATAACTTAGTTAGTACATTTCACGGCCTAAATAATAAAACACACTATCGTATTAGAGTTTCGAATTTTGAGGCGTTATACGATACCAACATCCCATAGTCATGAGGAAAGGTTAGCCCACAAAAGAAAATGTGAGTCGATACCACATCTCATAGTCATGAGGAAATGTCAGCTATGGATCCACAATATGCTTGCTTGCTTGAATTCAATAACCAAAACAACAACCAAGTAATAATGTAATACACACTAACATTGCTTGCTTGGTAAATGATTTAAAATAATCAAGAAACTTTATGACATAATGATACACCCCAAAAAGTTTAATTTTAAAATGGGAAAAGAATTTACTCACGGGTTGCGAAGAATTGATCTACGAGAATTACTGTACGAAAGGAATTGATGGAATCTAAAATAATGACAACAATCGCCTTAAGATATTCAAATAAATGAATTCCTAAACGAATGAACAATATATTCATTTTAGAAAATTGGGTTCTTCTATTTTGGGACTTAAGATACATATAATAATAATTTAAAATAATAACCAAATCAATATTTGTATTTCCATATTAATTAAAAAATGATAAATTCTTAGAAATACCAATTTAATGGGTTATGATATTTTGTAAATGTAAAAAATTAGATAAACTAATTAAATTCATCCAAAAAAATTATAAATCAGATTCAATACTTATCACATATTTTATTTAAAATAATAATTTTATAATGGAATTTATTTTTTTAACAATTTTATTAAATCCTTCAATTATATAATAAATACCAAAAATTCCTAAAAAAAGACTATAAAACTTATATTATATAATATGTAAAAATTAGTAAAAATATTTACAAATTTTATTTATGATAATCTTGTATTTTGAAAAAACTAGAACATGGATAAATCATAATATCCAATTTAGATTTAGAAATTCCCAAAAACTATTGAAAAATTCTATAAAGTTCTATAGCATTTATATAATCAATAAAAGTCAGTAAAAAATATTTATGGATTTGTGATCATTTTGTATTTTTAGTTGATTTATCGGATGATTACAATATGTATAATTCACAATAAATCCAAATGATATCTAAAAATTCCCAAAAATTACACACAATCCTTCCGTGATTGTATTTCAGCCAAGTACTCATCACAGAGGCTAAAGAAATCGCATAACAACCGATTTCTAGTCATCGAGATACCGTTGATTGCTGTAGCAGGGGTTTTCTTGTGTACCTTCATTTGTTATTACATATGGAAGATAAAAAGGTATGTCAAAGATCATATTTTTATTAACTCATTCATCTTTGGCTAGACAATAGTTCACCAGGCCAAGACATAAGCATAACTCCATCCTAAAAGGCTAAAACACTATTTAACATTAACAAAGGATAAACTAATAAAGAAACCATTTGGATTCTTGGTTTAACTCATTTTCAAATTGTAAACATAAATAAAATAAGATTTACTTATTACTAGAACACAGCATAATGCAATTCTCTTGACAATTTTTCTTTAATGAAAACAGAATTTGAGTTGTAATTTTTCTAACACATGAAATTACATACATCAAGGACTAGTTCTTTAAGAATCGACTGAATTGGGCTTAATTGATTATTCATACTATACATTTAAGTACTTAGCCAAACTGACAGGTGTTTTGGTTTGGGTTATTGACTAGGTTAATCCATTTTCATGGTTTATGGTTTGGACTTATGCTCCTAGCTAGAAAAATAATGAAACTAACATAATAGCACTAATAAATTAGTTTTCACTACCACTTAATTGTGTGATACAGGCTTACAAGATGAAGGCAAAGCTTGATTCAATTTCATAAATAGCTTGAAATCCTTAGAAGGTCTTTGAAAGATAAGGACATTGGCGAAAATGTTGATTTACATGTTTTTTATTTTAGCAAAATAGTTGTACCAGCTGATAATTTTCCTCCTTCAAACAAAGTCGGAGAAGGTGGCTTTGGCTCTGTATATAAGGTAGTGTCAATCTTGGTCATAATGTTAGCCTTTGTGGTTTAGTATAATCTATTATCATTTAATAAAGAGTGAATTACTCAAGGTAAGCTACTAAATGGGCAAGAAATTGCTATGAAAAGATTATCGCAAAGTTTTGATCAAGGGATGCAAGAATTCAAGAACGAAGTGACGTTGATAGCCAAACTTCAACATAGGAACCTAGTCCGGCCTTTGGGATATTGTTTCCGTGAGGAAGAAAAAATGCTAGTTTATGGATACTTACCAAATAAAGGCTTGGATTCTTTCATCTTTGGTTAGTTTTCTAAGCTACTATTAATTGTTCCCAAAACCCGACTACTTAGTTTTCTAATGTTCTATAAATTCTGAAATGTTCAATTGAATGGTGCACTAGATCAAGAAAAGGCTTCTCTTTTAGATTTGAAGATACGATTCCAGATCATTCAAGGAATTGTTCGTGGACTACTATATCTTCATCATGATTCTAGGCTCAAGATCATCCATAGGGATCTAAAAGCAAGCAATGTTTTGTTAGATACAAATTTAAACCCTAAAATTTCCGATTTTGGAATGGTGAAAATCTTTGGAGGGGAAGAAAGACGAAGCTACAACACGTAGAGTAGTCGGAACATAGTACGTATAGTTATTCCCTCTTTAACATAGCTTAGTTTTATTTGGTTTTATTAATGTGACAATTACATGATATTTTTGTAGTGGTTATATGTTTCTCTGAGTATGCAATGGAATGCCTCTTTTCAATAAAATTTGATGTTTTTAGTTTTGGAATTCTACTTCTGGAGATAATAAGTGGGAGGAAAAACAACAGCTACTATGAGGACAATTCGGTTAAATTGATCGGACATGTAAGTAACCAAAATTTGTCATTTTCTTATATTATTCATCCCACCAAACAAACCATACCATAATACATCGCTTTTAGGTTTGGGACTTGTGGAACAAGATAAAGCGTTGATGGTAATTGACTCATCTTTAGGAAATTCATATGATGCCCATGAAGTCCTTTTATGTATCCATATCGGGATTTTGTGTGTTGAAGAATTGGCTAGTGATCGGCCTACAATGACTGACGTAGCTTTTATGTTGAGTAACCGTGAAACAATGCTTCCGTCTCCTAATCAACCTGCATTCATCTTTAGACAATTGAGGTATGACATGGACTCAAAATCAGCATCCTCTAATGGTGGTGTTGGCTTCGTGTTCGATGAGACCATCAGCATCCTTCATCCTCGGTAATTTTATAATCTCTACACTTTTAAAATCAAGTGGCATACACGACCCTAGATAATGCATCGCCTGCTTAAACGTCGTTGTATACTATATAAGTAGTCGTTCCAGATAGTATACACAATATGTATGTAATGGGTTGAAACTTATTAGGAGTATTATTTGGAGTAATGCCACAATACTCCAAAAATGTCTTGAACAAATAAACTTGTAAGATATATACGATTAAGCCTCGCTATCATCACCATTCAAATAGTAAAATTTGATGGTAGCTTAATATGGATTTGCATATATAAATTATATAAGTTTTTGAGTAATTGCACATGTTAGAATGCAATTGTACATCAAAATCAACTACCTTTTGATCACCGGGGACTAAAGAAAAGAAAACTTGCATTAATCGGTGTATGCATAAGTAAGTTCAGGGGCGTGGCGGATCTATGTGATGGCGAAGAGTTGCACGGGATACCTTTCAACTTTCTTGACGAAGTGCAATTTTTTTGCCATTCTCCCTATAATATATGGGAGATACCCTCAGAGCAAATATTAGGATATCTGTAAGTAGATGAAGATAAAGATGAAATGATACGAGTCAATGGAAACTAGAAACTCCGGTCAACTGGATATTGCAGCGGCACATTGTAAAAGAATGTAGAAGATGAAGTTAAATAAATATTATAAGATGAACATTAAGATACTGTATGAAAAGGAAACAAACTGTGCAAAAGTAATATGTCACACATACTGTGCAAAAGTAATATGTCACGTAACATTTAATCAAACTTAATCAATATTCAACTATTTAGTTTATTAAATTCTTTTTATTTCTTTTACTTGGTTTATTTATTATTTTACAGGCACTAAACGTTATTTTCAAATGTTATGCACTCACTACACAAGGTTAAAATTGAAAATAGTAATACATTAACATTGTTCTTTCTAAATATATGATTTACTAAATTATCTGTTTTGTTTAAATGTAAATAAATATATATAAACATGAAGAAAATATATGAACTCTTTATTTATATGATTCTATAAATATATGAATAAGAAAGTTTTTAAACTCGAGCTGTATGAAATTAAAGATAAAGATTTAGATACGATTCATTCTAAAGCCTAGCATTTCTAATATTGAAAAGTCAAATGCACGGTTACATGTTCTAACAAATATTGAAGGAAAATGAGTTTCTCGATTAAGAATACACGGGTCTGTAACCTAGTAATTATACACACACTTGCTGCACAGGGCGTAAGAACTCTTGAATTCTTATGGATGACCCTAAGTTAAAAAAAATAAAAAAATAAATAAGGGCTCATTTTTATGTGTTACACAGGGGCCCTTAAGGCACCTTGGGGGATATAGGTTTTTGCTGGATTTTTGGAGAGGGGGTGGGTGTTTATTGTTTGTCTGGGGTTTATTTTGGTTGTGTTCACAAGTGGTTTTCGTGATCCTGACGACAACTAGTGGTTGTAAGAGGAGAAAAGAGAATATTTTAGTATTCATTAGAGCATTCATATCCTATCCACTATTTTCTACCCTATAATTACACTATAAATAACTATATTTTCTTTCTTCTTTCAATTAAAAAATAATATTTTATACATTTCTTATTATCTTTTCTCTTTCCTCTACAAACAACCACTTTCAAATATACAGATGAACAGTAATATTTTCTTTCTTATCCACTCGCAACCACTTAAACCTCTTTTTTATAATTTAAAAACCTCTCTCTCAATATTTGGTGGATAGGATGTGTTAGGTTTTTGCCGGATTTTTGATGGGGTATATTTTTTTTGGAGAGGGGGTGGGGGTTTATTGTTTGTCTGGGGTTTATTTTGGTTGTGTTCACAAGTGGTTCTCGTAGTCCTCACGATAACTAGTGGTTGTGAGAGGAGAAAAGAGAATATTTTAGTATTCATTAGAGCATTCACATCTTATCCACTATTTTTCTACCTTATAATTACACTAAAAACAACTACATTTTCTTTCTTCTTTCAATTAAAAAATAATATTTTATACATTTCTTATTATCTTTTCTATTTCCTCTACTCACAACCACTTTCAAATATACAGATGAAAAGTAATATTTTTTCTCTCATCTATTCGCAACCACTTAAACCCTTTTTTTATAATTTAAAAACCTCTATCTCGATATTTGGTGGATAGGATGTGTTAGGTTTTTGCCGGATTTTTGATGGGGTATATTTTTTTTGGAGAGGGGGTGGGGTTTATTGTTTGTCTGGGGTTTATTTTGGTTGTGTTCACAAGTGGTTCTCGTGGTCCTCATGATAACTAGTGGTTGTGGGAGAGAGAAAGAAATATTTTAGTATTCATTAGAGCATTCACATCTTATCCATTATTTTCTACCCTATAATTACACAAAAAACAACTATATTTTCTTTCTTATTTCAATTAAAAAATAATATTTTATACATTTCTTATTATCTTTTCTATTTCCTCTACTCATAACCACTTTCAAATATACAGATGAATAGTAATATTTTCTCTCTCATCTATTCGCAACCACTTAAACCCTTTTTTTTATAATTTAAAAACCTCTCTCTCAATATTTGATGGATAAGATGTGAATATGCTTAGTAAGTTTAGAGGTTTACTATTACCCTATATATGTTTTTAATATTTGAAGTGGTTATAAGTGGAGTAGAGAGAAAAGATAATAATAATAAAAGGATAAAAACATATTATTTAATTGAAAAAAAGAAAAATAAAGTTATATTTTTTTATTATAATTATAAAGATGAAATACATGTTGGATTTTGAATACTGGGAATAAGGGATATAATAATCTAATCATAAAGATAAGAGTATAGAATTGATTGTAAATGCTTTAAGGGATTCAAATAACACTTTCGTGCAACTATAATACATTGTAGGGTTGTGAATTGTGAATTATAGTGGATACGTGAAGTTAGTTTGATTAGTAATGTTATGAGGCACAAATTTGTACATAGAATTGACGTTTGTCGATAATGTAACATAAACGTAATATTGATGTTCTAAATAGGTAAAACCTAGTCTACATTTATATGCTTAATTATATTATATCGTATAAATAAATGAAAAGGTAGCTAGACTTATTATTATTTTCTCTTCAAAAGTTCAGTTATAATATTTGGTCACATAAACTGGATGTGAGAAAATGGTGTGGTGGCTCCTTTATGCTGGAAACACCGCCCGTGGGTGGCATGGTGGTGTGAGTGGAGTATTTTCTAATGGCGTGTAGGGTATTTGGTATTGAGGTGGCGATTGTTTATTGGTTGGTAGATTTTGAGTTGTTTTAAATGGTTCTTGTTTGTTTTTTACTTTATTTTTATAAAAAAACGTCACTTTTACGCCTCCACCCAATGCTTTTTTTAACACGCTCTGTTGTTGAGGTGGCTGCCGCGTGGCGCTTACTGTCCTCTTTTCATGTCCTCCCACTCCGTATAGTCTTAATACAACTTATTAATAAATTCATTAGCACGAAACCGACGAAGACTGTCTCCATCACGCCTGTAGGGAAGCTGCCTATAGCAAGCTTCTCCGACGTAGACCTAACATGTACGGTGAGGTGGAAGAGAGAGGGAGGGGAGCCACACGTCGTCAAAGGTGCACCCGTAGTGTGACACCTCGAAAATTTCGTCCAATAAAATTCCGACACGTGTCCCGAAATTCTTGGTTACCATGTAGCCGAGAGAGGACCAACGACGTCGTTATGTTATTCTAATAACCTCTGAACGGGCATCGAGGAAAGTCGGGGATCAAAGTGGTGAAAATGACAAACTTCAATAGTATGGAGGTCCTTACGGACCGTAACCACTTCCGGTTATGGACCGTAAGGTTAAATAAACCTTGGTTTCAGTAAGGCGGTTACGGACCGCAAGCCTTTATGGTTACGGTCCGTAACCAATTCAAATCTGTGGGCGCCAGAGGTCCTTACGGACCGCAAGGCATAACCCTTACGGTCCGTAAGGGGCTGCCAGCGACAGAAACATGGCAGCTTGCTGTGCTTGCCACCTTGCTCGCCATTGCCACCATCCTCCTGCTTGTGCCACGATCCTACCCACTTGTACTCATCCTAGATCAACTCCTAACACCTGGAGTGATCCCATGCTTCCTCCATTGCTATAAATAGCACCCTTGAGTGAAGCTCCAACTTGCTCATTCCTCTCATTCACCTCTCTTGCTCACTTGGAAAGCTCCTGCTTATCTTGGAGCATTCCCCTGAGTTCTAAGTCTTTCTTTGGTTCACTAGTAAGTGTTCCAACTCAGTTCTTTCCTTTTTAATAGGCTTTAAGCCAATGTCAAAACGTTAACGTAAAAACGCTTTGACTTTGACCTAAGACCATAATGGTCCAGCCAATGTTCGTAACAAACATGGCTACGTGATCGTAATAAGGTAGGTGTTAACCCCTCAAGAGGGCACCTCCTGATTACCACGTTTGCTTGATCAATTGACGGGTCAAAGTTATGTTAATAAAAAGTCAAACGGGTCAGTTTTGAAATAAAATCATAATTAGCAATGTAGATATTATAAAACCTTTTTTGTCACTCTAATAAATTGGTAATAATCATAAGAACATGTAGGAACATGTTCGGCTCGTCAATTTCAGGTCTAAGGTCGGTTCGCAACCGAAAGTTGTAAAGTTTGACTTCTGCTTTAACTTTCAGTTCTGACCCGATTTAGCAACATTAGCTACTGTCCCTAAGTTGCATTATGACCATGTTATATTATACTATAACTCTCTGGAGTTATAGGACATGGTCATGTAGTAATCCGAGTCATTATGCAAGTATCCAATAAATATGCCTAAAACGCCATTTTCACGTATAAAATAGTTTAAATAATAAACTTGACATCAAAACTCATTACCTACTGATGTAATATCATTATTATGGTTATTTGGGATATTTATCCAGGTTGCAAACTGAGTTTAATCTCTAGTTTACACATTATGTCCTTAAAATGAGTTAATGAACCAAAACCTTATGCCTACTGATGTAGTATATATATTAACATATTTTGATCATTCAATCCTGGTCACCACAATAGTTTCATTTAAATATCGTTTAAATCGTCATATAGCGACTTAATCGCCGTTTCGACGCATAATATGGTTCAAAGCCATATTAGAGCATTGAGACTTGTTGCGTACTAAAGTCAAAACATATTTTCAACTTATTAACAGTAGATACATGTCCAAAACTCAGACTCCCATATAAGTTATCGAATTATATGTGACCAAAATGCCCTTTCGGGACATAGTTTGGTCTTAAACTATAAACCACACATATAATTGATATCCTACTGATATAACATCATAAAATAGGTATTTTTACAAAATATTTATGTTATTAACATCAGTTTACTTATAAACTCGTTTATTACATTTTAAAATGACGAAATTGCCCTTTTAAGGCATAGTTTGCTTTTAAAACCATAATGGGCTAACATATCAGTAACCTACTGTTATAATAACATATTTTAAACTTAATGGCATATGAAACTTGTATAAGACTCACCCGGTTATCTAGTTTCGCTTATATGCGTTCGGTTAAGCCTACGTGACTAGTTTACGCAATTTAACCGAAACGGGTTTAACCATATCAAAATATTCTCAAATTCCAGAATGTAGAATGGTAACCCATATTATACAAGTCCTAGTACTTGTCGGGTCCAAAATGCATTCTCTTCCGGTCATCGCATAATCTAGCGTTTCGTACCGTTATCTTTACTTTAAAGTTAGCCAGTATAAGTCAATGACTAAATACAGACCCGCTAGCTATCTAATCAGTAATAAAATCCAAGCTAGTTTATTTTGATTACGGCTGTGCTTTGCTTATTTTCTTATTACTAAGGACTTTGCAAGCCAGGTAAATACTTTAACTTATTTTCCCTTATACGGGCTTGGGATACGGTATACTAATACCGTATGGTTGGATATGGGATCAAAGACCAATGAGTCGGGAATTCAAATAATCCATTTTAATTCGTATTGCTTAATATTAAACATTTGGGGGTTAAAACGATCGTGTCCTGGATATCCACGGCTCATTTAATTGCAAATGGCCACGACCTAAGCACGGAGTATAGGCATACACCCGTCAGATGCTAAATTAAAATTATGACCCATTAGGGTGCACCTATTAAAGGTGTTAAAGTGGTGTGTCGATTAATCATGATCCCGACATAGTTTTCGGGCTCTAAATGTATTATTAGCATGTAAAACTGATAACATGAAAATTATTTGTCCCAAGTTATTTATTAAAACTAAGTACCATTGCGTACACTAAATGTTTTCAAAATATTTTCAAAATGAGTCGGTTAAATGTATTTACCAGTGAAAACTGACGTATTTTCAAAAGACTAAGCGCAGGTGACAAGTATACGTAATTTGGCTGGAAGTGCTCGGCGAAGCTTAAGAGGAATTGCAACCCTTTGCTTAGAAGCCCTTAGTCTGTTAAATTTCCTTTTGTAATTACATTTCGATCCGCCTGTGGATCTAGTTACAAGCGTTGTATTTATTATTTTGAACTTTAAATATTCGAACGTTTGCAATAGTAATTATCCAGACTTTCTTATGTTATATTGTATTGTGTGGTAATGATGATATCAACTTACGTCACGATATTCCCCAACCGGGCCTACCGGGTTACACGTGAAAATTAGGGGTGTGACACTTAGCAAGCTTCTCCGACATGGACCGACGTGTTTCCTTTTGTCTTGAATTATTCTTTATTTTCTAACTTGTGTATACTTTGTTAACATCTGTTAATTTGGGGAAAATCACCATAATAATTGCAAAGGGGGAGGATGGGATGTGGTAACGGGCAGAGCGTTGGACGAGCGACGAGGGTTGGAGACAGTCTAAGGACGCTTTCATTTGGCTCAATTTTACATATATTGTTGATGAATGATCAGGAATAATAACTTTATTTTTCTGATAATATATAACTTCTTAATATTTTATTATTTAATATTATAATACTTTATTATATTCAATTTCAAGTTTTAACATATTGTTTTTTATTTTATTTTTTTAAAACTATAGTTTTTTATTTATCATTTGTTTTTACTAATTCTTTTTTTCTTTTCATATTTAACATATTGTTTTTTATTTTATTTTTTTAAAACTATAGTTTTTTATTTATCATTTGTTTTTACTAATTCTTTTTTTCTTTTCATATAAACAATATATAATTGCTAAGGGATCTTGAATAGTTCTTTTTTATGACAAACTTGGATTACTAACGGTCGTTGGAGTATTATCGTGGCATTAGCAGAACCACTCGATTATATTAATCTCCACTAGATATAATGTTTATAAACTAATTCAGAAAGAAACCCAATAAATATGGGAACCCCCCCCCTTGGGAATCGAACCCAGGACTTATTGGTCCCAAAGTCTTATCTCACCCACAAAATATCACTAGGCTATAAAGTCATGGACGGGATCTTGAATAGTACTTTGTATTCATTGATTAATGATGCTGTTTCGCCAATCAATGGATGCCACATGACATCCATTAATTTTTTTTCACGCCATACTTAAGACGTATTTATAGAACAGTTCACATTTACAAAATTAAAGATTGGTCCAACGGTGTGTACAATTTTCTTTCAAATTTCTTACAACTGAAGCTTTTAAATTCGACACATTCTCACAACATCTTTTTAATGTTTTTTCTCCAAGTTTATATTTTTATGTTTCTAATTTGTTCTCTTTTTTCTTTCTTCCTTCCATTTCTTTTCTTGATTTTGTTTTCTAACTAATAATTATTTTATTACTTAACTATATAGTTTTACAATTACAAAACTTTGGTTTGTTTTTTTGTTCATATAAACTTTGTTATCGGTATTATCGAAACCGTTAGCCCGTTATCGATATTCGTTTTCGATCGACGTAAACTACGTATTATCATCATTTTTGGAATATCAAAATTTTATTTTTGAGTTTTCTTTTTCAGTAGAACTAAACTGATTCGATCGATGTAAAACACGTATCATCATCCTTTTGGACATATCACGACTTTTCTTTTTCAGTTGAACTAAATCTCCACCGCAACACGGGAGAATTTTCCTAGTAATAATATACGATCAGTCTATCACTATCATCTAATCTTATCAATGCTAATAACATTTATGATATTAGTTACTAATATAATATAATAATCAAAACATTTTATGAAAGAAGAAAAATACATAAAAGCAAAACGGAAGCACTTTGATAAACCCTAGATGTAGGGTTTTAGTCCAAGGTTGAAGACACGAAAAAAATCTTGCATCTGAGTAGCTATAAGACAAACGCCTATCTCCAAATCTTGGTCGGATTCTTTACCTGCGTCAATAGATATAGATGCACCATAATCGAGCGAAATCCTTTCGAGTTTTTTGGGTTTTCCCCATCCAAAATCAATGTCGTAAAGTTTGAGTTTTGGTGTTCCGGCAATCGATATTATTGTTGTGGGTACTCCATCAGAGAACAGATTTCCTAACGCAAGTTCATCATTAATAATATCATCTTTATCCGTTAACACTTTGTGTAGATTCTCTCCGAGTAACTTAGCAGCCTCTATGAACCCTTCTTTTCCCTTTAAAAGAGTTGTTTTTGCAATCGCTATACACCCCCATATACAATTGCCAAAGTAGGCAGCTGGAACGGGTGGATTAATACGCGTCCTACATTCGATGGGGATAACAAATGCTTCGCACTCATCGTTGTGCGAGTGTGCGAGGCAACACCATGTATAAGCACAAGCAACCGTAAAAGATGAAACATATGGTAATGTTGGTAGTTTGGTTAATACCAATTTCTTTAACTGGTTGATGAAGGTTCGGGTTAAGACAAACGTAGCTCGGACTTTATTGGTTGGGCCAGAAAGTTTTGGAAGTTGGTAATCTTTGTTGAAAGCTTCAAGCTTGGTGCGCTCTAGAAATCTTTCATCTCGTTTAGGGTTTATGATCAATCTTTCATAGATTGGCAAAGTTTCATTAGCTAAAAAAGACTCATCTGTCCCAAATCGAGTAATTGATGTCCACGCCTTCAAGAAACTAAACTGAGTAGTAGCATCAACGAGGCTATGGTGAATACTCATTCCAATAGAAATACCACAGTTTGGAAAAATCGTAACTTGAAGGGAGAAGACTGGGATCTTTATAAAATCAAATATTTTAGGACATTCTCCAAGTAAAGGTATAAGATTGTGAAACTTATCACAGTTTCGAGGATGGTATCCCGTAAGATCATGGAAATCAAGGTTGCATTCCGCAAATGTAACCTTGACATAATCACCTTCGACATAGCAAATTTCTGGTTTCCTAGTGCGAGTAGGAAACATGATCAAATTACCGGCATAAGGGAAAAAATGTTGAAGGGTGATTGATAACGAGTTTTTAAGATTGGGAATAATAGTTTCATTGAATTGGATTTTGGTGAGTGGCAGATCATAGAAGAAAAGAAAATGTATAGGGGACCGAAGAAGGTAAACGATGTCGAAGAACGTAAGTGATAACGAAGTATCGCTTACGGTGGCCGAAGGTGGTGATACTTGCGACTGCTCAAGAACAGTCAAGATGGGAAGGGAAGCCATGCAATGCAATGTGTGGTTAATTGTGTCGATTTAACTATCAAGATTATATATAGGACTAATATTCCATATTAAAAACTGGTCAAACTTATAATTCGTTTGTTAGCAGCTACGTTGGCCAAAATCATATCGAATTTTTTTCGGGCAACTGTCATCTCTGCCCATTTTGACCCAACTTAGTTTCATGTTAGTAATCAAAGAGGAATATGTTCGTCGGTGATTTATTTCGTTGCTAAAAGTCAGTTTTCCAACAAGGAAAGTTATGTGGAAAAAGTAGGAAAAAGCTTCATGTTAAGAAACGTACACGGTTGGCAATCTTCGTTGAAATTTTAATTGGAGAAGAATAGAAGTTTCAACCTTGGCTCGCTAATGGCTTCCCAACTTATATATAGTTTTTGACTAGTTATATATACTGAAAAATGAGACCATGGTTTCACTTTTAACACTTCCATATTCTAAACTAGCTATGATTAAGTAGATATTTTAATAACAAATGAAGCTAAATAAGTTATAGTCATCTATCTTCTATATCTATACTAATAAAAGAAAATACGTGTCACTACCTCAATAAGTTTAAACCATTTTATTGACTTTCTGACTTTTCTTTGGAAAAATCACAGATTGTCCAATAAGATACTCACAGTCGGCCAACATCAAAGAAAGTACAACAAAGGTTAGAAGAAGCTGCGAGGATAGATTAAGCTACGAAAACAACTACTTTGGTGAGGTAAACAGGTCCTTTGCAGGTTCCCAACAAAATAGGTACGATGCTCCCCGACACAGCTCATGCGTAGTGTCACAGGGCTCTCGTGGAACTGGTTCGGTTGTAAAGTCTCAAAAACCCAAACTGTAACGAAGTCATTCAACAACTTCTAAAAGAACGAGACACAGGATGATTCTGGGTTTTCGTTAATCGTGTGGGACGAGAACTTGTTAACCATCTAAGGGTTTAAGTCACAAATTCCATCAGTGTTACCACATTACATCTCGTGTATACAAGATGTGAGGTTGGACGGTCATTGAGGTTTCGGTCTGCAGCTGTCGGGTTAGGTTTTGGGGAACCCGTGTTCGAAAGGATCTTGTAAAGGAGATGGATCAAAACTTATAGACATGATGGCGTATATTCGAAACATGGGGCAAATGACATTTTAACTAGCTACGTAGGAGCCTAAATTGGCATTCAATGGAACCTTGTCCCGATAGTCACTGGATGGAAATGCCCCACGCAGGGCTTCTCCTAGTGCAAAGGTATTCTGTCGTCGTTCACGTGTAAAGCATCGCTGTGAGTTGTACTTTCTTCCGGTTATCAGCCTAAAAGATATATTATAATTATTATACCGACTTCGACGTCGAAGTCGGTGTACCAAGCGTATGTCGGCCTAAAATATATATTATAATTATTATACCGACGTCGACGTGGCATAAGCAATGGACCTGGTCAAAAACAAAGCAAAAATAAGGCTCCTGGACGTAAACATAGAGTCATAAGCACCGATATTTACAACATCGATACTCATCACTGGGGGCTGATGACGTGGGTACCCGGAAACCCCATTTAGCAAGGCTGAGAACAATAATAATCGTAACAAGTAACAAAAGACAAAAGACACAAACAGGATATAAGCAGCTGGAAGCCGGAAGCTGACACATCAATAATTGATGACTAGAAGCTAAAGTCACTGTACACAACGGGACTTGAACTCCGCATGTCATGAGTGATGGGACTTTACCCAAAAGCACATAAAGGTGACCTCGAGATATACAAACCTGAACATTGCCAAAAGAGGCAAGGCTAACCCTGCAACAACATCAACCAAGGATAAGCTTTACTTAGACGGGAAAGTATGAGCTGGCATAGGCTTCCTTGGGCAGAACACTCTACCTATAAAAGAGAAGTCTTTCCCAGCTCCAACTCCAAGTAAGTTCTCTTTTCCTTTCTCACTCTCACTAGCTATCCTATACCATTCTGCTTAAACTCTTAGAGAACCATCAACTGATTCTCACGCCGAAGTCCAAACGCGGGAGGCTACCTCTCGCATTAAGGCTAACGATGTTCTTTGATTGCGGATTACGTCCAAGAAGCTACCTTTTGGAGTCGATCCTGGACCTTCCCCCTGACATACTCTTGTTGCTTTAACAAATACCATGTCAAGAAACTAAATCTCGTTTATGCAAAATGTTACACACAAAATCACAGGAAATAAACAAAAACCATTCAATCGATTACAGAACCAGAAGCCTTCAAACCAGTTGCATGAATCTTTGTTACAACTGCGACTACTAGTTTATCAAAGTAGGCAAGGCGGTATGCGCATCCAATCTCACAATCTGCAACTTAAGGTTGCAGGATTTATCTAGCAAAAAGTCGCTGCTTTGAAGTACGAGAAAGAAGGCTATGAGGTCTTTTTGTTATGTCTCAAACATATGAGAATGCTGGATTAAATAGGTAGAGAGAACACGAGCATCATGCGTATGAGTTGTACAACATTTCTCCTAAACAACTTGCTCCTTTTAGCCTTTGAAGAAATCAAAGTTAAATAAAAAAGAAGTTATGCAAAAGGTAAGGGAATAAATCAAGGATTTGAACTGATAAATTTAAAAATAAGCTATGATATTGTTAAAATACCATACACATGGATCTTTCCTAAGTTGACCTTAAGGCCAGTCACTAGCGAGACACGAAGAATCTGGTTTAAATTG